>OZ005661.1:87251761-88739478 GCA_963930645.1 Salticus scenicus
TCCTCAAATGCAGTTTACAGGCCCAAGATTTTTCGACTATGAGCCCCAAGTGGATCGTGAGGAGATGTATTTTCAACCACCACCCTCAGCTTACTACACCCAAAGAGATCAAGCAAGAGGGTAAGTCTCTCTATCTCCTTAACTTCTCATTGCCTTAGCTCTAGCCTCCGTAATCTCTTCTTGAGCCCACCCCTTAAATTTACTCAAAATTAAAAAGAAAAACAAAAAGAAAGTTCTCTCCTCGTCTCCCCAAGATGCAGCTTCCTCAACTATTCAACCCAGGCCCAATTTCAACAGTCTCCGCTTCCTGCAGATCAACCTTAACGGGTGTAGGGCGGCGAACTCGGCAGCACGAACCTTCATGGAAAAGAGTTCCTACGACTTCGGGCTGCTGCAGGACGCTTACTGCACCGTTGGGGGAGATCTGTATGACTTCCCTACCTCCTGGCCTAGATTCAGCTCCAAACAGAACACTGCCCACATTGTCATAAACACAAAAAATCTCAACTACACCCACCTATACACAGGGGAGCACTGTGTCTTCATTACACTCACCACAAGGGAGGGTGAGTTGATCCTTGGCAGCGCATACGCAGCCCCGTCAGCAGATTTTGAGTCATGCCTGGAGGAATGGCAACACTTAATATCACAGAAAACACTTTTCATCTGCGGCTGTGATCTCAATGCTAACTCCCCACTGTGGTGTTGTCCACGTGAGGATGTAAGAGGTCGCAGCCTCATAGAATTCATAGCCTCGCACAACTTAAACTTAGCCAACATTGAAAACTCACATCCCACATTCGAAAAGGACGGAGCCAAGGGTTGGCCGGATTTTACCTTGGTCAATCCAAAAACCACTGCAAGAATCTCAGCTTGGTCAGTCCTGGACATACACAATAGCACAGACCACAATTACATAACATACACACTAGAAACAAAACCGGTAATCACATACTCCAAAAGATTCGCAACAAAAAATAAAAACTTTAATAAGTTCAATTCACTAATCAAAACACCCTTAACAAACTTAAGTCAAGACTTACACACAGTTAAAAACACTATACAATTAGAACAACTCACAGTAAAACTAATACAAACACTCCACTCTGTAGCCACCTCCTCTTTTAGGTTCAAAAAATGCGGTCGGCAATTCACCTACAACTTCTGGTCTCCCCAACTACGCTCCATGCGCAACAAATTGACAGCACTAAAACGCCAACAAAGATTCTTAGACCCCGCGATTATACCCCAACATAAACAAAAAATCAAACAACTTTCGGCACTCTTCAAAAAACAACTTAACACGGCAAAACACGACGCATGGAGAAAATTCTGCTCAACACAAACAAAAGTCTTCGGCACAGCACAAAAATTCTATAGCAACAGGTTTTTCACACCAACGGAGCTGAAGCTAGAGCGTCCTCCAGCTCTTTCCTCTAAACGCAATAACCTAGAACACATCACAACGACACTCTTTGCACCGAGTAAATATCCTAATTACCCGGTGCCCACCTTCTCAACTCCCTCGGATGTCCCCTTCACGGAGGCTGAAGTCAAAGCCACTCTTTTCAGCTTCAACGTTAAAAAGGCTCCTGGCCCAGACAATCTGGACTTTCTAATTCTAAGACACACTTACAACACAGTACCACACATATTACGCGACTGGGCCAACCTATGCCTGGAGCATAGTTACTTTCCAGAAATCCTTCGAAGAGGCGAGGTGGTGTACTTCCTAAAGCAAGGGAAGCTTCCCTCTGACCCCGCTTCATATCGACCGATCTGCCTGCTGCCAACTTTGGGCAAACTATTAGAAAAACTGGTCGTTACCAGATTGAACCACCATCTGGAGTCCAACAACCTTCTCCATCCAAACCAATTCGGGTTCAGAGAGGGCAGATCATGTGAACAAGCATTACAGGCTATTAAAAGCTCCTGCGCCTCTAACTCAAAGTCCTTGGAATATACCACCTTAGTCTCACTCGACATCAAAGGAGCCTTCGATAACGTAGAGTGGCCCCACATCCTACAGGCATTACACAAACTCAACTGCCCGAGTAACCTGGCGGGGGTCATCAGCTCTTACCTCTCAAAAAGAAAAATCATAGTCAACTGTGGTAACGGCTCTACAGAGTTCCCCCAAACTAAGGGGTGCCCTCAGGGCTCATGCCTGGGACCTATTTTATGGAACATAATTGCCAACTCGATACTGGTCCGCATGAATTCTGAGGGCCACACCACTTTCGCATAGGCTGATGACTTCTCAGTCATTCTCTCGGGAAGGATCAGGAAAGACCTGGAGAACCAGGCCAAGGAGGCCCTCCCTCTCTTTAGCAAACTCTTAAAAGACTTAGATCTATGCCTCTCCCCCTCAAAAACCCAAGCGCTAACTTTAGGCTTCCCCAAATTACTTCAAAGATCTCCCGTGGTGAGAATAGACGGCGTCAGTGTCCATCATGTACCCCACCTAAAACTTCTTGGCCTGACCATCGACAGGAAACTTAGCTGGACCGCCCACCTGCACGAACTAAAACTGAAACTTATGACAATTTACCACAACTCCATAAAACTAGCAGGAAGGTGGTGGGGCATCTCCACCTCCTTCCTGAAAACATGGTATTTAACAATTGTGGACACAATCCTAACATATGGTGCAGGTATTTGGGGTGGTTACCTGTCGAAGCAAAATCAGGCCAAATTAGACTCCATCCAACGTCCCTTCCTCCTCCAAATTTCGAGAGGTTACAGGACGATCTCTACTGACGCCCTCACTGTCATTACGGGAATCCCTCATGCCCACCTACAACTATTTATCAATTACTTAAAAACCAACATCCTCCAAATACACGATCTGCCAATAACTAATTCTATCTTTCCCAACACCCCACTGCAACTTCATATCCGTAGCTGGGACTTGCACCCGGCAGAGGACGCAGCATCCTTCGTAGTAAACACTCAAAAAAATAGCTTTGATCCCTCAGTCCCTGTGGCGGTGTACACGGATGGCTCAAAGACGGACTCTGGCGTAGCAGCAGCGCTCTGCGTCATGGTCAACGGACTTGAGGCTCATCGGTGGGCATGCAGGCTTGAGAATTTTAACACCGTTTTCCAAGCGGAACTTTTTGCGATTCAAAAGGCCCTTGATTGGGCAGAAGGCAACCCGCAGCTGTCACTAATAAACATCTACAGCGACAGCCTCTCGAGCCTGCAGGCCATCACTAGCCACAAGACTAAACACCCCCAAGTCTTAGACATAAAACGTAAAATCGCCAAATTAAAACACTTAATTTCCCTGGCACACGTTTCTGCCCATAGAGGCGTCGTCGGCAATGAACTTGCGGACTCATTGGCGAAGGCTGCAACTGAAGGGGAGAATATTCTTCACTCTCTTCCAGCACCCCCATCCTACGTAAAAAGTAAATTGAAGGTACTACTGCACCAAAATTGGCAAACACTGTGGGATGAATCCTCAAAAGGGAGACATACCCACAACCTAATCCCAATAGTCTCAAATGTCTCCTGGAACATTTCTCCTCCGGTTGCGGCTTTTTTGACAGGCCACGGGCCTTTCCCCTCCTACCTGCATAAATTTCATTGTTGTCGGTCGTCCCTATGTCCTTGTGGCGAGGAGGGCGCTCCTAATCACTATTATTACTCTTGCCCCCTAACTGCTCCCTATCATCTTAGAAACCCATCTCCTAGACCCCATAATTGGCTAGAAAATATTCTCACGCGCAAACCCCTATTATTTAAACTATATAAAATTTATTTCCTATTAAATGAAATTTCAAACTTAACAGATTAATCTTTCCCACTTCCCTTGAGCTTGGTCAATTTGGAAAACAACAAAAGCTGTTTAATCACATCAAGAGTCAGTCCTGCACCTCTTGCCCTCTGTCGCGAAGGGTTTTACCCGGCAAGAGGCTGACATGACCTACACCTATTCTACAATGATCATCTCCATTCCTCTCGAACTTCAACATAACATTACAGCATGTCAGCATGCCTTCTGTCGCGAGGAGTCAGCTAGGCTCGGCATGCCGACCAACAAAAGACAATGTAAATTGAACTTGTTTCACATCGCCCATTGTCGCGAGTAGGCTCTGCCTGGCGATGATTCTTGTAATTTTTTTTTTTTTTTTTTTTTTTTTGTCTTTCAATAAACATCTTGGCGCAGCCCACGTGAACTTAGTTCTGGAAGCGCTCAACACCGCTCTTCGAGCGGTGAGCGGGGGCTGCGCCCTGTTCAATCCTGTTCAATCGCTGTTTGATTCAATGCCTAGGCAGATAAGTGGAGTTATTGCTCACAGAGGTTGCTGCTTTATGTACTGTTTTCTAAGTACATATAACACCAAATTTCCTGAAATTTTAATAAATTGTTCTTCTTACTATAATGTATGAGCCCAATAAATATCATTATGATATTCGCATTCCTTCATGGTGTTGCATTTTTTACAAACAGGAGTTTATATATATAGTTAACATATATTAATTAACCATTTCTAATTGTATTTACGTCGTTTAATCTTTAATGCATATAACACACATGACGGCCTTTTAAAGAGCCGTCAGCTATCCGGCAGCTATGACTTGGAACCACAGAAAATTTCATATAAAAACTTATATTTCCATTTAATATTTATAAAATGAATTGTATTAGGATTGTTCAATAAAATATATATTAACACTGTAAAGGTAAATGTCTTAAATTCAGTTTAAAAAGTGTCTTGAATGGATGGTCATTTTTTAAGCGAAAAAAAAAAAAATTCTTACTTTTTAAGACACCATTTTCATCTGAAATTAAGATATTGCTAGTGTTTTAAAACGCCGCCATTTTAGGCTTAAAAATACTACCGTTTTTAAGGCTTTTTAACAAATAAATAAATGAATGAATATGGCGTGCGATTATGTTTATCTGTTAAAAATATATTTTAGAATTGTTTAGAGCATTAAATGATTCGAACTCACACTGTCTAAGGAAACCAAGACCTCGAAACAAAAATCTTAGGAGTGAACCATTTACCAATCACGCTACCATCGAATACAGTAGTATGTGTTTTTATGATATACTGCAGTATTCGTGAAACAAATCGCAGTGTTAAATTTTTATTTTTAATTTTTTGCCATAAAACTATTGATAGTATGGTATCTTAAACTTAATAAATGTTATTATCTTAAATTTCATATTTACAGGACTAGAATTATAATTTTTTAATAATAATAATTTTCCACAAGTATGTGAAGGTTGCATCCCTCGATGATAACGATTTCTTTCCTTAAAGTGATATTTAAATAAAAACGAACTGTAATCATGAATACAGAAAAATTTGTAGTTTTACATTTAGATGTAGGTGAATTTGTGGAAGAAAAATATTTTTAAATAAATAAGAAGAAGAAGAAAGAAAGAAAAAAATATGCCAAATTATTCATGACTGTTCTCGTATAAATGCGCCTTTTTCTCTACAAATTGCTTGCTACACCCGTCTTTACACTTTATATTTTAATATAAGAAAGCTTTAAAGACATTTTTTTTTTTTTTTTTTTTTTTTTTAAACAAAATAAGCTTTGTGTCTAAATATGTTGTTTATGAATTGTGTTAAAGATAATAGCATGCAAATATCATTCACATCCCTAGAGTATTATTCCATAAAAAAAATTTCATAAAGCTACCATAATTTAAGTAGTTTAACTGCTTATTATATAAAATAATAATATATTTATTGAATGTGGAAAGAAGTAGGATTAGCATATTTTCTTGAAATAGATTCCATATGAAAAATTTTCTATGTAATGCAAGTGTCTGAATTTCTAAAGTGTCTGAAAATTCAAACGCGTTTTGCTGTCTGAAAATTCGCGTATTTACGTGTTTCAGACATTTTTGTGTCTGAATTGATATTTCAGACATATTTCTGTCTTAAATTAAAATATCTATAACGTCTAAGGTACATTTTAAGACATTTACGTGTCTTAAATGCCGTTTCAGTTGTTTTTATGTCTTACTTTAAGATCCTTTTATTTGCAGTGCAGGAAAAATTTTTTATGACTTTTGATATATTTTTTTACAGATTTGATTTCTTTAAACTGCATTTTTTAAGTTTGCTTTTTTTCATGACTTCATCATCTTCAAAATGCTAAAACTTATACACATACACTGGTGGACAAAATTAAAGCAACAACCTGTTTTCTTGTTTTCTTCTTTTGCACATAATTTTTAAACAAATAAACATAGGAACATAAAATTTGGAGGGCCTATTCGTTTATCATATTATTAATCGAATTTTATGCAACTTTAGCATAAGAATAATTTTTAAGCTAATAAATACTCATATTTTTCTCAAAAGTAAGTTTTGGAAAAAATGAAAAAATTCAATAATTTTTGGAAAGAGCACTTAATGAAAAATGGCCATAAGGATGCCTTACAGGAAGTGAAGATGCGCACGCATCCATATGTTAGATTACAACCAAATCTTTTTACCTGTATTCATTCACTTTTCTGTTTCTTATTTTGTCATCTTTTTTTTCGCATGTGAATAGCTTTTTAAAAAATATATATACAAACATGCATGAAAATTGAATAAGATGTTCATTGTAAAACTATTTATCGATATTTTTATTATTCTGGTGATGCACATTGTTTACAAATTATTAATTATATTTTTAAAAAAAGTCCATTATAAAAGTAATTTCATTTACACCACAATTTCTAAAATACTATTTTTAACAGATAAATTATTGAAATTTATTATCCCACTAAATTACATTTCCACCACTAATTGCAAAATGCATTGTTTGATATATATAAATCATGAAAACTAATGAAACATGTTTTTATTCAAAAATAGTGGTATTAAAAAATAAGACTATTTGAAACCTGTGTATGTACACAATAAATACAAAATAATTTCCCCGTACGCGGAGGGTTAACATTTGATGGCATGTGCGTCTTTACCTATCTCTATTGCATCCTTATGACCATTTTTCATTAAGTGTTTGCTCTTTCCAAAAATTATTGAAATTTTTCATCTTTTTTTTTTTTTTTTTTTTTTTTTTTCTAAGATTACTTTTGAGAGAAAAATGAATATTTATTAGCTTAAAAATTATTTTTATGCTAAAGTTACATAAAATTATGTCAACAATATGATAACGAATAGGCCATCCAAATTTTATGTTCATATGTTTATTTGTTTAAAAAATATGCGCAAAAGAAGAAAACGAAAAACAGGTTGTTGCTTTAATTTTGCCCACCCAGTGTATTTAAGAAATGATTTAACATTTTTTTGGATGTTTAATCCGCGATTGTAATGAAATGCTCGCCCTCTAGTGGGCTAAGGTGAAATTACAATAAACATGGTTTAATTCGAATTCCATACAGCCGCCATTGCTTCACGATATTTAGTTTCACATATATTTATTGAATAAAAATGAATAAATACGGTAAAAAAGATAACACATACTTTTGTGTGCCACAGTGTAACTCCAAAGGATCAAGAAATCCAGAATTGAGCTTCCATTTATTTCCAAATGACAAATTTAAAATTTCAGTTGCTTCGGCTAATGGAAGTAAAGAATTAATCAGATGATTTGAAACTAATATTTGCTCAACTTCAGTTAAAAATCTACTTTCGATCGAACTTTGAATAAACTGAAGTATTTTTTCCAAAAGCAATCAATTTTCCATAATGTAATGGCGGAGAAATTATAGTACGAATATTAAGTAGAATAAGAAAAAGAACACTAATGGAACACACGTGGCAATGTTTACTAACAACTGCAGTGTTCACAAAGCGCCGTCTATCGATCATTACAAACGCGGATAGAAACTACTTAAAAAAATTGGGGAGGGATTTTGAAATTTATTAATTCGTTGTTGGTAAAAAAAAAAAAAAAAAAAGAAAGAAAGAAAAGTGTATGTCCATATAGATTTAAAAAAAAAAAGTTATATTTATATTTTTAATTTTTTTTAAAAGATATTGTAAAATGCATCCCTAATTCTTTTAAGTAGCCTCTAATAAACATCCAAAAAAGTTAAGTCATTTTTTAAATATCCGTAGAAGTTTCAGAATTTTGCAGATCTTGAATTTATGAAAAAATGAACTAAGAAAACTAAGAAAACTCGATTTAAGGATTTAAAATCTGTAAAAAATACATCAAGAACCACAGGAGTTGTCTGAGTATATATTCTATTGAACAAACCTTATATGGTTCGATTTATAAATATTGAATGGAAATATAAAATCTTATATGAAGTCTTCAATGGGGCCAAGTCCATTTAAATCATATTTTATTTTTTATTTATGTGGAAAGGAATTTCACAATATTTTCACTTTTAAAAAGAAACTATAAAAAATGTTTGTGTACATTTGTATATTATTTAAAAAATATACATCTAAAAATATGTATAATAGGTGAGGCAGTGAAACGGGCGATTTTGAAACCCTGGAAATAGTAAGTTACGTTACGAATCAGAAAACGAGAATGGTGCCATCTGGACAACAAACTTTTGCCACTGACCCTGATATCGGTGTTCAGTCAGTGATGCCAGATTGGGGATTTTGTCCCCATTTTGGGTATTTTTGAGGCTTGTGGGGACAATTTTGGGCACCAAATGTTTGTGGGGGCTTTTTTGGAGAATTCTAAAATGTTTGGGGACAAATCTGGAGAGTTTTTCAACTTTCTGTCAATGTTGGCAACGTAAGGATTTACCCCTAGGACTAGGGACTTTCAATTGATTTATTGTTATTTGGGGATTTTTTTCAAAAATTGCCTTCATATGGGGAAAAATCTGAGCTTAAATCGCTTAAATGTGATATATATATATATATATATATATCAAACATTTTTATTTTCCCTTTTTAGTAGAAATCAAGTTGGGGATTTATTCGAAAAAAAAACTCCTGATTTGGGGAAATTTGAAGACCTGTTTTGGGAAATAATTTTCGACCATCTGGCATCACTGTGTTCAGTTGAGATGGCGTCGTGGACCGGTGAACATCGTGCTTTTGCTGTGAAGGCATTTCACAAAAACAACGACAGCTACGTGGCCGCGCAGCGTATATTTCGTGCTCATTACAATCTCTCACGTGATGCCCCAGTTCCGTCGGCGCATGCTATCAAATTGTGGGTATAGAACTTTCAGAAAACGGGTAATGTGATGAGAAAGAGGGGTGGAAGTGTGAAACGCGTGTGCACACTAGAGAATGTTGTGATTTCAAGTGATGGACATTTTATCTCGTGACATGTCTGAGCAAGATGTGCAAGTTGTTCAGAAACATTCCTCACAAATTGCAAGCATTGTCAATTTATGTTGTAATTCTTTTATATCGCTGTGAATAAAATTGTATCGCTGGTGGAGGTTTCAAAATCGCCCGTTTCACTGACATACCTGTTATAATGGGATAAAAAATAGGCAAGAATTAAATTTGTGATTTTATATATTAAATTATTATTTTAATATTTTAGAGTATTATTTCTTATATTTTAAATTAATATTGCAAAATGAATTAAAGGAAATCTTATAAAGCCGTAAGTAAAATAATAGAAAAAACAAATTAGACATTCATAATCGCGTTCATTTGAAAATGATTAGTGTAAAAAATTCTGGTAAAGCAAACTGGAATAAACATGCAAATAAGTTAAGTTAAATGAGTAATAAATTAAGTTTAATGAATAGCTGGCGCCGGAAAGATTCAATACAAGCATTAAATTAGCGAAGTTAAAAGAATTAAAGAATTTATGATTATAAATTGGGGTTTGGTACTTATGTCAGATATAAAGCTATAAATATTGTTTTTATGAATTGTCGAGTTGGCGATTTGGGGGTGCCGACCGGCGTCGCTCTGTCTAGTAAGTAAGAAGTCTTAGCCAGTAAGAAACAAAGAAGTAGTGTGTTATTAAATAATGTGCCCAATAAATGAAATAGAAAGAAGATTAGAAATGCGCTAAAAGTACACCAAAAATTACGGGTATAAAACATGAAGCTCGCAAAAATTAGAGGGACTTGAGATACTTCTTCAACTATCGAATGCTAGATACTAAAGAGTTTATGGTGGTCCTTGGGGCCTCGGGCCCCAGGTTCGAATCCGAAATGACGGTGAGTTAGGTAACCCGTCCAGCGAAACCCCAAACACCATTGCCTTTATTCACATCAATCCTCATTTGAATTTAATAAAGACAATTGCCACAAAATATTTGTTTCAAGTTACTAGTAGTTATGAACCTGACTGCAAACAATTGAATGATTACGAAAACGGAAACGTAATACACCAACCCATATTTTTATTACATATGTATTTATTGTTTTAAACAAAGGAGGAAAAAATATCTCGTAAATGATATTTATAGCTTTACTGTTAAAGAAATTGGTTACAGTAAATTGATTTTGTATAGCTGTATCTGCAATCAGGAAAGCTGCACAAAAAAGTATTTTGCCTTTACTTCAGAAGAAAAAAATATCACATAATCTCTCATTAGAGATTCTAAAGAGAAAGCAATAACAGACTGTTTTTATGTAGCTTTCTTTAAAAAATTTAAAATTTCCTTCTCACCATGAAATGTTCTAAAAAACAATATATTCCCTATATTTCCGAAAATTATTATTGTGCAATTTCCGCATCCAATGTTATAATGGAATACATTGTGTATGTACTTTAAACTAATCATTAATTCTAATCATAGTATATTATATAGAAAACATGGTTTTCGGAATCTGAATGATGTGTGTTAATCCTTATGTTGTGTTTAATACAAACTTTTTAAAAAATACACCTCATAGACCATAACGCTTCGGAATTCTTTAGTACGACTTTGCGCATGCATGAATAATGCTATATGTAAAATTTTATGAAGAAAACATGCTATAGTGAAATTATATAAAATATACTACCATTTTTTTTAAAAATCCAATTTCTTAAATTTTGTGTGAACGTTAATAAGCTTATTTGCTATAAAACTGGGTATTTATTTTGATTTCAAGAAATTATTGCCTTTATTATGAACACTCATATTTATTAATAAGATTAAAATATATGAAAACTTGTATATTTTACACCTTTTTAACTCATGCTGTAATTGGGACAAAGTTAAGTGCAGAGATATGTTCACTATATACAGATACACAAAACTCCAACGATATACTCCAACGACCACTGTGTCGTTGGACATAGAGTTGACTGTTGACCAGTTGCAACAGATCATTCTCAATACATATCACAGTAGCTGCAAAGTTATCTCTACTAGCTCCCCAAGGCGTGTTTGAAATTGCGATGTTTTTTGGTTTGATAATTTTGGCTGATACATATGTTTTTTGGCGTATTAAATCCAAAAATGAAGCCAGCTTTTCTGTATCAAGTGTAGATTTTAACAATACAGGGTGTCTATTGACATATTTTTTCATTTTCAGTAGTTTGTAGTATGTTTCCATGATTAGTTAAAATTCATCATGGAAACATACTACAAAAGTTACCATATAACTATATTAGTGGAAAGAGTCACCCCCCCCCCCCCCTCAAAAAAAAAAAAAAAAAAAAAAAAAAAAAAAAAAAACTGTGTCGGTACACACCCTGTATTGTCAAAAATTTATATGCGATAGAGAAAAATTGGCTTCAGTTTCAGTTTCAGCGCACCAAAGAACGTAAAGATCAACCAAATTATCAAATAAATATCTTGGATGTAGACATGTGCAATTTGAGATTAAAAATAATTTAGAATTCTCAAGGAGTGTTTTGATATCTAATACCATTATGTATTCAATTTCGCATTAAAAAGGATTAGAACCTCTTTCAAAATTACTTATTATTCTTTAAAAAAAAAAAAAAAAAAAAAAAAAAAAAGAAATCTCAGAAAATTATAACTCTTTATATAGGGAAAAAAAATACAATTTTGTGCTAGATAGACGACATGTTAGAAAAAGCTCATTTTGGCATGGTTCAATCATTCTTTTTAAAGGTATTGACGTGTTCTTTTGAAAAATAATAACATTGAAAATTTATACACATTCTCGGGGAAGTAATGATGCTCGTACGGCTACTAAACTTTTATCCTGGTTGATTATTATTGTTATTATTTTACAAAGACTGGTTAAAAATTATCCTGGTTGTATATATTTGTACGAAATTTTATCCTATGCTGTCATATTAATATTAATGATGAAAAGGAATGACAACGTCACCACTTAAGCGACTTGCATGAAAAGTTTATAGGCACCAGTTTATATCAAGGTGTAACTAAGTATAGTTTTTATCAAATTGTGTGCATTAGTTCTTGATATGATGCATTAGTTCTTGAGCAAAAAAATAATGTGACACACACATACACAGACAGACGGGCCTTTTCTAAAAATATTGAAATTGTGTTCAGGAACTCCTAAAACGTACAAATTTATTGAAAACTGGAAATGAAAAAAATTTATGTAGGACATACTTTCATTTATGGAATAGAGGAAAGAGTATTAATGAATTTTAGTTATTCCTGTCCCCCAAAATATGAGTATCATTCGAGATTTTGATGTTTCTATACGTTTTGAGGTCCCCTGAGTCCCGATTCACTATTTTTACGATGATGTATGTATGTGTGTGTGTATGTGTGTGTGTATGTATGTGTGTGTGTGAACACGCTAGCGTCTAAACACTTTGATCGAATGTGCTGTAAGTTGGTACGCATGTTGCAAGTCCCCATAGAACGAACCCTATAAATTTTGGAGAATCTGGCACTTATAGTTTTTTTACAGGGACACAAAGAAAATTTTTTTATCATTATGGCCTATGGGACTAAATTTTAAAAAGTGCGATAGCGTCGAAACGCCTTAAGCTGAGAAACTAATTTATACGCATATTATAGGTAATAGTTGCATGAACGGCATAGAGTTTGGTGAATCTAGCTCTTACAGTTTCTTTACAGGGACACAAAGAAAAATTCTTTATCATTACGGCCTATGGGACCAAATTTTAAAAAGTGCGATAGCGTCTAAACGCCTTATTCAATTGAACAAAAAAATTATAGAAATTGAACACATATTATATATTATTCAATTGAACACATATTATAGGTCACAGTTTCACGATCTGTATAGGTTTTGGTGAATCTAGCACTTACAGGGACACAACAAATAATTCTGTATCATTTTGGCCTATGGGGTGAAATTATTTAAAGCGCGATAGCATCTAAACGCCTCCCAAGCAGCACCGAAACGTTCTCTGAACGTTCAAAAATTGTTCTGCAAACACGTTCTAAGAACGTTCACTCTGAACGTGTTATAGACGTCTATTTGTCCATCTTGAAGCCGTACATTAGTACGGTTCAGAGAACGTTCAATGAACGTGTAGCTATCACCATCGGTGTTATAGAAGCGTTCTGAGAACGTTCTATGTTTACGGTCTCAGAACGTTCTAAACGTTTTTAGAACGTTTTCAAAACGTTATACACATTTTCAGAACGTTCCAGAAAACGTACTGTAAACGTTCTAAAATAGTGTAGTTAAAAAAAAAAAAAAAAAAAAAAAAAAAATATGACGTCATTATAAAGAATCACCTCAGTACCAGCGTTTAGAAGTAAAAATTACATAGCTGATGACGAATAATGATACAACACATGAACAGGGATATGAATTACTTTTTTTTTCAATTCAAATAATGTTTGAGAAATTTTAACATACTTACTATTCCTTTAATTTCAACGTATATGCATCAAAAATTCTATATTCTATGACAGTTTTCCCCAAAAAGTGTCATAACGTCTCTTTATACCTTAAAAAATTTCTTAAATTTTTGCATTTTTTAAAAATTTCTTTTTTTCCCCTAATCTGAAGATAATGAAGTTGTAGTATTAATTACAAAACTTTGAATAAACACCATAAAATGCAAGAACTCGCACCAACTGTTTTGGGTCAAAAGAAGACACAACCCTTAATCAGGCGAACATTGTAGGCACGAGAGCTGCAAACAAGCGCGTTGAGTGTGTTGAATGCGTTGCCGCTTTGTTTGTAGCAGCCGTGCTTTGTTTGTAGCAGTTGCGAGTTCTTGCATTTTATGGTGTTTATTCAAAGTTTCGTAATTAATACTATAACGTCATTATCTTCAGATTAGGGGAAAAAAGAAATTTTTTAAAAATGCAAAAATTTAAGGAATTTTTTAAGGGATATAGACATGTTATGACACTTTTTGGGAATTACTGTCATAAAACATGGAATTTTTCATGCATATACGTTGAAATTAAAGGAATAGTAAGTATGTTAAAATTTCTCAAACATTATTTGAATTAAAAAAAAAGTAATTTATATCCCTGTTGCTGTGTTGTATCATTATTCTTCATCTGCTATGTACAACTAAACTCTTGATTTATTTTGCTTGTTTTAATCTTTGTGATTCCGAATGCGTCATCCTATGATTAATGTTTGTTTTTTCATGGTTGTTTTCTGTTTGATTCTCTGATTTCTTGAAGTAAATAATTTATTCCAATTTATTCTTCATTTCTAACTTCAATTAATTTCTTGTACGATAGGGTGCCCGCTAGCAATTTGCTATTATAGCTGCTAACGAATGAAATCGTACATTGGTGCTCAACGAGGAAAAAGGTCACCCCTGACAAGTTTTTTTTTTTTTTTTTTTTTTTTTTCTACCATTCTAAGCTTTTCCTAAGGAAAAAAAAATATTTAAAATGCTGTCTCAATTTTTTATTTCCTCGTTGCTTGTTTGTATCTTTTGATTTGAGTTTCATGTGTTTTTTACGCACCGGCAAGATTATTAAAATTGCAACTAACAATATAGGAATAAATTTATGATTAGACTGAAGTTAAATAAAATAATAATCAATAAATAAAAAATAAATGTTTCAATAAATCACAATCAGTCTCCCCAGGTAATTTAAATTTGTTGTAATTTCCTTCTCATTGACCTATGTGGTTTCAGGGATCTTATATCTGTTGCTTGGCTTTAACTAAGATTAAAAATTCATTTATGCATACATACATATACATATATATATATATATATATATATATACATATTATTATATTTTCTTTTAAATACAGGGTGCAAAGCATTGTGACGAGAATACCTTTATCTCCGCAACTATTGGTCGCAAATATATAGTTTCAGTTACAAAATGTTTTAAAGAATATGAGCATTTGTGGTATAACATGTTTAAATTTAAAATATCTCTTTTTTCAAAATTGCAAAAACTAGCTTTTTACATAGTCCCAGATCCCTATAGTCATATTTAGAAAAACTGACACTCATCCTAACAAAAAGTTTCATTTCTATTCTCCCAAATTTGAACAAGATATTTAAAGTTTGGATTTTCTAACATATTTCGGCCTTCAATAAGGGATCGGTTTAAAAATCCTAATTGGACTTTGTTTGCATCTTCCCTGGGTTTATTAAAGAATTTTTCATTGACTTTTTAATAAAGCCCGAGAAAATGCGAAATAATCCTAAATTTTGAAACTAACTATCTCAGATAATTTTGGGTGCACAAAAGTGAAACTTTTTGTGTTATATTTTTTAGGTTGGAACTCAACTTTCACTATTAGTGTCATGAAAATTGTATAAAAATTATCAGTTTTTGTGATTTTTAATAAATTGATTTTTTAAATTTAAACATGTCATATAATGAATTCTTACATTTTTTTTTAAATATATTTTTTATTGGATGACGTCTGAGACCGATTGTTGCGCAAATAAAGGCCTGCTCTCTACTTTGCACCCTGTATATTCTAAACATTTCTGGGTACTACTTTGTAAGTCCATGGATAGTTTATAAATATATTTGAATGCTGAAGTTCATAGAAAGTTTTAATATTCCAACATAAAAAATAATTTCGAAAATGAATGTACCAATACGCCGCTAAAATAATATATAATTGAGTTTAGAATATATTGTTAATTTATAATAATAAGAAATTGAAACAAAAAATTAAAAATTAGTTAGAAGGAGGAAATTTTAAAAATTTCCAAATACTTAAATACATATATATATTTTTAATCAAAATATTTTTCTAAAATATTTAACATACTTCATATTTTTAAATTTCAGTGCATGTGTGTATACATATTTTCAGTTTACAGCAGCAGTTTACAAAAATGATGTTTGCAGGTATTTAAATTTATTCCACATGGCAATGTAATTGGTATTCTTTAAATGTTTAAATTTCTTTAAATTGAGTCAACGCAATTTTTACCTCATTTGATGTAATTATGCTATCATGGCATATTAAATAATTGATAAATGTAAATATTATTAGTATTAATAAATAATATAGTAAATCGTCCTTTTTTTTAAGCAGAATATCTTTTTTTTTATAAAGATGTGGAATAAAATTGAATTGAATCTTTGTTTTATTATGCAGTTAAACAAGTTAATATATTTTATTTAATAAATAACAGTAAAGAGATATTTAAAATTGTAAGTCGGTGAAACTTAGGATATTATTTTAAAAATATGCAATTTGCATAACCTAGATTGTATATATATTATCATATAAACATTAAAAAAATACTTCAGAATTTAAAAAGAAAAGAAAAAATGAATTACGAACCTTCCTAGTTTTTCTTAAGAATTTTCTTCAAGAAAATTCCCTTGCAACTAGCATTTTAAAATACACAATGACCAGTCGGAAGGGCATTCACTTAAAATTAGCTCTTATCTTGTAAAGTCTTTATGTTTCTTCTTCATACTTCATTCAGAAACATAATAAACAAAAATAGTTATTTTAACAAAATCCATCTCAGAAGACTAAATTAATAAAATGAATCCATAATTTCTAAGCGGTTTTCTGTAACAGGAGCAGTTTTTTCTGCGATTCAACGTTCAACGATTCAAGTATCAAAAGTTAGGCTTAAGAACTTACGCAGATATGAAAATGATTGTTTAATTGATATTAAAATAAGACTTTATTAAATAGAAAATAGAGAATATTACAGGTTAAAAATATTACATTTTTACCTTTTCTAAAGCTTATCCTAGTCATTATAACGCTAAAACTGAACAAATCAGATTACATGTTTTAAAATTGCCGCCTCACATAACGACACGACTTTCCCAAGACCTGGCGTTTGACTTTGCAGTTGCACGGTCAGCGAAAATTAAATAAATGCAATCCACAGATGTCGATGTTATCATCTGCTCTCCCTTCTTGCATCCGCAATAATCATGTTTCAAAGTTCAACATTTGAAACAGAAATTTATTAAGCATTTATAGCTGTAGAAAACATATAGTCAATATTTTAAGGAAAAATGGAGTTGAGTTAAACAATTATTTAAATTTTTATAAAGTATTTTAAAAACTTATGAGATCACTTTATTTTTCCATTTTAAAATCTCGAATTAAACGGAAAAGCATATTTTGTTTTAGTGTATATTTCAGTATTGAACAAAATATTCAGTGAAAAAAAAAAAAAAAAAAAAAAAAAAAAAGAACAATCTAACAGAGTAATGATTTAACAACATTATCAATATTGATAATTTATCAGTAACATTTAAACTTAAATAGAATCATAAATAAAATATAATAAAAGTTTAAAATTATGCTTAAAGAAAAGAAGAAAAAAACTCATTTCTGTAACTTACCGATGAGTATTAGAGACCGCGAGGTTCTACTCTCGAACCTTACAGACGGGAAGTGTTGGTTTCGATTCCTGGTCACGCTCGTCGACTTAGGTTTTCGGCGTTTTCCCGTGATTTTCTTTGAAACTCGCGTAAAGCACTATATTACTTATTCAATAACATCCGTGATTAGCTTTTTGTATCTAAACTCTGGGTCTGGGTAATGCATAAGATTTTCATGACAGAAGACAATCATTTTTATGCTGTGTAGAAGATCTTAGAAAATGTATTTTTCTAAGGGTTTATTATTATTATTATTATTATTATTATGGCAAATGAAAAAAAAAAAACGGTAAATTTGTTTTAAATTATCAGAAAACGATGTTTCAGTTATTCGTTTTAAAGGTGATATCGAATTATTTTGAAAGATAATCATAGTGAAAATTTTTATCCACCCGTCCCCCATCCCCCAGAGATGATGTATACTTATTCCTTGGGGAAAAAACAATGTCCTATGAATAATAATAATAAAAAAAAACTGTTTCACTATTACTCGTTATACAGCCAAATTGAATCAATAATATATATCAAATGTATGTCACGCAGAAGGTTTGGTGAGTATATATATTACAGAAGCTGATAGATATCCTTTCTGTGAATGGAAAATATTGGAACGTGGCAGTGCCACCTGTCGTCCGATATGCACCCAAAGGCAATCTGTAGAGTTTTACGTAATATTAATTTCACTTACCAAATTTACAACATTTATATATCACAGAAGTTGAGATTTTTCGTTTCCGTTATGAGATTAAATTGCAACATAGCCACTCCACCTGTTGGCCGATGTGCAACCAAAATGGACCAGTAAAGCTTTACATAAAATCGATTTCACTTATAACTTCAGTGTATCACAAAATTTATTGTTAAATCACAAGAGTTAAAATATTGCCTTTCCGTTAAAATGATTAAATTGCAGATTAGCAACGCCACCTGTTGGACAATGTATACATCCAAATTGTATTAGCAGAGGTTATGATGATATCTGCCTACATATCAAGTTTAATGCATTTGTACACTATAGAAGCTGAGATATAGCCGTCCCATAAATGGAGGGTTTCATTGCATAGCACCGCAATCTATCGGACGATATACCCCAAATGAAATTCAAATAAACTCCAATTTAGGGCAAGATCTAATTATGTAACACGTTTGGTTGAATTCCATACATTGATTCCTGAAATACAAAATCCACAAAATTTTTCCATGAGTTTAAAATTTTGTAATTTTTTTTCACCTCACCGCTACTGATTATTGAGAAGCATTCTTTATTGACGTGGTAACAAAACGTTAAACTGAAAATGTAAAAAATGCTCTATTCTCTATCATGCTAAAAATTATAAATTTCGAATAACTTACGAAGTTTTTAAATTAGAATGTTGCAAATCTCTCAATAAGATTCTTATCAATATCATAAGTGATATTTTAAAACTGGTCCGATCTCTCTGCAATCATTTGTTCTTGAGATATCGTGTACATGGACTAACGGGCTATCACACGGTGCCGATACACATTAACAGGTGCCGATACACATTAACAGATACCATACAAACCTTTTGACTTCCGGATTCCTCACGCCACAAAACGTGTAAAAAAATCAAAAACTGAAGTCAAAAATTTTCATGATTAACCTAGTTTCCCAACCAATAGTACTAAAAAGTCATTTTGTCATATTCGTTATAATTACACTGTTATAGAACGTGTCATGGCGGTGTCACACTTGAACGTTCTATATAGAACTAGAATTGCACGTTTTATAGATGGTACAAATCAAACATTTTCAGAACGTTCTAAATAATACTATTTCTGAACGTGTTTTAGAACGTTCTTTTGACACAAAACACGGTGTTTGAACTATTGAAACCGTTATTAGACGTTCACAGAACGTTCCTGTGCTACTTGGGCTTATTCAATATAGCTGAAAATTTATATGAATATTATAAGTCATTGTTGCACTAACTATAAGCATTTTAATGAATTTTAATGAATCTAGGATTTATAAATTTTTACAGAGACACAACGAAAAGTTCTTTATCATTTTAATCATGGGCTCAAAGTTCAGTAGCGTTAAATTAAACATCGTGTACTATATGGAGAAAAATACTCAAACACCCTATTATAATTTTCTCTCTTTTGTTTATTTAACAACTCCTTCTTACTTTGCTTTACCTACAATACCGTTAATTACTCAATGTTCGGAAAGTCGAGTGGAGTCACTCCATATATATATATATATATATATATTAAATCATAAAGTAAGATGAATTTTGAAACATATATATGTATAATAAATATATGATAAACAATAATAAGTAAATAAGTAAATAAATAATAAGAATTAAAAAATAAAAATTAAACGTTAAAATTAATTATAAGTTGTTACATTTCATAGATATTTAGATTGAAAACATATACACTGATACCTTTTCAAAGTCAATATTTAAACTTCTTTTAAAATGCAATTGCATTTTATTTCCCCCTGAACAGTTTTCGATTTTTCCTCACATTTCCATCATTCAAATATGAATTTTTCATTCATTTTTCTATACTTTTACTTTTTTACTGCGTTTATTTTGCTATTTTTCAATAAAAATATGTTGAGTTTGTGTTTACTGGATATGTCATTTTTTATGGGCAATTTATGTCACATTATACGTCACTTTTCTTGCAATTTCATTTCTAAATTTAATAAGATAACATATAACATATTTCATAAGTGTTTATAAAATTGGATTTTGAAAAAGATGAAACATCGTTTATTGTTCTGTAATAAAATATATTTATTGGTAAAATGCCAAGTTTAGAGATGGAAAAATCTTATGGTTTTTTGTTTTATTTTTTAAAGGGTAATAAATATGATAATATTTTTTAGAATTGCACTTTAATAATGGGCTGTCATTTAACTATTGGATAGGTATAATATGGGATTAATTTTTAATTTTCATAATCTTTAGTATTGTATGAATGTAATATTAATGTATATTAATTATGTAGAAAAAACTTTCGTGTGGTGATATAATACTAATTTAATGAAGAAGAGTGACTCGAATGTTCGTTAATAGTTTTAAAAGTCTTAAAAAGTATAATAAATTCGTACATTTTAATAAGATTTGAAATAATATATTATTCTTATTATATTATTTTTTGAAATAATATATTATTCTTTGAAATATATACTATTCTTATAAAGGAAGCATGTTTTTATAAAGTTAAAAGAAAAAAAAAGTTTTTTCATGGAGATTGTTGTCAATAGAGGCGATTGGATACAATAAATAGGAAATTTCGACATCAAAGTCTAATATAATAAAATTAATGGTATACGATTAGGAGCGCAATCTGATTGGGAATACATACAAGACGTCTTTTTTACTTTCTATTACCCATAGGGTCGAGAAAGTATTGTTTTAGGGTTAATTTTTTTAACGCGAGTTTTTGTTATATTTACATGTTCTTAGGTCCCCTGAATACGAAAATCATGTTTTTAGCGAATGGTCTGTGTGTCTGTTTGTGTGGATATCTGTGTGTCTGTTATCAGCATATCTCAAAAACAATTAGTAGCAGAAATTCCAAACTCGGTATTCTAAATGTGTATCATATAGAGATGCTACAGTAAGCTTTTCGTTGAGATGAAGCAAATGGTTCGTGTACAGAGACACTCAAAAGTATTCAAATATATTACGTCTATGGGGGAAATTGCAGGTAAGTAGAGTTTAACATCTATAGACTGCACTAAACCAAATGAAACGAATATATATTTTTTGTAATAGAGATAGTCAACTGGAAAAAAAAAATGTGTATGTAAGAGCCTCGTCTCCACCCCCCCCCCCTCGAGGGGACTAAATTTTCATGATGGGTATCTTTCAAAAGAGTTCGCCAATACCTTTAAAACGAATGGTTGAACCATCGATCTGCGATTATTTAAAATAAATTTATCGAATTTTATCATTTTTAACAACAACAACAACAACAAAAAAAAAAAAAAAATACAACTTTTTTTTAGATATTTAGTGTTATACTACTTCTCTAATATGGAAATCGTCTGTATTATCATAAAAGATAATTTTTTTAAATACTCATTTTAATAAATTATTTTTTAAAAACAGAATTATTGTTTGATAACCAAATTAAATTCTATATAAATATAGGTGCATTAATGAAACGGGGGGTTGAGTGGGGTGGTAACCCCCCTCACACAGAGCTAATTGTCATATAAAACTCTTCCGAAGCCTAATTTGAACTATTTAACATAGGTTTACATAACAGTATTCGCTATCTTACCTCTTAATCACCAGCCTGTATTTATAGTATTAAATTTCAGGGTAAGAGAAAGTCGTGTGAGTGACAGACCAAATTATTTTAAATGTTGAAGCATGCTTACAAATAATTTTCCATTTCAAAATAATTGTTATCTAGAAGGTCTAGTTCGCCACTAGTGCCCGAGAGGTTTTGCTCTCAAAGTCCAAAGATTATAGACAGGATGGGTCGAGTTCGATTTTAGGTTGAATTTGCCGGCGTAAACGCTCAAAATGTTTGGAGGATTTACACAAAACGTGCATAAATACGGTATAGGAGTCTTTAGATACGTTCTCAATAAAGCGTTCTACTTATGCCTAGAACCTCCAATACTAAACTGCCCACCAGCGGCCGAGAGGTTCCGCGCTCAAAGCTGGTAGGCGTGAGGTGCCAGGTTCGATCACTGTTCTCGATCGTCGGCCTAGCTGTTCGGTGTTTTCCGTGGTTTTCTCCGAAATTTGCGTGAATGCGACCTAAGGCCCCTTAGAACCCCCCCCTCCAACCACACACACGCACGGATGGCATTTCCCTTCAGGCCTAGGACCAGTGATGCTAGATGGTCGAAAATTATTTCCCCAAACAGGTCTTCAAATTTCCCCAAATCAGGGGTTTTCTTCGAAAAAATCCTCAACTTGATTTCTACTAAAAAGAAAAAAGAAAAATTTTTCAAAAAAAAAAATATATATATATATATATATATATATATCAAGCAGAATTAAGCTCAGATTTTTCCCCAAATGAAGGCAATTTTTGAAAAAAAAATCCCCAAATACAAAAATGTATTATTATCCCCTCTAATCAGTTGGTGTAGTTGGCAACACACGGAGAGGCAAGTGTAGAAGTTAAAAATGGAACATTGTGAATCGAATACAACTTATTATTATTATTAAGAACAGAAAAATTAATAAATTAATATATAATAAAGCTATAATATATTGTATATGTACAAAATTTTAGTCAGAAACTAAAAAGAAAGTAGTGTTGCCATTTCAAATTTTGCGATGTTCCACTCAAAACTCGAAATGTCCCTACACAGACGATAAAAGTCCCTACTTTAGTGAATAATCATGAAAAAATTAGGAACAACAACATAATCCCTGCGTAATTCGTAGAAATTTCTTACAAAATTACCAAAAAGTCCCTATGAATTTAAATTTTGTCCCTACATCATGAATAAAGCTATTGAAAGTCCCTTGTCGTAGGGATAAATCATTACGTTGCCAACATTGACAAAAAGTTTAAGAACTCCTCAGATTTGTTCTCAAAAATTTTAGAATTCCCAAAAAAAGTCCCCGCAAACATTTGGTCCCCAAAATTGTTCCCAGAACCCTCAAAAATCCCCAAAATGGGGACAAAATCCCCAATCTGGCATCACTGCCTAGGACCCCAATGCAGTCAATCGACCTTAATCACCACAACCCAACTCAATACTAAACTCTACTAGAAAGCCAATTTCTCTTTCGTATCCAGCGCCATTTATTGATAAGATTTGAGTTTAAAAAAGTTTATTATAAAACTCTTATGAGAATAATTGTTTCGCAAAGTCCATTAAAATGAACTTCAATTCCTTCAATTTTTCTAAATTTTAAAACTATTTACGAATTTACGAGTTACACACATTTTACTCAGCGGCTTAATCACGGCTTTTGAACTATTTTTCTTTAAATGTTCCACTGGCAACAATTATGAGAAAAAGAAATACTCAATTTTTTAAACAAGATGTATTAAAAATCATTAACAGAAAATACTTTTGTATAAATTGTTTGTTAAATCAAAGCGAAAGAAAATGGGACAGAAAAATCACGCATTTTGCGTTGATAACATCTTTTAAATATATTTTGTTTTTTAACCTACTGTGGAAAAAGACCTTATACGGAATGTACTTTCAGCTTTACATTCAAAGAATTTATTAAATATAGTTAAAAGAAGAAAAATTATCATAATGCAATTTAAAGTGCATTTCGAGCAATTTCCATTAATGCCCCAACATCTGAATAATTTTGTGCAGTCCTTTAAAAGAAATATATATATATATATATATATATATGGTATTATTACTATAACTGATTCAATTACTTAGTTCAATACTTTCTCTATGTGAATCCCATTCCCACAGCGAGGAAGCGAGCAACTTTGAATATAGTGACGAAACTGGAGCTCCTCCAATACGGGCTGGCTCATCAGGCATTTTGTTTCCCACTCAGCGATTGTTGCCCACGCCGTCCGAATTTCAAGTGTTATCAAATCACATAAAATGGATATTTTGCAGCCGAAAATTGCTCATATCATACCAGAACTGCTTAGAACGTTTAGATTTCCAAGAGATGAAGAAAGGCGAAAAAAATGGGCTATTAATTGTCCAAAAGAAAATTGTACTCTTAGCTTTCAATCACAAATAAAAAGTGTAATTATGATATGTTTTCTTGCATTTTTTGTATCAATTATTTGTTTTTATTGCTGTTTGATTATCTAAATGTTGTATTTTACAACCTACACTACTTTTCAACGTGTATAAATATTTAAAATTAACTAATTTAACAGCAACAGTGATGGCTACTTTTTACAAGGGTTATAAGAAAATTTCGCCAAATATTACCGCCAAACTTATCAAGTACAAACAATAATTCGCTCTTTTGTTTAGGCAGCTCGCCTACATTCGCCTTTTTAGGCGATAAAGATGCCGAGTATTACGTCTGCAACTAAACGTCGCCAAGCTATATTTCCGCTGGGCAACAATGGTCAGCTGTGAGTCAGCTCGTACTATAGGAGTCTTACAAGGAGAGGTCACGACATGGAAAATTCAGATCGGGACGAAATTGCGCAGGATTGTAGTATACTATGAGGGTAACAACATATTAAAGCAGTAAGACCCACTATCCACAAAATTTCGAGAAAAAAGCATTTAAAGTTTCAGTAATCTTTAAATACAAGTTATTTCGCAAGCGAATAAGCGCTTCAGTGGCGTGATCCTAGAGCGCGAGTCTCCCACCCAGATGACTTGGGTTCGAGGCTACCTGCGGGACTACTTTTTTTTTTTTTTTTTTCTTCTTTAACTTTTTATGTAATCTTAACTTTTTATTTATTTTACTTTATTTTACAATTCAATTCAAAATTTGAAAATTTTAATAAAAAATTATTTAATTTTCTTGTGTATAAAATATTTTTTTCTATTTTTAATATTTATAACTTAAAAATGCAATAAATTTCTATAACTTAAAAAATAAAGTTTTGTTTTACAAAACCCTAAATAAGAAACATAAAGAAAAACAGACAAATATTTAAATGATTAAAAAATAAGCAAGCTGTAAACAAAGTGTAAAATAGTTAGCAGGTGTACTTAAATCTTGGTATGAGCTTCCTGATTTGGTTTGAATGTGTATAAATTACGTAAACACTTCTAGCTTGTTAATAATAAAGGGCAGGTGGCATTTTATTTTGTGCACAGAAGGATTAAAAAAAAAAAAAGAAGTCTTTTTCGAAAAAGAAACGATGTTCATTAACATTTAAAATCTACATTTAAAGATAACATTTCTTTACCCGTAATAATTTAATAGCATCACAATCCTATACTATAATTTTTAAGAAACTATTGATTGGAGAAGTAATTATTTTATTTGGTTTTGGATAGTAATTATATATGCAATTAAAGTCATCATTTCTCTGTATTTTTTTTTTTTGTAATTTAAAAAATAAAATGAAATATACCTAAAATGAAATAAATTATTTAGATAAATAATTAAAAACAGTTTCTTTAGTTTTATTTTAAAGTTAAAATAAAACAAAAATTTATTTTTTAAGTTATATAAATTTATTGTATTTTTAAGTTATAAATATTAAAAATAGGAAAAGTTATTTTATACTCAAAAAAATTAAATAATTTTTTATTAAAATTTTCAAATTTTGAATTGAATTGTAAAATAAATAAAAAGTTAAGATTACATAAAAAGTTAAAGAAGAAAGAAAAAAAAAAATGGTCCCGCAGGTAGTCTCGAACCCAAGTCATCTGGGTGGGAGACTCGCGCTCTAGGATCACGCCACTGGGGCGCTGCCTCAGTTTTGAAATAACTTGTATTTAAAGATTACTGAAACTTTAAATGCTTTTTTCTCGAAATTTTGTGGATAGTGGGTCCTACTGCTTTAATATGTTGTTACCCTCATAGTATACTACAATCCTGCGCAATTTCGTCCCGATCTGAATTTTCCATGTCGTGACCTCTCCTTGTTAGACAAAACCATGATGCAGTCGTGATGTCAGACGGACGTCACAGTGGAAGCTCCACCTTTTCCGGCGCGCGCATTCTCCTGCACGGAACCTTCGAGTAAGTTGGAAAAGCAACTCAGACGCTATCGCAGTGTTGCCAGACTTGGGGATTTCTCCCCATTTTGGGGAGTTTTGAAGCTTCAGGGGAAATATTTGGGGACAGAGATTTAGTGGGGAACAGTTTGGGGAAAAGAAAAATTTTGGGGAAATAAACGGGGATTTTCTTTAAAATTAGTAAAAGATGACATTTTCCTAAAATTCAATAAAAAAAAAAAAAAAAAAAAAAAAAAAAAAGGGCAATTCTGGATGCTATTTGTATTTCAGAAATAGAAAAGCAACTTTTTCATCTTCTTGATTATAAATTTTTTTCTTTTTTTCTTTTTCCCACTTGTAATCTCTGATTACAGGAATTATTTGGTTTATATGTGTTGTAGCAAGTATAGTGAATGCTAAATACTTATTGATTACTGCTTCACTTGAATAATCAAACTTATAGTAAGCTGGACTAGCATAAATTTGGATGCTTTGTCTTAGCTAGCTTGAATTAAACTTGTAGAGATGGAATGTTCAGTCTGACGAAAGCTCTTTAAGCTCCCTGGGTATACCTTGTTTTTCATGCATTAAAAAAAAAAAAAAAAAAAAAAAAAAAAAAAAAAACTGTTTTTATATATACTTATGGGTTAAGTACAAATGATTAGACATGAGGAATCTCAGAAAGTTAGACAAATAGACAAAAGTTACACAAATTTAAAATTTTCCGAAAACTAGCGTATTGAAACTTATTTTTGTAAATGGGGATTTTTTCTATAAAGAGCTTCATTTGGGGAAAAATGTGAGCTTAAGTTTATTAAATATTTTTTTAATTTTTCCAAAAAATTAACATTTTTAGTATAAATTGAGTTGGGGATTTTTTTGGAAAAAACCCTTGTTTTGGGGAAATTTGAGAAGTGTTTGGGGAAATTCACTTTGGACAATCTGGCAACACTGCGCTATCGCTAGTAGACCTCGGACGAGGCAGTGTTCCAGCACTGCCGCCTGTTCTTTGACAAAATGTCAAATGACGTTCTATCGTAATGAAAGTTATTATTTTTGACGAAGAGATACTTTCTATTTGTGCCGAATATTAATCGACGAACAACAGTAAGATGAAATGTTGAAAGTTTTTCTTGACTAAGAGCATTAGACGAATGCTCTTAAACGGACCAAATATCAATTATAATCTTCTCAGATAGTTGTGTTGATTGAAGTTCTATGAAAATGGTGTTACGTATAAACTGTGAACTGTTTTGTTTTATAATGACTCTTATATGATAGTATGAAATGACTTTAATTTAAATGGACGTTGATACCTACTTTCATCCTGTATATAAACTGTATATAATTTAGCATATTTACTCTTCATTAAATTTAATAGATATTAGTAAGTGTTAGAGTAAATAATTAAACGCCCACATAAGCTCCCATAATAAAATTTCAGAAGTAAGATGGACGCTCGAAAAATTTATTTTGAACTATGCAATCAATTATGATAGAACTATGAATAAACTGTATTGAAGCTTCTCTGCTAATTTGATACAGCACTGAAATCGACGGATTGACTCGACGGATATAAGTGACAAAAAAAAAAAAAAAAAAATCATTTTGATGAAATTTTGGCAAAAGCAGAATTTAGTTTAGGACGGAGGACTATAATAATAATAATATTTTTTTTTTTTTTCTTTTCAAATTATAACATCGCTTTCAAATTATTCAATTGTATTTTCGACCAACTATCGAAAATGACACCACAAAAATTCCAGATTGAGACTAATAGTCCTCAGTCCTAAAAAAAAAAAAAGTAAAGAAAATGCTTTTTTTTCCCCTCTTGCACATTTATTGTCAGCTATGTGTCTAATAGCTCCACTTTCGAAATTAATTTAGCATTTTTCAAAATAAAATATATAGTGAACATTAAAGGGTTAAAAATATTATATATAAGTTCAATAATCAAAGGGAAATTTGACGATTAATTTATTGACTTTAATAGTTTTATTATCCATTTAAACTGGAAAAGAAAGCTTATCAAATTCATCTTGCATGTACTTGCTAACATAAAATGTCATTTTCTCTACAAGAAAGTCTTCAACTAATTTCGATATTCCGGTTAACATCCACTTCATTATCCATGTAAGAGGACCCAAGCCACGCATATCAACCCATATGGTGCTCATTTCGAGGATCTCGAAATCTTTTAAAACAGGAGTTGCTCCTTTTTTGTTCGATTGCTCAATTTTGAAATAAAATGACACTTTCTTCACACTGCCACCGGCTTGGATTGAAGGTCCCCAGGACATAAATTTTGCATGACCTATAAATAAAAAATCTGTGTAAATATTTCTCAGGCATGAGAGTGCAGAAAATTAAAAAAAGAGGAAACACGCGTGTTCATAAAATTAATTTTAAAAGGAAAATAATGCACACGGGGAAAACTATACAATTGTACGTTCATAAAATTTATTTCAAACGAAAAATAATGCTCACAGGAAAAACTATACAAAGTATTTTAAAAGTGACAAATTAAACTAAAAGAATAATACACATCAATACAATAAAGCATGTGTTTAAATAAAAAATGTTAGCTAGCAATCAACATTTAATCATTGGCTGGTGGTGGAAAATGGAAAAGAAGGGGCGGGGGGTAAAAAGTTGTTCATGAGAGAAATATTAAACACAATTCTACTTCTTCATGGGTTCTAGAATATCATAAAGTAAGTTTAAAATTAATATTGTGGATGGATAAATAGTCAAAAATAAAAGGCTTCCCGCAGAATGTTTGATCGGCAATGGTTAGAGATGAAAAAAAAGGGGGGGAGGACAAAAAAAAAAAAAAAAAAAATTACATGAGTGAGAAATATTGAATAATTCTGTTCTTTTATATGTTATAGAATCTGATAAAGCATGTTTAAAATGAATATTGACATTTATATTTTGGATGGAAAAAGATCGAGAATCTAAAGTTTACGTGAAGTGTTTGAACACTGATCGTTATTGGAGTTTGATTTTAACAAAATAAAAAACCGCGAATTAACGAAAATCACAAAAAAGCGGAAAATCGCGGATCCGCGGAAAATTCTCATGCCTGATTTCTCTAATGTGGACCACTTACGATTAAAATTTGTCGAAATGATACGCTATTGACGTCACAAGAGGACAAATTTCCTAGATTCATAGTGTAAACTAAATAAATAAAAAAAAAAAAAAAAAAAAAAAAAAAAAAGAGAGAGAGAGAGAGAGAGGAAACACTGTGATTAATAATAATTTTCATAAACAATTAAAATACTTTTTATAAATAATTAAGTTTGAATTACATTTTATTAACTGTAATTCCATTATTTTGATAAAATACACAGTTCAGTTTTGAATAAATGTTTTTCCATTATTTGTTATTTATCCCGACATTTAGTTTTTGTTAGGTTGATTTTTTTAAATTTGCCGAATATGGCAAATTTGAAAATAGGTTAATTTGGAAGTATCGAAGACCGACTTGTAACGAATGTTAGATTAAAAAATAATTAATTAAAAAAATTACGAAATAATCAAAAAAGATTTTGAATGCGTGAAAGTGGTGTGAAGAAAGTAAAGCATCACACATCTTGGTACTCTAAGTATAATCAATAAAATTAGTATCGCCACGGTTAATATCGAGACACAATCATTATTTTAAATTAAGCATTTAAAAAGAAGTACAGAAATTCTAATTTCCGTATACTCAACCATCTTAGTAATTACTCTAAACTTAAAAAAAAAAAAAAAAAAAAAAAAAATCGCTA
Organism: Salticus scenicus; assembly: GCA_963930645.1. Taxonomy (NCBI): domain Eukaryota; kingdom Metazoa; phylum Arthropoda; class Arachnida; order Araneae; family Salticidae; genus Salticus; species Salticus scenicus. Next base: position 87,281,714 of record OZ005661.1, read on the forward strand.
TTAGTATATATATATATATATATATATATATATTATGACAGTGCGTATCTCTATTATTTTCCCTATTTATTTGCACTATGACCTATGAATTGCCAAACTGGTGACCCGGATGTTGCAAAAAACACAACAAATTATCATCTTCGATCTAAGACAACAGATGGCTATACGGCATCTTCTAATTTTAAATTGCTCGGAAGATGACATTGGTAAACGTGTCTAAAATGAAAAATAAATAAAAATAAATTTTGTCGCTTTTTTTTGGCCTTACATTTTATGCAACCCACATTAACTATATCTTTCGAACGGTACTTCTTTTAAGCCCCTCCTCTTACTAAAAATAGGCAAAAAATGTACGACAAATTTTATGTTTGCGTATTAATATATACATATATAAAAAGAAAATACGTATAAATAAATAAAAATAAAACACAGTATAAAAAATAGAGATTTTCTGGACGGAGGAAAATTATTTCCAAAAGTGACATAATAAAACAGGACTGTAAATAAAATTTATTTACAATTAAAACTAAAGTCTGCTTTAAATGTAAGATGAGCACCATTGGTTGATCCCAAATGGTAAAAGAAAATTGTTAACGGCCCTCTTCACTTACCGTCGCCAGAAGCTCGAGCCAATGTTATTCTATGGGGAAATTTTCTTTACAAATAACTTATTAATTAATACATATTTTTAAATTCTGTTTTCAGATTCAGAAAATCCCCAACTGTTCAATTGACGGACCTTTCTTAAAAATGTATTTTTTTTTTTTTTTTTTTTGAAATTGCAAAATGAAAATTTTTACTTATTGAAAATTCGTATTTTTTAGCTTCAATATAAAATATAAAAAATTTAAAAAATAATTTTTTAAAAAAAGTCCGTCAATTTAACAACTGGTAATTTTCAGAATGTGAAAACAGAATTTAAAAATATGTATTAGTTTATAAGTTATTTGTAAAGAAAAATTTCCCATAGAATAACATTAGCTTCGGCTTCCGGCGGCGGTGAGTGAAGCGGGCCCTAAATTGGCGGTCTCAGTTAGGGCTGTGAGATTCAGTCAACCTTCTGAAGTCAGAATTATTGATGAAGGGTATGTGAAGTCACTCAATTTGGATAAACTAAGATATTAAATATATAATCTAGTGTGACACTCAAAATTTTTTTCTTACCTTATAATACTAAAAAGATAGATAATTAGTTTAATGGGTAAAATAAGAAGTTTTAACATCTTCAAAGCGTATTAAAAGCAGTTAAAAGTAGTTTTATAAATAGTTTTAAATATATTTCTGTGAAAAGAAGGAATTCCTCAACCCCCTATTTTAATATTCTAGCTTCATTTGTGAAGTTTGCATTGATGCAAACTCCATCTTAATAACTTAATTAGATAACTAAATGGTAAGTAAGAGAGTACAAGACTTGAATTAAACAATAAATAACATTTTACTTGAACAGATTAACGGGAGGATGGTCTGGCAATCAAGCTAGCTCAGTCAGCGTATTTAATTAATCAAAATATATGTAGCAGAAATTAAATTAGATAATCTTAAATATCTCGCCCCAGCAAATAGTCGAAGGTGTAGAGACGGTTGCACTCGTATACTCCGCTACTGCGACTTCTCTGTGGATCAGAGGATTCCCTTCAGATCCAACTTTACCTTCACGAATGCTAGCAGATACTCGTACCAACACTCATCACAACTTAATCTTCACACCACTAAATCTCCACTACTTTACTTCTCAATACTCGCCAAAATAAGATTCTCCACAATCCACTATAATATACATCACCATCCACTATAATATACTCCAACATCCACACCAATCTACTAAACCCATCTCCATCTTATACTTCTTCCTACTAACCTCCTTTCTCTTCATTTTCAATCAATACTTTTAAAATCACTTCTAATTCCTTCGTTGCAGCACCCTGCCGACACAAAACTAACCCGACTTCAACTTTCGCCGAGTCACTGGCGTCGAAGTAATTTAACCGTCCCCAGTCTCTACTTTTCTGGATCCAGCTTAATTTTACACAATCTGTGGTGACGCTCTGACGTCTCAACCTCACACATTCATCTAACATTGGGAACTGTTATTAAATTTCAAAATTTATTTCAAATTATTCAACGGACTTTCACCCAAACTACTATTAGAAACTTAGTTGATGAGTTATTGGCAACCCGGTGCAACTATTTTATTAGCCGGATGAGGGGAGCTGCTTAAGAACATTCGTAAAACATTATCAGTCCTCTAACCGGAATTACAAAGCACGCAGGAATCGTAGCTGGAACAAGAACGTAAGTTATTACTGCCAGGTCATCAGAGCCCACAGATCATGAAAAACGGCAGTTTTTTGAGTGACGCAAGCGGAGGGACAAACGGGACGCTGCGAACTCATATATACGGCTAGTTTGACATCAAAGAGATTTGTAAAAGCCGACACTTAATATCTCAGCAAATATGCCATATTTTGTTCTGATCTTTTCAAAATAGTCTTTCATCTTCGGTCTTAAGCTATCCTGAAAATTTTACATTTCTACATGCAGTATGTTTTGAGATCTGAATCTCAATTTAAAGCCAAAAAGGGAAAAAGGTTGGTGTAATGAACTGAAATTCTGAAAAATATCTCTAAAACGGCTCGAAGGATTTTCATATAATTAATATATGTTGTTAATAGGATCTTTCTGAATCTAGTAACGTTTTCGTTTTTTAAAGGAAAACTCTTGTTTTTTATATAAATCGCTTTAAATATGGAACTATATTACTCCGCCAATTACATGTGTTTCTTCGGGTGAAAACGCTGTTATGCGGTTCTTACTTGTGAGGTATGTGGGTTGGTTTGTTGACCGACTTGAATGTAGCCAATGAATTATTTAGAATTCTTTTTTTAACGCAAAAGTACTTTATTACATGTTTAAAATATTTATTGTATATATACTAAGTCAAATTCACTTAAATATATTTTCTCTTCTGTTATGAAAAAAATATTTTTGATTTCAAAGTTTCATATTTAGTCAAAAAAATATTTAGATAATATTTTAAATAAGGAAGTATTTTATAATTTTAGATATTCCATTTTATCATAAGATTAATGAATTCACAATTTTTTAAAGTGAAAATTTTTTTAATCATTCCTGAATATCGATTTTATAATAACTCAATGATTTGCGATTCCTAGTCATGTATTCTTATGCGTCGGGAATGGAAAAAAAAACAGCAAATAGAGTTTTGGCGCCATCTATCGTGTTTATTTAAAATATACTCTTTCGTAAATACATATATATATATATATATATATATATATATATATATATATATATTTTTTTTTTTTCTTTTTAAAAATTAAAAATCTCTTTTGAAAATACAGTTAGAGTTTATTCGTTTATTTATTTTTCAGACTTTAAAATGATACATATTTTAAATATTAACATAATAAAACTATTTTTATTATTATTCAAAGCAATAATGACTAGCGGATGAAACAGTGCTTACATTGTTTATTAGAAAAAACAGTGTTTTAATAAACAGTGTTTAAACAGTGTTTTAATAAAATTCATTTTTCATGAATTTTATTAAAATTCATGAAAAATGTGTCAAATAGCAATTATTAAAAAACACATTAAAATAAATAAATAACATCTTTACTTTGAAACCCATAGTAATTTATTTAAAAAAAAAATATTCTTCCTTTTCTTTTATTTTTTTAATTAATTAATTTGTGTATGAAGATTCTGTTTCATAAATATATTTACAATTACAATAAAGAAAAAAATCTCCTTTAATTTTAAATAACTATTTCCACCTGTTTCTAAACAAGTTTTTTTTTTTTTTTTTTTTTTTTAACGAAAAAAAAAGTTAAATGTGTATGTATATGATTTTAATGTAAACTACTAGATGGCGCCACTACATTTATTTTATTTTTCTTTAAAAAAAAAAAGAAAGAAAGAAAAAACTTGTAATTGCTTCGAAAACATGTAGAAAGAATTATTTAAAATTAAAGGAGGGTTTTTTGTTTATTGTAGTTGTAAATATATTTGTGAAATAGTATTTTTACGCAGAAATTTCATTTTTTTTTAAGCTTAACTTATATTTTCCATAAAATTTTTCTCCAGGTGATTTTATCTTATTTTTAAAATTATACAAATGTAAAGCTTAATTTATATTTTGTCTATTTTTTCCCCCAAACGTTTTAGATGAAAATATATACGAAATAATTTTTACCTGCACTTTTGATGAAAATTTAATTTGTGAATATTGGAGCAGTATACTTAGCCTCAAAAGGGGAAAGAAAATATATAAAATTCTATTTTTAACATTTACTTGTTTTTTTTTTTTTTTTTTTTAATTGTTTAATTTGTAATTCTCTAAAAAGAAATTTGCAAAATGTAAATTACGTAATTCTAACTTAAATTTGAAATTTTTTACTTATTTTTCTTTCTTTCTTTTCTTTTCTTTTTTTTTTTTTTTTAAGAGTTTGAGAATCCCTGTCAATAAATTTTTCTAGTGCGAAGCTTCTCCATTTTGTTTCCAACTGGCAGGCTACTTGGAAATTTGTCAATATCATAACGTTTGAAATACTGAATTAATTCACACTAAATTTATAGTGTAGATTTATCTCAGAAATGTATTTGATATGTTCATTTGCCAACTTAATCCACCCTCTTGTTTCCCTGTGCCAGCACACTGAAAATTTCAAATTTATATTAGAAAGGTTTTATGAACAGATTTGCTTAAAACTCCATATACACATAGCCTTCATTTATAAATCCACTAAGTCCATTAATAAATTGTAGCTGCCATTTTGAAAAAAAAAATGGTGGCAACTTCATAAGAGAAGATAAATTAGTTTACCAATCCTAGGAGCCAGAAGGACTTGTTTTAATTTTTTTATCAATAACTACTAAAAAGTAATGATATCAGTACAAAAAACCCTTAACGGCTTAAAAGTTTGTGACGCCGCTACTTTATGGCTATAAGAATTTGAAATATGAGTCTTAAAAATAATGATATCAGATTTTAAGTGACGCTTTGCAATTAGTTAAAATATACATAGATTTTCTTATTTGATCATTCACTTTTATCATTTATTTATATTTATAATGCTAACGTAATATTTTTAACTTCAAGATCAGACAGATATATAAAATACACTCACTGATGCTTTTTCATTCGCATTTCAAATTCAAAATAATAGTTTTAAAAGGAATGATATAAAAATTCCAGTGGCGCCTCGGTGTTATTTTAAAAGATTTGTTTTTAGATTCCATTAAAATTACTTTTGTTTTGTCTAATAAAGTATATTTACACACTTAAACAGTGCTTTTAATTTTCAAATATACTGTCAAATAATTATACTTTCACTGAGTTAGCATTATAAAGTAAAATTATTTATTTCAATAAATTGATTTATCTTTTGCGTCACGCTATCCAAAACTGCAAGTAAAATTTGTGTAAATGTTTTCTTTACGTAACACTACCTCTTTGAGCAAATTTTTACTTAGTTGGACACCATGATACTATGTTTTGGATAGCGTGACGCAAAAGATAAATCAAATTATTGAAATAAATAATTTTACTTTATATTGTTAACTAAGTGAAAGTATAATTATTTGACAGTATATTTGAAAATTAAAAGCACTGTTTAAGTGTGTAAATATACTTTATTAGACAAAACAAAAGTAATTTTAATGGAATCTAAAAACAAATCTTTTAAAATAACACCGAGGCGCCACTGGAATTTTTATATCATTCCTTTTAAAACTATTATTTTGAATTTGAAATGCGAATGAAAAAGCATCAGTGAGTGTATTTTATATATCTGTCTGACCTTGAAGTTAAAAATATTACGTTAGCATTATAAATATAAATAAATGATAAAAGTGAATGATCAAATAAGAAAATCTATGTATATTTTAACTAATTGCAAAGCGTCACTTAAAATCTGATATCATTATTTTTAAGACTCATATTTCAAATTCTTATAGCCATAAAGTAGCGGCGTCACAAACTTTTAAGCCGTTAAGGGTTTTTTGTACTGATTATTATACAGATAGGACACTCCCGTATATTCTTCGGTAACCAGAATTTGACTGCAATGACCCTATTGTCAACGGCTGTAAGTTTCTCGAGCTCTCCAGCTTACGCAATCGCTCGTCTTATTTTTATTGTATCTATGTTCATATCGTAATATTAGTGCAACGTTAAACCTAACATCCAACCGACTACCCATTTATTGATGTTTACGTTTGGACTTTGTTATTGTTTACAAACTTGATTGTCAAAAGCAATTTATTTTAAGAAGCAAGTGCTAAATATTAAGAAAATATACATAAAATAAAAACATTTTTTTCATTTTAAGGCATTTTGTATTATTTAAACCAAGCAACGTTAAATATTTAATGATTTCATACTGCTATTTCAGAATTACAGTTTGTAATTTTAATTTGTATTTTAATATGAATATGTTTCACAAAGCATATTTTTAAACATTAACAAAAATAATTTTTATTTCTTAGAAGAATAGCTGTGAATATTTTGATGATAATTTTGTGAATTCAAAAACAATAGAAAGAGAAGAAAAAGAAAACTTCCCATACCTGCTACTAACTACTCGCGAAATAGAAAAACAATTTTCGATCAAAGATGCTATTCATGTAGACTTAACACATTTAGTTCCCCTCTGTTGACACTAGTGGTGCTACTATATTTCCGGTTCGCGTTTTAGCTTCACTGTTCTATCTGTATGATAATCTGTGCTAGAGCCCGACTATAGTTTTCAGAGACCCAGGGCACAGGTATTATTTGGAAGCCCCCATACGTTTCAGGACTCGCCAAAATGTGCCCAGTCTGCAAAAAATATTATCTACGTTTCTTTATCTATAAGGGGAAAATATGTTGTATAGTGAGGGAGTTTTTAATACTTTATGTTTCTTCAGGTTTATCGCAATATAACAATTTACCTGTTTTTATGTTAAAAATAACCAAAAAGCTAAAACACGTTAATCAAACAATATAAATGTTTTTTATGAAGCAATGGCATTAATGTAGCTGAAATGAATGCTTTCAAAAATTTGATTCAAATATTAATATTAGAATACCAATGAAATTTATGTGTGAAACAGATTAATTTAAAGCAATCGTACCAAAATTTTAACTTTTTGGGGTGTTTCTTTCCTGTTTGAAAGGTCTTATTTTCTAAAAACAAATCACAATCTGACATATTCACAAAATGTTTTATGCCATACCATATTCCGGATTTTTTTTTTCCATGAGATCAGAAAGAACAAAATTTAACAATTTTTTAAACTCAGTAATAAAATGTAGAAAAGAAACAAACAAAATAATATTTGTCGTTTTATTTTTACGATACAAATCACGTGAACATTTGTACTGTTACTTTGCAGTTGGAGGCTTCGCAAATTTGGAGGCCCCTAGACCAGTGCTCCAAGGATACGTGCCATAATCTGGTCCTGCAGTTCACTACTCAAAACGAGACAGGTGTACATAAAAATACTAGGATCACAAATTATGCAATCGCAAACAAAGAGTAGATTCCCTGCCAAAAGAGGGCTCGAATGGTACACTCAGCAAATAGTATACTTAAATTAATACTATACACTGTAAAAAATATGTCCTATTTACTGCCAGAAATTTACTGTAATTACAAAAATACGTTTTGACAACGTAATTTTTTTCGTAAATTACACGTAGTTTCTCAAATTACTGAGAATTTATGGTAGCAAATAGGACATATTTTTTACAGTGTAGCCAAAAGATTTATAACAGAGATTGAAATGGACTTCGAGCCATTTTTAGCAACAGCATTAATATATTTAACTTCTTTGCGGAACCATATATTAGAAGCATACAGGGTAAATGTTGAGTTACTGTTAAATATGAATGTATGCTTGTAGCGCAACACTTAATGTGAACATGCTTTTTGTGTATAAAAAATATACATGTAAATTTTATCATGCTTAGTCTAAAGATGTTACAACATACCCACGAGAAATTTTGCCGATAGATGTTATTTATTAGATTTTATTGTAAGTTGCTGTACACGAACCATTCTTCTGATTTTGAAAAAAGTTTCAAGTAATATTCCCAGTTGACACAGATTTGGAAAATCGAATTTCGCTTTCAAGCGATTATCTGTTTTTCTATGTTTCATGTATGGCTTTTTAGTTTAATATACTTTCTGTATTTTAATTCTATTTTGTACACTGATATATCACAGTGACAAACAAAAAAAAAAGGAAAAAAAAAACACACAAACACACACACTCACCTAGAACAATCAATAAAAATCTGATTTTAGGAATCAAGGAATCACATTATCTGTAATCACAGCAAAAACAAAATTTTGAGAATTTAATCCCAAAACAATTCTTCGTCTACGATATATGAGTAAGAAAATATAAGAAGAATGATATCGTGTCAATAAACAGTGCCTTCTCTAAAGCTTCCTTCAAACTCTGGCAACATTCAGAGCTTCAAAAGTCATCAATTATCCATTGTCCAAAAGTGACCCTTGAAATTTTGCACACATTTACAATGAAGGACATTGATTTTTATTGCTCTTTTACAAAAGAGACCAGTTCCCATGCAATTATCGCACTAGGTGGTTTGTGAGCGAGGGCTCGAGCTAGCTTCGATTCTCAAAAACCACATCAAAGAAATATCAAAAGAAACCGAAGTTGAAGCTTCCCAGTTACCAGTGTGTGAAGGCTTTCGAACTCTGCATTGATATAGACATATTTTTATTCTTTTCTCTCTAAAATATGAAGAGAGAGAACTGATTCTTTAAAGAATAGTGTATCTCTCTTTGAATATGCTGAAACGGACGTGAAAAGTCTGTTTTCGAAAGATTGGGATTTTTCATTCATTATTAAGAGTGATAGTATTCCCTTTCATTCAAGAATTTCTATAACTTTTTCCCTTAGGGGAAAAAAAAATGAAGAAAGAAAGAAAAGAAAAACTGCACGCATATAGGATGTTGTGGAATGACGATGATTCCCTATGCAATGAATTTAGATTAACAACAGACGGAATTATATTTTGGAGCAGTCGAGATTCGAAGCCGGTCTCTCCGTATTGTAGGTGAAGCCGCGGTAGACCGGTCCGAGCTCGTAATTAGAAAATTGCGAATTCGATACTCGAGCTTGTGAAAGGCCGTCGTGTGCAGTCGGCAGCAAAATTATTAAAGCGCTAGCAATAATTCGTATATAAAAGATGTACACCTAATACTGTTTTGTTAACTAAATATTTGTCGAGTCTTTATGCTGTTTACAAAAACGTAAGTTAATGATAAAGATTACCAGTCAAACTTAAAAAAAAGAAAAAAAAAAAAAAAAAAGAAGAATGTGGATGTGGGATTTAATAATTTCACTGCCGATTGTACACTAATAGTGGCTGGTGCACGTAAATCCGTCGTAGCTGCAATGACCTCCATGTTCCCATCCAAATTATACTTCTGAGGATCACCGAAGTGGGGAAGTCATCCCCTCAATGGAGGATCAAAATTGTGATGACATATTTCCGGACCATCATGAAAGGTGCGTCCCAGACCTTCACTATTACCCATAGAGCAGTTCTAGTGCGACGTTAAACCCAACCAATCGCATTGTAGGTGACCATTTTACACTTGAGTCACTGAGTACACGCTTCGTAATAATACACGCAAATGCAATGAATAATGTTTATCATACTTTACTTCATTTATGAACGAATTTAAAATATGGGACTCTAACAAATTTTCTTAAAATAATATTATTTTAAAATCAGAAAACATAGCTAAAAACAGATTCCGTATGACAAAAGAAAAAAATTCTGAAATAAACACGTTTAAAAAAATCATTAAATCCTTGCATACAAAACTGGAAAATTTTACGAAAAATTAGTAATTCGAAAAGCAGTAACTTGATCGCTATTCTAGAGGCACGGCCAAAAAGTTGATGTAAAGTACTTAAACTTTTACATAAGATAAATTTAAACGCCTATATTAAAAATATAACTCCTATAAATAAGGCGTTATGCACTGAATATTACATCGGATTGTCCCATTCCTTTGTGTAACAAAAAATGTTTCTATTTTTCATACTCTTTGCTAATACTGGTGCTTTGAAAAATGCAATTTTTTTGATTGCATCAAAAAAGTTTCTAATATTCCTCATAATATGTTTTGACTTGAATATTTTCTTTTTTTACTTATCAAAAATATTCATTAAATTCTCTTAAGCAACTAAACATTTTGTAAAGCAAATTCATCTATGAAATCTTGTTTAATAATTCATCGAAATATGATCAACAGTTAGCACCAGTATTTTTTTCTCGCTTTTAGAAAAGTTCATGTTGGAATTTAAATGCTTTAAATGAATAATATCGTGATATTACAAGATATTACATAATTGATTAAAATAATATCATGTAAATCGATGATAAACTATTAAAATTGGCTTGAGAAAAAAAAGTAATAAATTTCAGGTACTATTACCTCATCGACAAATAAACTAGAGACTATTTTAATGAATTGAAGCTGAATTTTATTTTCATAAGTAATTAAATTTAAATTCAGATTTATTACTCGAATTTCGCTATTTTAATAAAAAACACAGTTAAATTTTAAATAAACTTTTTTTAATTATTCTCCATTTATCACGACATATAGTCACTGTACCGGCGAAAGACGGTGTACAATATATATACAGGGTGATTAGAGAAAAACTACCCCGATATATGAGACCATAGCTACCATACCGTTCCGAGAAACTGAATAAAAATTTGGTGGAAGGTATTTTGAGGTATGCGCTCAAGAATTATATAAAAAACAACAGTTAAACTCTAACAGTTACGATTACAGTGACAAAATTTCGAAAATTTCAAATGGCAACACCTACTTTTTTTTTTATTGAAATGTAATCTCCATAGCAAAAAACCATAAATAGCGTTGGAACGGTACCTCTAGCACAAAATCGGCAGCACTAGCAAGCTAACAATAAAAGAAAAAAAAAAAACGACTGTTACGTGCCTACCAGAGCACCACTTTCATTTTTTTAATGACGTCAAATTTCACACTGAGTCTTTGGTTCATACTAAAGTCTACTGATTCTGCTTCGAAACGAAAAGAAGAGGCCATAGTATCCTTAATTTCGTTTAAGGCTACTGAATAAAGGCTTTAATTTCGTTGTTAGTCGTAAGACGCTGTCATGATGACGCCATCACTGTACGTGAAAAACAAGACATTGTAAAATGGCAATCAAAACCGATTTTGATGATGATAATGATGTTTCCCAGTAATCGGCAGATTGTTCACAGAGCAAGAAAGCGAGATACACATCACGCATTTCACAATGCCTTATTTTTCACTTAGTGTGATGACGTCACTCATGACGATGTCTTACAACTAAAAACGAAATTAAAACCCTTATTCAGTAGACCTACATGAAATTAAGGATACCGTGGTCTATTCTTCTCGTTTCGAAGCAGAATCAGTAGACTTTAGTGAGAGCCGAAAACTCAGTGTGAAATGTGACGTCATTAAGGAAATGTAAGTCGTGCTCTGGTAGGCACATCACAGCTGTTTTCTCTTTTTTTCTTAGTATGCCTAGCGTTGGTGATTTTCATGCTAGAGGTACCGTTCCAACACTATTTATGGTTTTTTGCTATGGAGATTCCATTTCAATAAAAAAAAGTAGGTGTTGCCATTTCAAATTTTCGAAATTTCGTAACTGTAACCGTAAATGTTAAAGTTTAACTGTTGTTTTTTATATAATTCTTGAGCGCATACCTCAAAATACCTTCCACCAAATTTTTATTCAGCTTCTCGAAGCGGTTTTTCGGGGGGCGGTAATTTCGAAAAATCACTTTATAGCGCATGTTACATACACATACTTAACCGACACATAAAAATATGGAGATCTTGAAATTATTTGAAGCAGAGTTATGTTTTAAAATGTATTTTTCAGCCCCTCTCCCTTTCTTAAAGGAGGGAATTTCGCAAAGTCCCTTCATACCACGAGTTACATACATATAACCGACCCACACATAAAAATCTCCTTCCTAAGGTAATTTAGAGCAGAATTACGCATGGATACATGGTTTTTGCCCATCCCCCACCCCTCAAGGGGCGGTAGGGGGAATTTCACAAAATTCCATTGTAGTGTGTGTCGCGAACGCAAAAGCAGCCCGTCAAAAATATCCATTCTAAGAGAATTTGGAGCAGAGTTACGCATAAACATGTTTTTTGTCCCCTCAACCCCCAAAGGAGATAGGACGGAATTAAAAAAAATCCCCTTGTTGTGGGTGTGTTGAGTACGCATAACCAGTCAACATATCAAAAAATAACTTTCCTGAAACAATTTGGAGCAGAGTTACTCTTAAAAACGTGTTTTTGCATGTTCCGCCGCTCTTCAAGGGAGGAAAGCGGAAAATTCGCAAAATCTTTTTATAATGCGTGTTGGGAACGCGTAACCAGCCAGCACATAAAAAAATCGCATTTTTAACTTAATTCGGAGCAGACTTATGCTTGAAAACATGTTTTTTGCCCCCCACTCCCAAGGGGAATGAGGTGGAATTTCACAAAATTCCTTTGTAGTGTGTGCTTTGAGAACGCATAACCAATTGACACATCAAAAATCGCTACCCTGAGATACTTTGGGGCAGAGTTACGCTTATAAGCTTGTTTTTGCTCCCCACCGCCCTGAAAGGGAGGGGAGGAAGAAATTTCGTAAAATACCTTTATAGTGTGTGCTGGGAAAGCATAAACAACCCACACATAAAAATTAATCTTAATGAGATAATTTGAAGCAAATTATCTCAATTACTACTATTGAAGCAATTTATGCTTGGAAACGTGTTTGTTGTCTCCCCCCCTCCCCACCTCCAAGATGGAAAAGGAGAGAATTTCGCAAAATCCCGTTACAGTGGGTGTTGGATACATGTAAATAGGTCGCACACTAAAATTTGTGACCTCAGCTCCTATATAGATTTCGCCAGATGAATTTAACGCTAAAGGGGGGCTCGAAATTCCCCCCCCCCCGTGAATTATTCCCCCAAAATCGAAAATCGCAAAATAACAAAAAAGAGCTTTTGGAAATATCCTCAAGAAGACGCTTGGTGATTTTTTATATCTTTTTGCTATTATTGGTAGAGTTTTACTCGAAAATCTGCATTTTGCTAAATTTGCTTCCGAAAATCGTTTTTACCTCCTCCCCCGCTCCCCTTAAAAACCCAAAACTCCAAAATCGCAGAAAATGATTTTTTTGTACTCAAGTTTAGTCGCCCATCTGCGATTTTTTCACCGTGAAGTAATTTGGAGCCGGGTTATGCTTAAAAAGATGTTTTTGCGTCGCTGCCCTCCCAGGGGAGGAATGGTCGGGTATTTCGCAAAATCCCCTCTTAATGGGGGTCAGGGTCCTAAAACCAACATGCTCACCAAAATTTGTGACTGTATCGCCCATAGAATCGCCATGGCTGTGTTGAGTCAGTGAATAAGTGAGTTTACTCTTTTATATATATAGAAAAATGTATATTGAATAAAAAAAAAAAAAAAGCTTTTAATGAAGAATTTCTTCAAGAAGTACACGGAGTATGAATTGTTTCTGGCCATTCAGTAATGCTGTGGATTCAATTTTTCATGATTATCATATCCTTTTTCAATAACCAGGGGCGCTGTAAAACACGTTAAAATATCATTAAAAGCATACACTCACTTAAATACACAATATATCCCACATTATACAAATCCTTTCATTACAACACATTTAATAAAACTTTCGCCGCTAGGCGCACTGTAAGTTATTTTAACACAATTAAAATCCTAATTTTACTTCATATAATATTTATACTTAAATCACATTCACGGAATATTATTTATGCATAATTGAATAGAAATTCCTATTTTGATCATCAGCGAAGCTATGAAACATTTGAAATATCATTAAAACATTCACTCACTTAAACACACAATGCATCCTAATCGCATACGGATCCTTTGCCGTAAAATTTATTCGATGCTAGCGCTATTCTACAGCATTAGCGAGTCAGTCAGTGAGTGAGTCAGTGATGACTATAAATAAATAATAGAGAATTAGAAATCAATATTATTCCCATAAAGGGCAAAAGACCTTTTGCATTGGCAGACTCTTTTCCAAAATTCTTAATGGGTCAGAAAATTGAAGACTATGCTTTTATTTAAGATTAGCTAAAATATGTCCACAAGCTTTAAAAATATGAGATGAAATTAAGAATGAGAATAAGCAACATTCCCTAAATGTATGAACACTCGACATATAGAATTCTGAGAATTTTTTGAATAATAATAATAATAATAATAATAATAATATCTCACCTTTGTAGAATAGTTTTAGATCACTGAGTCCAAGATGTGCAGACACAGTTATAGTGGTCCGGTTTGACTGGACTTCGCAATCATCAGTGCGATGTAAAGTTGAAATTCCAGATATCCATCCGTTATATAACTTTGCTTCTCCCCTGATTGTTACAAACATTACCTATGATTAAAAAGAAAAAAAGAAAGATCCTGAACATAGTGGAAAATTAGACATACAGTGGTTCAAAAGGTAAAACGAACACCAAAGAAAAGGAAAGTGTTTTGTTACTATCTGTGTCGGTGTGATCCTCCCACTACTTTTCTTATCCGGCATTTGAATACTATAAAGACGATTATAGATTAACCCTTTAACGATCATTGGTTTTGCAGCGAAACCAAACATTTGACATAATTTAAGAATTTTTATGCAGCAGTTTTTTTAACATTTCCCCCCTTGTTTTAATCAGGTTTTAAACTTTTGTTTCTTTTCTGTCGGCAGATAGTATTGCTATTCCAAAATTTAACAAATAATGCTTCAAACGAAACTAAATGCATAAGTCACTTGAAGTTTCTTAGTGTGCGCGAGTGCGAATTTCTGGTTTGATGATGCACTCATGTCTAGTTTTATTCATATGTGAAAATAATAGAGCTGGACTGTTATTTTCACCTGAAACAACTTTTACGAGTTTTTGTAGTCGATAATGTTTACCTACAAAGCGTTTTATTTATTAAATTAAATATTATTTGAATTTAATAAGGTTAACTTATAGTTGTTTCAAACCAAAAATTTCCCAAAAAGGAACAACGCTATTTTCTTTTATTTTTTAAATATTTATGATCAGATATGTGTCTAAAAGCCATTTTTTAAATTAGTTTAGTAATTTTTAAAATAAATTAAGTAGTGAACGTAAAGGTTTAAAGGAGTAAGATACTAACAAGGAAACATTCAAAAGGTGTCGTCTTCAAAAAATATGGAAAAAAAAATATATATGTGATTATACTCTTTATAAAACACCAGGAAGTGAAAAAATTATCGGCTGAAATGAATTATAGCGACCACAAAAAATTATCAAAATTAAGCATATTTGGCTTTTTAGCGGTGTTAGGCGTTCAGTTCGCTAGCACCGAGGTTGCCGTGTACGAACAGAACTGTGTTTTGTTTCTTCGCCAAGTACTCAAAATCAATCACCTAACAATGTGAAATCGCCAAATATGCTTAATTTTGATAATTTTTTGTGGTCGCTGTAATTCATTTCAGCCGATAACTTTTCACTTTCTGGTGTTTTAGGAAGAGTTGAATCACACACACACACACATATATATATGTATATATATATATATATATTTCAATATTTTTTGAAGACGACACCTTTTGAATGTTTCCTTGTAAGGAATATTCTTTAAAAACAGTTCAAGATAGTTTTAGAAGCAGTTTTATTAAACACGAATTTACAGGCATAATAAAGCAAAATGAAAACAACTTTTATAACAGTGTGTTTCCAGTTTTCAATATAAGATTTATTTAGTCGATGTCTTATTGTTTAATGTTTCAAAAAATACAATAAAAATGTGTTTTTATTTATATGAAAAGACTATGATAGTAAAGCCTTTGTGTTTCATTTTCAATTATAGTGGATTATTAAGCATGTGTAATAATTTATTAATCCACAGCACAAAGGTATTAAAAATTATAGACTGTTCGGTTTTCCCTTTGACTGACTGTAAATGTGGGGGGAAAAAAAGAAAAGAAAAGGACAGCGTTAATGTTTGTAACTGATTTCCCCATAATGCAACAAGAGATCGTAACAATATATTATGATAGAGAGGAAGGTAAGCTCTGAGGTATAACAATTTCATGCTTCTTTTGACTGATGTAATTTTTTGTATATTTTGACTGTATAGTTTTTTCTGCATTTTTCATGGTTGTCTTTTTCTATGAAAATTCGGTGGTGGAAATTCTGAATATCGTTAGGGCATTTTTTTTTTTTTTTTTTTAAACCTATTTTGCAAATAATATTCATTTAGACATTTAAAAGAATGTCATTAAATTTAACACTATTATTAAATTTTAAAATTTACTTTAAATTACATATAGAACATTTGTCCACCTTTTTCTTTGAAACTTACGACCTTACTCGAAATTTTCTAGTGACAGCGTATATGATATAAAATCAGCATGCTGAATTCGGACTTCTTCCTGTAACATGGTTTTTTAGGAATGGATATTAACCAGGAAGCGTTCATCATACGTCTCTTTAAAATTTTCTAATTGTCGAGCCCCTGTATACTATTTTTAGAAGCGGACTGTATTATAAGGTTTTACTTCCATTATTCCATATACAGTAGGTAATGGAAATATTGTATTCGGTCCAAAAATTCGATATTGAGTTTTAACCTAATTTACACGTTTTAAGGTTTCCTGAGTCCAAAAAAGTAGTTTTTGGGAATTGGTCAGTGTGTATGCATGTATATATGTGCGTATGTTTGTATATATGTGGGGAATCTTCTGGCTATCAAACCTCCGAAACTAATGAAGATAGAACTATGAAACTTCAGAATTGTGGCAGGTAAGGTGTACAGATGAATTTTCCAAATTTTGGTAAATATTGGAAAACTGGAAGTGGGATCGTAAGTCCTTATCTCAAAAACAGCTCTAACAATTTTCTTCAAAATTGCTATATAAACACTCTAATAGATGTCCTTCCGAATGATAAAATTGGTTAGTTCCAGAAAATTGATAGGCGTCCTGTATAAATAGCTCAATTTCAGGTCTCGCAGGAGCGTTCCTTTAAAAACGGCTGTACTGATTTTTTTTTCAAACTCAACATATTAACTAACTCCCTTTTAAATATCCTTTTGTATGCAACTATTGTTTTCCGGTCAATAATTGAGTATGACAAATTTTGGTAAAAGTTGATATCTCAAAAACGGCTCTAATGTTTTTCTTGAAAATTTTTACGTAAATATATTTTAGATATCATTTCTCATGTATAACGTGATTATTACAGGAAAATGAACAGTCATATTGCTTAGGCAGGTCAGTTTTAGATGTCAAAAATTGGTATTTCAGGGAAAAAAAAAAAAAAAAAAAAAAAAAAAAACTCAATTTTTTTTTTTTTTTTTTTTAAACTTGCTATGTAAATTTTATTTTTCATGTCTTTGCACGTATAAGGAGTTTCTCTTACTGGAAAATTTTTAGGTTTCTTCTTTGTTAGGTCAATTTTATGACTTCTGATCGCATTATCTCTAAAAAAGTGCATATTAATATGTGAAATAGTGGGCAATGGTATTCGTGTGGTTGTTTCACCCTAGATTTTTTAGTATTGAATTTAATCTAAAAGTATAAAAATAAAAATTTATTATCAATTTACAAATTGTGGACAAGAGTCCAATTAATCATGCCAAGAGGCATGAAACATAATACTCTCTAGTTGAGAGTTAAGACAGAAGAGTTAGCCCTAACAGCACAGTTAGGCTTAACTTATCCACAGTACATCTTAAGGACGTTTCTGGGATGCCTTTTCATCCAGAAGACATCTTGAAGATATCCTGGGGAAGCGATGTGCTGTCTGGGAGAGTTCTGATGGCGCAAACACAGCGGCGCAATAGCTCTGAGAGGAGCAGCCAATCAAATTTAGCAAAACGCCCACGGAGGAGCAAATTATTGGTAATTATTAAATATTGCATCATCTTGAATGAGGCTTGG
Source organism: Salticus scenicus (assembly GCA_963930645.1). Taxonomy (NCBI): domain Eukaryota; kingdom Metazoa; phylum Arthropoda; class Arachnida; order Araneae; family Salticidae; genus Salticus; species Salticus scenicus. Next base: position 87,299,744 of record OZ005661.1, read on the forward strand.
AGCCGACACTGATTATAGCAGACCTTTCAAGCGGCATAGCCATATGATATAAATTAAGAATACTAAATTTAGACTTCTTGGTATTATCTGGTTTTGAGGAATGGAAAGTAATCAAGAAACATTCAACCCACCTTTCTTTTAAAAATTACTGATCATAGTAGAATTTTCAAGTGGCATTTCTATATGATATAAATTTAGGATACTGAATTTGGATTAGTTATTTGTTATTATCAAATTCTGAGGAAAGAAAACAATCAGAAATAACATTAATTTTCATTATGTTTAAAAATATATTTTGCCAGACACATTCATATTCATGTATAAATTAAAATATTAAATTGTAATTCTGAAATAACAGTAGGAAATCTTAAATATTTAACATTGCTTTCTTTAATTAATACAAATTGCTTTAAAATGAAAAAAATATTTCTGGTTTATGCATATTTTCGAAATTTATTTGTTTAATATTTAGTTCTTGCTTCTTAAAATAAATTGCTTTTGACAATCAAAGTTGTAAACAATAACAAATGTTGCCAAACGAAAACATCAGTACAATGGGTCCGCCGTAGCCGAGTTGTTATGTCACCCATAGAATAATAATAAAGGAAGAAGGAGCACGACAATACTCTAATGCTTACAAACCCCATCTAGTGAAATGCCAGCGAAAACTGCACTTGCTGCTTATTACCTTAAAGTAGGGCACCCATCCTCGGCGCATTTATCGCTATTTGTTGTGGGTGCTGCCTCGCTGATTGATTAACAGAGAGACGAGACGATTCAAAAATCTCGCCAACAAGTCGCCAACCAATCAGATTGAAGCATAGTTACAACCCTATACCCGGCATTCCTGGATTTTACAAACCGAAACCAAGACATATACGCTCCTTCTTCCTTTATTATTATTCTATGATGTCACCACACTGAAAATCGAATTCGAGCGTAGGAGAGCGGGTTTGATTCCCGCGCGGCCCTGGGTGTTTTTCCATTTCTTCGTATTTTAATTCTGTCATGTGCTATCTGTCTTTATCTGACGAAGATTTGTGGAGGATCAATATTGCGATGCCATGTCTCCGGACAACCTCTAGGGGTGCGTCCCAGACCGTTGCCAATCGCCCATCTGAGCAGTACTAGTGCGACGTAAAACCCAACTAACTAACCAACCAACCAACCTGACGAAGATTTACAAAAGGACTACGAGTCAAGCATACAAATCCATAGATATAGTAATAAGACATAGATTGATCAGCGAGGCCGAAAAGGTGATGCCTTTTTTTTTCGGGAAAAGACGGCCATTTTACTCTCTTGTGGATGTCTTTCCCCGACTGAATATACACGGGAATACACACAGATAATTCAGCAAATAAAATTTATGAATAATTTATGTACTAAAGATGAATGAAAAACTCCAGATGCTTGTTATTCTTTCTCTCTTTTCTTCTTCTTTTCTTTTTCTTTTCTTCTCCTTTTTTTTTTTTTTTTTTTTTGTATGGAATAACGACATTTAAAGAAATTTATGGTTTCTGTCTACCATTTCTGTCTGGTTAGAAGTTTTTATGGTCGAAAAAACTATTGGACTTATCCTCATCTTTTGAGATATTAGAATTAACCCTTTAATTGCCAATCGCAATGCAGTCGGACACTTTTGTTACCGACTGTATAGAGTAGAAATTTATGTTTACTCGGAAATGGTTATAAAGATATTAATAAAAGTTTGGGATAAGTGCTTTTTAGAGACCTAAAACAATTGGAACATCCTTAGCATCAAGAAAATTAGTGTTAACCCTTTAACTGCCAATCGCAACATGTAGTAGAAATTGAGTTTAATCAGAAATGGATATAACGATTTTGTTTAAAGTTTGGAGTTAAGTGTCTTATTTATTTATTTATTTATTTATTTTTTTTTTTAAGAACTAAAACGTTTGGACATATCCTCATCTTCAGAAAAATTTGCGTTAACCCTTTATCGGCCAGTCGCAACATATAATAGAAATTAGGTCTACTCGGAAATGGATATAACGATTTAAAGTTTGGGATAAAGTTTCTTTTACCCGAATTAAAAAAATATCTTTAATCTTTGATAATTTAAAAATAACTTCAAAATTTCATCTGCTGAATATAAATGTTTGTATTTTAACTGAAATATGTGATGTCACACTTTTTGTTACCCCCCTCCCTTGTTACAAACTGTCACATTTTCATGAACCCCCTTCCCCCCTCCAAGCGTGACATCATTTATGGACGGCCCGTATATATAGTATATATATATATATATATATATACACCGTGACCAATAAGTTCTCATACAACTTTTGAAGCACGTTAAAAAGGTGCACATTTGTGTTATTGTAGTCCCAATCATTTTGCAGGCAAATTAGTGTAAGGTATAAAGCTATTGCAAGTGTAAATGTTGTACTAATTATAATTTTTCTAAGCCTAGGTTGAATGAATAATTTGAGAAAAATTGTGATAAATAAATTCATCAAAGGAGAGCAGCCGGGTGAAATTTTCAGAGACTTGAAAGCCCTGGGGCTGAAGAGAGATTTCATTTACAGAACTATCAAAAGGTATAATGAGACGTCCTCTATCGATGACAGAAAAAGATCTGGCTGACCGAGGTCCGTCCGGACAAAAGAGGCTGTCTAAAGGGCCAGGGAAATGATACGACAATACGGACAAAGATCTGCTAGAAAACTAGCACGAGAGATCAAAATATCGAAAGGATCAATGTTAAACATCCTAAAAATAGACCTTGGATGCAAGGCCTATAGAAAACGTAAAATTCCTGGAGTTTCGGAGTCTGCTAAGATGAAAAGGAAGCAAAGGGTGGAAGCAATTCTTGCTTGGCACGCAGGGGAGGAATTTGTCTTTTCAGACGAGAAACTATTCATTTTACGGTAAAGTTTCAACCCCCAAAATGACAGAGTATGGTCAGTTTCTATGGATAACATCCCTGAGAGCCAGCATTACGTTCCGCTTTATCAAAATGCCTCGTCTCTGACGGTATGAGCCACTATTTCCAAAAGAGGAAAACTCTCGTTAGTCTTCATTGATAAGGGAGTAAAACTTAATGCCCAATATTATAAAACTGAGATTTTGGAGAAAGTTTTACTCCGAAATGTCCAGAGAATGTATGGGGCAGAATATTTTTGCTTCTAACAAGATGGTGCCGCTTCTCATACCGCACGTATGGTTCAGGAGTGGTGCAGTCAAAATTTAGCTGACTTTTTGCCAAAGAACGAATGACCTCCCAGCTCCCCCAATCTGAACCTGCTTGATTATTTTGTGTGGTGATATATGCTCTCTCAAATGAATGACTATAAAAACACCGATTTGAGCAAATTCAAAAATGTAATTCAAAGATATGGCAGGAAATGTCAATGGAAGCCGTGCGTGCCGCACGTGATGGATTTGAAAAGAGACTTAAGCTCGCTAAGAAACTAAAAGGCGAAATTATTCCAAAGTAATTATTGTAAAGATACTCAATGATTGCTACTTTAATTTGATGTAAAAAGTTTTTGTATGATTTATTTTGTGTTGCTGTAATAAAAATTTGAAAGTGTATGAGAACTTATTGGTCACGGTGTATATATATATATATATATATATATATATATATATATATATATATACAGTCGAACCTCGTTAACGTGAATTACTTTTAACATAAATTGTTACCACAATCCCCGTCAAAATGAAGATTACTTTAGTTATATGACGATCAGTTACTGATAGCATGAACTACTGATAACATGAACAGATTTTTGATCCCCCTTGAGATTCACGTTAACAAGATTCGACTGTATATCTTTTCATGTCTGCACAAAAATGATTTTTTTCAGCATTTATTATTATACTACTTTAAGAAAAAAATCGTCTGCATTCAGCATGGAAAATATCTTTAATAAATTATAACTTAATAAATAATTTGTATTGCGTAAATTTGTATAGGATTATACAGAGAAGAAAGTCTCGTGGTAATACTAGTTATAATATATTAAAACAAGCGGGTTTTACCTCTGCCACTGCTAACTACATTTAAAAGAATTTTGAAAATTCGATATTACTTATTAATATAAAAACTTAAAAAATATTAAAATTTTAAAAAAAGTATTTCATTAAAAATCAAAACAGTATTTAAACCATAATAATAACAAAGCAACTGATTAAATTGAATCATATTTTTCATAAATTAGTTAAATTTAACTTACTTATGAAAACTTATTCCACTTCCTTTCATAAATTTATTTCTACAATTAAAAGCCGCGCAGTACTTCGGCATTTTCAATATATATCAACCATGTCTTATTACTATCCGCGTTTGTAATGATCGATAGACGGCGCTTTGTGAACACTGCAGTTGTTAGTAAACATAGCCACGTGTGTTCCATTAGTGTTCCTTTGTTATTCTACTTAATATTCGTACTATAATTTCTCCGCCATTACATCATGGAAAATTGATTGCTTTTGGAAAAAATACTTCAGTTTATTCAAAGTTCGATCGGAAGTAGATTTTTAACTGAAGTTGAACAAATATTAATTTCAAATCATCTGATTAATTCTTTACTTCCATTAGCCGAAGCAACTGAAATTTTAAATTTGTCATTTGGAAATAAATGGAAGCTCAATTCTGGATTTCTTGATCCTTTGGAGTTACACTGTGGCACACAAAAGTATGTGTTATCTTTTTTACCGTATTTATTCATTTTTATTCAATAAATATATGTGAAACTAAATATCGGCAAGCAATGGCGGCTGTATGGAATTCGAATTAAACCATGTTTATTGTAATTTCACCTTAGCCCACCAGAGGGCGAGCATTTCATTACAATCGCGGATATCTATGATATCAACATTCTATTCCATTATTGTTTTCGAGTTTTATACTCTCTCATCATGGCTGATGCCAAAAACTTTTTCGGCATCAAAAATCTTATTTATATGTGTTTTCAATAAACGGGAAAAAATAAAACGGCATCACTACAATGGTTGTTTGTTTCGTTAGTACTAGTTAGTTTCGCAGTACTAGTGCGATGTTAAACGTCTCACTAGTACTGCGCTATGAACATGATACAATAAAAATAAGAAGAGCGATTGCGTAAGCTGGAGAGCTTGAGAAATTTACTGCCGTTGCCAACAGGGTCACTGTTAGTCAAAATTTGGTTACTGTTGAATATACGGGAGTGTCTTATCTGTATAATAATCTGTGGTGCAGAGCTAGGCATGTCGGTTGTGTCGAAAGCTGTTCTGAAGGAACTACAGTAATTAACGTGTGAGTGCAAATAATGTGTTACGGCCGTGTTTACTTTATGAATTTAAATTAGTAACAATGCTGCAGAAACAGTTCAAAGATGGGCTTGGCGTTTGGAGAGGCATCAGTGATCGAATACATAGCGAAAAACGGTTCAATCGGTTTGCGTTGGAAGGTAAGAGCCTCCACGATAAGAGTAGAACTTGATGTCTATTTACTATGGACGAAGCCGTGCTGAAGGAGTACATCGAGCGTAATCTCGTAAAATGTAAAAAAAAAAAAAAAAAAAAAAAAGAACATGAGGGTTTAGTGTCGGAGAAAACTATTTCATTGCATTTACACAACCTTGCGGAAACTTGAAAGTGAGTTTCTTTAGTTTTGACCGAGAAAACAAATTGCAGCGATTCAACAGTTGCTCTTCATTGTTGTCAGGCAAAAGACAACTTTTGGTCCAGATATTGAGATGTAACGAAAAATGTGTGTTATGCAGCAACTGAAAAATAAACCATCATTAGTCGTTTCCTAATTTTGTGGATTATGACTCCAGGCAAAACATTCATCAAGAGAATGCATTGAAATCAGTCATATAAACATTACAAATTGTTTTTTAATCACGGAAAATGATGAAACACGCATCTGAATTGCGTCAACTGTTAAGTTGTACAGTCGGTAAGAAAAGTCTCCGAACACTAGCAAAAATTCCTATGTAAAAAAAGTACACTTCATACAGTTTGTTAAATAAATCCTTGTCGAATCCTGTTCTTAGTCAGTCTAAAAACAGGATTCGATAAGGATTTATTTAAGAAAACTGTATTAAGTGTACTTTTTTTATATAGAAATTTTTGCTAGTGATCGGAGACTTTTGTTACCGACTGTACATATTTAGTGAAACATAATTTCGATATTATCTCTTTAGAGGTAAATGAAAAAAAATTCTTTAATTAAATTTTTAGAAATTAATTGTGATTTTGCCAATATAAATTATAAATTTTATAAAGTATGCAAAGTATATGTATTTTTTTTTATATATATAAAGTAGATGTGTTATTTCTGAATTCTTAATAATACTAGTCATATAGCATAAAATTTCCAATAATGTTCAACATATTATTTGATAATGTAAGTACAAGATATTTTAGTAAAATTAATGACTTAGAATGGTAAAAATATTATAGGAAAAAAATATTTTTATGCCTAAAAAATCGATGATAGTAATACACGCTATGCTATTTCAATTTTGTTTCAGAAGACGAATCAAATAATACATGTGGTGGCACGAAATACAATTTTTGAAAGTTTTTTTTTTTTTTTTTTCTATTTTTTATTAACTAAATTATTTTCATATAAAATAAATTCACATTATATGAAAACGTTCGATAATAGGCAAATGTATGGAATGTTTTGCCTGTGTAAATTGATACAGTAGAATAACTTATATTATTTGTGTTTTAGATAACTTGTGAAACATTTTTTTATACATCAGATCATATAATTTACTGCTTACAGACGTGACCATCATTTTTTTATTCGGAAGATAACTTCTTTTTGAGTATATAGAAGACAGTAAAAATTTCTATAGCTGTAAAATTACTCACGGTAAAAGAAAAAAAAAAATGTGGTGTGAAACAACCACACGACTTCCATTACTTACTATTACACGTATTATATACATTTTTGAGAAATAATGTGCTCAGAAAGTAAACTAAAGAGAAAATCGTTAGAGCCGTTTTTGAGGTACCAACTTTCACACAAAAAAAAAAAAAAATCAATTATTGACCAGAAAACAATAATTACACACAAAAGGATATTTAAAAGTGAGTTAATATGGCGAGTTTGAAAAAAATCCATACAGCCGTTTTTAAAGGAACGCACTTGCAAGACTTGAAATTGAACTATTTATACAGGACGCCTATACACTTTCCTGAACTAACAAACTATATCATTCGAAAAAGCATCTAATAGAGTGTTTATACAGCAAACTTGAAGAAAATCGTTCAAGCCGTTTTTGAGATTCGGACTTACAGTCCCACTTTAGGTCTCCGATGTCCTACTTCCGGTTTTTAAATTATCACCAAAATTTGGAAAATGCATCTGTACACAAGACCTGTCTTAATTCTGAAGTTTTGTAGTTCTATCTTTATTAGTTTAGGAGATATGATAGCCAAAATATTCCACACATACATACACACATACACACACACTGACCAATTGAAAAAAACACTTTTTTGGACTCAGGGGACCTTAAAACTTGTAAATCAGGTGAAATATCGATATCGAATTTTTGGACCAAATATAATATTTCCATTACCTACGGTAGTAGGGTAATGGAAGTAAAAAATATTCTTGTAAATTTGCAGCAAAAAAGCACTGACAATACTGTTAGCTCAGTTTACCTTTATGAGACTTCGATGTTGTTGTCAAATCATTAGTAGAATATTATTATTACAGCTAACATTTTTTAAAAAACTTTTATATGTGTTAAGTTTTAAAGATAACTATAAAAACAATACATACTCAGAGGTTTTAATGAATTTATGCCTTAAACAGCTGCATTATTTTTTACCTTTTTATTTTATATGCTTTTTAAAAAAAGCTTTTCATTGCTTTGCTTTAAATTCTTATACAAAAATGTCGATGCTTCGAAACGTTTATGTTACAGGTATAGAAAAAATATTTCATTCAAAAACTAGTATGTTGTGGCCACCACATGACTTTCTTCTGTATTTTCCTATACAAATTCACTCAGTAAAAATAATTTATAAAAATTATTATTTAAAAAAATTATCTTCCATGATAATGCAGACGATTTCTATATTAGAAAAGTAGTGTAACACTAAATATCCAAAAAAGGTCTATTTTATTGTCAATATTACATTAAAAAAAAAAAAGTTAAAAATGAAAAATTGGATAACTTTATTTTAAATTATCGCAGATCTATGTTTCAACCATTCGTTTTAAAGGTACTGGCGAGCTATTTTGAAAGATACCCATCATGAAAATTTACTCCCCTCGAGGGGAGACTTCCACCTCGGGGGGGGGGGGGAGGCGAGGCGAGGCTCCTACACATACAAATTTTTTTTTACAGTTGACTATCTCAATTATAAATAATTCTGGTAAATTTCATAATGATTATTAAAAAATAATTCTCTTTATGCACATTTATACAAAATTTTGTCCTATATTACCATGTTAAAAATTTAGGAAAAGCCGGATGGCAACGCAGCCTGTTAGACAATTTTTACCAAAAGTTGATAGGTACTAATTTATGTCAAGGTGCAAGTACATACCATTTTGTATGAAATTCTGTGTAGTTCTTGAGATACAGTTGCCATAAAATTTTGTCACAGACACACAGAGACTGACAGACAGACAGACAGACATTTTCTAAAAATGGTCAAATCGTATTCTACAGCTCTCAAAACGTGTAAATCCATCAAAAACCCGAGGCCGAAAATTTTTACGAATCCAATACTTTCTTCTATTGAATATAGAAGAAGGAAATAGCTTTTAATTTTGACATTTTAATTTTCTGTTTGCCAAGAAAATTTACTATTTAATATATATATATATATATATATATATATAAAGTTATGTAAAGTAATATAAACATTAAAGCATAAATAATAATATTTATAATATCCGATGGATAAAAGATAACGCCCCAGGCGTGGCACGAAATACAAACGATAAACATGAAATGCTGCATTTTTTATCCACTGACAGGGTGTCGACAGTCGAATTTTTTCCCCTGATATTTCCACCAGTATGTTTCTTTCGAAAATTTTAGTAGTAAGTTTGCACATTCAGTTAAGTAAAAAATTATTATACAAATATACTGGTGGAAGAGTCAGTAAAAAAATTTCGACTTTCATCACCCTGACTAATAACAGTATGCTTTATAATTATGTTAATTGAGGATTAAAAAACGTATTTACGCTTTTTATTTTTATTTATTTTATTTTTTAACAGTGCATAATTGTAAAAAGTAATAATGCAATATATCGTCAAGGTAGATTATGAATATCTATTCACACTTCACAGTAAATATGTTTAAAATAAGTACTATCAATATCTATACTCACTTCCTTTGTAAAATTATACGTGTAATCTGGCAAATCCATTGGATCCAAACTATTATTTCGGATGTAATTCTGAACGTTTTCTAGAATTTGATCAATGTATTCATCAGCTGTAGATCCGGGAATTATAGAAGTAATTGGCAACTTCATGAGATGCTTATTTATTACTTTCAACAAAGATTTGTTCAGTTCACCCTGCAACAAGAAAACTTTTTCTGTTTGAATATTCAAAATTTGCCTGAAATTTCACTATTCAAAAATAAAAATATTTTTATAAACTTAACTTATCAATCCACAAAAAATAATGCACAAATATATTTGGGATACGTTAAAGAGCTATAATATCATAAAATGACTGATTAATGCTCATAAAATGGATTATTGCTCATAACATAAAATATGAGCAATAATCCCCTTCGTCATTGTACACTGATAATCGTACGCTTTACGCTACCGAAACTGCAGACTGTACTTAACAATTTTCACATTGGCGTTTTTAACGTTGTGTAAATATTGATATTAATATTAAAACCCGAATAAACTACTACGTCAGAAACGCCAGAGAAAAATATTTGAGATGCATATAGCTGTTTCGGTAGCCTTAAGCGTACCGTCTTCAGTGCATAAAGAATTCTGAATCTGGAGAAGTGCTCGTATATATAGGAGAGAGACCGAATTTTGTTCAACCTTATTTTTCTCTGGCGTTTCTGATGTAGTAGTTTATTCGGGTTTTAATATTCCAACGCAGAGTCTCCTGTTATTAATTGATATTAATAGTTCAATGTTTACCCCCTTTCCCCCCCCCCCAAAAAAAAGGGGGGGTGCAAATTAGCTGCAACCAACAATTTAAGAAATTTGGTGCTCTTTATTTCATCATATTAGTAGTGCTTTTTGAACAGTAAGCGCCATTTTAATGGTGTTTAGTATTCAAATAGCAACTATTAACTAGTTGGCATAGGTTGATTCTGATAAGTTCCTCATCATATATACGTTCTCGTAAATTTCATGTCCAGGACATACTATATTCATCTTAAGAGAAATGAATTTTACCGATTTCTCGACAAAGTGACCGACTGAAGTGTTTCACCCGATAGGCTACCCATCATTAAGTTCGATGCATTTACCTAATGCAAATTTGTTACTTTATTTTATCGGGGTAAGTTTAGTAGTTTAGTTTTGAAACAATTCCATAGCATTTCCAATGCAATAATCTCCATAAGGAAAAAATCAATAAATATTGCTCTATACTGCTATGTTCTGAATATCTTAAATTTCGGATAATTACGAAATTTTCAGATTAGAATATTTGTAGTCCATGTTGTTCAATTTCATATTCCATTCAATTCTACCAAATCCTTCAACTTTTAGGAATTTTTAAAATATGTACAGACTAATGGGACACCCGGTGCATATAGATGATAGGTAGACCGATGTAAGGCTCCTATATATACGAGCTGGCGCATCAGGCATTTTGTTGCTTTAGGGTTGCCACATGTACCCAGCGCGTTTCTCTGATAAACAAACCACAAACATTTTTTTTTTACAGTCTTACGTAACTTTAAAGTAACTTATTTTATTATATTTCATAATTTTAGCTAAGTAAACTATGATATGGAAGTTTGTTTAGCGATAAACAGCTATAATCATTCAAGAAGTGAATATAAAGCGTTCGCAGACCTTCTATTACTGTGTATTTGAGTTTTGGCGACATTTTGTAAAAGAAAAAGAAACCGCCCTAACAACACATCGTACATCCATAGGATATCCTTAGAATAAAATGACATCCTGAGAATGTACTGCGAAAAAAATGTGTTTTTAGGAATATTATAGTTGCTTATTGCTCTTATCTTGACCGGATTAGCTTCAGATTAAGATTTCTTGAAATTATTAGGGAAGTGATAAGGACGCCAAGCGGGAATGCTATGTCCTCTTCGGAGGCAAAAAAATGGCGGTAATGCACCAGCCTACTATTTTATTTAGGGGCTCTAGCCAGATGTAAAAAATCACGTGATTAATCCGTTTAACATATAAGAATGATTTTAATGTCTTTAGTTCATGTTTAGGCACTTTTACAGCATAGTAAATATTCAGACTTTCAGCTATTAAAGCAATTAGTATTTGACTGTCAGAGCACAATTCAGAATGTGGAACATTTTTAGAAATTTTTTTGAAATACCAATACTGTTGGTATCCGCCAATTTTAAGACCGTTTCTTATAACCGCCTTGTCTGTCCCCGGAAATGTGTCCGAATGTGTCACATCTTTTTGCTTATCTCAGCAATCAGACCACCTAAAGATTTCGGGTTTTTTACTAAAATATTAGTCATGTTTGACACTACAATTTAACAAAAAAAAAAAAATAACATAATTGTTTTTTTTTAATTAATAAAAATATGAATAATGAGCTAATGATAGCAAAAAATTAGTTATTTAAATTTTATCCATAATTTAATTGTTGCCAAAAAATTTACGAGTTTATTTGTTTATTTACTTATTATTATTTTTTTTTTATTCGGGGACAGGAAAATAAATACATTTATCTAAACGTGAACAATAAAAAATTATAAAAAAATAAATTATGCATCTCAACAAAAATTGACGTCATTATCGCTTAAATTTTTTTTTTTTTTTTTTTTTTTACACATTAATAAAGTGCTAATATATTTTAAGATGCAAATATATATTATACTAAAATCAGTTTTATTTATAGATCCTCCTGGGCGATTTTTTAAATTTTTGCTTTGAAGTACACCGAACATTTTTCGCCAAGAAGTTTAATTTAGCAACAGCGATTTTAATCTAGGTAGCGCATCAAAAATATAAAATTATAAAATATTACAAAAATAAAAAATATAACAATTAAAATAAATAAATAAAATAAAATATTGCACCTCAAACAAAGAAAAGGGCGGCTCAAACCATTTTATACCAAAATTTCCAATTTGGCTAATTTCAGCTCATATTTTCATAAATCCATAATAATAGTACTACATTATTATGGATTTATGAAAATAGGAGCTGAAATTAGCCAGATTGGAAATTTTGGTATAAAAGGGTTTTATCCGCCTTTTTCTTTGTTTGTGGTGCCAATTTTATTGGAATAGTGGTAAAATGCAAGTATTTAGATCGGCGGTACTGAGCTGAAAAAGTTATTTTGTTCTTTTTAGTGCATTAAGAAAAGGGCATTTTATTTAATTTTAAATAAGTTTTATTAACTCTATTATTATATTTTTCTTTTATGGGATTTTAAAGTAATTTTGATTAGGCGTGAGCTATCTTCCGACATTTTTAAAAAAGGAAGCCTCCGACAACTGAGATTGCCGAAACTTTAAGTACGGTGCAATGTTTGAAATATTTTCCGGCTAATAGCTGCCAAATTGTAACTATGCTGCAACTTTTTTTCTTTTTTTTTTATGACAATTTAAAGCAAATATAACTGACAAGGAAACATTCAGAAGGTGTCGTCTTCAAAAAATATTGAAAAAAATATATGCGATTCTACTCTTCCGAAAACACCAGAAAGTGAAAAAATTATCGGCTGAAATGAATTACAGCGATCACAAAAAAAAAAAAAAAAAAAAAAAAAAAAAATTAAGCATATTTGGAGATTTCACATTGTTAGGCGATTGATTTTGAGTATATGGCTGAGAAACAAAACACGGTTCTGTTCGTACACGGCAATGTCGGTGCTAGCGAACTGAACACCTAACAGCGCTAAATCGCCAAATATGTTAAATTTTGATAATTTTGTGTGGTCGCTGTAATTCATTTCAGCCAATAATTTTTTCACTTTCTGGTGTTTTATGAAGAGTAGAATCACATATATTTTTTTCAATAGTTTTGAAGACGACATCTTTTGAATGTTTCCTTGTGAGTGCCACTGTAAGTGTGCAGCCAGAACATGACTCGAATTATTGGAGATTTTTAGTGAGTTTATTGAATTACCCATTAGAGATTTTTACCAATATTTTTTTATATAAGAATTTGTTTTCCACCCTTCTTTCTAAATTTCCTGGAGTAATTTTTTGAAAGTATGAGTTTATATACAGGGTGATTATAATTAATGAACGATTTCCAAACGCTATAATTTCAAAACTACCCATCAGAGCGATTTGATATTTTACCAGAACAATCGTGCGGCAATGAAATTTTTTTTGGCAAAAGAACAAAATATGTTCCAAAATGTGCTGTTCATTATCCGTAAATTATTTGTTTCATGAAGCTCCTCTTTTTCTCTTTTCATTATGACTGTTTCAGCTGAAAACACGTATTCTTATCTTTTTGCTAAAAAAATTGTAGAAAAGTCTTGAAGTCTGCTGTTTCCTGCTATTCCATTGTGTTGCTAACAGCATTCCTGTGTTTAATGAGTTTATTTAGGTGTTTCCCCTGACATTACCCTGACAACGCCATCTATAGGAACATGTTGGAACTTTCTCCCTCCCCAAACAAAATTTCATTGCCTCATGATAGCTCTGTTGAAATATCAAATGGCTTTGATGGGTAGTTTTAAAATTATAGTGTTTTAAAATCGTAATTTTTATTATAATCACCTTGTATCTACATTGCTTAAATATTGTGAATATTGTAGCTGAAGGTGTAATGTTCGAAATTCCGAAAACTGTATACTGAAAAGTGTCTTGAAAAAGTTGGTTTCGAACAGAACTTTGGGATTAATCTTACAGTTTAATGATTTTCAAAATGACTATATCTCAGTATTAAATATATATGTATATAATGCGACGTAATAAGAGAATATTATGCTATGATATAATTTAAGATAAAATAACAATAATAATAATAATAACAATAATAATAAAAATAAATTGGCTAGAATTTTTTTTTTTTTACTAATTGCTTTTAATTATAACAATAATTATAGTTTTTTTACCAAATTAATATTAAATATGCTACCTATTGCCTTATTTTTTAGGGATATTTAACAAGAATTATTTGTCGATAACTTTCATTAGATTCCTAATAGATAGCTGTATGTCAGTAATTTTCCTGATATGGGTGAAAACCTAAAGAAAATTATTTTTCAGAAATTTTCTTAAGATACATTAATTGTTAAAAGACAAATTATTTTTCTATAAATTTACCAAGATGCAGATATTTCTACTAGAAAATCCTTTGTAGCTAAGTTTAACAAGATGCTTTAAAGTTCAATTATGGAATACCAGGGACTTAGCCTGAGACATTACCTGCGGGAGGCTAAGGTTGCTTGCAGGAAACTGGGCCGTTTTCCTAATTTGTTTAATTGTTTAAATTTCTTTAAATTTCGAAGTATCTGGAAGGAATTCGAGCCTCCTTAGCTTCCCTTAGCTAAGCCCTTGGGAGAAAACAATAGTTAATTTATTGTTAATATGACAGGACTATTTCTTCCAGACAGCGATTTTGCATTGTTATCATTTTCTGATGTTTCACTTCCAATATGCCAGTAGGACTGCTATTATCCAATTTTACCGTTTAATTTCTTAAACTATCTTAAACTATTTACAAATTTTATTGATAAACTCATCAAGCGTGATAATTCATTTTAAGCAGTGTGTAGTATAATGTTTTTTTTTTTTTTTTTTTTTTTAAATAATGTCTACTGCCTGAAAATGCCAGAGTTGGGAATTGAGCCCGGGCTCGCCGCTTAGTGTGCGGATTTTCTTTCGCTGAGCCACTCGGGATGATAACCAGTTAGATATTTCTCACATAATAACAGTTACATCTGCGTTTGCAGATACTGTAATCTTGCCAACGGCTATTATGTGAAAAATGTCGGGCTAGTTATCAACCAGGGTGGCTCAGCGGGAGAAAATCCTCACGCTAAGCGGCGAGCCCGGTCTCGATTCCCGGCTCTGGCATTTTTAACATAGTTGATATAAAATTAACATCATACTCCAAACTAATTAAAATATCTTAATATATATATATATATTTATTTATTTTTTAGTTACAAGGTTATAATATATAAATTAGTCCTGTCGTACTGATTTAAATTCTGTCAAAGACAGATTATTTTTTCTTTTCTTCTTCTTTTTCTTTTCTAGATAAAACCAAATGAAACAATCTTAAATAATTATTTACTACTATTTTATGTAAATGATATATGTATTACCTTTAGCAAAGGTAGGCATTTTCTAAATAAATCTTTACTGAGATCATTTAGTATCTTCAGAAGTACTTCTGTCCAACGACCTCCTCCAAGGAAGTTTTCTAAATCAAGTTTCACCTCATCGAAATCCATGTGAACGTCGAAATCACTGCACAAAAAGACAAAACAGCTGGATTTGAAAATCACAAAAATTATGTTGTATAATTTTATAAACAACAAAAATTTCATTCTTCTTTTACATAGATACACTAGAAACCCCCTACACGAGCACGCACTTAACGAAATTTCGGATTTGACGAGAGAAATTAAGTATTTTCTTTGGTATAACGTTATAAATGCACTGGAATATACATCTTAGTGTTTTTTTTTTTTTTTTTTGTTTTTTTTTTTTTCACTTTGCTCAGATTAGACGAACAAAATAAACATGGAAGGAATAAATAACACTACTCTGCAAGAAAATTGGGCTCAATAACATTCATGCAAATTCTTATGTTAAATGACCTCTTGACTCCGAATATAATGCCCATTTTGCCCTATTACCCACCGTTTTTTGGTGACCCCCACCTATTTCTTATCAATATTTGGTAATTTTACGGCTATGAATTTGATTTGAAGGAAGGGAAAGGATTATTTTAACTGTTAAATACCTTCTGAGGGGCTACAGAAGGGGAAAAGTTTGAAACATGAACATTTGCAGCAAGGGGAAATTCTAGAGGGGGGGGGGGATTCGTCACTGAAATTAAGAATTATATTTATAATGTTTTATTACTCTATTATTATTATTATTATTATTATTTATTATACCTTATATTTCTTTTGTAATTTTTTTTCCAAAGAATACATGGTATCGTCAAGTATGCTGTTTGATTTGAAGTATTTGTGAATTTCAAGTGTTCATTTAAAAGCATCTACGTTCCCACACAGGAGAAAATCCATACGCATTTGAAATACATGGGGGAAAAGACTATAGATGAAATTCTGTCTATGACAGAATTTAATTTAGTACGACAGGGCTACTTATATTTCTATTTTAACATACTTAAAAAATAAATAAATAAATAAATAATAATAATAATAATAGAGAGAGCGCTCAGTAAAATTTTTAAACACATATTCAAGTAATCTATTGATTTTTAATTCCAAATAAATAATTTAAAAAAATGAATGCATTAATTGTATAGTATATTCCCCTAATTGCTTAATACTCATTTACTAAATATTTTAATTAGCAAAATAATCTTAATAACAATTTCGTATTTACTATTAATAATTAATAGTTTCAATTTCTACAGAACAAAACATAATAAAAAAAAAAAAAAAAAACTATAAACCAATTATTCGATATTTAAATTATACTCAAAATTCAGCACAGATTAATTAATATTAATCCATTAATTTCTGAAAAACACAATTAATATCAATATACTCATCTTATAAATCGGAAAATAACACACATTTTAAATAAATTTCACAGTTTTTGTCTAAAAATATATGAAAACACCAGTCTATATAATCAAGAAATATTTAGCCAAGGGTCTCTGTGGTCAGAGTATACAACTGTAAATCGAAGGTTGTGAGTTCGATTTTCGCCGATGGGAATTGAATATATATATATATATATATATATATATACATAAAATTTTTTATGGGTATCACAAAATATTTTAAGGTAGAGTAAGAAATTAAATGGTAAAACTGGATGTTGGCAGGCATTTTCGAAGTGGAACACTATAAATTGGTAACGACGCAAAATGGCAGATTGAAAAAAAAAAAAAAAAAAAAAAAAAGCGGGGGAAGGGGGTTGTTGTAAGTTTGATGCCTTTGTCTACATGTGTGCCTGCCTGTGTGCCTACATGTGTGACACTGAATCTTCCAAACGAATGGACCGAATTCAATGCGGTTTTTTATTGCTGTTATCTTTATTTATTTATTGGAATTTTTATTTCATTTGGATGATTCTTATCAGTGTTTGATAAAAATATTTTTGATAGATTGTTTAAAGTTTATTAAAATGTGTATCAGGTTGTAACATATGAAATGTCCGATTTTCATGGTCTACTTAAAGAAAGAATATATTTTTACAGAACAAACTTTATTAATCAAAATAGGAACCATTAGCTTCAATACACTTTTCCAACGAGAAACAAGTTTTTTTTATGCCGGTATCATAAAATGTAGTCGTCCTGGAGGCAACAAATTCATTGAATGCCGCTTCAGCATCCTTTGGATTTCTGAAGCATTTCTCCTGCAAGAAGTTATCGAGATGTTTGAAAAAGTGAAAATCTGTAGGTAAGAGGTCAGGTAAATATGGTGGATGGTCTAAAACTTCATAGTTTAACAGGTGCAGCTTCTGACGAGTGATCATTGAAACATGCGATCTAGCGTTATCATGGAGAAGAATAGGGCCCTTCCTATTGACCAATGCCGGCTGTTTACGTGTAAGTTCCTCGTGCATTTCATCGATTTCTCTACAATATTTCTCCGCTGTGATGGTTTCGCCTGGTTTTAGAAAGTTATGGGGAATTAAACCAGCTGAGGACCACCAAACAGTCACCATAACCTTCTTTTGATGGAGTTTCGGCTTTGGAAAGTGTTGTGGAGCCTTGTCAGCATCCAGCCACTGCGCTGAACGTTTACGATTTTCGTACAGAATCCACTTTTCGTCTCAAGTTACAATTCGATTGAGAAAAGGATCATTTTGGTTGCGAAGAAGAAGGGCAGACGAGATTTCAAAACTTTTGCGTTTCTGATTCTCATTCAATTCATGCGGTACCCATTTATCCAATTTTTTAACTTTGCCAATCAATTTTAGATGACGTGAAATGGTTGTAGGAGATACACCTAGTTCTTCTGCATAATCTCTAACAGTATTGCGTGGATTTTTTTCAACTATTGCTCGTAAAACTTCATTGTCCACAACAGTCTCTGGTCTGCCCCGGACTTCGTTTGTGAGACTCTCATCCCGAGTTCCGAACTTTGCATACCATCGTCGAATGGTACGTTCATTTACAGAAGCGTTTCCAAATGCAGCATTAATGTTTCGGGCAGCTGCTGCAGCATTATGCTTACTTTTCCACTCATACAAAAATAGCACTCTAAAATCTCTAGAATTCATCCTAAGATTAAAGCTATAAACTTACCACCAAATCACAATATTTTTATTTGAAACACATCAGATGAAAAAGACAGGTTTTAGCTTTAAAATGATACATAATTAACGACTGTATCAAAAAAGTTTATAAGGAACCAAATCTCAAAAATTTTACTGGTGCGAATCCTACATTTCATATGTTACAATCTAATACTTTTAAGGCCACTTTGTCTTGATATTTTAAATTTTTCGTGCTTGCAATTCCTTAATTTTCAAATAATTTTTGATAATATCAGGTATTCAAACTTTTAAATCATGCGGTTTTTTGGATTGAAACTCATAAAAAAATTCTTAAAATAATAATAATAGTAATAATAATAATAATTAAAATAAATAAAAATTGAATATAAGTATTGATTATGAGTTCACAGTTGAAAATTAGGGAATTCAAAGGATAATAATATTTAATTAAATCCGAGGCTAGCTATGCAATGGCATTTTATAAATTGCAACCTAGTGTTCTTCTAACTGAAAATTGCAGATTTTAAAGAAAAATTATATGTAACCCCTTATCTGCCGAGGAAAACGTACGAGATGCGCTTCCCAGTGTCACCATTTTTTACACAAGCGCGCGTAGTTATGCTTCTACTGTTTCAGAGACATTCCCTTTCAGATTCTTACCACACCGTTCTTCTCTGAAATAAGTAAATCCATTGAAAACTTAATCAAGGTCACATTCAAGGTAATTTTATTGCATTCCAAAGCCGCGGGACTAGTGTTACTGGTAGCAGCGCATTATAAAGGAAAGACGTGTATATACACCCGGGCAGTTAACGCATCGGCTTAGCAAGACGAATATATACGCCCGGGGCAGTTAAGGGGTTAATTCAATTGAAGGTCATTAAAAAAAAAATCTATAATTACATTTGTTCAAGGTAATAAAAGAGTTTTAAAAGTAAATAAAAATAAAAATAAACTACTTTACTCAGATAGTTGCAAATGATTGTCATCGGTATTTATAATGGACGCTTTTGCTGCCACACTTAGATTTTTAGATTCCACCCAAAATCCCCCGTTTCCACGCAAAGGAATAATCTTGATTACTTTGCCGTCCAAAGTATAGTTTCCATCAGCTCTGATAAAAGGTATAGTTAAGTTGAAGCGCAGAGAAAGGTTTTGCAAGTCGGCATTTAGATGGTCCAGCACGAATTCCGATAAACCTACAAAAAGAGAAAAAAAAAAAATGTAACCGAAATGAAAATAATTAATAGAATATTTTATTAAATGTACATAACTAATGAAACAGAAACACTGAAATATGACTATTTTATCCGGGATCTCTCTCTAAAAAAAAAAAAAAAAAACGATACATTTCATACGGGAATTAAAAATAAGCAGATGGTGGTAGAAATCTATTGTTTGCTGTGTTTCACTTGGGAAACAAACGGATTTTATTTCACAAATTTCCAAAATTTATCGCAAAATTCGTCAACAGAGGCCATTTATTGAATGAGAAAACTAAGAATTTGTTATTATGTGTTACTAAAACAAAAGAATAATGTTTTCAAAATACCTATAATTTGAAACACTGTGGTACAGCCTGAGAATACAATCATATTGACCCTTTGACGGACCTAACGCTTTAAAACTTTCTAAACAGTGTTGTCAAATTTAGGCACTCTTTTATTCAACTATCATCAGTAATTTTGAGGAGTGGAGTGGTATTTGATATACATAATGAGCGAATAACCTTCGAAGTGATAAGGCAAACATTACTTTTAAAATTTAGTGGTGGATATTGAATAAAGAAGTGCTTAAATTTTGTAACACTGACCAAAGAAATGAAATAGGACTGGCAAACGGTTAATATTTAGTTTCAACAATATGTCGATGTAGCTGCTAAGTCTTCCGCTGTTTGCATACCACTACTTTTATATAAAATATTTTGGTTTATTTAAAGCTCAATTTCAGCAATTAAATAAGATTAAGATAACTATTAAAAATAAATCAATAATTTTATTCTTAATTATCGCAGATCGATGGTTCAACCATTCGTTTTAAAGGTATTGGTGAGCTCTTTTAAAAAATACCTATCATGAAAATTTACTCCCCTCGAGGGGGGAGGCGAGACTCCTACATATACAATGTTCTTTCTCCCATAATTCTTTTAAATTTCATAATGATTCTTAAAAGATAATTCTCTTTATGCACATTTATACAAAATTTTGTTCTATACCCCCATGTTAAAAAGTTAGAAAAAGCGGGATGGCAACGCAAGCTATTGGACAATTTTTAACAAAAGTTGATAGGCACTAATTTATGTCAATGTGTAACTACATACCAATTTGTATGAAATTCTGAGGAACAGTCCCTGAGATACAGTTGCGACAAAACTTTGTCACACACACACAGACAGGCAGGCATTTTCTGAAAATGGTCAAATCGTGTTCTACAGCTCTCAAAACGTGTAAATCCTTCAAAAATCTGAGGTCGAAAATTTTTATTAATCCAATACTTTCTTCTATTGAATATAGAAGAAAGTAAAAAGTTAAATTAAAAAAAGCGAGAGACATGGCAGCCATATACCTGTATGTGGATTTCCATTTCGCTGCGCAATCTCTTGATGAACGGTGTAATTAATTTTGAGAATTGCTGAAATAAAATTCCGCAGTCTTCCATATAAATAATAGTATGCAGTAGACTGATATCGTCTATCGTTGTCTCTCTCATTTTTTACTTTTTTCTATATTCAATAGAAGAAAGTATTGCATTCGTAAAAAATTTCGACTTCCGGCTTTCAACGGATTTACACGTTTTGAGAGGGCTAGAACGCGATTTTACCACTTTTTGAAAATGTCTGTCTGTCCGTCTGTCTCTCTCTCTCTCTATGTGTGTGTGTGTGACAAAATTTTGTGGCAACTATATCTCCGGAACTACTGCTCAGAATTGTATATAAATTTATATGTAGATGCACCTTGACCTGAATTAGTGCTTATCAATTTTGGTGTCAACCGCTCAACAAGTGGCGTTGCTATACAGCAATTTTCGCAATTTTAGGGGAGGCTACATCTAAAGTTCTATTGCGTATAATGAAATAAAACTTGACATGTAAAAAGATCATTATGAGATATTATGCTGCATCAATTTGTATGCTTATCGGCCGACAGGTGGCGCTGCTATAGAGCGATTTCCGCAATTTAATAGAAAGCTATATCTCAGACACTACTGCACAAAATTACATATAAATTTATATGTAGATGCACCTTTACATGAATTAGAACCTCTCAGTTTTTAGTGTCAACCACTCAACAGCTGGCGCTACTTCACAGCGATTTCTGCAATTTAAGGAAAGGCTATATCTCAGGTTCTTATGCGTATAATCAGACAAAACTTGAGATGTGAGAAGGTCATTATGAGAAATTATGCTGATTCAAGTTGGATTCTTATAGGCCAATAGATGGTGCTGCTATGCTGAAAATTCCCTCGATAACGGGAAGGCTATATTTCAGCTTGCACGGCATATAATTGTACGAAACTTGATATATGAGATAACCATTATAAAAAAAAACATTTTTTAAGATGTTATTTATAGACAGTAAAACTGTCTCTCTTTGGATAGTTGGTGTTAGTTTTCTCTAAGATGATAATCATTTGCATTCATCATGTTAGATAATTTTAGTAAATAATAGTTTTAATAAAATATTTGTCTATAGTGAATTTGTATAGGAAAATATACAAGAAAGTCTTGTGGTGGCCACAACATACTGTTTTTTTTTTTTTTCTAAATATGTCATTTATTTTGTTTTATAAAAGTTTTGTAAGTATCAAATAGATTACCATTTCTAAAAATAAAATAAAATAAAATAAGTAAAAGTAAAATAAAAAATGCCTAAAATAATTTCCCAATATTGCCAAGTTCGTAGTGAAATAGGCCTCTTTGTTTCAAACGTGTGGCTTTGGAAAAATTATCTTCGGCAATTTTAATTATCTATATAAATATTGTACGTACATGTTAGAACAAACGAAATTAAAGTTCTTAAAACGAAACTATTTATCGAAACTATTTTCCAAACTATTTACCTAAAACGTGAGCTAATCGTCAAATTATCTTCTGATATTTTAATTCATTATTTAGTTTTATTGTAAATGTTACAGCTTTTCTGAAAACGAAAGCGAAAATGAAATCATAAAGAGCTGTAGTGGGGGAAAAATTGACCGCATATTAATGTATTTATCCTATTGATATTAGATGGGAAAAGAATATGCAAGCATTCCTACCTGAAATGAAATTTATTAGGTTAATATTTCATTGGATTTGCTGCACGAAATCAACTAGTTGGCATAGGTGGTCTCTGCTCAGTTCCCCATCATATATATATATATATATATATATATATATTCATAAATTTCTAGAACAGGACATTCTCTTAACATAAGTTATCATGTTAAGAGAAATGAATTTCAGAAAACGCTTGACATAGTGACAGAATGAAATCCCCGCCTAACAGGCTATCCACCGTTCTCTTCGATATATTTATCTTATTCTAATCTATTAATTTATTTTATTAGGGTAAATTTCGTAGTTTAGTTTTCATGCTACTAGTTCCAATGCAACAATCCTCAAAATGCATATTTATGTGGAAAATTTCCAATTTTGTTATGTTGATAAAATCTTAAATAACGAATAGCTTACGAAATTTTCCTATTAGAATATTTTTAATCAGTCATGTTCATACAAGTATCATAAATGTTATTTTGAAGTTGTCTGATATATTTATGATCCTGAAAATGGCCGTTTATGCTCAATTTTGTATTCTTCTGCCATTTTAAGAGGCTCGTCAATTCCAAATAACTTACGAATTTCTTAAATTAGAAAATTCATACTCTATGGTATTCATGTCAGTATCCTAAGTAATATTTCAAAAGTGGTCTGACACCTTTACGATGAAAATATCCCTCAAGATTGACGCGTGTGTGAAATTTTGCCCTATTCTGCCATGTTAAAAAATTCGTAAATTTCTAATAACTTACGAAATTTTTATATTGGAAAATTCATAGTCATTATTATTCATGCCAGTGTCCTAAATATTACTTCAAAAGTAGTCTGACATCTTTACGATAAAAATATCTCTCAAAATTGACGTTTATGTGAAATTTTCTCCTATTCTGCCATGTTAAGAAATTCGTAAATTTCCAATAACTTGCGAAATTTTCAAAATAGCATATATATAGTTACTGATGTTCATTCCGGCAACAAGACGGATATTTTAAAACTGGTCTGACATTTTTACAGTAAAAAGTTTCCATGTAATGCACATTTAAGTGAATTTTTGTCCTATTCTCCAATGTTAAGAAATTCGTAAATTTCTTATAACTTGCGAAGTTTTTTAATTCGAATGTTGTAAATGAATAAGGTAGTATCGAAAGTAATCGAAAGTAATCCAGTATCGAAAGTAATATTTTAAAACTGGTCTGATCTCTCTGCGATCATTTGTTCGTGAGATATCGTGTAAACAGACTAACGGACTAACACACTAACAAACTAACAGACACCCTACAGACGGACACCATACAAACTTTGTCATTTTCGGATTCCTCGCACCTGAAAACGTGTAAAAAAGTCAAAAAACCGAGGTCGAAAATTTTTACGATTACCTAAGTTCCCGATGGGGAACTAACAAGAATAGTAATCAAACATAACGAAAACATTTTTAATATGAACAGCAAACTTTACACTCATGATAATACAAAATAAATAAATAAATAAATAAATAATAAATATTTCTTTCAACACCCATTTTCTCACATTACGCAAGTTAGTATAAAAGTTTCAATTAATGTAAATATACACTGTATAATGTAAATATACACTGTTAAAAATAAATAAATAAAGAAAGAAGTTGTTTTTCAGATTTTTAAGCTTAAGTTTATTTATAAAAAATAAATGAAACTTTTAATATCATCGTCATGCTGCTTATATATTTAAAGAGCATAAAAAACTGAATAGAAATATATATATCAATTTGAGCTGTGTATAAGTAGTTTTTGATCCACAATTCTTTAAATGGGTCAAAGTATTATCAAATTTTTGTAATTTTTAATTTTTTGATGATAGATTAGCATAAGAACTAAAAGTCTTAAAATTAGAAGTTTAGTTTTTTTTAATAACTTCTAATATTGCCCCTGTACTAAAAAACATTCATTTCTGAAATGTCGAAATTCAATCGATTGGTCGCGTTGTCATTGGATGGATCTAATAAATTACAGTTTTGTTTGTTTGTTTGTTAATTTGATGAGTACTGAATTTTTTGCATATCTCGAGTACCACTTATACCTCTAATAATCCAGACCACAAGATTTTATATGTTTTACTTCAAGAACATTAATTTATATGCATATAAGGACCCTACAGACGTCCACAACCGAACAGGGCTCCGATCACGGGACCTAGTGTTCCAGAAAGCAGCTCCCTACCACAAGGTCCTCTCTCCAAACTCCATTCGTCGATGAAACTCAAACAACGAGATAAATAAAGTAGAGCGATAAATGATAACCCTGGCATGGTCCAACATGAGTCATGTGACATGAACCATCTATGCGTTGGTTCCCTTGGTAACAGCTTCTTTTCAATAAATTTCTGTGACAACGGTTTTTGAGATTGTACTTGGTGAAAGTCATAACCGCCAAAGTTTTAGTTTACTTATGTAGTTTAATATATATATATATATATATATATATTGTTCTAAATCATTTTAGTTTTTATTTTACTTCTTTTTTATATCGTGTAGTCAAAATTTAACAGACAAAATATTTAAAAATACTCGATAAATCATTATTTGTTGTTAAATTAAGCTCTTTAAAAAATTTAACTTACCTTTATAAGCACTTTTAAACTTTGTTGGGAAATGATGAGAAAAAGTATTTTATTATTTATTATAATGTGAAATATCTGACAAATTATTTTAAAAACAATTTATTTCGGTTATAGGACCTAATAATAATGATAATTTGTGAACGGAAATTTTAAATGCCAAAATAGCGACAAAGGGCCAAACGTAGCAATCTATTGGTACATATTACGTTGTTCATGCTGAATCGAGGAAAGCTAATCCTTTATCCACTGAATCAGCACTCCACTTTATTTATCTCGTTGAACCCAAACATATTTCCTTTCTAAACAAATGTTGCCATTCATCTTAATAAAAATATGCAATAACATCATGTCTTTCCAATCAATAATCTGGCATCAGTAAAGTAATTTTTGTTTTCGAATAATTTTACGCGAGAAAGTTTTCTGTATGATTCTTTTAGAAAAAATTTTCTCAAAAATATTTACAAAAATTAACGTATTTTAAGAACAATTAATTAAATAGAGCAATATGACATTATTATTTTAATTAATAATTTTGTCATTAGTATAACAAAATTTGAGAGTTGTAGGAAATCAGAATTTTCTGCATTCGAAAACTGAGTATTCAGTTGAATTGTAAAATTGGTTCTGAGTTCTGATGAATAATAAATTAATAGACTAAAACATTCAAAGTAATGCTTAACTCAAATGGTATTTACGTTACATGATTAAAATGAAGTATTACGCTTTTTAAAGATTCTGATGATTATTTTACCGACTTAGATTTATTGAAAACGGAAAATATTGTTAATTTATTCAAGAAAAAGGAATGGTTATGGAATTTATGACTAAGACAGTTAAAAATAATTTTGAATTATGTTGTGCGAAACTGCTATGTAAAATGGTTTGAATTTTTTAAATAAGCACAATGTATGGGGAATTATTGAAAAACCTAGAATTTTTAAAATTAATAAAAAATAATCTGATTTATGCTTTGAAAGAAATTGATTGGGGTGAAATAAAAATTAAAACCAGGCTACGTGCAGTGGCTGGCTAATAATTCTAATTAAAAAAATAAGAATAATATTAAATAGTTGAATTTTATTAAATTTACTTATTAGTATAATATTAATTAAATAAATAAAACAAAAAATTTAATTGATTTTTCCTTCCCTCTCTCTTTTTTATTTTTATTTTTATTTTTTAATTTTAATTAATTTATTTATTTATGTATTTTTTTGTGTGTGTGTTCCTCTCTGATTGGTCCTGCATGATGCTTCCTGTTGGTTGTTTGTGTTGCTTCTCCCCCTCTGGATTTTGCCCTGCTTTCAGTCTTGCTTTTGACTCCAAGGCAGTAGCACGTGTTCTTTTGCACCTGATGAAGAAAGGCTACGTCCTTTCGAAACCGGTTGTGCTGGCTTAAAATTTATGCTGTGTAAAGAAGTTTTAAAATCTATATACGTGCAGTGGGTTTTAAAGAAGTTAAGAACATTATTTTTTTCAAAATCCTTCTCACCACAGGTCTGTATGGATTCGTTCAGATTATCAAATGCTCTTGCTGCGAATAATCTTGCAAATGTAAACCAATGTTTAATAACTTAAACATGCAAGGAAAAATAATTGTGAAATACATGTGTAAATATCGATCACTAGGCGGATGCTGAACAACTAGTAAATAAAAGAAAAAAAATAAATAAATAAATGTATCGTTTTACTGCGGATCGTAATAAATAACAATTTTATTTAGTGATGAGCTGAATCAATTTACATTGCTATTATGTATTGAGTACTTACCTTTAACAAGAATATCGGTAAAATTTCCGTGGATACTAGCCTTTGAATCTTCTACGTCTATTTTGATTGGCTTTTTAGATTTAAGAGGATCCAGAATAGGGACTTTAAGTTCAGGTATTCCAGTAAGCATGTCTTCTCGGAAATTTTCAATAATTCCAATGATGAATTCATTAACTTCTATAGTTCGACCATCACTTGATAACAGATATATTGTGTTGAAGTCTTCAGTGTAGATATTATTGTTGCTATCGATGGCCCAATATGCTAAAAGTAAGATAAAGTTAAAATAACAGAACCATTCAAGATATATAATTTAATAGTTAATTTAATAATTCTAAATGTTTTATTTAAATATTTCATCTTTTATTTATACAAAATATTTAGTTTAAAAAACGTAAAACTTTTAAAATTGAACTTTCGTCGCGATATATTTTGCTACAAAAATCACAGTTATGATTTGCTCAAACCTGCGCGTCTAATTTAAGAATATCCAAGCACTAACTCATGTTTGCTATGTTAAGAGTATTTTATTATTAAAATCATAAGACTTTTGCATAGAATATTTTTATTAGAGAACATCGTTTTAATTCCAGATTTTATCAGAAGTCGGTACTCAACCCACGCATGCGTTATGACTCTAGAATTATAATCCTTTGAACAGCCAAGGAAAAGTGTGGATGTTTACTTACCAGTACTATCCTCATATGTCAAAAACTTCTTAAAATCTAAAATAATAGACGAATGACAAGGTGTAATAACACTGGGGAAGATCAACAAAAGGCCGTTATACCGTTGAAATCAAGTCAAAAGTCGCTTTTTCTTCATAGAACGGGAATGAAGCAATTACAGAATTCCTCTCAGGTCAAAGTCCATTCCCATCTTATCTTTCCAAATTTCCCTTGTCACGCTCCTGTCTATGTCCATGTGGGGAAGAGACTCCACAACACTTTTACTATAATTGTCAATTAACCCTTTCGCGACGGGAGGAGCCATCGAGACGATAGATACTAGTAGAGTACGTATTCCCTATACTGACTAAGACTCCTGTATGATAAGAGCTGGCGCAGTGTCCGCCATTTTCTAGCCCATCTGGGAAAGTGTTGGCGGTAGAAAAAGCTAGGTTACCTAATTAGCTTTGTTATCGCCTTTAAACTTCTATATAGATTAAGTGAACTAGAACTTCTTATCACGAAACAAACAAGTTGGGAATTTTAAGAACATCGCCAACATTCTCAAAACTGCAACCCTTCACGTTAAAATAAATGTATTATTAAAGTTAATTTTAAAAGAATTTAAAGTAGTAACTTAAGAAAACAGTACATTCATATTAAATTTGTCAAACAACTTTGAAAATAAAATAAAATAATTTCAAAATAAGGTAAATCTTAAGCTACAAAGTTGTGCTCCTGCTCCGGGTATCCACCAGTTACATCTGCAATTTATAATCCACTTTTTCCTTCTTCCTGGATTAGAAGAAAATATAAACAGGCGGTGCCCTTTTCTGGAGTTATTCGTGCAATTTATGGCTGAAAAACCACCAATAATAAATCGTCAGCCGGTCTTGTGGGCTAGAAAATGGCGGATGAGTCAGCCTATCTATGTAGAAGTTATAATACTGACTATAGAGAAAATTTCCGGAACATCACTGCTGTTTTTTCGCCTTCTTTTGGCGATAATCGCTTTCTTGGCAACTGGTTCTTGGGATTTTGTATATTTTAAATGGCTTGTTCCTCTTACCACAAAACTCCAAAGAAAAGTCAAACAGAACAACTTTCACTAAATAACAAGGATTAGATTACTTGCTTTTCATTTCAGCTAATATAAAACAGCGATGGAGGAAACTTGCTTTGGTGGAAGTGGAATGTCGGTTTGGCGGCATAAAAATCGGTTTGGCGAATAAAATGGTGGAATGGTGGGGATGTGATCTTAGGAAGCAAACAGGTTACTATAGTCTGTTCAACTTAAACTGATACCGAAAATAAACAAAACCACATGTTGTTTGGCGACATGGATAATGTCACTGTCACTGTTGGCGCTAGCCAAGGTCACTCATTTCTCCCCTTCTTTTGTTAGAATTTTCCCACCTCTTCTTTTGTTACCTTAACACTTTTTCTTACTTTAATGGGTCTTTCATTGTTGTACGTCTTGTAAGGTACAAGTTTTTGTCATAAACTCCAAAATACAAAAGAAGTGGTGGGGGATAGTTTATCTTTTAACGAGCTATTTTTTGTTTGGAGTTTGGGTTGGTTAAAGGATAAATCTTAATACATTCGTTTCCTAAATAACAAAAGTTGCCATTTCCGCGAGAAAGACACAAATGTGGAATACCTTTGTAACCCATTTGTTTACTTCGGGTATCACTTTAACTTGAACGGACTATAGTCTAATGTCTAATCTAATATTTCGTCGCTGGGAGGAGCAAACGCGCTTACAGCTCTGACCAGCACTCTCATTCGCAAGAGTCTGTCCAGGGCCGAAGGGTTTTTTTGCTATTAAGGATAAATCCATGAAATTACCGAAATACGAATTCATTGTTTAATAATGCTCTGTAGAAAATATGCTTTATATATTTTTTAATTATATGCTTTATTCTTTTAAGATATTTCTTGTTGAAAAACATTGTCTTACACTTTTTTTTAGTATTTACTTATCATTTAATGACTTTTGACAACTAAATATATTAAAGCTCTTTTTTTAGTATGAGAAATTTTAAAGCAGCGATCTACACACAGTGCTACGTTATAATCATCGCACTTGAATGGTATCTGCGATATTTTTTTTTATAGTGAATGACTATGGACACTATGGAGAATTATTTGCGTTCGATGTACTCGGTATATATATGTCCGAAATGTCCTCATCATCATTAGATTCGTTAGATTCTGTATGAACAGAGCAATCAGAATATATTATTGTGTCACCATCACTACTCTCAGAGTTTATATCAGAATCAATATATATCTGAAATATTTTACATCATTTCTGCTATTTCAAGTTCAATTAAACATTTTCGACATTTCGACATTGTAACAGTAAAAATTGAAAAATTTCACGTCTGCAAGATCTAATCTGAATTAAAACTGTATTGGAAATCTAAATGCTCAACGCTAAAAGAAAACTTTCCTACTTACTATAAACAAAAAATCACGGGTTCATAAGCATTCGATTTGGAAACATTCCTTTCCCTTTATGTTTATACAATCAAAACACGCATGCATTTGAGTCATGTTACTCTCATTTCGAGTAGAAAGTCAAATCTACATGTATCTCAAATCATATGAACAATACATTTTTGTGTCAAAAATTATAGTTTTTAAAACATTCTAAAACACTGGCATAAATGTGTGACGGTCGAGCGTGAATGAGAAAACGCTTTGGCCCGTCGGCGTGCCGGTCGGGAAAAGAGTGCGTTTTTTGCTGCCACGTATATGTTACAGCCGGAGTGAAAGGGTTAACAGCGTTCTGGTACATTCTTCGTCCAATTCTCATCCTAACTGACTGTTTAACTAATATTACTGATCATCCACATTTTCATAATAAACTTTCCAAAATCTTTCAGTATTTCTCAAAGGTATCAAATTTAACCACAAAACACCATTTTTTCTTTACTTCTTGCGGTAATTACCACTCATTTAGTGGAACTATGATATCTCAAGATAACAGTCACACAACCAATCCGAAAGTATTACAGCGGGGTTCGCTTCAATTTAGAATCACGAGTCCTCTCCCATCACTTGTTTGCAATATTAGAAGTACTCTTAAAACATTTCCCACTGGCACCTTGTATAGTTAACAGCTCTTCGCAAACTCTCCGGCGGCAGCACCTCGCAACCTCTTCGGCGGCAGCACCTCACAACCTATTCGGCGGCAGCACCTCGCAACCTCTTCTGTAGTAGCACTTTGCAATCTCTTCTGAGATATAATAACTTATCAATGAATTCATTTTTTTTTTCTTTTTCAAGGGACTTTCTTCTAGCTCATCTCTGTAATTCATATTTGCGCTCTTTGTCACGAAAAAGTTAGTCTCCAGTGCTTCCTCTTTTAAAAATATTTGTGCTATTGCTGCCATTTGTCGCGAGGAGTTTTTTTTTTTTTTTTTTTCAACGAAATTTGTATATTTTTTAATGTAATAAACAGCGGCGGATGCTTAAAATAGCTCCAAATGGTTGTATAGTGGTGAGCGGCTTCCTTCTGTCTTTAAAATAGCAAAACTTAATTTGCATTTGCTGAAAGTTTCAGCCAAATTACGTGAGATTTTTTCATTTATGATGTTGCAATTTTCCCTATCATGAGTTTATTTAATATTAGAGTTATTGCAATGTATTTGTACTGCAAGTAATTAATACTGTATGCAATTAGTAAATTCTGATTTAAAATGTTTCAATTCAAGTTATGTTTATCCTAAAGAGAGCCATTGATAAATAATTAAATTTAATATTAAATATACCGGTTGATCCATAAATCTGTGGACATTTTAAAAATTCAAAGCTATTGAATGAATTGGTAGAATTGAACGCGGTTTGCGAAAAAATCATTCTCGTGAAGGGGGATTTTTTTTTTTTTGGAAAAGAAAAAATAATAATTAAGCTATTTGTCGATAGAGAGTGCTGTGCCTGACCAAAGCACACATTTTCAAGAAAAAATGCACTTATTCGCATGTAAATGTTTGGAGACATATAAGTCCTATTCTATGTGCCCGCCGCCGTCCGCGAAAAATTTAACTATTTGTCTAACTATCATCAACAAAAAATTTAACTATATTTTTTTCTTTACAAAAAAAAAAAAAAAAAAAAAAAACACTCCCTTCACGAGGATGATTTTTTCGCAAACCGAGTTCAATTCTATGAATTCATTCAATAGTTATGAATATTAAAAAGAGACTTATGGGACACTCGGTATATATATATATATATATATATATATATATATATATATATATATATATATATATATATGTACACTGCTCGACATTGAAAATGCAACACCAAGAAGGAATGATAATAACGGAATGAAATTTGTTGGACACATACATTATAGTAGGAAGAACAATTGATTAAAATTTCAGGATATTTGGAGCAATATGTACTGCGAAAACAGTACATAAAGAAGCGACCTCTGTGAGCAATAACAGCACATATCTGCCTAGGCATTGAATCGAACAGCGATTGGATGACATGTACGGGTAGAGCACTTCATGAAGTTTTAACACGATGCCACAATTCAAAGATCGAAGTTACTGGTGAGTGGTGGGGGGCCAGTCGCTTTTCAACGATTAAACACTCATTTTCATTGGTGCGAGATCAGGAGAACGCGCTGGCCAGAGCAACAGTCGAACACATTTGGCATCAATGAAGGTCCAGACAATATGGACAACTTGCGGTCGTGCATTGTCCTGCTTAAATGTTGCGCTTCGGAGGCCTTGAACATAGGGCAGAGCTACGGGCCTTAACTCGTGAGAAATGTAATGGCTGGTATTCAGGGTGGCGGGAATGAAAACAAGAGGTGACCGGGACGTGTATCCAATGGTACAACATACCATCAATCCAGGTGGTGACTCAGCATGCGGCTACCAAAATTCTGATTACCCTCAAAACTGCATCACTGATATGGGCGCCATAATTGTGTGATTAACGATGAACCTGGACGCAGAAATGGCGTGAAGTCACTTTTCAGACAAATCACAATCATGTTTACAGCATCAAGATTGCCTTATCGGTATTTAACGGCATTATGAATAATGCACATTGCCAGCTGGGATTCGACATTATCATGCTGTCCATCATTTGCAATGATGTTATGGGTTCCCATTGGATACACGTCTCGATTACTTCATGTTCGAATTCCTGGCACTCTGAACTGCGGCCATTAAATTTCTGATGAGTTAAGGCCTGGCCCTCTGCCCTGTATTCGAGGCCTCCGTAGCGCAAAATTTAAGCAAGATAATGCACGACTGCAAGTTGTTTGTATTGTTCGGACCTTCTTTGATACAGAATGTGTTCGACTGTTGCTCTGGCTAGCGCTTTCTCCTGATCTCGCACCAATGAAAATGACTGTTTAATCATTGAAAAACGACTGGCCCCCCACCACTCACCAGTAACTTCGATCGATAAATTGTGGCATCGTGTTAAAGCTTCATGAAGTGCTCTACCCGTACATGTCATCCAATCGCTGTTCGATTCAATGCCTAGGCAGATATGTGCTGTTATTGCTCACAGAAGTCGCTGCTTTATGTACTGTTTTTTCAGTACATATTACTCCAAATTTCCTGAAATTTTAATCAGTTGTTCTTCATACTAAAATGTATGTGCCCAACAAATTTCATTCCGTTATTATCATTCCTTCTTGGTGTTGCATTTTCAATGTCGAGCAGTGTATATATATATATAATGTATGTATATGTATGTATATTTCTGAATTCGCATTGAATCTTTTATTGTTCAGAATTATTGCAGTCCGCGATATGTGTAATCATGCTTCTATTACATGTGAACGAACCTTTTCATATAACATGGCCATATGATTCGTGTCTGATAGGAAGTAGCAAGTTTAAAAATGCTATTGTTTTGTCAAATCATACAAAGGAAAAGTCACAGTGTTTTCAATAATTTACAATATTTCTTTGCATAAAAGTGATAAAACAGTTTAAAATCAAGTGACTAAAATGATTAATTATCGGAATTTGACTATAGCATATAAGTATGACAAATAATACATATGCAATACAATAATTAATGATAACATATAATATCATACATATAAATTAGGGAGTACACGCATTATAATTAAACAGAGTTTTTCTCATCTATAAAACTATTTTAGGGGCAACAAAAAGAACATTTTTGCAAATATTTCAATTAATGATCCAAACGTATTTCAAAACATAAAATTGCATACATAAAAAGTCAGTTTAAAAATGCGTAGTATTGCATGTATCTTACCTTTTTCTGATAAGTAGGGAGTTGAAGCAGAAACAAAAAGTACGTTAAACACCATAAAGATGAAATAGGCTGCCATTTTCGAAATGTTAATGCACTTCATGTCAGCAGGGTCTGTATTACATATATTCAACAGTAATCAACCTGAAATAATTAATTAAGGAAAATATATAAACTTTGTTGTACATTTCGGGTAAATCAAAATCGTCCCCAAACATGAATTTTGCCAGGGATTTTGGAATCACTTTATGTGCCTGTAAAGTAAAGTCTTTTAGTTTTTAAATAAATAATCTGCTGTGTCACTCACACAACTTTCTCTTAAAATTTCTCTATTCAATAATCTAGAGAAAAATTGCATATTAACCCTACAAGGCACCCAGTTCCATATGTGGAACACCGACTTTAATCGTTCTTATAGCGACATCTCTTGACATCTTGATAGAAGCTACTGACATTTAGCAATGTAGTAATACGAATCTTTACCTAAAGATGTCGTTCGTGTTTTTGTTATAATGCACTCAGTGTGAAATTTGAATGAAAGTGATACGTTAGTCGTTTGTTTAAATTCAAAAATATAAAAAGAATAGTTATTGAACAGTTTTGACTCGAAAAAAATACTGTGTTGTTCTATGTATGTGTGTCCAATATACAATACTATTTCCAAAACAATTCAATTGTACTAGTTTAATACCAAAATGTATAGTTAAGGCTCAGTGTACCGTATGTGGAACTGAAATAAAAAGTTGATTTTTTCGTAAAATATGGTTTTATTTTTATTTTTATAAGTTTTCCCTATCTTCTGATCACTAATTACAACCTATATATTTTTGTCACGCACTAAACAAAATTGAGCCTTGTAGGGTTAAATCTAATGATCAATAAGGTAAGATAATAAATTTCAACATACTTTTAAAATAATCTAAAGTAGATTCAGGAACAGTTTTATTTGAAATATAATTCTGTTTGAGCTGGGCTACCGTCCCCCTAAAACCCCTGTTTAGTTATAGTGCATACAATTATTAAAAAAAAATCAAGGTTGTTATTAATATGCTTTTAAACTTCCCAAACCTGATCAGATTTTTAAGTGCCAGCCTAATACGAACTTCATGATACCAAATTTAAACTTCCTGCATTTTATTGTTTTTAAATTATGCTGATAACAGATATACATGCAGATCAACTGCTAAAAATTGGACATTCGTAATCAGGGTGATATTAAAATTCGTGATTTTAATACGTGATATTAAAAAAAAGAAAAAAAACAGAGTTGAAAATAGAACTTTAAAAAATGATTTGTTTTCAGTATGGATATGAAAAATTCTTGAGCAGTGTTCTTCGACATAGTAAAATATAACAAAGCACTTCCATCAATTACATTCAATGAAAAAGAACGTTTAGCTCAACTTTAGGCAGCCCTGTATTTTGCCTATAAACAATATGCACTGTAGGTGTACTTAAATTTAGTCTTATTTGAAAAAAAAAAAAAAAAACATCTAACACAAAAGGAATTACAATTCCAGCAATTACCATGTATATCCTCAATATTTCGAAATACCTTGGGTGGCCTTGTAAACGAATGATGAATGATTTCTATGCCACAATCCACATAAAACATGCATATAAAAAATTGTTCATACCATTTTGTTTAAGCCAGTCTATATATATTACACTGTACTTACCAGAAATTTCTCCATAGACTAAATTTCTCCTTAGACTAAAATTCTCCACAGTATTTAAATTATCTTGGATGGCCCTGTACACGAACCATTTGCTTGATTTCAACGAAACATTTAGTGTAACATCCCTGTGATACACATTTAGAAACCCGAGTTTGAACTTTCTGCTACTATTCGTTCTTGAGATATGCTGATAACAGACAGACACACAGACCAACCGCTAAAAACATGTTTTTCGGATTAGGGGACTTCAAAACGCGTAAATATAGCAAAAATTCCATTTCGAAAATTTGATGGTTTCTAAATGTGAAACCATCAGCTCTCGGGTTTCTAAATGTGTATCACATCCCTGTGATACACATTTAAAACCCCGAGTTTGAACTTTCTGCTACTATTCGTTCTTGAGATATGCTGATAACAGACAGACACACAGACCAACCGCTAAAAACATGTTTTTCGGATTAGGGGACTTCAAAACGCGTAAATATAGCAAAAATTCCATTTCGAAAATTTGATGGTTTCTAAATGTGAAACCATCTGCTCTCGGGTTTCTAAATGTGTATCACATCCCTGTGATACACATTTAAAACCCCGAGTTTGAACTTTCTGCTACTATTCGTTCTTGAGATATGATGATAACAGACAGACACACAGACAACCGCAAAAAAACATGTTTTTCGGATTAGGGGACTTCAAAACGCGTAAATATAGCAAAAATTCCATTTCGAAAATTTGATGGTTTTTAAATGTGAAACCATCTGCTCTTGGGTTTCTAAATGTGTATCACATCCCTGTGATACACATTTAAAAACCAGAGTTTGAACTTTCTGCTACTATTCGTTCTTGAGATATGATGATAACAGACAGACACACAGACCAACCGCTAAAAACAGGTTTTTCGGATTAGGGGACCTCAAAACGTGTAAATATAGAAAAAATTCCATTTCGAAAATTTGATCGAAAAACAATACTTTCGCTACCATATATATGGGTAAGAGAAAGTAAAAAGTACTATTACTTGAAAACTTGCTATGATGCTAATATGTTTTATTTCATTCATAATAATAAGTTCAAACTAGAAAATGAATTAAATAAAAACTTAAATTTGAGAAAAAAGAAAATGTTATGAAAATAATTATCGAGTAACATAAGAAAATATTCGAATTTTGACAGATAATTGCCATGAAAAAAAAAAAAAAAGAAAGAAAGAAAGAAAGCTTTTTTGATTCTTTGGAAACGGGAAAATAGGAGAATTTTTTAAGAAATTTTATTTTCATTTTACTCGACATATTGTAAAAGTTTCTTGTAAATAATATTAATTTATTTAAAATTCATAATTGATGGAATAATATCAAATATTATAAGAAAGAATGTGATATAAATATCGCAAAATATTTTAATTTCGGAGATATGATTGTTGTCAAACCAATTCAACCTTTTTTGGTTCCTCACAAACGGAAAAATAGGAGATTTTTTACAAGATTTAATTTTTCCTTTTACTCCTAACACTATAAAACTATTTCTTGTTAGATAATCTAGTTTTATTTAAAACTCATGATTGATGAAATAATATCAAATGTTATCACGTATCTTTTAAAATAATACATATATATATATTTATATGAAACAAAGACATATATACATATTACATTACATATCCTTTTTATACATAATGATTTTAAAATCATGATACAATTTTTTAGGAATGGGACTGCTTTGTAAAGTTAATTTTGAGAAATTTTAGCGAAAATCACGTGTACGCACACACACACGAAAAAAAAAAAAAAAAAAAAAGAAAGAAAAAAAACTGGAGTGACTTCACTCAACTTTTCGATCATTAAGTAATTAACGGTTGTAAAGATAAATTAAAGTGACAAATCGTTAAATAAACATAAATTAAAAATATAATAGGGGATTTGAGTATTTTTACCCATTGTTTAATTTTACGCTATTGCATTTCAAATAATTTGAGCCCATAAATCATAATGATATAGAATATTTCGTTGTGTCCCTGTAAAAATTCTATAAAGGCTTGGTTTCCCAAAATCAGTACAATTTGTGCGACGATGATCTATAACATGTGCATGAATTTTCAGTTCAATTGAATAAGGCGTTTAGACGCTATCGCACTTCAAAAAATTTGAGCCAATAGGCCATAATGATAAAGAATATTTCTTTGTAGCCATGTAACGAAACTATATGGGCAAGATTCACCAAAATCTATATAGTTTATGCGACTGTGCCTATAATATGTGTATAAAATTTTAGCTTAATCGAATAAGGCGTTTTAACGCTATCGTACTTTAAAATATTTGAGACCATAGACCATAATGAAAAAGAATATTTTTTTGTGTTCCTGTAAAAAACTATAAGTGCTAGATTCATCAAAATCGATACACTTCGTGTGACGGTAATTTACAACATATGTATAAATTTTTATGTCAGACGAATAAGGCGTTTAGACACGATCGCATTTTTAAAAATCTGGACCCATAGGCCATAATGACAAAGAATTTTTCTTTGTGTCCCTGTAAAAAAAACTATATCAATAGGGTTCATGCTATGGTGACCTATATCTTACGTATAATCTTTCAGCTCATTTGAACTGAGCGTTTGAGCGCTATCGTGTTCAATTACACGCACACACACATCACCATCATCTTAAAAATAGTAACAATGAACTCAGTAGACCTCAAAACGTATAGAAACATCAAAATCTCAAAGTCAGATTTTTGACATAATCTGTTCATGTCTTCCATAGTTTGTATTGAAAACTGGTTTCCTTTTGTTTTCTAGTTTTAGCTGGATATATACACTTTGTTAGCCTAAATGACTCAACGCGTTATTAACCATTCTTTATTGACAAGTATACCTAATTATATGTGGAGGGATTTTGAATAGAATTGTGGACTGTATGGTTTAAAAATCGCTGGTTTAAATTATATTAAATCATAAATCAGTTTAAAATGAATTTGAAGGACTCACCTTCCTTTCAATTGAATTAATAGCATCATATTTAAGAAACAATGAATAAAAGCTTGAATACATACACAAAATAGAATATAAACGTGAATTATTGACTTTATTTCAGCTCATACGTTAGAATAGAATTTTTCCAGCTTACCGCCAGAAACCACCAAAAATTCACAACAAAAAGAATAAACTAGAATAGGTCTGCAGAAACATAACTGCTTCACAGCAAATTGAAAAAGAAATTGTTTAAAGTATAACTAACAATTAATTGAAAACATGGATAAAATAAATAATAATAAAAGAAAAAATGAATTAATTTAGCGTTTAAAATACATTAAAATAACAATACAAAGAATGAATTTAATCAATGTTTCATATTCTAAAGAGTTCTCAAAATTGCATAGTGCTGCCATCTATTGTCAAAATTCAGAGTTGTTAGAATTCTGAACATTCTCCCCCACCGGGAGAAGGAGTGTCACTATAGCAATAGGGCGTTGAATTTCACCACTCTGAGTCCAAATGCTGACCACACGAACTCTATTATCAGATCCTGGATAGGTACGAATAATTCTACCCAGCTTCCACTGGAGAGGAATAGATTGTGGATCATGAATAACAACCAAGTCTCCAATTTGAAGATCAGTTCGTGGAGTGAACCATTTAGGTCGATTCTGAAGGTGATGTAGATAGTCTCTAGACCATCGCTTCCAGAAGTCCAGAAGTCTTTATTCGCTGGATTAGAGTCCAACGAGAAGATAAAGTGAGATTTGGTGAATTTCCACTTTCTGGAATCTCAAGGAGTGGAAGTCCTATCAGGAAATGTCCGGGAGTGAGGGCTCTAACATCGGATGGATCTGAAGAAAGTGGCGTTAATGGTCTGGAATTTAAGCAGGCTTCTATTTGACATAAAAGAGTAGTAAGCTCTTCAAAATTTAGAATGGTAGCCTTACAAGCTTTAATTAGATGACTTTTCGTCAATTTAACAGCAGATTCCCATAGTCCATTGAAATGGGGAAAATATGGTGGGATAAAATGCCAATTGATGAAGTTGCTGGTAGCAAAATTTTGAACATTTTCAGAACGAATGATTCGAAATAGTTGCTTAAGATAGTTAGCAACTCCTCTGAAATTTTTCCCGTTGTCACTGAATACGTCTGATGGCAGTCCTCTTCTAGAAACAAATCGTTTTAGGGATGCTAAGAAAGCTGATGAAGATAAATCTGAAACAGCTTCTAGGTGCACCGCTTTTGTGCACATGCAGACAAAAACACAAATATATGACTTCAATTTAACTTTAGATCTAGGCACATTTGGTTTAGTGATGAGTGGGCCAGCAGAATCTAGTCCCACCTTTGAAAAAGGTCGAGTTGGAGTTATACGTTCGACTGGCAACTCACCCATTATTTGTTGGCAAGTTTGTTTCTTCAAACGTTTGCACAAAATACATTCATTTAGAATTCGACGAATGTAAGAGCGATCATTTAGTATCCAATACCTTTGTCTAATTAGGGAAAGAATCAGTTGTGCACCAGCATGAAAGTGTTTTTTATGATATTGCTCAACAATTAATTTTGTAATAAAATGATTTCTCGATAAAAGCACTGGATATTTCTGATCTTGATTAAGTGACTGATGTCTGGACAACCGTCCGCCAACTCTGATTAAACCTTGATCATCTAGAAATATATTTAAGGATAAATATTTGTTGTTGGTTGGTAAAGGTTGATTTTTCCTGAGCAAATTCAGTTCTACCGAAAACTCTTGTTCCTGAATCAATTTAAGAATATGTGTAATAGCACTTGAAACTTCAGGCGTACTGACAAGTCCAATACGTCTAGAATTACGATTACAACTACGAATGTTATAAATGAATCTCAAACACAATGCAAGGACTCTGCAAAGTTTTGAAAAAGAAGAGAATTTGAGTAGAAAATCAGGAAAGGCTTTATGACTAGATGTTGCAACGTGACTTAAATTTTATTCAGAATTTTTTGACTTAACATTTGAAGATTTGACTAGGAATAATGGTAACTTGACACTAGCACTAAGCCATTCAGGCCCAAGCCACCACAATTTGTGATGCAAAAGACTCTTCGGTAGAATGCCTCTTGAGGCACAGTCTGCCGGATTTGACGAACTCTCAACATAAGTCCACACTGCTTGTGGGACAAGTGATTTGATTTTGTTTGCTCGATTTGTTACGAACTGATTTCCTTTGGTTGGAGGAGATTCAATCCAATTTAAAGTAATTTGTGAATCGGACCACAAATAAAGTTTATTTACATTAAAGGTTAAAGATTCTAATATTGTGGAACTTAATTGTGCAAGCAAGAATGCAGCACATAACTCAATTCTGGGAAGCGTGACATGTTTTAAAGGATTAACTCTAGTTTTTGCAGCGACAAAGTTAACTGAAATCTCACCTAGAGAAGATAGTGTCCGAAGGTATACCACTGCAGCGTAGGCCTTGCCAGATCCATCACAAAACCCATGGATCTCTATGTGGTTCTCTGGAGATGTTTCACAGTTCAGATATCTTTGTATGCCAATGGACATTAAGAGTTCAATTTGAGAATTAAATTCTTGCCAAGTTTTAAAAATGGAATCTGGGATTTGATCATCCCAAGCACACTTATCTTTCCAAAGCTCTTGCATCATGATTTTTAACATGATCGTGGTTGGAGCTAGAATCCCAAAAGGATCAAAGATTTGAGCTATCATTGATAGCAATTCTCGCTTGTTACGCACCGATTTGACGCCATTCAAATGAATTTTCAATAAGTCTTCTGCCGAATTCCAAACTAAGCCTAAGATGAGGAATCTTCAGAAAATGTTACATTTTGCCTAGTGGATTTAAGATCTTCTGGTAGATTTTCAATGACTGCGGGTACATTGGAAGCCCATTTTCTAAGTGTAAAGCCTCCTTGATTTAAAACGTGATTTAGGTTTTTGACCAATTGTTTTGCTGCATCAATTGAATGCGACCCACCAAGATAATCATCCACATAAAAGTTCTCGAAAATTGACTGCGCAGCAATAGGAAATTCTGAACTATAATCTTTGGCTAGTTCGTGCAATGTCCTTATAGCCAGGAATGGGGCACAGGCTGTGCCATATGTTACAGTCAATAATCTGAAACTCGCAATAGATTCATGTGGCTGGAATCACCAAAAGATTCGCTGAAAGTCAACATGTTTGGGGTTTACCAATATCTGTCTGTACATTTTGGCGATGTCTCCGGTTAAGGCTATGGAATATGTTCTAAACTTACGAAGAAGTTTAAACAAATCTGGTTGCAACTTTGGACCTATTTCAAGAAAGTCGTTTAAAGAGTGGCCTGATGTTCCTTTAGCCGAGGCATCAAATACCACCCTCAATTTAGTAGTTGTACTATCTTCTTTCAAAACCCCATGATGAGGCATGTAAAAATAATCTTTAGAATCAATTTCAGAATTTGGGACTGGTTTCATATGATGTAAGTCAATATATTCTTGCATAAAGGCATGGTATTGCTCCTTAAGCTCATGATTTTTATTAAGTTTGGATTCTAACAAATAAAACCGTTTTAAAGCATTTGATTGTGAGTCACCTAAATTTGGAGCTTCTTTAAAGGGAAGATCCACCATGTACCTTCCAGACTGAATTCGTCTAACAGTTTTAGTGTATTTTTCTTCAGAACTGTGAATTGGTGTTGCATCAGGAAGGGACTCAATTTCCCAAAATTTCTGAAGATCATAAGTTAACTGAGCTGTAGCATGGCAACTAAGGACAGTTTTAGAATGCTGAAAATTGTTTACATGTATGACACCCGAGAGTAACCATCCCAATTTGGAATTTAAAGCACATGGAGTACCTTTAGGACCCAGAATAGATTGCCCTAAAATTATTAAGGGAAATAAATCTGCACCAAGCAAAATTTCAATTGGACTCGAAACATAAAATTTGGGATCTGCTAAAGATAGACCTTCCAAATGAGGCCATGAAAATTTTCGAACAACAAAATTAGGAAGATTTACTGTAACATTATTTACTATTAAAGCATTCACATCAAAGATTTCATTACTATAATAAGACTTTAAAATAATATTAACTTCAAAAAGCGCAGTTTCTGCAACAATATTATTTACACCCGAGATTCTATGATTTGTGGTTTTCATAGGTAACCCTAATTTTTTAGCACAAGAGCTGGAAATTAATGATTTTTTACTTCCTGAATCCACCATGACTCTACATGGCACAAACCTTCCAGTATTTGATTTTACAAGAACCATAGCTGTCGATAACAAAGTTTGACAACTCTCTTGGGTACTGGTTAAACAACTAGAGTTGACAAAGGATGGACTCTCAATGTTGAGATTAGTATTTTTAATAACATGTGGAGAATTAACTTTATTCTTCTCGAAATGGAGAAGTGTATGGTGCTTAGCATTACACTGTCGACATTTTGTCGAAATCAAACATTTATTAACGAAATGATTACCACGTAAACAATTTATGCATAGTTTTTTACCCTTCACAATATTCCATCTATCTTCAACAGATTTTTTAAGAAAGTGTGGGCACTTGAAAAGTGCATGAGATTCCGAGCAGTCTGAACAGATAGAATTATTGGATTTTATATCTGAATTAGATATTACAGCATTAGACACAGATTTTTTAAATACTACTTTTTGTTTACTTTCAGATTTAGAATAAGTACTATCAGTAATATCTTGCAAGCTTCTCGCTTGTTTTTCAAGAAACAAAATAAATTCATCATAGGTGGGAAAAGAATCACTATCTAAAGATAATTCCCATTGCTTCTTTAAATTATCATCCAATTTTGTTTGCAAATTATAAACAAGAATTAAATCCACAAATAAATTAAATTCAAATCCTAAACATTTCAAGTTACGTATTGCTTCATTACAGCTATCTAATAAATCTAGCATAGATTTCCGACAATTTGGTTTCAAAGATTTCGAATTAAAGAATTTGTTTAACTGGGCATAAGCTAGATTTTTTTTATTATCGAATCTAGAAATTAGTGTTGCCCAAGCTTCCTTATAACTTGCTTCAGTTATTGGAAAGCCTTTTATTAACTTATTGGCCGATCCAATAACAGACGCTTTTAAATATTGTAGTTTTTGCAAATCGGAAAGCTGAGTGTTCTCATAAATAGTGGTTACGAATATTTGCTTGAAGCTTAACCAGTCTTCCAAATTGCCAGAGAAATGTGGTAAATTAAATTTTGGAAGGTGAATAGATTGCTTCGAAACAGAACAAGAATTTTCATTAACCTGTGCTACAACTTTAGTGTTCTGAAAACAAGAAAGTTCTAATCTTGACTCTAT
The DNA here is from genome assembly GCA_963930645.1 of Salticus scenicus. Taxonomy (NCBI): domain Eukaryota; kingdom Metazoa; phylum Arthropoda; class Arachnida; order Araneae; family Salticidae; genus Salticus; species Salticus scenicus. Next base: position 87,343,826 of record OZ005661.1, read on the forward strand.
CTGATATTTTATACGAGTAAGTTTCTCTGTCCATTTTTCATTATCTTCAATTTCCTTTTTTAATTCATCTAAATCAGAAATAACTTCCTCAACTTCATTATTAATTTGTTCTAATTGAGTTTGCCTTTCATGCAAATGACCTTTCAAAATTTTTATTTCTTGAATGTCTAAAGGATCCGCTTCCAAAGCTTTTGTCGCTTTGTTTTCAAATTTAGTCACTGACGACCGAATAATAGTTCTTTTTGCTTTTAGTTTTTCAATTTTCGAAGCCATTAGAACATTTTTTTTTTCAAGTTTGCAAAATTTAATTTTTACTAAAGGATTTCATAATTTAATATATCTACGGCTCTAGACAGCCAAAAATATGGAGGGATTTTGAATAGAATTGTGGACTGTATGGTTTAAAAATCGCTGGTTTAAATTATATTAAATCATAAATCAGTTTAAAATGAATTTGAAGGACTCACCTTCCTTTCAATTGAATTAATAGCATCATATTTAAGAAACAATGAATAAAAGCTTGAATACATACACAAAATAGAATATAAACGTGAATTATTGACTTTATTTCAGCTCATACGTTAGAATAGAATTTTTCCAGCTTACCGCCAGAAACCACCAAAGATTCACAACAAAAAGAATAAACTAGAATAGGTCTGCAGAAACATAACTGCTTCACAGCAAATTGAAAAAGAAATTGTTTAAAGTATAACTAACAATTAATTGAAAACATGGATAAAATAAATAATAATAAAAGCAAAAATGAATTAATTTAGCGTTTAAAATACATTAAAATAACAATACAAAGAATGAATTTAATCAATGTTTCATATTCTAAAGAGTTCTCAAAATTGCATAGTGCTGCCATCTATTGTCAAAATTCAGAGTTGTTAGAATTCTGAACAATATGCTATACAAACACGGGGGACACATGAAAAGTTAGATACCCTCACAAGGTTGAAAATGTCCGCCTCGTGGCTCGTGTGCACGCTAAATTGCGGGTCTTATTCAACAGAGAACTGCTAAATCGTTGCATAGGGCGTGCTGCTCTGGGTGTTATTCCTCTCATGCCAGCCCCACCATGTTTCCAGGTCTTACGTCATGTGATTTCTTCCTGTGACGTTGTGTTAAAGACAAAGTTTATCTAATCCCAATGCCAACAACCCTACGTGAACTGCAGAAGCGCATTACTGCTGCTGTGATGAATATTAACTGAATGGAATTGGGTTATCGTTTGAATGTGTGCCATGTGACCAAGGGGACCCACATTGAACATTTGTAGAATGTACCATAAAGTTGGTGAGTGTCTATCTTTTCATGTATCATCCGTCTATGTATGTAGTGTGCTTGTAAATAAGTAATGATTTGAAACCCTATGAATCATTTAAGCTAATCCTATATATGTGTGTATATGTATCGCTTCTATTTTTACACAGTAGGTATCATAAAATTAAAGAATGAAATCATTTAGTAGAAAAATGTGATTTTATAATAGAATAAAAGAAAGGATTAAAAGCTCATAAATGTGTGAGACCATATATATATATCTACAATTATCACTGTTTGTTTCGTTTCTGAACGCGAGTTTCAACGGAAACATTAAAAAGTTTCTTATCTCAATAAAAAATTGACGTTATTATCTGACCATCTCATACTTTTAACGGCTATGTGTCAGGGAACTCAATCAATACTTCTAGCAGCACACATCGATCGACGCACATTTGAGTTTCAAAGTGTCGGCGATTTCCGATTAAACGCTGTAGTAAATAAAAGAAAGAGGTTTTGGAAGTTGATAAGTGGTAAATTCACTTTATTTACTGTTGGTAGAATGATATACCTTGAAATATTTGTATGCATAATAAATTTAAGTGTCACTGACATTTGCAACTATATTGCAAAAATTTAATTTTTTTTTTACTTCTTCTTTATGACTTTTTTCTTTATATATAAGAAGAAAGTATTGAATTTGTAAAATTTTTCAACTTTTTTCCGGTTTTCGATGAATTTATACGTATTGAAATGTTCTGAGCCCGATTCGACCAATTTTAGAAAATGCTTGTATGTGTGTATGCGTCTCTCTCTGTGTGCATTAGAAACATTTTCTAGGTGTCATATGTCTTGAACCAATGGACGAAATCATACCAAACTTGATATTTGCTTGGATTTTGAATTAAACTGGTGTTGGTTAGTTTTTTGGGAAATATCATCCAACAAGTGGTACAGTTTTACCCATTTAAAGGAAGGCTATATTACAGCTTTTATTGTGCATAGTTGCACCAAACTTAGTATGTAAGAAATATATTACGTAAACCTATGCTGATTCAATATGGGTGAACATCGGCTGGCAGGTGGCTTTGCTATATTGAAATTTTAATCCGTTTACTGAAGAGCAGTTACTCAAATTCTATTATATATATATGCATATATATATATAACGAAATTGTTTAGTGAGATAGATATCATGTAAAACTGTGATGATTCTATTTGACTGCGTATCGGTCGACACGTTGTGCGGGATGTTGCGATTTTATCCCGACTGCTGGAAGGCTATATCTCATCTTCTAAATTATATAAATGCCCCCAAACTAGGCATGTAAAATATATATGAAAAAAAAATTATGTTTATTTAATTTCTGTGCATATCGACCGTCAGGTGGTACTGCTATAATTTCTGCAATTTTCCACGAATGTTATACATAGACCTATTATAAGAGTGGACGGGACAATGGCAACCTTTTTTAGTGGTAAAGATAACTCATGAAAAGGTCATGTGAATGTTTATCTACAGGAAGCCAAACTGGCCAATATTGAAATTTATTCGCCATGGTCTAAACTTTGCTTTTTATTAAGCAGGCGATATTTCTCCTTTTTCTTTGAAAGTTCTTTTTAAAATTTTTATTTCACTTTAAAAGTTAGATTGCTTGGAATTTAAAAAGAATTTTATAGCAAGAAATAGTAATTAGATGTACTTTAAAAACCCTATAAGTTATGTAAAATAAGGATTTTATTTCACAGGTAAGATTCTTTTTAATCTTTTGTCATTTCGTTCTTTTAAGTAATTATTTTTATAAAATGCTTATAACTGCTATGCTTATTTCTCTAAATTCAATTAGTTTAACTATATTATATCTTATATTATTTCAAAAATGTCCAGAATTATTAATGAGAGTTAAAACGAGTATAGACAAACGAAAGTTATAAAAACTTTTGAACTTGAATTTTGTTAGATGTTAATAACGAGGTAAAAATAAATTTCAGCAGCTGTAATATTTTACACTAGTTTTGCTTGATGTATCTTTAAATAATAATAATATATATATTTATATTCAAAACAAAAAATTGCCAATAACGCGATAAATGCCAAAAAGGGTAACCTTTTCCAACATTCACATGGTTTCATCTTTGCACCTTTTCTTATATTCCCTTAATAATGGAATGCTCCGTCCACTCTTATGATAGGTCTATGATGTTATATCTCATCTTTTAAGTTATACATACGCCCAAACTTGGTATGTAAGATATACAACATGAAAACTTATGTTTACGCAATTTGGGTACATATCGACAGAGATGTGGTGCTGCCATAAATTTCTGCAATTTTCCAGACGCACTGTTAAAAAAATGCAACTTTGCTGCCAGAAATTCTCTGTAATACAAAAAAAAAAAAAAAAAACGTTTTTTTAACGTAATTTGTCCGTAATTTACGACTTTTTACTCAAATTATAGAGAATTTCTGGCAGCAAATTTGAATTTTTTTTGCAGTGTGACAGTATCTCAGGATCTAATGTTAAAAAATACAGCAAACCAGAATGTTTATTGTAAGAAATTAAATTGATTGTTTTTTTTCTGTATATGGTGATGTTATGGTCGAATGATACAAAAGAAAATTTTTTGATGGCCATAATTTACTGGTGTTCTGATTCTGCTAAACAAAGTACTGTTTTTATTGGACATATATTTGTAAATGTGTTTTTGCTATGATTACGCGTTTAGAAATATCCTGAATACGAAAATCAGGTTTTTAGTGGTTGGTTGGTGTGTGTGTGTGATGTCTCTGTGATTGTTTATTTAATGTAACTCAAAAGCAGATATAAGTGAAAGTTCAAATGAAGTATTTATATTCTATATGATTTGGAGAAATTATTTAAATTTTTTTTTTTCGATACGATAAATAGTTTGTGTACAGGGACGTACAGAGTACTCTCTAAGACTAATAAATAAATTAATTAATAAAAATAAAATAAAATAAAATAAAATAAACGACACACCAAGAAGAAGTTATCCGAATAAGACGAAAATTTGTAGGTGTGATCTACATGTCGAGAAAAACAAATGATTGCAATTTCAATAAATTTGTCTGAATTAATCTTAACAATATATGAAAACAATACACATTGTAAATACATATGTAAACAATACAATATTATAAAAAATACACACACATTTTAACAATATATGTAAAAAGACAATGTTGAATAAAAATCTGCAAAATAAGTATGCCAATTATATATTATTAAAAAAAAATAATAATAACCTTGCGAAAAAATTCTGTATTGTAAGAAATATTCCCTACACTGTCAAAAAAAAAAAAAAAAAAAAAAAAAAAAGTCCTGTTTGCTTTAGTTTGCTGCCAGAAATTTTCTGTAATTCAGAAAAATACGTTCTATGAACGGAAAAATTACGTTGATAGAACGCATTTTTCTGAATTACAAAAAAATTCTGGCAGCAAACAAAACTTTTTTTATTACAGTGTATTTGATGCCAGAAAATTACAAAAAATACGTTCTGACAACGTAATTTTTCGTAAATTATGCGTATTTTCTCAAATTACAGAGAATTTCTAGCAGCAAATAGGACATATTTTTTACAGTGTATAGAACTCACTGTAAAAAAAAAATGTCCTATTTTCTGCCAGAAATTCTCTGTAATTTGAGAAAATATGTTCTGACAACGTAATTTTTTTTCGTAAATTGCGAGTATTTTCTAAAATTACATATAATTTCTGGCAGCAAATAGGACATATTTTTTTTACAGTGGACTGTAAAAAAAAAAAAAAAAAAAAATCAACTTTTACAGGAATAATCCATATTATTTAAAGAAAAAGAAATTGTTTCAAAGAAAAAACAGTTTTTTTCTGTAGTCCTACTTCTTCATCAACATCAAATACACAACTATACCAGAAGTTTCAATTTAAAGTGGCATGGTGATATTCATATTTTGAAATTTTAAAATACCTACCACCCATCCCCCACTGTTAAAAATATGTACTATTTGCTGCCAGAAATTCTCTGTAATTTGAGAAAATACGCGTAATTTACGAAAACATTACGTTGTCAGAACGTATTTTTTGTAATTACAGAAAATTTCTAGCAGCAAATAGGACATATTTTTCACAGTGCTCGTTAAAAAACAGGAAAAAAAATCTTTAGTGACTTCACCTGACTTTTCAAACATTAAGTAATTAACGGCATTTTAAATAAATTATAGTAAAAGAGTTGTTAAATAAAACACAGATAAAATTATAATAGGGTGTTTGAGCATTTTTTAAAAATCTACAAGTGCTAGATTCAATAAAATCTATACAGCTCGTGCGACGATGAATATGTATATGAATTTTCGGCTCAATTAAAAAAGGTATTTACACATTAACGCAATTTAAATAATTTGAGCCCATAAGCTTAACACTGAAAAAAAAATGTTCTATTTGCTGCGAGAAATTTTCTGTAATTTGAGAAAATATGCTATGGCAACGTAATTTTTTCGTAAATTACGCGTATTTTCGCAAATTACAGAGATTTTCTGGCATTAAATCGGGCATATTTTTACAGAGTATGGTAGAGAAAGTATTGTTTTATGGGTCAAATTTTCGAAATTGAATTTTTGTTATATTTCAATGTTTCGAGCTCCCCTAAATCCGAAAATCATGTTTTTAGAGGTTGGTCTGTGTGTGTGTCTGTCTGTGTGTCTGAGTGTCTGTATGTCTGTCTGTTATCAGCATATCTCAAGAACAAATAATAGCAGAAAGTCCAAACTTGGTTTTCTAAATGAAAAAATTACGTTGTCAGAACGTATTTTCTCAAATTACAGAGGATTTCTGGCAGCAAATATATTTTTTACAGTGATATATCGGTAATGGAAAGTAAAAAACAATAAATGCTAAATTCACGAAAATCAATAGAATTTGCGCTATACGGTGACCTGTAACATGCGTACAAACTTTCAGCTCATTTGAACAAAGCACTATCGTGTTCATTCATAAACGTACACATACTCGTAAATAAATCATCATAGAAATAACAAATATGAACTCGAGGACTTCGAAAAACGTATAGGTACACCAAAATCTCAAAGTAGAATTTTTGTCATGATTACAATACTTTCCTTACATATGTATGTTTGGAAAGTAAAAATAATAAAAACAAATAAATGAAAATTGCAGATAAACAAAATTTTTCTATAACTCGGAAATATGATTCTGTCAATTTAACAGATAAAAACTGTCAGCTGGTTTTTCAATAAAAAACTGTTTTTAACAGTAAATAAGCATCATTTAAACAGAAAAAATCCGCTCTTTTAACAGACTAGATTTATTTATTTCTTATTTTATTTTATTATATATATATATTTATTTATTTATTTAACAAAGAATAATTGATTTATAGTCAGTAAATCTATTATACTTAAACATGTTACATCTTTCGGTGAATCCCATGGTGCTGTCTTAAAGCATGTGGCTACGATGCAGAATATTGTGCGCTCGAATTGGGGCAAGTTATCACTGTAAAAAATATGTCCTATTTGCTGCCAGATATTCTCTGTAATTTGACAAAATACGCGTAATTTACGAAAAAATTGCGTTGTCAGAACGTGTTTTCTCAAATTACAGAGAATTTCTGGCAGCAAATAGGACATATTTTTTACATAGTGTATTTGCTGCCAGAAATTCTCTGTAATTTGAGAAAATACGCGTAATTTATGAAAAAAAATACGTTGTCGGATCGTATTTTCTAAAATTACAGAGAATTTCTTGCTGCAAATATCACTGTAAAAAATATGTCCCATTTGCTGCCAGAAATTCTCTGTAATTTGAGAAAATGTGCGTAATTTACAAAAAAAAAAATTACGTTGTCAGAACGTATTTTCTCGAATTACAGAGAATTTCTGGCAAGAGATAGGACATATTTTTTACAGTGAGGACATATTTTTTACAGTGCACAGGGGTGGAACACAGGCGTAGGATTCATATCACTATAAACACTGTAAAAATATGTCCTATTTGCTGCCAGGAATTCTCTGTAATTTGAGAAAATACGCGTAATTTACGAAAAAATTACGTTGTCAGAACGTATTTTTTCAAATTACAGAGAATTTCTCGCAGCAAATAGAACATATTTTTTACAGTGAATGTAAGAAAATTTTCTGCTTGTTAAATCAATTATATTATTAGTAAAGAAATTTGTTAAACAGATTCCGGTATGAATTCTGCGCCCGTATTCCATCCCTGAGTGTAACTATAACTGTAAAAAATATGTCCTTTTTGCTGCCAGAAATTCTCTGTAATTTGAGAAAATACGTTCGGACAAGGTAATTTTTTCATAAATTACGCGTATTTTCTCAAATTACAGAGAATTTCTGGGAGCAAATAAGACATATTTTTTACAGTGAAAACTTTACAGATGGGTGATAAATTTATAATTTTTGAGTGTGGAAAAATTAAATTTCGTTAGAAAACATTTTTTTTCTCTGTTAAAAAACAGTTGTTTACAGGCACAAAATAGGTGATAGTTTCGTTTTTTGTGAATTTGACAAAGGTTTTTTTTTACAGTGCACAAGAAAAAATAGGAATAGTTAAGATAAACATGGTAAAAAATCAGTAAGGATTTCAGGGAAAATATGTATATATAAACATTTAAAAACGATCTGTCTTCCACTCCTACAAATATTGCAAGCATCTAAAAATTGAAGTTTTAAGTTAGTCACCAATGTCCGATAAATTTACTCACCGCATTTTTGCGAGACTTTAGGCCGATTACATAAATAAATGACTTTTCCGTTTGAAATGTTGCATGACTCTTTTTGAAATTGATCAAATTTTGTAAGTGTGCCTTTTAAATTTGCTAATTTTTATGAAAAACTAATTTAAACTTCGTTGTTTTGGGGAAATTCAGTTTTCAGTTGTGAATTTGTATTAAATAGACGGCAAAATGGGTCATTTTTTCATTTTCAGTTGATGAAAATTTCGTCTTTACATCGTTTTTTTAGAGAACGCAAAAGTTTTGCGGCCAATTGCCGAAATATGAAAATAGTTTTCCATTGATTTAAGTAATAATAATAATAATAATAATAATAATTGTTGAAAATGTATTATGTGTATGGACCTTATGCACGAGTGGCAACAGCTGCGGGTATTTACCAATTTAAGCGGCTTGTATTGGCTGATAGAGAAGTAATCAAAAGTTTCGAGCTCAGCGATTGGGGAAGAAAGTTTTATATACCCGCAATGACGCGCAGTGCATAAGGTCCATTATTTATTTTATGAATATTATTAATATTGGATGGCAACTTTGGTTACAAGAAAAGAAAAATAAGATGGTCTCGTTTAATCGAGAGCTCGTGTGTATTAAAATTTTTTAGAATAAGTGATTTTCTGTTTTTGAGTAGTAGCTTTTTTCCATCGGGAATAACGATTTTTTTGTATTTTCGAAATGGTTTTTTTTCGTAAATAATATTCAACGTAGCTGTGTTCTTTTTTACTGTTATTTGAATTTTTTTAAAAAGCGCAGTACGTGTTATTCAATTGAGTAGCCGCTTTGAAGATAAAAAAGTGAATATTTCATTTACTGGCGTCCGTAGATAACACTAGTTTTTAGAAAGCAGAAGGAAACGGTGATTTTCCTTAGGTAGCTTTAACAATAATTACGTTTAGTTGCTAAAAATTCTTGAAGTATACCAATTTCTTCTTCGATATTTGTGGAAATAGATGATATTTTACTGCCAACCGACCAAAATCGCGTTTTCTCTAAAGCTGATTTCCAAATTAATGACTATCTTGTCTCAAATCGACGAAATTGCTTATTGGATGTATTATTTATGGTATAGAGCACAATAAGATGGTTTGTTTGGTATACAAGATCATTTTTCTACTGTTTGTATTAATTTTATTTTAAAAGCATAACTACGCAATTTTTTCTCTATTAATTAATAATATTCATTCTTATGATTATCATTCATTCTAATGCCACGGGAAAAAATATATATATATTAGGAGTTTTTTTAATTTTTACGTCATTACTTTATTTTATTCAGCCGCCGTATAGAGAGTGTATTTTTTAATGTCTAGAAAAAAGCATATTTATGTTCGTTGTTGTAGTGTAACCATGGTTATCGCGCCTAGCATTGAGGATGATTCCAAAGGTTTGCAGGGGTGTCAAAATGATCGACAAGTTGGGATTTGGTAAACATTCACTTATTCGGAGTCCTTTTCTTGGAGGAATGATATAATAGAAGATGACAAGTCTAGAAAAGCATGAAGCCAAAACTGTAACCGCAGAAGCCATTAAGTAGCACATTTATTTAAGAAACTCTGCACTGTTGTAGCGAAATTATGTAATACGAATCATCCTAGACAAAAGCCATTTTAAGTATAGGCCTCAAAACTGTCAAATAAACAAAATAACACAGTACTAGCCAATGTTTTCGTAGACTCAACATGGCTCCTACGGTAGCCTTGTCTCCTACTGCGGCAGCCATCTTTAACCCTTTGCGGCGCAAGACAATTCGGATCATTTAAATTATACTGCCACCGGAATTCATGAACTAAATTAAACTAAAGGAAATTTTAAATTTTAAGGTTGAAAAAACCGGCCTATTCTGATATGTTATAAGCGTAAATTTTTGCTAAAAAATTTCCGGGATGAATTTTTGCAGCTGGATCTTAAATTTTGCGTCCTCGCAGCGAGGACAGCGCGCGTTAAGGGGTTAATAGACAGCAGTTAGTATGCCGTGTATACCCACTCTTCTTATATCTTTCCTCCAAAGTTTCAACATCGTAATTTTCTCTCAACCACAAGGGTTATCAGTATTATAACACTGAAGTCGGTGAGTTAATGGTTGCAAGAAACGTGGTTGAAGAATATACCGCCAAATCCGTATTTGTTTTTAATATAACTTTCTTTACAGTTCGTTAGGGATAAATAACAGAAAAAATAAAACTCCTTTATATATATATTAATTTATATTTGTTTATTTATATAAAAATGACATTTAAAAAATATTTTTCCCTGATAAAAAGCTATACTAACAAGGAAACATTCAAAAGGTGTCGCCTTCAAAAAATATTAAAAAATATGTATGTGATTCTACTATATATGTGATTCCTAATACACCAGAAAGTGAAAAAATTATTGGCTGAAATGAATTACAGCGACCACAAAAAAATATCAAAGTTAAGCATCTTTGGTGATTTCACATTGTTAGGCGATTGATTTTGAGTACTTGGCGGAGAAACAAAACACGGTTCTGTTCGTACACGGCAATCTCGGTGCTAGCGAACTGAACGCCTAACAGACATAAATCGCCAAATATGTTTAATTTTGATAATTTTTTGTGGTCGCTGTAATTAATTTCGGTCGATAATTTTTTCACTTCCTAGTGTTTTATGAAGAGTAGAATCACATACATTTTTTTCAATATTTTTTTTAAGACGACATCTTTTGAATGTTTCCTTGTAAGTAAATTCGATTTGAAACTATTGTTTAATTTAGTATCTACGTTTTTGCAATTTATGGTGTTTACCAATGAAGTTTTTACATTTCACTATTCCAAAGTTTTTTTTTTTCTCAGGATTTTTATGGTAATAAAATAAGATAAAGTTTTACAAATGTTAAAATATCTATGATTCCTTCAAATTATTTATAAGCAAGAACTGTTTGGTATGAAACACAATGATCGTGTTGTAAAAAATGAAAAGCATGAATATCGTGTTCTATATTAACAAAATGCATACAATTGTTTCTATTTTCCAATTAAAGTAAGCTACTCATTCATAACATTTATAAAAGTTACAAAAATAATATTTTTCTTATCACGTTTAGAATTATGAATTCATTTTATATTATCTCATTTATTATGAGCGATGAAAACTAGTTATTGTCCTATAAAAATCCAATAAACTATTTAAGCCTCTAAATTCAATACTTCGATTAACTCTTTTCAAAGTAACGAGACTTTATGCAACGCCTTTATTATCATCTGAACACTTTTGACGATCAAATTCTTCTCGGTTCTCCGTCAATAACCCCATTGTCTTTCTTTTAGAGAAACTTCTATTTTTACTTAAGTACATTCGAATGGTAATTTTCTAGAACACCTGATACCTCATATTTGGTGTTATCTAGGAGACTATATTATTCTGAAGGTTTCGGCGTCAAAGTAATGTGACAGGATATTTGCATATGGAAATATTTGACAAAGCGTGTTAAAGTTTATTAGAAGGTTTAGCAGAAAATAATATTTTCAAGCAAATATTTCTCATAAAAATCCAAATATGTGGAAGTGTTTTTACGAAGTAAATATGATAAATATAATATAAATAATCTGATGTGTCACTCACACGACTTTCTCTTACCCTGAAATTTAATGCTATAAATACAGGTTGCAGATTAATAGGTAAGATAACGAGTACTGTTATGTAAACCTATGTTAAACAATTCATATTAGGCTTCTGAAGAGTTTTATATGATAAGAAGTTCTGTGTGAGGGGGGCTACCGCCCCCTCCACCCCCCGTTTCATTAATGCACCTACATTTATATAGAATTTAATTCGGTTATTAAAAAATAATTTATTAAAATTATTACTTAAAAAATTATCTTTTATGATAAGGCAGACGATTTCCATATTAGAGAAGTGGTATAACACCATATATCCAAAAATAGTCCATTTTATTCTAAATATGTAAAAAAAAAAAAAAAAAGATTTTTTTTCTAAGGTTTTTTTTTTTTTTTTTTTTTTTTTTTTTTTTTTTTTTGTTAAAAGTAAAAAAAAAAATCGATAACTTTGTTTTAAATTATCGTAGATCGATGGTTCAACCATTCGTTTTAAAGGTATTGGCGAGCTCTTTTAAAAGATACCCATCATGAAAATTTACTCCCCTCTAGGGGGGACTTCCCCCCCAGGGGGGGAGGCGAGGCTCCTACATACACATTTTTTTTTCTCAGTTAACTATCTCTATTACAAAATATATATATTCGTTTCCTTTGGTTTAGTGCAGTCTATAGACGTGAAACTCTACTTATCTGCAATTTCCCCCATTGACGTAATGTATCAGAATTCTCTTGATTGTCCCTGTACACGAACCATTTGCTTTATCTTAACGAAAAGCTTACTGTAGCATCCCTATATGATACACATTTAGAATACCAAGTTTGAACCTTCTGCCATAATTTGTTTTTGAGATATGCTGATAACAGACAGACACACAGACACACACACAGACACACAGACATATACACAGACCATTTGCTAAAACATGATTTTCGTATTCAGGGGACCTCAAAACGTGCAAATATAACAAAATCTCGCGTTCGAAAATTTGACCCAAAAACAATACTTTTTCTATCTTATGAGTAAGAGAAAGTAAAAAGCAAAAACAGGTAAACACTAATGATTTGGGGAATTTTATTTACTTTTTCTTAAATAAATCCTTTTAGGGACTAAAAAGAAACTAAAAAGAGACTGAAAAGAAACATCAGTGAAAGTTTTATAATGAAAGCTTATATTTCCATTCAATGTTTGTAAATTAATTTATATTAAGTTTGTTCAACAAGATATATTCTGGCATTTTTTTAAAAATAGATTTTGATATAATTTTAACAGATTTGAAATCTTCAAATTGAGTCTTTTAAGTTTGCATTTTTTCATGATTTCATGATCTTCAAAACGTTAAAATTTCTACAGATATTCAAGAAAAGACGTAGTATATCTTTGAATGTTTAATAGTACCTAGGATATAATTAGGAATCGATTTTGCAGTATCATTAAAAAAGAAAATATTAAAAATAAAAATATAACAAAAATCACGTTCTTTGTAAACGTTTACATGGACATGCGGTTTAATTTTTTTTTTCCAAAAATATAATTAACAAATTTCAAGATTCCTCTCTAATTCTTTTACGTATGCTCTATTAAACATCTAAATAATATATTAAATATTTCCTTAATATCTGTAGAAGTTTATTATTTTGAAAATCATGAATTCCTGAAAAAATGCAAACTGAGAAAACGCAACTTAAACACTTCAAATCTATTTAAAAAAAAAAAAATCGTAAGACTTGTTGCCTGAATATATATTTTATTGAATAAGCCTAATACAGTTCAATTTATAAATATTAAATGGAAATATAAGCCTTTATGTGAAACCTTCAGTGATGCCAAGTCAAAGGTGTGCTATGTCCTCTTAAATAGTAACAACTATTTTGCTTTATCATTTAATATCGTTTTTTGGTAGTTTTAACTAAAAAGTATAATATACAGGGTAAGTGAAAATGAATATAGCGATTACAAACGGCTATAACTATTTAATGGAAAAGAATTTATCGATAAGATTAACACAAAATATGGACGGAACTCCATAATTTTGTATACATACGTCATAGATGTTCTATGTGACTTCCCTTGATCACACGGACAACATTTAGACGGTTGCCCATTTCACGCCATACATTCTGAAGCATGTCTGCAGTCACCGACGCAAGCGCATTACAAATGCGTACTTTGAGACCCTGCGATTTTTATCTATGGTTTTATGTGAAAGACAGGGTTTATGTGCTTCCCATGCCCAAAACAACTGAAGAACTCAAAGTACGTATTTGTAATGCGCTTGCGTCGGTGACTGAACAAATGCTTCAGAATGTATGACGTGAAATGGACTACCGCCTAGATGTTGTCCGTGTGACCAAGGGAAGTCACGTAGAACATCTATGACGCACGTATACAAAATTTTGAAGTTCCATCTACATTCTGTGTTAATTTCATCGATAAATTATTTTCCATTAAATAGTTATAGCCGTTTGTAATCGCTATATTCATTTTGACTTACCCTGTTTATACATATATTTTATACCCATTTAAACGCGCATAAGTCCTTTTGTATTATAAGCAAACTTTTTTCGGTTTATGAAATATAAATATACTGTATATATTTTATTATTAAAATATATAATTTTTTTTTAAGATGAAAACAAACTACTCTTTCAAAACATTTCTCACACGATTTTTGAAATATAAACTCTGTGTCGCATTTAGAGCTTATCAATGTACTTTATTTCATTTCACCTCTTATATGAAATAAAAAAACTAGTCATATTATTAAAAAAAAAAGCCCAAGTTTCCCATAAATAACGCCCAAAACTGAGGTCGTTTTTACAAAAATGTATCGAAATTTAAAAAATAATAATAAATTTTTATCCTTAGTTATGGAGGAAGGAATAAAATAATGGAAGAAGGATGATTTAGTAAGAAAAATTTGGGCTTACAATTGCAACAATGTATTGAGGAGAATAAAATAATTTTCGTGATTTGAAACAGATCAGATACTTTGAAAGAAAAGATGTAATGAATGCTATATAAGAACGACCACTTGGAGGTTTGGCGGTTTGTTTTAAAGGTCCAAGGTAAAAGCCGCTAAATTATGGTCAAAGTGTTAAGCTAAGCTAGAAACAAAAATCTAAAAAGTAGTTAAAATGATAATAATAATAATATTAACAATAATAATAATAATACATTACAATATCTGGAAATATCAATCGCTAGAGGGACGAAGGTCGATTGGTTTTCCAATAAAAATCCAGTACGCCATTTTATCTTCCAAATTCTATACTTAGAGATGAAATTTTTCCGAAATTATATGGGAATTTAAACAATTTTTTTACTAAACGCAGGGAAGTTTTTACTATCATTTGAGAGTTTTTGCGAGTGATTTCTTCTCGGATATCTGTCAATAACCTCAATATCGTGATTTATTTTTATATAAATATCATGTACTCGGAAGTAGTTCTCTAGACGACTTGACTTCTCACATTTGCTTTAATCTAGGAGACCATAATATTCTGAAAATCTAAGTGTCAAAGTAAAGTGACAGTGTATTTGCATATGGAAATATTTGACAAAGCGTGATAAAGTGTATTAAATATTTGATCAGGAAATAATAATATCAAGCAAGTATTTTTTATGAAAATTCAAACGAATCAAAGTTTTTGCAAACTAAATATATGTGATATAAAATATAAGAGAGTTAAAAAATCTTAAGTGGCTTACTTCATTTTCCCAATAATTTGCAGTTACATGGCGTTTAAATGGATTTGAATCATTGAATATTTCAGCAAATAAAGAAAAATTTGGAATGACTCCACTCGACTTTCTGATCATTAACGGTTGTATAAATAAATTAAAATAAACGAAATCGTTAAGTAAATAAAAGAGAAAATTATAATAGGGAATGTGAGTATTTTTCTCTATATAGTATGCTGTTTAATTTAACGGTATTACATTTCAAATAATTTGAACCCATAGATCGTAACGATAAAAAATTTTTCGTCGTGTCCCTGTAAAAATCTATAATTGATAAAGTCATCAAAATCTATACAGTTCGTATGACATTGACCTATAATATGTATATAAATTTTCAGCTCAATCGGATAAAGCTTTAGACGCTATCATATTTTAAATTATTTAGCCCATAAACCTAATGATAAAAAATTCTTCGTTCTGTCTCTGTAAAGTGCTATAAGCGCTAGATTCACACAAATCTATACATTTTGGACAACAGTGACCTATAAAATGTGTATAAAATTTCAGCTCAATTCAATAAGGTATTTAGACGCTACAGCACTTTAAAAATTTGGGCTTATAGGACATAACGATAAAGAAATTTTGTGTCCCTGTAAAAAAAAAAAAAAAAAAAACTCTAAGTGCTTGATTCACCAAAATTTACGCAGTTCGTGCGATGATAACATATAACATGTGTATAGATTTTCTGCTCGATGGAATAAGGCGATTAGACCCTATCGCATCTCAAAGATTTCGGCCCATAGACGATAATGATAAAGAATTTTACTTTGTGTCCTTGTAAAAATCTATAAATGCTAGATTCACTAAAATCAAAAGAATTCGTCCTAGGGTGACCTGTAACACATATACCAACTTTCAGCTCATTTGAACAAAGTGTTTAATGTTATCGTGTTCCCTCACATACACACACATACATACATATTGTAAAACTATCAAAAATGAACTCAGGGTTGAACTCCCAAAAATTCTCAAAGCCGTATTTTTGGCATGAATGTAATACTTCTCTTACATATGTATGTTCGGAAAGTAAAAAGAGGAATTCGTAATAGAATGTTTGAGTATATTATCGAAAAATAAGAAATTCGTGTGTTAGTACAACGTCCCGGTAAAATAATATAAATTGTAAGTAAACAATTTACAGTGACGACGATTCAGAAAAAAAAAAAAAAAAAAAAAATCTAAAATATGTATTAGATTTATTCACTTTTTAATAAACTTCAGATAGTTATATACATTAGGACATGGTATTTATACTCTTTCAGGATACACCATAAAAATAAATAAATAAATAAATAATATGCATTTTATTTCCCTTCTTAAATATATATTAGCAAAACAGTGTAATTAATATCAGTTTTAACACTTTTAGGCTATTTAGCATTACTAAAACGAATTAAAATAATATTATAGTTTTAAAAAATTAAAGAACACGCTTTTATAGAAATGTGAACTAAAAAGCACAAAATGTCTATCTTAGTATTAAAATGCAGGGTAAGAGAAAATCGTGTGAGTGACACACCATAATATTTACATACATTTAAATCATTAATTAAAATAATTTAGAATTAAACAAAAACCATTTTTAAAAAATATCACCTGACTGGGCTCGAACGCTAGACCATTAGGTTCGTAGCGCGGAAAACGTTGGAAAATTCTTTTTTTTTTACAATATAGATTTTTGTTTCTTCCCAGAGCGGTTACAAACATACAAACAAACATACATACAAACATACATACAGGTGATGCTAATAAAAGCATGTTAAAAAAAAAAAAAAAAAAAAAAAAACTAGTTAGTATAGATGGACTCTGCTCAGTTCCCCATCATATTTATGTTCTTATAAATTTCTAGTGCGAGACATATTATAATCATGTTAACAGAAATGAATTTGACCAAAGCTTGATACACTGACAGAATGAAATCCCCGCCTAATAGGCTAGCCACCGTTCACTTCGATATATTTATCTTATTCTAATCTACTAATTTATTTTATCAGGGTCAATTCCGTTGTTTAGTTTTCATGCTACTATTTCCAATGCAATAATCCTCAAAATTCATATTTATATGAAAAATTTACATTTTCGCTATGTTGATAAAATCGTAAATTACGAACAATTTACGAAATTTTCCTATTAGAATATTTGTATTCAATCATGTTCAAACAAATATCATAAATGTAATTTTGAAGTTGTCTAATGTATTTATGAGCCTCAAAATGGAAGCGTATGCTCAATTTTACCTTATTCTGACATGTTAAGTAAATCGTAAATTCCAAATAACTTACGAATATTTAAAATTTGAAAAATCGTAGTCTATGATATTCATGACAGTATACTAAATAATATTTCGAAAGTAGTTTGACATCTTTACGATGAAAATATCCCTCAAGATTGATGTTTATGTGAAATTTTGCTCTATTCTGCGATGTTAAGAAATTCGTAAATTTTCAATAACTTGCGAAATTTTTATATTGGAAAATTCATAGTCATTAATATTCATGCCAGTGTCCTAAATAATATTTCAAAAGTAGTCTGACATCTTTACGATGAAAATATCTCTCAAAATTGACGTTTATGTGAAATTTTGCCCTATACTTTGCCCTATGTTAAGAAATTCGTAAATTTCCAATAACTTGCGAAATTTTGAAAGTAGCATATTTATAGTTACTGATGTTCATTCCGGTATCAAAATTGATATTTTAAAACTGGTCTGACATTTTTACAGTAAAAAGTTTCCATTTAATGCACGTTTAAGTGAATTTTTGTCCTATTCTCCCATGTAAAGAAAATCGTAAATGTCTAATAACTTACGAAGTTTTTTAATTCGAATGTTGAAAATGAATAGGGTTCTTGCCAGTATTGAAAGTAATATTTTAAAACTGGTCTGACCTCTCTGCGATCATTTGTTCGTGAGATATCGTGTAAACAGACTAACAAACTAACGGACTAACACACTAACACACTAACGGACTATCATACTAACAGACACCCTACAGACAGTAACCATACAAATTTTGTCATTTTCGGATTCCTCAAAACCTGAAAACGTGTAAAAAAGTAAAAAAACCGAGGTCGAAAATTTTCACGATCACCTAAGTTCCCCATACCTATAGTATGATAGGGAACTAAAAAACTGAATCCATAGACCAGACTGTATAAAAATTCTACTTTGTAACATTAAAAAAAGAATTGTTTACACTCACAAAATCTTGTATAGTTTTTGATACGATGACCTACAATACGCTTATTTAATATGATTATAATCGAATGTTGATTTAATTCGCTAGCGCGATAAGTCCAAAGGTTGTAATGAAGAAGAATTCTTTTGTGTGCTCCTGTAGAAGAATTATAAGCCCTAAACTCATAAAAATCTATACAACTCATGCGACGGTGTCCTATAACATGCCTTCTATCTTTGAGCTCAACCGAATGACGAGTTTAGTTGAAATCGTATTTACTCACATATATATACACGCATACGCACACGCGCACATACACGAACACACATGGACATACATTAGTGTAAAAATAGCAAAAAGGAATTCAAGAACCTGGAAATATTGAATGAAATCTAGTAGTCGATATTTTTCATTATAATACTTTCATTACAAGATATATATTCGGAAAGGGAAAAACTAAAAATTAATAATTTGTTTAATTTGTATGATTTTTTTCCTAAATAAGTTCTTTGAAATATAACATGTTTAAACTTCATCATTTAATATGCAATTACGATGCTCTTTATTGCAATGTATAAGATACATTATTATCCATAACTTAATATATGTATATAGTATGTCTTTACAGTACTATAATCAAAATTTTCCACTTTCTCTTACTTATAAGATAGAGAAAGTATTAAATTTAGATCGAATTTTCGAAAAAAAAAAATTATGTCGTTCGAGGTTCTTGGAATCCGAAAATCACGTTTTTAGCGGTGAGTTTGTGTATCTCTCGGTATGTAGAACTCAGTAGAACTCAAAATAACTGCAGTAATTTCAAACTCGGCATTCTAAATCTGTATTAATGTGAGAATGCAACAAGAAATTTATAGTTGAAATCGAAATAGTTTGTGTACAAGGGTAATTCTCCAGAAACCTATTAATAAATAACCCAATCAACAATCTAAACAACTGGTGTCCTAGAATATATCACAAAATTTATTTGACGTAGAAAATTGTTATTTATTTTAAGACACATTCATTTTACCGACATGCATTTAAAAGAGATTACTCCATTACCCTATTTATATATATACATATATTTACTTTCCGAACACTATAGTGAGGAAAGTATTGTAATCATGTCAAAAATCCGAATTTCAGATTTTGATGTTTCTATACGTTTTGAGGTCCCCTGTGTCCGTTTTCACTATTTTTACGATGATGTATGTATGTGTGTGTGTATGTATGTGTGTATGTATGTGTGTATGTCTGTGAATGAACACGCTAGCGTCTAAACGCTTTGTTCAAATAAGCTGAAAGTTGCTAGGTATATTGTAAGTTACCATAGTACGAACCCTATTGATTTTGGTGAATCTAGCACTTATAGTTTTTTTACAGGAACACAAAGAAAAATTCTTTATCATTATGGCCTATGGGACCAAAATCTTAAAAGTGCGATAGCATCTAAACGCCTTAGTCAATTGAGCAAAAAAATTATACACATATTAGAGGTCACAGATACCCAATCTGTATAGATTTTGGAGAATCTAGCACTTATAGTTTTTTTACAGGGACACAAAGAAAAATTCTTTACCATTATGGCCTATGGGGCCAAATTTATAAAAGTGTGATAGCGTCTAAACGCCTTATTAATCTGAGCAAAAAATTTGTACACATGTTATAGGTCACAGTTGCACCAACCAACTGTATAGATTTTGGTGAATCTAGCACTTACAGTTTTTTTACAGGGAAAAAATTCTTTATCATTATGATCTATGGGCTCAAAGTTCAGTAGCGTTAAATAAAACATCGTGTAATATATGGAGAAAAATACTCAAACACTCTATTATGGTTTTGTCTCTTTTGTTTGTTTAACAACTCCTCTTTCATTACTTTATCTACAAAACTGTTAATTACTCAATGCTCGGGAAGTCGAGGGGTGTCACTCCAGATTTTTTTTTTTTAATTTAAAATATGAAATTTTGAAATAAAAACATTAATAAAAAATATAATAAATATAGAAACTTACTTCATATAGGATAAAAGTGTTAATACTTTTCTTCTAAATGACTGGAAAGTCATTCTTCTGACTTTTCAAATCTTTTTTTGTCCAAATCTTTTTTGTTTTCAAATTTTATTTATTTATTTAAAAATTCCACCCAACATTGCACAAACTAAATTAGTAATAGTAAACTAAATATATACTTGAATGTGCAAAGTAATATTATTTTAATGCTTTCCGTCATTTAACTTTAATAAGTTAAATTAATGGTAAATCATTTTCGATTAAATCATTTAGATTAATTAAATTAAGGTAATACCATTTTTGATTTTGCTCGAAGGGTTCCTTGCCATTCTTCTGGCATAGGAAAATTTTCAATATTTTTAGAGGAAAATAGGGAATTTTTAACCTGATGCTGAAGAACACTATTTATTCCCACCATCTCGTTGGATACGTAGCTTGATTTGAAGATTTAATTCATAGCGATCGTATCATAATTTTAATGTTTTAAACTGAGGTGTGTAACATTTTGTGCTGTCCCTCTGCTATACAAAATTTCTAATTATGTGCAATTAAACGGTGATTATAATAGGTAAGCCTTCTTAAACCTAAATTTTGTTCTAGGTCTGAGTAGAGGTCCTTATATAAGAAAAATGTCATACTCTTGTCAGACTAAAGGATCATTCTCCGGGCATTGTTATGTATAATCAGATACTTAGCAGAGTTAAAGTGAATTCCCTTTATTTTTTCCACTGTTAAGTGTCTTATATAGAGTAGGTAGAGTTTTTTTTTTTTTTTTTTTTTTTTTTTAATTTTTAAAGCATTTTTGTTTTCAAAGAATTGAAAATGTTACGATTTTTGTAGAATTACCTTAGCAAACCATTTGTCTAAAAGTATTTAAGGGGACTTAAAACTTTTTTTTTTCACCACTGAAGTACGTTTCAAATAAAAGCTTATATTTCCATTTAATATTTATAAATTGAACTATGTTGGGTTTACTCAATAAAAATATATATATATATATATATATATATATGTATTTTTTTATGAGATGTTTAATAGGACATATTTGAAATAATTGGGGATGGATTTTGCAATATCTTTAAAAGAAATAATCTGGTGTGTCACTCACACGACTTTCTCTTACCCTGAAATTTAATACAATAAATACAGGTTGAAGATTAAGAGGTAAGATAATGAATACTGTTATGTAAACCTATGCTAAAGCAATTCAAATTAGGCTTCGGAAGAGCTTTATATGATAATTTGTTCTGTGTGAGCGGGGGGGGGGGGGTACCGCTTCCCTCAACCCCCCCCCCCCGTTTCATCACATTTATATAGAATTTAAATCTGTTATTAAAATTAAAAGTTCATTAAAAATTATTCAGACAAATTTCACACACAAAATTCCTTGAAACGTATCAGTATTGATCAAACTTTTCCAACAACAAACTTATATTAATTTAAAAATACAACTTTTGGCTCTCCTGAAATTATTCATTTTTAAATTACTTTAGGAGACACAGACAAACATCGAACGTTAAAAAACGTGACTTTGGTAATCAGGAACGCTCAAAACGTGCAAATATACAAAAAACAAGCGATGAATATTTAGCTTAAAAACATACATTATTTACCATATGTTTATGAGGAATTTATTTCGATTCCTGAACATTAACGGCACATTTTGGAACTATTTTTATTTTCTTTTTCCAAACAAAATTTCATTTCTTCACGATTGCTCTGGTAAAATTTCAAATCGCTCTGATGGGTGGTTTTTAAAATTATAGGGTTTTAAAATGGTAACTTTATTTATAATCATCCTGTATTTAGGCACTATATTCAAATGGGTGGCCCAGAAGGAGGATAGTTCCCTTAAAAAGACATTTTTGTCAAATAACACGACTCCTAAAACTGTTTTGAATTGTTGCTTAAAATATACTAAAAATATTTAATTATAGTATCTTATACATTACATCCTAAATTGAAATATATCTCTATAGTAACGTAGAGGAAGAGAAAGTGGCGTGAGTGTCACATCAGATTATTTGGTTTATAAACCACAAGAATTGTTAATTTTCTATTTATAATATGCATACATTTTCTTTTTAGTTTAATAATATCAGTCTTGTGAAAACATCTATCATAAAAGTTAATAAAAGTTAATTCTTTGTCACATTCAGTGATTAACTGTACATTCTATCTTATTTCACTAATTATGTGTAACCAAAACTAATCATTATCCAATAAAAATCCGTATAAACTGTTTTCTGAATTCTATACTTCGATGAACTTTTTCCCAATTTATGGGATTTTAAACAAAATCTTTATTATCATCTGAGCATTCTGACGGGCTAATTCTTCTCAGAACTCTGTCGATAACCACATTGTCCCTCTTTCACCGGAACTTCTACTGTTACTCAAATATATACAAAAGTAATTCTCTAGACCACCTGACACCTCACTTTTGCTGTTATTTAAAAGACCCTATTATTGTGAAAGTTTCGGTGTCACAGTAATGTGACATAATATTTGCATATGAAAATATTTGACAAAACACATTAAATACTATTAGACATTCAAACAGGAAACAGAATATTTAAGAATGCAATTTTAATGAAAATTCAAAACGATAGAGACGCTTTTTACAATTAAATGCGGGATTAAAAAAAAAAAAAAGTAATACTTAATATTTTGGTTATTTTATTGAAGTGTGTGAAAAAAGACATCTGAAAAGAGTTGAGAAAAGGTATATAATTTTTAGACATTATAAATCCTGTTTTTTTTTTTTTTTTTTTTTTTTTTTTTAATATAACATTTCGAAAAAGAAAATTCTCTCTTAAAAGCCAGATAAATGAGTACCTTTTGCATTTAAACGTATTAATACCTCATGGATAGAATTAAACACAAAAGTAATTTGGTGTGCCATTTACAAGACTTTCTCTTATTCTGCAGTTCTTCTTATACTGTAAAGATAGTTTCCAGGTTAAGGGGCAAGATAACACATACTGTATATATAAGACACTTTTATTCGACATATAATTCTGTGTGAAGAGTCGTTTGAATGAATAGTAGCCACATTTATAAAGAATTAAAGGCTGTTATTAAATTTAATTTTTATTCCAATTTATTTAGACTAATTCCTCTTGCAACACTCCTCGATACTTAATCTTGATCTAACCGTTCAAGTGAAAACCTCATATGAGCTTCAAAATACAACACTTGAACTTCTTGCAATTATTTTTTTTTTCTAAATTTCGTTTATAACACATATACATACAGACCAACTACTAAAAACTTCACTTTTATATTCAAGAGATATTAAATCGCGATATTTTACAAGAAAAAGAAAAAAAAAGTAAAATGGATTTATATGAAAAAAAGTATATATAGGAAATAAAACTTTTAGCGATAAACGTTTCAAAATAATATGCATCACTGGTCATAAAAATTAAAGGATTATGACAGAATTGAAACGTAATTGGTACTCACTGAAAAGTTAATAATAGAAATTTGTACTAAAGCGATCTAGTTAACATAAATTACAATGTTTGTCAGTTTATTATTCTCAAAACATTGATATTAAAACTAAATTTTTATAAATTGAAAAATGAGGGAAAAATTAAGCCACCTCTTGTGGAATTTTTTTTTCTTTAATATTGGTGGACGGTCACCTCGGACATGCATGCATGCCTCACATCTTGATTTTATAGACTTTACTAAAGTGTTGATCAAGTCTTGTAGAATTGCACACCATTCTTCTAAAAAGGCACTTTTCAGCTCCTGAAGATTCCAAGGAGGAATTTGGCGCGCTGAAATTCGGTGCCCTAAGGTATCCTACACATGCTCAATCCGATTCAAATCGGATGAGTAAGGTGGACAATCCATTCAAGTGACACCTTCTGCTTACAATTGTTCTGACACAACATATGCTCTATGTGGCCGAGCATTGTCATTCATTAGCAAAATATCAGGGCCAACAACACTCTTAAATAGTCAAATTTAGAATTCCAAAATCTCGTCCACATATTTTCGAGCGGTTAAAGAACCTCCTTAAAAGATTTTCAGCTCGGTGTGGTCATGAGTCATGATTATCCCCACCCCAAAATATTAAACCGCGGTTACGGAACATGGTATTTTCCGGGTAAGGGAAGGCAAGTTTCATGTTTCCTTCTTCTATCCAGATCAAAGCACGTATAGAATCAGTATTCAGACTATACTCTTTAACTACATTTCTTACGACCATGGAAGCCTCTGCACAAGTGCGCATTCAACGAGTCCACTAGTAAAATAGGGAAGACAAGCTTTTCGTTGAGAGAAAACAAGCGATAAGGGAATCCCGAATGACTGGATGCTTACTAAATTCATACCTTTTGGTCAATTTGGAAACCCTCCAAGATTTTCGACTCGTCCTCACTGCTAGGCGTAGGAAACGTGGTTACACTATATCTGGATTCGTCAGTAAATAATACTCGGGCCCAGTCTTATTAGCTCCATTGAACACGACGATGGCACTAGTTTAAACGTGTCCCTCTGAAAGCTGCAGTGAGTGGAACACAAACCATTGGTTTTCTCACATGCATTCTAACCTCTTTAAGCTTTCGTGCAGCAGTGGAAAGATTAATTCGCGTTCCTGGGGCAGCCTGAATGTCTAAAACTAACTATCCAGTTGTCGCTATGCGGTTTCTTCGAGTCGACAATGGCAGAAAATGGACTACGGATGCAGTTGATGCTCCTAGTCGTCCTTTACCAAAGGCAACAACTACAGGTTGTCTATAAACATATTCAGTGTTTACAAGGTGGCTCCAAACTCTTGATACGGCACATTAAAGGATATTCAAATCTTGGAGTATTTCTGTTTGTATTTGACCTCTTTCTATTCTACCAATTATTTGCTACTTTTGACATTCATTTAAATAATACTTTCAAGCCATAACTGATGAATACTGTTTACTCTCAGAAACTACGTTCACTTTAAACAACACTACAGACCGGAATTCCAACATGTGCCCATTGCGAACGCATTGTTAATAACCAAATTTGATTATTTCAGGGGCTAACGTATGCGCTAAAATGCAATTTTGTGTTCAATTGTATTTAATTTGCAGAAATAATTGCAGGATGGGGCATTGGTTACAATATTAACTTAAATAGCATATTTTTTCTCGTTATTCTTTAATTTTTACGACCAATGTAGTTAAGAACTAAAGTAATTTGTATCGTGGTAAAAGTGTATCAGAGAGAGTCAGGTAAAGCTACATAGATTCCTTAAATTTTTACTTTTACTTAAATAGACTTGAATAACAATTATTTAGACAAGAGGTGGTTAACCGGTAGTCCCGAGGAAAGTTTAGTGACCATAGAAAAATCTGGACATTTTTCTTCTTTTTTTAATATATTATTAAAAATTACACTGATGTTAGTTTTAATTTTAGGATTTTCTGAAATATTTATATACTAATGACATTAGAATTTAGAATTTTCTAGATGAGAGAAAAGATAATACGAATATTTTTTAATCTTGAATAACAAAAGTTTAAATTGTAAATATCAGGCATAGCAATCGCTTTTTATTTCTGATCTGAATTTGATATTCAGCTAAAATTGTTCTACATGTATCAAATTATTCGAATTCTGCAAGGGTTTTAAATATGCATTAGAATTATAACTTCTCATTACAATTTAGTAAACTTTCAATATGTATATTACTATATTTATTAAACACAGTTTTACACATGAAAAAAATAAATTTATCACTGTAGATAAATCGTCCGGGTGATTTTTTTATGATATGGAAACAATAAAACGGTATTCATGTTTAAAACCTTATAACCGTTACATTTATTCAAACAAACTTTAAGCATGATTTTTATGATTACATATGTGTATAAGATTTCTTAAAATAAAATGATTACATATGTGTATAAGAGTTCTTAAAATAAAATGAACATTTGTAATGTTTTATGTTACATAGGTTTATTTCATTCAAGTGTGTTCTTTGGTAATTATTCTAGAAATATATTTACATTTCTTAATCACCCATGTTAGTGGTCCGCGAGATTTTAAATTATATATTTAGTTATACGTGGGATTTTAAATAAGGAATTTAGTGTTCTGTGAAGTCAAAAATGTTGTCACCGCATTTTCCTTTCATGCTAGAATAAAGCTGTTTTAGCCTTTTACGACCTGACCTACACAATTGTGCTGATGAAATTTAAATAAGAAATAGTAACACTTCCTTTTTTTTTTTTTTTTCGTGTCATTTAAAGCCGAAAATGCACAGTTGTGCGAGTTCATGACGTTTCGATGAAGCATAAAAATATGGCACCAGTAGCAAGACAAGAATAGTTTTTTTTTTTTTTTTTTTACTTATTTCAAGCATCCATCTTCTGACAACAAAAACCAAATCATAAATACTGTCGTAATTTCGGTAAAATATTATTTTTAATGTTTGCTTGGATTCAGTTTTCATCTTAATATACTGTATTCATGATTTCAACGGATTTTAGTCTTGATAATATTAATTAGGCTTAAAAAAAGTTGAGAAAAGTAACAACCTACACAATTGTGTAAGTCGTTTACCATTTCGTCGTTTACCAATTCGTCGTTCAGTCGTTTACCAATTGTGTAAGTCGTTTACCGGCATTTAACATTTTAAGAATAATAATATGCATACGTTACTGTTCTTGGGATTTTACATGGTCCGAAGACGATATTTGACGTAAGAGAAGATCTTGGAACTACTCGAAAAGGATTTTTTAGATAAAAGTGACCTCAGTGATGAAGATGATACTGCTGAAACTGAAGAAATTAACAACGTCATTAATGATGAGAGTAGATAAGAAGAAGAGACTTCAGATGATATTGCTAACTCATGCAGTTCAAAGTTTTACAATCCGCCCAAAAAACTACCTCTGAAGGGAGGAGGTTAGATGCAGTAAGTCACCGGCCTTGTTTCGATGATCTTAAAACTGCTAGGAAGTGTAGGTTGCAAAACTGTACCAGCCGTACTACAGTGAGATGCGAAAACTCTGACGTTGTTTATTTCTTCCAAAAAAAAAAAAAAAAAAAAAAAAAAGGTCAAACATTTTCATTGTGACGGATGAAAATTATCCTAATAAATGACTATGGTTTTTGATTAAACTGTCATTTTTAGATATTTATTCATGTAATCCAAACCTACACAATTGTGTAGGTTTAGTGAAAAATGTCTCCAGTAAGGCCAAATATACACAAAGGTTAACTTAACATCAGGTATATATATATATATATATATATTAATATTTTTCAGTCAAATAGGATCCTATCAACTAGGGGAAACTAACAAAACTTTCAATTTCTACCAAAAAAGTTTCAGGTCATAAAGGGATATATACGAACTGGCGCATCAGCCATTTTTTTGGCCTTAGGAATGCCACATGTACCCAGCACGTTCTATAGATAAACAAGGGGCAACTATATCTTTTTATATTTTTCTTTGTATTTCTGATATTTACAAAAATAAAAATACAAAAATAGTATTGTTTTATTTGAATAACCATCAATTGGTTTAAGAGGACCATCTGTGTGTTTTTAGAGTTTTGGCGACATTTTGGGAGATTGCCAGTGTTGATTTGCTTCTATATCGTATTAACAGAATTAATATTCTTTTTTTTTTTTTTTTTTTTTTTTGAGATGTTACAATTTGTAATTACTTTCTAGGCAAAATATAAAAAATTCATTAAATCTTTTTTTTTTTTTTTTTTTTTTTTTTTTTTTTTTTGGGGGGGGGATGAAATTACATTTCTTTTAATGTTTGCTTATTGCAAACGAATAAAATATAACAGAAACTAGTATGATGTGGCTACCACAAAACTTTCTTTTATATATTTTTACACAAAATTTATTCAATGCAAATTATTTATTGAATTATCAAATTATTTTTCATTATAAATGCAGACGATTTTTATCTGACAGAATTGTATTATCAAAGATGTCAATTTTTTGCAAATCAGAAGAAATAAGATTTTTTTTCCAAATTTTTTGCGTTAAAAGATAAAAAAAAAAAAAATCGATAATATTGTTTTAAATTATCACAGATCTGTAGTTCAACCATTCATTTTAAAGTTATTGACGAGATCTTTCGAAAGATACCTATATTGAAAATTTACTTCCCCAGGGGGAGGACTTCTCCCCAGGGCGGGAAGCTATGCCCCCACAGGCACAATTTTTTTTTCCTAGTTAACTATTACTATTATCAATAATTCATATGAATTTTACAATCGCACGATTAAAATAACTCTCATTATATACATTTATACGAAATTTTGTCCTATACTGCCATTTTAAAAATTTAGAAATAATGCTATAACAACGCCACCTGTTGAGCAATTGTTTCAAATCTAATCAGCTCTAGTTTATGTCAGGTTCCAACTAAATAACAAGTTTGGTTAAATTTCGTTCATTGGTTCGTGAGATACAGCGCTCACAAAATCTGTGATACACACACAAACACAATTTTCTAAAAACAGTCAAATCGTATTCAGGACATCCCAAAGCGTGTAAATCCATCGAAAACTGAAATTCGAAAATTTTCACGAATCCAATATTTTCTCTATATATACATATAGAAGAAAGTAATAACATAAAAAGAAAAGCTGTCCACTTTTAATTGGTACGATTTCTTTCTTTTTTCCTCTTTTTTTTTTTTTTTTTTTTTTTTTTTTTTTTGTAAAAGTTATGAATTGTATAAGAAAAAGAACCAGATTACTTTTTGCTCGGCCTGTGCGTCACCGTAATGTGATGGTATATTTTTACATGAAAAGTATTTGGCAAAGCATGTTAAAGTTTGTTAGATAATTAATAATATTATAGTTTTAAAAAATTAAAGAACACGCTTTTATAGAAATGTGAACTAAAAAGCACAAAATATCTATCTTGGTATTAAAATTCAGGGTAAGAGAAAATCGTGTGAGTGACACACCATAATATTTACATACATTTAAATCTTTAATTAAAATAACTTAGAATTAAACAAAAACCATTTTTAAAAAATCTCCCCCGACGGGGATCGAACGCTAGACCTTTAGGTTCGCAGCGCGGAACTTTACCTCAACGCCACGGTGTTCATGTAGGGAAAGTATTTTTTTACAATATAGATTTTTTGTTTACTCCCAGAACGGTTACAAACATACATACAAACATACATACATACAGGTGAAGCTAATAAAAGCGTGTTCAAAGAAAATAATACTTAGAAGAAAGTTGTTTTAATAATAATTCGAAATAATATATGCGTTTTTACTTTCTCTTACCCATAAGGTAGAGAAAGTATTGTTTTGGGGTAATTTTCGAAGGCGAGATTTTGTTATATTTACACGTTTTTAGGTCCCCTGAATACGAAAATTATTTTTTTAGCAAATGGTCTGTGTGTGTGTCTGTGTGTATGCGTGTGTGTCTGTCTGTTATCAGCATATCTCAAAAACAAATAGTAGCAGACATTCCAAACTTGGTATTCTAAATTTGTATCATATATAGATGGTACAGTAAGCTTTTCGTTAAGATCAAGCAAATGGTTCGCGTACAGGGACAATCAAGAGAATTCTAATACATTACGTCTATGGGGGAAATTGCAGGTAAGTAGAGTTTAACGTCTATAAACTGCACTAAACCAAACGAAACGAATATATATATATTGTAATAGAGATAGTCAACTGGGAAAAAATTTTGTGTATGTAGAAGCCTCGCCTATCCCCCTGGGGGGGGGAAGTCCCCCCTCGAGAGGAGTAAATTTTGTTGATATGGGTATCTTTCAATAGAGTTCGCCAATACCTTTAAAACGAATGGTTGAACCATCGATCTGCGATAATGTAAAGCAAAGTTATCGATTTTTTTCACTTTTAACGAAAAAAAAAAATTATTAATTAAAATTCTTAATTAAAACATTTTTTTAATTGAGAATAAAATGGACATTTTTTGGATATTTAGTGTTATACTACTTTTCTAATATGGAAATGGTCTGCATTATCATAAAAGATAATTGTTTTAAATTATAATTTTAATAAATTATTTTTTAAAAACAGAATTATTTTTTAATAACCCAAATTAAATTTTATATAAATCTAGGTGCATTAATGAAACGGGGGGTTGAGGGGGCGGTAGCCCCCTCACACATAATTAATTATCATATAAAACTGTTCCGAAGTCTAATTTGAATTGTTTAACATAGGTTTACATAACATCGTTATCTTACCTCTTAATCTCCAACCTGTATTTATAGTATTAAATTTCAGGGTAAGAGAAAGTCGTGTGAGTGACACACCAGATTATTTAAAGTAAAATACATGTGATGTATGGAGTATGAATGTAAAAACTAACATTTGATTATTTTCTTTCAATCTATCAGATAAGACTTTAAAATGGGACTTTGGGATTATTATAAATTTTCTGTTAATATTAGAAATTATTTTTATATATTGTAACATATCACAATAAAATCGCGCTTATAAACTTAATTTTATTATTCTTGTTGCTAAGTTTTGTATGTTGTCTAGTGTTCTAGCGTAATATCAAGCAGACTATTTCAAAACAAAAATTAGATAAAGGTTGAAAAAATGTTAGGAGTCATTTTCTAGATTCAGAGGAACTTATTTATTTATTTATTTTTTTTTTAATTTATCGTCAGACCTATATTATGTACTAAATTTAATTAAGATTTTTACAAACTAATGCGTGTTAAAGCGTGACGCGGTATGCAATAATACTTCTCAATAAAGAAAACATTTACCAATATAGCATGCGCAAATATAATAAATACGAAACGTTTTTACATTTTCAGATTATTTACATAAAGTTTCTCTGGTACAAAAAACGAAGAAACAACAGAGAAGAAATAAGAACAGAGTACTGCGTTCAGAATAATGATTTAACTTTTTTTTCCTTTTCTCTCCCCCGCCCCCCCCCCCCCCTAAAAAAAAAAAAAAAAAAAAAAAAGGGCG
Source organism: Salticus scenicus (assembly GCA_963930645.1). Lineage (NCBI taxonomy): Eukaryota > Metazoa > Arthropoda > Arachnida > Araneae > Salticidae > Salticus > Salticus scenicus. The sequence goes on from OZ005661.1 coordinate 87,375,311, forward strand.
AAGATTAACTACTTTTGTCCGAAATTTATTATAAAAGTTATATATGACATTGTTTTATTAAAATGTTTTATTCTGTTTTATTTACTGTAGTAGAGGGAAACTAGTTATTACTACGATAAGCCATACTATTTCTTTCAACCGGCTGTTTTTGTGTCGTTTTTGAATTTTTATCAAAAACCTTGAATAAACGTGCAACCATTTTTGTTGTTATCTAAATTTATGAAGCAGAAAATTTGTTTTTGCATCTGTCCGAATTTTTAGTCCAGATTATTACATTTTATCAAAAATTGGTATACTTATTAGTCATTACAAAATGTAGGGAACGCCGTAGTTTTCAGTTCAATTAAATATTTGGTTCAAAAAGTATTGTATAAAAAACCACATTTTAACTTTAAAATTATTGAAAGGAAAAACAAATTGATGCCAAAAATAAGTAAATAAATAGGCAAATACATTTGTTTTATGTTGAAACAAACATGCAATTTTTTTTTAAAAGTAATTAAAGTAAAACTGAGAAAAATAGTTCTAAAGAAATTAAAAACCTTCACTATACAACCCTTCGACGAGGTAGCTCGACTGTTTCTCGCCAAGATCTTTGCTTACCGAATTTTTATTCACAGTCATTTTAGTTCGTTGCCAAAAAAAGACAACAAAATTTAAAAGTTGCCAAGGGGTTCCTATGCTAAAGCTATACCAAAGAAATTTTAAAAAATGGATATAGTAACCGATGCTAGGGAACGAAACACAATTATTACATGCCTTCATATGCTCTCTTAAAATATGTGACCGGATTTGCTTATTCAAAAACGGACGCAATATTTTTTACCATAATTTGAGAGAAATTTCTAGGAAAAAGTCAAATTTGAGTAAAATCAGTTTTTTCCAATAAAAAATCTTTTCAGTCAAAATGAATGTTCAAGTGTCAACTCGGTTCTGAACGAATTTCGATTATTTTTCATTTTTGTGGAAAAAAAAAAAGCGTAATGATGGCGATATCTATCGATCAAATTTTCAATGACGCATGAAAAATATTTTTTAGATGTATATAATTCATTTATTTAATATTATTTAAAAAAAATATTTTGAGGACTTTTAATGATTAGGAAAGTAAAATATAAAAATTAAAAATTATTTTGATGAATATTACAAATGTTTTATATGCAAATGGTAAAAAAATAGCAGAGTTTTTAAATCCCGAGCGTTAGTCACAAAAAACTAAAAATAAGCAGTGAATGTCTTTTTAAAAACTGTTTCTTAAAGAAATATGTGAAATATAAAGGAAAAAAACCTATGTATTTATATAATGTAGAAACTTATTTATGTCTAAATTTATCTAATATTTTTGTTATATTCATTGAAACGAATTTATTAAAATGTATGTAAAACGCTCAAAAAAATGAGTTATAACGTTTTAACTATAATTGAAATCATCATTGGAAATAATATATATGGACAAACTAGTACATACTGTTTTTTCAACTCATAGTTATTCAAGAAATTCTGCAACTTTACGAGGAACGATTTCTTTTTCAAAACGTGTTAAATTATATAGAATTAATTAGCAATCTACTAAAATTTCTCCTTGTCATAGCGGTTCTATTTTCATAAATTTTTCCTCAATTTTAAATCAATAGTGATATCTTCAGGAAGCTTATTGGACTTCTCATAACTTTATGTTATGTATAAAACAAGTAAAAGTTAAACAATTGTTTCTGCATTTGAGAATGATTGAGCACGGCTGTACAACCACTTTCAACATGGAAGCGTAGCGTAGTGGTAGCGCGTTTGTCAACCACGGAAGGGGTTTCAAGTTCGATCCCGGCGAAGGAGGTATAATATATTTTTCAGGATCAAACAGTTTCATCAAATTTGGTTCTATTTCCTTAGAAAATAAATTGTTTCAATTGGCTCAAATCTGAGTCTCTCGTGGCAGCTCAATGGTTTGAGTTTATTTCTCTCAACGTGAGAAGTTGCTTTTCATTACGACGAATGAGTGAAATAAGGCTTAAATTGGTCAGATTTTCCTTTTCTGTTTTAAGAGAGTGAAAGAACAGATTAAATTAAATCCTGTAGTACTAAATTAAATTCTATTTTGGGCAGAATTTTACATCTCTCACTTAGAAAACAAAAACAGGCTTAAGGTTTTCTTTCTTTCCTGCTTTTTTTTTTTTTTTTTTTTTTTTTTTTTTAATTCATTGTGATATTTTATACTTCGACCACCATTTTCAAAGTGTTGCACATTAAACTACATTGATTAAAAAAAAAAAAAGATACATGTATATTACGCACACAATCCCTTTTTAAATACAATATAGTATGAAAGGTACTTTTCCTTCAATTGCAGGGCTGTAAAAAATATTTTGAAACATTAATTACCGATCAAAAATCATATTTGAAGATTTATTATATATATATTTTTTTATTGTACTAAATTTAAGTTACGCAACGTGTACACAATTTATAGAAAATGTATGAATTACCCAAAGTTAGTAGATAGCATTCCTTTTTATTTAATGAATGTAATTGATAAAATTACTTTCATAAATTATACGTTGTCCAAGAAAAAGGCTTAAGGAGGATAATTACTTTCTCTTGTTTATATGATATACAAAATATTGTTTTGGAGTTTAATTTTTGTATTAGATATGCTGCTATAATTACACGTTTGAGGTCCACTGTATTTGAAAATCTCATTTTTAGCGGTTGATTTTTATATGGGGGGGGGGGGGGGAGAGGGAAGCAGAGGCAGGTTTGTGGATGTGTCTCGCTGTGTGTAACATACTAATCATCATAACGCAAAAACGGGTATTAGCAGGAAATTCAAAACTGACTTCTAAATCCATATCTCATGGGAATATTACTTTCACTTTCGTACTGAAATCTGACAAAGGTTTCATACAGGGCCTTCAGAAGTTTTAAAATGTATTACGTCTATGGGCAATATTTGTTTAAAACCTTTTGACTGCACAAAACAAATATAAACTCATACATATTTCTTGTATTCAGACAAAAAGCTATTTCTATATAATATAGAATGAAAAGTGTTTACTCTTTATTTACAGGGATATACAAAAGAATTCTGATATATTAGGGCTATCATTTAAAAACATTTTTCGAAAGGGCACTTAAAATTGTATTATGATTTCATATTTGCTGTGCCAAATTTAAGTGCACAAATTGATGCGAATATAATTTATAGACAATATACAGGCTACTGAAATTTAGTCGGATAAGTTTCAAACTGTGGTATGAGGAGAAATTCTCTAATAAATATTAAAATAATGAAATAATAGAAATAAATATTAAAATTTAATAACAGACTTCAATGCTTTATACATGTAATAACACCTATAACATTTAAGTTGTAGTTCATTCTGAAGCATATCTTGAACCAATGCAAGCGCATTTTGAGTTCTTGAATTGTTTTCGCAAAGGAAGTACATAGACAAGGCTTCCCTACAAACACACACATCCACAGTTCCTCCTAAAAATATCCGTTTCATTCGCATTACATCCTAAAGATGTCCATTTCATCCTCAAGGTGTCCTATGAATGTCCTGGAAAAAAATGTGTTTGTAAGGTTTTCACATAACCACACTAAAATTCCTTTTCCGAATACAAATCCAGATTTCAAAATCCTCATTTCTAATGCGGTTGCTTTGATTACACCTGATGTACTTCCGAGCGTATGGCGTGAAATGGACTACCGCTTAAATGTTGTCCGTATTATCAGAGGGAGTCTGTCACATAGAACATTTATAAAGTATGTAAACAAAATTTTAAAATTCCAACTACGTTATGTGTAATTCTTATCAATAAATTCTTTTCAATTAAATAGTTATAGACTTTGTAATCGCTATATTCAGTTTGAACCTCCCTATATTTAAGAGAGCTGAGAGGAGCGCTTCCTTAAATGGAAATGTTTTGAGAACATTCGAGACTTCATATTATTCAACTTAAATTGTGATATTACGTTTGTAGTAAAGTAGTATAAGATAGAGGTAGTGTGAATTCCACACCAAATTATTAATATTGTAAAAAAAAAATGAGTAATTTATGTTATAGAAAATTGGGGTAATTTTTCAATAAGGAGAAATATACCGCCTTCATCTAGAATGAATAAATAGTCATTTTCTGAATGCTTAAACTAGAATTATAGATTTTTGAGATATGCGTATAAGGTAAACAAATAAACTGAATAGACGAAATGATCGAGAATTTTTGGTCTTTTATATTTTGAAACCTTTAAATTACTAGAAATTCTCGCTTTTAATTCTAGAATTGATTCATTTACTAGAATTATAGTTACTAAAATTCGTCTCTTATGTTCGCATTTATTTCTAAACATTTTTAAATAAGTCTGAAAATGATAATATAGGAAAATGATTTAGAATTTTAATAGGCGCGACCAGAACTCGCTAAATATCAGTCACAAAATTTCTTTTCAGTGTTAAAAGTAGAAATGTAATTAAAAAATCTTATTAATTTAAATCTAAAAACATAAAATTTCAGAAAAAAAAAAGTTATAAATAATATTTAAAACAACAGTATTCTACAATATGATTTACAAGAAATTACTTTTAATAAGAGGGAAATTTTACTTACCCTATACACAATTTTATTTATTCGTGTATTAATACCACAAGAAGAATATTTATTTTAGAAATTTTCTGTTTGCTAACTGCACAACATCACAACAATGACAGTCTAATTGTTGTCGTACCCTTTATCAGCTTGATATCACAGCAGTCTTTATCATGTTGAATTTGTCACGACTGATTTTAAACACTTGGCTATTCTTCTTTTCCATTTATTATCATTTAAACAATCTTTTCCATTGATAATATTTCTATCACATTTTTTATTGCAATGCAGCATAATAAATAATCTGGTGTGTCACTCACACGACTTTCTCTTACCCTGAAATTTAATACTATAAACACAGGTTGGAGAATAAGAGGTAAGATAACGAATACTGTTATGTAAACCTATGTTAAACAATTCAAATTAGTCTTCAGAAGAATTTTATATGATAATTAGTTCTGTGTGAGGGGGGGCTACCGCCCCCCTCAACCCCCCGTTTTATTAATGCACCTACATTTATATAGAATTTAATTCAGTTATAAAAAAATAATTCTGTTTTTTTTAAATAATTTATCAAAATTATTATTTAAACAAATTATCTTTTATGATAATGCAGACGATTTCCATATTAGAGAAGTAGTATAACACTAGATATACAAAAAAAAGTTGAATATATTCTCAATATTACATTAAAAAGAAAAAAAAATTGTTAAAAATGAAAAAAAATCGGTAACTTTATTTGAAATTATCGCAGATCGATGGTTCAACCATTCGTTTTAAAGATACTGGCGAGCTCTTTTGAAAGATAGACATCATAAAAATTTACTCCCCTCGAGGGGGGACTTCCCCTCCCAGAGGGGAAAGGAGGCTTCTACATACAGAAATTTTTTTTCCCAGTTGACTATCTCTATTAGAAAAAATATATATTCGTTTCATTTGGTTTAGTGCAGTCTATAGATGTTAAACTTTACTTACCTGCAATTTCCCCATAGACGTAATGTATTTGAATACTTTTGAGTGTCCCTGTACACGAACCATTTGCTACATCTCAACGAAAAGCTTACTGTAGCATCCCTATATGATACACATTTAGAATACCGAGTTTGGAATTTATGCTACTATTTGTTTTTGAGATATGCTGATAACAGACACACAGACCAAGCGCTAAAAACATGATTTTCGTATTCAGGGGACCTGAAAGCATGTAAATATAACAAAAACTCACGTTCGAAAATTTGACTTTAAAACAATACTTTCTCGACTCTATGGGTAAGTGGAAGTAAAAAACAGATTTCATTTTAAATTCAAAATTTTATTTCACTAACTACCAGGCATTAAACTCTTTGCTGGTCATTATGTCTAAATGAAGTAAAAAAAGAAGAATCCCTGCTTTTTTATATCTTTTTATTAATAAATAAAAATACATTAAAATCATTTATAAACTCGCTCCGTGTCCACGGTGCTTACGACAGTTTCATCCTTACTCTATTATCTCGGCTACGTGTCCCTATATCTTGCTGCGGCAATGCCTTTTCCGTGGACATCGAATTGTGTGTTCATCGGAAGACGGTTTCGAAACTGACATTATCGAAAAAAAAATCACAGTAGCACTTTCATATTTAAATAGTCAGTGCCTGATGAAAGGCAGGGCATTCGGGGCACGTGCCCTGGGCCCTCACAGTAAAGGGGCCCCCAAGAAATTTCATCAAACATTTAAAAAAATAGTTAAAATGAAAAATTTCCATATTTTGCTATACTGAAATCGTTGTTTTGTGTTTTTTGTCAATGGATGGAGGAATTACTGCACTGTTTTATAAATCGGCGTGATGATCTTTCAAGGAAACTGTAAACTCATTGGAAAAATTTCGCTAAACGCAAATACAACTGCATACTACCAATACTTGCATTCCAAACTTTTACAGGCTAACTAATCTCAGGCACGCACCGCAATGCAGATACATGAGGGCGACATACGTCGATCCGATAGACAAGCGACGTATCTTGTTTAGCCTTACTCTTACCAACAAAATGAAAAGTGACGTGAACTTTTAGAAGGCTGAATCAGAAATAAGCAGTTTGTTTTGTTTATTGTAACATTAAAGTATGAGAAAAAGGGGCCCATTGAACATGAGTGCCCTGGGCCTCCAAGTGAGTAAATCGGTCTTTGTAAATAGTGGTTATATATGTACATAATTATATTTACAGTCGGCTGCAAAATTATGCAAATACACATCCACAATTTATATATATTAGTGTGATCGCTAATTTTCTATCATCAATGTATATTTTCATAAACAGCATAAGACTAAGTTCATGACTCGAAAAATATTTACTTAACAAAACAACGTTAGGTGCGCAAATTTTGAATTATAATTATTGCTAGCGCTTCAATGATATTGCTGCCGACTGTATTATACGTATCATTTACTTTCACGTTATTTCCTATATATTATTTTATTTATTCGGTTGACTAGAAAATGACGGCAATTTCAAGCCAAATATAGTATTCCAATATGCTATGAGTGCCATTTTAACCTTATGATACAGCTAATGTATTAAAGTTACTTAATACTGCAGTTTCGGGAACGTTAAGCGTACCGTCATCAGTGCAGAATAGCAAGACGGATTATTTCTCCAGTGAAGCGAATTCTAGGCGCGAAATAACAACTAATAGAATTGTGAGCTTTGTTGGGGAATTAGCCAATAGAAAATATACGGAAATGCAGTACTGGGGAAATTGTAAAAATATTAAGATTTTATATAAAATTTTCATCAATTAAAAAGAAGGGATTACGCGAAATTACTATTAAGGATATTTTTGTGATTTTTATAAATATTGAAAACTTCAAAAAATCAAGTCATACATATATTAACGCTTGCGGATTATTTTAGCTGAATTTAAGTTTAAAGAAAAATTACTCTCCCAGCAATGCTTGGCTGTGCTCCATTTGTTGAGATCTTGTTTCTGAATATAATCCACATGTTCTTTTATACATAATTTAAGTTCGTATTTTGAATGACAAATACACTGATTAAACAAACAATACATGTACAGTCGGTAACAAATGTGTCCGAACACTAGCACAATTTCCTATGTAAAAAAGTACACTTCATACGGTTTTGTTAAATAAATCCGTATCGAATCATGTTCTTAGACTGACTAAGTGTTCGGACACTTTTGTTACCAACTGTAGTTTCTAACATATGAATTACTTATGATGTTTAAGTAAGTTAACAGACTCTTATATTACCCGAATTTATCTTAGGAGCAATACTTTACAAATGTAAAAATACTCTACTGATGTAAAAATCAAATTAAAAATATTAGAAAAAAAAAATCACTTTAGTAGGGTGAACTGGTTGGAATTAAATCACATTTTGATATAATTCAATTTTGGCCTCATTTTCCTCAGTTATTACTATACTTACATTTCTGAAAAATTTTAGATATAAACTATAGTTTTCTCACAAAAAACAGTGGAGTTAGGAGTACAGCAATGGCAAACTCCGAAATTTGACATACACACTTTCTCATAGAATCGAAATGTAAGCAATTTTAAGACTTCTATCTCTGTTTCATATTTTATTTGGTTTCTTAATATGATAAGTTCAAACAAATAAATATATGACAATTACGTCGAAATCCAGTTTATTCGTTTAAGACTCCTAAAAATACGAGCTGGAACATCTCTATCTTTTTTTTTTTTTATTATTATTATTTGCTTTAGGGTTGCTACATATACCCAGCGAGTCCGTAGATAAAAAGCGGTAGCCACTTTTTCGGTTATCATGTGTTGCTTTTGAGTTAATTTTTTTTTTTTTTTTTTTTTTTTTTAGTTGAACAAAATGAAATATAAGAGGTTGTTCAGCAATAATTTTCTCAAATTACTCGAAGAAAAGGCATAAAATGTTTATATTTCTTTCAGATCCTACGGGATGAAGAACATAGTGGCAATAGATGCCCCAAGCGGGAAAGTTGGCGTCTTCTGAGGCATAAAGATGGCGGCTAATGCATTGGCTTTATTATTATAGGGGTTCTATATTAGTTGTATGATAAGGGAGGTTACACTCATCCCAATTTACCTTGATTGAATTTATTTGCACAAATATAATGAAGTTTAAGCACACTATATTAATTACAGTAAAAGAAGCATAATGTATGTTACTAATCTCCAAAACTGGTAAGAAATGCAATTTTCTGTATAACTTTTTGATAGATTTTTATCACATATTTAAAAAATATCTCCGTTTTTTTTTTTTTTTTTTTTTCATTTAATGTTCTATTTACGAGTTTATGAGTTTTTTTTTTTTTTTTTTTTTACCAGACATAATTATTTTTTTCACAAGACTAAGTAAAAATAAATAAATAGATAAATAAAATAAAATAAATAAATGTGTAAAAAATTAAATGTAACACGAAATTGTGAAATAAAAAACGTTTTATTGTGTAATGAGAAACTTCCACCTGCTTCATTTCTAATCACGCATTTTGTCCAAAATGTTTGCTTCCAAAAAACTTTTTAAAATTTATCCATGTTATTCTGAAATATGCTGTTTATACTTGGCTAGAAATAATTTCACTAACACTAAACAAATTAAAATAAATTAGATTAAATGAAAATAAAAACAACTTCATTTTACTTATATAGTAGAACGAATAAAATTAACATAACAATTAATAATAATAATAATAATAAATTAAAGCTTTTAGGCATTTTTCATTGAAAAGTGTTTATGACTTCAGTTTGTCTGTCTGTCTTTCTCCTTGCGCTCTAAATCCAGTAAATATTAAAGTAATTCTTTGAAACTGATATATGTTATTGAAGTTCATTATCGGATGTTCCCTACTGAAAATGGAGTGAATACCACTTCTAATTTGTGTGGAAGGATAACCAAAAGTAATCCTAAGCATTGTATTTTATGAGAGGTATTGCTAAAAACAATATTTTAACTCTTTTTTTTTTGCTCAAATCTTAATGAAATTGACATTTATTATTCATATGCACAATATGCAGTGGCGGACAAAAAACTGTATCACCTGCGAAAAAATGGAAAATCGTGCTAATAAAGCATTTCACATATGTTTTATGTAAAGATTATACTGTTAGAATAAAATAAGTTGTAGGATTAATCTTTATCAAATTTTACTAGACTTAATGAATTATTTACACTTAATTACTCAGAAAAATTAAAAAGAGTGAAAAATGTAATATTTAATAAAACGTACAACAAAGTAATTGATATACAAATTTTGTAGTTAATATAAATTGTACATTACTGAAGTCATATTACATTTATTTACATGTGTATACTGGCAGAACGATCAATTTAATATTTAGTGGATCCTCCACGAGCTGCAAAGACTGCCTTACAGCGGTCTGGTATAGAAGATATTAACTTCTGAATGTAATCCCGGCCAATATCATGGAACCAAACCCTAGTAATGTTTTCCTGCAGTTCAGTCTCAGCAGCAGTTTTCGTACCCATTATGTGCCAACAATTTTCAATGGGATTCAAATCAGGACTATTCCCAGGCCAGTCTTTGATTCCAGATTTTGTCAGATAGGCCTAAAGCGGGAGAATAGGAGAAAATTACTTTTGTAATATCCTTTATGTTGTAAAGGTAAAAACCTGTAAATGAGGTGAAAAAATCATGCATAAATAAATTAGATCGTACTTACCGATTTTGCTGTATGGCAGGGTACAGAGTCCTGTTGAAAAATACGATTTCCAGCACCTTTAAAAGAGTCCTGAATAACTGGCTTTAAACACTCCTCGTCCTCCAAGACCTGGGTGTAAACTGATGCATTCACAGTTCCAGTAATAAGTTTCACGCATCCAACTCCTTTGCTGAATATGCATCCCCAGACCATTTGGCTCGCTGGGAATTTAACAGTAGGAGATATGCAATCGGTATGATAAGTTTCATTTTTACGTCTCCGAATATACCGCTTAACATCCGACCCATATAGGTTGTATTTAGATTCATCCGAAAAAATTACTGAATCCCACTGAGCCTTTGTCCATGAAGCATCATGCTGTTTTGTCTAAGAAAGTCTCTTCTGCACCATTTTTTTTTTTTTTAAGTAACAGCTTTTACTTCGGGTGATATGCATGCAGACCGCATTCCGCAAGGCATCTTTGGACAGATTGTGCACTTAAATTGACACCACATTCTTTCTCAAATCTGACATATAAATCAGAAGCACTTGCATGACGATTACAGAGAGACATACGCTTGAGATATCGATCGTCAGATTTTGTGGTTACCCATCTTTCGGCCTGATCCGGACGTCCTTTCAATATCACCAGTTTCATGCTCCAACTTAATCACTCTCTAGACTGTCGATTGACTGCAGCCAATTTTTTTACGATAACATGTGTCGAATATCCTTCTGTAACTAAAGCAAGTGCCGCACACTTTTTCTCTTTCGTCAATTGAACATAATGAGCCATCCTTTCATCTCTTAAAGAATTAGATGAATAACCATTGTCCCCTTTTGGCATGCTATCTATAGAAATCGGATGATGCAATACTTCAGAAGAGTTGTATGATGCAATATGAATGTGGAATGACGTCATATCTTGCTTTGCAGCAACTAAGATAATTTTATGTAAGCAAAATAATGCATAATGTTAAAAAATGTTATTTTTTTTAGGTGATGCAGTTTTTTTTATGTATATATATATATATATATATATATATACAGTCCACTATAATTGGAAAATGAAGCAATTGTATTTTTCTTTTCAGTAAGCATTTTTAAGCCTCTAACAATATTTAAGAGGGATTATCAATACAATTAGTCTAGCTGTCTGTCTCTTGGTTCATCTGTCTGTCCGTCTCTATCTTCCGTAAATATTTTGAGAATTTCTTCAAAGTGATGTATATTATTTAATTTTACTGACGAATGTGTCCCCTATTTAAAATGACATTAATTGCACAATCAGTTTGTATACCGGGACATCCAAAAGAATGACAATACATTTCGTTTTATGAGAGATATTTTTATAAATCATGTTTAAATAATTTTTTATTGTAAAAATTTGTATTGAAATTGACATTTATTGTTAATATGCTAAACAAATATTTTGTATATAATATGATATGTTTAACGTTCAGATTTAAAGGGCTACACTAAAATATTCAGATACATAAAGGGTTATAATTAAAAATAGCTAAAATTGCTTTTCTGTTTGTGTTAAGCATTTTTAACTCATTCCAGGAATGCGTAAGAGTGATTATGAATCCAGTTAGTCTGTTTGTCTGCCTTTCTGTCCATCAGTCTATTTGTAATGAGATAATGTAGGAAAATAACTTTGCTGGTTAAATAATGCAACAAGTACATTCAGATGGGAAGTGTTAATAATCAATATCAACCGCATTTTTTCGTTTTTGTTTGTAGTTTTTAACACTTTCCTAAAAGTTGAAAAGTGTTATGTGTTCGGTTTTCTTTCTGTCTGTCCGCTCCCCAACTCCTGTAAATATTCACGAAATTCCTTCATACTGATAGATGTTATACAAGTTTACTATGGAATGTTTTTTATTTAACATCGGGTAAATACTATCGATGCAAGGACATCAAAAACATTCTAAAGCATTGAGTTCCGTGAGTACTAATTTTTTAAACTAAATTTAAATACCTTTATTTTGCACTAATAATGGAATTAAAATATGTTATTCATATGCACAAAAAATGTTTTCTATAAAATATAGTATGATTAGCATTAAGATTTTCAGGGTCAAACAAAGATATTTAGTTATTTAATTTAGTCTGTATATCTCACTGTCCCTCTATCTGTCCGCCTGGTCAATTCTAGCGTTCATAAATATTTTCAGAATTTCTTCAAAATTATGGTATTCAAGTTGACTATGGCATGCTCCCTATTTAAACAGTATAAATTGCTTAGCTGGTTTGTGTACAGGGTCACTCCAAAGAATGTCAATGTATTTCTCTCTGTGTGAGGAATTTTTATATATCATATTTTAAAATAACCTTGTGCTGCACAAATTATAATGAAGTTGACATTTATTATTAATATGCTAAAACAAATGATTTTATGGAATATGGCGTGTTTAGCCTAAATATTTACAGGGTTACACAAAAATATCTAGATAAAAATGTTATTTGACGTGATGTGAAGATAATAATAAATACTCGTTCTTCATTCACAAACCAAAACTATATTCAACATACAATACACAGATGCAAATATGCGTGGAAAACATGAGGTGCGATAAATCATTGCGAATAAATAATAAACAATATAATGTGAAGTAACAATGCGAAAATAATGCGAAAGATAATAATGTGAAAGATAGCATGCAAGCTACCGCGCGGATGAAAAAGAATAAACTGTACTTTTCGGTTTCTGTTCGAGTAGAGTTGAGATGTTCGTACCTGTTGAACAAAAAAAAGTAAAGTTGAGATGAAAACAGTTAAATCGAAAGTGTCATTGAGTGCGGAGTTCGATTATGCTAAGAATCGAATATGACTGTATGGTGGAAATCGAACATGACTCCCACCCTATCAGGGCGCTAGTCCTGATATAAAGGGAGAACAGCAATTTTGTTAACAGTTCTTTTAAAAACAGAGTCTTTCGTTTTTATAGACACCACTCTTACCAGCCCGTCGCTACCGGTGTGGACCTTTGTAATTCGACCAATTGGCCAGGATAAAGGTGAGCAGCTGTGGTCTATGATAACCACTAATTCTCCTTCCATGATATTTGATGCAGGATGTTGCCATTTATTTCTTTCTTGCAAGGAACTGAGATACTCCTTTTTCCAAGCTCTAGAAATATCTCGTCTCATTTTTTGTACCATTTGCCATCGGTTCTTGAGATTCCTGCTACAGGATAATGGTTCATCTGCAGGTGAAAGCATGACATCACCTGTAAGAAAATGTGATGGGGTGAGAACATTAATAGAGTCTGTATCAGAATCAGTACTTTTAAAGAGGGGACGTGAATTTAATAGGTATTCGATTTGTGTTAATAAAGTGCTCAGTTCCTCAAATGTCAACCGTGTATCACCGATTACTCGTTTAATGTGAAATTTGCAGGAACGTACTGCAGCTTCCCAAATTCCCCCGAAATAAGGTGATGCGGGAGGAATAAAATGCCACTCTATTGTGGCTTGTGTCAAATAATGTGCTATGCATTCATTTCTTGGTAAGGACAATATTTGTTTTCATCGAGTTTCCTTTTAGCACCAGCAAAATTGGTTGCGTTATCACTGTAAATATGACTAGGTGAACCACGTCTAGCACTGAAACGTCGTAAGGCAGCTATAAATGCGTCAGTTGTCAAATCGCTGACAGCTTCGATGTGTACTGCTTTTGTAGCAAGGCAAATGAATAAAGCTATGTATCCTTTTGTTGTTTTAGAGCCACCCTTGTTAAATTTTATATACATTGGATTAGCACAGTCCACACCACATGCAAAGAAAGGTCGCTCGAGATTTACTCGATGTGGTGGTAAGTTTCCCATGAGCTGGGGTGTAGAAGTAGCTTTGAAACGGAAGCATTTCACGCATTTATTAACAAGTGTCGATTGATTGCAGCCAATTTTTTTACGATCACACGTGTCGAATATCCTTCTGTAACTAAAGCAAGTGCCACACACTTTTTCTCTTTCGTCAATTGAACATAAGGAGCCATCCTTTCATATCTTAAAGAATGAGATAAATAACCATTGTCCCCTTTTGGCATGCTATTTATAGAAATCGGATGATGCAATACTTCAGAAGAGTTGTATAATGCAATATGAATGTGGAATGCCGTCATATCTTGCTTTGCAGCAACTAAGATAATTTTATGTAAGCAAAATAATGCATAATGTTAAAAAAAATTATTTTTTTTAGGTGATGCAGTTTTTTTTATGTATATATATATTACTGTATATATATATATATATATATATACAGTCCACTATAATTGGAAAATGGAGCAATTGTATTTTTCTTTTCAGTAAGCATTTTTAAGCCTCTAACAATATTTAAGAGGGATTATCAATACAATTAGTCTGGCTGTCTGTCTCTTGGTTCATCTGTCTGTCCGTCTCTATCTTCCGTAAATATTTTGAGAATTTCTTCAAAGTGATGTATATTATTTAATTTTACTGACGAATGTGTCCCCTATTTAAAATGACATCAATTGCACAATCAGTTTGTATACCGGGACATCCAAAAGAATGACAATACATTTCGTTTTATGAGAGATATTTTTATAAATCATGTTTAAATAATTTTTTATTGTAAAAAATTGTATTGAAATTGACAGTTATTGTTAATATGCCAATCAAATATTTTGTATATAATATGATATGTTTAACTTTCAGATTTACAGGGCTACACTAAAATATTCAGATATATAAAGGGTTATAATTAAAAATAGCTAAAATTTCTTTTCTGTTTGTGTTAAGCATTTTTAACTCATTCCAGGAATGCTTACGAGTGATTATGAATCCAATTAGTCTATTTGTCTGCCTTTCTGTCCATTAGTCTATTTGTAATGTGATAATATAGGAAAATAACTTTGCTGGTTGAATAATGCAACGAGTACGTTCAATTGGGAAGTGTCAATACCAACCGCATTTTTTCGTTCTTGTTTATAGTTTTTAAAACTTTCCAAAAAGTTGAAAAGTGTTATGTGTTCGGTTTGCCTTTCTGTCTGTCCGCTCTCCAACTCCCGTAAATATTCACGAAATTCCTTCATACTGATAGATGTTATACAAGATTACTATGGAATGTTTTCCATTTAACATGGGGTAAAAACTATCGATGGTATTTGTGCAAGGACATCAGAAAAAATTCTAAAGCATTGAGTTCTGTGAGTACAATATTCTTTAAACTAAATTTAAATACCTTTATTTTGCACAATCATAATGGGATTAACATTTATTATTTATATGCACAAAAAATGTTTTCTATAAAATATAGTATGATTAGCATTAAGATTTACAGGGTCAAACAAAGATATTTAGTTATTTAATTTAGTCTGTCTATCTTACTGTCCGTCTATCTGTCCGCCTGGTCAATTCTAGCGTTCATATATATCTTCAGAATTTCTTCAAAATTATGCTATCCAAGTTCATTATGACATGCTCCCTATTTAAACAGCATAAATTGCTTAGCCGGTTTGTGTACAGGGTCACTGCAAAGAATGTCAATGTATTGCTCTCTGTGTGATGAATTTTTATAAATCATATTTAAAAATAACCTTGTACTGTACAAATTATAATGAAATTGACATTTATTATTAATATGCTAAAACAAATGATTTTATGGAATATGACGTGTTCAGCCGATTTACAGGGCTACACAAAAATATCTTGATACATTAAAGAATTCATTGCTGGAATTGAATTTCCATTTGTGTTATGCTTTTTTAACACTTTCCATCAAAATTTAAGAACGATTATGGTTTCATTGAGTCAACCTGTCTGTCTTTCTTTCCTTCTGTCTATTCCTTTTGACTGACTGAGTGAGTGAGTGAGTGGGTGATTCATCATCGCCCAGACCAAACCCCTGGACCATAAAATTTTGTGACAATGTTCTTTCTATGACGTAGGCATCCACTAAGGAGCGATTTTACAAAATTCGCCCCCCCCCAAGGGGGGAAAGGGGGCAAAACGTGAATTCACACAATCCTTCATATCTCAAACAAAACAACAGATATCCGTAAAATTTTTGCTTTAAAATATAGCTAATACAAATGTCTAAAAAAAAAGATCTGGAATTTTCAAAATTCGGTCCCCAAGGGGGGCGGGAGGGGGGGGGGGGGCAAAACGTGATTTCACATGCGTAAAACGTAATTTCGCATAATCCTATATATCTCGAACAAAAAAATAGATACATGTGAAATTTTTTCTCTAAAATATAGCTAATGAAAATATCTAAGAACCAATTTCTGGAATTTTAGAATATCAGCCACCAGGTGGGGCAGCAAGGGGGGGGGGCTATGGGGCAAAAACAAATAGAAATACAGTTAGGCCGTTCAAAATTTGTACAGATAGGTTTTAAAGGCCTGCAAGTCGAATGGGGATATTTTCGAAAGTGTAAAGTTATTAGGAGGGCCGGGAAGGGGGTGAGGAGAAGGGGGGGGGGCAAAAAAATAAAAGTGGAGTTAAATCGTTCAAAATTGGTATATAGAGGTTTTCGATACTTACAAATCGATTGCGGATATTATCGAATTTATAAAATTATTAGGAGGGTTGGAAAGGGGGGAGTGGGGTGGGAAGGGGGGCTATGGGCAAAAACAAATAGAAATACAGTTAGGCCGTTCAAAATTGGTACAGATAGGTTTTAGAGACCTGCAAGTCGAATGGGGATATTTTTGAAAGTGTAAAGTTATTAGGAGGGCCAGGAAGGGGGAGGGGCGGAGGGGCAAAAAAAAAAATAAAATAGAGTTAGATCATTCAAAATTGGTACATAGAGGTTTTCGATACCTACAAATCGATTGCGGATATATTCGAATTTTTAAAATTATTGGGAGAGGCGGGAAGTGGGGGAGCGGAGGGGGGAAAATAAAAATAGAGACAGATCGTTTAAAACTGGTGCATAGAGGTTTTTGATACTTACAAATCGATTGCGGATATTTTCGAATTTGTAAAATTATTAGGATAGACGGGATGGGGGGGGGGTTAAGGGGGAAAATAATAGAAAGAAGTGTTAGAGAATTTTGGGAATTTTTCCCGAAGGCAGTGGGAACACGGTGGGACATTTTTCCTAATCAGATTTTGTTTCTCTTTTTCTTCACGTGATAAAAATTAATGCAATTTTGAGAATTCAGTAATTATAGTGATTCATTTAAAAATAGGGACTAGCGAAGCGGGCGTCGCCTGCCAGTAATTCATAAAAGCGCATGACTTGTTTAATATATATAAGTAGCTGAATGTGCAAAACAATCATATTTTTGTTACTGTTTCATTTAACAATTTACTTAGATAGGCGGATAATTTAGTTCCTCATTGTTTGAGAGAAAATAAATTTTTATAATAAGTTAATAATAAGCCTAATAAGTTGATTTTTTTTTTTTTTTTAATACAATGATTAATATGTTCTTAAAGTATCATAAAAAGGAAGACAGTTTGTAGTTAAAAAGGAAATAAAATAGAATAAGAAGGATTAAACAGAAAGAAAGATTTTAAAGAGAAAATAAGTGTGTGTTTTAGGTTACACTATTCCTACTGGCAATTGATTATGTCTGGAGCTCACCCCTAAGAATGATCAGGAGACAGGCCATCATAAATTTTGATTCTCCATTGTGGAGATGTCGCTAACGCTACGGTGTCCCTACAGAAGTATAATTTGGATGGAAACATGGAGAACATTGCGATTACGACGGATTTTACGTGCAACAGCCATCATTAGTATACACGACGGTTTTTGGCTGGCTCGAATAGCGAACCTGCAAACTTCCAATTACAAGTTTGACGCTCTATCGTCCAGCTTACTTCGGCCCCAATTTAAAGGGAAAAAATTAAGAAGAATACATTTACTATACACATTCATAGCCAATCGATCTTTGGTCTGTCTACATAATGCATTATTTTCTTGCTATAGTGGAAACTTCGAATACACTCCTTCTCATATTTATAAGGACACTTTATATTTTTAAATAACTAACGTAAAAATATTTGTAAACAAGATTATACTAAGTGCACTTAATATATCTAGTATTCTAAAAATCAAAACTGTTATAATTTTTTAATATAAAACAAATTAATAAAAAATAATACAAAATGTGTTTTTCTACATGTTTTTAGATGTTCATAATTATAGAGACAATCCAGATTTTTTCGTTTTATTTAACTTACTAGCGGATAAATTACAGTTGACATGCGAATTTGTTAACTACTGGGCTAGATTAATTCATATTCAAAAAAATTAAAAAAAAATCATGAATAAGCCTTCAATATTTCTTGGACGGACATTACTGATAATTCCTCGAAAAAAAGAACGTTCAAGTAGTGAAGTATGATAAATGTGTTTTTTAAGTCGAAGGATAATTTCAATCCGCTGAATTTCTAATGAAATTCGAAGGTCTAAAATTGCTGAAGGAAATGTGATCAAACGTTGAACTGCTGATTCGATAGGAGAGAGATTTGATGCTAAATCGGAGTTCTTTTACAGAGATCGAAGACTCATAATTCCTCTAACTGTTCTACTCATAATGATTGCTGCCGAATTTGCTCGTAATTTTTAACGAAAGATTAGGGTCTACATTTATGCATGTTTAAAATAATTAATAATATGTTAAAATAAATAAAATACCTGTAATAATCAATCAGCATTTAATGAGGGAAAGAACGTCTGTGTTAAAGTTGAATAAAGACAATATTAAATGGTAAAATGTTGCATTTTCGGATGAAACACGTTTTATTCTTGATTAACCGAATGGTTTTAACAGTTACTGGCACGATCTGAAGATAGCGAAAGACAGAGCAGATATTTTAAAGGCAGATATGAATCGGGCATTTTAAAGGTGGATCTATGGTGCTCTGGGGAGCTGCTTCTACTGAAGGCAGAATGAATTTAGTAATTTTTTCTATTATTATGAACATCAAGAGAATATCCGCAAATTTTAAACGTGGAATTATCAGTTTTTTATTAGATATTGTGGGGTAATAATATTTCTTTCAACAAGACTTACATTTTTGCTCTACTTTTAGAGCAATAGGAAATAGTTTGAAGAAAGAAACTTCTGTATTATTGCCTTTCTCGTGGCCTAAAAGTTGAAAAAACCTTACCTTATGATATTAGAAAAGTGCATGCAAGTGGAAAGCAATTTGAAATAGTTTAAATGTATTAAGAATATCATATATGCTATATGAAATTGTATTGAAACTGAATATTTTAAAAAAAGCATATTTACACCAGAGAGAATGTCTGACTGTTTAACCCTAAAAAAAGACCCCATAGAATATTAATTTAAAGAATAACTGAAAAAAATTGCTAAAATTCGAGCTGTCCTTATAATTGTGAACACCTGAAAAATCATCTTTTTACCATATTTAAAGTTTTTTAAGATAGAAAAACGATAAAACTTTTTAAATATAGTCTATTAATGAAATTCAAATTAATTAAAAATATATTTGTTTAAATAATAGTGTTCAGTGTTTAGTTAATATAGGAAAATGGGTGTCCTTATAATTATGAGAAGGAGTGTATATCCTATAACCGTTTGAAAGGTAATCATCTATTAAATCTTTTGTAATATTTATAGATAATAAATTTTCTAGTAATCACTCTTTTGTATTATTCAGATTTTCTTTAAGTTCCCTCACAATTTTTACGTGACGTTTCTCGTATGCAAATCAAAAGCCTTTTGATGCGCCCTGTATTCCTGTTAGGTTTGTGCTTACATTACGGTATACTCTGTATACTTCTGATTATTTAAAATTAACTTCTTCAAGCGTTCCAAAATCTTCAATGGTTTTAGAAAAGAAATGGATTTTTCCCTATTTCATGGAGAACATATATATGAACAAATCACATATGCTTTCCGTGAAATATATTGGGTAGAGTAATAAGTTTCCAAGTGTGTTTCAGAGAAATGAATACGTAATTAAGAACTGAGAATAATACTTTTATTCATAAAAATATGCTGAATTATTATTTAACAACCTTCAACTATCCGTTGAACAGTTTAGGGATGATGTCAATACAGAACGATTTATCTTTTGACGCAATGAATTGCGTCAAAAGATAATTATTGCGTCAAATAGATTGCGTCTATTTTCGTTCTTTGTCTACTGTCTGAAAGTGTACAGAAGACAAGACGTTGACCAGTGTTGCCAGATTAAGAACATTTTTTATTCAATATCTACCACAAAATTTTAATTGCAATGTTTGCCTAATTACTTTGAAGAATAATCCTCTATCACGTATATCAAATGTCCCATCTCAAAGTTACTGGTGGTAGTAGAATAAAGAAAGTTCCCAATCTGGCAACACTGCACTGAGCATCGACTGAAATAAATCATAGTCCAAAACGGCTATGTTGTGGTATAATGTCGGGTGTTCCAAAACTTCCTAGCTCAGCATTACTAACGGGTCTGACAAGTTTTGATACACGAGGCTTGCGTTATCAGGGAGTAATTTTACGGGGAACAGAATTTTGAAAGGAATTGGAATTTCTCGTCCTATTTTCCAGGTCAATTACCGTAATTGATTCTTACAGCATTCAGCAGTAAAACTTGCACTGGATTCCAATATTTCTTAATAAATTACACCCTTTATATCCCACCACACTGTCAAAAAAAAAAGTCCTGTTTGCTGCAGTTTGCTTCCAGAAATTTTCTGTAATTCAGAGAAATACGTTCTATCAGCGTAATTTTTCCGTTGATAGAACGTATATGCAGATGCATAGTTGAACTCTTTTGCATTAAATGGCTCATTTCGGCGTGGATATTGATGCTTCGCAAAGATTCACCAATGCTTTTTGCATTACTGAATGTCGTAACATATTTATTATTTTAAATTCCGTCTTGAATTTTCACAAAAGTGATTTTCTGTGTTGCCGGTATTGCAGATTCAGGTACTTTAATGCATGCTCATCTTTGTTCCTCTGGTTCAATGCATGTGGTATCCATGTTCTTGTCTTCTGAATCTTTCCTGTTGTGTGAAATTGACTAGAAATCATTTCTCGTGAAACTTATAGTTGTTAGACAAGTTTTTTTTTTTTTTTTTTTTTTAGGACTGAGGGCCTATTAGTCTCAATCTGGGATTTTTGCGTTGTCGATTTCGATAGTTGGACATTTGTCGAAATCTAAAATTTATCGAAAATATAATTGAATAATTTGAAAGCTATGCTATAATTTGAAAAAAGAAAAAAAAAAAAAAAAAAAAACTAATAGTCCTCCGTCCTAAACTAAATTCTGCTTTTGCCAGAATTTCATCAAAATCTTTTTTTGCTTTTTATTATTACTGAAAGAAAAAGAAAAGAAAATTAATAATAAACAGTATCGTTACAAGCAATATCGAAAAAGTTTTTTTTTAATAATTTTGAATTAGGAAATAAAAAGTGCGCGTGAAATAATATAAAATAAAAATAAGTAAAAAAATGAATTTAATGATTTAATGTTTTTGTTTTCCGGTGGCTGCTCATGCGTATAAAAATTGCGTATTAAAACGAGTCGAAGAAGGAAGCGAAATAAGTATTGAGTTATATTACGATAAATACGATATATAATATGATACGATATATTAGACCTATCGTCCAGGATTAGTAGGCATTTTCGTTGAAAGAAATAGTTTGTTCGTTCGGTGCAACTTGCGCATTAGTTCCGTGAGGTACAACTTTCACATTAGTCCCTTGAGGTACAACTTTCACTTTAGTTCCGTCAGGTACAACTTGCACATTAGTCCCTTTTTTTTTTTTTCTTTAAGCAAAAAGGCGGAAATCAGAAAAAGAAAAAGTTTTGGCAAAATGCTAAAATATGTAACAACTTTCACGCCCGTGTGGTATTGCTGCAATAAAAACCGTTTTACAGATGAGGGTGAAAAACTAATACGAACATACGTTACGTGTCATAGCTGACGTTGATTTGACGACGAATTTGGTGATATTTCGGAGGTTTAATAAATGGCGGTAAATATTTTCTCTTCCCAGGTCTGTCTGTTCAGCTTAAGAACGACTGACTACACTAAGGCCCCAGGTTTCGGTGTAATGCCATTCTAGTAGTTTTATTATTATTATTTTTTCAATAAAAAAATGTGTTGTAAAATCTATCCCCCCCCCCTCGTTTACGATACATCTTCAATGAGCAGCGTTTGAAAATTTTCATGCCTAGCCTTCAGTAAAGCGCCGCGATGTTCTCGATTGGTAATTTCAAAATTGTCATCTTTAAAAATTCGAAATTGAAATTTGAATGTGCCATTCAATGTTGTTTTTCTCCGAGCAAAGAATAGATTGTTTGACATGCTTTTTAAAAATAAGATCGTTGGATAATGATCTGAAATGCTTCAGAAATTTTACTTTCTTGAAATTAATAATAAATGCGGTGACGAATAAATTACATACACTCTCAGAAATGGATACTCAAGTTTCACGAAATTTTCTTTAATTTTCACGAAACCGTTTCCAGGGAAATACTCAGAGCGAATATTTCATCAAATTGAGAAAATTACTTTTGTCACTTGTTTGAACATATGAATTTCGTCAAAAGTAAAGATACATTTTTTCATCCTAGTTTCGTGATACAGAATAAAATACAAATTATAGAATTATAAAATTGCTTACAAGTTCGTTGCTTTAGGCATTAATTCCTAATTATATTTAATGAAAATGATTCCTAATTCTTGGTAATTCTTAATATCAACATTAAAATATTAATATCAACAACAACATAGGGCAACATTTCCTAATGATTCCTAATTATATAAATAAAACAGGGCAATAAAAGTCATTTGGACATTTAATTGACAGCTTTGAGACCTATAGTTACAATGACTTATGTCTCAATTGATCCATATTGTTACAGAAATTCACAGAAACAAGCGCACACAATATTTTGTAGACATAGGACATCACAAACAGCCATGCCAGCACCGGGATTCGAAACCGAAACCTGCGAATCAAGAAGGTAGCGCCCTACCGACCGAACCACTAGGCCGGCAAATAAAAATCCTTGTAACGTAAAGTCGAAACAACACAGGAAAAAAAACAAGAACATGGCGGTAATGAAAGCTAGCACATGCTATTATGAGTGCAGACGCCCATATAGATAAAGAGCATCATCTATAAATGGTGTATCAACTAAAGAGATTAATATTATCTGCCAACATTAACTGAAGACAAAAGGAATAAAATCTTTTTGTAAAAAAATAGAACCGACTCCAAAAAGCAACTACTATTCAAACAACTAAAAAAAAAAATTGGTACGAAATGAAACTGTAAATTGCGCCTAAAAGTATAAAATAATTTCCTTCGCCAAACAACATATAACACTACAATTAATCATAACTTTTGAAGTCGGCGCAAAATTAAATAAAATTTAATTAGTTTTTAAAGGTTTGTTTTTAGATCGGTAGCAACAAATGCTGTTGTCTCGAATGATCTATTTTCATGTTTCCTTTATTATTTTATCACTGTATACAATTGGTCCATTAGTAGCATCTACATAGAACAGTGAAAATTCTTCAAAAAGCGGTATTTGTTTCTACGAAGTCAGAGTTTCCTTTGCAAATTTGGTATAACTTTGATAACCATCATCCTCGGTGGCTTTTGAATTTGGCGATCAAAACGCAATGCAAAAATATACACGCAAGATGCATATTTTCATAATATGTATTGTACGAAGTAGTTTCATATTCTTGATTGCTCTCTTAATATACCTTATCAAAATAATAATGATATCCCAGAGAAATTAAATATGTTTGCCAGATAATTTTGCGATTTTTCTTTCACCAAGAACATCAGATACCAGCATCTTCGCCAACTTTTGCTGCTTACGAAATCTTATTTGTTTTCTTGAATCAAAGTAGTTTTCGGCTGTGTTTCGCAGGTGACAATGTGAGATGTGTATTTTGAATAGGATTTGATTTTTGTATTGAATAAAGGTATAAATTTTTATTTAATTTTGCGCCGACTTAAAAAGTTATGATTAATTGTCGTGTTATAGGTTGTTTGGCGAAGGAAATTATTTTATACTTTTAGGCGCAATTTGCAGTTTCATTTCGTACCAATTCTTATTTTAGTTGTTTGAGTACTTGTTGCTTTTTGGAGTCGGTTCTATTTTTTTACAAAAAGATTTTTTTTTCTCATTTCAGTGAAAACTTATTCATATAGCAGAACATCAGAAGATGTTCGAAGGCAGTTTCACAAATCACAACATTCAAGAAAAGTGACATAACTCAAAAAATGGTTTATGTCACTGAAAAATACATGAAATACACCCAATGTGAACAAAAAAGTTACATCTCCATCTACAAAGTTATCCACTCGAGAGACAGTTGTGCCAGTTTTATTCTAGTCAAGTTATTTTTAAGTTGATTTTTCTCAAATACTGCATTTTTAAGTTGTGTCCCTTTTCTTGCCTTTATCGGATATGAACAAAAAACTATCTGTTGAATGAACATATGTTAAATTAAAATGTCTTTAGAAATGTAAAGAACGGATACGCTGTATTCGTAACTAAAAATTCTGTTAGGCATATATATTGAACTTTACAGTGAATACGTGTCACCCGCTGCGCTGGAAATTGTAGAGCGTAAAGTTCAAACAAAGAGCAAAATATGCACTGCAGCTGACGTACAGAAGTTTCAACATCGATACTTACATACTGCTTTTACCAGTGTAGCTTTAGGCGTTCAGCAGTTAGTGTGAGAACAGACTTTTGTGAGTATCCTGTAATTTGTTTATATCTTAATGAAATCATAATGAAACCTATTTCAAACCAAGTTCATTACGACAACATAAAAAGTATTAAAATTAAATCATCTCTTACGAAGTTATAAGCTAACAAATTTCAACAACAACGAGAAACATGGTTTGTATTGAGAACCTCTTTCTTTATGAAGTCGGTTTAAAACGTCTATGCGTTAATCGATGTGACCGCTTACAATAACCATACTTTGAATTTTGCATAGCATAAATGTCACCCGCTACGCTACAACATATGCAATGTCGTTCAAGTGTGCACAAAACAGGAAATTGCGAACAATCAAAAGCACGTTTTAAGCGCTCTGTTTTTAGCATTAATGTCTAAACTATTATTGCGTACTACATCGATGATGCTCCGCAATTTTATCATTCACTTTTTTCCCCTGTCTTGAAACGTTTTCGAGGTAGGATCGCTAACTCCACTCTTCGCTTTAGGCGGTTGAATTGCGCAGCACATGTCCACTTTACTACACCTACATACCACTTTTATGACTATAGCTGCAGCTGTTCAGCAGTTAAAAGAATCGGGGCTGACTTTTTTGGGCACCCTGTATTTTCTTTTGATGGTAAAGATCTTACAATGGGACCTATTTCAGACCAAGACCTTTACAATAAAACAAAAAATATCATCCGTTCGGATCGGAAATCGGATCATCCGTTCAGAAGTTATGAGCTAACAAAAACAAAAAAACAAAAAAACAAACATACGCTTTGAATTGAGAACCTACGCCTTTTTGAAGTCGGTTAATTAGAGCATCTCTTACGAAGTTATAAACTTACAAACACCACCAACAACACATAGCTCGAATTAAGAACACCCTCCTTTCTGAAGTTGGTTGAAAACGACTTTGCGCTAATCGATGTGACCGCTTACAGTAACAGTACTTTGAACCACAGAGTATACATGTCATCCGCTACGCTGCAAAGTGTGCAACGTAGTTCAAGTGTGCACAGTGTAGGAAATTGCGAACATACAACTGCACGTTTTAGGCGTTCTATTTTCAGCAATAATGTTTAAAAACTGTCTTTTCGTAGTAAATCGATGAGGCTCTACAACTGCATAACTAATTTTTCTCCCATCTTGAACAGTTTTTGAGATAGGAGCGCTAATTCCACTGTTCCTCACCAGATGGCGCTGCAAGCGATTTAACCGTGTACTGCATGGCCACTTTGCTATACTTACATAACATTTTTATCACTATAGCTTCAGCCTTTTAGCAGTTAAAAGAGTTGGAACTGATTTTTTGGGGCACCCTGTATTTTCTTTAGATCGTAAAGATATTACAATGGGACCTATTTCAGACCAAGACCTTTTTAACAAAACAAAAATTATCAAAATCGGAGCATCCGTTCAGAAGTTATGAACTAACAAACATAAAAAAAAAAAAACATACGGTTTGAATTGAGAACCTTCCTTCTTTTTTGAAGTCGGTGAAAAACCTTTATTTCTTAACTCACAAAAACTTTAAAATTAGAATAAAAAGCATAGTCACCTCCACCAAGAATAAAATAGGATGAGACACTTTCTAATATTGCATAAAAAAGCTATAAATGCACGCGTATACGCAAACAGTAAAATCATGCATCCTTCGTTAACTTTTAAACATTTTTCCTGGTTTCTAGGTACAGAAATAATCATTATTTTCGAAGCTATTAGTTCTCTGACGGCCCTAACGCTTTATGAAATGTAGATGTCTCCTGTTGGTCTAAATGCTCTAAAACGCCCGTATTGCAGTTTTTTTTTTTTTTTTTTTTTTTTTTTTTTTTTAGTGGAAAAAAAAAAAAAAAAAAAAAAACCCTAGTATGTTGTGGACATCACAAGACTTTCTTCAATATATAATCCTATACAAATCTACGCAATACAAATAATTTATTAAATTATGATTTATTCAAATTATTTTCCACGGTGATTGCACACGATTTTTATCTCAAAATAGCATAAAACTAAATGCCGAAAAAAAGCCAATTTTGTGCAGACATGAGAAGAAATGCAAGTTTTTTTAAAGTTTCTTTAAAGTTCCTTTAAAGTTTTTAAAAAGTTTTTTTTTTTTTTCGTTAAAAATGAAAGAATCGATAACGTCATTTTAATTTATCACACATCTATGGTTCAAACATTCGTTTTAAGAGTATTGACGAGTTCTTTCGAAAGATACACATATTAAAAATTTACACCCCCCGGGAGGGAGGCAATGAACCTACATTCACACATTTTTACTACTACTCAATCAGAAATTCATATAAATTTTAAAATCAAGTGTTAAAAATAACTCTCATTATGTACATTTATACGTCCTATACTGCCAACTTAAAAATTTAGAAAAAAAGAAAAAAAAAATAGGATGACAGCACCAACTGCTAAGAAATTCATCCCAAAATCTTATCAGCACCAGTTTAGGTCAGGGTCTAACTAAATTCCAAGTTTGGTCAAATTTCGTTCATTCGTTTGTGTGGTACAGCGCCCATAAAATTCGTGATAGTCACACACAGACACACATTTATAAAAACAATTAAATCGTGTTCAAGACATTTCAAAATGTGTAAATCTGTTGAAAAAACTGGAGTTCGAAAATTTTCATGAATCCAATACTTTCCTATGTAGAAGAAAATAAAAAGAAGTTTGACTCTGTCTGTGGCCGTTCAATTGTTATGATTCTTTTTTTTTCCCCGAAGAGAGTGCATACTTTTTGCTATAGCTACATACAGGGTGGTCCGAAAAACATGATAGAAAGTAAGCGAGCGTTGTGGAAAAAATAAAATATGCAAGAACATGAAACCTATGTTATTGAATAAAGGTATGAATGACATTTAATATACAAAGTGCTCGAAATGTCTACCGTCCCCGACTATAGTGTTATAAAGCCAGTTCCGAAACTCTGTCATAAAGCGCTGGAGTGTGTCGGAATCAAGTGCATCAATCTCGATTCTGATGGTCGATTTCAAGAGAATCAGGGGATTCCTCTAGATTCTGTCCTTGGTGTAAACCCATAAGAAGAAGTCGCGCGGATTTAGGTCCGGACTGTATGGGGACCCCTCTATCCCGTGCCCCGTGAATGTTTCTTCATCCAAAGCAATCAAATGCTCACTAAACGTCGTTTTAAGCCACAGGAAGACATCAGCAGTTCTATGGAGACGAGCCCAATCTTGCATGAACCAGTACTAGCGTGTCATGTTGAGACAGCCCACTTCAGGGCCAAAGTGACGCTCTAGAAACTCTCGATGCTTCACTTCCGTGACCATACCGTCAATGAATATCGGACCACTCATCCGCTTCGACGATATGGCACACCACACCGTGACCCTTTGTGGATACAGTCGTGAGACGACAGTGAGATGAGGTTTTTCCGTACCTCAATGGCGCCTCAAAAAATATTCTTACGATAAATAATCGTTTTTCCAAGGTCAGGGATTCCATATTGGTTATTCATTATTTCCGGTAATCAAGCATTCACCTTAAATGTCAATATATGTGCTATTACAATATGGAAGAATTATACTTATATCAATACATTTGAAATCAGGAACTTTAAAATACTCTCTATCATGTTTTTCGGACCACCCTGTAAATATTTAATAAAGTGTATGAGAGATACGTATTTTTACGGAGTTTTTATGTATCTGGACTCCTATCCTCCTATCGTCTTTCCCCTACCGTAGTAATTCATTGTAGACAATAATTATGTAAATAAATTTGTATCGTATTTACTTTATATATTATAATTGTATATTTATTTGTATCATAATAATATTTTATACATTCATTTATTCCTTGATTTATTCCTTCCATTTATTCCTTGATATTCCTTGATATGCACATTCATACAAACTGTCAAAAAAAAAAAAAAAAAAAAGTCCTGTTTGCTGCCAGAAATTTTCTGTAATTCAAAAAGATACGTTCTATCAACATAATTTTTCCGTTGACAGAACGTATTTTTCTCAATTACAGAAAATTTTTGGCAGCAAACAGGACTTTTTTTTTGACAGTGCAGAAGTTCCTGTAACTTAAAATAGACGGAGCTTGTTTTGGAATTGCGTAAGTACCCAAATGCAGTGTTTGGTATAAATGCACTTAAATGAGAAAATTATTCCGGTGTGAATGCTGGGTTATTATTATTATTTATTTATTTTATTATTTTTTTTTTTTCCGGGATAAGAAGAAAAAAAAAAGGGCGAAACTTTTATAATTGTAAAAAAGGCATCCATTTTGACCAAGAGATGTACAAATAAATAGGACTGTCAAAGGGTTAAAACTCGTTTGAAAAGATTTCAATTTTGATTACCAGTTGCTTTATTACTTTCTTCTATATGTATATATAGAGAAAGTATTGGATTCGTGAAAATTTTTGAACTCCAGTTTTTGATGGATTTACACGTTTTGGGATGTCCTGAACACTATTCGACTGATTTTAGAAAATGTCGGTCTGTCTGTGTGTGTGTATCACAAATTTTGTGGACGCTGTATCTCACGAATCAATGAACGAAACTTAACCAAACTTCGTATTTAGTTGACCCTGACATAAACTGGTGCTGAATAGATTTGGGGATCAATCGCTCAACAGGTGGCGCTGTCATAGCATTTTTTCTAAATTTTTAACAGTGCAGTATAGGACAAAATTTCGTATGAATGTGCATAATGAGAGTTATTTATAACGTGTTATCGTGAAATTAATATGAATTATTGATAATAGTAGTAGTAAACTAAGGAAAAAGTTTTGTACATGTGGGAGCATCCCTTCTCCCCCTCCTGGGGGGAAATACCCCCTCGGGGGGAGTAAATTTTCAATATGGGTATCTTTCGAAAGATCTCGCCAGTGCCTTTAAAACGAATGGTTGAACTATTGATCTGGGTTAATTTAAAGCAAAGTTATCGATTATTTTTATTTTTTGACGAAAAAAAAAGTATTTCTTCAGATAATTGTAAAAAATTTATTTTCTTTCGGCATTCAGTGATATAATTCTGTCAGATAAAAATCGTCTGCCTTTATAATGGAAAATAATTCAATAATTTAATAAATAATTTGCATTGAAGAAATTTTGTGTACAATTATATAGAAGAAAGTCATGTGGTGGCCACATTATACTAGTTTTTTTTTTTTTTTTTTTTTTTACAGTTCTTTATCATTTTAATTTAATTTATCAAAATTAATCTTTTAAACAGTACAGGAAACTGTTATCCTATCTAAAAGGCATAATGTAAAAATTCTTTTTTATTTTGAAGCCATGCGAAAAATTATATTATTTATCACAAACAATGAATCGAGAAAGTAAAACTTTGGAAAGCATTACGTATATATAGAAAATTAACTAAAGTAAAACAATAAAGATAAGTATGTTATCTCCATGATTTTTCCTCCATTATACAATGCAATTGGTTTCAAATAGACGAAAAAAATTCTTGTATTTCAAATGTACAGAATGAAAAAGAAAACGTAATGATGGTCATTTATCTGGCAATATATCATCTTAAATAAGAACAAAAATATAATAAAAAAATGAAATATACAAGGTCATTTTGAAGTATAATTTTACGGATTTTACAGTAGCTCTATATTGCGTGTACTGATTGTTTGATTAAGTAGGTATCATTTAATGTATTATGTAATGTGATTTAATATACTTCTTCTTAATGTAGTTTTATTAGAAAAATTATTACTGTACATCCCGTTTATTAAAGAACGTCTTTTTTATTCTAGTATGGGTAATGTAAATATATTTTTCATTAGCTTTTTGGATGTAACTCTACATTTTTCTCAATGTTACTTTAATCTAAATGTATTATAATTAATATTTCAGTTGAAAGAAAAACATATATTTAGGAATAATGTATTTATAAATAACATAAATGAAATCGATTTATATATTTATACATACGAGGGGTGATCAGAAAAAAAGGTTACAAGTCAAATAAAGAAATATTTATTAACAATAGACAGAAAATACAAAAGAGAATTAAGAGGCATATATGCCTATCACTTTTCGGCATAATCACCAAATCCTTGGTTATTTTGCTTATTTATTACAGTTTTATATTTCCTTTTTCTGCATTTGCGCATAGGTTTATAAACACTCTGTTCTAGTTTAATATTTAAAAATTCAAGTTTTATTTAATCTAATTTTTAAAATTTATCTTATATATATATATATATATATACCTTTGAAAGTATTTTTTAAATATAAACTTAAAAGCAGTTATTTGTAAATAAAAAAACATTAATATATTAATTCCGTTTTTTTGAAAGTTATGTTTATACTTAGGTAAATCCATGGGATCAAGGCTTTTCTTTTCAGAAAAATGTTGAATGTTTTCCAAAAACTTGATTGATGTTTTCGTTGGCAGTTGAAGCAGGAGTTGTGTACTTAAAGGAGCATATCCTGAAGAATTTATTGATCCATTTGAGTAGAGATTTGTTCCGTTCACGCTTAAAAAAAAAATGTAACATATTTTAATATCATTTATGGAAAGAAGCGTGAATTATATAATAAAAACTCGGGTAGTGATATTTAGCTTGGTTGTTCAGTTGGGTTATTGAATTTAATAAAAATAAAATCGTTGAATTTAAGAATAATAATAATAAAAAAAAGTCATTGAATTTAAAGTACCCATTAATTTTTCTTTCTATCTGCATGCTTATTTGATTTAAAGTATATTATAAAATTTATCATGTTTTCATTAACTCACTTTCTTGTTTGTTTGTTCAGTACAAATCTTCTGATCGATTTTTAACTAACTTCCCGACTAGTTAGACATTTGAAACTTTTAGGGCCTTATTCACCAACTTCTTAACACTCGGATTAAACCTCGGATCAGTGGTAATCGCTCGATCATACAAAAATCGGTATTCTCCAATAAAAATCCGCGACAGATCTGTAGAACAGAGGTTCACTGGTGTTTGTTTACATTTTGGCGATATTATCCGTGCGCCAACGAACCAAGGAAATGAATTTATCTTATGGCAACCTTACAAAACGTTTGTTTACGTTCGAAATGAAAGAAATATTAATGCAGACGACTATTTAACGTAATTAAATAAAATTATCGAAGAAATTTCATAAAATGGCGATGGTTAATTAACTTTTTAACTACAATATTTTAATAAATAAGCAAATACTTAACAAAATGCACGTTTTGTCATCGAAGTTTTAAGAGCAAATTAATTTCAACAACACAATAAATGTAATTAATTAAATGAAAATTCAGAATAAAAATATAACTTTAAAAGTAATTAAAAAAGCATGAAAACTTACAATATATGCAACATGAATTATTATTATTTTTTTTTATTTTTTTTTTTTTTCATTTTGAAATTTCTGTTGACTCCATAATACGCAAATCACATATCAAATATTTCACTTCGCGCTCAGTTAATTCGTAACATTCGAGGATTCTAAAACCGCATTCAAATGAATCGAAACACATCGGTATAAAAATTATGAGAATATACAAATAAAATAAAAAACATAATTTCAAGTTATCAAATGATACGCTTTCATTTCTCCAGACACATATCGTTTCGAATTTTTCATTAATACTTACATTTCAGCGGAGGGGAAAATTCCCTAGTTTTCATAAACTTGACCAACAAGTGATTGAGTGAGTGAGTTTTACTTCGAACTAGCGCTACGTTGTAAGCAATGAGTACGGCAACCAAATATCCCCATTTTCTACAGACAACGTTTACTTTATTCGCATTATTGTAATTTTTTAAAAAAATATAGAAAGTAAACTATTTAATATTCAAATTTTATTTTTAGTGCTTATTAATTAAAAACTAGTATCGCCCAGTGGTCGAAACTCGACCATTTGTTTTTGCAAAGCAAAGTTATTGACTTATCCTAAACGGAATGCAATTGTAACACAGCTGCGGCAATTGTTTGCCGATTTTCACTCTAACTGAATCAGCAGAGTTTTACTTAATATAACTATTTCTCTCTGTAGATGTTAGTCTTTCCTGAAATGAGAGAAAATCGCAACGTGAAAACGCCCCTTGTTGTGTGATACAGCCCAGAAGCTAATAGGTACCAGTCAAACCAAGGCCCAACCAAGTATCAAATTCTGTTAAATTAATTCGATTGGTTCAAAAAATACAGTGTTTGAATAAAAAAAAGAAAAAAGATATTTTTCAAAAATGGTCGAATTGAGTTCGGGAAATTTCAAAACGTGTAACTTTATCGAAAACCGAAAATCTAAATCTTTTCTGAATCTTATATTTTCTACTTATATATGCAGAGGAAAGAATAATAAATCCATTTTAAAAAAAATAAAAATAAGTAGTCAATTTCACTTAATTAAAATGCAAGGAAATCTCAAAACGTGTAAATTCATCGAAAACCGGAAATCAAAAGTTTTTATGTATCTTTTACTTGCTTCTTCTACCCACAAAAGCTAGCAATAAAGACACTTTTTTAAAAAATAAGTAGCCAATTTCAGTTAATTAAAACGTAAAGAAAGCTCAAAACATGTAAATTCAGCAAAAAACGGAAATCGGAATTTTTTCCGTATCGTCTACTTATACATGCAGCAGTTAGTAACAAATCCATTTTCCTTTTATTTAGTATATTAGTTGAATATTTATTGTTTAAATATCACCCTTTGAAATGAAATGTTTATGTTTACATTCGAAACTGGAAGTTTGCCATTTTTTTTCTGGAGTTTTGTGACTTTAAATTAAAATTTTATCAATGTTACAGAAAAAATAACTCGATTAACACAGAAAATCTTTTTCATGGCTCCATGGACAGACAGTGACGTCATCACTTCGCTTGCGTATGGTGATGCTACATTATACAAATTACTGTGTCTATGGTTTTATTTGAGCTTTATGAAATTGCCAGATTTAACAACTTTCTACTTTTAGGTATCTTTTAATGTAAAGCAATACGTGTATAAAAGGGAAAAATGGGGGAAAATGCATAAAAAATAAACGTATTTTTAAATACCTTCTTGACATCGTAAGAAAATAATATTTGTATTCGCACCTTCCGGCTAACTATACCTTTCGAATGATACCATTTTCAACCCTCTACTCCCATAATTAATATGTTAAAAAGGGACAACAAATTTTATGCTTGCCTATTAATATATAGATGAAAAAAAATGCATGCATAATTAGTTAATTGTAGCAATTTAAAGCTTCTCTGTTTTAAAAGTTCACGGATCTGGCCACTGTAACGACGGAGGATGAATTGGGACATACCCCTAAGGTATATGAACCAACAAAGAAACATGGCTGTATAAAGCTATGAATCTCAAAACGCACAAAACTCGGCTCCGCGGCAATCACTGTCGCGCATGTTAAAACCAAAAAAACATCACTGGACACCCCTACCTCGCTGTGCATGAATATGAAAACGCACGTAACTCGGCTCCGCGGCAATCACTATCGCGCATGTTAAGACCAAAATTTCCCATAATGTAGCTCTAGTGCAACGTAAAATGCGCTGAAAACAAATGAACCAATCAAATATCGCCTAATTTCCCATAATGTAGCTCTAGTGCAACGTAAAATACGCTGAAAACAAATGAACCAATCAAATATCGCCTAATTTCCCATAATGTAGCTCTAGTGCAACGTAAAATACACTGAAAACAAATGAACCAATCAAATATCGCCTAATTTCCTGTAATGTAGCTCTAGTGCAACGTAAAATATACTCAAAAGAAATGAACCAATTAAATATAGCCTAATTACCCATAATGTAGGTCTAGTGCAATGTAAAATACACTCAAATCAATAAAAAACAAATGAACCAATCAAATCTCTCCATACTGCGTCATAATAGAATTGTTAAGTTATGTTTACAAGGATAGGCAGTTTCTCGCTACGGAAGATCGCCAAGCAGAAAGTGAACCTCTGTTCTACGGATCAACCAAATCCGCTGTTCACCGGCTACTTTAATTCTCGGATTTGCTGATCCATGGTTTAATCCGAGTGTTAAGAAGTTGGTGAATAAGGCCCTTAGTATAGCTCAGAAAACGATGACAATGCAATTACTCGAAGCCTGATTTTCGAATTTTTGATTAGTTTTCTTTTAAATAATAAAAATACGAAAAAAAAAAAAATAATAACCTCCTAATAGCTTTAAAATTAGCCATTTAAGTATTTTTTCTTTTTTTTTAATATAATTTAATTGTTGCCAAAAAAATTTACGAGTTCAGTTTCTTTCGACATAAAAATAAATACATTTAATTAAACATGAACATTAAAAAATTATAAAAAATTAAATTAGGCATGTCACAAAATTGACGTCATTATAACTTTAAAAATTCTCTACACATTGATAAATTGCTAATGTAGTTCATGATGCTAATATGTGTTGTTCTAAAAGGATTAATATTTTATTTTTAAAACCAACGCTTTTTTTTATGTCGTTTTCAACTCGCTTTCTTGTTTGTCAAGTACAAATATTGCAATCGATTTTTATCTAACTTCCCGACTAGCTAGACATTCGAAACATTTAGAATAGCTCAGAACACGACGACAATGCAAAACCTCGAAGCATGATTTTCAAATTTTTGATTAGTTTTGTTTTAATTAAATAAAATATAAAAATAATAGCCTCTTGATTGCTTTAAAACTAGCCATTTAAGTTTTTGTATAATATAATTGTTGTCAAAAAAATTTACGAGTTAACTTTTTTCGACAGGAAAATAAATACATTTACTTAAACGTGAACAATAAAAAATTGAAAAAAAAAAAAAAATTAAATTATGCATCTCACAAAAATCGATGTCATTATTATTTTAAAAATTTTATACACATTGGTAACGTGCTAATATAGTTCTACAGCTTTGACTTAACAGAAAATTTAAAAACATGGTATATATATATATATATATATATTTTTAATCTTATAATTATTTATTATTAGTAATTACCACTACGAGGTAACATAT
This sequence comes from Salticus scenicus, assembly GCA_963930645.1. Lineage (NCBI taxonomy): Eukaryota > Metazoa > Arthropoda > Arachnida > Araneae > Salticidae > Salticus > Salticus scenicus. The sequence continues at coordinate 87,411,176 of OZ005661.1, forward strand.
ATGCCATTAAATAAATATTTTACCTTCAAAATCCGAGCTATAAAAAGTAGTTGATAAAGGACATAGGTTTAAATTTACATTATAGTAATGGTATACCTTAATAAGTACAGTTATTCATGAATTGTTTAAGACAGTAGTTAATTTATTATATCAAATTGAAATTAATTTGATTTAGTATCATTAAATAATACGAAATATTACATAAAATAATTATTTATATCTTTAAAATTACTCAACTCGTCTTTTCATTTCTCAGCACTGGGCAATTCACGTGCAAATAGTTGTTGAATGGCAATAGATTTATAATTAAATACTTTTATAGGTAAAGTTTCATATTTTTCCCTACGGGATTTTAATTATATTTATTGATGATCAGTCTAAATATTAGTTTTTACTTTCTCTTACCCTTACGGTAGAGAAAGAATTGTTTTAGGGTCAAATTTTCGAAAGTAAGTTTTTGTTATATTTACAGGTTCTGAGGTTCCTGAATACGAAAATCATGTTTTTAGCAAATGGTCTGTGTGTCTGTCTGTGTGTCTGTTATCAGCATATCTCAAGAACAAATAGTAGCAGAAATTTCAAACTCGGTATACTATATGGGTATCATATAGGGATGCTACACTAAGCTTTTCGTTGAGATGAAGCAAATGGTTCATGTACAGGGACACTCAAAAGTATTCAAATGCATTACGTCTATGGGGGGAAATTGCAAGTAAGTAGAGTGTAACATCTATAGACTGCACTAAACCAAGTGAAACGAATATATATTTTTTGTAATGGAGAGAGTCAACTGGGAAAAAATATTTGTGTATGTAGGAGTCTCGCCTCCCCCCTGGGGGAGAAGTCCCGCCTCGAGGGGAGTAAATTTTCAAGATGGGTATCTTTCAAAAGAGCTCGCTAATACCTTTAAAACGAATGGTTGAACCATCGATCTGCGGTAATCTATACATAAAATAAAATAAGATGTTTGTGTGTGTCATTGTGTATGGTTTCCAGAGCTTTTTAAGAAAACGGCTGATGGCTGAGCTACAAAAATTTGCATGGTGGTTCGTAATGACCTCTCCTAATGCACTTCGAAGCCCGATTTTCGAATTTTGTTTTAGTTTTCTTTTAATTAATTAAAATGTTAAAATATAAACCTTCTAATTACTGATAAATTGGCCATTTAATTTTAATCATTAATTTAATTGTTGCCAAAAAAAATTATCATTATTTTTAGGACGGAAAAAAAAAAAAAAAAAAAAAAAAAACGTGAACAATAAAAATTACATTTATTTAAAATATTTAATTTTATTCCTCAATTTAATTGTTGCCAAAAAAATTATCATTATTTTTTCGACAGAAAAAAAAAAAAAAATAAATAAAAAAAAAATACGTGAACAATAAAAATTACATTTATTTAAAATGAGGAAAGTAAATTAAAAAAATTAGAAATATCAGTCGTATCGTTACAAATAAGATACCAAATGAAAGATGCAATTTTTGTGAATCCAACGGATTAAACAGTTTATCGATCGGACAACTAGATTTTTTAAAATTAACTAATGTATGTATTTTAGGTGGCAAGAGAAGGAGATTGTATGGAAACCGTTTGGAAATTTTTTTTAAATGTGCTACTGATTATGTCACATGTTTTTTTTTTTTTAAAGTGGGATTAAAAATTGCAGCTTTGAATTTTTTTTTTAATTTTCTTTCACAAACACAAACATATAGTATACAGCCTGTACAACACTAGACCAAATTGAAGTTCAAATTTCATGAATATTTAAATAAATAAATGAAAATAAAAATATGTTTAATGGGAAATATATATAACCAATAAAAGTTTAGTTGTCTAAAATATGGCAGAAATAGCGCTCATAGCATATTGTTACAAGGTATTAAGTCTTATTTTTACAAGGGATTAAATCTAAAATGGTGACAAAAATTCAAAAGTCGCCAAAGAGAGCTATATTAAGGCGGTACTATGATCATGCTTACAAACCATGAATTATATATAACCACAAAAAATTAATTGTCTCATGCAACAGACGTAGCCGGTCATAGCATATTATAATATTTTGCGTGAAATTGTTATCATTTTTATGGTTGATCGGGGATAAACAAAATAAACATAGGAAATAACGTAAAAGCAAATATTATGTGCATCCCCTTATAGTGTTGTTCATATGTAACTGGGATTCAAATATAAAGGGGATACTTCATTTTTTTTCGATACTATCTATTTCGAAACTGTTATCTAATAAGGACTTAATGGAAGCCTATTGGTAAACCATTGTCTCAGGTAATAGGGACAAGCGCCCGAGTTTTAGCGGATGACCAAATCGCTATCGAAGGCAGCAGGGATCCGAAGCGAGCTTTTGAGCAATTTTAGTATTTTATTTTATTTTTATAAAGCTATATAGAAAAGAGTTTCCTTTAAATTTAGTGACCAGCGAAGCGGTCAAAGCCTGCTAGTTTAAAATAAAGTTATCGATTTTTACTTTCTCCTATCCATAAGGTAGAGAAAGTATTGTTTTGGGGTCAAATTTTTGAACGCGAGGTTTTGTTATATTTACAAGTTTTGAGGTCCCCTGAATTCGAAAATCATGTTTTTAGCAAATAGTCTGTGTGTATGTCTGTGTGTGTGTGTGTGTGTGTGTGTGTGTCTTTTCATATTTAACATTTTTTTTCTTTTTATGTAATATTCAGAATAAATTCAACTTTTTTTTTTGGATATTTAGTGTTATACTACTTCTCTAATGAGGAAATCGTCTGCATTATCATGGAAGATAATTTTTTTAAATAATAGTTTAAATAAATTATTTTTACTGAGTGAATTTGTATAGGAAAATATAGAAGAAAGTCACAACACATTAGTTATTTGTTGTAAGTGGATGTGGATGTGGTTTACTAATAATATTTTGCCTTTTTCAGGAAAGCTGTTCGGGAACTGAAACAAATTCCTCATAGAGATATGGTAAATAATGTATGTTTTAATCTAAATATTCATTGCTTGTTTTTCATATATTTACACATTTCAGGCTTCCAGATTACCGTATTCAAGTTTGGTAACGTTTGATCTTTGTCTGTGTCTCTTAGAGTGACTTAAAAAGGAATAATTTTAGGAAATCCAAATGTTATATTTTAAAGTGAATATAAAATTGTTGCTAGAAAAGTTTGATCAAGATTGATAAGTTTCAAGGAGTGTTGCGTGTGAAAATTCTCTGTATAATTTTAAGTAAACTTTTAATTTTAATAACAGAATTAAATTCTATATAAATGTAGGCGCATATTAAAGAAACGAGGGGTTGAGGGGGGGCAGTAGCCCCTCTCACTCAGAACTAATTATCATATAAAACTCTTCTGAAGCCTAATTTGAATTGTGTAACATAGGTTTTCATAACAGTACTCGTTATCTTACCTCTTAATCTCCAACCTGTATTTATAGTATTAAATTTCAGGGTAAGAGAAAGTCGTGTGAGTGACACACCATGTTATTTTATTTATTATTGTGTACATTAATATTGTATCGTGTTTAATAACGTTAAATTATTCTAGTTTCGGGCAAATTAATCAAGGAATGGATGATGTTTGCAATTTTTACTTCCATTAACCTACTACCGTAATAGGTAATGGAAGTATTGTATTCGACCCGAAAATTCGATGTCGAGATTTCAGCTGATTTACACGTTTTAAGGTCCGATGAGTCCAAAAAAGTTGCTTTTGGCAATTGATCAGTGTGTATGTATGTAAGTATGTATGTGTGTATGTATCGAATTTTCTGGCTATCATATCTGCGAAACTAATAAATATTGAAGTACAAAACTACAAAATTGAGACAGGTTTGGTGTACAGAGGAATTTTCCAAACTTTGGTGAAAATTAAAAAATCGGAAGTGAGACATCGGAAAACAGAAGTGGGACCGTAAGTTCGTATCTCAAAAACGGCTCTATCGAGTTTTTTGAAATTTGTTAAATAAACACTATATTAGGTATCCTTTCGAATGATACAGTTGGTTAGTTCAGGAAAATTGATAGGCATCCTGTATAAATAGCTCTATTTCAGGTCTAGCATTCGCGTTCCTTTAAAAACGGCTGTAAGGATTTCTTTCAACCTCGCCATATTAACTCCCTTTTAAATATCCTTTTGTATGTAATTATTGTTTTCCGGTCAATAATTGAGTATACCAAGTTTTGGTAAAAGTTGGTATCTCAAAAACTGTTCTAACGATTTTCTCGAAAATTGTTTCATTAATTCATTTTAGATACCTTTTCTCATGTATTACGAGGTTATTACAGGAATATTAACGGCCATTCTAATTAGGTAGTTCCGTTCTAGATCTCGGAAATCGGTGATTATAAAAATAATTCTATCTATTTTTTTTTCTTATTTTTTAACTTGCTATGTAAACTCTGTTTTATATGTCTGTATACGTCTGTCAAGTTTCTCTTACTGTAAAATTCCAAAAAATGCATATAATAGCTCCAAAAAATGCAAATAATACGTGTAATAGTGGGTAATGGAAGTCGTGTGGTTATTTCACACCAGATTTTTTAGTTTAACCTTTTGAAAGGGGCTGTGACAGCATCTGTCACGCTTCACCATAGCATTTCATAAGAGCCCCTTTCAAAAGGTTAAATCTTAGGTAATGATAAGGATTTCATGTATCACTCTGTCTGAAAAACAACTAATCTTTTTCTAGCCCAAACTCTTTAGTGAGTGTGTGTGTATTTTTATATGTATATATAAAGATGTTCTTAACATGTCTATACAAAAGGCTAATAGTTATTTAAAAAGTTTGTTTAATTTTGTAATGCTTCTTTTCTCTGCTTATTATATTTCTTTCCAGTAACATTATGATCCAGCAGAGGTTTACATAGAATGTAGATTTAAATATCCATTATATTATATAATTTTGTGGATACCTATATCTTATATATAATTACAAATTTTAATGTTATCGTAACAGAGAATGTTTAAAAGCGGTGAAGTTTTAAATTATATAAGAAATTAATTGCACAGAAAAAAAAATATCTGTACCATCTTCATCTAGAGCAAATATACAGTTATTTTCTGAATCCTTAAACTAGAAATATAGATTTTCGTGTTATGCTTATAAGGTAAACAAGTAATCTGGATATACGAAATGATCGAGAATTTCTAGTCTACACTTTTCTAATACAATTTTTATTAAAATCACACAATCAACTGTGGAAGAAAATTATATTTATTGAAATTTTATTTTTCCGACTGAGTGAAAATAATGCCTGGACCGGGAGTCGAACACCGGATCTTTGACTTTCAAGGTCAAAATTCTACCAATTGAGCTATCCAGGCCGACACCCCGGTCAGCATTACTCACTCAGACATCCTTTAGGCAGAAACATCTCTGGTCTATTATGTAGATAGCTCGACAGAAAAAAGACGCAGGAAATGGAAAACACCATTTGATAATGGGAGAAAGAAATACAATTTTTATTAAAATCACACAAACAACTGTGGAAGAAAATCATATTTATTGAAATTTTATTTTTCCGACTGAGTGAAAATAATGCCTGGACCGGGAGTCGAACCCCGGATCTTTGACTTTCAAGGTCAAGGCTCTACCAATTGAACTATCCACGACGACACCCCGGTCAGCATTACTCACTCAGACAACCTTTAGGCAGAACCATATGCCTAAGATCCTGTCAAAGATCCGGGGTTCGACTCCTGGTCCAGGCATTATTTTCACTCAGTCGGAAAAATAAAATTTCAATAAATACACTTTTCTAGATAGTGAAACATTATTATGAATATTTTAAGTACTTTGTAGAGCGAGAAAATCTCGATTAATTTCCTAGAATTGGATCATAAAATAAAATTATAGTTACTAAAATTCGCCTCTTGTGTTCGCCTTAGTTTTAAGAGATTTTTAAATAAAATTAACCACGATACTATAGGAAAATTCTCTGGAATTCTAATAGGCGTTTTTAGAGCTCGCTATTAAAGGTGTGAGGAATTAGTGGTCTCAATTCCTCAATGATTAACTTAGTTAACTTAACTTCTTAAGTATTGAATATGAAATTATCACAGAGACTCAGATATATAAAAATAAATCTAAGAGTTTATTCAACTAGAATAATGGGAGGATGATCTGGGTTTTGGTAGCTCCGTCAGCCGATATACATACTTTAACAAATAAATGTATAATAACTAATTTAGATAATTTGAAATATCTCACCTCAGTATAGTAGAAGTAATAGAGACGGATGCACTCCTTTACTTAGATACCGTGACTTTCAAACAGATCCGCGGATTTCCGGCTGAATCAGTTTTCCATTCACGAATACTCGCACTGAAGCACAACAACACTCCTCAAGCTACTTAACTTAAGCACAACTTAATCTCAACTACCGAAATATAACTTTCTCCAAACTCTAAGACAAGACTCCACTACACCACACCTTTTACGAAAACCATCTCCCTCTTATACCACTTTCTACCAAGTTCCTTTCTCTTCATTTCAACCAAACTTTCAAAATCGCTTCCAATTCATTTACCTCTCGCAACTTAATTCCTTCGTTGCAGCACCATGTCGACACAAAACTAAACCGACCCAAAATTTCGCCGAGTCACTGGCGCCGAAGCGATTTAACCATCCCAATTGACTACTTTATGGATCCAGCTTAATTTTAAACAAACTGTGGTGACCTTCTACAGTCTCAACCTCACAAAGGGATCTAGAATTTATGAGGATGGCGTGAAACTATTTTTTAGAGCCACGATCTAGTATCTAAATGTCAGTTGCAGATTTTTATTTATTTATTTATTTATTTTTAGTGGGATGTGTTTTAGTTGGGTTTATATCATCTGAAAAGCATGAAAAGTCTTCACTGCAAGAATTTTGCAAAGTTTCGGAAAAGTTTATTTTAAGAATTTTTTTTTGTTTTTGTTTTTGTTTAAACATGTTTTTAATTGATAGTGTATGCATGATTTTGTAACCAAAGAGTTAAGCTTTCCATGGCATTCATCATAACTTTTCTAAGTATTGCACAGAAAAAGAAGGAAAAAGAAAGAAAATCAAAAGCAAAAAGCAAAATCTACACCAACAAGTCTAATTTATGCCTTTAATGTTCAAATATGTAATAAATTTGTTGATAAACGACATCAAGTAATTTAAAATAACAAACGCCACAAAACGCTAATATTTCCGAATCTGCTTAACAAATTATAAAATTAAGAAATGCAATTATTTATTGTAAAATTATAAAAAAATAATCTGGTGTGTCACTCACACGACTTTCTCTTACCCTGAAATTTAATGCTTTAAATACAGGTTGTAGATTAAAAGGTAAGATAACGAGTACTGTTATGTAAACCTGTGTTCAACTAATCATATTAGGTTTCTGAAGGGTTTTATATGATAATTAGTTCTGTGTGAGGGGGGCTACCGCCCCCGTCAACCCCCCGTTTCATTAATGCACTTAGATTTATATAAAATTTAATTCGGTTATTAAAAAATAATTCTGTTTTTAAAAAATAATTTATTAAAATTATTATTTAAAAAAAATTATTTTTTATGTAATGCAGACGATTTCCATATTAGAGAAGTAGTATAACACTAAATATCCAAAACAAGCCCATTTTATTTTCAATATTAAAAGAAAAAAAAATACGATTTTTTTTCTAAGTTTTTTTTTTTTCGTTAAAAGTGAAAAAAATAGATAACTTTGTTTTAAATTATCGCAGATCGATGGTTCAACCATTCGTTTTAAAGGTATTTGCGAGCTCTTTTGAAAGATACCCATCATGGAAATTTACTCCCCTCGAGGGGGGACTTCCCCCAGAAGGGAAGGCGAGGCTCCTACATACACAAAATTTTTTTCCCAGTTGACTACCACTATTACAAAATATATATATTCGTTTCATTTGGTTTAGTGCAGTCTATAGACGTTAAAGTCTACTTATCTGCAATTTCTCCCATAGACGTAATGTATTAGAATTCTCTTGATTGTCCCTGTACACGAATCATTTGCTTGATCTTAACGAGAAGCTTACTGTCGCATCTATATATGATACACATTTAGAATACCAAGTTTGGAATATCTGCTACTATTTGTTCTTGAGATATGCTCATAACAGACAGACACACACACAGACATACACACAGACCATTTGCTAAAAACATGGTTTTCGTATTCAGGGGACCTGAAAAAGTGTAAATATAACAAAATCTCGCGTTCGAAAATTTGAACCAAAAACAATACTTTCTCTACCTTATGGGTAAGAGAAAGTAAAAATATTATTCAGCAGTACTCATATGCAAAATATAACGAGGAAAAACTATAGCTGTTGTTTTTATTAAACCTATGAATGTTTATGAAGTTATTTTAAAAGTTACAATGTATATACATATGTAATAATATACTTTTTAAGGTATTTTTTAGATCTAAAATAAAAAGTAGTTATTAATAAATTCCGAAAAATTAAGATATTATTATTATTTTTTTTTTTTTAAGTTATATTTATTATTAGGTAAATCCATGGGATCAAGGCAGGGGTTTTCAGTAAAATTTTGAAAGTTTTCCAAAAAAATTGATTGATGTTTTCGTTGGAAGTTGAAGCAGGAGTTACGGACTTAAAGGAGCATATCCTGAAGAATTTATTGATTACTTTGAGTACAGATTTGTTGAGTGTACGCTGCAAAAAATGTTTGCTACATATTTTAATATAATTTATGGAAAGAAGCGTAAATCATATAATAAAACCTCGGATATTATTATTTGGGCTGGTTGGCTGGTTGTGTTGTTGAATTTAATAAAAAAGTAAATAAATAAAATCACTGAACTTAAAGTATCTATTTATTTTAACTTTCAGTACAGTCCGTAACATAAGTATCCGAACACTTGCAAAAATTCCTATGTAAAATAATAATATTATAGATTTAAAAAATTAAAGAACACGCTTTTATAGAAATGTGAACTAAAAAGCACAAAATATCTATCTTAGTACTAAAATGCAGGGTAAAAGAAAATCGTGTCAGTGACACACCATAATATTTACATACATTTAAATCTTTAATTAAAATAATGTAGAATTAAACAAAAACCATTTTTAAAAAATCTCCCCTGACTGGGATCGAACGCTAGACCTTTAGGTTCGTAGCTCAGCGCCATACCTCACAGCCACGGCGTTCACGTACGGTACGTCTTTTTTTACAATATAGATTTTTTGTTTGCTCCCAGAGCGGTTACAAACATACATACAAACAAACATACATACAGGTGAAGCTAATAAAAGCGTGTTATAAAGAAAACTTCATACGTTTTGTCAAATAAATCCTTGTCGAAACCTGTGCTTAGTCAGTATGTAAGAACATGATTCGATAAGGATTTATTTAACAAAACCGTATGAAGTGTATTTTTTTTACATAGGAATTTTCACTAGTGTTCGAACACTTTTGTTAAGGACTGTACATACGTATGTGAGGAAAGTATTGTAATCATGACAAAAGTTAGACTTTGAGATTTTTATGTATCTATACGTTTTGAGGTTTGATACGTTTTGCTATTTTTACAGTGATGTATGTATGTGTATGTGGGTGAGTGAACACGATAGCGTCTAAACACTTTGTTCAAATGAGCTGAAAGTTGGTACATATGTTATAGGTCATCGTAGCACGAAAATTTTAGATTTCGGTGAATCTGGCACTTAACCGTTTTTACAGGCACCAAAGAAAAAGTCTTCATCATTATAGTCTTTGGACTAAAATTGTTTAAACGGTGATAGCATCTAAACGCCTTGTTCGAATGAACTGAAAATTCATACACATGTTATAGGTCACCGTCACACAGACTCTATGAATTTTGGGGAATCTAGCACTTATTGTTTTTTTACAGGGTCACAACAAAAAATTCTTTATCTTTATGGCCTATGGGCTCAAGTTATTTAAAGTGCTATAGCGTCTAAATGCCTTAGTCGATTGAGCTAAAACTTTACAAACATGTCATAGATTTAGAAGTGTCTTGCACTTAATAGATTTTTAATTCTATGTAATTCATTCTGCACACTTGTTTGATTTGAAGTTTGTTATAACAAATTTACTATTAATAATTACTACAACTAGGTAGCATTTATGAATTTAAATAACTATTTCCGTTTCAAAATCAGGTTATAAAAAGTAGTTGATGAAGAACAAAAGTATAAATTAATAACATCGTAGTAATTGTATACTTTAATAAGTAAGGCTATTTATGAAGATGTTTAAGAGGACAGTTATTTTATTTTATCAAACTAAAATTAATTTTATTTAGTATCATTAAATAATATGAAATATTACCTAAAATAATTATTGATATCTTTTAAATTACTCAAGTCGTCTGTTCATTTCTCTGTATTAATATACCTATATGAAAATGATTGTTTTATGGTAATATATTTATAATTAGATATGCTTATAAAAAAAAAAAAGTTTTATATTTTTTACTACACAATTTTGCTTATACAGAATGATTATGACTGCTGTTGCGATTTCAAAACACTCTAATTTTAAAACTGCCGGTCAAAATGACTTGATATTTTTACCAGAAAAATCGTGAGGTAATGGAATTTTGTCTGTTAAAGAAAAAAATGTTCCAAAATGAGCCGATGCCGTCAAATGTGTAGATGTCGCTGTCAGGGTAATGTCAAAGGAAATGCCTAAATGAATTCGTTAAACACAGGAATGGTATTAGACGAAACTAAGCAGCAGACTCCAAGAGTTTAGGATAAATTTATTAGCAATAATAAAAAATTATACTTTTAAAAAAAATTAAAGAACACGCTTTTATTGAAATGTGAACTAAAAAGCACAAAATATCTATCTTTATAGTATTAAAATGCAGGGTAAGAAAAAATCGTATGAGTGACACACGATAATATTTACATCTTTAATAATTAAAAAAAAATAAAGTTAATTGAATGATTATTGCCACTCAATGTTATACAAGTACGATCAAATCTTGTGTCACATACGATACAGTTTTTACATATAGATTTTTTTGTTTGCCCCTAGAACCTGCCCCTGATGGGATAGGAGCCTGTAAAAACTTGTATGTAGTATTGCCATCGACTATGAAGCCGTATGGAAAATTTGAAATCAATCGAACGAACAGAAGTGGTCGAAAATTGAATTGCAAAATTGCGTTACATACTTCAATAGTTACATCATGTTAAGTTAATAAAAGCATGTTAAAATAACTTAGAATTAAACAAAAACCATTTTTAAAAAACCTCCCCTGACTGGGCTCGAATGTTAGACCTTTAGGTTCGTATCCCGGAGCTTTACCTCACAGCCACAGCGTTCCCGTAGGGAAAGTCTTTTTTTACAATATAGATTTTTTGTTTGCTCCCAGAGCGGTTACAAAGCATACATACAAACATACATACAGATGAAGCTAATAAAAGCGTGTTAAAAAAACGAGGATACGTGTTTACAGCGAAAACAGTGATAGTGACGAGAAAAAGCGGATCTTTATGATACAAACCTCTTACGCATGATTAACGGTACGCATGATTTTGGAACTTTTTTTTTTCTTTCCTCTAACAAAATTTAATTGCCTCACGATTGTTCTGGTAAAATATTAAGTCATTCTGAGTGGCAGTTTTAAAGTTAGAGTGTTTTGGAATCACAACTTTAATTATAATCACACTGTATTTATTGATGGTCAATCTAATTATTAATTTTTTCATTTATCAATATGTTAACAGCTTAAAAAACTTATTGTATATATTAAATTAATATTGTATTCCTTTTAATACTGTTAAATTATTCTAGCTTCATGTAAATTAATATACAAATAAATGATAATTGGTAATTTATTGGTTTCACTTTTTTTTTTTTTTTCACATCTTAAATGTATTTTAATACGTTGTTGAAATCTTTCAGTCGTTAAGCAATAATAGTGATTTTATATGATCTCATTTATCAATCTCTCAGAAACACCTGTTTGTTTTACTAGCCCAAACACCTTTGTGTGTGTGTTTTTATCTGCATATATAAAGAGATTTTAAACATGCATATACAAAATATTAATAGTTATTAGAAAAGGTTATTTAATTTTGCAGTTTTCTTCTCTCTACTTATGACAGTTCATTCGAGTAACGTTATGATCCAGGAGAAGTTTATGTTGAATGTAAAATTAATTTTTTGATGTATTATATAAATTTACGAATACATATATCTTATATATAATAACACTTAATAATATTCTAATCCATTTTTTTTTAAGATAACTTTTTAAAGTATAAAAGTGAACTAATGCAGTGTTACCAAATTTAAACATTTTATTCAATAATCAGCAATAAGTTTGCAATGAGGAAAAAAATATACCGCCTTCAACTAGAATGAATAAGTGGACATTTTCTAAATGCTTTAACTAGAAATACAGATTTTCGGGCTATACTCATAAGGCACACCAAAACACTGAACAGACGAAATGATTGAGAATTTCCAGTCTACACATTCCTAGATGGTGAAACAATATTCTGAATATTTTAAATATTCTGAATCTTCTGTATTGCGAGAAATTCTCGCTTGATTTTCAAGAATTGGGTAACAAACCAATATTATACTGAAACCCACCTCTTGTATTCTCATTTATTTGCAGAGATTTTTAAATAACTTTGCCCTCGAGAATATAGGCAAATTCTCTAGAATTCTAATAGGGGTTTCTAGGACTCACTTTCAAAAGGGACTAGAGTTTATAAGGATGACATGGAAATATTTTTTCTAGAGACACAATTTAGACTCTAGATGTTAGTTACAGAATTGTTTCTCAGTGTGAGGAGTGATGTTTAATATATAAATGATAGACAATTAATCTTCGATATGATTAGGCATAGGCAGACGTTACAATTAAAATGATTAAAAAATCCCTAAGTTTGGCTGTATTGAATTGATGTATTTTTACTTGGGCTTAAATCGTCCGAATAGCATAAAACGTTTTCATTGCAGGAATTTTATAAATACTACAAGTAGAAGTATTCCCACTACGTTTGAAATATATATATATATATATATATATATTGTGATTTATGAATAAAACAAGATTTTATTTTCTGTTTGCCATTCAAGAGTTTATTTCACGTCTTATTAGTTTCCTTTATCGTTTAGTTTATAGTAACATTATACTGATATAGCATCATTTTTCTCATTATATAAAAGCATCACTTTAACAAATATAAGACACTCGCTTTGTGTAATTTTTTTTGCATGAATATTTCAGTTCTTTATCTTGCTTTTGGATGAAGAAAAGTCTATTGTTCTCAGTCATATGGAAAAACAACTTTTGATTTATTGGCAAAGGCTAAATATTTTAGTTATGGTAAGCGGAAAAGCAAAATGATTATTTCAGAGGACTCACACATTCATTGAAAAAGTGAAGAATGAAAATGACAGAAAAGTTAACGAAATATTTATACAGAACATGAAATATCTGCTTTATCTGTGAACTTATCAGGTAAAACTATAACAGAATATACCCATTAAAGCAAAAAGTTAATTTTTTTTTATATTTGTGTACATAACTTTGTGCTTTGGGTATTTACTTTTTATTTTGTTTTATGTCCGAGCATTTATTATGTAAGTAATGAATTATAATAATGAAAAAAATTCGACTATGTGATTTTGGTATATCAACACTGTTAAATATTTGGTGTTAGTTTGAGCCAAAACTTGGTACTGAAATAGCTGCAACCACCCGATGATTTAAACTTTTACCATGATTTAGTAATTTTATGTTAAACCAAATATTGGTATTATGTTAAAAAAAAAAAAAAAAAAAAAAAAAAAATGAAATTCGACGGAGACGGGGATCAAACTGAATACCTTCTTGTTTAAAGTCAAACAAACTGGCACTACGCCACGGTTTCTTGCCCAATAATTTTGTTTCGTTGATATTGATAAATGGGGCTAAATTTTCTAGGATCTTATCTAGGCCCATGGGTGTGTTGTGGCATAAAATTTGCACTTTACCCTATGTCTTCGACCCCGCTCTTTAATTTAAGATTGATTTGGTTTCAATAGGAAATTTAACGATTCATACTTCCCTTGTGAGTGAATGTATGGTAGCTCCAAGTTTTGGTGCAACTTAAATTCAATCGCAAGAAGTGAAAAACTTAAAAGTGTGGTTGAACCATATTATGGTATTACTTATAACTTTACTCCATGAAGTGGTTTAAGATGAACTGAAAATTTTAAAGTGTGTACATTTTAAGGTACCCACAGTTGATTTTGGAGATTTTACGATATTATATGCGTGAGTGTATGTGTGTAACTGAACATGATAGATTCTAAACACTTTTTTTTCGATTGAACTCGAATTTGGTAATAACATTAAAGGTTAACGAATTAGGAAATGTATAAAATTTCATAAATGTAAGACTAATAACTTTTTTACAGAAATAATTATTAAATTTTATAAGAAAGAAAAACACTGATATAGATTGCATTGTTTGTTAAAGTATAATCATTATGGGAAAACTTATACATACTACCTACAGTCCTTTAACGGGAACTTATTAAAAGAATTTATACATATTACGTCCTGTGGGGGTAATTATCTGAAGAACATGTAATGTATGTTTTAGAATTTCACTACAGTGTGATCATTACTGTAAGCAACGAACGTCTATTTATAGTTCTATTTACAAAATAATTCGTTAATAACACGCACAAAATAATTCGTTTACTAAACGATCCATTGTACCAAAATACGCTCAGATATTTTGAAACAATTTTCCCGTTTCTTTATTTTCTGAATGAGGAATTTGCATACATGGCAGATTTGAACAAAATCCTATTTTTCTGGTACTTTTAGGCCCATAAATTTCAAACAGTTTATTAAAAAAGCAAAAAAAGTTTTCAATAATTTAAAAAATAATTTTAAAATTAACTAAAAATCACGTGACTTCAAAATGCTGCCTGACGTCACACTTTAATGTTTACATTTTGTTAGCCTGGTTAGTAAGCAGCAATTCGTTTTAACTTTCGTAATTATCGATTATTTATGTGATTTCTGAGCATTTCTTTTTCATCTTATAATCATTTAATATCATTATCACCATTTTCCATTATCATTATTTTCAATTGTTTTCTTTTCATGGCGGTTGTCCAATGTTTTCGTTTAATAGGATCCTGTGGAATGCTAAAGAATAACTTTTGAGAAGCTTTAGCCATTGTATTTGTGCAAAATGGTACAATGCAATATTTATACTACGATTTTTTAATATCCGTCATTATTATAGCACTAGGAATACGTGCGCTGGAATACGTACGTAGGAAGGAATACGTGCGCAGCGCGCACATATTCCTTCTCAAATCAAATTTTTATTCTTAAGAAAAGGAAAGAGAAAAAATCATTTCTCATCCGGAAAAAAGTCGGACCGGGTCAGCACTGCCTTCGGCAGCGCAGTGCCGTGCGCGCACGGTGCACGCCTATTTCTTCTCCACCCTTTCAGCCCCTCCTAATTAAACTACATACACCAATTTTCAACGGTCTAAAGCAATTAGCTGAAATGCAAAAGAAAACCTAATCAGGACACCTCAAAACGTGTAAATATCGTTTAGCAAATTAGAAAACGAACACTTGCGATAAATTCTCCGTCCGACGGTACCTGTCCGAAGTCCGTGCGACCATTTGCGGCCGATCTTTAGCTGCTTCAAGCCGTTTCTCACAGACACACAGACACACACACACGCGCGCGCGTACAGATTTTAATAATATAAGAGATACAAAACCTATTTCTCTGATTCAAGAAACAAAGCAAAGCACGAAATCGAATGTAAACAACAGTTATTTCCGTTTGTTGTCATAAAGAGTAGCGTCACGATATATTATACTGCGTTTTCTCGATAGAGTAAATAGTGCGATGTTAAAATTGCTATAATTTAGTAATTAGATTTCAAATAAAGAAAACTAGCTGGAACCCGTTGAATTCGACGGTCACTTTATTGACCGCAATGTTTCAAAAATCGTCGCATCATTATTTAAATGTATTTCACGTTAAAACATCTATTATAATTTACGACATTTCACTTAAAAAAATAGAAATTCGGAAAAATGCTTATATATAGAAATACTACATACGACACTACTTTCTACAAAGTACTGTCAATGGTGACGTCAAACTGACTCCAAATAAACAGTTCCTATCTTTTATTTTCTATTTCGTTTAATACTATGACTACATGTTAGCTGACCCGCCCGGCGTTGTCCGGGCCTATGATAATAACCTTAAATGAACCTTAAATTTGTATGATTTTAAATCCTAAACTCGATTTTGTTTGAATTTCTATTTTTAATAAAAGCATCGCGAAAACAATAATCAGATGTAACAAAAAAATTACCTTGAACCGAACGAAACTCTAATTTGTGACCCCGGTGCCTGTGGCAGCGCATACGCCGGCCGCTAATAACATAAAAAAATTCCCAAAAATTAATCTGGAACCAAACGAACCCGACCTGCGTTGCCCGGGCCCATGATAATAACCTTAAATGAACCTTAAATTTGTATGATTTTATATCATTAACTCGATTATGTTTGAATTTCTATTTTTAAATAAAAGCATAGCACCGCAAAAAAAAAAAAAAAAAAAAAAAAATCAGCTGTAACAAAAAAATTACCTCGAACCGATTGAAACTCTGCCTTGTGACCCCGATGCCTGCGGTAGCACATACACAGACCGCCAATAACATGAAAAAATTCCCAAAAATTGACTTGGAACCAAACGAACCCGACCAGCGTTGCCCGGGCCCATGATAATAACATTAAATGAACTTTAAATTTGGATGATTTAATATCTTTAACTCTATTTTGTTTGAATTTCTATTTTTAAATAAAAGCATCGCGAAACAATTAATCATATGTAACAAAAAAATTACCTCAAACCGAACGGAACTCGGGCTCGTGACCCCGGTGTCTGCGGCAGCGTATATGCGGGTCGCTAATAACATGAAAAAATTCTTAAAAATTAATCTTGAACCGAACGAACCTCTGAATCGTGTTTCCGCCGCCTGTGGCTGCGGCACCGTATAGCAGGCATGTTACGCACGCGCTGCAAAATTCACTTTCCTCCACCAAGGGGCGCAGTATGTTGCATACGAACATCACCAATCACCTTGAATTTCCAAGACCTTTCAAATAAGGTGTCACATGGTGGTGTCAACTGCAAAATGCTTTAGTTACACTTTCTCCCGCCAGGGGGCACAGTGTGTTCTGTACGAACATCACCGACGGTCAGGAAATACCCAGACCTTTAAAATAAGATATAACATGATCGGGTCTACTACAAAATCACCTAGTTCCATTTTTCACCACCAGGGGGCACACTATATTGTATACAAACATCCCCAATCAACATGAAATTTCAAGACCTCTATCACCAATCGCCTTGGATTTCCAAGACCTTTTAAATAAGGTGTCACATGGTGGCGTCAACTGCAAAATTCTTTAGTTGCACTTTCCACCACCAGGGGGCGCAGTGTGTTACGAACATCATCATATACGAACATCATCAACGGTCAGGAAATACCAAGACCTTTAAAATAAGATGTAACATGATAGGGTCTACAGCAAAATCACCTAGTTCCATTTTTCACCACTAGGGGTCGCACTATATTGTATACGAACATCCCCAATCGACATGAATTTCAAGACCTTTAAAATGAGATGCTACATATGTGGGCCCAGAACGGATTTCCATCTCAAACTAATTTCCCCCCCTTTCCCCCCTCCAAATCTACTTTCCCCCATTTCCCCCCTTTAAAATCGAAAATTCCAAATTCGCAAAAAGTGATTTTTTAGTACTCGACTCTAGTCCCCATATGTACAATTTCTTCACCGTGAAGTAATTTGGAGCTTAGTTAAGCTCGTAAACTTGTTTTAAACTCGTTTCCCCCTCGGGGGGGGGGGAGGAAACCGTTCGACTTTTTTTTATTTTTCTCTTTTCATAGCGCATCTACAGACCAAGACCTTTTTTTAGACACCTCAACCAAATTTTTACTCTAAGTAGTTTTCTCAATTAAGGGGTACATACAAATGAAACACTTCCAGTTGCAAAGCCGTTTGCAAGCGTTCCAAATGTATGACTGCAGTCGGCAGCAAAAGTATCCGAGCACTAGCGAAAATTCCTATATGAAAAAAGCACACTTAACACTGTTTTGTTAAATAAATCCTTGTCGAATCATGTTCTTAGACTGACTAAGAACAGGATTCGACAAGGATTTATTTAGCAAAACTGAATTAAGAGTACTTTTTTCACATAGGAATTTTCGCTAGTGCTCGGATACTTTTATTGCCGAGTGTATTTGCAAAAAATTGCAAAATTTACGTCATCGAAATTGCAAGCGTTCCGTTTGTATGTAACCCATAGTGGAGACAGACAAAAACATGTTTCAAATTAATATATAGGTGTATGTATTTATTTTCTCACCTATTCATTTTCTATTATATAACAATAAAATTGTTATATAACAATAAATCATCGTTAATTATTAAATATTTCAAAAGTCAAATAATGTCATTCCAAAAATATTTTTTAATAAACATTCATTCAAATGTATAGAACCTTCATTTATATCGGAGGGAAATTTAAAGATTGTAGCTTTTTTTCCTATAAAGTTTAAGATTTTTATTTTTATTTTTATTTTTTTTTAATAAAATTATATTTTAAATTGTTTTTTTATATGCCCAAGTAAAAGAAAAAAAAAAAAAAATGCTGAAAAACTGTAGGGTTTTCGTATTTCCTATAATATTTTGCAGGTATTATAAAGGTTTTCGCAGATATTTTGAAAATAAATAAATAAATAAATAAAAACAGCAGGTTACCTTTAAGAAATAATCAGATTTTTTAAAAGTTCCATACAGGTTTACGTTAGAAGGCCCGAAGTATCTACAGATTTCCTAAAGACTACCTTTAAAAAAAGTTTTATGATTTTTTACTTTCTCTTACCCATACGGTCGAGAAAGTATTGTTTTAGGGTCAAATTTTCGAACGTGAGTTTTTGTTATATTTATATTTTCTGAAGTCCCCTGAATACGAAAATCAGGTTTTTAAAGAATGGTCTGTGTGTCTGTCTGTGTGGATGGATGGATGTCTGTGTGTCTGTTATCAGCATATCCCAAGAACAAATATAGTGTAACCACGTTTCCTACGCCTAGCAGTGAGGGCGAGTCGAAAATCTTGGAGGGTTTCCAAGTTGACCAACAGGTTTGAATTTAGTAAACATCCAGTCATTCGGTATTCCCTTATCGCTTATTTTCTCTCAACGAAAAGCTTGTCCCCAATTTTACTAGTGGACTCATTGAATCCGCACTTGCGCAGATGCTTCCACGGTCGCAAGAAATGTAGTTAAAGAGTAGCCACAGAAATTCCAAACTGGGTATTCTAAATGTGTATCATATAGGGATGCTACAGTAAGCTTTTCGTTGAGATGAAGCAAATGGTTCGTGTACAGAGACACTCAAAAGTATTCAAATACATTACATCTATTTGGGAAATTGCAGGTAAGTAGAGTTTAACATCGATAGACTGCAGAAAACCAAATGAAACGAATATATATTTTTTGGGTGATGGGTATCTTTAAAAAGAGCTCGCCAATACCTTTAAAACGAATTGTTGAACCATTGATCTGCCATAATTTAAAATAAAGTTATCGATTTTTCTTTATGTAATATTGAGAATGAATTCAACTTCTTTTTTTGATATTTAGTGTTATACTACTTCTCTAATATGGAAATCGTCTGCATTATCATAAAAGGTAATTTATAAAAAAATAATTTTATTAATTTATTTTTAAAAAACAGAATTATTTTTTAATAACCGAATTAAATTCTATATAAATGTAGGTGCATTAATGAAACGGGGGGTGGAGGGGGCGGTAGCCCCCCTCACACAGAACTAATTATCTTATAAAACTCTTCCGCAGCCTAATATGAATTGTTTAACACAAGTTTACAGAACAGTACTCGTTATCCTACCTCTTTATCGGCAACCTGTATTTATAGTATTAAATTTTAGTGTAAGAGAAAGTCGTGTGAGTGACACACCAGATTATTTTAAGTGGATGTATGTATATTTAGTGTAATTTGTATTATTGCATAAATAATGTATAGGAACAAGTTTGAAATATAGACAGAAAAAGGACTACCATGGGATAATAAAACAAGGACAGAATATCACGTGGTTTTCATAGATTATTATATTTTTGCAACTGTACGCATTTTTTGCCTCTTATAACCTTTAATGTACTTTTCCATTTGATCACACAACGGGAAGACAGAAGGACAGAAATACAAGTACCTACACTATTTGAATTTACAATCACGCTTAAACATTGTTAAAAAGTATTAAAAGCGTTTAATAAAATTGAAAACGTAATTCTAGTAATGTTTGGTTATAGCCCTTTAAATCAAAATTTAAAATTCGATATTTTTCTTTTGCGAAAATTAAAAAAAGATAAAAGAATTGGTACACGTAGTTCTCAAAATTATCCGTATATTTACACTTCAAATTAAATAAAAGGTATTTAATTGTTGTGGCATTAAAGTTTTAATTGTATTAATTTGTAGATTTTGTAAAGATAAAGGAGTAATCGAAACTGCCTTTCTAGAAAACCTTCAACTGATACGATCAATACAAAATCAATAAAATAGAATTGTTAGTATTAACTGTGAAAATTTCGGATTTATCTTTATTACTTACTTTGGACAATTTTACACTTTCTTGATTTTTAGGAGAAATCAACAATAACCTGTAATAAATATTGCATAGAATTAAAAAATTTCTGTTGATAAATTTTTTAAAAAAATTTTCTGTATATTCATTTATGTTGTTAGTAATTTTAGTCATCATGTTATTGGGTTGTTTGGAAAGTAATTTCGTTTTTTCTCAATAGATGACTTCTTTGTACCTTTTTACACCATCGTCACAATTAATCGCATTTTCATTATATATTTTAACAGCTGATACAGCATGTCTTGTTTGTAAAAAAAAATTGTTTGGTTCTTCCCAATAGTTTTAATTTGGTATCCTATAAAACAGGGAAAGTGAAAAGCTAATTTTAATTTTAAATTTAAACTTATTTATTTATTTTTTTAATCGAAATGCAAAAAGGCTATACAAGCAAGAAAAAAAATTATCTGATGTGCAATAGAGAAGATATATTGAAACAATGCTAGTGCCAAAAACTGGTTTGAAAAATTTCGTTCCGGCAATTTTGATGTTGAAGTTGCACGTTCTGGAAAGTTAATTTGAGCTGATGAGACAAAATAAAGACATGGATTGATGCAGCCCACCGAAAAAAGACATATGAGATCACAGAAATGTTAAATTTATTGAATCTGACCGTTTTTGATTACGTGAAACACCTTGGTTTAACTTCTAAACTCGACATATGGGACTCACATGTTCTTCCAAAAATCAATCTGCTTTGTCGCCTCATCTACGATCCATTAGAACGCAGGAAGCCATGGTCGCATTGACGCCTGTGATTTGCTTCTTAACCCCTTAACGGGCGCTGTCCTCGCTGCGAGGACGCAAAATTTAAGATCCAGCTGCAAAAATTCAACCCGGAATTTTTTAGAAGAAATTTACGTTTATAACATATCAGAAAAGACCTGTTTTTTAAACCTTAAAATTTAAAATTTCTTTTAGTTTAATTTAGTTCATGAATTCCGTTGGCAGTGTAATTTAAATGATTCGAATTGTTTTGCGCCGCAAAATGTTAAACGTCAAGAAAATGATCAGTTTTTGAGGAGAATTTCACTGGGAATGAGAAACAAGTTACAGTCGGCAGATAAAGTTTCCGAGCACTAGCAAAAATTCCTATATAAAAAACGTACACTTAATACTGTTTTGTTTAATAAATCCTTGTCGAATCATGTTCTTAGACTGACTAAGAACAGGATTCAACAAGGATTTGTTTAACAAAACTGTATGAAGTGTATTAACTGTATTTGTTTAACAAAACTGTATTAACTGTACTTTTTTTTATACAGTAAGTTTTGCTAGTGCTCGGATACTTTTGCTACCGACTGTATCTACAACAATTCTAAACGCAAGAGATCATGGAGTAAGAAAAATAAACCAGCTCAAAACGCTTCGAAACCTGATATTCATTAAATGAAGGTAGCGCTGAGTGTTTGATGAGATTTAAAAGGAATAATTCTTTTGAGCTTCTACCGGACAATATCACGATCAAATTTGAAGTATACTACTATCAACTGCAGAAATTGAATGATTCATTCAACCAGAAAAGGCTAGAATTGATCAATAGAAAAGGTGTAGTGTTCCAACCATAGACCTATTATAAGAGCGGTCGAAGCATTTCATTATTAATGTAATATAAGTAAAGGTGGCAAAGATGAAACACGTGACTTCTGAAAAAAGGCTACCTTTTCTGGCATTTATCGTGTTATTGGCGATTTTTTGTTCTGAATATAAATATTATTATTATTATTATTATTATTAAAAGATACAACAAGTAAAACTTGTGTAAAACACTACATTTGCTGAAATTTATTTTTACCTTGCTATTAACACTTTCCAACATAGTTCAAAAGTGCTTATAACTTCGGTATGTCTATACTCGCTTTAACTCTCATAAATAATCATGGGCATTTTTGAAATCATATAAAGTATAATACGGTGGTTACTCCGGAATTTCTGAGATACGCGCAGACGATAAGCTGTAGAAAAAAATATATCGATTAGATTTGAAAATAGGACATATTTTAGTTGGGCAGAAGATTTTTTACTGGCCATTAGCAAGTAGTTTAGCGTAGCACAAATTTTAGACAAAAAAGAAAATAGAGTTGACGCGAGAACGTTATGATGCTATGATTTTCTATGATTTTAAAGTGAGATTAAATTAAGAAGAATGCGTTCAATGCTTACAATTAGCTTTTGTAAATGAAAGTCCATCTCGTTCAACTGTATTCAGATGGTTTACAGAATTTCACAGAGGACGTCATTCTCTCCAGGATGAAAAACACACAGGAAGGCCCTTGTCAGCAGTAATCCCGGATAATGTGTCTGCCATTCGAAAAATGTTAATCGGCGACAATAACTGTACCTACCATATGATACAGAGAGAACTTATCATTGGATCCGCTGCAATACATAAAATTATTCATGAAGAATTGTAAATGAAAAAAATAGTTTGCCGTTGGGTTCCCCATAACTTAACAGAGCATCAAAAACAAGAGCGTGTCAGAATTAGCAAAGAAACCCTTAAATTATTTAATGATGGTGGCCACCACATTATTTCTAAAACAATAACTGGTGATGAAACGTACATACCATTTTTTGATGCTCCAACACGCCAAGAAAGCAAAATGTGGGTCTTTTTTTAAGATGATCCCAAACCTACAATGGTGAAAAGACAACGTGCCATGAAAAAAGTAATGTATGCCATTTTCTTTAGAAGTACAGGATTGGTCAAAACTATCAAGCTGGAAGGACAGAAGACAGTCACAGCTAACTGTTACACTACTAAATGTCTTCCAGAAATTCTTAAAGAAGTGAATGTTAGAGGACTCATTCTACACCATGATAATGCATATTCTCACTCAGCAGGATTAACAGTTGAATTTCTTCAACAAAACCGCATCAAGGTGCTGGAACATCCACCCTATTCACCTGATCTAGCTATGTGTGACTTTTGCCTGTTTTTAATCTAAAAATGAACTTGCGTGGGCGTCGTTTTCATTCCGAAAATGAGATTGATGAGGCTATAAATGCATTTTTTTCATCGATTCCAAGAAATGAATGATTAGAGGCATTTAATTTTTGGGAAATTCGCCTACTGAAGTGCATTGGTGCTGGAGGAGACTACTTTGAATACACCTAAAATTTGGTAAGTTTAACATTAATTACCTAGGCGTACCTCAAAAATTTCAGAGTGACCCTCGTATATTTAAACTATTTCAATTTAGAGAATTAATTATAGCAATTATAAACATTTTACAAAAATAATCTCTTTACATTAAAAAAAAGTTAGTGTCACTGGCGTCAGATTTTTTTGTCTGCGACAGCACCTCCTAGCGGAGGGCAGGGTCCTTCGCGTCGTGAGAGGTACCAATGTGTTTCGAATACTCCATGGAAGATATTTCAGCTGCTTAGAAATTTCTATCATTTTAATTAATGAAGTTTTAACTATAAACGACAAGTTTATGAAGGTACTCTATTTGCCATTTTGAATAAAGTTTCTCCCAGTGACGTTGTTCTACTGTCATGAAGTTATTTTACACGGGAAAATTAAAATATGATCCATGGTAGTTCGTAGGTAGGTAGGTAGGTAGGTAGGTAGGTAGGTTCGATTTAACGTCGCAACAGTACTGCGCTATGGGTAATTGGCGACGGTCTGGGGCGCACCCCTAGAGATATTCCGGTCACATGCCATCACAATTTTGATCCTTCCCTGAAAGGATCCCCCCACGCTTTGGTGATCCCCAGAGGTATAGTGTGGGTGGGAACATGGAGGACTTTGCGGTCACGACCGATTTTATGTGCACCAGCCACGATTAGTGTACACGACGGTCTTTGGCCGGCTCAAGTATCGAATTTACAATCTTCCAATTACGTGCTCGGCGCTTTAAAGACTAGGGTACCGTGGCCCGAAACCATGGATGTAAAAAAGAAACTAAATTAATATCAACTTTTTTTTCTCTTCTTTTAGAAAATTAATTTTCTTACACGAGAAAATTAAAATATGATCCATGGTTGTAGGTAGGTAGATAATTCGGTAAGTTGTGTTTGACGTCGCACCATTACTACGCTATGGTTAATTGGCGACGGTCTGGGACGCACCCCTACGGATGTTCCGGAGACATGCCACCACAATTTTGGTCCTGCACGAAGGGGATGGTCCACCGCTTCAGTGGTCCCCCAGAGGTATAATTTCTATGGGAACATGGAGGATATTGCGACCACGACTTATTTCACGTTCACCAGCCACAATTAGTGTACACGACGGTCTTTGGCCGGCTCGAGAACCGAACCCGCAATCTTCCAATTACGAAGGAGTACCGCGGTCCGTATCTAAGGTTGTAAAAAATAAATAAAAGGGGTCATATACTAAAGCTGTAATGCAAAATGGTCTAGATATTATGAATTTCTTTCTATTAAAAAATATTTAAATATTATACATTTCAATTTGACATTGAATATGAGGATTTCCATAATAATTTTCTGCTTTTGTCTTGTAATATGCACTACGAGTATTATTATTCCTTTTCAATGAAAGGAAACAGCGAATGGGCGGCCAGAGCTCTGCATGTGTTAATAAGTAAAGTGAGTCGGAGGGGGGGGGGGGAGGCGAAGCCTCATTCGGGACTTGGTGAGCGGAGCGAGCAGGGGGCAGAGCACCCTAGTTACTTAAAAAGAATGAACTAATAAAATATTAAAAAGAATCTTACCTGTGAAATAAAATCCTTATTTTACATAACTTCTAGGGCTTTTAATGTACATCTAATTACTATTTCTTGCTATAAAATTCTTTTTAAATTCAAAACAATCTAACGTTTAAAGTAAATAAAATTTTTAAAAAGAATTTTCAAAGGGCGTGTTCAGTAGAGCGCCCGATCCAAGACCGGTCGAAAGATTCCGAGCCAAAGCGTTCAGTGGTGTCGACCGATCCAGAGTCACATCGTTCAGTGGGATGGACCGGTCTCGACCGGTCGTGGATCAGTAAGCCCAGAAAAATTTCTTGATCCATTTGGGTCACGTGATGGATCAAAAGCGCAATAGGTTGAAAATCAGGCTCTGATTGACATTACGCAGTGAAAACCTGAACAAAGAACATCTGTTTTTGACAATGATTGTTTATTTGTTTGATTAGCTGAGGATTAATACAGATGTACCTATTTATATGCATTGTTTGTGCTGTAGAAAATAAGGTAAGTAATTCCATAAAATGCTAAACTATATTATGTTTATTTATTTATTGTGTAAAAAAGATTTTTTACGTAATAACGATTTTCGATACGTAATTTTTTTTATTGATGAACGTAACATTCAAACATAAAATTAAAACAAAAATTTACACAATTTTAATTGAAACAAAAAAAAATATATTTTTTTAATTCGGACGCTATCATATTTTGTTAATTTAATATATAAAAATAAGCTGGGAAAAATTATATTTCTTTTTTTTTCACACGAAGCTTTTCATTCATGCGATTGTTTTTTGTTTACAAATAGAAAAGTTTGTAAACGATTGTATTTCTTACCTTTAAAACAATAAGTTAACTATAAGTAAATAAATTAAAATCCTTCCACATATTTTTAATTTAGGTAAAAATAAGTTTAAGATGTCAATTATTAAATTTAATAAACAAAACAGACTGTAAAAAAAGTAGCTATAAAATTATGCAGTGTTGTTTACATTGCTAGTTTATTTTAATATTCAGTCGGTAATAAGAGAAAAAGCTCTTTATATTGATTCATAAATCGAAGAAGAAAATAAGATTATTTTTTATATAAATCCATTATATTAACTGAACAGCATATTTCATATTTTATATAATTTATTTATTTATTTTTTTTTTTTTTCAAAAACGTTTTTGTTGTACATTTCTGTTCATAATAAAATTCGAAGAGAAAGAAAGGTGTTTTAAGTGCTCATTTAAGATAAATCTACTCTGCTCCTTTAAAAATAAATGTAACGTAACATTCTTAACATTTTCATGATTAAAATTTATACATGAATTCAGAAAAATCATAACCAAAGTAATGTATATTAGTAATTTGTCAGTACAATCAATTAATAGCTTCTTATTCTTTGTTAGCAGAGTACAGAATTCTACATTAATAAGAAAGAAGTAAAACTGTTATTACATAAAAGATCTTTCTTTCTTTTTCTTTTTTTTTTTTTAAGAAAAAACGTAATACAGTTTAGCATTTTATGGAATTACGTATTAAAAGTCCAGACAAAATAAACAACAGAAATACAATAATTAACTTGCTAATACAGGTCAAATTAGATAGATGGCGCTGCTCCTATCACGTCAAAATTGCTCCAAAGCGTTCAGTAGATACCTGGCTCGATCCAAGACCGGTCCAGGATCAGTGACGTCATCGCCCGGTCGCATTGATCCATCTCGGGCGCTCTACTGAACACGCTCATAGAAAAAGGAAAAATATCGTCTGCTTAAGAAAAAGCAGAGTTTCGAGCATAGCGAGAAAATTTAAATATTGGCCAGTTTGGCTTCATGTAGTTCAACAATAACGTGGCTTTTTTATGAGTTATCTTTGCCACTGAAAACTGTTGCCATTGTCCCGTCCACAAGAAAACCGCTAATAAATAAACTAAATAGCATCTTCTTCTACTTAATGAACATTTCAAACCTAACAGATTAATATCAAATTCTACTAATTATAATAATAATTCTCTAGTCAAAATTAAATAACCTTAAGTTCCTTCACCCTGTTATCTTCTTCTGTGGTCGTCCGAGTTGCTGCTGAAGATATCCTCATGTAATATCAGTTCAGGATTCCAAACGTCCTGAAGTTGCAGATTACTCAGAAACTTTACCAGTACCCCGCTAACCATCCTAACGTCACCAGCAATCAATCAAAGCCTCAACGTGAATCTATCTACATACAGATTCTTCCCATGATGGTCAGCAATTAATGCTGATTAAATCCATGCATACGCATGAACTGTTTCTACTAAAGGAACTGCCGTTCTCATCCTCAGAATCTGCGTCATCAATTATCAACTGGTTTCGACTCTACAATATCAACTATCGTCAGCATGCCATTTGTCCCGCAGGGCCGGCTGGGCCCGGCATGCCGACCAAATACTTTATGTACATAAACATCTGTAAATACTCATCGCCCTCTGTCGCTGGTTGGCTAAGCCAGGCGATGCATGATGTAATTTTTTTTTTTCTCAATAAATGTCGGAGCAGCTCACGCGGACCGCATACAAGTTTGATAACTCGTCAAAAATATTTACAGCTTGGTTAGAATGTTCTACCACACCCACGACATTTTCTAGATCTGACACTTTCGGATTTTTACTTCTGGTTTTTACAAAATGTTTTAGATAGCAAAACTTATACTTTTAATGAAGACGTCGAAAATGATTTGAATCAGTTTTTTTGCCATAACTGATCACAAATTAACAGACAAACGATCATGATTTTCGGATTCATTTGACCTCAACAGAGTGAAAATAACAAAAACTCAATTTCGAAAATTTGATCCCAAAACAATACTTTCTCTACCATATATATGGGTAAGAGAAAGAAGAAGAAGAAGATAAAAAAAAACATGCGATACGCATTGATTATTACATTTTCCAACTGTGCTCCCTCATTGCATACTTTAAACTTTGCGTTATCAGACAAAAGAAGGGAAAAGGACAGAAATGCAGATATATAGACTAATTGAATCTATAATCACTCTTAAACGTTGCTGGAAATTGTTAAAAATGCTTAGCGCAAACAGAAATGCAATTTCAAAAAGTTACAATAGCATTTGAAAGCATATAATGCATTTGAATAGTCCTGTAAATCTGAATGCTAAGCATGTCATATTCTATAGAAAACATTATTTTAGGTAATTAACAATAAAAGTCAATTTTATTATGATTTTTGAAGTAAAAATTTATTTAAATGTGATTTAAAAAATCGTCTGTCCTAAAACGCATTGCACTGGTATTTGTTTGGGTGTCCCTGTACGGAAACCAGTTGTACAAGGCCTATTAATTCCATTTTAAATAGGAAACATTCCATAGTAAATTTAATAATTTACATTATTTTTAAGAATTTCTGAAAAATTTACAGATGTTGAGGCCGGCAGACGGACAGTCAAACAGATAGTTTAACTAATTCAAATCATATTTACGGTTAAAAGTTGTTAGAAAGGGTTAAAAACGCTTAATGTAAATGAAAATACAATTCCAGCAAATTTCAAATAGTAGTTTTTAATGCAACTGAATATTTTTATGTGGTCCTATAAACCTCAATGCTAATCATACTATATATTCTATAGAAAGCATTTATTTGTGCATATAAATAACATATTTGAATTTCATAATATTCATGCAAAGTAAAGTTAATAAAATATGGTTTGTAGAAATATCTATTATAGAATGCAATGTCTTTGTGTATTCCTATAAACAAGTGGTGGTATGTAATCCATTTTCAATAGGGAACATCCGATAATGAACTTTAATGACAAATGTCAGTTTTGAGAAATTCATTAATATTTACGGGAGTTACAGCGCGGACAGACGGACAGATAAAATAAATCATAAACACTTTACATCTTTGTTAGAAAGTGTTAATAAAAATGAATTGAATTTTTAGGTATCCTGGAATAATGAACGAAAAATTTATTTTATTTTATTTTTAAATAAATATAAAATATATTTTTTGTTTAATTTTAAGAATAATATAATCCATATTTTGTTTTTAAAGAATTATATACTTTATATGTACATATTCTTTGAAAATTTCCCTTAGTCATTTATTAAGATAGATCTATCTTCTTATAAAGAAGCAACACTTGAATACAATAATTTATGATAACATATAAGAGACATTTTTACAGAAGGCAATATATCATTTGTGTTGTTAAGAAAAAGATCCAATTTTTATAGTGTATCATTTATAGTTAGCTAGGCCTTTAGGGAATGTCCTTTCCTAGTAATAAAACATAATACAGAGATAATTTCCGGTTACGATTTCTTTCTTTAACAACCTTAAAAGAAATTTCCATTTTTTATCTAGAGTTTACTGATTTTTCTTTTAGGTTATTATTTTTTTCTACGTAGTGGGTTATGAAATATTGGATGTCAAAAAGTATACAGTTTCATCGATAAACTTCTGAAATTATTATTTTAGGTTTTTCAATTCTTTGTCTATTTTTTTTTTGTATGTGTGTGTATCTGAAACGTTAAGTGTTTATAAACAACGAAGCAACAATGCGTAAACTCTAGAGACTCCTTAATTTAAAAGCTATTTATATTTTATGTGTTTAACCTCCTAACTTTTTACAAAAAGTTGCTCACTAGTCAAAATACTAACTCAAAAGATTACATGAAAAATTGAACTATAACAGATGAAAAGAAGTCCATTTCAGCTTAAATAGGTTTTTTGAGTAAACCATTACTTGAAACTTTTGTCACATAAAGAAGAAAGTGTAACGCAAATTCAGTACATCTACGGTTTCTGTTGATCAGTTTAAAAGACTCCAGCGAACACTGTTGGTTAATATAGATGATAAAGCAATCTATTCTGAAACAGTGGAGCTCAAAAGCGGACGGGTATGGTTGATATTTCATCATTGGATGAGCGGTTGTCTCAAACGACAACTAAAACTTATTTGTCTCAAACGACAACTAAAGGTAAATTTTTCATTTGAGGTTTCCTGATTATATTTGAGGATTAATCGCTCAACAGATGGCGCTCTCATCTCATTTTTTAAATATTTTTATTATGGCAGTATAGGACAGAAATTTCGTATAAATATACAGAGTGTGTATTAATTTTGACAAATGAATGTAAAATTAATTATATTTATTGCTAATAGTAGCAGTGAACTAGGATAAAAATTGTGCATGTGCAGGAACATCAGCCCCCTGGGGAATACCTGCCCAGGGATGTCAAATTTCAATAGGGGCAATTTTAAAAAAACTCGTCAATCCCTTTAAAACAAGTGGTTGAATCATCTGTTAGAGATAATTTAAAACAAAGTTATCGACTGTTTTTTCCATTTTTAATGAAAGAAAAAAAATATTTCCTTAGATGTCAGCACAAAATTAATTTTCTTTGGACATTTAGTGCCACGCTTCTGTGAGATGAAAATCGTCGGCATTTACCGTAAAAAATAATTTTAACATAATTTAGAAAAAATATTTGTACTGCGTGAGTTTGCATAGGAAAATATGAAACAAAGTCTTATATAGGTCACAACAAACTAGTTTTTTTTTTTAAAGATAAAATACAATGTTTTAGAATATAATTAATATTTTATAAGGAAACGAGATATTTCTCTCTCTCTCTTTTTTTTTTTTTTTTCATTTTAGGCAAACGTATTGAAACAGACAATGCCATCGCTTTTGTGAAAGTATCCATCAATATAGAAATCAATATTTAGTGAAACTTTGTCGACAATGTTCATAGAAAAAAAATCCATCATAAATCCTTAAAAAAAAAAAAAAAAAAAAAAAGCTTTTTTTTTTTATAAGTAATAAATATGAAATTCTGTACAAAACAAAATTTAATTTAGTACAAGAGGACTTTCTTTAGTCTTTTTTTCCCTATAATGGCATGTGGTAGCTGTGTTGCGGTTCTTAGCAATGGTTACAATGTTCATTTATTAAAATTTCTTTAGTACAGCTTTAGTACAGGTCCATCTTGGCAACTTTTTTTTTTCCATTTTGGTAATGAATTAAAATGGCTATCGCAATTGCGTAAGAAGAGTCCTTGGTGAGAAATGTAAGAGCTATTTACTTAATACTACTACCGATCTACTTACTGGTTCTAAATTTCAAATTTTGCCATGAAAGTCTTATACTAAAGCTATCCCATTTCTTTAGCTCAATTTTTCCCAGTTTTATTTTAAATATATATATATATACATAATCTTCCCATAATTTCTGTCCACTAAAATAAAACAATATAAATAGCGTATGGACACTAAAAAAATTAGCAATATTTGTTAAACATTTCCATAGTTAAGATGGAGTTAAGAAAAAAGAAAACAGAATCGCAGTAATTGCTTTACACAAGTGCGGCAAGAAACCGAAGGAGATTTTCAACTTGCTAAAGCTGCTAAAAATTTCAACAAAGTTCAGCCAGCGAGCTATTAACCCTCCAAGTGCTGATCGTTTCACTCTTCAGTGCTAAGCATTTTTAAGGCACCGTGCAGATATATTTTTCAAGCAGAAATATAAAATCAATTGATATCTCGATTTTACGAGTTGTTATGTAGATTTTACGAATCGTCTCACTGCGAGACGATAGCACTCTAGCGGGGATCCGAATCGTCTCGCTGCGAGACGATAGCACTTCGAGGTTAAGAGGTATAATTACAGCGTCTAGAATAAACAGTGTGGAAATTGCCTACAAGCGTGATATTAAAATAATGCTACAAAAATTAAGCTTACCCAGATGTCGCTGTGATCGAAGCTTTTGCTCAAATCGAAGACCTGATTGGCTTTTCCCAGTTTCGTCAGTTTAATCACGTGATCTAAGCACATAATTAACCAATAGGGAGTCTCGGTCTTGATGTCGTGACACTAGCTTCGATTACAATGACATCTGGTGACAGGCTTAATTTTTTTAGTACAATTTTATTTGCCGCTTTCCACACTGTTTATTCTAGACGCTGTAGTATAATGATACGTCCTCTTCCGTCGACAGGCCACGAATTGGTCGTCCTCATAAGAGGAAAAAATTCGCAGAAATCTGCTACGTAAGCAAAATATCATGGCTCATGAGATAAATATCTCTACCAGGACAATGTCTTGCATTATAAAACAAGACCTGGGACTTGGTGTTTACCTTAAAAGTACTGGCCATCGACTTACAGTGAATATATTTTCATTTGAAAAAAGAATTTGGTGATGTTTGTTATCCGAGTGCCGCTTTGTTGCCGATGTTTGTTATCCGAGTGTCGCTTTGGTCTGACGAATATCCAATAGCTGACAATATCTAATCTCGCCGACAACCGTGGTCCATAGTTCTATGAGGAAATTTGTTACCATACCCGGTCCCCCTTTAGGGGCCGAATATTGGTTTTTAGGTATTTAAGTTAGCTATATTTCGAATAAAAAATCTCACGTATATCTATTTTTTCTTTGAGATACGAAGCTTTTTGTGAAATTACTTTTTGCGCATGTTGAATCACATTTCGCCACGCACCCCCTCTTGTGGACCGAATTTCCAAAAATCCAGAAAGCTATTTTTAGGTATTTGTATTAACTATGTTATAAAGCAAAAATTTTACGGATATCTGTTTTTTTTTTGTTTGAGATATGAAGGATTTTGTAAAATCATGTTTTTCCCAACCTCCCCCCTTGGGAGGGGGATGCAAAATCGCTTCTTAGTGGATGTCTACGTAACAGAACGAACATTGTCACAAAATTTCATGCTTCTAGGTCCAGGGATTCGGGCTGGGCGATGATGAATCACTCACTCACTCACTCAGGACAAACGGTATTATATATATACATGAGTGGGAAAAAAAAAATAATAATTGGTTTAAATGTACAGAAAGCATAAAAATAAATAAATAAATAGCTGATGTTTTACCTGGAAATATGAAGTTGCATTCCCTGGTAACGATTACAAAATTCTTTTTTTTTTTTTTTTTTTTTTTTTTCTTTTTGCAAGTATTTTAACTTGTTCCTAAAGGCAAAAGATATCCTGACATATTCAAAGTGAAACACAGCAAATGAGAACGACACGAAATGTCACATTGAAAGCAGTATTCCTATAGACTAATAATAAATCAATAAACAGTCATAATGTCCTTTTTATTCATTAATTTTTTTTAAAAGTTAAATTAGAATACACAGAATATAGGGAATATTTTATAAGCAAATATATTTTTCTCTCTTTTTGAGAAAAGATACTGAAACATATAATACTGCCGCTTTTGTGACTGTCTCCATCAGTATAGAAATCAATTTATAGTGAAACTTTGTATGACAATCTTTAAAGAAAAGAAAAAAAAATCATTTTAAATCATTTTTTAGTAAGATGTTCAATTTTTATTCTCGGTATTACCTTTTTTTCTGTCATTGCGAAATCGTTCAGAAAATACTAAAACGTTCATATAGGGGGGAAAAAAAATCTGATATTTTTATCTGACCCAAGAGTACTTCTTAGGCCTTTAACGGCTTTCTGTCAGGGAAATCAATCAATAGATTTAGTCGCTTACATCGATCAGTATTGGACTGTAGTGTAGAATGTTGGTTATTTTGGGACCAAATAGAACAATTTACAAGAGAAAGAGAGTTCGTAATTTGATCATTGGTAAATTGAATTTTATGTATTCTTGAAAATAAGTGAGTAAATTTAATCACGGAAATAATTCGGCCAAAATTGACTTTTTCTTTTTAACGAAAATTTCTTTAACTTAGTGAAAGATTACTTTACTAATATAGAAGGTATTTTGCTTTAGAAGACTATGACTTTACCTAATTTTACGTTTGTTTTTCTTGTAAATAGTGTAAATACAAAATAGGGAGTTTTTTTTTCAATATATATATTCAAAGGATTTATTATTTTTTACTTCTCTATTTTGTCACACATTTATGTTTATCACATTTTCACAATTTTCTCTTTAATTATTATTAATATATATATATATATATATTTATATATTCAGTAAATTATTCATAATTCATCAGGAAATTAAAAGTAATAAACTTTGTAATCTACAGAGGAAAAAAAAAGATAAAAAGATATCGAAGCCTATTTTTTTTTTCTAAGTCATACAAATAAAACTCTGTACGAAACAAAATTTAATGCAATATGACGAACTTGCCCATCATAGTATGGTATGGGGAACTTAGGTAACAGCGAAAATTTTTTACCTCGGTTTTTGCCTTTTTTACACGTTTTCAGGTGTGAGGAAACCGGAAATGGCAAAATTTCTATGGTGTCCGTCTGTAGGATGTCTGTTAGTTTGTTAGTCTGTTAGTCCGTTAGTGAGTTTGCTAGACTGTGTACACGTTATTTCAAGAAACAATAGTCGCAGAGAAGTCAGATGAGTTTTAAAATATTACTTTCGACACTGGCAAGAACCCTATTCATTTGCAACATTCGAACTAAAAAACTTCGTAAGTCATCATAAATTTACGTTTTTCTTAACATGGAAGAATATGGCAAAATTTCACATAAACGTCCATTAAGTAGAAAATTTTTACTGTAAAGATGTCAGGTCAGTTTTAAAATATCAGTTTTGAATTCGAAATGAACATCATTAACTATAAACATGCTACTTTGAAAATTTCGCAAGTTATTTGGAATTTACGAATTTCTTAACATGGAAGAATAGGGCAGAATTTCACATAAACGTCAATTTTGAGGGATATTTTCATCGTAAAGATGTCAGGCCACTTTTGAAATATTATTTAGGACACTCGCATGAATATTATTGACTATGAGTTTTCCAATATAAAAATGTCGCAAGTTATTTGGAATTTACGGATTTCTTAACATGGCAGAATAGGGCAGAATTTCACATAAACCTCAATCTTGAGGGATATTTTCATCGTAAAGATGTCAAACCACTTTTGAAATATTATTTAGGATATTGGCATGAATATCATAGACTATATGATTTTTCCAATTTAAAAAATTCGTAAGTTATTTAAAATTTACGATTTACTTAACATTGCAGAATAGGGAAAAATTGAGCATAAACGCCCATTTTGAGGATCATAAATATATCAGACAACTTCAAAATAACATTTATGATACTTGTTTGAACATGCTTGACTACAAATATTCTAATAGGAAAGTTTCGTTAGTTTTCGTAATTTAAGATTTTATCAACAGAGAGAAACTGAAAATTTTTCTTATAAATTGGAATTTTCAGGATTATTGCATTGGAAATAGTTGCATGAAAACTAAACAACAGAATTGGTCCTGATAAAATAAATTAATAGATTAGAATAAGATAAATATATCGAAGTGAACGATGGATAGCCTATTAGACGGGGATTTCATTCTGTCACTGTGTCAAGCTTTGGTCAAATTCATTTCTCTTAACATGATTATAATATGTCTTGAACTAGAAATTTATGAAAACATAAATATGATGGGGAACTCAGCAGAGTCCATCTATGCCAACAAGTTTTTTTTTTTTTTTTTTTTTTTTTTTTTTTTAAGTCTATTCTTTCATATATATATAAATGTATGCGTGACGTTTTTTAAGAATGATTGCTATGTTCTTTGACGCAAATACGCGCTTAGCAGATGTTATCAATATGGACTATGGACGCAAATACGCGCCCGGCAAAAATGATCAGTGTACTATGCAACACTCGCATAAAGCGCGTCCGCAATAAGAATGAGACAACTTGATTCTCATTTATTTTCAACAAAATATTACTTACATGAATGCTACTTGCATGAAATTGACAAACATTTTTAATCACTTTTGATACTTTACATTGAAGAATATACACCTTTAATAAGTTCCATTTTGCGAAGATTGCTTTTAGCCGTCGTCATGGCGTTTTGTACAGTTTCCTTGGTTACTGATTTAAGGAGACGATGATAAACCATCTTGAATCGTCAGCGCCAACCGCGCGCCGTCCGTATGGACCGCATAGGCCGTGAGTATTCAGCACTCAAAGGGTTAAGAGCGGGAAAAACCTAATCTTTTTGACAACCAAAGCCAACTACGGGGAAAGTCGTTTACACAATTACTCATTACCTAATGTACTTCTTTTAATTTCCGTTTTGACATTCACAAAATTCACAATCGTTAAATTTGTATACATTATCGAAAAATTGATTTTCCACATTTTTTTATTTTATTATTATTATTTTTTTTTTAAACATATTTTATTATCTAAATAAAATATGTGAAAACTGTACTTTTAACGAAGAAAATGTTAAAAAATAAAGAAAAAATAAATTTAAAAGTAAAGTCAATTATCGGAATCGAACCAATGACATACGTCAGACAAACGAGCTTTCCCAAACAGAAATTTGCTTTCCAAATTCTCTAACGTCATTGCATCCTCTGCTGCTTACAACGATTCAAAATATTATACAATACATTAATTAATCACATAAACATGAATAATTCATAAAATAATACAATTATGCTGTTCCATCAATACAAAATAAAAAAATAAAAAAATAAATAAATAATAAAATAAATAATAAAATAATCTTTTAAAATTTTCTCAATTTTTTTTCCTTATCAAATTTAAATTTATTTTATTTCATTTTTTATTTTAAAATTATAGAACTTTTTACTTTCACTTACCCATATATTGTAGACAAAGTACTGTTTTTGGGTCAAATTTTCAGAATTGAGTTATATTTACACGTTTTGAGGTTCCTTGATTCGAAAGCAAATGTTTTTAGCAGTTGGTCTTTGTCTGTGTGTGTCTGTTATCATCATACCTTTAGAACAAATAGTAGCAGGAAGTTCAAACTCGGTGTTCTAAATCTATACCATACAGTGAGGCTATACTTAAAACTTTTCTTGAGATCAAGTAAATAATTAGTGTACAAGAACATACAAGAGAATTCAAATGTATTACGTGCATGGGAAACATTTCTGGTAAATTCAATGTACCATCTATAGGCTGTACTAAACAAAATGAAATGAAAATATTTTTTTTCTATACATAAAAGCATGTTTCCTGTAGAATATGATATTGAAACCATTCATCATTCGTTTACAGGTCTACCCAAACTATTTGGCTATATTGGGGCTATACTTCGAAATCCTGGAAGTTATTTCATATTATGTTATGTTTGCTTTATATAAGACTAAATTTAAGTACACAATGTGTTATGCAATAGACAATATACCAGCTTACTCAAAATTAAGCTAAATGCAGTTTTTTATTGAATGTAATATTGACAGAAGTGTTTTGCTACATTTTACTAAGTCGACGATTGCTGTTTTGGAAGGAAAATTCATTTTTCATACCCATATTGTAAACAAAGTGTTTTTTGAATTTCTATTCTTAACTCTGTTTTTTCCCCCCCATAATATCACGTTTTGAGATCCACGGAATACGAAAGTCCAATTTTTAATGGTTGATCTGTATGTATGTCCGTTAAGAACATAACTTAAAAATAGATAACTGCAGAAATTTTAAATTAGGTATTTTGAAGTTCGTATTAGGTTGATACTTGAAAAATTTGATCAAGATTGGCAAGTCTGATGGCAAATTAATTACAGCCTTGTAATTTTTAAAAAAATAAATGTAGGCATTATAATTCCGCGGAAGTCTGAGAGAGGTGGTAGTCCCCCCCCCCCCCCACACACACACACAGAATGTTATGTAAAATAAAATTGTTCCTAAACCTATTTTGGATTAAGTAGATTGATCCTCATCATCTTATTGATCTTATGATTTAATCTGCAATGTATCTTTATAGTATTGAAATGAAGGGAAAGAGAAAGTCGTGTGAGAGACGCATCATTTTTTTTTTTTTTTACCTCCATTACCCGACTACTGCAGGTTATGGAAGCATTGTATTCGGTCCAAAAATTCGATGTCGAGTTTTCACTAATTTACACGTTTTAAGGGATCCTGAGTCCAAAAAAGTAGTTTTTGGCAATTGGCCAGTGTGTGTATGTGTGTATATAAGTGTGTGTGTGTGTACGTATGTGTGGAATCTTCTGACTATCATATCTCCTAAACTGATAAAGATAGAACTACGAAACTTCGGAATTGAGACAGGACTGGTATACAGATGAGTTTTCCACATTTTGGTGAAAATTACTGGAAAACCAGAAGTGGGACCGTATCTGAAAAATGGCTTAAACAATTCTTCAAATTTGCTATATAACCCTTCTGTTAGATGTCCTTTCGAATGATATAGTTGGTTAATTTAGGAAAATTTATAGACGTCCTGTATAAATAGCTTTATTTCAGGTCTTGCAAGTGCGTTCCTTTAAAAATGGCTGTACGGATTTTTTTTTTGAACTCGCCATATTAACTCATTTATAAATATCCTTCTGTATGTAATTATTGCTTTCCTGTCATTAATTGAGTATGCCAAGTTTTGGTAAACGTTGATGTCTCAAAAACGGCTCTAACGATTTACTTTAAAATTTTTACGTAGATCCATTTTAGATATCCTTTCTGATGTATTACGGGGTTATTACAGGAAAATTAACATTATCCTGATTAGGTAAGTCAATTTTAGATCTCGAAAATTGGTGTTTCAAAGAAAAAAAAAAAAAAAAAAAAAAAAAAAACTCTCTTTTTTTCTTTTTATTTTTTAACTCGCTATGTAAACTATGATTTACATGACTTTATATATATATACATATATATATATACCAGCTTTCTCTTATAGGACATTTGTTAGATGTGTACTTCGTTAGGTCAATTTTATGTCTTCCGATCACATTATTTCTAGTAAATGCACATAACACGTGTAATAGAGTGGGTAATGGAAGTCGTGTGGTTGTTTCACACCAGAATTTTTTTACAAAACAAATATATTGGAATATCTTATACATCCTAGAAGCGGGTACATTTAAAGTAAATTATGCATCCCAAAATTCTTAGTATATGAGAGGTTAAAGTAAATATGAGGCGACTTTTCTTTCACAGCCATTAAGCCACTAAAACCACATGAAAATGAATAACCAAATAGCGAACGCAACAGGACCTTCCTTATAGATTACTCGCTCTACACTGTCAAAAAAAAAAAAAAAAAAAAAAAAAAAGTCCTGTTTGCTGCCAGAAATTTTCTGTAATTCAGGAAAATACGTTCTATGAACGTAATTTTTCCGTTGATAGAACGTATTTTTCTGAATTACAGAAAGTTTCTGGCAGCAAACTGAAGCAAACAGGACTTTTTTCTGACAGTGTAAGGTAAAGCCAATAAAGAGACAGAAAGATAGAAAAACATAATATAAAATTCTTACAAGTACACAATGATTGCTACGAAATTAACAGCTCTAGAAGTTAAAGAAAGAGCCCACATTACTCGCATAAATCCCATTTTTAAAAATCTCGAGTGACTCCACTCGACTTTCCGAACATTAAATAATTAAAGGTTGTATAAATAAATTAAAGTAATAAAATACGTTAAATAAATAAAGGTGAAATTATAATTCGGTGTTTGAGCAATTTTTACCATTCTTTCATTTTACGCTATTGCACTTCAAATAATTTGAGCCCATTACTCATAATGAGAGTGTATATTTCGTTTGTTTCTGTAAAAGTCTATATGGGCCAAATTCACCAAAATCTATTCAATTCGTGCTATACTGACATACAGCATGTATAAAAATTTTCAGCTCAATTGAATAAAGCGTTTAGACGCTGTCGCACTTAAGAATTTGGGGCCATAAGCCATAATGATAAAGAATCATTTTTTGTAACCCTGTAAAAGAACTATAGGTGCAAGATTCAACAAAATCTATTGAGTTTGTGCGACGGTGACTTATGACGTGCGTGTAAATTTTAAGCTTAGTCGAATAAGGCGTTTAGACGCTATCACAAAAAAAAAAAAAAAAAAAAAAAACAGAGCCATAGGCCATAATGATAAAGAATTGTTCTTTGTGTCCCTTAAAAGAACTATTAGTGCTAGATTAACCAAAATCTATACAGTTTATGACAATGTGACTTATAATATGTGCATACATTTTCAGCACAATCAAATGAGGTATGTAAACGCTATCACACGTTAAAGTATTTGTGCCCATAGACCTTAATGATAAGGAATTTTTCTTTGTACCCCTGCAAACAAACTATAAGTGCTAGATTCACCAAGTGTCGCCCAAGTCACACAACTTGGGCGACAGTGACTTGTAACATGTGTATAAATTTTCAGTTCAGACGAACAAGGCGTTTAGGCTATATGGTACTTTGAAGAATTTGGGCCCATAAACCGCAACGATAAAGAATTTTTCTTTGTGTCCCTAATGTCTAATGAAAGATGAGTATTTTTACTAAATAATTTTTAACTACGCACACGCAAGTTTTAATGAAATTCTATTTGCATAATATAATAGCTAACAGCATAGAGCTACTTATATGAAAACCCCAAACAAATACCGTGTAAATTCAAAAAGTTGTATGCGAAAGAACGGACAAAAATAACAATTCTTCTCAAAAGTAAGATATGATAAGAGGGTTTTATCAATGTTTATTTACAATCAACGAACTCTGTATTACCATTGATTGAATGAAAATAAAAATGTGAGTAAAACACCTTATTGTTTACCTTGCTTTAGAGTAGAACTGAATAGCAGTTTACTCTATCATGTATATATATTTTTTTTCTAATTTACACGATACATGTTTGTTGTTTTTATATAGTAGCTCAATACATTTGGCTATTACGGGCCCGCTTCACTCACCGTTGCCAGAAGCTGAAACTAATGTTATTCTATGGGGAAATTTTCTTTACAAATAACTTATTAACTAATACATATTTTTAAATTCTGTTTTCACATTCTGAAAATTCCCAACTGTTAAATTCACGGACCTTTGTTAAAAAAATATATTTTTAATCTTTAATATTTTATTTTGAAGCTGCAAAATACGAATTTTCAATATGTGGAATTTTTATTTCGTGATATTGATGACCTTCATGCACACTGTCAAAAGAAAGTCATGTTTGCTGCCAGACATTTTCTGTAATTCAGAAAAATACGTTCTATCAAGGGAAAAATTACGTTGATAGAACGTATTTTTCTGAATTACAGAAAATTTTTTCACTGCAAAAAATAAACCTGTAAAAGTACAGGAAAAATCTGGAAGCTGGAGTGCCAGTATTTCTCCGTAAAATATACAGTTTAAAACCGCAAAATTGTATCACTGACACATATTTTACGCAGAAATCCTGTAAATCAAACAGGTTTTTTGTTAAAAGTACAGTTTTGTTCTGTATATTTGACGGAGAAATACTGGCACCCCAGCTGCCAGATTTTTCCTGTACTTTTAACAGATATTTTTTACAGTGATGGCAGCAAACTGCAGCAAACAGGACATTTTTTTGACAGTACATGTGGAAATGCACAATTTTTTCCTAAAAAAAATTTGAGTGCTGTTACTTATTTTTACCCTTTTTCTTATACCTTTTTAATTTTCTGTTAAGTATTCTAACGTCTCCATATGAGGGGCATTTGATTTGGATACCCATATATTAATTCTACTGGTTTAGGCTAAAATCATTGAAAAATATTAATTTTTAACTGAAGCACTACACTATGATTAATAAGTTTCTAGTTTTCAAAATTAAATAAGAGATTTTCGATGATTTTTTTTATGAGATAAGATTTATAAAGTACCAATTGAAAACATATATAAATCGATATGAGAAATGATAGATTAGCACAATATAAAATGTAAAATTTATGCATATAAAGCCATTAGCAATACAGAAAAAAAATCTGTAATATTATAGAATATTTCTGGTAGCAAAATTTGCCAGAAAATATGTTAATGCAGCGAGAAAAAAGTTATGAAAAGAATTTTCTTTAACCGTGCGCTTTGATGCCAAGTTTTCTGTATACAAAACAGAAAGTATATGTACACTGTGGGAAAAAAAAAAAGTCCTGTTTGCTGCCCAAAATGCGCGTAAGTTACGGGAAAATTACGTTGACAGAACGTATTTTTCTGCGTTACAGAAAATTTCTGGCAGCACACAGGACTTATTTTTTACAGTATACTCATTAGATAAAATCTGTAACAGTGGTTACAGATTTCATCTGTTTACAGAAAAAGAAAAATGTCTGTTGACAGATTAAAATGTAATTTTATTGTAAATTTTAGTAACTTTAGAAAACAAAAATTTTCTGTAAGAAAGTTACACAAGTTTGCTATTTTTTAACATCTTTTTTTCAGTGAATATATCTTTCCCTTAGATCTATTCTATTCTAAATTTTATTACAAAGTATTAAAGAAGAAATCACTCTATTTGACTACCATTTTAAATGACATATGTAAAAAACATTTTTCCGATCGAAGAATTTCAAATGAATTACATCTTTTTGCATTTCATGCTTTAAATATTATATTACAGTTTATATCTTTCACACTTGAATGGAAAGCAGCATATTGATTGTAAATATTAAATGTAAAGCCAGTATGCCGAATGAAAAATTTCCTCTTTCACTATGAATTCTGTTTCAGTACTTTAATTCTTTTATGTATGTCATTTGGAATATAAACTGCAATAAAAATGTTGTTTATTCAGTATTGATACAATTCACACCTAATCACGTCGTACTCATGTTTCATACGCGAAATAAAAACATTATGCAAAGTAAATCTCTTTGAAGATTATGACCAATTTATTTTATATTATAGAGAATATGTTTAGTGCTATTTTATGATAAAAAATGTATTCTTTTAAAATTGGTATCGGTAAAAGGATTTTATATCCCAGCAGGGCCAATTTAATAATAACTGTAAAAATTTTGGTCTCAAAGGTCACCACAAAACATTCATCTATATTATTTTGTATAAGCCGCCAAACACCGGTTAACATGCACAAAAATTTAACAATAACTTTACACAATAAGCATTTTACATATGCAATTTGATGTAATTTAAAATAAATTTTGTGATGCAGCCATGTAGGAAATAGGGAAAAGTGAGAATTAGCAGGACTTTCTTTCGTTTTAAATTGAATCAGCATATATTCTAATATCTATTTCACACAGGAAATTTGGTATAATTATCTCTCATAAAAGATGAAATACAATCTTCTTGTAAAAAGTAAAATAAATAAATAAATTACAGCATAACAACACAACATGTTGGTCGATATGCACACAAATTAAATCAACACTATTTTCCTAATTCGCACCTATACATGTCAAGTATGATGCATTTATGCGCTATAGAACCTAAGCTATAGCGTTCTCGTAATGGGGAAATCGCAGTAGAGCAACATCATTTGTTAGGTAAAACCATTCCTAAAAATACTGCATTGTTGGATGCGATCCTCGGATCTGCCAGTCGGGGGATTTTCATTCGTGAATTCTGACGTGCTACACTGTTAAAAAAATGCAACTTTGCTGCCAGAAATTCTCTGTAATTACAGAAAAATACGTTTTGTCAACTTAATTTTTCCGTAATTTATGACTTTTATCAAATTACAGAGAATTTCTGGCAGCAAAGTTGTGTTTTTTAACAGTGCAAAAATTATCGGGAGAGCAGAGCTAAGGATGTTCCCGAACAGCTTCTCTTTTTCAATAAATAATTAATTATTTATTAATTAATATATTTTATAAATAATTTATATTGCATGAATATAGGACAATGTAGAAGAAAGTTTTGTGATGACAACAACATACAAATTCATTATGTTTATAGTTATCACATAAATAGAATCTTTTTACACTGCATAATTTTAAAATTCAAAAATTATTTTACTTCTGTACCCCGGAGTTAAAAGACGCCATGTTACAAAAATTAAATTTTTTTAGGAACGACGTTACAGTTAAATTAACTAATGCTATTTTTCATGAATAAAGAAAATAGACATGGATTTATGGTCTACTGTTTTATCTCCTTTATAGTAACTAGGCATAATGCTTAATGCCTCTACATAAAGCCAAAAGCGCACATCAAGAATATGCACTAACACTTTTCCCAAAACGGACATGATGTCCTTTACAT
This sequence comes from Salticus scenicus, assembly GCA_963930645.1. Taxonomy (NCBI): domain Eukaryota; kingdom Metazoa; phylum Arthropoda; class Arachnida; order Araneae; family Salticidae; genus Salticus; species Salticus scenicus. Next base: position 87,455,494 of record OZ005661.1, read on the forward strand.
CCGGGATATACAGATTTAAAGTAAAAATTTAAAATTTGCACTTAATAATAAAATCAATATAATAATTATTATTTAAAGAATGAAAGAACGTAGAAATACAGATCGAAATCTACACTGTCAAGAAAAAGTCCTGTTTGCTGCCAGAAATTTTCTGTAATTCAGAAAAATACGTTCTACCAACGGAAAAATTACGTTGATAGAACGTATTTTTCTGAATTACAGAAATTTCTGGCAGCAAACTGCAGCAAACAGGACTTTTTTTTTGACAGTGTAAAACGCACACCAGGGGTTCCCATAATTTTCAGTGTATAGCACACTTGGATTTTTGTTGTGTTTCTATGGTGCATCCAAGTTTCAGCATTCATATTATAACGTTAATCCTGTACAGAAATGGATACAACATTTTGGTGGAAACGTTAAATAATTTTAATTGACAAGAAAACATACGAATCAAATACAAATAATAATAATAATAATAACAATAACCTTCTGTGGCAAGTTAGAAAGTTCATGTGACATTAAGTCATTCATTGTTTAAAATAGTGGAAGATGGCTTTAATACAGTCATGTAAAAAAATTTTCTTTTTTGCTGCCAGAAATTCTCTGTAATTTGAGAAAATACGTTCTAACAATGTAATTTTTTCGTAAATTACGCGTATTTTCTTAAATTACAGAGAATTTCTGGCAACAAAAAGGACAAATTTTTTACAGTGTACTCTAATTTATTACTCCATATTGACTTTCCATCCATATTTTATCTTTATTGCAGCGAGAATTAAGATATAGGCGCATAGACTGGATTATCGCAAAGAGAAAGGGAACTTTTGAGCTTAAAATTGGGAGCATAAGATCGAATCTAAATTTCCATTAAATCTGAGCAAGCAAATTTTGCTTTCAGACTGCTGACACAACAGGGTTCAATTAAGCTCTTTTTTAGTCTTTTGAAAAGCTAGAGAATGAAAGTATCTGAGATTTTAGATAAATTTTTCTATCTTCCACAACTATTTCACGAAACAAAACTGTCAAAAAAAAGTCCTGTTTGCTGCCAGAATTTTCTGTAATTAAGAAAAATACGTTGTCAGAACATATTTTCTCAAATTACAGAGAATTTCTGGCAGCAAATAGAACATATTTTTCCCAGTGTATATTTGCTGCCAGAAATTCTCTATAATTTGAGAAAATACGTTCTGACAGCGTAATTTTTTCTTAAATTACGCGTATTTTTTCAAATTATAGAGAATTTCTGGCAGCAAATAGGACATCTTTTTTACAGTGATAGTAGAGACAGATTCAAGACATTTAGTTTATCAACTATGTCGCAAAAATATGCTAGTTTTAGAAAAAAGTCCAGTTAAATACTTTGAGCTTACATAACCTTCTTCTGGCCGAAAATTGCGAATTTCTTGATGCAGATCAAAAACACGAGACAGGACACTGCTACGCGAAAACCATTGTTTATTGGAATAGTACAACACGACTGTGTATTCAGTTTCCATATCCTCGCACAGACCTTTCAAAAATATTCTTCAAGATGGTGTAATTTTTATGTATACTATTATGTTTACATAAACCTCATATAGCTGCAGCCGTATTTCCTTCATTTTTTCTATAAACTGATCACTGAGAATTTGAACTATACACCGAGTTCTTAGAGTAATTGTGTTATTAGATTAGAGGCATCTTAGAAACGAGTTTTCCTGCTGATTTTTATACCGTTCCAGTCATATAAAAATCAACCAATAGAAAATATTCTTTTGCAACAGTATGCGTTATTTTACACGAAAGCAATTTGTAAGCAAACTTGAAGGACACTAGATGAGCGTTACTCGGAACTTATTAGTGAACAAACTGCCTTGCTTTTGTAAATCTTGAAACTTGCTACAAAGAAATCGTGATTCGTCAACCAATTAGGACAAAATGTCTTGATATGTCGTTTTAGCTTACTTGAAAACATACTCTTTGGGGAAGCGTTTTTTTTTTTTTTTTTTTTTTTTTTTTTTTTTTTTAAGACGCAATAAACTACTTTCTTTCACTGTTAAAAAACACGTAAATTTACGTGCCCTCGCTCATTTAATTTTTACGATCAAAAATGCTTTTTCTCTAAAAATCGGGCAAAACTCTATTTTCTGATATGATTTGATATTTTCTGCTGTATCACTCAGCAGATCACTATTTTAAATACCACTTTGTTCATAGTAAACTTCATTAACAGTTTGCAGTACGTACACTGTCAAAAGAAAGCTCTCTTTGCTGCAGTTTGCTGCCAGAAATTTTCTGTAAGTCAGAAAAATACGTTCTATGAACGTAAGTTTTCCGTTGACAGAACGTATTTTTCTGAATTACAGAAAATTTCTGGCAGCAAACTGCAGCAAACAGGACTTTTTTTTGACAGTGTGCAAAAGTATCCGAGCACTATTAATTCCTGTGTAAAGAAAGTACACTTAATACTGTTTTATTAAACAAATCGTTGTCTAATCATGTTATTAGTCAGTCTAAGAACACGATTCGACACGGATTTATTTACAAAAACAGTATTAAGTGTATTTCCTTTGCATAGTAATTTTTACTAGTGTTCGGATACGTTTGCTGTCGTCTGTATCTTCGAAAGAATAATACAAAAATTACTTTATATACGGCAAAAACAATTAATTAAATCATTTCAGCAAAATATAGATTAACGAGTATTTGGCTATTTAATCTATTTAAAAAAACTTTTAAAACCTAAATTCTTAATATATCGTGTCACATAAATCTTTTTGAAGTTAGAATAAAATTTAATTTGCAAAAAAAAATGTATTTTTTTGTTTATTAATCAAAATTGGTGAAATTTAAACTGCAAGTTGGTCTTGTGTTGTACAAGTTGTATATTATATTTTTGTGCTCGTGAGAGAAAATTAAAAAAGGCTTCTTAAAAAAAAACTTTTCAAAAATTCTTAGGTTACTGCGAAAAATTTTCTTTTATCAATTGACATGTTTTCTACTAATTATCTGCAAAAATTAACACTCCGGACTTTCGGGGTATCGAACGCTTGACCACCGTGTTACTTACATGGCGCTCTAACCACCTGAGCCATGGTGAGACAAATGAAAAAGCTTATATTTACCTTAAAATGGAGGCACATTTTTTATTAGCTTGAGATTCACAAACATACCGTAGTAAATGACAGTAAGTACATAAGAATTTGGGGATAATAATAAAATACCTTCGAATTTTTGGTGCAGAAAGAGAAAAAGTGCACGCGATTTGGCGAGCAACACCCTTTCCCTCCAAATGCAAGTAATGTTACTGCATTTTAGAGTTTCTTGCGAAACAAATCTTTCTGAATAACAAAGTAAATATAGTTTGAAAATAATCGATGGAAGAGTTGCCTGCTTTTCGTAAAGCCTTTTATTGAAAGTATTTCATTTCAGCTTCGAAAAAAAAAAATTATCTTGCGACTTTTAAATATTTAAATTGCATATCAGATACTCATTTAAGTTATTCCTATCTTATTGTCTTCAATTGGGAATTGAAAATCTTCTGTATTTTGCAAGCTGCAAATATTTATTTTTACTTTTATTTACCGTTAGTAAATTTTACAACTTGAAAAACTAAACTTATTTTATTTACTGAAGAAAAAGTTTTTTAAATTAACACGTACAGTGTTGTTTGGATGCTGTATAAAAAATACATGGAAAAATATATAGCACTCACAAATGTTACAGAAGAAGAAAGTAAATTGAAAAATCACATTGCTGAAATATTAAAAATATATGTAAGTGTGTAATATATAAGTTATGAAAAATTTGAAAGCATTTCTGATAACGCATATCCTTCGTCTAATGAAATGACACAAAATTCCGATGAAATTTCTGATGAGTATATTACCTAATTGCCTCTTACAGATGTAAAACTTAAATGTAATATATATATATACATAATATATGTAACAGGGAACTATAAGAAGAGGGCTGTAAATTTCTTGCATAATGTGAAGTCTGGAAATTCATGTCGCAGTTTAAATATGTTAAAAAAAAAAAAAAAAAAAAAAAAAATGTTAAACGTTTTCCTGGAAGAAACAAATAGAAAATGCAGCTAATCGTAAAGAAATAATGTGGTCTGTCACTTTCTCTTACCCTGAAATTTAATACTTTAAATACAGATTGGAGATTAAGGGGTACGATAACGAGTATTATTATGCAAACCTACACTGTCAAAAAAAAAAAAAAAGTCCTGTTTGCTGCAGTTTGCTGCTAGAAATTTTCTGTAATTCAGAAAAATACCTTCTATCAACGTTGCAGCAAACAGGACTTTTTTTTTTTTTTTTTTTTTTTTTTTTTTTTTTGACAGTGTACACTGTCAAAAATGTCTTGTTTGCTGACATAAATTTTCTGTAATTCAGAAAAATATGTTCTACCAACGTCATTTTTCCGTTGATAGAACATATTTTTCGGAATTACAGAGAATTTCTGGCAGCAAACTGCAGCAAACAGGACTTTTATTTGGCAGTGTATGTTAAAGCAATTTAAATTAGGCTTCGTAATAGCTTTATTTGACAAACTAGCAGGCTTTGCCCGCATCGCTGGTCATTATATTGACATGAAGTCTCAAAATACCATATCCTTAATAATAATATTAATAATAAAATCATTGAAATCAGTCAAAATTTAAGTTAAAGTTCTCGATATCTTCGATAGCAATTTTCCCACTCTCCACCCTTCGCAAAATCCCTTTATAATGCATGTTGCATACACATACCTAGCCCATATATTAAAAAATCGGGATTCTAAGATTATTTGAAGCAAAGTTATGTTTTAAAACGTGTTTTTTAGCCCCCCCCAGCCCGCTCTTAACTGAATACATGTCCCCCCCCAACTAAGGGGTGGTAGGGTGGAGTTTCACAAAATCAATTTGTAGTGTGTGTTGAATACACATAAGCAGTCCACGCATCAAAAATTGCCATTCTAAGATAGTTTGGAACAGAGTTACGCATGATAACATGTTTTAAATCACCGCCAACCCTCAAGGGGGTGATAGCACTGAATTCCAAATAATCCCTTTGTAGTTTGTGTTGAGTACGCATAATCAATCAACCTATCAAAAAATTGCTTTCCTGAGATAATTTGGAGCAGAGTTACTCTTTAAAACGTGTTCTTGCCCCCCCCTCCCCAACCCGCTTTTAAAGGTAGGAAAAAGAAAAGTTCACAAAAATACTCTTATAGTGCGTGTTGGGAACGCATAACCAGCCCGCACATAAAAAATCATCTAAGAGAGTTTGGAGCAGAGTTACGCATGAAAACATGATTTTGCCCCACCCCACCCCCCAAGGGGTATAAGGTGGAATTTTACAAAATCCCTTAGTAGTGCGTGTCTTGAGTACGTATAACCAATCAACATATCAAAAACTCGTTATTATGAGATAATTTGGAGCAGAGTTACTCTTAAAAGCGTTTTTTGCCTCTCTCCCCGCCTTTGAAGGAGGGGAGGGGGAATTTTCGTAAGATCCCTTTATAATGCGTGTTGGAAATGCATAAACAACTCACATGTAAAAATTAATCTTACTGAGATAATTTGAAGCAAAGTTATGCTTGGAAACATGCTTTTTACCCCACCCTTACCCCCAAGGGCATGATAGGACGGAATTTCACAAAATCTCTTAGTAGTGTGTGTCTTGAGTACGCATAACCAATCGACGTATCAGAAACTCGTTATTATTTGATAATTTGGAGCAGAGTTACTCTTATAAGCGTTTTTTGCCTCTCTCCCCGCCTTTGAAGGGGGGGAGGGTGAAAATTTGTAAAATCCCTTTACTGTGCGTTTTGGAAAAGCATAAACAACCCACATATACAAATTTATCTTACTGAGATAATTTGAAGCAAAGTTTTACTTGGAAACGGGTTTATATTGCCCCCCCCCCAAGGGGAAAAGGGGGGACTTTCGCAAAACCCCATTACAGTGGGTGTCAGACACACGTAAGTAAGCCACTCACTAAAATTTGTAACCTCAGGTCCTATAGATTTCCCCGGATGAATTTAGCGCTAAAAGAGGGGTTCGAATTTTCCCCCTCGTAAATCCCCCCCCCCCCCAAAAAAAAAAATCGAATATCACAAAAAACCAAACATGATGTTATGGAAATATCCTCAAGAAGACTCTTGGCGACTTTCTATATCTTTGTGCTGTTATTGGAACAGTTTTACTCGAAAACCCGTATTTTGTTAAATTTGCCTCCGAAGAGAGTTTTTACCCCCTCCCCCCCTCTTAAAAATCCAAAACTCAAATCGCAGAAAATGCTTTTTTTTGCACTCAATTCTAGTTTCTCTCTTTGCAATTTCTTCACCGTGAAGCTATTTGGAGCCGAATTATGCTTATAAGGGAGGTTTTGCCTTCTGCCCCCCCAGGAGGAGTGGGAAATATTTTCAAAATCCCGCCTTAATGGGCGTCAGGGTCCTAAAACCAACGTGCTCACCAAAATTTGCGAGTCTATCTCCCATAGAACTCCCACAGCTGTGTTGAATCTGTGAATCAGTGATTTTACTCTTTTATTCCCCACCATGCCCCCAAAGGGGTAAAGGGGGGACTTTCACAAAATCCCGTTACAATGGGTTTTGGACACACGTAAATAAGCCACACACTAAAATTTGTGACCTCAGCTCCTATAGACTTCCACGGACGCATTTAGTGCTAAAAGGGGGTGGGGTCGAATTTGCCCCTTCGTAACTCCCCCCCCCCAAAAAACGGAAATCGGAAAGAATCAAAAATGAGTTTTTGCAAATACTTTCAAGAAGACGTTTGGCTTTTTTTTTATATCTTTGAGCTATTACTGCTAGAATTTTACTCGAAAATCCAAATATTGCTAAATTTCCCCCCGAAAATCCTTTTTACCCCCTCTCCCCCCTTAAAAATCCAAAATTCCAAAATCGCAGAAAGGGATTTTTTTGTATTCAAGTCTAGTCTCCCCATCTGCAATTTCTTCACCGTGAAGCAATTTGGAGCCAAGGTATGCTTATAAAGGTGTTTTTGCCTCCTGCGCCTCCGAAAATCATTTTCACCCCTTTTCCCCCTTAAAAATCCAAAAATCCAAAATCGCAGAAAATGATTTTTTTTTTGTATTCAAGTCTAGTCTTCCCATCTGCAATATCTTCCTCGTGAAGCAATTTGGAGCCGAGTTATGCTTATAAAGGTGTTTTTGTCTTCAGCAACTCCGAAAATCATTTTCACCCCCTACCCCCCTTAAAAATCCAAAATTCCAAAATCGCAGAAAGTGATTTTTTTGTATTCAAGTCTAGTCTCCCCATCTGCAATTTCTTCACCGTGAAACAATTTGGAGCCAAGATATGCTTATAAAGGTGATTTTTGCCTTCTGCCCCCCCGGTGGGGAACGGGGGGGGGGTATTTCGCAAAATACCGTCTTAGTGAGCGTCAGGGTCCTAAAATCAACCTGCTCACCAAAAATTGTGACTATCTCCCATAGGATCGCCACAACCGTGTTGAGTCAGTGAATCAGTGAGTTTACTCTTTTATATATATAGATAATTCTATGTGAGTGGGGCTGCCGCCCCCTTACTGTGCCCATGTTTATACACTGTCAAAAAAAATTCCTGTTTGCTGCCAGGAATTTTCTGTAATTCAGAAACATACGTTCTATCAACGTAGTTTTTCCGTTGATAGAACGTGCTTTAACTAACGTTAATTTCCTCGCGGGCCCCATGCGACCCGAAGGCGAGAGGTTTGCTACTCCTGGTCTACAGGTTCAGGCCTAAAAGAAGGGCATTTTATTTTTTAAAAAGGCGTATAAAACTGCAATCGTTTTCTTAAAGAAAAAAAAAAAGTAGTGAAATTAATTTTAAAAAGTTGATAATTGTACTAAGATTTCTAATTCTATAATAAAAAACAATGGACTATAACAAGCACAATCTATAACAAAATATAAACACAAGTGCTTTTCATTTTGAAAATGAGTTCAATAGGCATATAAATAGATGTAATAACTTTTGATTTAATCCAATAACATCACAATAAATGATTAAAATCTGATATAAACGGACTTATTTAAAATAAATTAATACATTATTTCTTGTATGATTATTTGCACATAATATATGATTTTGAAATTTCAGGCTTTTCATATTTCAAACGAGTTATGAAATCAGTTAATGTGGAAGGTTATGCTTTGAATCGAGAAAGAGTTTGTAGAAATCTATGATAAATGATTAAAATAATTAAATCTCTCTCGAAAGGGAATTAACCACTGAAAGCGCTAGAAAGAAACAGTATGAAACGGGAAGTACAAGTGCTTAATAATTTCAGTAATAAAGCCGTCATTAACCTTATGCTGTTCAAATGGTCGTTCATTTGTAATTATCTCCTCACAGTTAAAATTAGTATGAAACAGGAGGATTAAATAGTAATGATGGGTGATATGATAACAAATCCATATCCGTCACAGCTGTAGAAATCATATTAAACCGTGTTGCTCCACATAACAAATATTTGTTATCAAAAGAAGATTGCTTTCAAAATTGGCAAAAAAAAAAAAAAAAAATATTGCGCATTAATAGTTTTTATGCATTTTTCAGCTTATCTATATAAATAAAGAGAAGTGTGGGTGTGTGTGTCTGCGCTCTGGTGCTCACACTACTAATCGCAAAGCCTCCAAATTTGGCATATAGGTACCTGGGACCCTGCAGGTGTGCACCTCATCGAGATTTTTTCGAATTTTGAATTTGAATTTTTTAAATTAATGTTTTTCCGATTTTAAATATTGGCTTTAATGCTTCATTTTTCATAGATTTCTTTTGCTTCAATCGTCTGCGTATCTTAGCAACGGCTGTTACGCAACTTATTTTTATTTAATGCATTCATTTGAAGGCGATTTTTTTTTCTTTTTAATTTGTTATATTTATTGAAATTAAAAACGTAATGCAGTAGAAAAAAATTAAGTATAATTAGTTTTAAATTTAAAAACGTATTTATAACAGTTATGTTTAATTTTTTATAGTAGTACAACAATTATTTTTCATTTTTTAATTAATTCCTTAAAAAGAAAAAAAAAACTTTCATTTATTATTATTATTATTATTTTTTTTTACAGTATTTATCGGGAAAAATGGTAGTATGTACATAGTAAAAAGGATTAAATTGATTAAAATTTATTTGTTTATATATATATATATATATATATATAAATCTACTTTTCATTTTATTTTATTACATTGGTCGGGATCAAATCGTAATATAGTGTAAATAGCATGAGCAATACATGGTTCAAAACTAGAATATTTAATAGATGCTGAGATACAGTCATATTTAAAATCGTAGTTATTAAATAGTAGCAGATTCCCCCTGTCGTCGATAAATATCCAGATTGAAGTGCCCGAGAAAGATCTTTCTGCAGGCATGGGAAACTTAGACCTGATGCAGTGCGGGTGGGAACAGAGATGCCGTAGACAGCGGGTACCAGAAGCAAGGTTTGGAGCAATTTCAGTTTTTTTTTTTTTCTTTTCTTTTCTTTTTTCTTTTTTAGTTTTTGCCCATAGTGTGGTATAAAAAATAAATATTATTTCAATTCTTTCGAAAATTCATTTAAATATAGTGACCAGCGAAGCGGGCGTAGCCTGCTAGTATATAATAGAATAAAGTCGTTTATATATACACACCGCGACAAAAAGATTGGTACAAAGGGTTTTTTCTTTGATTTTTGATAAAATAACATTATCTAAATTGTGCTTATCATTTATTATTATAATAAAAAAACACTATTCCTGGACTAATTTTTGTTTTAAGACTAATTTAGAAAAGTTTTAAGAGTAAAATTTTTCTAATTTAAGACTACACTCCGTGACAAAAAAATAGGAACAAAGGTTTTTTTTTTTTTTTTTTTTTTTTTTTTGAATATGATTATTTTGAATATGATTCAAATATTTAATATGTTTTTGATATGATAATATTTTGTTATGACAATAAATGATTAGCACAATTTAGATAATGTTATTTCATGAAAAATTTTAGTCTTAAAACTTTTCTAAATTAGTCTTAAAACAAAAATTAGTCCGGGAATAGTGTTATTTTATGATAATAATAAATGATAAGCACAATTTAGATAATTTTATTTTATGAAAAATCAAAGAAAAACCTTTTATACGTACCTTTTTGTCGCGGGGTGTATATATATATATATTGTGATTCGAAATAGTGTTCAAACAAATAATATAGACTAAAATAAAACTTAAATAAAATTTTTAATAAAACGTCTATAACGTTTTTAATAGTTATAATAATGTTAAGGGGAATGGTGAAGATATTTTTTACGTTACACTAGCTCTAAACTATGAACGATTGGCGACGGTCTGGGACTCTCCGCTAAGTATGGCTTGGAGGTATTCCATCAAAATATTGATCCTCCACGGAGGGTGTCGCTAAAATTCTTAACGACTTTATAAAAATTATCATTCAAACACATGTCGCTACTTTGGAGACGTATTTTTAATGTATCTTTTCAAAATAGTTATTATAGACATTTTCAGAATATTAAATTGAAATAAGGTAAATATCTTACCGTATCGGTTCAGATTCGTGGGGACTGCCGGCCTCTGTTGGTTCCTTTCTATTCATTGGAGTCGATTCACTACATAAAGCCAAAATAATAGGATATCAATTACGGCTACACACATTTATTACATACTACAAGGACGAACACGAAGAACACACTGAGGAGAAAAGAAGAAACAGAACATTAATATTGGCGCGCAGCGCCATCTACAGGTTTTAGATTAGACCAATAAATAACACATTGGCCCCCGGATGAACATTAACTTTATCTTCATTTTCCCATTGTAATTATATCAATGATAATTTAAAGTTCACCCAAAAGTCATAGTTTGTAAATAGTTTTTAAAGTTTATTTAGTCCTTTTCAAAAATTTCAACTGGATAAATCAACTGGAAAGGACGTCTCAATGTACCTGTAGAGGTTTTTATCTCACAAGATCGAACCTTTCCATCTCTACCGGGAAACACTTGAGTGACAACTCCCAATTTCCACAGGTATCTTGGCAATTTGGAATCGTGGATTAAAACAACATCATTTGGAGAATATTCACGAATACTGGAGTGTCGACTTGTCATGGCGTTTTTGAGCTGAAGAAGGTATTCCTTCTTCCATCTTGACCAGAACTGGTCCAATATTCTTTCTTTTTGATTAAAACGTTTCACGTATGCTGCTGAAGTTCCAGGAAGCACATGTGGTTTCATATGCACGATAGGTAGGGTAGTAAGTCGCTGACCTACCAAGAAGTGTGCTGGCGTAATTGGAGAAGGTTCTCCTGAGTCTGCATAGACGTATGTAATGGGTCGCGAATTAATTGACCCTTCAATTTCACATATAACTGTATGTAGTTGTGTGTGTGTTAAAGTGGTTTTCCCAACCACCTTTCTTAAGGCAGATTTTACAGATCGCACAAGTCGCAATAGAAGCAGATCGCAATAGAAGCCTCCCCACCATGGCGACATTTCCATGATATATTTCCATTTTATTTTATTACTACTATAGTAATCTTTAACGTCGGGGTGGGTAATTATTTTCCAAATGTGCCTTAACTCAATATCAGCTCGATGAAAGGTTCGAGCGTTATCGGAGTAAACCGTATGGCAAAGACCCCGCCTTGCTACTATTCTTCTGAAGGCCAATAAGAATGTTTCTGTAGATAGGTTCTCTACCAATTCTAGGTGCACTGCTCTTGTAATTGCGCATGTGCACAACAGAATATAATATTTGCTATCATTATTTCGGATGTATAAGGGGCCTGCAAAATCAAGGCCTATCACTGCAAAGGGCTTTTGTTCATTGATACGATCTGCAGGTAACGGAGCTGATATCTGGGCTCCAGATCTAGAATTAAATTTTATGCAAATTCTGCATCTTCTTAATACGCTTTTTACTGCCTGTCTGCCCTTGATTACCCAAAATTCCTCCCGTAATTGTACTAATGTATCATTAATGCCAAAATGAAAAACTTTTTCATGCGCATTTTTTATTAACAAATCAATTAATTTACCCTTTGAAGGCAACAGGATCGGGTGTTTTTCGTTAAAAGAATAATTTGATTTCTGAAGCCTTCCTCCGATGCGCATTATTCCTTCGGAATCCAAAAATGGTGAGAACTCAATTAAATTTGAATTTTTAGAAATAGGTTCCCCATTTACCAAACAGTTTAATTCATTCGGAAAACTAATTTTCTGTGTATATTTAACCCACATTGTTTGCGCACTACCAATTTCTTCTGCCGATAATGGACCGCTAACTTTCTCGTTTTTAGGATTCGCGTTGTTAAGAAATCTCTTTATCCATGCCGTAATTCTGAGAACTCTTAAAATGTTACTATATTTTTCAAGATCCAATATTGGTTCAACTGTTTCTATAGAGATTTTAAACTGAATTATTTTTTCAGGTGTTTTCCTTTTTTCTTCGGTAATATATTGCGTGTCTACCTTTTCCCCAATATCATTACCTTTACCATTTAGCTCAGATAACCATTTTGGACCTTTAAACCAAAAATCATTATTAACTAACGCATTTGCGCTAATACCACGAGTAACTAAATCTGCGGGATTATCCTTTGTGTTACAATATGACCAATTTTCGGGTACTGACAATTCCTGAATTTCAACTACTCTATTTTTAACAAAGGGTTTCCATTGTTTCGCCGATCCCTTCACCCAGTGTAAAACAATAGTAGAATCTGTCCAATAAAATTTCTCGATGTTAATTTCCTTAAATATATCACAAATATATTTTGCTACTCTAGCTGCTATCACCGCTCCCATTAACTCCAATCTTGGTAGTATTTTCTTCAAAGAATGTGGGAAAGAGGTATGGATTGGGATCACGAATTGCCGGATGATCTTAAGGGAATTTTGATAAAGTGGTGTAACGAAATTAAGGATTTATTAGAAATTCGAATAGATAGATGCTATTTCACGTATGTTGATTTGAAAAATTCGTGTGTAGAACTACACATTTTTTCAGATGCTTCACCACTTGCATATGGTTGTGTTGCATATTTTAGGGTTATCAGTAATGATAAAAAATGTTATGTAAGTATGATTATGTCAAAGGCTAGAGTTGCGCCGCTAAAGAAACTAACATTTCTAACAGTCTTTCAACAATAGTATTCACTTCATTTTCAGTTAATTCTACATCTTTCAATACAGATGAAAGCTGGACCAAACAAGATGCATCAGATTCTTCTGAATACAATGATGAAATAATATTTTTTCTTAATTCACTTCCAGACATATCTTTTCCTTGATAAACAATAGTATCTCTATGTGCCAAGCAAGATAGCACTTTTGAAAAAATCTCCAACCACTTACTGACAAATTTATCCGAGTTTTTCGCACGATCAACAAATATTTCAGCAAGTTTAACCAAATTCGTGGTCGTAAAATGATCAACTTTTAATAAGAGAAGCGATATAAGCTCTGTTGCTGTATTTGCAGGAAAATTTTCGAGTTCCAATACTGATAATGCACATTTAAATGTTTGAAAACGCCGATTTTCTGCAACGTCATTCTGATCTGCAGAACCCTGAAAAATTGCTCGTATATAGGATACAACATCTTTATTTCCATTTTTTGCTTTTTTTCTAATAGTAGCTAGCAGATCTTGTATTGGAACTGAATCTAAAATGTCTATTAGATCAGGATTGCAAGACATTATTAAAGAATTATCAAAACTGAAAACATGCTGCGAATAACGGTCTTCTTTTACTCAGAAATTAAAAAAACTCGTACTAGTATTAATTGTGACGAAAACATTTCAAATTACTGCAGTTATATAACATAGTTCATGTGATTACAAAATATTTAACAAAAAACGAATGACACACGGGACGAAACCGAAGAACACACTGAGGAGAAAAGAAGAAACAGAACATTAATATTGGCGCGCAGCGCCATCTACAGGTTTTAGATTAGACCAATAAATAACAGAGGGGGATGGATCCCCCGCTTCAGTGGCACAAAGGTATTATTTTAAACAGGAGCATGGAGTATTTTGCAGCCACGACGGATTTTAAGTGCACTAGTCATCATTAATATACATGACTGTTTTCGGCCGGTTTAAGTATGGAACCCTCAATCTTCCAATTACGGTCTCGGCACTATACGGACCAGTCTGTCGTTGCCCCTAATAATGGTTTCGAGGAGATTATCATACTATAAATTAAAAAGAGAGAGAGAGAGAGAAACAGGAGTAGTATAGAAGATATTAGAATTATAACTTATTTATTCGAGAAATAAAATAGGTAAGATATATTAGATAGAAGTAGAGTGGAACGCAAAAATGATCTCGTGAGCCTGTTGACTTAGATGATGCCATTTTATTTTTAAAACATCAGCAAAGAATCGTAATCGTTCTTTTAAAAGAACAAATTAAATTTATTTTATACTAAAATGAAGCGCTAATCTAACTTATCTTTGTAAAATTTATAATTTGTTAAGATTCTTTTTTTTATTATTATCTATATATTAATAGGCAAGCATAAAATTTGCAGTCCCTTTTTAACATATTAATTATGGGAGTAGAGTGTTGAAAATGGTATCATTCGAAAGGTATGGTTAGCCGGAAGGTGCGAATACAAATATTATTTTCTTACAATGTGAAGAAGGTATTTAAAAATATATTTATTTTTTATGCATTTTCCCCCATTTTTTCCCTTTTATACACGTATTCCTTTACATTAAAAAATATCTAAAAGTAGAAATTTGTTAAATCTGGCAATTTCATAAAGCTCAAATAAAACCATAGACACAGTAATTTGTATAATGTAGCATAACTATACGCAAGCGAAGTGATGATGTCACTGTCTGCCCATAGAGCCATGAAAAAGATTTTCTACGTTAATCGTCCATTGGATTTTTTGTAAAAAATTATTAAAAAATAACGGAAATTATCTGGCGATTTTAATTCCGATATTTGGGTATAGTTATATATAAGTTACTGTCTACATGTGTTTGATTGAGTTATTTTAATTTAAAATCACAAAACTCCAGAAAAAAAAAAAAAAGAAAAAAGGCAAAATTCCAGTTTCGAATGTAAACATAAACATTTCATTTCAAAGGGTGATATTTAAACAATAAATATTCAACTAATATACTAAATAAAAGGAAAATGGATTTGTTACTAACTGCTGCATGTATAAGTAGACGATACGGAAAAAATTCCGGTTTCCGTTTTTTGATGAATTTACATGTTTTGAGCTTTCTTTACGTTTCAATTAACTGAAATTGGCTACTTATTTTTTAAAAAAGTGTCTTTATTGCTAGCTTTTGTGGGTAGAAGAAGCAAGTAGAAGATGCATAAAAACTTTTGATTTCCGGTTTTCGATGAATTTATACGTTTTGAGATTTCCTTGCATTTTAATTAAGTGAAATTGACTACTTATTTTTATTTTTTTAAAAGTGGATTTATTATTCTTTCCTCTGTCTGCATATATATGTAGAAAATATAAGATTAAAAAAAGTTTTAGATTTTCGGTTTTCGATAAAGTTACACGTTTTGAAATTTCCCGAACTCAATTCGACCATTTTTGAAAAATATCTTTATTTTTATTTTTTTCAAACACTGTACTTTATGAACCAATCGAATTAATTTAACAGAATTTGATACTTGGTTGGGACTTGGTTTGACATGGTACCTATTAGCTTCTGGGCTGTATTACACAACAAGGGGCGTTTTCACGTTGCGATTTTCTCTCATTTCAGGAAAGGTTAACATCTACAGAGAGAAATAGTTATATTAAGTAAAACTCTGCTGATTCAGTTAGAGTGAATATCGGCAAACAATTGCCGCAGCTGTGTTGCAATTGCATTCCGTTTAGGACAAGGTAATAACTTTGCTTTGCCTCGCTTTGCAAAAAAAATGGTCGAGTTTCGACCACTGGGCGATACTAGTTATTATTATTATATAATTTATTTTATTTACTTATTTTTTATTTTATTTATCTACTAACAGGCTTTACCTGCTTCTCTAATTATTATATTTAAAAGAATTAAAATCAAAGACATTTATAACTATATTTTAAATTACTCTTTAGATAAAAACTTAAGGGAAAAAAAAAAAAAAAACTTTGGATTGCACTGCATGCTTTGCTTCCTTAACCCGGTTTTTCTTTTTAGTTACTAACTGAGTGATACTTCTATTATTCAAGAAATATACATTTTTCAGGCAAAAGTTTTTCGGACAGATTACCTTCTTTATTCTATGCCGACAGATGGCAGAACCAGACAGTCTCACAATTACAAAGAAAATGAATTAAATAAAATAAAACTAATCAAAAATTCGAAAGTAGGCTTTCGATAAGCATCATGATAGTCAAAACGGACTTCCATGCGTAATTCTGTAGCTCTACAATCAGCCATTTGCATGCAAAGTAATCAACATTCACGCATCTCTTTTTTTTTTTTTTATCACACATATAGATATTGATAGATATTTTGTTAAGAGAAGATTATTAAAAAAAAAAGCAGAAATGTCAAAATAAGCGCCGGGATTAAATTAATATCTTTTAGCTTGGTCCGATAATATCAGAACGCATAATCAAAATCTGCCTTTAACGGTGTTGTATAAGGATGATTTATTCAAATATTCTCTATCATATTTACTCGTACGTAATGCATGCAAATGATTTCGAAATTTCGGGCTTTTAAATTTTTAATTTAGTTGCGATGTCAATTGAAATCTCGCACTATGTATGGTATAAAACGAAAATAGATATTTAAATAAATCCATGACAGGTGATTAAAATTACTTAATATGTGCCGAATGATAATTAACTTAAAAATCTCTGAAACTCAATAATGGAAAGCGGAGGTATATTGCTTAATAATTTTGATAATAATTTCGTCATTATGTCCGTTTCATTCAAATGTTCGTACATTTATAATTAGCTTTTCACCGTTCTATCAGTTTAATAGGAAATAGGATTTAATAATATTGATGACTGACATACCAATAGATTCGTATATATCATAACTGTAGAATGCATGAAAATGTATTCACCTATAGAGGATGTCTCAAAAAGTTTGCAATGCGGTTTTATTCTTTACTTACAAAAAACAAATCGGCTCTCTTAAAATGTGTGACCGAATTTGCTTACTCAAAAACAAACGAAATATTTTCAGCCATAATTTGAGAGGGATTTTAATCAAATTTGAGTAAAATGAGTATTTTCTGATCAAAAATCTTTTCAGTCAAATTGATCGTTAAACTGACAGCTCCTTTCTGCACGAATTTCGATTACTTTTCATTTGGTTCAACAAAATTGCGTATTGATGGTGCAATCTATCGATCAAATTTTAAATGACACATGAAAAGTATTTCTTTATATATATATATATATATATATATTTAATTAATTTATGTATTGTTTTAAAAATATGTTGGGGTCTTTCGATAATTAGAAAAGTAAACTATCAAAGATAACTTTACATATATATATATATATATAAATATAACTAATATTTTATATACAACAATCAAAAAATAGTAGAGTTATCAAATCACGAGTGTTAGTTATAAAAAACTAAAAATGAGCAGTGAATGTCTTTTTAAAAACCGCTTCTTAAAGAAATATATGAAGTGTAAAGAAAAAGAACAATATATTTATATAATATAGAAATTTATTTATGTCTAAAGTTATTTAATATTTTTATTATAGCCATAGAAACTAATTTATTAAAATGCATGTAAGTCGTTCAAAAAATGTGTTACAATGTTTTAATTATAATTAGACTCAACATCGAGAATAATATGTATAAACAAACTAGTACATACTGTTTTTTCAACTCATTCAAAAAAATTCTGCAACATTGCGTAGAAGAATTTGTTTTTCTAAACAAACTAAATTATACAGAATTAGTTTGCAAGTTTCTAAAATGTCTGCTTGTCACAGAGTTTCTGTTTTCAAGAATTTTTCCTCAATTTTAAATCAATAGTGCTATTTTAAGGAAGTTTATTTGGGTTTCCCATAGCTTTATGTTAAGTACAACAAGTAAAAATTGATAAAACTAAAACAAGTAAAAATAGATAAATAATATTTTCTCCCTTTGAGAATGATTGAGAACGACTGTACGAAAAATTTATTGTAAGAAATCGTAGCGTAGTGGTAGCGCGCTCGTCTGCCACCTAATGTGACCCGCGTTCGATTCTGGCAGAGGGAATCTCATATTTTTTCCAGCATCAAACAGATTCACTCAAATTCGGCCCGAAAAATTCTCTCAAAAATGACTTGTTTCAGTTGGCTCAAAACTGAGCCGCTTATAACAGCTCAATGATTTGAGAGGATTTCAACTCATCGTGAGAAGCTGCCTTTCAACATGTCGATTGAGTGAAAAATGGCTCAATTTGAGAGAATTTTCCCTTTCCATTTACAAAAAGCATTTTGCAAAATTGTTCAAAATAAGCACAGTCTATAACAAAAAAAAAAAAAAAAATGCTATTTTGTTTAAAAAATCAGTTAAAAAAAAAAAAAAAAAAAAACATATAAATATACACAGTTGAATCTCGTTAAAGTGATCGGGGGATAAAAAACTTGTTCTTGTTATCAGTAGTACATTCTATCAATAACTAATCTTCATGTAACTAAACTAATCTTCATTTTGACGGGGATTGTGGAAACTGTTCACGTTAAAAGTAATTCACGTTAACAGTGTTCATGTTAACGAGGTTCGACTGTATATATATATATACATATTTGCAAAAGTTGTAAAATTGCGATGATAAACTTAATATATTTTGATTTGATACGATAAAATCATAATAAATAATTAAAATCTGCATTAAACGGAATTATTTAAAGATAAATTAATAATTTATTTTCTTCTATCAAGGAACGCGGTAGCGTTCCGCCCCGCCAAGCTAAAACAAACACCAGCCAATGAAATTTACAAAGTAGGAAGTCAATGGTGAACGCTACAAGTGTATATTATGTCGACATAGCATCTCGTACTTTTCGACTACCTGTATCTCAGCTCCCTGATCCCTAAGACATATGATTTTTTGCACAGACCTTAAGCATACCCTTAAGACAAAACATACAAACTTGCATGTCGCTCCGAATTAAGGGGCCTGAGTTATATAACTTTGAAATCCCGAAATTTCCCTGTTACATTCTTCTTCTTCTTCTTCTGCTTCTTGTAATTGTTAAGACAAAAACTTTTGACGGCGATTGAGCCTATAGTTCTGCAGCTAATGAGCTGAAAATTTGCATGGACATTCCTTCTGACCTGCACCAGTGCCTTTTTCAATCAAAAAATTTTTTGGTCGGGTTACTGCTGCCTACGGCAGCGTTACCAGTACTCATCTTGCAATCGCTTTTTAACTAACTTCCCGACTAGCTAGACATTTGAAACTTTCAGGATAGCTCATAACACGGTGACAATATATTTTTTAACACTTTTAGTCAACTGTCTCAGGTACCTACTGCCTTCGGCAGCGTTTATATGATTCGACAGAAAATTTATTTAACTAATTTCCCCGACTAGCTAGACATTTGAAATTTTCAGACTAGTTCAGAACGCGGAGAAAATGCATTTTTTTATTACGTTTAGCCAACTGCTTCGGGTTCCTGCTGCCATCGGCAGCGTTACCAGCCCAACGCTTGCAATCGATTTTTAACTAACTTCCCGATTAGCTAGTCATTTGAAACTTTCAGGATAGCTCAGAACACGGTGACAATACATTTTTTAACACTTTTAGTCAACTGTCTCAGGTACCTACTGCCTTCGGCAGCGTTTATATGATTCGACAAAAAATTTATTTAACTAATTTCCCGACTAGCTAGACATTTGAAACTTTCAGAATAGTTCAGAACACGGTGAAAATGCATTTTTATAGTACTTTTAGCCAACTGTTTCGGGTTACTGCTGCCTTCGGCAGCTTTACTAGTACACATTTTTACACATTTTACAATCGCTTTTTAACTAACTTCAAGACAAGCTAGACATTTGAAACATTCAGGATAGCTCAGAACACGGTCACAATACATTTTTTAACACTTTTAGTCAACTTTCACAGGTCCGTACTGCCTTCGGCAGCGTTTATATGATTTGACAGAAAATTTATTTAACTAATTTCCCGACTAGCTAGACATTTGAACTTTCAGAATAGTTCAGAACACGGTGAAAATGTATTTTTACAATACTTTTAGCCAACTGTTTCGGGTTCCTGCTGCCTTCGGCAGCTTTACCAGTACACATTTTTACACATTTTACAATCGCTTTTTAACTAACTTCAAGACAAGCTAGACATTTGAAACATTCAGGATAGCTCAGAACACGGTCGCAATACATTTTTTAACACTTTTAGTCAACTTTCACAGGTCCCTACTGCCTTCGGCAGCGTTTATATGATTTGACAGAAAATTTATTTAACTAATTTCCCGACTAGCTAGACATTTGAACTTTCAGAATAGTTCAGAACACGGTGAAAATGCATTTTTACAATACTTTTAGCCAACTGTTTCGGGTTCCTGCTGCCATCGGCAGCGTTACCAGCACAAATCTCGCAATCGATTTTTAACTAACTTCCCGAATAGCTAGGCATTTGAAACTTTTAGGATAGCTCAGAACACGGTGACAATACATTTTTACCAATTTGAAAATCATTTGAGGGCAAATGTTCTCGAATTTATAAATTTGTCCTCAAATGTCCGCAAATTAAAGCATAATTTAACTCTGTCCTCAAATGTCCTTTCAATTTGAGGACGCTGCGATGATTTGTCCTCAAATTGGGTTTAAAAAATTTGGTCACTTTAGTGAAACCCAGTATCAACTTGAGTTTCACCAGAAAACTCAGCTTAAATAACAGCTGACAACATATAAATCACAGCACAAACGATACCATAGTCATAACATACAGAAATAAACTACAATTCAATGGTAGAGACTTAGTCAAGCAAAACTTTCTATTTCGTAAATCTTAGCGAGAAACTCACCTCAGTGGTCGGAACGGGACTCTTTTTATTGCCCGCCATTAATCCTGAATTTTACAGTAACTTCCGTAAAGTCCGGTTTCCATTGCAGTTGGAACTTCAAGGTTAAACAAACCATTAATCACGCTCCTGACACAAAGAGCCAAATGTCTTGTCATCAGTTGTACCCTTTTTTTTTTTTAAATCAGATTTCGCAGTTACTTGAAAGGAAAGCGTGCAAAATTGACAAAGATATCTCTGCCTCTGGCCCCTCAATTATCTCAGCTCGGGGTTAGAGCCAGGGACTTCCAACCGGTCGAACTAAAACGTCAAAGCATTCCAACAGCTTGACCACATCAAAGGATTCTGAATACCGCCGCTCGTAACGACTTCCAACCAACCTCAGTGGAAACTGCACTTAATAATCGAGTTACAGCTTGGACGATGGGTCTATCGATAATAAAGGTTTTTTTCACCAATATCGTCAAAATAGTTGTCAAGGTGCGATAAAATCACCAAATTCATCGCCAAGTCTATTACGTGCCCTGATAAAGTGTGTTTTTAACGGAGAATGGTCATTTTTAACGCGGAAACAAGCTAAAAAGGCAAAAAATTGACATTTTATAATGTGACTAAACCTTTTAGAAAGAAATCGCATGAAAAGAACTAATACTATGTAGAAATCTGTAACACTATATTTACATCCATGCATAACACGCACGATTTTTATCGATCTATTACACAAATACATTCATTATGCATACGTATTAAATTATAAAAGCACATACATAACCTGCAAAAAGAAGTGATATCTCATAAAAAAAACAATACTATTGTAAAAGTCACCCCGCCCAGCAAAAACTCTTACCTTTCTTATGCATACGTATTATATTTATAAAAGCACATACATAACCTGCAAAAAGAAGTGATATCTCATAAAAATCAATACTATTGTAAAAGTCACCCCGCCCAGCAAAAACTCTTACCTTTCTTAAGCAGCCAAAAAAAGAATTGATATCAAATTTCGCCGCCGCTATTGAATCCCGGGTACTCAATGCCTAGCTTAATGAAGATCTGCCAATAACACTGCATGTATCTTTCTAATATATCCTAATCTCTTTTCAACATTCTTTGTTATCTGTGTTAGTTTTTTCGCTGCATTATAAAGTTATAATGTAAAGTATTTTTACGGCGGGGTGCGTCCTCTATGTACAAGTTTTAATTAATAAAAAATTTAGTTAGTAAAGATTAAAATATTACGCACCCCGCCGTAAAAATACTTTACATTATAACTTTATAATGCAGAGAAAAAACTAACACAGATCAAAGAATGTTGAAAAGAGATTAGGATATATTAGAAAGATACATGCAGTGTTATTGGCAGATCTTCATTAAGCTAGGCATTGAGTACCCGGGATTCAATAGCGGCGGCGAAATTTGATATCAATTCTTTTTTTGGCTGCTTAAGAAAGGTAAGAGTTTTTGCTGGGCTGCTTTTACAATAGTATTGTTTTTTATGAGATAACTAATCATTCGTACATAATACATGATTTTGAAATTTCAGGCTTTTCATATTCCAAACGAGTTATAAAATCAGTTAATGTGGCAGGCTATGCAAAAGCATAATTTGAATTGAGAAAAAAATTGTATAAATCTATGATAAATGATTAAAATAACTAAATCTGTCCCAAAAGAGAATTAACCTCTCAAAGTGTTAAAGCGCATTAATGGAAAATGGAATGTATAACAGCTTAATAATTTCAATAATAATGCCTGCATTAACCCATCCTGTTGTAATATTCATTCCTCTGTAATTATCCCCTTCACCGTTAAATCAGTTTAGTATGAAGCAAGAGGATTTAATAGTATTAATGGCTGATATGGTAACAGATCCAAAACATCATAACTGTAGAATTCATTAAGCCGTTTTACTCCCCGTAACAAATATGTGTTATCAAAAAAGGATTGCTTTCAAAATTGAATATATATACAGTCGGTAACAAAAGTGTCCGAACACTAGCAAAAATTCCTATATAAAAAAATTACACTTAATTCTGTTTTGTTAAATAAATCCTTGTTCAATCCTGTTCTTAGTCAGTCTAAGAACAGGGGTCGACAAGGATTTATTTAGCAAAACTGTATTAAGCATACTTTATTTGCATAGGAATTTTTGCTAGTGTTCGGACGCGTTTGTTACCGACTGTATATATATATTATATATATATATGATTATTTTTTAGTGATTCAAAATAAAGTTAAATAATAAAATAGATAAAATAAATAAATAAAAATAAAAACTGAATGAATAATCTGGTAAAAACATTTTAATTTTAATAAATTTTAGCGGAGTGCTGTTTTTTAAGTCGCATTAGTGCGCGTTATGGGCAATTGGCGATGATCTAGGAGTAACCCCCTAAGTGTATTCTGGATGCGTGCCATCATAGTATTGATCCTCCACGGAGGGGATGATTCCCCCTCTTTTGTGCTACCATTGACTGCATGCGCGCTACAGTGAGGTATTATTTTGATGGGTACATGGAGGACTTTAGAGCTAGGATGGATTTTACTTGCACTAGCATCCATAAGTGTACATTCCGGTCTTCGGACGGTTCGATTTTCGAACCCGCAATCTTCCAATTATAAGATCGGTGCTCTGCCTATCAGGCTTTGAAATACCTTATGCAGTGAAACACCGGTCTATCATTCCCGCATACATCGTTTTCCCGCATTGATCATTTTATTTCTATGGTCCCTGCACAAATTGTACTTAGATAATGTTAACCCAGTCCGTATGTATCGTGCATAAAAAAAGTCGATTTCTCGCTTTCATCGTTGTAAAAATCTTCTCCTGAAGGTCAAGCTGTTCCATACAGACAGGAGTTAATTTTTTCATCCCAAAATAACTGTTTCCCCTCTTTGTATGGAGGATAAAAATTGTGATGCCATGTCTCTGGACAATCTATTAATATTGTAATTTCAGCATGGCAGGAAGTTACCTCTTCAGTAATCCAGAAAATTGTTTCGTGAAATGCGGTTAAGTGCGAAAAAATTATGAATACCAAACAGAAGGACAAGAAAATGATGATGATGATGATGCTGATAATGCAGATGAAGAGTGGTTGCATCTAGCAGAGAATGCGTCTGGTACAAAATTTAGCGATAATGTTTGAATTAATCAAGACGTTGCGACATGCGGTATCCTAAAGCTTAGAAGATAGGTGTGATTTCAAAAAATGAAAATAATGGCGCAGACACTGAGGATAATTTTTACGAAAATTACGTAGTTTTTGAAATTGCACAAATTTTTATATAAGCGTCTGAAATTACAGAAAAGGATCAGAAAAATGTTGTAAATCTGAAAAAAATTACTGTTTAATTTATAAAATGAACGAAAAACCCAGCATAAAATTACTGATTTTGAAAAATAAATTTTACTTAATGTTCGACAACATTGATTTATTTCTTTGACAGATTGGAAGGTAACAAATTAGTTTTTATTAGTAGTATATTGTATAAAAAAAAGAGAGAGAGAGAGAGAAAGAGAGAGAGACAGACAGGAGTAGTATAGAACATGTTAGAATTATAACTTGTTTATTAGGGAAATAAAAAAGGGAGTATATACTGCGTAGAAGGAGATTAGAGCGCAAAAATTGCAGTGTTAACTTGTTGACGTAGATAAGGTCATTTTACATTTAAAACATGCGTAAAGAATATTGTAATCGTTCTTTTCGAAGAATTAATTAAATTTCTTATATGTATACACACACACACACATATTATATATATATATATACATGCATGTATGTATATTATATATATATATATATATATATATATATAAGAAATTAAAATCCGAAAATCAATTAAGTACAATCAATTTAAGTTCTAGTAAGTGGTCCTATCAGCCCAAATGGGTTTTCTCTGTTTTCTCTGTTTGGTGTGTATGTCTGTAGCGGACGGGATGGGGGGGGGGGAGGGGTCTTTCTTCATTCTCATTTTTATTTATCTATTTATTTTTTTTTTATATTTATACATTTTTATTTTATCTTTATAATTTATTTTTATAATTTATCTTTATATATGATGTATTATTGCCGAAATTTCAGTGGAGACTCGAAATGGTTTTGGGTTCCGTGTGTGTGTTTGTTTGTTTGCCTGTCGCGCGATAGCGGCCACAAAAATCACACTATTGACTTGAAATATGGTACACATGTTCATGAGCCAAACGAAATAAGCTGTACAGTTTTGGGCGTGTATTCCGTGCGTAGTTCGTGCACAGGAACATGCCAAAGTTTTTCTTATCATTACGGCCTATGGGAAGAATTTGTATGTACCGCGAAATGCGGCCGAAAAAATCACGCTATTGACTTGCAATTTGGTAACACATATGCAAAAGCACAACGGAATTAGCTGTATAGTTTTAGGTGTGTATTCCATTTGTAGTTTGTGTACAGGGACACGACAAAGTTTTTCCTATCAATGTGAAGAATTTGTATATACCGCAATAACGGCCGCAAAAATTCTCCGATTGACTGGTAGATTGACATACACGTTCAGCCTCTGTATAGAAATAACTGTGTATTTTTTATGTCCATATTTTTTATGGATTGTGTACAGGGACACGTCAAAATTCTTACCATTACAGCA
The DNA here is from genome assembly GCA_963930645.1 of Salticus scenicus. Classification (NCBI taxonomy): domain Eukaryota; kingdom Metazoa; phylum Arthropoda; class Arachnida; order Araneae; family Salticidae; genus Salticus; species Salticus scenicus. The sequence goes on from OZ005661.1 coordinate 87,481,089, forward strand.
TATGGGGGAATTTCGTTTAAACGCATTTTAACATCATTACTTTGCTATAAAAAAAATTAAATTAGCGTACATTACTGAGATGCTTAAACTTATGTTTTCTGCAGAAAATACTTTGTGCTCTTAGGCTTCCTAATTACAGGACCATACAAAAGTATTCTGACAATGTAACGTAATTAGCCAAATTATGTCAAATTTCGAACAATTTTTCATAAAAAACGTATAATAAGCTGAATTGTTTTTACTGGGGTATACAATGTTTATGGTTCGTTTACGTAGACACACAAAAGAATTTCCTGACGTTAGAGCCTATGAACAAATTTTTATTTAAGCGCACTTTATTGTGTTTATGCTGCATTCAACATTATGGAATTAACATAGTACATTGTAAAGATGCTTGAAAGCATGTTTTCTCTAGGAAAAGGATATGTATAGACTAAATAATTTATTTACGGGACCCCACAAAAGAATTCCAATGACGTACTGTAATCATCCAAATGATGTCAAATTAGGTTGAAACATTAATGAGTTATAATTAATTAAATAGGTGTATTTTTTTTTAGTGTATATAATTACTGGTGGCTCCTTTTCTAGCATAGATAAAAGAATTTCGTACTATTACGGTCTATAGTCGGTATTTCTTAAAAGTATATTTTAACATGCTTACACCTCGTTAAATATAATGAAATTTTATTTGAATTTTAAAGGAATGTTTTTCAGTGGAGAAATGTGGGCATAGAAGTAGTAATTCAATTACAGGGTTACACAATAATAATTCCGATATGCTATGTAAACATTTTGCATGAAATTTGGTACCAGTATTTATGAATTACAGGGAATTAATACAAGATAATCAGCTATTAGGAAATACATATATATACATATAACATATACATATATATATATATATATATATATATATATATACAGATAGTTATAGAAAGAGCGATACAGCGGGGGTTGAGGGGGGCTATGGCCTGCCTCAGACACGTTTCTGTTTATGGTAGCAAATCAATTGAATCACTATATATATATATTATATAATAAGGAATATATATATATACTAGCAGACCCGGCCACGCGTTGCTACGGCTAAGTAATACGTTGATAATTTGATAAGGTATATAGTATTTCCCCACAACTGGATTTGGCGATTTTTTTTTTTTTTTTGGCGCCTTTTTGAACGATAACGAAGTCGTTCTGGATTCTTTGCAATAAAATATGGTAACCTGCATGCTTTTATTTTAGATTTATGATTTAGTTTATAATTTTATCATTTATGATTTTTAGATTTATGATTTAGCCATAATCGCCATATAACTTTAGTAATTATATTCGGATAATTATAACTTCAGTATATCCCCACAGCTGAATTTGGCGATTTTTCTTTGGCGCCGTTTTGAACGATAACGATGCCGCTCTGGACTGTTTGTGATATAATATGGCAGCCTATATGTTGTTTATTTTGGATTTATTATTTTATATTTTTGATTTATGATTTATATTATCATTTATCATTTATCATTTATAGATTTATGATTTAGCCATAATCGCCAACAAAAAATCTCCAAATATCGTTGTGGGGATATACTGATTAATATATTACTGAAAAGATTAATATATTTTAACGAAGTGGTGAGAAGATTCTGAGTATGTTAAAATTTTAATAGTAAATTCAAGTTAATCAAGAAGGAAAGCATTGAGGATTAAGATAAGAAAATTGCAAGATTTTAAGATCGCATTTTCAACAATAAATATGAGTCAAAATTTAATGCAAATTACATATATAAATCCCAAATTTAATCAGGAACGTTAAATTGGTAAGTTATTAAAGAAAAAGTAAAGAAAAATAAGAGAAATAATTAATTAAAGTTTCGAACATCGATCATATAGATTAGCGTTAAAAAACAAATAAACAGACTTAAACTCTTCCAGACTTTTAAATAAGTTTTAAATTAAGTTTTAAAATTTAATGTTAAATAAAACAGACTTTTAAATAAGTTTTAAAATATTGAAATGTTTACTTTTTATTTAGAACGTTATGTATAGATCACAAATTTCTTAAAGAAAACGAAGTGATACAGATTAGAATAATGCAACAAACATTGAAAAAGCAAGGTTATGTCGTAAATAAATTTTAACAGACGTGTCACGTGAAATAAATTGTAGCATATACATAATGTATCTGATATAAGATATTAACATGTTGCAGCGGAATAAATTTCATATCTAGCATCCTTGGCGGAAAAAAAAATAATATCGCCAAAATATCTGGCGCACACATTTAATTCCTTTCAAAAATCATGGTTATTTTAACAACTTATATTAAGAGAGTAATGAATAATATGAAACAATATTTCGCACAATGCATATTACGAAAATATACGTCTAGCTTTTATATTTTCGTGTTACGTTTTTGATCACCAAATACGAAAAACTCCAAGGACGACAGAGCTTTGAAATTTAAAATTAAAATTTTGCCAATTTGACAGCAAAATAACTCAATCTAACGGAGGCACATGATAAATAATACATATCTATACAAAAATATGGGATTAAAATCCGGAAATAATTTTCCTCATTTTTTAATAATTTTTTACAAAAAAAAAAAAAACTACGGGCGATTAACACAAGAAATCTTTTTCTTGATTTCACAGACGGTCAGTGACGTCACACTTCGCTTGTGTATAACTACATACTTTATCAATGCGAATAAAATCTTTAAATTCATTATGACGTCAATTTTCGTGAGATGTATAATTTAATTTTTTATAATTTTTTAACGTTCACGTTTGATTAAATGTATTTACTTTTATGTCGAAAGAAAATGAACTCGTATTTTTTTCTTTTTGGCAACAATTAAACTTATGGAACTCACAGATATTTTGGAGCAACTGTAACAAAGGTCTATAATTAACAAATAATTGCAATAAAACAATATTGTGACAATAAATTGAGATAAAAACTATCCTATCTCTCAAGTTGCACCAAACTGCACAGAGTGTGCAAAATTTCATTAAAATCGTTTCCTTAGTTTATGAGTTTATCGCGGACAAACATCGTGACACGTAATTTATATATATATACAGATTATAATAAGGAACTGTTGAATAATGCGTGATGCAAGTAGCACGTTGACGCTCCTGATCTGCAGTTTCACTACCTTATGAATGTGCTTTATTTGTGAATATATTTTGCATTAATTCCTTTTTATCTTGAATTCGTTGGCTGTTTATTTTTGAGCTTTCATATTTTAGAAGTTGAGGTCTAGGGATGTATTTTTTATTTAAAGCATATATCCGTTCAGAAACTTCTCATTTTTCCATTCTCTGTGTGGGGGGGTCGTGGATACGGGGGGGGGGTGGCTCCCTTGACGAGAAATTCTGTCTTTTGGGATTATATTTCATTTGTTTGTCAATTTATTTTCATATGTGTGTAAAAGAAGCCTATATTTAAGTTATCTCAGAAATTTTATAAGTGTGTTAAGACTTTATTTTTATTATTATTATTATATTACTATATTATTTAATTTAGAGGAATATTCATAACAAGCAGAAATGTCGGAAACATTATTTAATTTCTGTCATTAACTTAATATCTTTTAGCTCAATCGAATAACATGAGAACACATAATCAAAATCTGTTTTTAACGGAATTACCTAAAGATGATTTATTTAAATATTCTCTTTAATATTTATTCGTACATAATGCATGTAACTGATTTTGAAATTTCGGGCTCTTAAAAGTTAAATCGAATTGTAATGTCAGGTTTAATCGCGCAGTATACATGGTGTAAATCGAAAATATAAATTTAAATAAATTCATGATGGGTGATAAAAGTTACTAAATCTATGCCGAATGGAAATTTACCTAAAAAGCTCTGAAACATAATAATGGAAACTGAAAGAAACTGCTTAATAATTTTGATAATAATGCCATCTTATTTAAATGTTCGTTGATATGTAACTGTCTTTTCACCGTTGAATCAGTTTGTATTACATAGAAAGTTTTAATATTATTGTTGCCTGACATGTTAACATATTCGTACGTGTCATAACTGTCGAATGCATAAAGCTGTTTATATATATATATAATGCTGATATGTATTTTATAAAAGAGCTGCTTTTAAAATTGTTATAAGTTTTACAAAATAGGAACAGTTCTGTCCGCATAAATTAAAATGCCCTAAATTCATTTTTTTTTCTGAATGCTATTTTTCCATGTATACACTGTCAAAGAAAAGTCCTGTTTGCTGCAGTTTGCTGCCAGAAATTTTTCTAAATTACAGAAAATTTCTGGCAGCAAAATTCAGCAAAGAGCACTTTTTTTTGACAGTGTAGGGTAATCGCGAATACCTTTTATTTTATTGGATTTGTTGTTCGTACCCTAATGGTCTTCGTGACAAAATCTTTGCTGAAAAATATGTGGAAAGACGTGTTTTCTTTAGTCTCAAAATTCAGGAATAACAACATATTAAGTATTTTTTAAGATGTTCGACAAAACGTAAAAAAGCGAAAATGTTTCCATTATTTTGCCCAACACATGTACATATATATGTTTTTCATTATCTTAATATTTATACACTCATGTTTGTGAAAATTGCAACACTATGAAAGAATAACGCGATTGAACAGAAATTTTCAGGAAATGCAAATTATACTGTGTAAAGCAAATGATTAGAATTTCAAAGACACGCGTGCGTGGGCTTAGCAGCGCCCTCTGTATTGCTGCTGAAACCATATAAATAAAGGGCTGTAGTGGCATGTTTAAAATAGTCTATGTGGTACTCTTTGTGGTAAACGTGAGGTGAGACGTAAGTATGCCTCGTCGACGACAGAGGGCGAAATTTGAACAACTTATGAAGTTCGAACATGGGAGAATCATCGGCCTTCGAGGAGAAGGATTTTCCTATCCCGTAAAAGCAGCTTGTGTGCAGCGTAACAAGAGCACAGTGATGCTAGTTTGGAAGCAGAGTACAGACGATAACCGGATAACTCAAAAATCCGGTAGTGGGCGTGCCGAAAAATGACGTCAGTGCGCGATGATAGACACTTGGTCCGCATGGCAGTGATGGAGCGTATAGCTTCATCTAGACAAATCACTGCTACAGGTGTTTCACTGTCTCCTTCGTCAATTTGTCGACGTCTGCTGCGATGTGGACTGCGTGTACGAATTCCATTATACACGATCCCCCCCTCACGCGAAACCATCGAAGTTTGCGGCTGCAATTGGCTCATGCACATAGATACTGGCATGCAGATTGGCAAAAAGTGGTGTTTCCTTGCGAATCCCGCTTTATTATGAGGCATCATGATGGCCGCATTCATGTTAGACGCTATGCCGGTGAACGCTACCTTCCACAGCACACTATTGAACGTCATAGTGGACGAACACCCGGAGTCTTTTCTTTCCTTCAAGTCATTCCTGGAGCTATTTTTCAGCAGGATAATGCCCGACCACATGTGACAAGAAATGTGCAAGACTTCTTTTCAGCAGAAAACATACAGCTCCTTTCGTGGCCTGCTTATTCGCCGGATATGCCACTGATCGAACATGTGTGGGATTTCATTGGTCGGCGTCTCGCTCGTGATACTCGTCCTACAGCTTCAAGAAATGAACTTTGGGTACGCCTACAAGAAATATGGAATGCTCTTCCCCAAGCATACATTCAAAATCTGTTTAACTCTATATCACGACGTATAGCAGCACTTATTGCAGCGCATGGGGGCGATACCAAATACTGATTTCGGACACTTAATATTGTTTTTTTTGCTTTGAAAATTTAATCAGTTATTTGTACTAATACAAGTCTTTTGTGCATTAAATTTCATTTCATTCTGAGGTTTCCTCCATAGTGTTGCGTTTTTTTTTTTTTTTTTTTTTTTTTACAAACATGAGTGTAATAATTTTAAACAGTTTGTCACATTAGGGAAAAATGTAAAAAAATAGAGCGAGAAAGGAAGAAATTAAAATTATTCTCCTTAATTAGAGAAAGGAATTAAGGTAAACATTAAAGTAGATTAATTAAACAACCTCGTGGGCCATATTTGTTTAGGCCCTAAAGAAGTTAATTTTTTTTTTAAGTATGAGTAAAGAATTTTAATCCTTACTTTAAAGAAATTAATTATAATTATTAGAAGTAATCTGGTGTGGCACTCACGAGACTTTCTCTTACTCTGGAATTCAATACTTAGAAAGACAGACAAGAGTTGAAGGAGTAAGATATATAAACCTACGTTCAAAACTATTCGAACTAGACTTCAGAACAGCTTTATTTGACAAATAGTTCTGTGCGAGTGGGGGTTACCGCCCCCTAAAACTCCCGTTTGAATATTGTACTTACATTGATATAGAATTCAATGTTGTTGTTAAATTTAACGTTCAATCAAAATTATTCAGGTAATTTTCACCTGCACTATTCCTTTAAACTGATCAGTTCTGATCAAACTGTTTAAATAAGAAGTTTACATTAACCTCAAAGTACAACGTTTGAATTACCCGAAATTATTTGTTTTTAAGATACCAAGCGCTGAATACTTATCTTTTATTATTATTATTTACCGTATGGGTATGAGTAATTAATTTTAATTCCTGTTTTTCTGGACATGGTAAAATATCAAAATAAAGCACTAACTACATTCAATAAAATGAAATGTTTTCGCTTAATTATTGGTAGTTCTGTATATTTTTTAAAAATGATGTACACACCACATTGTGCACTTATTTATAATCATTCAAAATTATAACACACAGCACAATCTAAAAGCACTTCTTACAGCTTCCAGGTATTGTCCCACTACACTGTTAAAAATAAATCCGTGAATTAACGGTGAAACGACTGGCAGCAAAGTTGCCTGACTTTTTCCGTTCCGTTAGTACATTTTCCGTTTTGTAAGATAAAAAAGGAAAAATTCCGTTTGAGTAAGCGGCAACTTTCCGTTATGAAACTGGTATTTCTCCGTTAATTCCTACCGTTATTTTCCGTTAATTAACGGCCATTTTCCATTCGTTAATATGGCAAAAAGGGTATATTTCCGATTTTTATCAATTTTTGTCAGGTCACTATCCGTTAATTTAATACAATAAGAAGGGTATATTTCCGTTTTTGATCAGCTTTTCTCTAGTCACAATCCGTTATTAACATTTTTTATTTAGAAATGATAATTTTTCAAACACATTTGAAAAGTAATCATTTCTAAATTGATTCCATCATTTTAATAAGAGTATACGCTCTCATCAAAACAATAAAAATATAATAAATGGCAGCTATAGATAATTGCATTTTTTCTGAAAATAAAACAACCTTTTTTAGAAAAAATACCACTACTAAAGATTCCTATAAGTCAAAGTTTTTAATGTATAAAAAGACTACACTTTCTTCAGTTTCAACCCATTAGGCGCCAATACTTCCATTTTGGGAACATTAACTTTTAATTATTTTTTTTCAAACTAACTATTCAAATCATAATTACAAGGTCAATTATATTTGAATTTAGAATAAATGCAACATATTGTGTAATTTTTCAATAAAACTTCTGTTAAAATTTGCATTTTTTACAGAAATTTAAAATATGTTAATTTTTACCTTTTCATTAAATTCAATATCTATGCTTGTATTTTTAGAAAATATAATAATGAAAACTTTTTTATTGGTTTAAATTTTCTTAGAACCTATTGTAACAAACAACGTTGATTAAAACTGAAAATCTACATCAACTCGTTCTCAACAGAAGAATAAACAGCCTTTTCCCATTTTGGGAACATTGGCGCCTTCTTTGGTTTTTGAAACCAATCAGATTTCTGTGCATATAACTGACAAAATGGCTAAGGTATGTCCTATTTATTGATATTTTGCAAAAAAGTTTCATCAGTTTAGGGTGTTTTCAGAATTTTTGTGCATCTATAAAGAAATGATACTTTAAACAGGCTATCATTGTGTAAAAATGCACTTGTGATAAATTTTGTAACCATAAAATTCATGTTAAAAATTTGGATTACTACACTTTCATAAAAATATCATTTTAATTTACAAGTGCAATTTACATTGGCAAAGAGTTTACAGACACCTTGGTATTTGAGTAGAAGTAGTAGTGATAAAGTAGAAGTAGCTGTGATTAATGTCACAATGAGCTACGGAATGGGCTATTGGAGAGAATCTGGGATCCACCCTAAGGTTGTTCCATACAGATCAGGGTTGTCAGATTTGCTGCACGGATAGATACCCATTTTCCCCACTGGGGTTTTTTTGAGAAAATAGTTTTTTTTTTTTTTAAATAAGACAAAATTTTGTTAAGTAATTTTTAAAAGCAATAATATTCAGTAAAATACTTTTTTAGATGTAAATTTTATGTTCATGATTATTATACCATGTTTTATTGAATTTCATTAAGGAAAGAAAAGACCTTTCGAAACCGAACATTATACATTTTGGCGTAGTTTTTTTTTTTTTTTTTTTTTTTTTTTTTAATTCAGCATAAACAGAAAACTTTTGCTCATTTACAGATGAAATTTTTACTATTATTGCAACATTGTACTAGGTTTAAAATTCTAACCTGTTTTTGGAATAAAATAAATATAATTTTTTTAATAACATAAAATATATGCACATAATTAAAAAAAAAAATAAACTGTAAAAATTTTGTAAAAGCACAATTAAAATCAAATTATTCAGCAAATTGTTACGTTTTGTTTACATGACGACCACTGGTGCAAACACCTGACGACTACTGGTGAAACTCATTTTTCAAGTAACGAGCACTGGTGCATTTTTATAGGTTCAATTTTTATTTTATTTTTTAAATTGGCGTTATGTATTGAAAAATTGAAAGTGTCTAACAACAACTAGAAGAATCAGTGCATAAAATAGACCAAAGTATAATATTGATACATGAATACCACCCGAATACCACGCGAAAAAAACAAACATTTTAAAAATAAGGCCTTAAGAGTGACGAGCACTGGTGTCGTTACCTTATATATATATACAGATTATAATAAGGAACTGTTGAATAATACGTGATGCAAGTAGCACGTTGACGCTCCTGATCTGCAGTTTCACTACCTTATGAATGTGCTTTATTTGTGAATATATTTTGCATTAATTCCTTTTTATCTTGAATTCGTTGGCTGTTTATTTTTGAGCTTTCATATTTTAGAAGTTGAGGTCTAGGGATGTATTTTTTATTTAAAGCATATATCCGTTCAGAAACTTCTCATTTTTCCATTCTCTGTGTGGGGGGGTCGTGGATACGGGGGGGGGGGGGTGGCTCCCTTGACGAGAAATTCTGTCTTTTGGGATTATATTTCATTTGTTTGTCAATTTATTTTCATATGTGTGTAAAAGAAGCCTATATTTAAGTTATCTCAGAAATTTTATAAGTGTGTTAAGACTTTATTTTTATTATTATTATTATATTACTATATTATTTAATTTAGAGGAATATTCATAACAAGCAGAAATGTCGGAAACATTATTTAATTTCTGTCATTAACTTAATATCTTTTAGCTCAATCGAATAACATGAGAACACATAATCAAAATCTGTTTTTAACGGAATTACCTAAAGATGATTTATTTAAATATTCTCTTTCATATTTATTCGTACATAATGCATGTAACTGATTTTGAAATTTCGGGCTCTTAAAAGTTAAATCGAATTGTAATGTCAGGTTTAATCGCGCAGTATACATGGTGTAAATCGAAAATATAAATTTAAATAAATTCATGATGGGTGATAAAAGTTACTAAATCTATGCCGAATGGAAATTTACCTAAAAAGCTCTGAAACATAATAATGGAAACTGAAAGAAACTGCTTAATAATTTTGATAATAATGCCATCTTATTTAAATATTCGTTGATATGTAACTGTCTTTTCACCGTTGAATCAGTTTGTATTACATAGAAAGTTTTAATATTATTGTTGCCTGACATGTTAACATATTCGTACGTGTCATAACTGTCGAATGCATAAAGCTGTTTATATATATATATAATGCTGATATGTATTTTATAAAAGAGCTGCTTTTAAAATTGTTATAAGTTTTACAAAATAGGAACAGTTCTGTCCGCATAAATTAAAATGCCCTAAATTCATTTTTTTTTCTGAATGCTATTTTTCCATGTATACACTGTCAAAGAAAAGTCCTGTTTGCTGCAGTTTGCTGCCAGAAATTTTTCTAAATTACAGAAAATTTCTGGCAGCAAAATTCAGCAAAGAGCACTTTTTTTTGACAGTGTAGGGTAATCGCGAATACCTTTTATTTTATTGGATTTGTTGTTCGTACCCTAATGGTCTTCGTGACAAAATCTTTGCTGAAAAATATGTGGAAAGACGTGTTTTCTTTAGTCTCAAAATTCAGGAATAACAACATATTAAGTATTTTTTAAGATGTTCGACAAAACGTACAAAAGCGAAAATGTTTCCATTATTTTGCCCAACACATGTACATATATATGTTTTTCATTATCTTAATATTTATACACTCATGTTTGTGAAAATTGCAACACTATGAAAGAATAACGCGATTGAACAGAAATTTTCAGGAAATGCAAATTATACTGTGTAAAGCAAATGATTAGAATTTCAAACACACGCGTGCGTGGGCTTAGCAGCGCCCTCTGTATTGCTGCTGAAACCATATAAATAAAGGGCTGTAGTGGCATGTTTAAAATAGTCTATGTGGTACTCTTTGTGGTAAACGTGAGGTGAGACGTAAGTATGCCTCGTCGACGACAGAGGGCGAAATTTGAACAACTTATGAAGTTCGAACATGGGAGAATCATCGGCCTTCGAGGAGAAGGATTTTCCTATCCCGTAAAAGCAGCTTGTGTGCAGCGTAACAAGAGTACAGTGATGCTAGTTTGGAAGCAGAGTACAGACGATAACCGGATAACTCAAAAATCCGGTAGTGGGCGTGCCGAAAAATGACGTCAGTGCGCGATGATAGACACTTGGTCCGCATGGCAGTGATGGAGCGTATAGCTTCATCTAGACAAATCACTGCTACAGGTGTTTCACTGTCTCCTTCGTCAATTTGTCGACGTCTGCTGCGATGTGGACTGCGTGTACGAATTCCATTATACACGATCCCCCCCTCACGCGAAACCATCGAAGTTTGCGGCTGCAATTGGCTCATGCACATAGATACTGGCATGCAGATTGGCAAAAAGTGGTGTTTCCTTGCGAATCCCGCTTTATTATGAGGCATCATGATGGCCGCATTCATGTTAGACGCTATGCCGGTGAACGCTACCTTCCACAGCACACTATTGAACGTCATAGTGGACGAACACCCGGAGTCTTTTCTTTCCTTCAAGTCATTCCTGGAGCTATTTTTCAGCAGGATAATGCCCGACCACATGTGACAAGAAATGTGCAAGACTTCTTTTCAGCAGAAAACATACAGCTCCTTTCGTGGCCTGCTTATTCGCCGGATATGCCACTGATCGAACATGTGTGGGATTTCATTGGTCGGCGTCTCGCTCGTGATACTCGTCCTACAGCTTCAAGAAATGAACTTTGGGTACGCCTACAAGAAATATGGAATGCTCTTCCCCAAGCATACATTCAAAATCTGTTTAACTCTATATCACGACGTATAGCAGCACTTATTGCAGCGCATGGGGGCGATACCAAATACTGATTTCGGACACTTAATATTGTTTTTTTTGCTTTGAAAATTTAATCAGTTATTTGTACTAATACAAGTCTTTTGTGCATTAAATTTCATTTCATTCTGAGGTTTCCTCCATAGTGTTGCGTTTTTTTTTTTTTTTTTTTTTTTTACAAACATGAGTGTAATAATTTTAAACAGTTTGTCACATTAGGGAAAAATGTAAAAAAATAGAGCGAGAAAGGAAGAAATTAAAATTATTCTCCTTAATTAGAGAAAGGAATTAAGGTAAACATTAAAGTAGATTAATTAAACAACCTCGTGGGCCATATTTGTTTAGGCCCTAAAGAAGTTAATTTTTTTTTTAAGTATGAGTAAAGAATTTTAATCCTTACTTTAAAGAAATTAATTATAATTATTAGAAGTAATCTGGTGTGGCACTCACGAGACTTTCTCTTACTCTGGAATTCAATACTTAGAAAGACAGACAAGAGTTTAAGGAGTAAGATATATAAACCTACGTTCAAAACTATTCGAACTAGACTTCAGAACAGCTTTATTTGACAAATAGTTCTGTGCGAGTGGGGGTTACCGCCCCCTAAAACTCCCGTTTGAATATTGTACTTACATTGATATAGAATTCAATGTTGTTGTTAAATTTAACGTTCAATCAAAATTATTCAGGTAATTTTCACCTGCACTATTCCTTTAAACTTATCAGTTCTGATCAAACTGTTTAAATAAGAAGTTTACATTAACCTCAAAGTACAACGTTTGAATTACCCGAAATTATTTGTTTTTAAGATACCAAGCGCTGAATACTTATCTTTTATTATTATTATTTACCGTATGGGTATGAGTAATTAATTTTAATTCCTGTTTTTCTGGATATGGTAAAATATCAAAATAAAGCACTAACTACATTCAATAAAATGAAATGTTTTCGCTTAATTATTGGTAGTTCTGTATATTTTTTAAAAATGATGTACACGCCACATTGTGCACTTATTTATAATCATTCAAAATTATAACACACAGCACAATCTAAAAGCACTTCCTACAGCTTCCAGGTATTGTCCCACTACACTGTTAAAAATAAATCCGTGAATTAACGGTGAAACGACTGGCAGCAAAGTTGCCTGACTTTTTCCGTTCCGTTAGTACATTTTCCGTTTTGTAAGATAAAAAAGGAAAAATTCCGTTTGAGTAAGCGGCAACTTTCCGTTATGAAACTTGTATTTCTCCGTTAATTCCTACCGTTATTTTCCGTTAATTAACGGCCATTTTCCATTCGTTAATATGGCAAAAAGGGTATATTTCCGATTTTTATCAATTTTTGTCAGGTCACTATCCGTTAATTTAATACAATAAGAAGGGTATATTTCCGTTTTTGATCAGCTTTTCTCTAGTCACAATCCGTTATTAACATTTTTTATTTAGAAATGATAATTTTTCAAACACATTTGAAAAGTAATCATTTCTAAATTGATTCCATCATTTTAATAAGAGTATACGCTCTCATCAAAACAATAAAAATATAATAAATGGCAGCTATAGATAATTGCATTTTTTCTGAAAATAAAACAACCTTTTTTAGAAAAAATACCACTACTAAAGATTCCTATAAGTCAAAGTTTTTAATGTATAAAAAGACTACACTTTCTTCAGTTTCAACCCATTAGGCGCCAATACTTCCATTTTGGGAACATTAACTTTTAATTATTTTTTTTCAAACTAACTATTCAAATCATAATTACAAGGTCAATTATATTTGAATTTAGAATAAATGCAACATATTGTGTAATTTTTCAATAAAACTTCTGTTAAAATTTGCATTTTTTACAGAAATTTAAAATATGTTAATTTTTACCTTTTCATTAAATTCAATATCTATGCTTGTATTTTTAGAAAATATAATAATGAAAACTTTTTTATTGGTTTAAATTTTCTTAGAACCTATTGTAACAAACAACGTTGATTAAAACTGAAAATCTACATCAACTCGTTCTCAACAGAAGAATAAACAGCCTTTTCCCATTTTGGGAACATTGGCGCCTTCTTTGGTTTTTGAAACCAATCAGATTTCTGTGCATGTAACTGACAAAATGGCTAAGGTATGTCCTATTTATTGATATTTTGCAAAAAAGTTTCATCAGTTTAGGGTGTTTTCAGAATTTTTGTGCATCTATAAAGAAATGATACTTTAAACAGGCTATCATTGTGTAAAAATGCACTTGTGATAAATTTTGTAACCATAAAATTCATGTTAAAAATTTGGATTACTACACTTTCATAAAAATATCATTTTAATTTACAAGTGCAATTTACATTGGCAAAGAGTTTACAGACACCTTGGTATTTGAGTAGAAGTAGTAGTGATAAAGTAGAAGTAGCTGTGATTAATGTCACAATGAGCTACGGAATGGGCTATTGGAGAGAATCTGGGATCCACCCTAAGGTTGTTCCATACAGATCAGGGTTGTCAGATTTGCTGCCCGGATAGATACCCATTTTCCCCACTGGGGTTTTTTTGAGAAAATAGTTTTTTTTTTTTTTTTTAAATAAGACAAAATTTTGTTAAGTAATTTTTAAAAGCAATAATATTCAGTAAAATACTTTTTTAGATGTAAACTTTATGTGCATGATTATTATACCATGTTTTATTGAATTTCATTAAGGAAAGAAAAGACCTTTCGAAACCGAACATTATACATTTTGGCGTAGTTTTTTTTTTTTTTTTTTTTTTTTTAATTCAGCATAAACAGAAAACTTTTGCTCATTTACAGATGAAATTTTTACTATTATTGCAACATTGTACTAGGTTTAAAATTCTAACCTGTTTTTGGAATAAAATAAATATAATTTTTTTAATAACATAAAATATATGCACATAATTAAAAAAAAAAATAAACTGTCTTACCTCTTGTTTCTTGCAAGATAACTTTTTAAAAATGTACAACAAAACCTATACTCTTGTATCAAATTAAAGCTAAACACTGCCTTTATTCTGTAAACTTCAAAATTTAAACTATTCTAAAATATTACTATTTTTTAAAATTAAAATTACGTACAATTTTGAAATTATTAAAATTTTTGTGATATATCAAGATATAAAATAAAATGTTTTTGACCCACTATCAGAACTGAGGTTGAAAATAAAGATCCATATGTACAATACATATGAAAAATTTCAAAGCTTTTTTGACATACAAACATATATTTTAACTTTACACAAATTGAAAAATTAAAAAAAATGTTCATTTCCTACTTGATCGATCAAAATACTCTAGATTATCATAGCAACACAGCACATTTTGAAGTAACTTTCTTATTTAATCCATAAGAATCTCACAGAATTAAAATATTAAAGTTCCCGTGTTTTTTGCCAGTTACCAAGAAGAGGTGGAAAAACTCAGCATTTACTTACTTTAAAAAGACATTGGTATGGCTAAAACTTCTTAACATTTCTTAAACACATATTTCAATTACTCTCCATTACACTAATTATACAAATATATTATGTCAGTATTTAACTGTTTTAAAATTTTACAAACCTTAGAGCAAGTTGACCTTGAAAACCTTGTGGGGCCCCAGATTTTCTTGAACTTGGGGACCCTCAAAGTTTTTTTTTTCAAATCAGGCTCATCACCTCCTAAGGCCATCCCTGTATATACCATAAATTATCAACTTAATGAGAAAAAAATTCCATTTTCCCCAAAAAACCCATCTTTCTACCCAAATAACAGAAGTTTTTAAATAAAGCCTACCTGGGCTAGGTTTTTGTACAAAAGCCGGGATTTTTACAACCCTGATACGGATGCTATTACAATTTGGATTTTCAACAGAAAAACTTTGGAATCCCAACGTAGCAAAGTAGGCTGCCGAGCTCTTAACGGTGGCACAGTTGAGGACGACACACTGTTATATCTTCAGTCTCTTCACAGACCAGTTGAGAGGAATTCCCCCCCCCCCACATGAAATTTTCCACATGAAATTTTTATTTCTTTAAATTAATGTGCACACAAAGGAAATTGCATGTAGCAACCCTATAAGAATAACTCTCATTTATGTTTGTTATATAAAACTTATTATAAAACTTAATTTCTGCAAATTGCAGTCAAAAATTTGGCTGAAGACATTAAAAAAACTAAAAATTTTGTATTACAACCCTAAAATTGTATAACAAAGTTACTGTTATCACATGGGAGTAAAAAAAGTAAAATTTTCTATAAGTATTTTTTGTTTCTAATTACTGAAATCTGTTCATGTCATAAAACCCATCTCATAACCATACGATACAACATGTTATACTATTTCTTAGCAGGGGGAAGGAGTGGGGACTGAAATTTTTGGCATGTACACAAAATGTACATTAATATGAATAATTAAAAACTTTAAATCTAATTTATAGCTTACAGACTATTTTTAAAACACTTATCTCACAAAACTTTGAACAGAATTAAAACTATACACAAGCATATAATAGCATATAAAATCAATTTTATTACATAGTATACATATAATCATTTACAATATTGCAATAATACAATTTTTTTATATGTTAAACGAACTTTCAAATGATTTCAGCTCATTGACAAGTTTCAGAACTTTGGGAGATACAGAATACTGTTTACTATTTTTTTTCTTAGGAGCTTTTAATCCGCGCTCCGGATTTATATTGGCATAGCACGTATATAAAGAAAGAAAAAAAAACACTTTTTAATAAGGGTAGTCAGATTTGCTCCCCGGGCAGACACATATTTTCACCTTGGGGAGAATTTTTTTGCCCTAAGAAACTTGTAATTTTAAGGACAAAGAAAAATGTAACATTAAAATGTTGATTTACAAGTATAAATCATACTCACAGGGCTGCCAAGAGGTGTCAGAGGGCCAGGGACAAACATTTAAAATGGGGCCTTTTTAGAACTTCACAACCACACCTTTTTTGGCCTCTGGGGTCCCCCAAGAATTGGGGACCCAGCGCAAAGTGCCTCAGTTACCCCCTCTATCGGCAGCCCTGCTTACTCATATGATGATAATCATACCTGTCATGCAATGATATTTACCTCTTTTATTATTTTGTATATAGTGTGATTTTTTAATGCAGTTACAAACTTCTGGGAGGGGTAGGGTAGACCTAAACAATTTGAAATTACATAGGTACTTGGGGTCTCAAAATGTCATCTAAATCCGCTAGAGACATTTAACATAATATGCAAAACTAATGAAGCAAACAAAAATAATTTTCCAAACATCTAATTTACACTTTTTCCAAATATCTAATTTATACTTTTTTATACACATTCGAACAATATCTCTACAGAATATGTTCAAATTAGTTAGGAAATACACTGAGACACATGTAACATGGCATTCACATCCATCAGTGGATGCGGTGATGCAGCACCGCATGTTTCGAGTCTCTCTCTCTTCATCTGGCAAAACTTTTGTGCTTATTCTGTAGAGCTATTGTTGGCATATGTGTAAAATGGGATGAAAAAATCATAAATTAAATCTTGTATAATCATTCTTGTTTGTCGTTTTTTTATCACTTATTATCTTAAACACCCCAGTGGCTTCGAACGTAGCAGTTTGCGACTCCATGCTTCTAATTTGAAACAGCACCTTTGACCTTATACAGTTGATAAATTACTTTTGTGGATTTTGATTGAATAATAAATTGCATATATTCTCATATGTGGAGCACTTTCCTTTCTTGTATTTTTTGCATACACTACCGCATAAACAAATCACCTTCACCAAACCACTACTGCAGTGTGACTTTGAGTCATCTAGGTGTGCCCTATCCGTCCTAGAAATTTGAAATCCTATTACTAATACAATTCTTGTTTACTGTTCCTGTACAAAACACTTTAAAATCAAAGAGAATATTATAAAAGAGCATGTTTTATTGAATCTCTTGATGTAAAAAATATCTATAAAGATATTAGTTGTTGTTAAATTATAACTTAAACAGAACCTTATTTGTAAAAAGCATTTTACACCTCAATTATTGAATTGAAAACTAAGATTAACTTATAAAAAGGAATGTTTATAGGCATAGATTTATTTTTTATATATAGCATAACCACATCAATGGCACCCATTAACAAATGATGTGCTGGATTCGTGTAAATAACGCTGACATCTGACACACTTAATCCAATCACAGGTTTTTTTATTGGTTTTTGAGTAATCTTCTTCGCATCCAATGCACTTTTCCACTTCTTCAAGAAGTCCGTTACTTGAGTCATCCTTGTACTGAACTTCATTTAACGAGTCTGAACTGTCTGCATTTTCTTTACGCTTCTTGATCCGAACATTTTTCAGGAGTTTCTTTTTACTTTCTCTTACCCATAAGGTAGAGAAAGTATTGTTTTTGGCTCAAATTTTCGAACGCGAGATTTTGTTATATTTACACGTTTGAGGTCCCCTGAATACGAAAATCATGTTTTTAGCAAATGGTCTGTGTGTCTGTGTGTGTGTGTGTCTGTGTGTGTGTGTGTCTGTGTGTATGTGTGTCTGTCTGTGTGTGTGTCTGTGTGTGTGTCTGTCTGTTATCAGCATATCTCAAAAACAAATTATCGCAGAAAGTTCAAACTTGGTATTCTAATTGTGTATCATATAGGGGTGCTACAGTAAGCTTTTCGTTAAGATCAAGCAAATGGTTCGTGTACAGGGACAATCAAGAGAATTCTAATACATTACGTCTATGGGGGAAATTGCAGGAAAATAGAGTTTAACGTCTATAGACAGCACTAAACCAAATGAAACAAATATATATTTTTTGTAATAGAGACAGTTAACTGGGAAAATTTTTTTGTGTATGTAGGAGCCTCGCCCCCCCCCCCCTGGGGGGCGAAGTCCCCCCTCGAGGGGAGTAAATTTTTATGATGGGTATCTTTCAAAAGAGCTCGAAAATACCTTTAAAACGAATGGTTGAACCATCGATCTGCGATAATTTAAAACAAAGTTATCGATTTTTTTTACTTTTAACGAAAAAAAAACTTTGAAAAAAAATCGTACTTTTTTTTTTTTTTTAAATATTGAGAATAAAATGGACTTTTTTTTGGATATTTGGTGTTATACTACTTCTCTAATATGGAAATCGTCTGCATTATCATAAAAAATAATATTTTTTTATAATATTTAAAATAAATTTTTTTTTAAAAACAGAATTATTTTTTAATAACCGA
Organism: Salticus scenicus; assembly: GCA_963930645.1. Taxonomy (NCBI): domain Eukaryota; kingdom Metazoa; phylum Arthropoda; class Arachnida; order Araneae; family Salticidae; genus Salticus; species Salticus scenicus. The sequence continues at coordinate 87,499,897 of OZ005661.1, forward strand.
ATTAAATTCTATATAAATGTAGGCGCATTAATGAAACGGGGGGTTGAGGGGGGCGGTAGCCCCCCTCACACAGAACTAATTATCATATAAAACTCTACAGAAGCCTAATATGAATTGTTTAACCCAGGTTTACATAACACTACTCGTTATCTTACCTTCTAATCTGCAACCTGTATTTATAGTAATAAATTTCAAGGTAAGAGAAAGTCGTGTGAGTGACACACCAGATTATTTTTTTCTTTTTCATCAAATTTCAATTTTAACATGTTAATATTTTCTTTTGATGGCAAGTTACTAGCTTTAAGTTTTCTACGTTTGTTTGTTTGATTTTGGATCTAGCTAGGATAGGTGAAATATTGCTGAAAATTTTGGAAGGTGCCAATTGGGTCATTTCATTTTAAATCATAGGCCAAATATCATCTGGTCTTGTAGAAGGTCTTATTACAGGTGACAATGCTCTTCTTTAAGAGGATTTTTGGCCACATTTGTTTGCTGAAGTAAAGTCGATGAATCTGGTAGTGGATTTCAGCAAGGGAAACGAGGTTCTTAAGGGGTAGATTCCCATTGCATTGAACCAGATATTTTTTTCCTCAGAAATAGGGAATCAGGATTTTCTTATGAATCCCGGGAATTCCCGTGACAGAATTCTAGAGTACAACCACTAGTCAAAATGTCATATAGAACATGTTTATGGGATGGCCATCTATCCCGATGATTTGGTGGACGTCTCTCCCGATTGACCATGATAGACGACCATAGCGCGTCATTAAACATGGTGGACGCCAACTCAAAGAAAACCTACCTACTGGCATGCAGTTAGGCCTAAACAACTACGAAACTAAAGTTTATCACACAACTCACAGTGAAACTTATATTTAAATCAAAAGGGTATGACATGCTATATAATTTCAAGGGATATCGGAAACTAAAATCATGAAAATTACTTATTTTTAGTTAAAATTCAAAGACATCCAGAAATAGCAACACTCACTCATGTTCCTAACTAGCTACCAACTGACTGGCAGCGCCGTACAGCGTGTCGTGGGAAAAACTATAAGCGTTGGCCATCTATCCCAGGTTTACCCTAAAATATGTGCATGTAATTTCCTAACTATTCCATTTTTTTTTTTTTCAAATTTCTTCCCTGTATATACTCACAGAAAAACTATTTGTAGGTTAAAAAGTAAATTAATGTGATTTTTTTCACCATGGAAATGTTAGCCAAATTTGGGTATTAAATACGTCCATTTTCACAAGAAATTAATGTTGATAAAGAAACAAAAGAAAAAAATACTGTTACATATATTTTCTTTTCTAAATTCAAGATTAAAATAGTTATAACTGTTCAGTAGTTTTATTACTTAAGGGGAAGGGGAGTGGAGGTGGGTTGAATACAAGAAAAAGAATTAAATTAAAAATGAACTGAGATTTTTCGAATCCAAATGGGAAAATTATCAACTAGTACTGAATAATCTATAACTATTTAAATAAAAATGCTAAAAATTTCTAACCTTTGAATAAATTCCATAGTGTGCCTTGTCCCCTCATGGTATTCAATGTTGTAAACATAATAGGACACGAAAAGGCAAGTGAGTGCTGACATAAAATTCTGAGTAAAGACAGTCGGAATTCCATCAATTATTATCGCGAATTCAACAGCTTCATAAATTGTTGTACCTAGAAATTAAATTTAATAAAATGTTATCAGAAATCTTTTACAAATATTACATTAGTCAATTATAGTTATAAATTAAAATACAGATATTTGAATGTTTTCATTTTTTATTATGCGCAGGATACAAACATGGCAAAAGTTTATTGCATTTCGTTTCGAAAAAAAGTTGAAAAACAAGGCATCTTATTGTTACACCTTGTTTACAACATAGAATTAATTGTAATTTCAGAACTCTTGAATTTTGGTTTTAAGTTATTTCTTGGAAGGAATTTATGCAGTCATAAATTCCAGTTTAAAAATCTGCTTCTAAGGAAAAGCTAGAGCCCAGGCATAAACCATGCTGATAAAAGCTTTTAAAATACAAAATCCTCTATTTATATTTGTGTTTGCTTTTTTCTTTTGCATACTTAAAATTAGTTTATTGTACACAATTATGCAAAACATGTCAATTTTTTTTAAATTATTATATTTAATGTCTTCAATGAGTTTTATTTTAAGCATAAATTTCATTGCTTACATTTCACAGTCAACTGCAGATTCGACAGAATATGCTGTTTGTATATTATATAATTTGTTTAAATACTGGCAGATAATGCATTGAACACTAAGTTTTAATATTTATCAATAAAGTTAAATACGATTAATGATTTATTATTGAAACAAGATCATAATGTTGGATAATTTGAACGCCTACTTACCAAACGTTTTTATATATGGTGTAAGAATACTCTCCTCAGCTGAATCCTACAGAAAATAAAATATTTACTTACTAATTTTTAAAATATAAGTTGTTAATATAGAATATCACATCATATGCATGTGGACATTCATATATAGATATGGTTGCAGTTAATTTTTTTTATTTTAAATTTTATTCTGAATTTTAAAATGTTAATTAAAAAAGGCCATTCCTCGATTTTTCAAAATATTACAGATTACAGGAATAGGCCATAATATGCTCAGATAATAGGATATATATATAATGATTTCAATGGTATCTTTTATAAGGTAACACATAAGGTAAATTACATTGAGAAAAAAAAATCATTAAATTTTAATTGAAATGTTCATCACAAGAAAAATCTTTAAAAATAATTACATTAAAAAAGCATTAAAATCACAGTGAAAACTTTTTTTTTAAAACTCATTTTAAGCAATATTTTAAAAAGCCCTTTTTAGAGATAGATGGCTGTATTTTATCCTAGTGTATCATATGAGCATAACTTAAGCCTTAAAATATCATTTAAAATTATCAACTTAACTTATCCTTGCCTTCAAAAGTATCTTGTATTACCATATAAAATAAAAGTATGCTTTAAAAGCTTAAAATGTTTTGTGAGGATAATATTAGAAATAAAATCTTACCGAATTCTCTGCAAAAAGCAAAGCTTGCTCTTCATTAAAATAGGCCATCACCAAGGGAATAGCTCCAATAACTTCTGGGGTTTGGTTTTTAACTATAATCTTAGCTTTTGAAATGCAGTCCAAACAATTCCTAACCGATTTCATGCTTTTTGTCTGCATAAAATCAAAGATTTTCTTCCCTTTTTCAGGAACTGCTGCAAAAAAAAGTTCTTTTATATCCATTTCCAACAATGTGTTCGAGTGATATAACAAATGGTTTTCTTCAAATAAAAATGGCCAGTTCTCTTTAACTGACATTATTGATGTCTTCAAGTTGTTGATGAAATAGCGTTGGGACGCATATGTAATTTTCATTTTGTTTTCTACTTCTTCTTCTTCTCTTTTTGATTTTGTAAATTCAGAAATAAGCCACTCTTTATGTTGCATCTGTGATTCTTTAGTTTCGCCATCTGGTAATTCTGAAGGCTGCCAAAATAAACAGCCATAACTGTCTCTTGTGGTTTTTCTTTTAATTACAGATCCAAAATTAGTTTCAAATGATATGTTTTTTCGTTTTCTGTTATCCATACAATTTTCCAACTTCTTTACCAATGTTTCACAGCCATTACCAATAACTTTTTCTCCGCACATATCTAGGAAAAGGTTAGGGTATTTGCCGACTATTTTAGCTGCAATTATTCTGAAATCTTTTCTTCCAAGATTTTTTTTTACGTTTGTAAATTGAATCAGCAAAATTCGAATCATTTCATTTATGTGCTTCTTTAACGGAAGAGTATTCTTATCATGAGCTTCCTTAATTTCTTTTGGAAACATATTCCAATCAATCTGGAAATTATGCGCCCATGATGACATTGACAATTCTGTTAATGGAGAAGCAGAACTTCTATCACTTGAAATTTCGTCAACATCAGAATTTTCAACGGATATAGATAGGCTTGTTCCTGAAGAATTGTTATGGTCGATTGTTTCAACTGAAGAAGCTGGTATTGTTTGATGGCAGAACTGCAAAAATTTTTTTAACTGAATGGGTTTCAAAATGTTATTGATTTGCTGCTCTTCAACATATTGGAGATCTTCTAATGAAATAACTCCAATTTCATCTAATTTTGAAACTAGACTTGATATGGTTTGGTCATCAACTCCTGGTAGAGCTGATCTTAATAAATCTTCGATTTCCTATAGAAAGAATAAAAATAAAATATCCATTATTAAAAGTACTTAATATGTATTAACACAGAGACACTATACTCAAGAAAAGTTTCTTGTCTGTGCATATTGGAAATAGTATCTCTTCATTTTTCAAATGCATAAATTTATAGTAGAAAGCATGAATACTGAATTAAATTAATATATATCTTGAAAATATGGAATGTTGATTGTTAAAATAAATGCTTTATAGTTTTAATTTTATCTTATTTTTTATTCAACAAATATCTCTTGCTTGCATATGACATATATACAATACAGCAGACGATTTCAATCCTAGCCAATCAGAGTGTACCAAAGTAGTTAGACTAAATCACTTCTTCATGGCTTTCATAATATAATGTAGTAAAATAAGCTTGTCTTTAAGCAGAGATTTGCATTTCAAATAAAATTCTCATAACTATTTGAGATATAGACAGAGTAGTCATTAATAAATTTATTAAGCTATTGTATAGCTTTTATCGCGGGCTTTGAGCGCGGCGACCGAATCAAAAAATTCCGTAACGAAAAAAAAACCTAACACAGTTCGGCAGACTTCGGTAGACTTCGGCTGTACGAAGCTCGCACGGATCGAGACGAGCTGCTCCGAAATCGGAAGAATACGTAAGCAGCTGTTTGTGAGAAAGTATATAGGTGTATGGGTAGGTATCTATCATTTATGTACAACAGTGAATAGCTGTACGCGTAAAATTTGTGTATAAAGTAGATCAGATAAAACTTGAATATCCCCATTCGACTTGCAGGCCTTTAAAACCTATTAAATACCTTTTCTCTATTAAAATTTGTTTTCTTATCATTATTGTTATCTTATTCATTAATATCAAAGAAAAACCTTGAATATCCCCATTCGACTTGCAGGCCTTTAAAACCTATTAAATACCTTTTCTCTATTAAAATTTGTTTTCTTATCGGTCACCACGCTCAAAAAGTGTAACTTGAATTAATATCAAAGAAAAAACTTGAATATCCCCATTCTACTTGCAGGCCTTTAAAACCTATTAAATACCTTTTCTCTATTAAAATTCGTTTTCTTATCGGTCACCACGCTCAAAAAGTGTAACTTGAATTAATATCAAAGAAAAAATTTGAATATCCCCATTCGACTTGCAGGCCTTTAAAACCTATTAAATACCTTTTCTCTATTAAAATTCGTTTTCTTATCGGTCACCACGCTCAAAAAGTGTAACTTGAATTAATATCAAAGAAAAAATTTGAATATCCCCATTCGACTTGCAGGCCTTTAAAACCTATTAAATACCTTTTCTCTATTAAAATTTGTTTTCTTATCGGTCACCACGCTCAAAAAGTGTAACTTGAATTAATATCAAAGAAAAAACTTGAATATCCCCATTTGACTTGCAGGCCTTTAAAACCTATTAAATACCTTTTCTCTATTAAAATTTGTTTTCTTATCATTATTGTTATCTTATTCATTAATATCAAAGAAAAACCTTGAATATCCCCATTCGACTTGCAGGCCTTTAAAACCTATTAAATACCTTTTCTCTATTAAAATTTGTTTTATATCGGTCACCACGCTCAAAAAGTGTAACTTGAATTAATATCAAAGAAAAAACTTGAATATCCCCATTCGACTTGCAGGCCTTTAAAACCTATTAAATACCTTTTCTCTGTTAAAATTTGTTTTCTTATCGGTCACCACACTCAAAAAGTGTAACTTGAATTAATATCAAAGAAAAACCTTGAATATCCCCATTCGACTTGCAGGCCTTTAAAACCTATTAAAATACCTTTTCTCTATTAAAATTTGTTTTCTTATCATTATTGTTATCTTATTCATTAATATCAAAGAAAAAACTTGAATATCCCCATTCGACTTGCAGGCCTTTAAAACCTATTAAATACCTTTTCTCTATTAAAATTTGTTTTCTTATCGGTCACCACTCTCAAAAAGTGTAACTTGAATTAATATCAAAGAAAAAACTTGAATATCCCCATTCGACTTGCAGGCCTTTAAAACCTATTAAATACCTTTTCTCTATTAAAATTCGTTTTCTTATCGGTCACCACGCTCAAAAAGTGTAACTTGAATTAATATCAAAGAAAAAATTTGAATATCCCCATTCGACTTGCAGGCCTTTAAAACCTATTAAATACCTTTTCTCTATTAAAATTTGTTTTCTTATCGGTCACCACGCTCAAAAAGTGTAACTTGAATTAATATCAAAGAAAAAATTTGAATATCCCCATTCGACTTGCCGGCCTTTAAAACCTATTAAATACCTTTTCTCTATTAAAATTTGTTTTCTTATCGGTCACCACGCTCAAAAAGTGTAACTTGAAATAATATCAAAGAAAAAACTTGAATATCCCCATTCGACTTGCAGGCCTTTAAAACCTATTAAAATACCTTTTCTCTATTAAAATTTGTTTACTTATCATTATTGTTATCTTATCATTATTGTTATCTTATTCATTAATATCAAAGAAAAAACTTGATTATCCCCATTCGACTTGCGGGCCTTTAAAGCCTATTAAATACCTTTTCTCTATTAAAATTCGTTTTCTTATCGGTCACCACGCTCAAAAAGTGTAACTTGAATTAATATCAAAGAAAAATTTTGAATATCCCCATTCGACTTGCAGGCCTTTAAAACCTATTAAATACCTTTTCTCTATTAAAATTTGTTTTCTTATCGGTCACCACGCTCAAAAAGTGTAACTTGAATTAATATCAAAGAAAAAACTTGAATATCCCCATTCGACTTGCAGGCCTTTAAAACCTATTAAAATACCTTTTCTCTATTAAAATTTGTTTTCTTATCTTTATTGTTACCTTATTCATTAATATCAAAGAAAATCCTTGAATATCCCCATTCGACTTGCAGGCCTTTAAAACCTATTAAATACCTTTACTCTATTAAAATTTGTTTTCTTAACGGTCACCCCGCTCAAAAAGTGTAACTTGAATTAATATCAAAGAAAAACGTTGAATATCCCCATTCGACTTGCAGGCCTTTAAAACCTATTAAATACCTTTACTCTATTAAAATTTGTTTTCTTATCTGTCACCCCGCTCAAAAAGTGTAATTTGAATTAATATCAAAGAAAAAAACTTGAATATCCCCATTCGACTTGCAGGCCTTTAAAACCTATTAAAATACCTTTTCTCTATTAAAATTTGTTTTCTTATCATTATTATTATCTTATTCGTTAATATCAAAGAAAAAACTTGAATATCCCCATTCTACTTGCAGGCCTTTAAAACCTATTAAATACCTTTTTTCTATTAAAATTTGTTTTCTTATCGGTCACCACGCTCAAAAAGTGTAACTTGAATTAATATCAAAGAAAAAACTTGAATATCCCCATTCGACTTGCAGGCCTTTAAAACCTATTAAATACCTTTTCTCTATTAAAATTTGTTTTCTTATCGGACACCACGCTCAAAAAGTGTAACTTGAAATTATATCAAAGAAAAAACTTGAATATCCCCATTCGACTTGCAGGCCTTTAAAAACCTATTAAAATACCTTTTCTCAAAAAATAGAGTTAGATCATTCAAATTTGGTACATCGAGGTTTTCGATACCTACAAATCGATTGCGGATATTTTTGATATATTCTCATTGCGGATACATTCTCATTTATTCAATAAGAAAAAAATTTGTTTTCTTATTGGTCACCACGCTCAAAAAGTGTAACTTGAACTAATATCAAAGAAAAAACTTGAATTAATATCAAAGAAAAAAAATACTGCATAAATAAATTAAATAAATAATTATAATTGCATAAGTTGATAAAAAATGCTATGCAATAGCTTTACCGCGGCAGTCCTCGAGTGCCACACGTATTTTTTTTTTTTTTTTTTTTTTTTTTAAATTGAGCTTTTAGAGGCAGATAATAACATTTCAATTAACAGAGTCAGATAGCATAGACGAACACACGAACATCGTTCGCAGAAAGTTTGCCAAGTTTACAGAAATTTTTTAGTTACTAGATAAAATAATCCTTTTTTTTGTAGTCGAAGACACGAGTGAAAAAATGTGTTATGTTAGTTTATTTATTTTGTTTGTTTGCAGTAACCTATCATTGGGTAAAACAAAAGCAAAAAATCTAATATTTTGACAAAAAGAGAAAATATAGAACAACAGAAATTGGACATTTATATGCAACAAAAACATTTAATTTCAAATTACACAATATTTAATTATGTTGCATAACACCAACTTCCACTGGTGTCTTCTATGTTACTATACATATAACAAAAGCAATGTTTCTTTTAGTTTTTAAATCTGGCAAGCAAAAGATTATTATTATTTTTTTAAATTTATCATTCATAAATCTTGCAAGAGAGTATTGCGAGATCTTTGCAGTAAATTTTCAAGTAATTATTTGTGTTCACAGACAGTTTTTAATTTTATATTATTCTGTCAATTAATAACTTGTAAGAAAAAAAAAATTACAATTGCAAGAAAATCTGACAATTTGCTAATATGAAAATCATTTATATGAGATAATTCACTGGAAATGATCTATAATACTGTTACGAATTGTAAATAATTGTGTTTATTTTTGTATAAATTCTTTCAAAGAGGCTTAGTAAGTTGATAAAGTGCTAATTCTGTGCATTTCTAGTCGTTTTAGCGTTGAAATAGCCTTATTTTCCCTTAAAAACGCATTAAAAAGCCCCAGTAATGCAAGTAATGGATTTGGCGCCAAATTTGGCGACTTTTTCCCACCTTGGCGATTTTTTTGGCGACCTTGGCGAGAAAATCCTTATATGGGATATACCAAATATGGAAGCTGTAAGTTGATTGGTTGACCACTTTCTAGAGTTTTCTCGAAAAATCTGGGTTCCATGGAACAGCATATAAGGAGCGCTTCCTCGCCAAGGCAGTCAGTTCAGTTCAGATCTCAGCCAGCTTCGCTAGTGCTTGCATTGCTCTTAAGCCTCTTTGAGAGAGACTTGCTTCAAGTGTTATTGGTATACAGTTTGTACTGTGGATTTGCTATTGACAGCTGTTGTTTAAGCTGTGGTTACTGCTTGAATTGAAGCTGATAATTGGTTTATTGACCTGTATTTTTCTGGAACTTTCTGTGAATAAATTACTGAATTTTTGTACGTTTGGCCTTTCATTCTCAGACAACTCACGAACCCCCAAGTACGCAACATTTCTGGTGTCAGAAGCGGGGATTTGTCTGTGAATGGTGATAACGAGAGCTATGGAACAAGAAATGAAGAAATTTCTAGAAGGACTCACTGCTCAGATGAATGAGTTAAGATCTGGGTTGATAGAGAAAATAGAAACAGGACAAAGAGAAATGAAAGAAGGACAAAGAGAGTTGAAAGACGGTTTGACTGAAGAAATGAAGGTAGCACAAGAGAAAATGGAAACATCACAAAGAGAATTGAAAGACGGTTTGACTGAAGAAATGAAGGAAATGAAAAGCAGTTTGGGTGAAGTTCAGGCAGAAATTAAATCTAATCAAGATGAGATGAAGAGAGAGCTTTCAACGGTGAAAGAATCAATCGAGGGTAAATTAACGGTGATGGAAAATAGAATGGATGGAATAGAAGAGAAAGTTATAAAGATAGAAGAAAATTTTGAAGAGAAAGTTATAAAGATAGAAGAAAATTTTGAAGAGAAAGTTTCGAAAATTGAAGAGAGTTTTGAAGAGAAAGCTATGAAGATAGAAGAAAATGTTATGAAAGTAGAAAGGAACTTTGAAGAGAGATTTATGAAGATAGAAGAGAACTTCGAGGAGAAAGTCATGAAGAAAGTAGAGGAACATCTTGAGAGAAAAGTAGAAGAGAAGTTGATCTCCTTGCCCCAGGAAACGGAAAAGAGAGATAAAAGAAGCCAGAATCAGGAATCTATTAAGCTATCTACCTACGACGGCAGTTCCTCCTGGCATGTATATAAGACCCAGTTTTCCATCGTAGCTGAAGCTAACGGCTGGGACTCTACCGCCAAGTCAGTCCACTTAGCAGCAGCATTGCGGGGAGATGCAGCCGAGATACTGAGAAATGTTTCTAAAGAAGAAAGGAACGACTTCGAGGCCCTGACTAGAGCACTGGAGCTACGCTTCGGAGAGAAGTGTTCTAAGGACTATAGTCGTCTCCAGCTAAAATCCCGTTACCAGAAAACGGGCGAAAGTTTGCAAGAGCTGGCAGCGGACATTCAGAGATTGTCACATCTAGCATTCTCAGACTGTCATGCGGACACTCGGAACGATTTAGCTCTTCAGTACTTTATCGATGCTGTTCGGGATCCAGAAATTCAAAAAGCGCTGAGACTCTCCAACATCAGAGACGTAGAATCAGCTTTAGGCTATGCACTTAGGATAGAGGCAGCCCAACAAGCCTCCCGCAAAGACCGCCATACGATAAGAGCAGTCTCATTAAACGATACGCCTGCTGGTGAACATGAAATGAAGAGAAGTATCGAAGAGATCTTAAAGAGATTGCGCAGCCTGGAGAATAATAAGGAAATAAAGGACCGGAAGATAAAGTGCTGGGGCTGTGGAGGGGATGGTCACGTGAAGAGGAACTGCCCTGTACGACCAACTATAGGAAATCACCCGTCTTCACCATCACTACAGGAAAACTAAGAGGAGGCCATCTCGCGGGGCGGAGGTCGCCTGAAATTAAAGAGCCCCAATTTCCAGTATTTCATGTTTCATCGATGAGTGGCGGCGATAATGGACTTCACGTCTATGGCCAAGTCAACAACGCCACCTGTCGGATGATTCTGGACACAGGAGCCAACGTGACCATCATTAAAACGGATTTGGCTCAAGAACTAAAAGAGAAGATCATTTGGACGCCGCCCTGTGTTAAACTCCAGACTGTGACCGGAGACGAAATCAAAATATATGGGAAAATGAACTTGGCTATCACTTTTGGGAATGCCAGTTACCATCATATGGCATATGTGGCAGATATAAGAGATCCTTTAATCATTGGAATTGATTTCCTGAGAAAATTTAACTTTCAATTGGACTTCAAGAATAATGAACTGCATTCGAGTTCGGAAGACATCGCTGTGTTCAACACTGAAAATCAAGACATTCAGACAATTTGCCAGATAACAGCCAAGTCTGAAATTTCCATCCCTCCACACACAGAGACAATAGTTTCAGGAACACCACCTACAAAGCAATACTTCCGCTATGGACTGATTGAATACCCGAATACTGACAATAGCCCAAGAGGAGTTCTGGTAGCTTCATCTCTAGTTGATCTCTCAAAGAGTACTATTCCTGTGAGAGTCGCAAACATCAGCGATAAGGTCCGAACAGTGAAGAAGGATGAGGTGTTAGCTGCCTGCACTCCTGTAACATGCATAAACCGCCCCACACAATCAACTGAATCCAAGTCTTCTGAACAATTAATAACGGAATTACTCAAGAATGCAGAGTTACGAAAGGAACAGAGATGTGCTGCGGAGAAGCTACTCCAAGAATTTAAAGACCTTTTTTCTCGAACACCTGAAGACGTCGGGAGAACGAACATCACCCAGCACAGAATTGATACAGGAAATCATCCTCCAATCAAACAACATCCAAGAAGACTTCCCTTTGCTAAACAGGAAGAGGTCACTGAACTTCTAAGTGAAATGCAGCACAATGATGTATCGAGCCATCAACGAGTCCTTGGGCCTCGCCCATAGTACTGGTGCGGAAAAAGGATGGTTCAACAAGATTTTGTGTGGATTATCGTCGTTTGAATGACATCACGAAGAAAGACAGTTACCCTCTTCCCAGAATTGACGACACATTAGACACACTTGCTGGCAATAAATGGTTCTCGACGTTGGATCTGAAGAGCGGTTACTGGCAAGTAGAATTACATCCTGATGATCCTGAGAAGACTGCATTCACCACGGGACAAGGACTGTGGCAATTTAAAGTTAAGCCGTTCGGATTATGTAATGCTCCTGCCACCTTTGAACGCCTGATGGAGACAGTGCTAAAAGGACTTTCCTATGAAGCCTGTCTGGTGTATTTGGATGATATTATCATTGTGGGGCGCACCTTTGAAGACCATCTACGAAACATCCTAAAGGTGCTGGAGAAACTCAGAATGGCTAACCTCAAATTGAATCCAGGCAAGTGTAACTTGTTCCGTCGTGAAGTGAGCTACCTCGGCCATATCATCTCTGCCGAAGGTGTGAGAACTGATCCTGAGAAGATCTCTGCAGTCGAGAACTGGAGTCGCCCTGAAAATGTACACCAACTACGAAGTTTCCTGGGGTTATGCACTTACTACAGGAAGTTTGTCAAGGGTTTCTCAAATATTGCCAGACCACTCCACAAGCTGACGGAAGCCAAACAGAAGTTCCTGTGGACAGATGAATGTGAAAATGCGTTCAAGCGACTTAAAGAGGCCTTAACATCATCGCCTATCTTGACGTATCCACAGCCCGACAGACAGTTCATATTTGATACAGATGCCATCCATGAGAGTGTCGGTGCTGTTCTGTCGCAGGAAATTGATGGTCAAGAACATGTCATTGCCTATTGGAGTAAATGCCTGTCTAAACCAGAGCGAAATTACTGCACCACCAGGAAAGAGCTACTCGCCATCGTAAAAGCCATAGAACATTTCCATCATTAACTCTATGGCAGAAGATTCCTGCTGCGGACTGACCATGCATCTTTAACGTGGTTGCTCCAGTTCAAGAACCCGGAAGGACAGATTGCCAGGTGGATACAACGCCTGCAGGAATATGACTTCGAGATACGTCATCGTAAAGGGACTCTACATGGTAATGCCTTGTCACGTAAGCCCTGCTCGGAGAGCTGCAAGTACTGCTCTAGAGCCGAACAGAAATACCTGCCGATAAATCCGGTTGCCTGCCAAGTCTCTACACCATCAGATCAAGATCCCGATCCATGGAGTGACGAAGAACTTAGAAAAGCCCAGTTGGAAGATCCTGACATAAAGCCAATATTACAGCTGAAGGAGACGACCAGCAACAGACCTATCTGGCAGGACATTTCCAGATTTAGTCCCATTACGAAAAGTTATTGGGCTCTTTGGGACTCTCTTCATATCAGAAACGGCGTATTATACAGAAAGTGGGAATCTGATGATGGGAAAAGCTTCAGATGGCAGATTTTATTACCAAGATCAAAAATACCAGCTGTTTTAGAACAACTGCATAGTAGCTCTACCGGAGGCCATTTTAGGGTAATGAAGACTCTGCAGAAAGTTCGGGAACGCTTCTACTGGTGCAAGGCAAAGGAGGATGTGGAGAAATGGTGTAAATCCTGTGATGCTTGTGCGGCACGTAAAGGCCCGCAGAAACGAAGTCGAGGAAGACTGCAACGGTATAACGTGGGAGCACCATTTGAACGGATTGCAATCGACATCTTGGGTCCTTTGCCACGGACCTCCAGTGGAAATAAATACATCCTCGTCGTGATGGACTATTTCACCAAGTGGCCTGAGGCATATCCCATTCCCAATCAAGAGGCATGCACAGTCGCAGAGGTCCTAGTGCAGCAATGGGTGTCAAGGTACGGCACGCCCCTACAACTTCATACCGACCAAGGTAGGAACTTTACCTCTGATGTTTTCAAAGGACTGTGTCAACTACTCGGCATAGACAAAACCCGGACTACACCCTTACATCCCCAGTCGGACGGCATGGTCGAGAGGTTCAATCGTACCATCCTGAATAACCTATCTCTTCTAGTATCAAGGAACCAGCAAGATTGGGACTTGAAGTTGCCATTGTTCCTGCTGGCTTATCGAAGTGCTGTCCATGAAACCACCGGCTATACTCCAGCCCAGATGCTGTTTGGACGTGAACTTCGTCTCCCTTGTGATCTCCTGTTTGGTTGTCCACCCGATGCGCCTTCATCGCCCGAGGAGTACATCCAAGATCTCCAGGCTCGATTTGAGGACGTTCACAACTTTGCTCGGGAGCGAATTCACATTGCATCGGAGAAAATGAAGACAAGGTACGATCTAAAGGCTACGCAACATGAGTTTCAGGAAGGAGAGAAAGTCTGGTTGTGGAATCCTGTTCGACGCAAAGGACTCTCTCCCAAGTTACAGTGCAACTGGGACGGACCATACACAGTCTTAAAAAGGCTGAATGATGTAGTGGTGCGGATCACTAAAACACCTTCATCAAAACCGAAGGTGGTGCACTATAACAGGCTAGCCAAGTACCACAATTACCGGTAATATTAAAATTAAAAATGTAAATACTGATAAAATTTGCGCATCGTAATGTAAATATTTGTATATAAATATTTGTACATATTTGTGAATTTTGTAAATAGTTGTATATAAATATTTGAACATATTTGTGAATTTTGTAAATATTTCTCACTTGATTTGTATTTCTATTTTATCGTTATATGCAACTTAGTTTTTGTGTTTTAGATTGTGTAAATTTGTTTAGTTTCGCCTCTTGACCAAGGGTTACACTGCCCGGGACGTGCAGTCCTTGGGAGGGGGGCAGTGTTACGAATTGTAAATAATTGTGTTTATTTTTGTATAAATTCTTTCAAAGAGGCTTAGTAAGTTGATAAAGTGCTAATTCTGTGCATTTCTAGTCGTTTTAGCGTTGAAATAGCCTTATTTTCCCTTAAAAACGCATTAAAAAGCCCCAGTAATGCAAGTAATGGATTTGGCGCCAAATTTGGCGACTTTTCCCACCTTGGCGATTTTTTTGGCGACCTTGGCGAGAAAATCCTTATATGGGATATACCAAATATGGAAGCTGTAAGTTGATTGGTTGACCACTTTCTAGAGTTTTCTCGAAAAATCTGGGTTCCATGGAACAGCATATAAGGAGCGCTTCCTCGCCAAGGCAGTCAGTTCAGTTCAGATCTCAGCCAGCTTCGCTAGTGCTTGCATTGCTCTTAAGCCTCTTTGAGAGAGACTTGCTTCAAGTGTTATTGGTATACAGTTTGTACTGTGGATTTGCTATTGACAGCTGTTGTTTAAGCTGTGGTTACTGCTTGAATTGAAGCTGATAATTGGTTTATTGACCTGTATTTTTCTGGAACTTTCTGTGAATAAATTACTGAATTTTTGTACGTTTGGCCTTTCATTCTCAGACAACTCACGAACCCCCAAGTACGCAACAATACTATGCTTGAGTACAATTAAATATTCCATTTCATGTTTATATACAGTTAATGGATAATAATCTAACAGGTCTGTAATTTCTGAACATTTAAAAAACAGTTCTTTTTCTTTTATGTACAAATTTTTTTTATTACAATAGCTTGAATTAAACACATTCATGACAAGAAAAATTTTACTCTCAAGATTCAATATTAACAATATTTCTCCAAAATAAAGATACTTTTCTTTCCTGGATACCGTCACATGCAAGCCCTTTTTATATGTTATACCACGAAATGTAATTCTGTCCGATACATATGCTTTTGAGTGATTTTCTTGCAAAGTGAATAAAACTGAATCTTGTATTTGTTTGTTGTACAAAAATATGCAAAAAGGAACAGCTGATTCACAAAAAAAATTATTAAATCTATCACCTACTCCAAGATAAGCCTGAAGTAACTGATGGCGTTCCGATAATGTTTTTGTCACATTTATAAAATTCTGGCAAGAATGGATACATTTTTTGAAATATGAGTGTTTAGACTCAAAGCGCATTGTCCATAATTTAATTAATGGTCCAAACTTTAAAATTAAATTTGGGCAATGCAACATAAAATGATGCTTTGCTCTTAAAGGGACATGTGAGAAGGCATCTTGCCTTAATTCCAAATATTCCTGTATAAGATTTTGAAGATAAGACACTTGTTCTATGATTATTTTTGGAGTGCATATAAGCTCAACCACTTCATGTAAAAGAACAATTAATTTATAAGTTACTTTATCACAGTTTTTAAAGTCATAAAAAATGACAGGGAAAAACCGCAAAAAATTCCAGTTTTGTATGGCATGGCCTGACAATCTGTTTCCTTTTATGTTTATACTAATAGGTTTATCTCTGTTTTCACAAACACCATAAGAAAATTTATTGATTCTATCATTTACAATGTCAATTGTAAAGACATTGTCTTTTATAAGATCTTTCACATAAAGAAAAACATCATATGCAACAACACCTTCTAAAATATCATGACCGATGCAAGGAGGGAGACCCGGCTGGCACACATGAAAATATGTCAGTTCATTAAAAACTGAATTAAATTTAACCCCTTTATAATCATTTAAATCTGTGTGTTCAGTATGGTTAAGACAGTCTTTGTAGTTTTCAATAGTTCGCATCTCATCAAACACATAATAAAAAGTTTCTTGGAACATTCTTTCTTTTGTAACTAGGCAGTACCTGCAATGGTATACCGATGTGGAGAAATTCTCGACAAATCCTCCAACTCCATGACTACCAAGATTGTCTCCAATAATTGAAAATACTGCGCCTCGCTGAATTTTACTTCCTTCAATAACTACCCCTTTTTCCAGCAATTTTAAATCATCAACTAATCACTTAAAAACTGATTGCCCAAAGTAATCAAAATGCTTTTGTTTGCACAGTATCACTAGTTGCATATTATCTATTTTTGATCGATTCCAAGGGTACAAGTTTCCTAAAGTGTAATACACTGCAAGAATTTTATGTTATTTTTTTAGCAGATCCAAGAGGATTTACTGTTTCAAAGGAATCTTGATAAAGAAAAATTTTTAAGAAATTTGATTCGCTAAAAATATCATGTAATTTAAAGACAGTTCCATCAGAATAATCAGTTAATAGACTGTTGTCGTAATTTTTAATGGGATTTTAAACTTGGAACTTGACTGAATTATTCTGTATTAGAGCTTTTAAACTTTTTAGTATAGGAACATAATGATAAAAACATTTCTTATTTAATCTGTCTCGACCTAAAAAAATGCCAACTGGTTCAACATAATTGAAATTTTTTTTGAAGTAAGCATTTCTTAAATAATTAGATTTTAAACAGCTTTTGTCTGAATTAATAACAGATAACAAATTATTACTCTCTATAGACTTTAATATATTATTTCTTGCAAGTTCATTTATGTCAATTTTAATCAGTTCTTTACTTATACACTCTTTTACACTTTGCATGTTTAGTTCATGGAGACTTACTATTTCAGTAATTATTAAGTCTATAACAGAAGATGACAGCTGAAATTTTGATAGCAATCTCAGGCAAAATAATGCTAATGAGTTATTTACAGATTGTGGAGAGATTTTAGAATTTTCGAGCAAATTATTAGAAACTTCACTATCTTCAAAGTTCTCAAATGGACTTCCAGCAACACAATTTGATTCTTTGTAAGGTTTCAATTTTAAAGATGGGTGTTTCCTAGATAAATGGGCAGAAAATGAAGATCTTTTGTGAAATTCTATATTACAATTAAATAATGGACATTTTATTTTTTCATTATTTTTGATATGCTTTTGGAGATGCGCAATCATAGTTGATTCATCACAACAATCTTGCTGGCAAGTTTCAATCCCACATTTTAAAGATATACTATTGGAGTAATTTTCAGTTTTCTGCCTTTTATGATCTCGAGAAATATGAGCTTGTAAGGATGAATATTTAGTGTATGTTCTCGGACAACCTGAGACACTACAACTAAAATTAAAGTTCTTTACATGTTTATGTAGTTGTAGATGGCTAGCATATGATTTTAAATTAAGGAATTCTACTTTACACAGTTTACAAACAAAGTTTTTATCAGCACTCATTTTTGTTAAAAAAGCATGTATTCAAATTATGATTCATTGCATTTTCTAAGTTGATTCATGTAACTTGATCATGATATTTCAGTGATAACATACTAAGAGCAAAAATGTTTCTATTCCATTTGGTTTAGGAATTCGCGCTCTCTACAAGCGCGGGAATCCAAAACCGTTATAATTGGGTAAAACAAAAACATATTTTGCATGATAAAAGGTCAAAAGCAAGAATTCAAGACACTACAATCAAAATTATTTTTAAAATATCGCTTATATTCAAATCAAATAATAAATATCAGGCACTTACTTCTAATCTAGTAGAATGAAACGCCATTGTTTTGAGTAAACAAACGAATCACCCCAGGCTTCACGTCACGGCTCACGACGAGGCGGTCCTTCCCTTCCATGCCGGCAGAGGGCGGCAGTTGATAAAAACAAAATGATAACGGAATATTTCCGATGTCCCAAATAAGGCTCCTATAGTTCCAATGTTTCCAGGAAATATGACGAAATTTTGTGTTTTTTAACGGAAAATGCCGGTTTGTCGTGAAAATGGATTTTTTCTGTGAAATTCAGGATAAAAATATCCGTGAATTTCAGATTATTTTTAACAGTGTATACTTGGAGATTGTAGATGACCTATATATACACTAAGCGACAAAAGAAAAGCCACACTGCAGAAAAAATGACTTATACCTTTTTTATTTGTAATAACTTTAAAATTAATGTTTGAAACAAATAAAACTGTCTTGTTTGCATAATGCCAAAGGGGTGAAATGATACGTATGTACATTTTCAATTTAATAATTCGCTTTATTGCACTCTACAAAATACTTTTTAAAAATATGGATAAAACATTCTTTTAGATCATAATGCAGTACCCATACACTTTGTATTATATTATGATTTATTATAGGAAATAAACAAGTTTCATTTTAATATATCAAATAAAACTATTTATTTGTTAGATCTAATCAATCTTTTATTAAAAATATGTATTCTGCATTGGGTTAATTCCACCTTTATATGGAATTACTGCCTTAATGCGCAATGGCATAGTTTTATACATTGTTTTAATATAAATCTCAGAAATTTCAAAGTGCCAAATATAACAAATAATTTTTTCTAGCTCTGGCAGAGTTGTAGGCTGCAAATTTCGAATCCTTTCCCCTTTTCCCCGCCTCTTTATAGACGAAACATTTTCGAGCGGATCGCGATTAGGACTATTTCCATGTCTGATAAAGAAGAAATTCTACTATATCCTTTGTGGGATTTAACTTAAAGTGAAAAAAGATATGATTATTTACAGAATTATAGGTTCTCATGGGAAGGGATAGGAAATTTTGACAATTTGAAGTGAATAAACTTACCACAAATGCCGTGTAGTAAGGTGCATTATCATCTTGAAATGGTGTTTGTGGAAAGGTCCAAGATACCTCCAAAATAGTCGGTCAGGCACCACTTTTATTAGAAAAATCTGATAATTGTGTCAAAAATATCTTAATAATAATAAAAGAGGAAGAACGTATCCATATAACAGACAGTAATGTAAACCTCTGTTTTTCTTAAATGTTAAGAAAATAATATCTTTCGATTTGATCTAATGCCATTAAAACGAATTATTAAAATTTATAGGTATTTAATGAACTAAATTAAAGCTGATATATTAATGCATTCTCTTTAATACTTAGTAGTACATAATAAATAATAATGATTTTCAGATTTCCGGTTCTTTAAATTTCAAGTGAATTTTCACATTAAAAAAATTATAGCCTATATTCACGGTTAAATTCGAATAAAACATTTAAATGAATCCGTGATAAGTTATTAAAATTTCTAAACATATTCCGAAAGAGAAATAACTAAATAAAGCGCTAAAAACAAAATTAGAAAATATTAACTACATTAGTTAATAATTTAAAGAGTAATGTCTTTATTACACCCGACTTATTTAAGTGATTGTCCATCTGCAATCACACTGTCACCATAAAAATCAATTTAGTATGAAACAGGAGAATTTAATAATATTCATTAATGACGTTTTAGTAGATCGATTTGCATCCCAATTTTAGAGTACATCAAATCGTTTTCTTCTGCATAATGCATATTTGCATTTAATAAAGAATTGCTTTTAAAATTGGAATACGTTTCTCAAAGTAACAACAGTTTTTATGCATTTTTTAAATTACTATAAATGATAGAAGAAAATAAAATTTTTTTTAATACTTTCTCTTATCCAAATATGGCTGAGAAAGTAATATTACTGTTTTTGGGTCATATTTTCATATTTGAGTTTTTGTTATATTTACACTTTTTGAGGTTCCCTGAATTAAAAAAAAAAAGATTTTATCGGTTGGTCTATGTGTTTTTGTGTTTGAGTCAGTCTGTCTGGTAGCAGCATATTACTACAATGGGCAAATGTTTAGTAGATACAGTTTAACAGTCAGATAAAATGAAAAATCTTTTATGTGCAATAAAACCTGTTTGTTGTAAAATATCCTATGAAAACTATTCCACATTCATTTACAGGGATATCCAAAATAATCTGTGTATAAAACGGCTATGATTAGAAATTTCTGGGGCATTTCAGATTGTGTTGACTGTTTTTTATGTGATTTAATTTAAGAACCAAATGTGGTATGCATAAAAATTATATCCAATGTACACAGTTACCTTAAATTAAGATAAAACATTATTTTCTTTTAGGATATAATTAATGAAAATGCTTTAATACATTTTACCACGTCAAAGAAAATTGCTCAGAAACGAAAATTACTCACTTATACCCATATGGTCGAAATGCAATTTTAAGTTCTGTATTTTTATAATTACGTTTTTTAATGTACCCTGAATATGAAAGTCAAGTTATTCTATGTTGATCTGTGTGATCTGTTTTCAGCATAACATAAAAATTTCAGGAATTCCAAATTTGGTATTTTTAATTCCATAAATGTTATCATTTTAAAAAAAACGTTGACAACGATTGTTAGTTTTAAAATAGTGTTGCAGATGAAAGTTGTCTGAATAATTTCGTGTAAAATTTTAAATTTAATATTAGCACTTAACTCTTTATGGATGTAGGTAGTATATTCAAATAGGAGTTGAAGGCTCTGGTATTTGCCCTCACACAGAATTACGTGTCATGTAAAATTGTTCCCTAACGTATTTTGAATTATTTTTAAAGCAGGTTCATGAACAGTATTCATTATCTTACAGCTTAATCTCCAATCTGTTTTTATAGTATTGAAATGCAGGGTAAGAAAAAGTTGTGTGAGTGTTACGCCAGGTAATTTTTCATTGTTTAACTTAAATTTAACAATATATATTTTATAGTAAAATATTTTTACTTTCTCTTATCCATATATTTAAATATAGTAGCGAAAGTATTGTTTTTAGGTCATATTTTCGAAATTGAGTTTTTGTTATATTTACCCATTTCGAAGTTCCCTGAATCATAAAATCATACTTTTTAGCGGTGTGTCTGTGTATCCATCATTTTCTGTGAATGTCTGTCTGTGTGTATGTGTGTCTGTTATCAGCATATCTCACGAACAAATATCAGCAGGAAGTACAAACTCGGTATTCTAAATCTGTATCATGTAGTGATGCTAAACTGAGATTTTCGTTATGAAGCAAATTGTTCGTGTACAGGGACATTTATAAGAGAATGCAAATACATTTTCTCTATGGGGGAAATTTCTGGTAAGTACAGTGTAAAATATTCAGGCTGCCTAAACGAAATGAAATGAATACATATTTCTATATGCATAAAAGCATGTTTTGTGTAGATTGTGCTATGGAAATTTTAGGGCAACCCAAAATGTATGGATATATTGGGGCTATACATGGAAATTGCTGGAAGTTTATTTAATTTTGTTTTAGGTGTTTCGTATAAAAATAAAGAACACAATGTGATGTGCATATAGTTTACAGATAATATACAGAACTACCCAAAACTAATTTAAACTTCATTTTCTACTGAATGTAATTCATGGAAGTATTTTGCAATATTTTACTAAGTCCACGAACACAGATCAGCAAGGAAATTAAATTTTTCATATAAATATGTTAAGTCGTTCCTTCACATATATGAGTTTTAATTATAGCTTTAAATAAAGGCAATACATAATTACTATATTTTCAATAAATTAAATGGCTAATAAAAATAGATAACGAAATTCTAAATTACTTTTATATTTATTCGCTTTTGTCTATAACAGATATCTTAATTCTATTAATACTTTATCCCTTATGCTATTAAATAAATCTTCTGAGAACAAAAACATATTCTTTTTAAATGACATCTCTCAGAATTATAATCTCTCCTAAATCATTTAATAAATAAAATATAAGAAAAATATTAATTTCATTTATAAACCGTTGTATACATAATTACATTTTCATTCTTCTAAAATTGCGCAAGTCCACTTTGTTATAAATAAATTTGGCTATAATTTCCGTTGTAGTATCATTAAAGGGTAATTTATTTTTGTTTAATGACAGGATGTGCAATAAATCACAGACTTTATGTCTCTCTTACTTAACGGATTTCTGGCGATAAAATTTGGCATAGATGATTGGCGTTAATTCGTTAACGGACGTGCAAAATTCAAAATATTTATATTAATTTGATCTAGAAACAATGAATTAGTTTTGGCTGGAAAGTTTGGCAATATTTTAATAATCTTGGCGTAATTCAGCAGTCCGGTCTGGATTGCGACTCCGTCAACTTAGAGAATTCGCTCTACAACTACTGATCGGATAACATGTGATCCCCGTAGCTCTCTCTCTCACCTCTACCTTTTGCATTCTCGTAACTTGCGGTCAACCTGAAATTACACTATTAAGGTACTGTTGATTTACCTATGAACGTCTTAAAATAAAATAAATATATTTTACAGCGAACTATTAGTTCTCTTTATTTTAACGGCCATTTTTTTCAGCTGAAAGAACCTGGACAATAAATTGGAATTTTCAACTGTAGAATCCCAGCATTCTACGTGACACCATACTATAAAGAAAGTATTTTTTGATGTTGTATTTTTAACTATGGTTTGTGTATAAAATCACGTTTTGATGGCCCTGAATATGAAAGTCCAACTTTTAAGCAATTGATTTGTATGTATATCTGTTATCAGTATAACCTAGGAGCAAATAACTGCAGGAAATTCAAATTTGGTATTTTGAAGTTCGTATTAGGTTGACACTTGCAAAAATTTGATCAAGATTGGCAAGTTTGAATGCAAATTAATAACAGCCTTGATTTTTTTTTTCTTAATAAATATAAACACTATAATTGAACGGTAGGGTTGAAGGGGCTACCGCCCCCCCCCCCCGCCCTCCACAGACACACAGAATTATATGTCAAAAAAATTGTTCCTAAACAATTTCAGATTATTTTTAAAGTAGATTGAACCGTATACCCTTTTCTTGTTGATTTTATGACTTCATCTGCATTCCATCTTTTTCGTACTGAAACGCAGAAAAAAGAAAAAGTCGTGTGAGAGATACACATTATTATTTTGTATATTTTAATAATGATAATAACTTTAAGCAACTTATCATATTACGAAAAGTTAAAAATAAAAGGGTGAGAGAGGAGGGAAAAGGAACTAAAATCATTCTCCTTAATTGAGGAAACGAAATAATGAAAACTTGTTAGACAACAGGAGGTTAATTTAGGAGTCGAAAGCATAAATGCTGGTGTGGCCCTATTATTTTAGGCATTAACGCAGGCCATTGTATTTTTAAAGTATGAGTAAATAATTGTAACCATTCTTTAAGAAAAAATAATTTTCTTATCAAAAATGATACCGGAATTAATTATAGAAAAATTGATAACTTTGTTAAGATTTCTTTTTTTCTTTCTATCTTCGTTAGTTTTTCTTGTTAAATGAAGATTATTCTTAACAAGAAAAACTACCGAAATTATTATTTAGCTATAGTCATTAACTTAACATCTTTTGGTTTGATCCAATAACATGAGAACACATAATTGAAGTCTATATTTAATGAACCTAGATAGAGATGAATTATTAAGTTAATTGCTATTATACAGAGTGTCCTAAAAGTTCCAGTACTGACGCTGATGTATTTTTTATTTACGAAACAACAAACCTTAAAACGATTATTTTTATGGTAATGATAAAAGGCACATTTAAAATAACGGAGGAAAAAATACAGAACTTACATTTATAATAAATGTTCAAAATGTCCACCCTTTTCTAGGAGGCAAAGCTGAACTCGTTTGCGCATGTGTTTAGAAACGCGTTTTAACATGCTGGGAGTGATTTCTTGTAGAGAAACCTGAACACACCTGCACAGAACCTGTATTACGAAATTGTCGAACGAGCTGATATAGCATATTTTTACTCGGTATTGCATCATCTGCATATTTATATCGTCAAATATCTTTGCATCTTTCATACGATTTACATTCAAAATAAGCTTCATACAGCGTAATTCTCTGAATGCGTGATAAACTCATTTCACTATGAAAAACAAAATAACTTAAAACTTTATTCTCACATAACTTGAGGGAGAAAAGAAACAAACGATAAAAATTGAAGAATTGATGCAATAATAAGCAGACGATAAAATTAATATTTATAAAAAAGTCATGGACACAATGAGTTCTTTAAGTTGGAGTACTGGAACTTTTAGGACACACTGTATTTACTTGTACATAATGCATGTATATGATGATTTTGAAAGTACAGGCTTTTAAAATTTAATGTGGGATTCGATGGTAACTGAAATCGCACACTAGACTCGGTTTAAATCGAAAAAAAAAAAAAAAATGTTTAGATTAATCCATGACAGGTGATTAAAATAAATCTGTGCCAAATGAGGATTAACTCAACAAAGCTCTAAAATGCAATAATAGAAAACGATAGTTACACTGCATAGTAATTTCGATAATAATACCATCATTAAGAAATTCTTATTTGAATATTTCTCCATATGTAATCAATTTCTCACCGTTAAATAAGTTTAGTATGAAACAGGAGGATTTAATAATATTGATGACTGACATGTTAACAGATCCACATACGTCCAAACTATAAAATGCATGAAAACATGTCGTCCATGATAATGCTTAATTGTATTTAATTGTGAAGACCATTTAAATTGAAATAAGATTTACAAAATGAAAAGAGTTCTTACTTCCACTTACCCTTAAGGTAGAGAAAGTATTGTTTTTGGTAAAATTTTCGAAAGTGCGTTTTTGTTATATTTACACGATTTGAGGTTCCCTGAATCCAAAAATCATGTTTTTAGCAGTTGGTCTGTGTGTGTATGTCTGACTGTTATCAGCATATCTCAAGAACAAATAGCAGCAGAAAGTCCAAACTTGGTATTCTAAATGTGTATCATATAGGGATGCTACACTAAGCTTTTCGTTGACATGAAGCCGAGGTTTCGTATACAGGGACACTCAAGATAATTCAAATACATTACGACTGTGGGGGGATATTGCAGGTAAGTAGAGTTTAAAATCTATAGACTGCACTAAAGCAAATGAAATGAATATATATTTTTGATATGCGTAAAAATATGCCTCATGCAGAATATGGAAAGGATATCATTCATTGTTCATTTACAAAAGAACTAGATTATAATGCGGCAATTGCTGAAAATTAATGGAAGTAAATTTCAGGTTGTGCAGTATATTATTACTATAGGATTATATTTAGGTGCACTATGTGGTTTGTACATAATCTTCAAAATATATACAGGCCTGCAAATATTTAAGCGATAACATTCTTTTTTATTGTTAGTGGAAGAGTTTTACTATAATATTTTGCCATGTCCAGGAAAGCTGTTCAGGATTAGAAATGAATTCCTCAGAGACATATGATAAATAATGTATGTTTTAAGCTAATTATTCATCGCTTGATTTTTGTGTATTTACATGTTTTGAGGCTCCCTGATTACCAAAATCAAGTTTTTTAAAGCTTGATCTTTGTCTGTGACTCTTAGAGTAACTTAAAAATGAATAATTTCAGGAGATCCAAAAGTTGTATTTTCAAATTAATTATAAATTTGTTGCTGGAAAAGTGTGGTCACGATTGATAAGTTTAAAGGAATGTTGGGTGTGAAAGTTATCTGGATAATTTCAAATATACTTTTGAAGTTAATAAGATATTTGAATTCTATATAAATGTAGGTACAATAATGAAACGGGGGTTGAGTTGGGCGGCAGCCCCCTTCACACAAAATTATTTGCCAAATAAAGCTGTTCGGAAGCCTAATTTGAATTGTTATAACACAAGTTTACATAATAGAACTCGTTATCTTACTTCTTAATCTACAATCTGCATTTATATTATTAAATTTCAGGGTAAGGGAAAGTCGTGTGAGTGACACACCAGATTATTTTATATACTTTGAAGTTTTCTAAATGTTAGTGTAAAATATATTTTTCTCCATTTTTTCAGAATTTATTTACTTATGAAAACATAAAATTACAATGAAAAGAAAATAAAATAAAAAGTGCATTAGAGCATGTGGAATTTTCTTATATAATATATATATATATATGCAGGGTTTAAACTGCCATTAGTTTTTTTAGCATTTTGCTAAAAGGTATCATATTTTGCTAAAGCAAGTCGGTCAGAATTTCGCTAAAAAGCTAAAACTGGATAACTGTATAAAATATCTCTATATAATAATTCAGATTTTTTTTTTTTTTTTTTTGTAATATTTGCAGGCAAAAGCTACGAAAGGACTGAATTTTTTTGGAATCCTTATTTATATAGTAATTTGGATTTATTTTTAATTTTCAATGATTGAATTTAAATGCAAACATATTTAAAAGTATGTTAGAATTCAGAATTTGCTTCATAGAAGCATTTTCAGCACTAGTATTTCACGATTATCTACCACTACACTTTACTTGATTTTTAAATTGCTTTTTCATTTTACACATATGATATGAATACCTCTTTTTCTATTGATAAAATCAAAACATAGTTTCCCTGATTCATATTTTTAAAGTCACAAATATGGATGCTTGGTTAAAATCATCAATGAACAAAAGGAATAGAAAACAAAACTGAGGATAACAAAGCTAAGTAAAAGAAATCAATGGTATCCAAAGAATTAACTTTCGAAAAAGCTAAAATAGTGCTTGCCTATTTTTGCTAAAATGCTAAAGTAATTTTTTTGCCAGGTTAAACCCTGTATATATATATATATATATATATATATATAATATATATATATATATATATATATATATATATATATATATATATGCACACAATCCTAAGCGATTTTGTGGTACGACAAGTATATTACTAACTTTATTAACACTTTCCTGTAAAGTTAAAAAGTTTTTATGAATTGTATTTATCTGTACGTGCTCTCTTTTTGTAAAGACAGGTCTTGCACGACGGCGAAACTTCTTAGAGTGTTTGTGTTTTTCTCTCAGAAACACGAGTAAATTTAGGCTAGAACCTTCTATAGAACCTCCCCCTCCGCTCTTTCACATACGGATGATATCCTACCCGGACCTAGGACTCTCATATACTCAAGGAAACTTAAATATTTTTCGAATGTCTGGAAAGAGATATAGATTATTTAGATTCACTATAGTTTCTTTTTCATTTAAAATGATATTAGTGCATTAAAAATAGGGACAGAAAAAAAAAGAAAGAAATTAGATTCTTTGCGGTTTATGTGGAGTGTTTTTAAAGCATATTTTAATGCTTTTATCTGCTTAAAACACCAGAAAAAAATCTTAGGTGCACAAAAATATGTTTTCTATAGAATATAGTGTTAATTGTAGAAAAAAAAAAGTTTTTATGTAATTTCATTTAATGAATCTTAGACATGCAGGTTATAAAAATGTTAATTTTCCGTGATTCTGCCTCGATTTGACATTAAAATAGCACATTTTTCTTTTAAAAACATGTTAAAAAGCTTCACCAGTGCAGACTTGACTTTGGCGACGAATTTCGCGTCATATTGGCGAGTTTATAACCCATTGGCGATTTAGGCGAGAAAATTCTTATCAACAATACATCGATTATCGAAGCTCTAAATCGAATATTTCACAAAAAAAAAAAAAAAAAAACCTGGGATGTTTTGGAAATATGTTAGACAATAAATAGGATTACATTTCAGCCATCGGAGCTCATTTAAAGACAAGTGCTTGTAATGTTAGGAACTCTCGACTGACAGAGCCTCTGTTATTAATTACAGCTTATGCAGTGCGTTATGCTATGACATAATTCATGCTATGATTTTTTATGCTGTCAGTTATTATTTAAGCTGTGTTTTTTTAGTGTATCTGAAGCTGACACTTAGTTGACAGACTTGTAATCTTCTGGAATATTATGAAAATAAATTTTTATGCCTCTGCAAGACCTGTCATTTAGTCACGGACAATACATGAAACCCAAATACACCAACATAGGGCGCATTCGAAAGTATTTCCCGGTCACTTCCCGAGTTGGGAAATGACGTCAGGCGGGAAGTTCGGGAAATTAGAATTACCATATAGAAGCCTTGCAAAAAATGACCGAGATATAACTACTTCCGTACACATCTCATCTTCCCGGGAAACAAATATATAAACAAACATACCTGCTATATGGTAGTTTTAATTTCCCGAACTTCCCGCGTGACGTCATTTCCCAACTCGGGAAGTGACCGGGAAATACTTTCGAATGCGCCCATCGAAATTGATAAATTGGTAATGGTTGGTTAAAAAAGCTAAAAATAATGCATATCAAAATTCAGTATTCGTTTATATAAGAAAAGCTGTTTTTTTTTTTTAAAGTGTATTTTTCGTTGCGTTATGAGATTTCTTCTTCCATAAATAGAAACAAAAAAGAAAATTTAAATTGTCATCAGGGAATTAAAATACTACATTGAACACGAAAACTATATGGAATATGTTTCATAATTTATATAAACTGTATGATTTTTCTCTCTCATTTATAAAAAGTTAGGAATTAGAATATTTAAAAACTTCAAAGCAAAGAAGAAGAAGAAGCTTTGTTTAAAACAATAATGCTATATATATATATATATATATATTTAAATAACATACACATCAGATTGGTATGCTTGACTCGTAGTCCACTTCTAAATCTTTGTCAAATAAATACAGATAGCACATGACAGAATTACAATACAAAGAAATGGAAAAACACCCAGGGCCAGCGCGGGAATCGAACCCGCTCTCCTACGCTCGAAAGCGATTAGCAGTGTGGTGATATAACCACTCTGCCACGGAGGGCCCTAATACTAAATTATCTGATTACCGATTTCAACAATTTACAAACAGGCTTTTGCCACCTTAGTGGTCACAATATTTAAATTAACAACAACAACAACAACAACAAAAACTTTATATATATATATGTATATATATAACATAATAAATAATAAAATCTTTTTGTAAAAAAATAGAACCGACTCCAAAAAGGAACTACTATTCAAACAACTAAAAAAAAAAGTGGTACGAAATGAAACTGTAAATTGCGCCTAACAGTATGAAATAATTTCCTTCGCCAAACAACCTATAACACTGCAACAACTTTTTTAGTTGTTTAAATAGTAGTTGCTTTTTGGAGTCGGTTCTATTTTTTTACAAAAGGATTTTATTTTTCTCTTTTCAGTGAAAACTTATTCATATAGCAGAACATCAGAAGACGTTCGACGGCAGTTTCACAAATCAGAACTTCCAAGGAAAGTGACATAACTTAAAAAATGGTTTATGTCACTGAAAAGTACATGACATGCACCCAATGTGAACAAAAAAGTTACATCTCTATCTACAAAGTTATCCACTCGAGAGACTGTTATGCCAGTTTTATTCTAGTCAAGTTATTTTTAAGTTGATTTTTCTCAAATGCTACATTTTTAAATTGTGTCACTTTTCTAGCCTTTATAGGATATGAGGAAAAAACTATCTATTGAATGAACATACGTTAAATTAAAATGTCTTTAGATACAACGGATACGCTGTATTCGTAACCAAAAATTCTGCTAGGCTTATATTGAACTTTACAGTGAATACGTGTCACCCGTTGCGCTGGAAATTGCGAAGCGTAAAGTTCAAACAAAGAGCATAATATGCATTGCAGCTGACGGAAAGAATTTTCATCATCGATACTTACATACTGCTTTTACCAGTGTAGCTGCATGCCTTCAGCAGTTAGAGTGAGAACAGACTTTTGTAAGTATCCTGTAATTTGTTTATATCTTAATGAAATCATAATCAAACATATTTCAGGCCAAGATCATTACGAACACAAAAAAAGCATTAAAATTAAACCATCTCTTATGAACTTTTAAGCTAACAAATTTCAACAACAACAACATCAATGAGAAACATCGTTTGTATTGAGAACCTCTTCCTTTATGAAGTCGGTTTAAAACGTTTATGCGTTAATCGATGTGACCGCTTACAATAACCATGCTTTGAATTTTACATAGATTAAATGTCACCCGCTACTCTACAACATATGCAATATCGCTCAAGTGTGCACAAAATAGGAAATTGTGTACAAACAAATGCACGTTTTAAGTGTTCTGTTTTTAGCATTAATGTCTAAACTATCTTTTTGTACTAAATCGATGATGATCTGCGATTTTATAATTCACTTTTTCACTTTTTCCCCTGTCTTGAACCGTTTCCGAAATAGGAACGCTAACTGCACCGTTTTCCACCAGGTGGCGCTGTAGGCGGTTGAATCGCGTTGCACATATCCACTTTACTATACCTACATACCATTTTTATGACTATAGCGGCAGCTGTTCAGCAGTTAAAAGATTTGGGACTGACTTTTTTGGGCACCCTGTATTTTCTTTTGATTGTAAAGATATTACAATGGGACCTATTTCAGACCAAGACCTTTACAATAAAACAAAAAATATCAAAATCGGACCATCCGTTCAGAAATTATGAGCTAACAAACAAAAAGAAAAAGAAAAAAACATACGCTTTGTATTGAGAACCTCCTCCTTTTTGAAGTCGGTTAATTAGATCATCTCTTACGAAGTTATAAGCTTACAAACACCAACAACAACACTTAGCTCGAATTAATAACACCCTCCTTTCTGAAGTTGGTTGAAAACGACTTTGTGCTAATCGACGTGATCGCTTACAGTAACAGTACTTTGAACCACAGAATATACATGTCATCCTCTAGGCTACAAAGTGTGCAACGTAGTTCAAGTGTGCACAGTGTAGGAAATTGCGAACAAACAACTGCACGTTTTAAGCGTTCTATTTTTAGCAATAATATGTAAAAACTGTCTTTACGTAATAAATCGATGATGCTCTATAACTTCTTAATTAACTTTTCTCCTATCTTCAACCGTTTTCGAGATAGGAGCGCTAATTCCACTGTTTTTCACCAGATGGCGCTTTATTTTCTTTAAATTGTAAAGATATTACAATGGGACCTACTTCAGACCAAGATCTTTACAACAAAACAAAAAGTATCAAGTAACCGTATTTTGAACTGTATAGCGTATGTCTCACCAGCTACGCTACAACGTGTGCAATGTAGCTCAAGTGTGCATAGTGTAAGAAATTGCGAACAAACAAATGCACGTTTTTTAGCATTGTATTTTTAGCAGCAATGTCTAAACTATCTTTTCCTACTAAATTGATGATGCTCTGCAATTTTATAATTCACTTTTCCCCCCTGTCTTGAACCGTTTCCGAGATAGGAACGCTAGCATGAATGTCTAAACAATCTTTTTGAACTAAATCGATGATACTCTTCAACTTTGTTATTCACTTTTTTCTCTAGAACCTTTTTCGAGATAGGAACACTAACTCCTCTAGGAGTTAGTGTTTTCCACCAGGTGGCGCTGCAAGTGGTTTAACCTTGTACTGCATGGCCACTTTGCTATACTTACATACCATTTTTACCACTATAGGTGGAGCCGTTTAGCAGTTAAAAGAGTTAGGACTGATTTTTTTGGACACCCTCTATTTTCTTTAGATTGTAAAGATATTACAATGGGACCAATTTCAGACCAAGACCTTTTCGACAAAACAAAAAGTATCAAAATCGGAGCGTCCGTGCGGAAGTTATGAGCAAACAAACATAAAAAAACATACGGTTTGAATTGAGAACCTTCCTTCTTTTTTGAAGTCTGTTTAAAAAAGAAAAACATTCCGCTGAAATCAATCAAAATTTCGTTTCGACCGGTTACATACAGGGTGATTATAATTAAAGTTACGATTTCAAAACGCCATAATTTTAAAACTACCCATCAGAGAGACTTGATATTTTACCAGAGCAATCGTGAGGCAATGAAATTTTGTTTGGCAAAAGGGAAGAAAGAAAAAAGTTCCAAAATGTGCCGTTAATTATCCGTAAAGGGTCATTCCATTTTAAATCAACAAATTTTCAAAAAGGTTGTTGAATTACCAAAACTATTTTTAATTCTATACTTTTATAATTCTATGCTATTATACCACTTCCATTAACTTCCATTAACTTCAAATAACGAAGACTGGAGAAGTAAAAATATCAAAGAATTCTCTTGAAAGGTTAAAGTTACCCCTTAATTATTTTAAACATAACTATTTTCAGTAGAAAAAAAATTACAAAGTTAAACTAGTATGTTGTGGTCACCATATGACTTTCTTCTTTATTTTCCTGTACAAATTCACTTAGTAAAAATAATTTATTAAAATTATTATTTAAAAAAAAATTATCTTCCATGATAATGCAGACGATTTCCATATTGCAGAAGTGGTATAACACTAAATTTCCAAAAAAAAGTTAATTTTACTCTCAATATATATATATATATATTTTTATTTGTTAAAAATGAAACAAAATCGATAACTTTATTTTAAATTATCGGAGATCGATGGTTCAGACGTTCGTTTTAAATGTATTGGCGAGCTCTTTTGAAAGATACCCATTATGAAAATTTACTTCCCTCGAAGGGGGACTTACCCCCCCCCCCCCCCCAGCGGGGGGATGCGAGACTCCTACATACACATTTTTTTTTCCAGTTGATTATCTATATTACAAATAATTCTTTTCAATTTCATAATGATTATTAAAAAATAATTCTCTTTATGCTTATTTACACAAAATTTTGTTCTATACCACCATGTTAAAAATTTAGTAAAAGCGGGAGGGCAACGCAAGCTATAGGACAATTTTTACCAAAAGATGATTGGCACTAATTTATGCCAATGTGTAACTACATACCAGTTTGTATGAAATTCTGTGCTGTAGTACCTGAGATACAGTTGCCACAAAATTTTGCCGCATACACATACACACACACAGAGAGACAGACAGACATTTTCTAAAAATGGTCAAATCATTTTCTACAGCTCTAAAAACGTGTAAATCCATCAAAAACTAGAGGTCGAGAATTTTTACATATCTAATACTTTCTTCTCTTGAATATAGGAGAAAATAAAAATATAATAAGTGATCCTAATTACTCCATCTGATTCTGCAATATAAAAGAAAATATATTTTTTTTATTTGTTTACTTTATGATGTAATTTTCGGTTGCTAAAAGAGTTTCATAAGTATTTTTACATTCCGAATACACGTACTAAGCAAAGTATTGTAAACTCGATTTCCGAAATGGATTTTGTATCGCGCATAACTCGTAGAATGTTGTAAATTTTTATTTCTGACTGTCATGATATCTATATAGATATCATGACAGTCACAAATAAAAATTCTAAAATATCTCTAAAGTGGGAGATCGCGTCAAGACCAAAGTTGAATGTGTACAACTACGATTTTATAGGAGTCTTCGTGATGTATGTACGTGGGGGAAGACGACAGCCTATAAATAGAGCCCCTAAATAAAAAAATAGGCCGGCGCATGACCGCCATTTTTTTGCCTCCGAAGAGGACAGAATTCCCGCTTGGCGTCGTTATCTCTTCCCTAAAGATTTTAAGAAATCTTGATCTGATGCTAATCCGGTCAAAATAAGAGCAATAAGCAACAATAATATTCCTAAAATCACATTTTTTTCACAATACATTCTCAGGATGTCATTATATTCTGAGGATATCCTATGGATGTACTAGGGTAAGATGTGTTGTTTGGGCGGTTTTTATTTATTTTACAAAATGTCGCCAAAACTGAAATACACAGTAATAGAAGGTCTGTGAACTGTGAACACTTTATATTCACTTCTTAAATGATTATAGCTGTTTATCGTAAACAAACTTCCATATCATAGTTTACTTAGCTAAAATTATGAAATATAATAAAGCAAGTTACTTTAAAGTAACGTAAGACGATAAAAAAAAAAGTTTGTCGATTGTTTATCAGAGAAACGCGCTGGGTACACGTGGCAACCCTAAGGCAACAAAATGCCTGATGCGCCAGCTCGTATATATAGGAGCCTTACCTATAAACGCTTTGATCGAATGAGCTGAAAGTTGGTATGCATGCTACAGATCACCGTAGCAAGAACTGTATAGATTTTATTTAATCTAGCTCTAATAACTATTAGAGCTAGATTTTTACAGGAACAAAAAGGGATTTTTTTTTTTTTTTTTATCATTACGCCCATAAACTCAAATTATTTGAAGTTTAATAGCGTTAAACGCCTTTTTCGATTGAGCTGATTGATTTCATACCTCTCTGAATTTGATTTGTTTTAAAAACCATTAATTATATAATATTCGGAAAGTCGAGCGAAGTTACTCCAGATTTTGTTTATTTCTGGGAATGAGGTTCTTTGAATAAACAGTGAATCTAACCATGAATATAAATTTTTTTCTAAAAATATACACATTGCTACTGGCCAATGTGTTAGGCGAATGATTAACACTCTCGTCTTCAGTCACAGGTGTCGGGTTCGAATCCCACATACTGGCTTTGATCCTTCACGGGATAATTAAATAAATTTTAATCATAATATGGTTAATAAATAAATTATTAAAATTCATAATGAAAGTAATTCACTTCTTGCAATATTTGTGCAGTCAAAAATCGTTAACGTGAATCTCAAAGGGGATAAAAAATTTGTTCATGTTATTAGTAGTTCATGCTATCAGTGACTATTTTTCATATAACTAAATTAATCTTCATTTTGACGGGGATTGTGGAAACAGTTCATGTTAAAAGTAATTCACATTAACGAGGTTCGACTGTATATTATTCAGAATTCTCATTCATTATGTAATTCAGCAAATTTTCACTTTCCTGTTATTGTTCTTATATTAAATAAGATACTTGGAAAGTACAAAAACCTCAAATATTTCTATATTACTTACATAGTATACAGAACTAAAAAAAAAAAAAAAAACATACATTTAGCGAATACAATACTAAATAAAAATGAAAGAATACTTAAACGTAATTTTAGAATAAAATTATATAACGCTTCAGTGAATATGATATTCGATAACATTCATATTATTAAAATACTGGAATCTCAAAGCCTCTCATCTAAAACACTCATAAATTTAGAGAATGTCTACTTGCCAGCGCTCATCGTAACGTATAGATTTTTTCAGTAAATACAGGCATGTGTTGCAAACTATGAAAGAAAGGAAATATCTTTTGCTTTTATGGCAGACATTTTGTCGTCTGTCATAAGCTAAATGAATTTTAGGTAGGTATTCTTGGAATTTCACAAGAATTGTCATGCATCACAGAAATGAATTATTTTGAGTATAAATTATTTTTTTAAATGTATCTGTTTTTTTTTTTTTTTTTTTTTTTTTCTGATACCCATAATACAAAAGTTATGGAGAACATGGGAATTCGTTAAAATTTTCGACAGTGTTTTTTTTTTTTAATCTTTTTATACGGTTTGAGATGAAATGAATCAAAAATTTCAAAAATTGTTATTCCGCTTCTCTATAAGTTATTCACTTTGTTATTCAGTTCGTCATTCCATTAGTTAATTTGTTAGTCAGTAGATACTTTATCTAAATGATCGTAAAGAAATCGTACCAGTTTTAAAATATTATTTATGATACTGGCAAGAACCTTACTGATTTCCAACATTTTAGTTTAGGAAATTCGTAAGTTATTCAGAATTTACGTTTCTCAGAACGTGGGGAAATAGAGCAAAATTTCGTTGAAACATTTATTATGAGAGAGAAAATTTTTATCGAAAAGAAGACAGAGCAGTTTTAAAGTTTTATTTATGACACCAGTATGATCATCATTAACTATGAACATACTTCTTTGAAAACTTTATAAGTTATTGGAAATTTACAATTTTTTAAACGTGGGAGAATAGAGCAAAGTTTCAAATAAATATCTTTTATGAGAAATATTTTCCCTGAAAAGTTGTCTGGTTAATCTTAAAATATTATTTATGACAGTGGCATGTACAGAACATCATTAACTACACTACTGGTCATTAAAATTTATTCTCCAGGAAGAATTACAAATAACAGAATGGTATTTACTAGACACATACATTATAATGTGAATAACAAATTATTCAATTTTTAGAAAATTTGAAGGTACATATACTGAGAAATTAGTACATAGAGCAGCGATTTCTGTTAGCAATAATAACACTTATTCAGTCTACACATTTATTCGGATAATGCACATTTTAATTAATTTTATAAAACAGATTTTTCATGAAACAGAGCTGAAAACCATCCCGATTGAACCAGTTTTATAATAATAATAATAATAATAATAATGCATTGAAAATTTGTTTACTTGCTTTGGAGCTGAAATATCACACATATATAAACATACATACAGAAGAGCGTTTCAAACATATAACGCTAAGTTTTTTTCTTCGGTGGTTAAATATTGTTTAATAAATATATCTGATCCAACATGATACAAATTTTATACATATATATATATACACGAATGAATATATTTCTCCAATAGTAAATTAAAATTTATTAAAGATAGATTTTTTAAAACGCGGTTATTACTTTAACGTTTTAAACAGGGTGTACTTAAGGAAGTTTTTCTATTTAAGTAAAATGTGTTTGTTTTTTTCATTTCGATTTCACTTATACTGTCGACATATTTCATTTGACGGGGTGTGATTTAGTAAGTTTTTGAATTTTAAGAAAATGTGTCTGTTTTATTCATTTCGATTTCACTTTGCCATTGACATATTTATTCTATCCGAATGCACTTTAGAAAGATTTTATTAATTACTCTTTAATAAAATGCGTCTTCTTTATTCATTTCGATTTCTCTTTGCCATCGACATCTTTCATGATTTCATTGATTATTTCTGTTAAAACACAAGGCTCTATTAGGTACGATGTAAGGTATGAGAGGTGTCGAGTTGGGAGCTCTATGGTCAGCAGTTGAATTTAGTATCAGAGTATTAGAAATATTGGGTTGAAAAAGTAAAGGTCGCGTGCTAAATTTACTATTTAAGGTGGTCTCAAATGGTGACATCGAGTTGAGTTAGAAATATTGGGTTCAGAAAAACTGGATCCAGGATCAAGTGGTGATGTTTCGGGGGAGATATCAGGTTGAATTCAGAAGTGTCGAGTAAAGGTAAAATTGGGGTGGTATAGAGTGTCTCTAGCTATTGGAGAATTCGTGTGTCAAATGGAGATCACGATTTACAGAGATTACGAAAGTAGAAGGAATTTGAATATAAGTAATTTTAGAATAAGTATTTTGTATAAAATGAAGTGAATCGTTTTAATGAAGTTTATTTTAAATTGACTTCCAAGCTAAGGAAGTTTGTGTTTATTGGAGTGATGATTGGAGTTCTTATTGTTCGACTTTATGACAAATTTCTATGATAGAACATTTATGACGTTTTAACGTTTAGTGCATATTTAGGTTTTCTACGGCAAGTACTATAGCGTGACGACCTCGAAAGTTCTCAAGTGGTGAGGTACCTTTTTGATATAGTTAAAATTATTGAGTTAAACTAATGTTCGTTGAGTAATTATAGAGGCTTTTCTTCATCTTAGTATCACCTTTCCCTTTCAAGACTAAAATAAAAGTTTGGTGTTTTAAATTAGAGTTCTTAATTCAACTATCACACATCTAGCAATATGATTGAAGATAACCTTCTAGTTGAAACTGCAACGCAGTCATCACAGTCTGTGTGTTGGTGTTTTTGATTAAGGTCGATTAGAAATTACGTCTGGGTAGGACACTCTCTGTGAAGTCGGGCAGTCATCCAGGGCAGCTAAATTTTACGAAGTGAAAATTACGTCTACCAAAATTGGCTGTCAGTTTTTATTTTTTTTATTTATTTATTTCTCTAACTTATACACTGTCAGAAAAATTCGTCTTTATACACTAAATTATTCCTCATTTTTCAACGAATAATTTTCGTATAACTTGGAAACGTTATTTTTCCGTGAATTCTTTCCGAAAGTCTGAAGAAGAGGAAGGGGAAATTTCCTTTAATTCCCTACGCGAAATCGTATTCCTCATCTTATTCGCTGTTTCTCCCTATACACGCTCAAAAATCCCTTCTTCAATTCACGGAAATTTTACTTGCAGCAGTGCTGCCGGAATATTTCCGTTAATTGACAAATATTTTCCGTTAGATGAGAGAACTTTTCCGTTATTTGTGAACATGGCCGTTCTGATTTTTTTTTTTCCCTGTTACATGACGAAAATTTTCTATTTCTTGAAGAAAGATCTTTTAACACTTTCCAACAAGGTTGAAAAGTGTTTATGACTTCGGTTTGTCTGTCTGTCTGTCCGTCTGTCCGTCTGTCTGTCCGAGCTCTAACTACCGTAAATATTTATGGAATTTCTTGAAACTAATATATGTTATTCAAGTTCACTATCGGACGGTCCCTATTGAAAATGGAGTTTATACCTCTACTGGTTTGTGTACAGAGACACCCGAAAGTATTTCAAAGCATTGTGTTCTATGGGAGGTAATTCTATAAACCATATTTTCATACCTTTACTCTAGACATATCTAAATGAAATTGAAATATGTTATTCAAGTTCACAATCGAACGTTCCCTATTGAAAATGGATTTTATACCTCTACTGGTTTGTGTACAGGGACACTCGAAAGTATTTCAAAGCATTGTGTTCCATGAGAGGTATTTCCATAAACCGTATTTTCATACCTTTACTGTAGACATACCTTAATGAAATTGAAATATGTTATTCAAGTTCACTATCGGACGTTCCCTATTAAAAATGGAGTTTACACCTCTACTGGTTTGTGTACAGGGACACCCGAAAGTACTTCCAAGCATTGTGTTCTATGAGAGATATTTCTATAAACCATATTTTCATAACTTTAGACATATCTTGATGAAATTGAAATATGTTATTCAAGTTCTCTATCAGACATTCCCAATTGGAAATGGAGTTTATACCTCTACAGGTCTGTGTACAGGGACACCCGAAATTATTTCAAAGCATTGTGTTCTATGAGAGGTATTTTTATAAATCATATTGTAATACCTTTACTGTAGACATATCTTAATGAAATTGAAATATGTTGTTTAAGTTCACTATTGGATGTTTTCTCTATAAAATGGAGGAAATACCACCGCCGATTTATGTACAGGGATACTTAAAAGTATTCCAAAGCATTGCATTCTATGAGAGATATTTCTATAAATCAAATTTTTATAACTTTACTTTCCACGAAGTTTTAGGAAATTTAAATAAGTTATTTATATGCACAAAAAAATGCTTTGCATAGAATATAGCATGATTAGCATTAAATTTACAGGGTGACACAAAAATATCCATTTATATTAACAGCTATTAATAAAAAATTGCTAGAATTGTACTTTCGTTTACATTAAGCGTTTTTACCGCTTTCTAGCATTTTTAAGTGTGAATATGATTTTATTTATTGTATCTGTCCATCTGTCTGTCTGTCTGTCTGCCCGCGCTCTAACTCCTGTAAATATTTATGGAATTTCTAGAAACTGATATATTTTATTGAAGTTCACTATCGGATGTTCCATATTGAAAATGGGGTGAATATCTCTTCTGGTTTGTGTACAGAGACAAGCAAAAGCATTCGAAAGCATTGTGTTCTATGAGTGTGTTTTTTATAAATATTTTCCCTATAGAATATTACCCATTTAAAATGACATTAATAGGTGATGTACAACTAGTTTGTTTACAGGGACAAAAAAAAAAAAAAAAAAAAAAAAAAAAAAAAAAATGCTAATGCATTACGTTTTGGGACAGAATTTTTTGAAAGTTATATTTAAAAATCTTTCGACTGTAATAATCATAAAAATATTGA
This sequence comes from Salticus scenicus, assembly GCA_963930645.1. Taxonomy (NCBI): domain Eukaryota; kingdom Metazoa; phylum Arthropoda; class Arachnida; order Araneae; family Salticidae; genus Salticus; species Salticus scenicus. Next base: position 87,539,986 of record OZ005661.1, read on the forward strand.
AGTGTATTGTTAATAATCTAAAATAATGTTTCGTATAGAATATGATATGATTAACTTTCTGATTTACAGGGCTACACTAAAATATTCAGAGAGATCAAAATCTGTAATTATAATATAATGGCTGCATTTTCTTTTGCGTTAAGCCTTTTTAACACTTTCCAAAATGCCTAAGAGTAATTTTAAAATCAATTAGTCTACCTGTTTGTTTTTCAGTCCTTCTGTTCGTTGTGTGATAACGTAGGCAAAGAATATTAAAAGTTCTTCTATACAACAATTACGCACAGTTGGAAAGTGTTACTAATCAATGCGTGCTGCATGATTTTTCTTTCTTTTTTTTTTAAATCAATTAAAAGAGGAAATTGTTTTGCAGAGTGAAGAGAGCTGTGGTTTTAATAAAATCACCAAGAAGCTACTTTATTCAATTTCTCAAATTGTAAAATCCCATTTTAACCCATTGGGTAATTAAGAAGTCAAATTTCTCGTCGACAAATACATTTATCAAAATTCTATTTTTACCATCTGAATGTAAGTATTTTTTACACTACGGTGGATTCAAAGCTTAGTTGCCTAAATTTTAAATCTTTCTTAAAAGACAATGAATTTCAAAAGTTTTATTTAAATAAATAATGTAAAAAATAAAAAAACATAAAAACAAGTTTTTGAAAAACGACCGTAATAAACACTTGAAACTGTAATTTATTTTTTAATTTTAAATTTTAAATAACGATGTTTTTTCATTTATTTACTCATTTTTATTATAATTAGTAAACAACAAAAAAAAAAAAAAAGTAAAATACAATCCGATGATGTAACGCTAATTTACAATCTTTCAATCTTTCTTCAACGTAAACGAAAGTTATCGCCCCGTAATGTACAAAAGTCTTGAAAGGGAAAAAAATGTTCTTCAAACAGTTCGGAAAATTTCGCATTTTACATTCAAAAAGGCAAATTAAAGTTTCTTCAATTGACAAGAGAGAAAAAAAAAAGGATATTCGTCAAATAACGGAAATATTCCGGAAGCACTGCTGCCAGTAAATTTCCGTGAATTGAAGAAAGAATTTTTGAGAGTGTATATATATGGTAGAGAAAGTATTGTTTTTTTGGATTAAATTTTCGAAATTGTATTTATTTTTACTTCCTTATACAAAGTATAAGGAAGTATAGTAATCCCGATTTGCGAAATGGATTTTGTATTTCACATTGCTCGAAAACGAATGATCGCTGAATGTTGCTAATTTATACGTGTGACTTTCATGATGTCTAGTTGCACACCTGCAAGTGTCATCTTAACACGAGCTCTCGTTTTAGAGATATAAGGGATTTTACACGATTTTTCGTGACGTCTGTATGTGTGTGTGTGTGTCTGTGTGTGGGTATGTCGCATAACTCAAAAACGGTTGGACGTAGAAAGTTGCGAATTGGTACATAGGTTTGTTATAACATCTAGTTGTGCACCTCCCTTTTTGGACTTTCTATGATTTTCCGTTTTGGAGATATTTAGGAAAATTAGTTTCATAATGACAAAAATTTGGCCATAATGTATCAAAAAACGGTAATAACTCAAAAACGGTTTAGACAAATCTTGCAATTTAACTGACTTTCCAATTAGCTAGACATTTGAAACTTTCAGAAAAGCTCAGAACACGTTGACAATGCATTTTTTAAATATTTTTAGCCAACTGTTTCCGATACCTGCTGCCTTCAGCAGCGTTTATGCGATTCAACAGAAAATTTATTTAACTAACTTCCCGACTAGAAATATTTGAAACTTTCAGATTAGATCAGAACACGGTGAAAATGCATTTTTTAAATACTTTTAGCCAACTGTATAGGGTCCTTGCTGCCTTCGGCAGCGTTACCAGTTCAAATCTTGGAATCGATTTGTAACTAACTTCCCGACTAGCTAGACATTTAAAACTTCCGAAAAAGCTCAAAATACGGTGACAATGCATTTTTAAAATATTTTTGGCCAATTGTTTCGGGTCACTGCTGCCTTCGGCAGCGTTTACATGGTTCAACAGAAAATTTATTTAACTAACTTCCCGACTAGCTAGACATTTGAAACATTCAGAATAGTTCAGAAGACGGTGAATATGCATCTTTTTAATACTTATAGCCAACTGTTTCAGGTCCCTGCTGCCTTCGGCAGCGTTTATATGGTCCAACAAAAAAATTATTTAACTAACTTCCCGACTAGGTAGACATTTGAAACTTTCAGAAAAGTTCAGAACATGGTAAAATTCCTTTTTTTAATACTTTTAGAAAAATTTTTCGGGTCCCTGCTGCCTTCGTCAGCGTTACCAGTACAAATCTTGCAATCGGTTTTTAGCTAACTTTCAGAAAAGCTCAGAACACGGTGATAATTCATTTTTTTTAAATATTTTTAGCCAACTGTTTCGGGTCCAATGTCAATGTTTTTTAACATTATGTATATTTCTAAAAGTGTATAAGGAAGTCATGTGGTGCCCACATCAGATTTTTTATTATTATTTACACGTTTTAAGGCCTTCTGAATCCAAAAAGCATGCTTTTAGAGGTTGCATTTGTGTGTCTGTTATTAGCACATCTCAAGGATAAATAACAGCAAAAAGTTCAAACTAGGTATCATATGGGGATGCTACACTAAACTTTTCGTTGAGATCAAGCATATGGCTCGAGTACATTAACACCCAATAGAATTCAAATGTGTCAATGGAAGAAATTACAAGAAAGTAGAGTTTAACATCTGTAAACTGCACTAAACCAAATGAAGTGATTATATATTTTTTATATGCGTAAAAGCAGGTTTCATGCAGAATATGGTATGAAAATCATTCACCATTCGTTCACAGAGCTACACAAAAGAACTAAAATATAGTGGAACTATATTTGAAAATTGATGGAAGTGTATTTCAGGTTGTGCCGTGTGTTATTAATATAGGATTATATTTATGTGACACATGTTTTGTGTACATAATTATTAGAAGATATACAGGGCTGCCAATAATTTAACGAAAGCATTCTTTTTCATTGAATAATTAATGGAAGTGCTTTACTGTAATATTTTACCATGTTCAAGAAAACAGCTCAGGAATTCAAATTTATTTCTCATACTTATACGATAAGTAACTATTTTTAAAGCTAAATATTTATTGCTTGTTTACATATATATTTACACATTTTGAGGTTTCTTGATTACCGAAGTCAAGTTTTTAACGTTTGATCTCGTCTCTGTCCATTATTAGAGTAACTCAAAAACAAATAATTTCAGGCAATTCAAATGTTTTAATTTGAAGTTAATATAAGTTAGTTACTTGAAAATTCTAATCAAGACTGACAAGTTTCAAGAAATGGTGCGTGTGAAAGTTGTCTGAATAATTTTAAATGAACATTTAAATTTAATGTAGGTAAAATAATCAAACGAGGACGGGGTTGAAGGGGGAGGTAGCCCTCACACACAATTATTTGTCAAATAAAACTGTTCCAAAGCCTAATTAATGTAGGTTTCTATAACAGTACTCATTATCTTACCCCATAATTTGGAATCTGTTTATATTGTATAAATTTCAGGTTAAGAGAAAGTCGTGTAAGTATCACAACAGATTTTTTTTTTTTTTTTTTTTTTTTTTTTACAAATAAAAAAGAGAAACAATCAATATTGGTAACATTTCATCTGTGGCAACCCGGTAGATTTCGGCTGATTTAATAGGATAGTTTTAAAATGCACAGGCAGGAAAATGATTTTAGGGTTGCAAATCCTTTTTCTGGTGGCTTTGTTTTTCAATACCCATGATTATTTTTTTTCCAGTGTTCTTTATAGAAGACCATTATCTATTACAGGGGTGTCCTACCCACGCCCTCTGGGTTGAATTCGGTCCGCTCAGTAAAGTTTTGCGCCCCACACCAGGATTCGAAATTTATGTAATGTTTAATAAAATTAAACATAATCCATGCGTCTCATAAATATGTTAAAGCCAAAATAACTTATAAAATGAGATAAAAACACTAAATTTTAAAAGATACATTTTAATTAAAAAACATGAAAACAAAAGATAGACGTTTCGGGTAAACACTAGCCCTCCTCAGTGTCATAGACATACAAAATATTCATATAAAGCATTTTTCGTATAAATCAGTATCTTCTAAAGTTATAAATTCTTCTCACCGTACTACTATTCCTTATTATAAAGGATCTGAAAATATCTGTAAATTACTTAGAACAGTCAATATTTCTACTAGTTTTAAACTTCAACTCCGTATTAGTAACTTTCTCTCAAAATTTAAACCCGCTGTTCCCCCCCCCCCCCCCCCTTAAACATTTGGGTGTAATCTACAATACCCCTTGTAAAAATTGTAATTCTACTTATATCGGTGAAACTGGTAGAACAGGTCATATTAGATTAAAGAAACATAAACACTCATATAAAACAGGTGATTTAAGATCGAAACTCGTAATTCATTCTCACCATAGTGATCATATTCCTGATTTTAACAACATTAAAATCTTAGCTTCAAATGTAAATATGTACGAGTCCCGTATCTTTCTAGAGGGCGCCTTTACTAAATTACAGCATTCTGCCCTGAACGAGGCTAAAGCTGTTCCTCCGGAGTACCTAATTTTGTTTTTATTGTAAATGTTGTGCTTTGTATGTTTATGACACTGAGGAGGGCTGCCGAAACATCTGTCTTGTATTTTCATGTTTTTTAATTAAAATGTATCTTTTAAAATTCAGTGTTTTTATAGCATTTTAAAAGTTATTTTGGTTTTATGTAATCTTGACTTCTGTTAACACGTTGAGTGTCGTGTCAGCCATTGGTGGCTGACATGGTGACTGTCACCCATGACTTGAACTGATCTGAGCCGCTGACAGTGTAAAATATGATATAAAACTAAAACAAATGCATTGTTTTAAGTAATTACTGATTTTTCTCTTTTTTCTCTTTACTTAATTTTTATGTATTGCAGGATATCATTAAGGTATTTTAATGGATTTTATTGAAACATGGCAAACATAACACGCTTTTAAGCAACGCATGTGGCCTGACGGGGATTTTCTCAAGAATTCTCGTGGCGCTCAAAGTGTTAACAGCACAAAAGCTAATAAAATTCTTTCTCGCTCTTCTAGACAAAAACGACTTTAAGTATGATATTTGTGCGATATAGTATTTGTTTCTTGTAGCACATGAGCTATGCACATATATCAGGGTTTTCACGCATCCGCTTTTTTCAAGAACTATCTCATCACTATTCTTTAAAATAAACTTCTTCTTAAACACATGTGCTTATTTTATGACGAAATTCCTACTTAAAATAAGTTGTATGCAAAATTAAGGGCCGCGGTAATTTTGTAAGTGTATGTATATATTTACACACACCTCGAGGTCTTTTGGGTTCGATAGGCCTAATTCTATCGCATACTTTTAAAACTTAAGAATTTTAAAATAGGACGTTTAATTAGTCATTTCCAACAGGTTTTCGTTCGAAATTTAATTTTTGAAAGTTTTCCATATAAGGTAAAGACACCAGTGTTCGCCAGCAGCAGCAGTCGCGACCTTTGAAAAATAAATAAATAAATAAAATAAGTGTATAATAATAACATCTATAAATTCCAATCCGTCTGCGCTAGATTCCCTAAAACTGGATAATCTAGCTCGGGCGGTTTCAATTTCCCAGATATTAATTAACGCTTATTTTAACAATCATTTTGCAAAGGTGATGACTACTGATGCAAATTTTCGGGGTGGGAAACCCTGGGTATCTATTCTTCGATCCAACGGCCATAGCGACCGTCCTTAAACAACGACAGTCGTCAAATCAAAAGTCGGAATGTGACGTCACCTGATCAAAATAACGACTACCACAGTTGGAACTGAGGTATAGTCTGGTCGGAGAATAGATGCCCTCGTATCCTTAGTTTTATTTGTTTACCCCTTTTTTATTTGTTTTATATTTTTTAAACGTTACTTATTTTATAACATTTTTATATTTGAAACTTTCGGTCCTAAATTTTTTCAGTTCCATTTGTAGCTGTGTATTTTTTCTTCCTCACATTCGTGTTTTTTTTTTTTTTTACTCTGATTCAAACTTTAATTTAATTTTTACCTTGTTGATTCTCAAAAGACAGTTGATAGAAGCAAGAAAAAAATGGGTGAACAGTGACAAGACAGGTACATTTTTTATGCTCAGAGGTCAGCGGCTGAAACACTAAAAGAAATTTAAGAACAGTAACAAGCAAGACGTCAGGAACATACTCCAAACCAAGTTAATTGAAGACAAGAAAACTAACGAAGAACGAAAGACACACACAGTGCAAATACATCAACGGACAGTGGTTAGAGAATAAGATGTATTTGAACAGTGGCGGATCCAGAACTTAACTTTTTTTTTTTTTTGGGGGGGGGGCTAAGATTTTTTAAGATGCCATTCCAGGTCAATGAAAAGTTTACAACTTTAATATTCAATTAGGAATGTCAGTTCTTTTGGGGGGGGGGGACTAGGGGGCTTCCCCCCCTAGATCCGCCACTGTATTTGGACAGTCAAGAGCAGTCTAAAAGCAAATCTGTTCGAAGGCGAGAAGAAATTGAACGGTGAGAAGCCAGGTCACGTGCTGATACTCAACGGACAACGATTGGAAGACAAGAAGCAACTAAAAAGCAACCTCATATTTGAATTGAAGCGGATGCCAGACGTTATACTGATACCTATCGGACATTGAATGATGCCAGTTGGATCTCATGTGCGTTTTACGATGATCCTACTTCAATAATGCTTTTTAAAATATTGTGAACATATCAGAAATGCTAAATGTTTGTGTAAATTGCAATGCGGAAAAGTGGCACAGAAAATCTCCTTGGATGTGTTATGCCAATGAAAAGTTCAATTGCCTCAAATTTCTGAATTCCTAGCAACTCTGATAATTCTTCTTAAATTCTATAAACACTGTTTCAACCGTTTCAACGCTGAATAGACCTTGCTAATGGCAAAATAAAATCGTGTTAAAAAAATATTTCTCCCCCAACATAAAAAAAGAGAGAAATCCAGGGTAATTTTATTTGTTTTGCACAATATTTTTTTACACATATAATAATATATGTGAATGTTTTAGGATTTAAAATACCTTCAATACACCTTCTTTTTACAAGGACTGAAATCTCCTTCCCTCACAATGCCATCAGAAAGTAAAATCTTATATCGAACCGATAAACCAAGCTTCTCACTTTCTCTAGTTGTGCGATACAGTTTGAAATTGTAGAGTGCAAAGGCTAGATGCTTGTCGGCTAAAATTTTTCCTTCAAATCTTCGGCTAAAGCATTGAAATAAGTTTTAAGATTGATTCAGAAGCCCAGTCTATCTACAGGGGAGGCCAGGGCCACTAATCCTCTTGCCTTTCATAGTCAGGCTTTGCATAAATGAGCTTTGTTGGGTTTTGAACTTGTTTCTCTACTGTCACTTTTTGTACTTTAAAGCTGTTTGGACAAGAACCTACGGTTTAAAGTGGAATTACAGCAAATGCTTAAGGTTAATATAATGACACGTCAACTTCACAGATACATATTTTTAAATGTTAAGTTTCTTCTGAGGCCTCCTCATGACCTGAAACCAGGGGCGGCCAATAACCTCCCCCATCCTTGGAATATTACTGTGCATAGGGCGGCTACAGCTATAGGAATGGCCTTGTATAACATAAAGAAATATCAAGAGATTTCAAATAATTGATTTCTTTAAAAAAAAGCAAAAAAAAATTTTTTAGAAGACAAATATATAAAAAACGATAAACGCAAATATAGAAGGCAGTCATTTTTAAGAAGGGTGATTAAATGAACATGTAGATGAAGATTGGCAGAGAAAGTTTTTCTGAAAGCAGTTTTCGTAAACAGATAACTGTGTTTAGAAACCAAGATATCCAAGTGGGGGTGGTCACGTGTCCTCCGAGGGGGTCTTTCTAATTACTTCCTGTATTCACATAAGTTTCGAAGAAAACCACAAAAAACGCTAATTAACTAGGACAAGGAGAGCGACCTGAAATCGTACCCGACACCTATCAGCAACGAATTTCGAAAACAGAACCTCTCGGCCTCTGGCCCGCATTAAGGCGTCCATGACTTTGATGAGAATTATGCTGTTCAGAGATAATGTAAATTTAAATAACGATTAATCGAATTAACTACAGAAATAACTTCTAAAGGGAGATATTAGAAGAGAAAAAGAACGAAAAATACTGCTAGCTTATTCATATGAACATCCTAAAACTGCGATTTTTTTTTTTTTTAATAGTGTATATAGACTCCGCAAAATAGAATGAACAGAGAGGGTCTCCTATGGCCTCGCATCGGTTTGAGAATAAAAATATTAATTAAAAATAAAAGCACTTTGCCTGATACATAAAAGTACTAAATTAAAAAATTCCCGAATTTCAGCAGTGGATTAAAGGAACTCGCACAATCTCTCCCCAAACAATCAAAAATCCCTTCAATAGGAAAAAGATTAAAGGATGATTTCATACTGACACCTGGTTCCTATTTTTAAACCACTCTGATGAAAAACAATCTGCTGTGGCACTCACACGACTTTATCTTACCCTGTATTTCAATACTGTAAAGATTACAGGTTAAAGGGTAAGTACCAAGTAATGTGTTGTATGTAAATCTATACTATAAACAATTAACAAATAACATTTATAAACTCGTGTCTATTTTCGTCACTTGACGAAGGGTCGTGTTTTCATTCGAGCTGAAACAATTGTTACTTTTAAACACTAGCTCTGTGCTGCTTTCTTATCTCTTAAAAATCCCATTCCTACTGAAAACCGATCTGTCGTTTATTTAATACCCTGTTCATCCATGTTATACTAGCAGGCTACCCGCTTCGCTAGTCACTATTTTTAAATGAATCACTATAATTAATGAATTCTCAAAATTGCATTAATTTTTATCATGTGACAAAAAAAAAAAAAAAAGAGGAAAAAAATTCTGATCGGGATAAATGTCGCATCGGGTCCCCATTGCCTTCGGCAGCGCAGCCCATTGTGCGCTGCGCGCGCGAATTTTTGTTCAACACTTTTAATGAATCACTATAGTATCGTAAGAAAAAAACATAAATATAAAATACAAAAAAAACTTCTCTCATCGGTGGAATAATTGGTCCGGCTCCCAGTGACTGCGGAAGCGTATACACGCGCGCATGGCGCGCGTGTTCCTTATCCCACCGTTCCCACAATTCCTAATTATTTTATACTTTCAGAACTATCCGCAATTGTTTTCTCGGGCTATTAAACCTATTAAAACAAATTTCCAACGTTCTATCTAATTTTTTTTTTATTTTTGCCCCTGCACCCGCCCCTCTTCCCGTTCCTCGTAATTTCTACACTTTCGAAAATATCAGCAATTGATTTATCGGGCTTTAAAACATAATAATACTAATTTTCAACGCTCTAACACTTATTTATATATTTTTGCCCCTTCGCTTCTCCCCCTTCCGGTCTTTATAATAATTTTACAAAATCGAAAATAACCACAATCGATTTGTATGCATGAAAAACCTCTAAATACCAATTTTGAACGATCTAACTCTATTTTTAATTTTTGCCCTCCGCCCCTCCTAATAACTTTATAAATTCTAAAATATCCGCAACCTATTTGTAGGTATCAAAAACCCCTCTATATACCAATTTTGGACGATCTAACTCTATTTTTATTGTTTGCCCCTCCGCCCCTCCTAATAACTTTACACTTTTGAAAATATTCTCATTCGACTTGCAAGCATCTAAAACCTATCTGTACCAATTTTGAATGGTCTAACTTTATTTCTATTTTTTTTACCCCATATCCCCCCTCCCCTCCCGTCCCACCTGGGACGAATTTCTAAAATTCAACAAATTAGTTTTTAGGTATTTGTGGGAACTATATTTTAGAGCGAAAATCTCATATATCTTTTTGGTCTTTTTTTGATTGCGATATAAAGAATTTTTGAAATCACGTTTTGCCCCCTCCCACCCTTAGGGGCTGAATTTCTAAAATTCCAGAAATTGGTTTTTTATATGTATTAGCTGTATTTTTGAGCAAAAATTTCATGTATATTTCTTTTTTTGTTTGATATATATAGAGATTTATGTAAAATCATGTTTTGCGCATGATAAATAATCACGTTATGCCCCCTTCCTCCCCTCTTGGGGACCGAATTTCTAAAATTCCAGAAACTGGTTTTTAGATATTTGTGTTAGCTATATTTTAAAGCAAACATTTTACGGATATCTGTTTTTTGTTTGAGATAGTGTAAGTGCACCAGTGATTGACACTTTTAGAGCTATCTCTGATGTTTTTAATGTTCTAGTCACCAAAAAATATTTTTAGAAATCTTAAGTTAATACATATGGCATGAAAGACATTCAGAACCACACATATGTTAAAATACATACATTTAATAATAATTATTTTTTTTATGAATTTTTATTTAACACCCATTCAATGTTCCAGTAATTGACACTGCAAGTTTTTCCTTTTATTTAAAATTGGCACCCTACGTTCCAGTGTCTGACACTGCTAGTTATTCATTTTACCTGTTATAAGCACCCTATGCTCCAGTGTTTGACATAAAATGTTAAAATTCTTGTATGTAAAATATATTATTTTATTATTTTTCTTATTTATTGATTATTTCGGGATGGATGTCAATCACTGGAGCATGCCAATCAATGGAGCACCTACCCTATGAAGGATTTTGTGAAATCATGTTTTTCCCTCCCTCCTCCCTTTGGGGGGGGGGGTCGAATTTTTTAAAATCGCTTCTTAATGGATGTCTACGTAACAGAAGGAACATTGTCACAAAAGTTAAATTTTCTAGGTCCAGGGGTTTGGGCTGGTTGATAATGAATCAGTCAGTCACACATTTACTCAGGACAAATTATTATATATGTATATACAGGGTGATTATAAAAAACTACCCCGATATATGAGACCATTAGTTGTCATTCCGTTCACAGTAACTGAAAAAAATTTTAGTGGAAGGTATTTTGAGGTATGCGCTCAAGAATTATATAAATAACAACAGTTAAACGCTAACAGTTACGGTTACAGTGACAAAAATATCAAAAATTTCAAATGGTAACACCTACTTTTTTTTATTGAAATGGAATCTCCATAGCAAAAAACCATAAATAGCGTTGGAACGGTACCTGTAGCACGAAAATCGCCAGCACTAGCAGGCCTAGAAAAAAAGAAAAAAAAATGTTATGTGTCTACCAGAGCACGACTTTCATTTTTTTTTTTTTTAATAACGTCACATTTCATACTGAGTCTTTGGTTCAGACTAAAGTCTACTGATTCTGCTTCGAAACGAAAAGAAGAGATCACGGTATCCTTAATTTCCTGTAAGGCTACAAGGAAAGCTCAAGTGACGTCATGCGCAAACAAACTTGTTTATACTTAGGGCACTGCTCATCTACTCAGGGCAAAACCTTGGTATTTCCACCAATACAGGCTGTTCTTTTGCCACTCGTGAGTGGCACAGATTGATTGACGGAGCGTTTGTTTGTAAAAATGTCCTTTACTTACTGAATAAAGGCTTTAATTTCATTCTTAGTCGTAAGACGCCGTCATGACTGACGTCATCGCACTACGTGAAAAACAAAGCATTGTGAAATGGTAATCAAAATCGATTTTGATGATGATAATGATGTTTCCCAGTAAGCGACATATTGTTCACAGAGCAAGAAAGCAAGATGGACATCACACATTTCACAATGCCTTATTTTTCACGGGCCGCGGTAGCCCAGTCGATAGAGCGCCGGCCTCGTAATTGGAAGACTGCGGGTTCGGTACTCGAGCCGGCCAAAGACCGTCGTGTACAATAATGGTGGCTTGTGCACGTAAAATCTATCGTGGCTGAAATGTCCTCCACGTTCCCATAAAAAATTATGCCTCTGGAGGTCACCGAAGCGGGAGAGCCATCCCTTTCGTGAAGGATCAAAATTGCGATGGCATGTCTCCGGACCACCTCTAGGGGTGAGTCCCAGACCGTCGCGAATTGCCCATCTGCGCAGCACTAGTGCGACGTAAAAAAAACAGCCAACCCTACCTTATTTTTCATTTAGTGTGATGACGTCAGTCATGACGATGTCTTACGACTAACAATGAAATTAACACCCTTATTCAGTAGACCTACATGAAATTAAGGATACCATGGTCTCTTCTTCTCGTTTCGAAACAGGATTAGTAGACTTTAGTAAGATCCGAAGATTCAATGTGAAATGTGACGTCATTAAGAAAATGAAAGTCTTGCTCTAGTAGGCACATCGCAGCTGTTTTCTCTTTTTTTCTTAGTATGCCTAGCGTTGGTGATTTTTATGCTAGAGATACCGTTCCAACGCTATTTATAGTTTTTTGCTATGGAGATTCCATTCCAATAAAAAAAAAAATGGTGTCATTTGAAATTTTCGAAATTTTGTCACTGTAACCGTAACTGTTAGAGTTTAACTGCTGTTTTTTATATAATTCTTGAGCGCATACCTCAAAATACCTTCCACTTTCTTGGGACAATATGGTAGCTATGGTATCATATATCGTTTTTTTTTTTTTTTTTTATATATAATCACCCTGTATATTGGTCAAACTAGGAGGAGTTTGAAATATAGAATAAATGAGCACCGTCGGAATGTTCGTAATGAAGAGATTTCCAATTCTTCTGTTGCTTCCCATTGCTGGGATGAAGGTCATTGTTTTGATTTTTTCAAAACTAACATAATTTTATTTCCTATCGCCTCTTCCCATTTGTACACCCCGCGACAAAACATAGGTACAAAGGGTTTTTTCTTTGATTTTTCATAAAATAACATTATATAAATTGTGCTTATCATTTATTATTATCAGAAAATAACACTATTCCCCGACTAATTTTTGTTTTAAGACTAATTTAGAAAATTTTTAAGACTAAAATTTTTAAGACTACACACCGCAACAAAAAGATAGGAACAAAGGATTTTTTTTTTTTTTTAATTTTTGAATATGATTATTTTGAATATGAATATTTTGAATATGATTCAAATATTTGATATATTTTTGATATGAAAACATTTTGTTATGATAACAAATGATCAGCCCAATTTAGATAATGTTATTTTATAAATAATTTAAAAAAAACCTTTTGTTCCTATCTTTTTGTCACGGAGTGTAGTCTTAAATTAGAAAAATTTTAGTCTTAAAACTTTTCTAAATTAGTCTTAAAACAAAAATTAGTCCGGTAATAGTGTTATTTTAAGATAATAAATGATAAGCACAATTTAGATAATGTTATTTTATGAAAAATCAAAGAAATAACCCTTTGTACCTATCTTTTTGTTGCGGGGTGTATATCCATGAAGCTCTTTACATATTTAAAAATTCGGAAAAATTTGTTAATGACATTTCTTCCACTCCGTTTTTGTCTGATTTTTGGAATTATATATACAGGGTGACAAGAAATAACTTGGACGAAGTTTCAAACGAAATATCTGTAACTACCACTAAAGTTATAAATTTATTTCATTGTCATTTATTATTAGTATTGATCCTAGAAAGCGAATAAACAGGTGTAAGTAAGTTAGTTGTGAAATAACCATTGTGGTTAACAAACGATCTGCCATACTTGAATTACATAAGCAAGGAAAGAAAAAATGTGAAATTGTTCAACTATTGAAAGTGCCTAAGCAGACGGTTTCATACACAATCAAAAGGTTTAAAGAACTCGGACATGATGGTGCCAGGCCAGGAAGAGGAAGAAAACGCACAGTTAACACATCAAGAAACCGAAAAGTTATCAAAAACCGAGTTTAACCAAATCTTAGGATTTCATTGAGAAAGGTTGCTAGAGAGATGAAGATCAACAGAGAAACCACACGTTTGATGGCAAGAGTAGAGCTTAGTCTTCGCCCTTACAAAATGAAAGAGGCTCAAAAGCTAACAGCAGAGAACAAACGCACAAGACTTCAAAGGTGTAAGGATTTGTTAAAGCGGGCCGCAGGTAATCGATGGCAAACATTTGTCTTCACAGATGAGAAACTGTTCTCGATTGAACAAGCTCACAATAGCCATAATGATAGAGTTTGGTCAGCAGAAGCACCTTGACCTTCTTGCATTGTTGAATGACGTCAACGACCCCAATCTGTAATGGTTTGGGGTGGGATATGTGCTAGTGGGAAAACACCACTTGTTTTTGTTGATCAAGGGATAAAGATTAATCAACAAACATATCGCAAACTAATTTTGGAAGATGTCGTCTTACCTTGGTCGCAAAAGTTCTTTGGAAACAAAAGATGGACCTTCCAAAAGGATTCCGCACCTGCACACAGAGCTAAAGGCACTCAAGATTGGTGCAAGACAAATTTTTCTGACTTCATTGGAGCTCAAGAATTGCCACCGTTTTCCCCAGATTTGAACCCAATGGATTATTCTGTTTGGTTCATCTTGGAGACAAGGGTGTGTGCTAAACCTCATAAAACTTTGGCATCCCTAAAGAAATCCTTATGCAAAGAATGGGATAAAATATCAGTAAGTGAGTTGCGGCCCATAGCCGAAAATTTTGTGATACGTTTAAAGCTCTGTATTAAGGCTAAAAGTAGCCACTTTGAAAATTTGTAAATATGTTAGACAAAATAATGTATTCATATTTATTTTGAAGTTTGGTTGTAATATTTTCATTAGCATTAAAGTTATAATGTATCATGTGTGTCCAAGTTATTTCTTGTCACCCTGTATATATATATATATATATATTGTTTTGTTCTTTAATTAATTAATTTATTGATTTTCTTTTTCTAATTTAGAACTTGGTCGCACCAGTATTTATATTGACATTCGAGTTTATGTGTTTTTGCTCTTCACTTAATTTGGTTTTGTGCGTTGCTGCTTTGTTTGCAGCCATCCGTGCTACTCTGTTCGCCTGAAGAATGGTCGTGTTTTTTTCCGACCCGAAACAATTGCTGTGAGTTCTTGTATTTTATGGCGTTTATTCAAAGTTTTGTAATAATTATTGGAAGTAGATGTAAAAGTGATTTATAAAAGAAAAAAACAAGATTGTAAGAAGGCATGACGAGTTTAAAAGCAATGGAAAAGAAAGTAAAAGTACGCTTACGAATTTTGAAGAGAACACAGAAACAAAAACAATTAGAGGATAAATCTATATACGTCCTATAATATAACAAAATATCTTACATAGCATTTAACTCTATCAAGATAATGACTGAAAAAATAATCGTTATTGATTTTGTAGTTTATAGTGCTAGTATACAATTTTGTCGACATTTTTTATTGAAGTTACACTCGTATTTTAAACAACATTTTATTTGTCTTATTTTGTCTTGTCTGTGCCTCCAGCTTTTTTTTTTCTTTTGCCTGATGAAAGATTAATTACTCCGATCATAAACAATTTTATTGCATGCTTTTGCATTTATCTTTCAAAAACACTGTTACAATCGCTTTTAAGGCTATTTTATTGCTTTGTCAAGCCAAGTGAGTAGTTGCACCGGTAGCAGTGCGATACAAAAGAAAATATTTCAGAAAAGCATATGGATATGATAAATAGGCAATAAGACTTCTTCACACACCATAAATTTTAAGCCAGCACAACCGGTTTCGAAAGGACGTAGCCTTCCTTCATCAGGCGCAAAAATCACGTGTTTTTTGCACCTGATGAAGGAAGGCTACGTCCTTTCGAAACCGGTTGTGCTGGCTTAAATTTATGGTGTGTGAAGAAGTCTTATTGTCTATTTATCGTTTGTGCACCAGTTTTGCATTTAGTTTTGGTCATATGGATATGACCGGGGCAGTTAAGGGGTTAACAATATATCCCATTTTTGGCCAAAGGTGCGTAAACGTCCTATTTCAATACATATTTTTTAACACTGTGACGTATATTTTTCACTAATTTCATTTTTCTGCTATTTATAAGGGTTCTGAACACATCTATAAATTATTAGTGGTTCAATTGGAGTAAACACTTTCTGTTTAGAAATTTTCAAAATACGCTAGTACTTTTTTTTTTTTTTTCACTTGAAATGGTTATTGACAAATTCGACTTTTTGAAATGTATAATTATTCCACTTGAGATATTAATCATATGATTTTATAATGGATTAAAGTTGTAAGGTCTGTAAATAAAATAAAAATAAAACAAACGCCATAAAAAACTGAATATATATATATTTTTTTTTTATTTGAACTGAATGGTGCGTGAACGCACCTTTGGCCGAATGCATGAAAAATAGGCAAAAATTAAATACTCACTTTTTATGCAAGGTTTCAGAGTTTTATCACAAATTCGGTGTGATTTCTTTTAAATTTACATAATAGATGGCACCACACGACGGTTTGCACTGATTGACATTCACAGTAGTGTCTATCGAGAAAGACACATGCACAGGGAAAAAAAAAAAAACTGTGTGTTACAGAAATTGTGTCCGATTCCATATTTTGCAGTTACATGTAATCTATACATATTAATTTTCTTAGTTTTTTTTAATACATGTTTAAGTGTAAATAATAACAGCATTTGGAATTTAGCTTACATGTTGAGTTAAGATTTATTATTTTTTTTTAGATGGCTACAAGACGACGAGTTAAGCCTTTGGCAACTAAAGAAGCTCTGGCGATTCTGTTTGAGGAATTTGATGATAGGAATTTTGATGATGCAGTTGATGCAGTGTATATTACTCCTGATATAGATACTATCACTGATGAAGAAGATGTGGATGATAATGTTCTAGCTGAGCAACCATTAGAAAAAAGATATTGCAGGTACTTTTAAGTTACATACAAAAATTGATATAGCAGATGGAAAATTAAATGAGGAATCTGAAAATGATGAAAGTAAAGATTTTCATATACCTCAAAAAACAGAAAGCAAAAATGATCAGCGAAGGTAAAAAAAAAAAATAATGAACAATAAGTGTAGAAAAACAACTACTAAAAATAATAAGAAGCAAAAGAAATCGAAAATATTGCCTAAATGGGGGAAAAAATAATATCCATCCAACGTATTCTACTTCACCATCATCGGATGAAAAAGAGCAATCTGAAATGTTGATTCAAAAACTTAATGGCAAATCCCCAATATTAATATTTGAGACTAGCAAACCTGTGCGAAATTTTCGCACTTTATTTTTTTTCTTATTTACTTGTAAAATTTGAAACTCATAAATATTATACCAATTTTACCCCCTAATTAAAATTTTAACTTACCAGAAGCCAAATTATTATTAGATCCAAATTAATATTGTGCAATAGTGAAACCAAAATTATTCAAAGAAAGGTTTCAAAATAAATTTCATGGTTGACGTTGACGACCCAGTTTTCATACTTCCGCAAGCAGTACAGTTTTAGTAGAGGAACCCCATGATTCTTTTTAAACTTTTGTCGCCGTATTGGCGATGAAATTTCATTTATTTGTTTTGGCATAATTTTTTGTTAAAAAAAAAAAAAAAAAAAAAAAAAAAAAAACTAATTCCAATTTAATTGCACTTTTATGAACGCCTTTTTTAGTCAGTTTATGATAACTCATAATCTGTATATATCTTTAAAGTATTATTAAGTTTAAAATGACGCTTGCAAAGATTCTAAACAATTAACTTTTAAAAATACATTTTTCTGTAAAATGGTCTCAAAAGACAAATGTCATTTTTATTATTAGACCCATAGAATAATAATAAAGGAAGAAGGAGCATAAGTGTTTCTACATAAGCTGTTGTGTTGCCACAATAAACAGCGATAATAGCGCTGAGGATGGGTGCCCTACTTCAAGGTTGAGAGGAGCGAAAGTAGCTTTCGCTGGCATTTCACTAGAAGGGGTTTGTAAGCATTAAGAGTATTGGCGTGCTCCTTTTTCCTTTATTATTATTCTATGATTAGACCATTAAGCTGAAACCGCGTGTTTAAATGTTGTAAATTTATAAATATTATTTTTTTATCCTTGCGCATTTTATTAATTACATCACTATCGTATCATTTCGACAAAATGTAATCGTAATTGGTCCACGTTGGAGAAATATTATATAGATGTTTATGGATGAAGAAATTCTTAGTGAAATAGTTTCTTAAAAAAAAAAAAAAAAAAAAAAAAAAAGATGATAACAATCGTCATGATTTCCAGTTTTATGCAACCGATTTGAAAAGATTTTTAGGTATAATAATTCTCTTTCTGGATACCAGGCACTTCCTCAAACAGATATATGATGATATATTTATCCTCTTCAGATGAGGATAAAGGACTGCCAATAATTCGGAAAAGCGTGAGTCTAAACAGATTAAAAAATATAAATAAAATCTCTATTTACCGGATAACCCCTGTTTGATAAAACCATCAAATTTGTTACGCCCATTTTTTATGCACATAAATCAAAAGTATCTACAATTTTGAATATTTTCTCAACATTTGTAAATTGACGAAGAGATAGTACCTTATTTTGGAAAGCATTCATCAAAAATGTTCATAAAGGAGAAGCCAGTACACTGAGAAAAAAAAAAAAAAATATATATATATATATATATACCGCCTGCATCTAGAATGAATAAGTGGTCATTTTCCAAATCCTTTAACTAGAAATATAAATTTCCGAGCTATGCGCATAAGACATACCAATAAACTGAATAGACGAAATGATCGAGAATTTTTAGTCTACACCTTTCTAGATGGGGGAACAATATTCTGAATATTTTGCATTGAGAGAAATTCTCGCTTGATTTTCTAGAATTAGGTAATAAAACAAGATTATAGCTGCTGAAACCCGCCTTTTGATATATTCGCATTTATTTGCAGAGATTTTTAAAAAATTTTGTCCTCAAGAATATAGGCATACGCTCTAGAATTCTAAAAGGGGTTTCTAGAACTTGCTTTTAAAGGATACTAGAATTTATAAGGATGACATGGAACTGTTTTTCCTAGAACCACAATTTAGATTCTACTTAGATGTCAGTTACAGAATTTTCTCTCAGTGTAAGATTTGGATTCAAACTTTGGGGTTAGTGATCATCTGACGGACACCTTTTCCAATCCATTCCTTATGGAGGTGCTGAGACTAGCAGTAATCTACAAAATATGCCTTTAGGAACAAGTGTTGTTCTGAAGGTACTTAGCGTTCTTCCAAACCTGAAATGCACAATCTTTACTTTGATAACCTTTTCTCTTCCTACGGTTTATCCGAAATTTTGAAAGAAAAGGATAACTGCTTCTGGAACAGCTCGCGAAAATCGCATAGGTGGTTGTCTTTTGGATGACTCCAAAAATATGAAAAAAAAAAAAAAAAAAAAAAAAAATCTCGTGGTTCTTACGATTTTGCATTCAACAAGGATGCCAAAACATGCGCTATGAAATGGAACGACAATGCTGTGTTAACGATTGTTAATAATAATGGGACCATTTTACCCCTTGTAAGTGCCAAACGATACAATCGTAAAGAAAGAAAGGAAGTTGCGATTTCACAAAATAAAATTATTTCGGATTACAATAAGCATATGGAAGGTGTTGACCTACATGACAATGTCATAGTTAATTACCGCATAAAGATTCAAGGTAAGAAATTGTGGTGGCCATTATTTACAAATATCATTGACAGCGTTATAGTAAATTCATGGAAGCTTCGTAGAATTTCGACTAACACAAAAATGGCACTTATGGACTTTAGATATTATATAGCGATTGTCCTATTAAAATCCTAATGCAAGAACAATCTGTCTAATGAAAATACATTACAAATCGCACATCCTAATAAAGGTCGTCCATCATCCACACTTCTACCGGAAGAAATACGGACTGATAGAATCGGACATACCATAAGTGAACATGAAAAACAAGCCCGTAGATGGTGTAAAGTGTGTGAAAACCACACAATTTATTTATGCCTCAAACGCCAAGTCCATATGCACCCAAAATGTTTCGAAATTTTTCATAAAAAAAATATAAAAATGAGACTACGAGACAATTGTTCAACTAAATGATTTGTTCATTGATTTGGCCAATTGTGCATATGCGCACCATTTTATTTCTTCAATAAAATATTTTTCATGCACGAAATTTTTTGTGTTTAAATGAATGTAATTTAAGCATATTTCAATGAAAATAATACCACATTTTATAAATTTTCTATTCTTGGATGAAAAGGGAATATGCATATGTCACACACAATCAAATGAAACTAAATATTCGAAAGTTTAAATAAAAGCTTTATATATAATCACTGTCTTATGAAATAAAATACATTGAAAATTAAATTTCTTTGAATTTGGAAAAAAATTTCATCGAATATTTCTTCCATGTCATTATTTTTCTTTATACGTACAACAGTGAGAGATATGCAAGATAAAGATACGTAGGTGGAGTTGTTCGATTTTCCGTTCAAGCTAAAAATAGTATACTTGGAATAAAAGTAGAATTCGAAGAAAAAAATATATTTCATTTGTAAGGTCAGACCAAGAAAAATTTTAACACACACACACACAAAAAAAAGAGAAAGGCTTTTCGAAGAAATTACAGAAAATTTATTTAAAATTATATTAAAGATGGCATCAGATTAGAATATTTTATTTTAAAGTAGAATTTGCGTTAGGTGTTCTTTATATTTTCAAAGCATATTCTAAGGATGTAAAATACAATTAAGATTTCCAATTGGCTTTTGAAGTTTGCTCGTTCCAAACATTCGTTCAAAAATGTATATCTACAAAAATTAGTTGCTTGATATGGTAAACGTAGCGCTCGTAGCATATTGTAATATTAAATTTGGCATAAAATTGCTGTCAGTTTATAGTCGACCGGATAAATCAAATAAAATATACGTAATAACGTGAAATGAAAAATTATGTACAGGGTGCGGCAGCTATTTGAGAACAAAGTATCGTCCGTAGAAAAAGGGAGCAAACACTATAGATATATCATTTAATGAACATGGAACGGTGTGTACACAAGAAGTAGGACCTAATGCACGACACCATTCAATAAATACAACATCAGCTGCAATAAGAACCTCAACACGCTGTTGAAACCGTCCGCAGGCAGAAATGAGGTGGACACTGGGAATATTTGCCATGACATCCACAATAGCTGTCTGAAGACACCAACGGTGTTATGTGGGTACTTATTAGAGACCCTTTCAACAACGCCCCAAGCGTAATAGCCCAAAGAGTTAACATCAGGTGAGCGAGGGGGCCACATGCGTGGAGTGATGTGATCATGAAAATTGTTTACCATCCACTCTTGTGTTGAATGGCCCATATCGGCTGGTGCAAAGTCCTGCTGAAAAACATATGGCCTGCCACGGTCTAGAGCAATAATCCAGCGCTTCACTACCGTGTTCAACACATCGGTATAAGTAACTGCGTTGATTCTGGCACGTTGTAAAAAGAAATGTGGAAGCATGACGTCACCTTCATTCCTCACGATCCCTAAGACCATAACAGACTTAGGAAATTTAGTGTGCATGACAGTGGGAATTTCCTCTTGTCTTTAACACAGCCAAAGATTATTTATCGGTTGATTTTCTGGTCCTGTACGAAGTTTTTCTTGTCCGAAAAAAACCAGTGTGTTTCTGTCTGTTCCTGATGTTTCAGCATCTTTAAGAGGCTCTTTTGCTTTGATTACTCTATTCTCTCTGGTTTTCTCGGACATGAACTGTCCTCTCCGCATTACATACGACTTGTAACAGAGGTCTTCATTAACCACACGTGGAATTGTGACCTCGCTGACCTGCAGATTTCAGCTGAGTATCCCTATGGACTTTCCACGGTCCTCTTCGATGGCAGCTTGAACAGAATTGATGAATTCAGGTGTCCTGGGAATGTCTGAGACCTGGCAAAGATGTTTCCTGTGCAAAACAGTTGTCACATTAGCATTGGCAACCCTCTGTTCCCTCTGAACTCTGAAAACGAATGATCGGGCGACTTTCAGAAATGCAGCTATTTCAGAAACAGAGTATCCTACAGCCAAAGAGACGCTAACAACGTGCTTTTTCCTTTCCTGAGTTAGAATAGATTCTGCCATGTTTATATGTAACAAAAATGGTTGTTTAAAGATGATATACAGGTCATTGTATCACTTATAACGTGTGTTCTCAAATAGCTGCCGCACCCTGTATAGTATAGGTACAGTCGGCAGCAAAATTATTCCAGCGCCGAATCATGTTCTTAGTCAGTCTAAGAATATGATTCGACAAGGATTTATTTAACAAAACAGTATTAAGTGTATTTTTTTTTTTTTTTTTTTTTTTTTTTAGGAATTATTGCTAGCGCTCGAATAATTTTGCGACCGAATGTATAGTGTTGCTCATATGTAACTGGGATTCAAATATAAAAGGGCGGATTTTTTTCGATTGTGCCTGTTTCGAAACTGTCATCCAATAAGAAATCAAACTGAAGTCCACAAGTAAGGCGTTGTCTCAGGGTATAATGACACGCACCCGAGATTTTGCGGGTGAGGAAGACACTGCACAACGCAATGAGTTCGCAAAATGAGGTTTTGAACAATTTCCCTTTTTTTTTTTTTTTTTTTTTTTTTGCATTTTTGTTTATAAAGCAATTTAAAAAAAAAAAAAAAAAAAAAAAAAGAAAGACACTGTTTTTTTATTATTATTATTATTTTTATTATTTGTTTCAATATAGTGACCAGCGGAGCGGGCAATGCCTGTTAATTTCTAAATAAAATAACGAGTAAAATTCTTTCCTTTGTTGTACAAGTAAATGCCTACTCAAAAATACATTTAAGTTCAAATAAGAATTTCTTATAATTATTTGCTTTCGCTACGAATTTGATATCTATCCAGCATTATACAATTTATTGTAGGAATTTTTATTTTATTTTATTTATTTATTTTTATTTTTTTTTTCAAAACTTTCTCAAATATTTTCTCACTAATTACTAATATTTTAATTACTAATAATTTCTCTGGTAATTCAATTCGTGTTATAAGGGAAACTTTTTATGCTTATAGATATCTCTCCGAAAAATATCCTACCCGAACGAAAATTCTTATGAATTTACAAGAAAGCATGAGAAAATTGTTATAAAACTTTCCCTTAACGAATGTAATTAAAATTTAATTGAAAAAAAAAGTTACTTTAGACATGAGTGTAACTTTTAAAACTTGCAATAGTAATGGGGTAGTCATATTAAGTAAATTTGTTGTTCATAATTAAGATAATTAATGGTTTTATAAAATATCAATGAATCTTAGAAAATAAATACAATTTGACGTTCATACTTTGTATTTTAAATGTTTAATAATATTTCTTAAACTACAAAATACATGTTTGAAAAAAAAAAATGTTTAATAATGATATGCTTAATTACTAATCACAAATATACAGTTCCATTAGCAAATTAGATCTATATTTTGAAACATAATTTCTTAGAAAAAAAAATAAATAAATAAAACCATTCTCTTAAAATTTTCGGAATTAAAATAATTAGCCAGTCTTTCGCTTCTTCCAATTACACTTTGTAAATGTTTAATTATACACTACCAGGTAGAACATAAAAATTTGTAAGACATAGATGGGCTGAGTTATTGCTGAATAATATCGGAGTCTTTGGGGCGGAAAAATAGGGATTGAACGAGCAGGATATTAACAAATTTTAATATTGTTAGTTAATTATTTTAATACATTATAAAAATATTAAAAATTATTTCATTTAAAATAATAATCATTCTATTTCAACTTGGGAATGACTTTATAAAAAGTTTATTTTCAACGTTAATTTCAAGTCGTTTTAATTCATGATTAATTTAACTATCTGATTTTGAACACGAAATTTATATAAATCAGTTTGTTAAATGAATATACAAAGTGTAAAATAAAATTAAAAAATAAATAAAATAAATCGATTGTTCAGCTTTCCTTAAACAAAAATATTTGTAAATGAATCAAATTCCTGCTGCATTCAGCAGCGTTTCGCATCAAATATGCCACTTAAACTTAAAAACCGTTTTCTTAGCATAGTTAATCAAAAGTTTCAATGAAAAAATGTTTTACACATTAAAACTTTTATTTTAAACTCTTGTCACTCAAGATCATCAATCTCAAATACATTATCCACATGTTAGGCTACAATCACTAAAACATGTAAAAGATACTTTTAAAAGTATGAATATATATATATATATATATATATATATTGTACAATGTGTGGCTCTAAAATAGCGAGACTAATTCTTCCTGAGAAGAAATACGCATGCGCCAAATGTGAATAACCGACAACTCTCTAGTGGGAAGCCTCCCATGTCTAAAAACAAATTAAGCTGGTCTTGACCTTCGTTTGTACAATGTGACCACGTTTCCTACGCCTAGCAGTGAGGATGATACCAAAAGCTTGGAGGGATGCCAAATTGACCAATAAGCTGGGATTTGGTAAACATCCAGTCATTCGGTGTTTTCTTATCGCCGTCCTCTCAACGACAAGGGCACATTTGTTTTAACACTGGATTTATTGAGTTCGCCATTGCGCAGAGGCTCCCACTGCCGCAAGAAATGTCGTTAAAAAATATAAGAGATGCTATTTTGTTTTACCAGAACAATGATATGTGTTATAAAAAGAGGAAAAAATCGAAATTTCACACCAAACGTAGAAAACACCCTACTGAAACTTTATCTTTTAACCCGTTAGTAGTCGCTAGTTAGTCGATTTGCCGCCCATCTTTTAGTGTTGCCAGATTTTTTTACTCAATAGCCACCAAAAATTTTTAGAAGTAGCATTTGATATACATAAAACGCGAATAAAATCGAAGAAACGTCGGTCACATCACTTTTTAAAATTATTGGTGACAGTTAAATAAAAAGTGTGCAATTTTTAATAGGTGGCGCTGTCTATAGCGACTACTAACGGGTTAAGAAGTATATGATAACGAATGTTTATCACGTGTACGAATTTTTGGGTGGTTTAAGCTTTTTCAAGGTGTCCGAGAGGACGTTGAAGATTATTCATGCCTGTGTCGCCCTTCCACGTCAAAAATTGATGAAAAAGTCAGTAATCTGTTACGATCTGAGCGTCGGTGATATCTTTGAAGTTTTTGTTCAACCTCTTTACGTTTCTAATTGTGAAAAACAAGTCACGGCTTCTCCATCAAGACAATGCGCTGGATCATTCTGCATTGCTTCTCAAGAAGTTTCCAGGCAAGCACAACATCCCACTATTAGACCATCCACCTTATTCACTTGACCTTGTAATATGCGACTTTTATCTATTTCCCAAAGTCAAACCTGCATTAAAAAAAAAAAAAAAAAAAAATACAAGATTTCAATTCGTTAAAGCTTTAAAATGAAAAGTGGCTCGCATGATAAAGAAGCAGATAGAAGAAAACTTCCAGCACTGTTTTGAACAATGAAATATCCATAGTATGAAAACGTTTTCAAACATTTCACAGGAATAATTGAGATATATGTGTAATAATAATAATAATAATAACAAGTTTGTTTGATGTCTGCAACAGCACGCATATTGATATTTGAAAAATCGAAATAAGAATTTCAGTTTATATACACAAAGCGACAAAAAAAAAAAAAAAAAACTGCACTTGGATATTTTCCTTTTGGTCTTCTACAACCACCAATTTTATCGTTTAAAAAGCAAATTTTCGAACAGATTTTATAATGTTGTCCTCCACATACACTTTAGCTTTGAGTCCAGTGTAAAAAAATGCAACTGTCAGTGAAACTGTAATTTTAGAAATTATTTCAAAAATGGTAAGAACAAGGCAGTTAACGATGTCACAAAAAGTATAAATTTTTGAAGGAAAATATATATATATATATATATTTTAATACATGAGATGGCAAAATAATTAAATGTTAACGAAATATTGGTAAAAGGGTTTTTAGCAAGATAATTTTTTGGCCGTTTAAACTGGAAATTTGATTTTAGGCGGCCATGTTGCTCATCCAAGCGACATGACCGTAAGTTAAAAAGCCATCTCCTTATATTATTAAAATCTGTGCGCATCTGTCTGTCTGTCTGTGTTTCTGTCTGTCTGTCTGTGAGAAATGCCTTGTGACCGCTAAAGCTCCGGCGCTAATGGTCGCAGCGCCTCGAAACAGGTGTTGACAGAAGCAAAATTTCTTCATCTCGACATCGCGATAATTCGCTAAGCGATGCGACCCTAATTAGCGGAGATATTAATTAAAACGTCGATCCATGTCTACCGAAAAATGACCCAGAATTCATGATTAAATGCTTAAAAAGCGACATTTTTACGGAAAAAGTGGAAAATAAATTAGAAATATCAGTCGTATCGTTACAAATATGGTATCAAATGAAAGGTCCGATTTTTCTGAATCTGATGGTTTAAACGGCTTATCGATCGGACAATTAGATTTTTTAAAATTAACTAAACTAAAAAAAATGGTGGCAACAAATCAAAACAATTTTAATATCGGAGACAATCGTCTACAGTCTTAAACGGAAAGAGAAACATCTGGTATTTAATAAGGTCGCGTGTTTTGGTACTGCGATTAAAAATTGCAATTTTGAAAGGGCTTCAGTTTTTCAATGTCGCACACAAAACTTGGTATACAGCCCTAACATCACAAGACAGCGTTGCAGTTCAAATTTCATCGAATTTAGAAAAAAATTACATTTTAATTGGAAATTAAATTTTATTCTAATACGCGTATTTTAAATTCTAATTATGATTAAATTATTTTTAATACATCGTTCGAAAGATATTTTAAAGTTGTTTTATATTATCGAAAGTTTTCACCAGATTTATACGTTTTGAGGTCTCCCGAATCAGTTTTGTATCTCAGCTACTAAATTTCATAAGTTATTCATCATTAGAAAGCTTTGTTGATTTGGAATCGAACTGTACATTACAGAAATTTCTACCGCAAGATGGCGCTTTAATATTTTAAAATTTCAATTTCTAATTATGATTAAATTATTTTTAATAAATCATTTGAAAGATATTTTAATGTTCTTTTATATTATCGAAAGTTTTCACCTGATTTACACGTTTTGAGGTGTCCTGATTAGGTTTTTTTTTGCATCTCAGCTAATTGAGTTAGACCGTTCAAAATTGGTATACGTAGGTTAATTAGGAGGGGCTGAAAGTGTGGGGAAGTAATAGGTGTGCACCACGCGCGATGCGCGCGAGATTTCACCCGATTTACACGTTTTGAGGTGTCCTGATTAGGTTTTTTTTTGTATCTCAGTTACTAATTAAAATAATTTCATTAGTAATACATCATTAAAACGTTTTTTTGATTTGGAATCGAACAGTGGAATACAGAAACTTGTACCGCCAGATGGCGCTGTATTATTTTCAAATTTCAATTTTTAATTATGATACAATTGTTTTTAATACATCATTCGAAAGATATTTTAAAGTTCTTTTAAATTATCGAAAGTTTTCACCAGATTTACACGTTTTGAGGTGTCCTGAATCAGTTTTCTTTTATGGCGCTGTAATATTTTCAAATTTCAATATTTCACTTTCTAATTAAGATTAAATTATTCTTAATACATCATTCGAAAGATATTTTAAAGTTCCTTTAAATTATCGAATGTTTTCACCAGATTTACACGTTTTGAGGTATCCTGATTACGTTTCCTTTTGCATCTCAGCCAAATGAGTTAGATCGTTCAAAATTGGTATACGTAGGTTAATTAAGAGGGCCTGAAAGGGTGGAGAAAAAATAGGCGTGCACCGCGCACGAATCCCTTAACTTGTGTGCGCGCAGAGCGCACGGGACTGCGCTGCCGAAGGCAGTGGGGGCCAGTCCCGGCTTTTTAACCAATGAGAATTGATTTTTATGATTTTTTTCTCTTAAGAATAAATATTTGATTTGAGGAGGAATATATGCGCGCAGCGCGCGTATACCTTCACACGTGCGCACGCATGGGACTGCGCTGCCGAAGGCAGTGGGGACCCGGTTTGAGTTTTTACCCGATCAGAAATTATTTTTTAGGGGGCACGAAGGGTCAGGGAAGGATTATGCGCGCGCAGCGCGTGTATACCTTAACTTGTGCGCGCGCAGCGCGCACGGGACTGCAATGCCGAAGGCAGTGGGGACCCGGTCCGACTTTGTACCGGCGGAGAAATGATTTTTAAAATTTTCTTTTCCTAAGAATAAAAATTTGACTTGAGAAGGAATATGTGCGCGCAGCGCACGTATACCTTCACACGCGCGCGCGCAATGGGTCTGCGCTGCCGAAGGCAGTGGGGACGCGGTGCGAGTTTTTACCCAATCAGAAATGATTTTTTTTAGGGGGCCCGAAGGGTCAGAGAAGAAATACGCACGCGTAGCGCGTGTATCCCTTAAGTTGTGCGCGCGCAGCGCGCACGGGACAGCGCTGCCGAAGGCAGTGAAGACCCGGGCCGACATTTTACCCAATCAGAAATGATTTTTTTTTTTTAATTTCTTTTCTTAACACTAAAAGTTACTGTTAGTGATTCATTAATTTTAGTGATTCATTTGAAAATACTGACCCGCTAGCGGGCAAAGCCCGCTAGTTGCTTATAAAATCGGTTTGTATTACATTTAGATCATAAAAAGAGATTCAGAAAAAGTGTTTAACAGCATAATTACTGAAACTATAATACAGCAACTATTAAACAAAGCAGGTTTAAAGGACAGAAAATTTGAAAAAATTACATTCTTAGTGAAGAGAAATAGGAAAGCACCGCCTCAGTAGGCTAAAAATATTAAAAATGATTAGTTAATTATTGGGCTAAACTGATTCTCTTTGATGATTCAAGTTTAACTTATTTCGAGCTAAAGAAAACAAGAAGATCTCACAACGAAAATATGACCGACTTCATGAAAATCGCACTTTTAAAACGGTGACACATTCTCCGTACATTATGTTACGGAGGTGCATAACTTTTCAAACAGTCGGGCAATTTTTTATGCTCAAGGGATCAATTAACTCGAAATAAAACACAATCTTCATAAAAATGGTGCTGATCGACTATTTTGGAGGTATCTTGGACATTTCCGCAAACAGCATTTCAAGATGAAAATGCACATTACTGCACAGCATCTGTGGTACGTTTATTCACTCCAAATTGTCAAAATTTTCTATCCATTCCCATGAGAATCTATAATTCTGTAAGTAATCATATCGTTTTTAACTTTAAGTTAAATCCCACAAACGGTATATAGTAGGATATCTTCTTTACCAGACATGGAAATAGTCGTAATCGCGATCCGTTCGAAAATGTTTCGTTTATAAAAAGGCGGGGGAGAGGGGTGAGGATTCGGAATTTGCAGTCTGTATCTCTGCCAGAACTAGAAAAAATTTGTGATATTTGGCACATTGAAATTTCTGAGATTCATATTAAAACTCTGTATAAAACTATGTCATTGCGCATTAAAGCAATAATTTCATATAAAGGTGGAATTAACCCAATGCAGAATACATATCTGTATATATATATAAATTACGTGTCACGATGTTTGTCCGGGGTAAACTCCTAAACTAAGGAACCGATTTTAATGAAATTTTGCACACTGTGTGCAGTTTGGTCCAACTTGAGGGATAGGATAGTTTTTATCTCAATTTATTGTCAAAATATTGTTTTATTGCAATTATTTGTTAATTATAGACCTTTATTAAAGTTGCTCCAAAATATCTGTGAGTTCCATTAATTTAATTGTTGCCAAAAAAAAAAACATACGAGTTCATTTTCTTTCGACATAAAAATAAATACATTTAATCAAACGTGAACGTTAAAAAATTATAAAAAGTTAAATTATGCATCTCACGAAAATTGACGTCATAATCAATTTAAAGATTTTATACACATTGATAAAGTGCTAATGTAGTTCTATCATAGATATAGTAATATATATAGATCTCTCATCCCCATGTTATCGTACAAAGATTTTTGATGCCGAAAAAAAAAAAAAATAATAATAAAAGCTTTGGAAACAGCCATTAAGTGGTATTGAAAAAAAAAAAAAAAAAAGAAAAGAAAAAAAAGAAAGAAATATGAATTTGAAACTGTATCTGGAGTCTTCCATTCCCCTTTAGCAAATAAATTATTCATAAATTTTATTTGCTAAAATATTAGTATGTATTCCTGTGTGTATTCACTCGGGGAAAGACGGCCATATTTTGGTAAAATCGTCGTCTTTTCCCAAATGAAAAGGAATAATTTTTTTCTCCCCAATGATCACTCTATTCTATATATGCTATACTATATCTATCAGTTCTATACGCAAGCGAAGTGTGACTCACTGACCGTCTGTGCAGACAAGAAAATGATTTCCTATGTTAATTGCCCATTGGATTTTTTGTAAGAAATTATTAAAAATCGAGGAAATTTATTTCCCGATTTTAATCCTTATATATGGGTATAGATATGTATTAGTTATCGCGGGTGTTAGATTGAATTATTTTGCTGTCAAATTGACAAAATTTTAATTTTAAATTTCAAAACTCTGTCGCCCTTGGCTTTTATTATTATTATTATTATTATTATTTGGCGATCAAAAGCGTAACACGAAAATATACATGCCAGAGGTATACATTGTACGAAATGTAATATGTATTATTCATTGTACGTATGTATGACATGTAATATGTATTGTACGAAATATTGTTTCATATTATTCATTACTCTTTTAATATAAGTTGTTAAAATAACCATGATTTTTGAAAGGAATTAAATATTTTCGCCAGATAATTTGGCGATATTCTTTTTTTTTTCGCCAAGGATGACAGAAATGAAATCTATTCCGCTGCAAAATATTAGTATCTTACATCAGATATTTTATTTAGACATTTGAAAACAAATTTGACTTCAAACTATGATAGAATATTTATCATTTTCCTTTTAATTAGTATATTATTAGTATATTAAAATTTAAAAGCATGGTATATAATTTTTTTTTTTAATCTTATAATTATTCTTATCTTAATCCTCAATGTTTCCCATCTTTATTAACTTGAATTTACTATTAAAATTTTAACATACTCAAAAACTTCTCATCACTTCGTTAAAATACACTAAACTTTTCCAAAATCTTTTTCTATTTAAAATGATACATGTATTTACTTTAAATGTCCAATATTTCATAAGATTTCCAATTTTAAAGTTTTAAAATATTTATGAAATTTACTTAATTTTCTGGTTTAGCCTTATTGTTTTCCTTTTTACAACTACAGCTGTTGCCCTCTTTAAAATATTTAAAATGATGAGGTCATTTTATAGTAAAATTATCCATTATAGCATATATTATATTTCACTCCTCCATAAAAATTGATTTTAAAATCGTCTGTTTCTTTTATACTTTTATTTTAATAGAATTTTAATAGAATTTAATTTATATATTAGTCATTTTAGCAATTTTATCCAAAGTAGCATTAGAAATAATATATATCACTTCTCCATTAAAATTTATAGGACCCTACAATAAAATTAATTTGTGCTTAATATCAACACTACGAAAATTTTTATCAATCGCTTCCAAATTTTGACCTAAGTTTCAAATCTCAACCCTGTGGGTTTTTACATCGGCTACAACGTTTTCGTCTTTGTTCGTAAATAATAATTTAACTGTACTAAATAGTTTACAGCCGTATAATTCAACGTATAACTTAGTCACAGCAACGCGTGGCCGGGTCTGCTAGTTTTTAATAAAAAATTGCTTAGATCTAACAAATAAATAGTTTTATTTAATATATTAAAATATAACTTGCTTATTTCCTATAATAAATCATAATAGAATACGAAAAGTATGGTTATTGCATTATGTTCAAAAAGAAAGTTTTATGCATATTTTTAAAAAGTACTTTGTAGAGTGCAATAAAGCGAATGATTAAATCGAAAATGCACATAGGTTTGATTTCATCCCTTTTTATTGTGCAAACAAGACAGTTTTATTTGTTTCAAACGTTAATTTTAAAGTTATTACAAAAAAAAAAAAAAAAAAAAAAAAAAAATCCCTTTTCGGCAAGCTTAAAGGCAAAGGTAGATTCCTTTTCGTTAATGTTACAAATGTAAATAAATTTTACATATGCGTTAATACATAGCCAATGGCTTTGTTCTCACACATTGAATTTTTTACGTCGCTATTCTGTTTTCAAGAAATTTAATTTTCAGCAAAAAAAGGATTTTATTCAATCTACTTAAAATTTTAGGCTAAATTTATTGGTCTGTAAATGCTTCAATTTTTTTTTTAATTCAAGCTCATAATATTTGAACAAATAGAAGTCTTAAAGATATATAATCCCAGCAATGGTAAATCCCGGAGGGGGCTATTGGGCTACACCCCCCTCCCCACCCAAGCTTAATTAAAATTATAATTTTTATATAAATTCCATATAACTGAGGTTCAATCTCTTTCTTTTAAAGAAAAAATAATAGAAACGTGAAAATGCACTTGTGACCTTAGTATGGTCAAGCACTGGTAAGCCTGGCGTTACTATGGTCAAGTCAAATACAGTTAAGTGGTAGCGGTTTTTAGATAGTTATTTCATTGAAATTTTTATTGAATTATTGAAAGTTTTGTATTGTTTTTTTATGATTCTTATTGTCAGATGAGTAAAAATTGTAAAGTGAAACTGTTTTGGAACATTAACATTAGTTAACATTAGACCATTTGGCATCGCTGAATTTCAATGTTAATTGTTATGAATTTAGTAAACTGTATGATTTGGCGAGATTTTGGGGGTAAAACCTGCGACTTATCAATGAAATTTGTGATTTGGCGGCAAAATTTGATAGTTAACGACGAAAGTTTTGAATTGGCCACAAAATTCGTTGTCTGACGACAAAATTTGGCGAGTTTGGCGATGGAGAAAGGCAGCTTTGGCGTCATTATATTTTCTTTCCATGCGAATTCCTCATATCTCTTCACAGACCAATATCTTGTTCCGACGAGATAAATAGTCAAAGGAAGCTGTAACTTATTACTCTCAATCGTAAGTTTTAAATTCTTGCCTAAACCGACATTCTAAACTATTCACCACAAACGATATTTGTATTAAGATTGACGTATTATTTTAATTTTATATTTTTAAATGATTAATTAAAGCGTTTAACATGGTTTTTAATTAACACACTTTTATTAACTTGATATGATGCAACTATTAATGTATGTAACGGAATTTTGCAGTCAATTTTTGGTAACTTCTTGTCGTCCGAAAAACCTGAAATTTTGCACACGACTTCATAATAAATGGCAATACTAGATACAAGTATTTCCAGGCACTTTTCTCATCAGGGGCAGGTTCCAGGGGCAAACAAAAAATCTATACTTATACAAAACTATCGTATGTGACACAGGATTTGGACGTATTTATACAATGTAGAGTGGCAACAATAATTTTTTTTTAATAAAGATTTTAAAGTATGTAATAGTCACGGAGTAATATTAATTAAGTAATAGTAATTATTACTCCGTGGTAATAGTTTTCTAAAGTCTTTATTAGTTCACTTTTCAATAAAAGTGTGTTCTTTCTTTGTTTTTTTTTTTAAATGGTATAATTTTATTTATCAAAATAAGGGAATTTGAGTAATGAAATACTTTAGTTTAAATTTAAGTTTTTATGAAAGTAAACTTCAACGGAAAATTCATTAAAATCGTCCCTAGTTTATTTGTCAAAGGGATAATACCTTAATGTCCCCAAATTTATTACTTTTTCTATCATACCAGTTTAATTTGTTTAGCAACGATTTACACGATTTTCTTTCTTTTTTTATTTTTTTACGATGACATTTATCTTTTACATTATAGCATCTATGTCATAAAGCTAAGTCTAAATCTGCTTAGCCCTAAGATATGTTGATTTTATTTACAAACTAGCTGTTACCCGCGACTTCGTTCACGTGGAAATTTTAATGTGTATGTGTGGGAACTGACTGTTTGATCATAATATGTAATGTAATGAAACCTTGTCATTGTGGTGCTGTGCAAAACAGAGTCTGATAAAGTATACTCAAAAAAATTTGTAACTCATTGAAAGCCAAAATAAAATGCCGAAATAAGTAAATAAAAAGTTATCGCCAGCTTGGCGATAAAAATTTAAAATTCGTTCATATGGATCCTGTACTAAAAGAGTACTACGTTATGGAAGTATAAAAAATGGGTCGTCAATTATGAATTGTATTTGGAAACCTTTCTTTGTATGATTTTAGTTCACTATTGCACAATATTAATCTGGTTCTAATAACAATTTGGTGACTGGCGAACTAAAGTTTTAATTATGTGATGAAATTCATACAATATTTATGAGTTTCAAATTTTTTTTTTTTTTTTTTTTTTTTACAAAGAAATGATTTTTTTTTTTTTTTCATCTCCCGGCGAATTGTTGAATAATATTTTAGTTTTTAAACAATTTTGGTCGGCTTTGCCCGCTTCGCAGGCAAACTCTTTTCTATATAGCTTTATGAAAAAAAAAAAAAAAAAAAAAAACTGAAATCGGTCAGAAGCTCGCTTTGAGTTCCCGCTGGCTTCGGCAGTGACTTGTTTGTCCTTGCAATCTCCGGTGACTGTCCCTATTGCCTGCGACAATGGTTTACCCGTGGGCTTCCATGTGGGTGCTTATCATATATGAAAGTTTCGATACGGACAGTATCGAAAAATTTGAAGTAGCTCTTTTATATCTGAATCCCAGTTACATATGAACAACATTATACGTGATGTACATAATATTTGCTCTCAAGTTATTTCCTATATTTATTTGATTTAATCGATCAACCATAGAATGACAGCAATTTAAAGCCACATATAATAATTAAATATGCTATGATCGGCTCTTTCTATCGCATGAGACAATTATTATTATTTTTATTATTATTATTTTGGGGTTATATTATACTTCATGTTTGGTTAATAGTAATTGGTATATAGAAAAATAAATAAATTGATTAATATGTAAACTTGATCATGGTACAGCTTTCATGCCGGCGACTTTTGAATTTTTGTTGCCGTTTTAGACCAAAATATAATTTATGCGATTATTATTCCTATACGCAAGCGAAGTGTGACGTCACTAACCGTCCGTGGATGCAAGAAAATGATTTCCTATGTTAATCGCCCATTGGATTTTTTGTAACAAATTATTAAAAATCGAGGAAAATTATTTACCGATTTTAATCCCCGTATTTGGGTTTATATATATGTATTAGTTATGTGCATGCGTTAGATTGAGTTATTTTGCTGTCAAATTGACAAAATTTTAATTTTAAATTTCAAAACTCTGTCGTTCTTGGCGCTCATTGTATTTGGGGTCAAAAACGTAATACGAAAATTAACATGCCAGATGTATAATTTCGTAATATGCATTGTACGAAATATTGTTTCATATCAGTCATTACTCTCTTAATATAAGTTGTTAAAATATCCATGGTTTTTGAAAGGAATTAAATTATGTTCGTCAAATAATTTGGCGATATTTTTTTTTTTTTTTTTTTTTGCTGCCAAGGACGACCGATATCAAATCCATTCCGCTGCAACATATTAGTATTTTATATCAGATACTTTATTTAGACATTTGAAAACAAATTTGACTTCAAATTATGATAGAATATTTATCATTTTCCTTTTAATTAGTATATTAGTTGGATATTTATTGTGTTAATATCATCCTTTGAAATGAAATTTTTGTTTTCAATCGAATATGGAAGTTTGCCATTTTTTTGTCTAGAGTTTTGAAATTAAAAATTCAAATTTTGTCAATTTTACAACACAAATAACTTTATCTAACGCATGGACATGATGACTAATGCATATCTATATTTAAATATAAGGATTAAAATCGGGAAATCATTTTCCTCGATTTTTAATAATTTTTTACAAAAAATCCAATGGGCGTTTAACATAGGAAAAAAATTTCTTGCATCCACGAACGGCCAGTAACGTCATCACTTCGCTTGCGTATTTCTTTCTATCTTTTCCTCGGCGAAAAATGTCCGATCTACTTCAGCATCAAAATTAAAAAAAATGTCCAGAATTAGCTTTTATGCCAAGCGTGTTTCATCCGCCGTACTAAAAAAAAAAAAAAAAAAAAAAAAAAATCTGAATTAGAGGTATATAAAACTAGTTGGCATAGGTGGACTCTGCTCAGTTCCCCATCATATTTATGTTCTCATAAAGTTCTAGTGCGAGACATATTATAAACATGTTAAAAGAAATGAATTTGACCAAAGCTTGATACAGTGACAGAATGAAATCCCCGCCTAAGAGGCTATCCACCGTTCACTTCGATATATTTATCTTATTGTAATCTATTAATTTATTTTATCAGGTTCAGTTCCGTTGTTTAGTTTTCATGCTACTATTTCCAATGCAATAATCCTCAAAATTCAGATTTATATGAAAAATTTACAATATCGCTATGTTGATAAAATCGTAAATTACGAAAAATTTACGAAATTTTCCTATTAGAATATTTCTATTCAATCATGTTCAAACAAATATCATAAATGTAATTTTGAAGTTGTCTAATGTATTTATGATCCTCAAAATGGAAGTTTATGCTCAATTTTGCCTTATTCTGACATGTTAAGTAAATCGTAAATTTCAAATAAATTACGAATTTTTTAAATTGGAAAAATCATTGTCTATGATATTCATGCCAGTATCCTAAATAATATTTCGAAAGTGGTTTGACATCTTTACGATGAAAATATCCCTCAAGATTGACATTTATGTGAAATTTTGCTCTATTTTGCCATGTTAAGAAATTCGTAAATTTCCAATAACTTACGAAATTTTTATATTGGAAAATTCCTAGTCATCAATATTCATGCCAGTGTTCGAAATAATATTTCAAAAGTAGTCTGACATCTTTACGAGGAAAATATCTCTCAAAATTGACGTTTATGTGAAATTTTGCCCTATACTGCCATGTTAGGAAATTCGTAAATTTCTCATAACTTGCGAACTTTTCAAAGTAGCATATTTATAGTTACTGATGTTCATTCCGACATCAAAACTGATATTTTGAAACTGGTCTGACATTTTTACAGTAAAAAGTTTCCATTTAATGCACGTTTAAGTGAATTTTTGTCCTATTCTTCCATGTTAAGAAAATCGTAAATTTCTAATATCTTACGAAGATTTTAAATTCGACTGTTGTAAATGAATAGGGTTCTTCCCAGTGTCGAAAGTAATATTTTAAAACTGATCTGACCTCTCTGCGATCATTTGTTCGTGAGATATCGTGTTAACAGACTAACAAACTAACGGACTAACACACTAACGGACTGACACACTAACACACTAACACACTAACAGACACCCTACAGACAGACACCATACAAATTTTTTCATTTTCGGATTCCCCACACCTGAAAACGTGTAAAAAAGTCAAAAAACCGAGGTCGAAAATTTTCACGATTACCTAAGTTCCCCATACCTATAGTATGATGGAGAACTAAAAATGCTATGAAATAAAATTCAGAAGAAATATGTTAGATTTGTAATAATACTATTTTATTTTAAAATTATAAAGTGTCATTTTCTCATCGACCAATTTAACATTTAGTAATTTTTTTATTTTTCGCGTGAAAGTATATTTCATTTTATGTTGAAAGCAATAAATAAATAAATAAAAATATCTCGTAAACGTTTTTTGGCAACAATTAAAATTTTAAATGGCTTATAGTAAGTCAATTACCAGTTCATTATTTTCAGATTTTAATTAATTTTAAAAAATCTAATCAAATTTCCGGTATAAATAGTAGCCTATGTTCTATTCCAGACTATTCTCTATCTCTGTACCAAATTTCATCCAGATCCATTTAGCCGCTGTGGCGTGATTGAGTAACAAACATCCATCCATCCATCCATCCATCCAAACTTTCGCATTTATATATTAGAATAGATTTATTTATTTATTTATCAACTTTTATTTTATTTGTTTAAAATCGCGGATAAAATTTTATTTCATTTTTCTCAGTAGTTTATTACATTCTTGTAATTGTGACGTCATATTTTCCGTTAAATTTAACATTTTTTTTATTTTTTTATTTATTTTTTTTTTAAATCAGGCTATTATATTGTTTAAAAACATGATTAAAATTTTATTATATTTTCAGTGATCTTTTTTATTATCGTTTGCACGTGACATATGCATCAGATTATAAATTTTTCTAAAGAGCATTTCCTCGTGACGTCTGGTTGTTGGCAAAAAAGCGCGCTCGACTTTCCCGCGCCCCTCCCACCATTGATTTTCCGTAGGTAATCCGCCATCGCTATGCTTTACCCAAGCCTTTTTGCCAACCACTCATAAAAGTTGAGATGTTTGTTTACAAACAAGGAACTGCCCTATATAGAAAATGTCGGCTATATAGAACAATTGACGAAAAATCATTTTTTAGCTTGTAACTTCTAAGCAATTGGAGCTATCGAAAAAGTTTAAATACAAAAATTGTTGCTTAGGGTAAGGCGGTCATTCGCTTGATTTGAAATTTTTTCCTATTTTCCATATTAAAGAAATTATGGGCAAATGAAAATTTCCACCCCCCACCATTTCCACCCCCCTTTGAGCTGGATACCCCATCTACGAACTCGACCGAGATTTTTACTGTCCTGACAACATATCCTGAGCTGGTTAAATTTAAATAAAAATTACTTCAGTTATCGTGTTCACAACTTAACATGGGAAAAAGCATTATACATATATATATATATATATATATACATATATATATATATAAACTTTTGAACGGACGCCTACCGGAGGCCATTTTGGGGTGATGAAAACTCTACAGAAAGTTAGAGAACGCTTCTACTAGTGCAAGGCAAGGGAGGACGTGGAGAAATGGTGCAAACCTGTGATGCATGTGCAGCACGTAAGGGCCCAATGAAACGAAGCCAAGGAAGACTACAACGATATAATGTAGGAACACCCTTTGAACGGATTGCACTTGACATCGTGGGTCCTTTGCCACGGACCTCCAAGTGCATCCTCGACGTAATGGATCATTTCACCAAGTGTCCTGAGGCATATCGCATTCGCGATCAAGAGATCACTGTCGCAGAGGTCCTAGTGCAGCAATGGGTGTCAAGGTATGGCACGCCCCTACAACTTCATACGGACAAAGGTACGAACTTTACCTCTGCTGTTTTCAAAGGACTGTGTCAATTACGTGGCATAGACAAAACCCAGACAACACCCTTACATCCCCAGTCAGACCGCATAGTCGAGAGGTTTAACCGTACCATCCTGAATAACCTCTCTCTTCTAGTATCAAGAAACCTGCAAGATTGGGACTTGAAGTTTCCATTGTTTCTACTGGTTTATCGAAGTGCTGTCCATGAAACCACCGGCTATACTCCAGCTCAGATACTGTTTGGACGCGAACTTCGTCTTCCATGTAATCTCCTGTTTGGTTGTCCACTAGATGCACCTTCACCGCCTGAGGAGTACTTCCAAGATCTCCTAGCACGATTAGAAGACGTACACAACTTTGCTCGGGAGCGGATTCACATGGCAACAGAGAAAATGAAGACAAGGTACGATCTAAAGGCTACACAATATGAATTCAAGGAAGGAGACAAAGTTTGGTTTTTATATCCTGTTCGACGCAAAGGACTCTCTCCTAAGCTACAGTGTAACTGGGATGGACCCTACACAGTATTTAAAAGACTGAATGATGTTGTTGTAAGCATTGCTAAAACACCTTTATCAAAACCGAATGTGGTTCACTATGATCGGCTAGCCAAGTACCACACGTAATGGTAATGTTCAAATTTAAAATATAAATATTTGTGAAATTTGTGTATGTGTGATGTGAATATTTGTATATAAATATTTGTACTTATTCGTAAATTTTATAAATATTTCCCACTTGGTTTTGTCTGTAATTTTATTTTATTGTTATATGGAACTTAGTTTTTTTTTTTTTTTTTTTTTTTTTTTTTTGGTATTTTAGATTGTTTAATTTTTTTAGTTTCCCTACCTGACAAAGGGTTGCACTGCCCGGGACGTGCAGTCCTTGGGAGAAAGGCAGTGTTGCGAAATTGTAAATAGTTGTATTTATTTTTGCATAAATTCTTTCAAAGAGGCTTAGTAAGTTGATAAAATGTTAATTTTCTTCATTTCGAGATTTTCTTCGCGTTAAAATAGCTTAATCTTCCCTTTAAAACGCATTGGAAGCTCCTGTAAGGCAAGTAATGGATTTGGCACCAAATATGGCGACTTTTTGCCCTTGGCGAATTTTGGCGAGAAAATCCTTATTTTCGATATACCAAAGATGGACGTTCTAATGTGATTGGTTAGGAGTTACGGTAAATTTCCCGAACAGTCTGGGTCCGACAGAGTAGTATAAAAGGAAGTCCAGCGCGGCAATTCCGGGTCAGTCTGAAATTAGCTTCCGCCAATGTTGCATCGCTAATGAAAGAGCTGTAAGCCACTTTGGAAATACAATTGCATTGCTGTATGTGTTAATGCTGTACAGTGTATACTGTGGATTTGTTGTTGACAGCTGTCAATTAAGCTGTGTTTGGAATTGGAGTTTATACCTGATTTGTAGACCTGTATTCTTCTGGAATTTTCTGTGAATAAACTACTGAATTTTTGCAATCCTCTTATTCTCGGACAACTTACAAACCCCCAAGTAGGCAACTATATACATGATCATTTTACTTAAAAAATACCAAATGAATATATCAAGTATTTCTTTAGATATTCAACAAGTGTAAAAATTCAAAAGATTCTAATTTGTCCACACTCTGTGTATTCGTAAAAGATTAAGGACTATTTTAAAGCATCATGCTTATACATTTTTGTTACATATTGGCTGACAGGTGGCACTGTATGCGCTACAGCTTCCCCCGTGTATGGGGAGAATATATCTAAGCTTCTAGCATAAATGCCCTGATTTTCATATGTGTGGTGACCATTATGAACTGACATGAAGTCTCAGTTTCCATACCGTATTAATGTACCATGTTTTACAGTAGGTGTTCAAATTATAAGGGATTTTTTTTTTTTTTGGACATTTTTTCGATTATCTAAAAAAAAAAAAAAAAAAAAAAAAAAAAAAAGTAGACAAAATAGCCTGAAACATCATGAATGCAAAGAACATTTAAACTAATATTTTCCACTCTCGATTTAGTCAATAGTGCAGTTAGTAGACCAACCACAAATTGAAGAAGAGCGAAAGTGCTTTGGATCACCCTGCATCACAAAAAGCTAGAAATGACTTGTACCTTTAATACATTGTTGCACATATTATGTACAATATTTGTATGTTTTGGTGCAAGAATGTTGCAATTATTTAATCAGATACATTTATTTATTTATTTTTATCAGTTCATTTTGTCAAGTGTATCAAATAGAAATTAATTTGTACCTATGAAAAGTTTTGTCGATAGACGTGATATATTTGTACTTTTTTAGATGTTCCTGTACACGAACCATTTACTTGATCCCAACGAAAAGTTTAATATAGCACTCCTATATGATATAGATTCAGAATATCGAGTTTGAATTATCTTTTACTATTTTTTTTTTAGATATGCTGATAACAGACAGACACCACACACACAAACACACACAGAAACCAACCACTAAAAACTATTTTTCGGATTAAGGGGACCTCAAAGCGTGTAAATTTAGGAAAAATTCAATTCGAAATTCTGACCGCAAAACAATACTTTCTCTGCCATATATATGGGAAAGTAAAAGCTAAGATATATATATTAATTAGAGTAAATGTCATAAAAAATTATTTTGCTTATATGTTTTTATATTTATTTTGAATAATTAATCTTCCTTTAGAAAAATTAATATGGTCATTAGGATTTTTAAGTAAATGTTTATTTTTGATGAATTGGATTTATCTATATTTGTTTTAAGTTTGGCATTTTCTCAGAAATGTTCAATTTTCGCAATTATCAAAATAGTTTTATTAAATTTTAAAAATATGTTGCAGAATAAAATGAGTTTAAAAGTTTCTTATAATTTGAAGGAAAAAATATATTTTAGATTATGTTACACGTTTTAATGAACTTAATGTAACTTTAAAAATATATTATTTAGAATTTCCTGCAAATATATTTTAAATAATTTCTATCTAATGATATCAGAAATTTCTCCATTTTTTACGCTTTTCCTGTTTAGATGAAATTTAATAGTTCGCTACTAGAAATATGTCTTTTATTTAACATTTTTTTCTTTTTTTTTTACAGCAATTAAAACTTTTCATTTTTTTTTCTAGAATAACCAATTTTAATGAGTAAATTTAATCATTTCTAAGTAAGAGGTATGAGTTTTCGTTAATAAAATAAAAAATGTAAAATTATTTATTAATAATTATCCATATTTAGAAAAAATTAAATATCTGAATTCTTTTATATAAATTCTCAAACATTTAACGACGATTTGATATTTTTAATATATGCGCTTTCCAAATTTTTACAGTCGAAGTCTTTAATTTATTAATTTATTTAAGTTTTCTTGTATTTTAAAAACATGCATAGTGGTGTAATTTTTACGGCAGGACGTTTTTAAATCTATTCTTCCATA
Source organism: Salticus scenicus (assembly GCA_963930645.1). Lineage (NCBI taxonomy): Eukaryota > Metazoa > Arthropoda > Arachnida > Araneae > Salticidae > Salticus > Salticus scenicus. The sequence goes on from OZ005661.1 coordinate 87,582,395, forward strand.
TAAATGTATGCAGTAACTGTGTTTCATTCCTTAGCCTCGGTTACTGTATTCACTCTTAACAGACTTAAAAAAGAGGAGGTTTCCAATTTTAACCGTATGTTTTTTGTTTGTTTGTTAACTCATAACTTCTGAACGGATGTTCCGAATTTGATTTTTTTTTTTTCGTAAAGACCTTCGTCTGAAATAGGTCCCATTACGATATCTTTAAGATCTAAACAAAATACAAGATGCCTACTAAAGTCAGACCTCACTCTTTAACTACTGAACGGCTGCAGCTATAGTCATGAAAGTTCTACGTAGATATATTAAATATCATGTGCTACGAGATGAAAACGCTTAAAGCGCTACCTGGATGAAAACAGTGAAGTTAGCGTTCCCATCTCGGAAACGACAAAAGATAGGAATAAAAAGGGAATTACAAATTTGTAGAGCAAAATCGATCTAGAACGAAAAAAGCATTTTATAGGCATAAATGTTAAAAACAGAACACTTAAAACGTGCATTTCTTTGTTTGCAATTCCCTGCGCTGTTGCATATCGAAACGATCTCAGAAAAAGAATATAACAATTTATCATTATACAAATTTTATTTTCGATTTTCAAAGTTCTGTCCGTCAAGTGCAATGTTCATTTGTACTGTTTTTTGAACTTTACAGTGCACACGTCGTAGTGTAGTAAAGACACGTATGCTACGTAAAATTCAAAGTACTGTCACTGTATGCAATCACATCGATTAGCGCATACTCGCTTTTCTATACTTAGACACGATTTTTATTGTTATTAAATAACCATTCTGTAGTTAAAATGATAGGAATGATATTTAGTGGACCCTTGTATGTCTGTCTGTTTCCATGTTCTTTGTTCACCTCTAACATTTTAACGGACGCTACGATTTTGATATATTTTTTTTGTTGGGGAAAAGCTTGGCCCGAGGAAAATTCCTTTATAAAATAGTTAGGTTTTAAACAAAAGATGTTCATCTGTGTGTTTTCATACTTTTTTGATTGTCTTTGACGTGTCCACCTATAACTTCTTAAAGGAAGCCCCAATTTTGATGCTTTTTGGTTTTAGAAAAATCTTAGCCTAAAATACTCTGTGACTGTCTGCTTATTTATTTATTTATTTTCGTTGCTGTTTTTTGCGAAGGGAATGATTTTTAATCTAGGACTTCTAAATGAATGCTCAGATCTTGTTACTTTTTTTTGGAAGGTTTTGGCGTGTAACTATTTTTGTGGGCATTGGGAATACTCATACACATTTTCCAGTTACATAAATTCAAAGTTGCTTTTTTTTTTTTTAGTTGTGCTACTTTTCTTGCCGGGGTGTGATATGTGAAATCGCCTTCCAAGGACTTCCTATGTTCTACAATATGTATATAATTCTAAAAACAAAGAAATGAACACTTTTCCGAAAAAAAAAAATAATACCGAATTAAAAATCAATCATTATTTCAAAGTACAGTCGGTAACAAAAGTGTCCGAACACTAGCAAAAATTCCTATGTAAAAAAAGTACACTTCATACGGTTTTGTTAAATAAATCCTTATCGAATCCTCTTCTTAGTCAGTCTAAGAACATGATTCGACAAGGATTTATTTAACAGAACCGTATAAAGTGTATTTTTTTTACACAGGAATTTTTGCGACTGTTCGGACACTTGTTACCGACTGTACTAAAAAAAAAAAAAATGAAAACTAACACAAACTGGAATTGCAAATCATCAAAAGTTCACAATGAAAACTAGTAATTCATAAAAACATAAACCTCGAATTGGGAGGGATGTTCACTGCTTTAAAGTGGATGTAAATAATAAATCAGTTTTATGCAATGATAGAACAGTAAAGACGCTAATTATTGATGATGAATCATTTTAGTCAACAGGTTATTTATCGGTCGCAAACCAAATTTATATATATATATATATATATATATATATCAAATTTTATTTAATTTTGCGCTGACTTTAAAGATTATGATTACAGTGGTGGACATAATTATAAGACTCCTATCTAATTTGACAAATAGTGAAAGAAAAGATTCAGAGCTTAAAAATATTTAATCAAATACGTCAAAAACATAAATTTATTCTGTTATCATATATGGTTATTTAATATTTTATAATAATGATATTTTCATACAATTTAATAAAAAAAAACTTAAAAGCATAATGGACAAAATTATAAGACACCATCTGTTTTTTCCAAATACAGTGGTCAACATAATTAGCAGACACTAATGGTCAAAAAGAAAATGCTCTAACATGGTTATTTAATATTTGGTGGAGCCACCATTGTTTTTTAAACATGAAAGATGCGATTCGGCATCGAATCTATCAATTCTAACAAAATATCGCAAAACAGTTCTTCCCAAGTACATTTTATGCCATTCTTTAGGTCTTCGACGCATATAAACTGCCTCCCATTTCGGTAAACCGCACGAGCTAAGATCCCCTGCAAGTTTACGATGGGATCTGGGGAGCGAGAAAGCCATGGGAGAACATTGATACTTTGCTCTGAAAGCCACTTTTTTGTTTCGTTGTGATGTATGAATTGGTGCATTATCGTGCTGGAAAGTGTAGTTTTCTCCACAAAGAAGTTCACCGTATATGGCTAGTTGATCTTTAAGAAGATTCTTATACTTTTCGGAATTCATTCTTGAATGCACAAAAACAATATCCGTTTTCTCTTAAGCCGAAAAACTAGCCCAAACCATTACTGAGCCTCCACCCATTTGGCGGCTCATTAGTACATGATGGGAGTTCCGTAAATTATGCAAATAATATTGAATCCCGTCAGGACCATCCAGGTTAAACTTTTTTTCATCAGAAAATAACACAGAGTACCATTTGGAGGTCCAGGCCATAGTTTGTTTAGCGAAGTTTAGACGCTCCATTTTGTGCCGGCTTAGAAGCGATGGTTTTTTTCTTCATTTTTTTATATTTCACAAAGGAAGAATTATGCAACACCCTGCGAATGGTTCTCCTTGAACAATTCAGTTTCAAAGCATTTTTAATGCCTGTAGTGATCATCTTATTCTGTGTAGCGAGCGAAAGCACATGGAGTCTGTCTCTCGAGGACAAGCAAAGAGTACGTCCAGATCTTTTAATCACCGATCCATTTCCTCTTTTCAAAACATTTCTAATTGCACATCTAGAGCGTTTAATAACTTTTGAAATATTATTAATTGAATACCAGTTCCATTTAATCTCCAAATTTCGTGAATTTCACTTTCTTTTAATTCTGTACCTCGTGGCAATGTTTGTAAATGCGTGAAGTCGGTTATCGTCTGCTTTAGTTAACTGCTGACGTCATAACAGCGTGCAGAAAATTTGCATATCGCACATTATTTTCGAAAAAAAGCAGGTGTTTTAATTAAAACGTTAGGGTGTCTTATAATTTTATCCATGGTATTTTTATTTTTATTTTTTTTATTAAACTCTATAAAAATATCATTTCTGTAAAACAATTACGTGTGATAACAGAATAAATTTATATTTTTGACGTATTTGATAAAACATTTTTAAGCTCTGAATCTTTTCTTTCACTATTTGTCAAATTAGATAGGTGTCTTATAATTATGTCTACCACTGTAATAATAGTGTCTATGTTGTCTGGCGAAGGAATTTCTTTTTCACTTTTAGTCGCAATTTACAATTCCAATTTATGTTAATTTTTCATAAAACTTTATCGAACAAATACTTTAACTTACAAATTTTATGAAAAACTATTTATGATACACTTTGCAGGCAATGTGTAAATATTTTCCTGCAAAAATGTATTTTAAATTTTATTCGTTTGAAATACTTTTTACAAAGAATAAAAAATGAATCTGGTATGAAACAACCACACGACTTCCATTACCCACTATTCCACGTATTATATGCATTTTTCGCAGATGTGATCAGAAAAGGTAATGTCATCATAAAACATAAAATTGATCTAACGAAGTAGAAACCTAAAATATTTCCTGTAAGAGAAACGTAATAAACGTATAAAGGCTTGTAAAACAAAGTTTACATAACAAGTTAAAAAGTAAGGGGAAAAAAATAGTAGTTATTTTTTCAAACATCAGTTTCCGAGATCTAAAACTGACTAATAACTACTTAATACATGAGAAAGGGTATCTAAAATAGTTTTATGTAACAATTTTTAAGAAAATCGTTTGAACCATTTTTGAGACACCAACATTTTACGAAAACTTTGTATACTCATTTATTGACCTGAAAACAACAATTACATGCAAAAGGATATTTAAAAGGGAGCTAATATGGCTAGTTTGAAAAAAAAAATCTTTACAGTCGTTTTTAAAGGAACGTACTTGTGAGACCTGAAATTGAGCTATTTATACAGGACGCTTATCTTTTTCCTGTACTAACCAATGATATCATTCGAAGGGAGATCTAATAAAGTGTTTATATAGCAATTTTCAAGAAAATCGTTAGAGTTGTTTTTGAGATATGGACTTACGGTATCACTTCCGGTTTTTCAATTTTCACCAAAATTTGGAAAATTCATCTATACACAAGATATGTCTCATATTTTAAGTTTCGTCATTCTATCTTTATTAGTTTCAGAGATATGATAGCCAGAAGATTTTCCACATACACGCGCACATACACACAAACGTACATAGTAACTCACAGACCAATTTGCTAAAAACTAATTTTTGGTCTCAGGAGGCCTGAAAACGTGTAAATCAGGTGAAAACTCGATATCGAATTTTTGAATCGAATACAATACTTCCATTACCTACGGTAGTCGAGTAATGGAATTAAAAATTCGCATGTGGCATGCCTAATCTTGCATCTTAAGTTGTAATACTATGTATAGTAATTAACAAAAAGAGAAAATAGTGTATCTGCCACAGTAGATTATTTTTCGTATAAAAATTATGCATGATTTATGACCACGTAAAAATTATTTTCATTACTGAAAACATCTCGTAGAGTTTTGTTCGCGAAGTAGTTCTAAAAATTGTTATGACATTTCCTGGAGAAATTCATATGATTAAACCGAAGTAATTTTAAATCTCGATATTTACAAGATGCGAAAAACATATCATGGAATTAGCAGTTGTGTCTTAATGAGCAATTTAAAAGAGGAATTCGGGAATAGTAACGTAATTTTATATTCTGTCTAAATAATAATAATTAAAAGAAAAAAAAAAAATGCTTTTTAAAAGTTCAAGTTAGTAATCATATACAATAGTCATAAAAATGTTGAAGTTGAATTTGTCACGGTGCATTTAGTTTTGAATTTTAGAAAAAATTGTTTTATGACATTTTCTACTAATTGTATTTTATCATAACAAAGTAAATATTTTTCTGCCTCAATAATTTTAAACATGCGTATTTGTCAAAAAATGATCAAAAGTCTCAAATTTCAGTAAACAATCTCTCATTAAGAATTTTTCGAATGAAATATTTACGGAGAAGTTAAAATCAAACTAATGTTCAGCAGAAATTTAAAAAGATACATCATTAGTAGACTTGTGTTTGGTACACTAACTTGTTGCTTTGCATTAAAAGTTATGAATTTTCTTAAAGATTCTTAGAAGGATTCAATTAAGATAAGTGAAAAAAAAAATGTTTTGATTGTATAATTTCGCCTAAAAATTCTATTCTTAAATGTGTACTTCGGAGTATTTCTTTGTATGGTTTGTTTAGTTTAGTACTTCATTAGCGTAATTAAAATGTTTATTCCTATTGTAATTTAACAAGTCATCAATGTTGTTTTAAAACCAAATGTTTTTTTTTGTACCAAAAACTTTAAAATATGTTTTCTCCGAACACCGAATCTAAAGATAATATTCCATGTTTCTCGAAATTTTCTGAAAAATAAAAATAAAAATTTATTTCTGAGATAGCCTTTTAATTAGAACAACCGAGAGAAATTTTATCTGAAGTTGCGAATAAAAGTTTAATTTTTTTTTTTTTTTTTTTTTTTGTTATATAACGCATGCCAATTAACACGTTTATGTAATTAAAATTATTTGTATTTGAAATTAAAAGAAAAACTAGTATGTTGTGGTCATCACAAAACTTCCTTTTTTAATATTATTTATAACTCCATCTACCAGTGAACATGTATACAAATTTAATCATGATAGTTACTCACAATTGAAATTTTTGTATGCAGATTGATGTTATTTTAACAGCTGACGTCACTGCGGTGCTTTTAAGCTGCGTCACTTAGAAGCCCCGAATTCAATAAAGATTTTTGTTTTTTATAATATCTATCTCACACACAATGTTTGATGCATTTGCATATAACAGAAGCCGAGAAATAGTCTTCCCGTTAAGGTGCCTACCTTATGCCAGAGGTGATTTTTTTCTTTTTTAATAAATGAATAATCGCCTATTTATGTGCATTATACGATAGAATATAGTAAAAAACAGTGAATAACCTGAAAAAAAAAAAAAAAAAATTGGCGAATTTTAAAATATTTTGATATTTAGGCTCAAAATATGCATAAAATTAGCGAAAAAAAGCACTTTTACAAAACATCATAAGTCAAATTTAAATAAAAGGTACAGTCGGCTGCAAAATTATTCGAGCACTAGCAATAATCCTTGCCAAAAAAAAGTACACTTAATACAGCTTTGTTAAATAAATCCTTGTCGAGTCATGTTCTTAATCAGTCTAAGAACATGATTCGACAAGGATTTACTTAGAAAACAGTCTTAAGTGTACTTTTTAAATATAGGAATTATTGGCTAGTGCTCGAATAATTTTGCAGCCGACTGTATTTTTATTCTGTTAATTTCATTTAGATTATTGAAAGGTCCTTAAGAGAGTGAACTACTCTCAAAACTATAACCATGTTATTTAATATTTTAGAGAAGATAACATTTTTACATGCTGAAAAAATCATGAATATACATGACAGTTTATAACTTCTATCGACAAAATAATAATAATAATAATAATAATAATAATAATTTAGCTAGATTCATTGTCGTAGTTCAATCCCTAAAACAACTCCTCTAGAGTATTTTGTCAAAGTTTCATAACGTTCCAATTATAACTTTTGGAGTTATGATATTTTGTGATAAAGCAAAATGTTAAAAATCTCATTTTGAAAAAAAGCAGAAAACATAGTTAAAAACCAGATTTTACCTATTAAATAAAAAATAATTTTAATAAGTTCCTGATTAATTTCAAAGTTTTTTATTTTATTTTTTAAATTAATTTTATATTCAGTAACAAATTTTGATGCTTATACTGAGTATAACATTTATGTAATCAAACATTTACGGGTCATTTCCGGTCACTTCCGTTTATTTCCGGTTTCAAAAACTGGCGACTGACTAATATTAAAATGCCAGTAACTCAAGTTCTAACCAAGATAGAAACCAAATTCAAACTGATTTAGAAAGCTAAAATATCGGGCTTTAATACTAACCAAAAAATAGAAAATCAGAGGTCTGACTGAAAATTGCATTTTAAAGGTAGGCAGGCACCTTAACGGAAAATATTACTGTATAGCGTCACCTGTTGTCCTATATATTCATCCAAATTAAATCGGCTTAGTTTTTCAAAATCAATCAAATCAGCTTAGTTTTATATGCATCTTACATACCATGTTTTGTGCATTTATAAATCATAGAAGATGACGTATTGTCTTCCAGTGAACAAGGTTATATTGCAGTATAGCATAGCTACCTGTCGCCTAATATGTTCCTTTGAAATGCCATGGTTTTTATTCATGGCCTTCACACATATCACTTTTTTTTTCCACTTACACAATATAGAAGTTCTAATGTAACGTTCCCCTAAATAGAGAAGATTGCAGTAAGTCATCGCCAACTGCTGGACGATGTATCCCAAAACCAAAACAGCATCAATTCAAACCAAGAGGTAACTAAATATTAAGTTTGGTTAAATTCCATTCATCAGTTCGTGAGATAAAACGTCCACGAAATTCTACTAACACACAAACCGACTATCATACCAACCGAATGACAGACATTTTTTCTTTTTTTAATCGAATCCTATTCATGTCTCAAAACGTGTAAATCCATGGAAAATCGGTTCTTATTATGTCTTTAATATTAAAAGCCAAAACATAAAAACATTTTTTTTTAACCGACTTCAAAAAAAGAAGGAAGGTTCTCAATTCAAACCGTATGTTTTTTTTATGTTTGTTAGCTCATAACTTCTGAACGGATGCTCCGATTTTGATACTTTTTGTTTTGTTGAAAAGGTCTTGGTCTGCAATAGGTCCCATTGTAATATCTTTACGATCTAAAGAAAATACAGGGTGCCCAAAAAAATCAGTCCCAACTATTTTAACTGCTAAACGGCTGCAGCTATAGTGATAAAAATGGTATGTAAGTATAGTAAAGTGGCCCTGCAGCACAAGGTTAAACCGCTTGCGGCGCCACCTGGTGGAAAATAGTGGAGTAAGTGCTCCTATCTCGAAAACGGTTCTAGAGAAAAAAAGTGAATTAGAAAGTTGAAGATTATCATCGATTTAGTACAAAAAGATAGTTTAAACATTCATGCTAGAGTTTCTATCTCGGAAACGGTTCAAGACAGGGGAAAAAAGTGAATTATAAAATTGCAGAGCATCATCGATTTAGTACGAAAAGATAGTTTTGAGATTGATGCTAAAATTACAAGGCTAAAAACGTGCCTTTTTTGTTCACAATTTCATACACTATACACACTTGAGCTACATTGCTCACGTTGTAGCGTAGCTGGTGAGACATACGCTATATAGTTCAAAATACGGTTACTTGATACTTTTTGCTTTGTTGTAGAGATCTTGGTCTGAAGTAGGTCCCATTATAACATCTTTACAATCTAAAGAAAATAAAGCGCCATCTGGTGAAAAACAGCGGCATTAGCGCTCCTATCTCAAAAACGGTTCAAGATGGGAGAAAAGTTAATTACGAAGTTCTAGAGTATCATCGATTTACTATGAAAAGACAGTTTTTAGACATTATTGCTAAAAATAGAACTCTTAAAACGTGCAATTGTTTGTTCGCAATTTCCTACACTGTGCACACTTGAACTACGTTGCACGCTTTACAGCGTAGCGGATGACACGTATACTCTGTGATTGAAAGTACTGTTACTGTAAGCGGTCACATCGATTAGCGCAAAGTCGTTTTCAACCAACTTCAGAAAGGAGGATGTTCTTAATTCTTGTTATGTGTTGGCGTTGGTGTTTGTAAGCTTATAACTTCGTAAGAAATGCTCTAATTAACCGACTTCAAAAAGAAGGAGGTTCTCGATTCAAAACGTATGTTTTTTTTGTTTTTGTTTTTGTTTGTTAGCTCATAACTTCTGAACGGATGATCCGATTTTGATACTTTTTGTTTTATTGTAAAGGTCTTGGTCTGAAATAGGTCCCATTGTAAGATCTTTACGATCAAAAGAAAACACAAGGTGCCCAAAAAAGTCAGTCCCGACTCTTTTAACTGCTGAACAGCTGCAGCTATAGTCATAAAAGTGGTATATAGGTACAGTAAAGTGGACATGTGCTACGCGATTCAACCGCCTAAAGCGCCACCTGGTGGAAAAGAGTGGAGTTATCGATCCTATCTCGGAAACGTTTCAAGGCAGGGGAAAAAAGTGAATTATAAAATTGCAGAGCATCATCGATGTAGTATGCAAAGATAGTTTAGACATTAATGTTAAAAACAGAACGCTTAAAACGTGCATTTGTTTGTTCACAATTTCCTATTCTGTGCAAACTTGAAAAACATTGCATATGTTGTAGCGTAGCGGGTGACATTTATGCTATGTAAAATTCAAAGTATGGTTATTGTAAGCGGTCACATCGATTAACGCATAGGCGTTTTAAGCCGACTTCATAAAGGAAGAGGTTATCAATACAAACCATGTTTCTTGTTGTTGTTGTTGAAATTTGTTAGCTTATAACTTCGTAAGAGATGATTTAATTTTAATACTTTTTTTGTTGTCGTAATGATTTTGGCCTGAAATAGGTTTCATTAGGATTTCATTAAGATATAAACAAATTACAGGATACTCACAAAAGTCTGTTCTCACTCTAACTGCTGAACGCAAGCAGCTACACTGGTAAAAGCAGTGTGTAAGTATCGATGTTGAAACTTCTGTCCGTCAGCTGCAATGCATATTTTGCTCTTTGTTTGAACTTTACGCTGCGCAATTTCCAGCGCAGCGGATGACACGTATTTGCTGTAAAGTTCAATATATATGCCTAACAGAATTTTCGGTTACGAATACAGCGTATCCTTTCTTTACATTTCTAAATAATTTTTAATTTAACGTATGTTCGTTCAATAGATAGTTTTTTGGTCATATCCGATAAAGGCAAGAAAAGTGACACAATTTAACAATGCAGCATTTGAGAAAAATCAACTTAAAAAATAACTTGACTAGAATAAAACTGGCACAACTGTCTCTCGAGTGGATAACTTTCTAGATGGAGATGTAACTTTTTTGTTCACATTGGGTGCATTTAATGTATTTTTCAGTGACATAAACCATTTTTTGGGTAATGTCATTTTTCTTGGAAGTTGTGATTTGTGAAACTTCCGTCGAACGTCTTCTGATTCTCTGCTATATAAATAAGTTTTCACTGAAAAGAGAAAAATAAAATCTTTTTGTAAAAAAATAGAACCGACTCCAAAAAGGAACTACTATTCAAACAACTAAAAATGAAAGAAAATTGGCAGAAAATGGAACTGTAGTGTAGATTGCGCCTAAAAGTATAAAATAATTTCCTTCGCCAAACAACCTATAACACTACAATTAATCATAACTTTTGAAGTCGGCGCAAAATTAAATAAAAATTGATATCTTTATTCAATACAAAAATCAAATCCTATTCAAAATACACGTCTCACATTGTTACCTGCAAAACGCAGCCGAAAACTACTTTGATTCAAGAAAACAAATAAGATTTCGTAAGCAGCAAAAGTTGGCGAAGATGCTGGTATCTGACGTCCTTGGTGAACGAAAAAGCGCAAAATTATCTGGCAAACATATTTAATTTCTTTGGGATATCATGATTATTTTAATAAGGTATATCAAGAGAGTAATCAAGAATATGAAACAACACATCGTACAATATATATTATGAAAATATACATCTTGCGTGTATATTTCTGCCTTACGTTTTTATCTCCAAATTCAAAAGCCATCAAGGATGATCTAACTTCGTAGAAACATAAATACCGCATTGTGAAGAATGTTCATTGTTCTATGTATATGCTACTAATGGACCAATTGTAAACAGTGATAAAATAATAAAAGAAACATGAAAATGGATGATTCGAGACAACAGCATTTGTTGCTACAGATCTAAAGACAAATCTTTAAAAACTAATTAAATTTTATTTAATTTTGCGCCGACTTCAAAAGTTATGATTAATTGTAGTGTTATAGGTTGTTTGGCGAAGGAAATTATTTTATACTTTTAGGCGCAATCTACACTACATGTCCATTTTCTGCCAATTTTCTTTCATTTTTAGTTGTTTGAATAGTAGTTCCTTTTTGGAGTCGGTTCTATTTTTTTACAAAAAGATTTTAATACAGTTTTACTTTTCTAGCTCCACAGATATTAATTTCAAAAGATGTTATCCAAAAGAGACAAACCAACGTAACCAAACTGCTCTTTCTTATTGGAGGTATGACTGCGTATACTCCGATTTTTCAAGATGTATACCCATCTGAGATTATAAGATTTAATCAATTCCGATCTAGAAAATTGAAATTGACTTTAATATTAAATTTCTACTCAAGATTTTTTTAAAATTTATTGTATCCACCGGGTAAGCATTTACAGCACAGAACATATTAGCTCTTTGAACGTTTCAATATATTAGGGATTTTACACATTTTATTAGCTTAAAATGGAAGCAAAATAATAATAAAATTTCACAAATTTAAAAATAAAAGATACACTTTTTTACTTTCTCTTACCCATAAGGTAGAGAAAGTATTGTTTTTGGGTTAAATTTTGGAAAGTGGGTTTTTGTTATATTTACACGTTTTGAGGTTCCCTGAATTCAAAAATCATGTTTATAGAGGCTGATCTCTCTCTCTCTCTCTCTCTCTCTGTGTGTGTGTGTGTGTGTGTGTGTGAATGTGTGTGTGTGTGTGTGTGTGTGTGTAATCAGCATATCTCAAGAACAAATAATAGCAGAAATCCAAACATGGTATTCTAAAAGTTTATCATATAGGGATGCTACACTAAGCTTTTCGTTGAGATGAAACAAATGGTTCGAGTACAAGGACACCCAAGACAATTCATATACATTACGTCTATGGGGGAAATTGCAGGTAAGTAGAGTTTAACGTCTATAGACTGCTCTAAAGCAAATGATTTTTTTTTCCGACTGAGTGAATATAATGCCTGGACCGGGAGTCGAACATCGGATCTTTGACTTAAAAGGTCAAGGCTCTCTATTGGTAGAGCCTTGACCTTATAAGTCAAAGATCCGGGGTTCGACTCCCGGCCCAGGCATTATTTTCACTCAGTCGGAAAAAAAAACAATAGATATGATTTTCTTCCAATCAGTTGGTTGTGTGATTTTAACAAATGAACTTAATATACATTTTTATAGGCGTAAAAACATGTCTTATGCAGAATATAGTAGTGATAACATTCACTGTTCGTTTACATGGCTACACAAAAGAGCTATATTATAGTGCGATAATAGTTGAAAATTGGTGGAAGCGTAATTCTGTTTGTGCCGTGTATTATTACTATAGGATTATGTTTAGGGACACCATGTGGTTTGTACATAATCTTCAAAAGATATACAGGGCTGCAAATATTTAAGCGATAACATTCTTTTTTATTGTTAGTGGAAGTGCTTTACTATAATATTTTACCATGTCCAGGAAAGCTGCTCAGAAATGGAAATGAATTCCTCATAGACATAATATAAAAACTGTATAATTTAAGCAAAATATTCATCGCTTGTTTTTTGCGTATTTACACGTTTTCAGGCTCCTGATTACCGAAATCAAGTTTTTTAACGTTTGATCTTTGTCTGTGCATGTTAGAGTAACTTAAAATCGAATAATTTCAGGAGATCCAAAAGTTGTATTTTCAAATTAATATAAGTTTATTGCTGGGAAAGTTTGGTCAAGACTAATAAGTTCCAAGGAATGTTGCGTGCGAAAGTTGTCTGAATAATTTTAAGTTAACTTTTAATTTTAATAACAGATTTAAATTCTATTTAAATGTAGGTGCAGCAATGAAACGCGGAGTTGACGGGGGCGGTAGCCCCCATCACATAGAACTAATTATTATATAAAACTCTTCCGAAGCCTAATTTGAATTGTTTTAACATAGGTTTACATAACAGAACTCGTTATCTTATCCCTCTATCTCCAACTTGTATTTATAGTATTAAATTTCAGGGTAAGAGAAAGTCGTGTGAGTGACACACCATATTATTTCTATCTATGAGTCGGCAGTTTCTGAATATTTAAAATTTCATTATAAATAAATGTGAAATAAAGTGGAGTATTAGGAAAATTGAGGTTTAAAACATAAGAGAAATTTTGATGAAGATTATAACCCAGACAGTAAAAAAATAAAATCTTATAGCTCTCTATGTCGAGATACAGATAAAGAATTTTCAAAGACGAGCTAAAGAAAAAGCAAAATTTTTTGTGTGAATTAGACTACATGGTCTTTGGTTTAATTGTTACTCAAACTAACGAATACCTAGTCTGGAGGCAAATAGCACATCATTTTTCTCTGTCTTTTTTAGAACTATGCTTACCTACTTCGACATAGAGAGCTCCGGGGTTTAATTTTTATATTGATTTTAGCATAAAATTTTCTCTCGGGATATACATAACTCTTTTTTTTTTTGTAATTTTAAAAATTATTTCACTATCACATATGAAGTAGTTTTAGAAACTCCGATAACGCCGTTTGCTAATTTTAACTTTTATTCGAAAAGTTGTGCTATTTTAATATTTTTATGCTTGCATTTTAGTGTTATAAAGTACGTGATACTTTTTTTTTTTTTTTTAATATTTGTCCGTCTGTCCATCATTTTGCCTGTCTCACAGGGACCAAATTTTTATGGCAAATCTAGCTCAACATTTAATACACAGAATTTGATACAAATTTATATTTAGTTGCACCTTGATATATACTGGTACCTATAAACCTTTGGTACAAATCGCTGTACCGGTGGAACTGCCAAGCTCAAATTTCTTCCGCTTACGGGAAGGTTATATCTCAGTTACTATTATGTATAATTGCACAAATCTCGATACGTGTGAGAAACGTTATTAAAAATTGTACTTATTCCATTTGGGTGAACATCGGCTAATATATGGCACTATTTTGAGGAAATTTTCTCCTTTCACGGAAGAGCTATAGTTCAGTTTATACAGCGTATAAATGCACCATACGCGATATATGTGATTGGTATTATGCAAAAGAATACGTACTAAATTAAGGTGTACATCAGCAGACAGATAGTATTAGTATGTTGCTATTATCCCTGTACAGTACCCATTTATGGCATCTTTGTGGCTATATCTCGGCTTCTAAAACGTATAAATACACTAAACTTGATATGTGAAGTGGGATTTGTGAAAATACCAAAATTAAATTAGCATACTTAGAAAATGTATGCTAATTTTATTTTCGTATTTATAGGTTGTCAGATGGTGCTGCTGTAACTCACCTCTTTTCCATATGGCTACATCTCATCGTCTATTCGTTTAAACTGTACCAAACTGCATATATAAAATATTTATTGTGAGCAGCTATAGGATTAAAAAGCTGTTCAGCTTAAACTGTAGGTGGCGTTCTTATATATAATAATATAGATTAAAGTTTTGTAATGGTGACAACATTTTAGTTTTTATTTTGTCATCAGGCAAAAGAATAGCGAGTTAACAAATATTTTTTAACACTTACTTAATAATACTTTTTCTCTAGGGCACCACAAATGCATTTTTAAGATTCTCAAAACATTTATAAAGGTCAAGAATGCTTAAGAAAAGCAAAATTCGTGCATTCTTAACGCACAATGAATAAAAGTAACAATTTAAGATATATTTTTGTATGTGCGTCTTTGAGAAAAGAATGTTAAATTCCAAAACAGCGATTAGTTCATTGTCCCTTTCTGTATGATCTCTCTAGAACACAATGGGTAATTTAAAAAGGAACGGTTGAGAAAACTTTTAATTTAGGAAACATTCCACTAGTTTAAAACATTAAAAAACTGAAGTGAAATTACATGCGTAAAGTGTAACGTATTTAAGATAATTTAGAACAGAAATGGGATTATACTAAGTTGCGGATTATATAACATTTAGTTACATACCGATTTGTATTTTCGGAATTAAATTAAATGTTTTACATCACAAGTACTAGTCAAGGCATGTATATTTTAAAATAAATTTAGTATATACCAATAAAATTATTAAAAGTAATTGATCCTCTAATAATAAAAAATATCCATATCGCTGTTATCAACGTTGACATAAAATAAATAAACAAAAGCTTTTTATGGAACATAATGCACCCGAAATATTTTGTGAATCTCTGTATAAAAACTATTTGTGTTTTTTTTATACTTTTAATGCGCAATATTCTGTATTAAACCTAACGACTTAGAAAAAGGGCCTATTTTTGTTTTTAAGTAATAGATATAAAATTCTGTTCAAAACAGAATTTAGTTTAGTATGAGAGGACTCTTTTTAGTCTATTCTTCAAAAAATGCATGCAGTAACTGTGTTACGGTTCCCTAGCAGCACTTAATGTATTCATTTCTTAAAATTTCTTTTGCAGGCTTTATCTCAATTTCAATTATATATATTTTTTAGCTTGTTGCCAAAAAGAAAAATATCCTGGCATTTTCAATGGAAAACGCAGCAATGATGACGATGTGGAATGTCTGACTGACAGCAGTAATCTTGTCGTACTAAAAACAATTTATACTTTTTCTTAATGATAAAGTAGGTGAAAATTTTGGGCTCATAAGAAATTTAGACTACTGGTTTTCGATATATTTAAACGTTTTGAGATTTCCTGAACGGGATTTGACCTTTTTTTAGAAGTTATATGTCTAGTTGTCTGAGATAAAAAAAAATTTGAACAGAATTTTATATATATACTAGCTGACCCGACAAACGTTGTTTTGTCATATAAATTATTTCTAGAGAATATTTTGCTAGGAAAAAATAACTAACTTATTGTAAGTGTGTAAGGATGTGGTATATAAGTGGAAGATGTATGGAGCGCTGTGAACGGTGAAAGAATATAAAAATAACAAAACACCAATCATTTATTTTTTTAATTTATTAAAATTGATTCTTTAAAATTATATACATATCGATACTTATAACAATATTACTAAAAAACAATATCAATCCCTTAATGCAACAGAATGTACAATATTTTTTGTTATCCCATCTTTCGCCGATACAAACAAACTGGATGGTTTGCCCACTCGAGAGCCACGTATAATTGTCCGTGTGAAAAACATGATGTGGTCAAATCTAAGCCACAGACAGACATCGTTTGACCCTGAGACTTGTTGATAGTCATCGCAAATGCCAATCTAATTGGAAATTGAGGGCGTTTAAATTGAATTGGCACATCTGTGGGTATAATAGGGATTCGCAGTAGTAATATATCTTCACCTCGGAATTTGTCATTTAAAATGATGGCTTCGATAACATTTTTCATTAATTTTTTTATGACTAATCGCGTGCCATTGCACAACCGTGGTGGGTTCAAATTACGAAGCAAAATATCCGGAGATCCAACCTTCAGTTGTAATAATATTATAGTTTTAAAAAATTAAAGAACACGCTTTTATAGAAATGTGAACTAAAAAGCACAAAATATCTGTCTTAGTATAAAAATTCAGGGTAAAAGAAAATCGTGTGAGTGACACACCGTAATATTTGCATACTCTTAAATCTTTAATTAAAATAACTTAGAATTAACAAAAACCATTTTTTAAAAATCTCCCCTGACGGGGATCGAACTCTGGACCTTTCGGTTCGTAGCGCGGCGCCTTACCTCTACGCCACATCGCTCACGTAGGGAAAGTATTTTTTTCACAATATAAATTTTTTGTTTGCTCCCAGAGAAGTTACAAACAAACATACATACTTACAGGTGAAGCTAATAAAAGTGTGTTAAAATATGCGGTGGCATGCCTGGTAAATCCAATGAGTTTAAAAACTTTGTTGGATAATTTACAGCTTCGGTGGCATCGCAAACTGTATCATAAGATTTGTATGACACCAAGTCTCTTGGTAACAAATGTTGTATCTTAAGATTCAATTCGTTGACGTCGATTCAATTCGTTTTGCTGCTAAAATTGCTCTTTCTGCTAGCCACTCATGATTTGTGTATCGTCTGTGTACAACGGGAAATATCTGGTCAATAAGAGCATCTTGAGAATCAATGATTGTGCAGAAATCGGTAGTAATTATATGCATCCAGTTTCATCTGTAGTAACTTTTCCATCGCCGATATCTAACAATTGTTTTGAGAATGTTTCAGCGGATGGATCTTGAAGCTTTTGAACGCGCAAATTTACTTTCAGTTGTACTTTTTCAACATTAAGCCACAATGACGATGATTTTAAGCACGCGTTGATCTCATCAGCGTATGTTGAACGCAAATAACGGGAAGTGCTTGTCTGAAATCACCTGAAAAGAGTAACAGAGTGCCGCCAAATAGTTTGTCGTTGTATCGTTGTTTTTTATATCTTTCAATGTCCTGTTCGACGCCTCAATCGAATGTTTGTGTGCCATAGTGCATTCATCCCAGATAAGAATTTTACACTATTTCAGCACTGTGGCCATGGACGATTGTTTTTTTATGTTGCACACTGCGTTTGGGTTATTTTGAATATTTAGTGGCAGTTTAAATAATGAATGAGCTGTTCTGCCTCCATCCAATAAAGTTGCCGCAATGCCAGATGATGCAACAGCCAATGCGATGCCATTATTTGATCGTATTTCGGCGAGAATTAGCGAAATAAGGAATGTTTTGCCAGTTCCACCTGGTGCACCCAAAAAAAAAAAAAAAAAAAAAAGAATCCACCTTGTCCTGCCAAAACTGCGAGCATGATGCGGTCGTAAATGGTTCTTTGTTCTTCATTCATTAGTGGGACATTGCGAGCAACAATCGCTGCCATTTCTACAGTATTGTATTGTAGTTCACTATTCAATTCAGTGCTTATTAAATCAGATGCATTTCGATTTGTTGAATGCATACCGAAATGACTGAGTGGTAAGTTGGCAATGATAATGCAAAGATCTTCAATAGCAATCACTGCTTCATTGTACATAGCGTCACTGAATACTATCGTTAGATCGTTGCACCGTGAACGATGTTGATGCAATATATCATCAGTCATTGAATCTTTGTGATTATCCCATAATGTCTGTGCTCGGGCCGGGAAACATGTAGTCAACACTATAGCGAATAGTAGACGAATTTGTTTTGCTGTACAGTTCAGTCCTACTTCAGCAAGCATACACTCCCACTGGTTGTCGTCTTCCAGCAAGCCGAGTGCAAGGCATGCATCTTCATACGTTGGATACTGTTGTCCATTCACTTTACGTAAATCTTGAAATGACAAAGGGTCGATGACATTAACCAATAACAGAGTCGAAGATAAAAGCACTCAGTCTGCCTTGGATTGACTGTAAATACTCGTCCCAAGGTGTTTGATTTGAATAAACCGGGACATACATCAATCGGCGTGCCTTGCTTGCGGGGCATCCATTTTTTTGTTGGAGCCCATGTGAAATATCGGGGTACTTCTGAATAGAGTAATGTCCGTGCAAAAGCACCAAAAGCATCCGCACGATTACACAATTCAAAAAATTCGGTGAGTGTAGTTTTTGGTGGATTTATAGCACGATCAATCGCTGTCTCGCTCGTGAAATATACGCGCTGGCCATTTTCAAGATGGACGGCTAAATGAAGAACTGTTGGATCCCGTTCATGAATTGGGAAACCAAAGATACGCCAAACAGCTTCATTGGAGCTGACGTACCGGCCAATTTGGTAAAGTGTTATTTCATCGTTGTTATTCACCGGAGGAGCATTCACATTGGTATTTTCAACTCGAAATACAGCCATATCACTGCCTTTATTCACATACTTGCAAATGTAATTTATGCTCTTCACTGAACTGCAGAACTGAACATTAATATGAGCATTGAATGATTTGCTCAGCAGAGGCGAATGTGGGACCACCCAACGGTTATCAGTGTCAATATCTATGTTGTTGACATAGATGACCGCCATAGATGATAAGATTGTCCGCCATTATCGGGATTTCTTCGACGATATATTGGATATCCGTCAACATTTGTGATCGTGAAATTTTTCGGAAAACTTGTAGTACATTTTCCATCTGCACAAATAATAATGGCCTAAAAATTCCTTTTTCATTTTAACATAAAATAACTCCGTCGGATATTGACGAATTTTTTAAAAGAATATACCATTTTAACTAATTTTAACATTTCAACAATATTAACGTTGAAAAAATATTTTAAACACTTACGGTTAAAAATTCATTTTTCATTTCAACATTAAATAAATTCTGACATCATGTTTACGATTCTAAAATATTAACTTTGAAAAAATATTTTAAACACTTCGTAAGATACGGTTACGATTCTAAAAATATTAATTTTGAAAAAATATTTTAAACACTTCGTAAGATACGGTTAAAAATTCATTTTTCATTTCAACATTAAATAAATTCTGACATCGTGTTTACGACAACTCACGCCATCTACGTGGAAAAGTTGTTGAAAGAGTTGGTTAAAAATTAATTAAGAAAGAACTAATTAAGTTACAACTTTCATTTGTAAATCTAAACCATTCTCGAATCCACCTGAAGACACACAAAAAATTTCATTAAACTCAGTCCAGCCGTTTAGGAGGAGTTCAGTGACATACACACGCACAAAAGAAATCTTTATATATATATTTCTTTTGTGCGTGTGTATGTCACTGAACTCCTCCTAAACGGCTGGACCGAGTTTAATGAAATTTTTTGTGTGTCTTCAGATGGATTCGAGAATGGTTTAGATTTACAAATGAAAGTTGTAACTTAATTAGTTCTTTCTTAATTAATTTTTAACCAACAGTTTCAACAACTTTTCCACCTAGATGGCGTGAGTTGTCCATAAACACGATGTCAGAATTTATTTAATGTTGAATTGAAAAATGAATTTTTAACCGTATCTTACGAAGTGTTTAAAATATTTTTTCAAAGTTAATATTTTTAGAATCATAACCGTATCTTACGAAGTGTTTCAAATATTTTTTCAAAGTTAAAATTTTTAGAATCGTAAACACGATGTCAGAATTTATTTAATGTTGAAATAAAAAATGAATTTTTAACCGTAAGTGTTTAAAATATTTTTTCAAAGTTAATATTTTTAGCCTGAGGATTAAAATGGTATATTCTTTTAAAAAATTCGTCAATATCCGACGGAGTTATTTTATGTTAAAATGAAAAATGAATTTTTAGGCCATTATTATTTGTGCAGATGGAAAATGTACTACAAGTTTTCCGAAAAATTTCACGATCACAAATGTTGACGGATATCCAATATATCGTCGAAGAAATCCCGATAATGGCGGACAATCTTATCATCTATGGCGGTCATCTATGTGAACAACACAGACATTGACATTGATAACCGTTGGGTGGTCCCATATTCGCTCTTCTGAGCAAAACATTCAATGCTCATATTAATGTTGAGTTCTGCAGTTCAGTGAAGAGTATCAAATACATTTGCAAGTATGTGAATAAAGGCAGTGATATGGCTGTATTTCGAGTTGAAAATACCAATGTGAATGCTCCTCCGGTGAATAACAACGATGAAATAACACTTTACCAAATTGGCCGGTACGTCAGCTCCAATGAAGCTGTTTGGCGTATCTTTGGTTTCCCAATTCATGAACGGGATCCAGCAATTCTTCATTTAGCCGTCCATCTTGAAAATGGCCAGCGCGTATATATCACGAGCGAGTCCTAATTGAAATATTACATCAAGATGTAATTAGTGTTTGAAGAGTTTTGAAGTGTGCATAAAAAACTATACATTTTGCAAATTTAGTGCGGAATTGGACTATTATTTTATATAATTTTCTATCAAATTTACACGCCCGTTGATAAACAACCACCCTAACCTACAAATTTATTTGTGTAGCTAATTTATTATATTTTATTTATTTATTTTTTGAATTTAACACCTTTAATATCGGAACCCTTTGGCAAAATTTGAAATTTGGCACCGAAGTAGCTCGGACGCTTCTCGCCAAGATCTTTTTTTCCACAATTGAGATAGCCATTTCAATTCATCGAAAAAATGGCTTAAAATATTTAAAGTCACCAAAGGGGGTCACATACTTTTGTGCGTGTGCATGTCACTGATATTTTATTTATTTATTTTTTGTATGGAAAATTTGGCACCGAGGTAGCTCGGACGCTTCTCGCCAAGAACTTTAGTTCCACAATTGAGATAGCCATTTCAATTCATCGCAAAAATGGCTTAAAATATTTGAAGTCACCAAAGGGGTCCCAATTTGTGGCTTAGATTTAGAAAATCCGTGCTTTTCTCACGGCCAGTTATATGTTGCGTGTTCCATTGTTGGAAAACCTTCGAATTTGTTTGTGTATATTCCTCAAGGATTAACCAAAAATATTGTACATCCAATGGCATTACGATAAATTAAGTTTTTGTAGATTAAAAAAATATACCTGTTATAAAATAAATTGAGTTTCAACTTTTTCACCTTTAATTAAAACGAATTTAAGTTTTTATTTAATACGAACTCTACTTTTCACTTCGCTCATACTATACACATACTCACATGCATCGATTGATTGAATTGTGATAAATGTACATGTAATGATGTTAGATATTGTAATAACTTTTTGATAAAAATTTTCATCAAATCGGTCCAGATTGTTACAGCTTATTCAAAAGAGACGGAATTTTCATGTGAAATTCGTTGCTATCAGAGATTCTCTCTTAAATTGAAATATTTGCCGTATGAAAAAAAATTTTGTGCTGTTCGACATTCAGTGGAGTTTTTAAATAACAAGTAGCAAGTAGAAAGTACCAAGTAGCAAGAAGCAAGTAGCGAAAGTTTCCGTAATTATGTCTTTTACGTTATAATAGGAATTCACAGTCACCGTTCACAGCGCTCCATACCTGTGTCACTTATATACCACATCTTTACACACGTACAATAAGTTAGTTATTTTTTTCTAGCAAAATATTCTCTAGAAATAATTTATATGACAAAACAACGTTTGTCGGGTCAGCTAGTATATATATAAAGATATATATATAAAAAAAAAAAAAAAAAAAAAAGTTTATATATAAACTGGTGTTCATCAATTTTTTGCGCTGTTATCCAGTTCTTTCATACTTTTTAATGTTTTAGTATAAGACAAAGTGTATTGTTGGTTTACAGAGGTCGGAAAAGAGATGAAAACATACGGGGAAAAAATTAAACACTCGTGAATTTTTATGTCTTTTATATATCTTCTAAGACTGATGGCAGATTGATTAATGGATGTATAAATATAATAGTAATAATTTAAGTATAGTAATAATTTAAAACTAAATTATTAAACTATTTTCATTTTTATGCATCCTCCCCCCGCTCACAAAAAACATCCCTTTTATTTTCTTCTATATGTATATATAGAGAAAGTATTGGATTCGTGAAAATTTTCGAACTCCTGTTTTCGATGGATTTATACATTTTGGGATGTCCTGAACACGATTTGACTGCTTTTAGAAAATGTCTGTCTGTCTGTTTGTCTGTCAGCCTGTCAGTCTTTCTGTGTGTCAGTGTGTGTGTATCACAAAATTTGTGGACACTTTATTTCACGAACCAATTACCGCAATTTACCCAAACTTAGTACTTGGTTGGACCCTGACATAAACTGGTGTTGATTAGATTTGGGGATCAATCACTCAACAGGTGGCGCTGTCATTGCATTTTTTCTAAATTTTTTTCATTGCAGTACAGGACAAAATTTTGTATAAATGTACATAGTGAGAGTTATTTTTAACGTACGATTGTAAAATTAATATGAATTATTGATAATGGTAGTATTGATAATAAACTAGGGAAAAAAATTGTGCATGTAGGAGCATCCCTTTCCCCTGGGGGGAAGTACAACCTCGGGGGAATAAATCTCGTCAATACCTTTAAAACGAATGGTTGAACTAAAGATCTGTGATAAATTAAAACAATGTAATCAATTTTTTTTTTTTTTTTTTTTTTAACGAAAAAAAACTTAGAAAAAAAAAATCGTATTTCTTCTGATAGTTGCAAAATATTGACTTTCTTTCGGCATTTAGTGATAATATAATACTGTCATATAAAAATCGTCTTCATTTATAATTTAAAATAATTTAATAAATAATTTGTATTGAATGAATTTTTCGTAAAATTATATAGAAGAAAGTCATGTGGTGGCCACATCATACTAGTTTCAGTTTGTGTCTACAATTTAAAATACAGTAGTGATTCCTCTCACGGTCTAAATATATGCCTACACATATTCTAACATTTAGTAAATTGGTGGGGACTATGGAATAGTCGGGTACAGTGAAATACCGTTATGTCTCACCTGTCGGAAGTACATGGAACGTCTTTACTGAGCTTCAAATACGAACGGTAGTTCACCTTGTGCCAGTGAGAGAAGCAGCTTTTGTGTCATACAACTTCTTTGTTTTATCGAGATTCCGCTTTTTTCGTAGATAATTAATCTACGTATTATGTAATCGATTTACGTTTCCGGTAAGGGAGTTTAGTTAGTTAGCAGTCTGATTCCCATGAACTTTTTTCTACCAATAGGTGGTTGAGGTTGATTTATTTTCCAAGATGGCGATTCGAGTAATATGAAATACTAACTATTCCATATTATTTGCGATTTTTATAAAACTTGAATGTTGATAATTTTTTTCAGTGCTGTTCATTTTCAATGATAATTACAAAATAAAATGTTTATATTGCAATTATTAATGGTTTTCTGTAAACATTATGCCCTACTCAGTGTTATCCTTTAAGGAAATGGTTACTCCACATTTCCTTTAGTAATTATTCAGTATTGTCTGCTTTATCCATATTACCCCAAATAAGCTTTTTTTTTTCTTTTTCAGTAAAAATTTTACTTCTGTAGATTAGAGATTTCAATTGACTATTCGTCCTAATTGTTTATATTTGCCGTTTGAAGAAAAATGTTATTTTGATGTATTCTTGATATTTGTTTGGGGCCGTGCCCTTAGCGGAAATCTATAAACTCGTGTCCTTAGCGGAAATGTTATCTCCCCTCGGTGGCGTGTTTTCAGCATACGTGCCTTTAGCAGAAATGTTTAATAAATTTAAAAATAAATTAATAAATAAAAAATGAGCTCTTCAATTGTCCTCTACACTTTATCCACATTTAGCACAGGCTATATTTTGCTTCAGAAGTAACCCGTCGCAAAAATAGGTATGCGTACTGTAGAATATCCGTTATTTGAGGGAACGGTGATCTGTAACCATATAAAGTTTAATGAATCACAGTACTCCATTCGAAAACGAACATTATTGCCATTTTATGATTTTATTTAAGTTTTTGAGAAAATATAATTAAGCATTACACTTTTTAAAACTAAAACAAAAATGAAAAATCAGGAGGTATTACATTGATTATCAGCACATTCCAACTGTACGTATTCGTTGTATGGTATAACATTCTATGTTCTCTGTCTATATTATCGCACAATGGACAAACAGAAAGACAGACATATAGACTAACTGAATTCATAATCACTCTGAAACATTGTTGGAAAACGTTAAAAATGTCTAACACAAACAGATATGCTGCTCTTAATTTCCTATTTGTACCCCTTAATGTATCGAAACATTTTTGCGTAGTCCTGTAAATCTGGAAGTTAAGCATATTATACTTTATACAAAACATTTTCTTAGCATATAAACAATCAATGCGAAATTCTTTATGATTTTTTGATGAAGTTATTTAAAATGTCTCCCCTAAAGCGCAAGACATTGGCATTTTTTGGATAACCCTGTACACAAACCAGTTGCATAGGTTCTATTAGAGTCATTTTAAGTAGGGAATAATCAATAATGAATTTGAATAACACATATCATTAAAAAATAAATAAATAAATAAATAAAAATAAAAAATAAAATTATACAGACACGACATTATTTCATTATTTAAAACATGAAAATCTGACATTGACAGATTTTAATTTAGTGCCAGAGGCCTACTGCTAAACTTGTTAATATCGACAAATTCTTCTTTAGTTAATTCGTGACGATCTAAATTCCATGATAAAGTTTTCATTAAATCAAACCAGTGTGTTTCAGCTGCAGATACTGTAAAAAATAACGTTGGAAGTCCAAACTAACTTATAGCCGCAAAACAACGTTTTTGCTCTTTTTCCCAATGAGGGGGAGGTGTGCCTTGGGACGGACTCATGTCAAAGGTGTGCCTTGGGGGGGACTCATGTCAAAGTTGTACCTTGGGGGGGACTCATGTCAAAGTTGGGCCTTGGGGGGACTCATGTCAAAGTTGGGCCTGGGGGGGAGACTCATGTCAAAGTTGGGCCTTGGGGGACTCATGTCAAAGTTGTACCTTGGGGGGGACCCATGTCAAAGTTGGACCTGGGGGGGGACTCATGTCAAAGTTGTGCCTTGGGGGGACTTCATTCAATAAATCCCCATTCAATAAACCGACTGAAATAGGCCCTTAGCACTATTAAGAGTGACGTATAAAAATACGACAACGCTGGGCCTTGGGGGGACTCATGTCAAAGTTGTACCTTGGGGGGACTCATGTCAAAGTTGTACCTTGGGGGGGACTCATGTCAAAGTTGGGCATGAGGGGGGCTCATGTCAAAGTTGTGCCTTGGGGGGGACTTCATTCAATAAATCCCCATTCAATAAACCGACTGAAATAGGCCCTTAGCACTATTAAGAGTGACGTATAAAACTTCGACAACGCTGGGCCTTGGGGGGGACTCATGTCAAAGTTGTACCTTGGGGGGGACTCATGTCAAAGTTGGGCTTGGGGGAGACTGATGTCAAAGTTGTGCCTTGGGGGGGACTTCATTCAATAAATCCCCATTCAATAAACCGACTGAAATAGGCCCTTAGCACTATTAAGAGTGACGTATAAAAATTCGACAACGCTGGGCCTTGGGGGGACTCATGTCATAGTTGTACCTTGGGGGGGACTCATGTCAAAGTTGGGCCTGGGGGGGGGAATCATGTCAAAGTTGTGCCTTGGGGGGGACTTCATTCAATAAATCCCCATTCAATAAAACGACTGAAATAGGCCCTGAGCACTATTAAGAGTGACGTATAAAAATTCGACAACGCTGGGCCTTGAGGGGACTCATGTCAAAGTTGTACCTTGGGGGGGACTCATGTCAAAGTTTGGCCTGGGGGGGACTCATGTCAAAGTTGTGCCTTGGGGGGACTTCATTCAATAAATTCCCATTCAATAAACCGACTGAAATAGCCCCTTAGCACTATTAAGAGTGACGTATAAAAATTCGACAACGCTGGGCCTTGGGGAGACTCATGTCAAAGTTGTACCTTGGGGGGGACTCATGTCAAAGTTGTGCCTTGGGGGGACTTCATTCAATAAATCCCCATTCAATAAACTGACTGAAATAGGCCCTTAGCACTAATTAAGAGTGTATTATAAAAATTCGACAACTGTACCGACTGAAATAGGCCTCTAGCACTAATAAGAATAAAAACTAGTATGCTGTGGCCACCACAAGATTTTCTTCTATATTTTCCTATACAAATTCACTAAGTGCAAATAACCAATTTTTATCTTAGAGAAAACTAACACTAAATATCCAAAGAAAGACAGATTTATTGTTTATAAATGACATCTTAAAACATGCATGTTTATAATAGTTATCTCACATATCAAGTTCCGTACAGTTATATGCCATTGAAGTTGAGATAAAACTTTCTCGTTATCGAGGAAATTTACCAGTATAGCAGAGCCACCTATTGGCCGATAAGCATCCAAATTGAATCAGCATAATTTCTCATAATGGCTTTCACATATATTACGTACTGTTCGATTATAAGCAATAAAACCTGTGATATAGCCACCCCTTAAAATGCGGAAATCGCTGTATTGCAGCGCCACCTGTTGAGCGGTTGACACTAAAAGTTTATAGACACTCATTTAGAATAGAGTGCATCAATATATAAACTTATATGCAATTCTATGCAGTAGTTCCTGAGATATAGCTTTCCCTTAAATTGCAGAAATATTTGTATAGCAGCGCCACCTGTCAGTCCATAAGCATTAAAATTGAACCAGTATAATGTCTCACAATGGCCTTTTCTTATATCAAGTTTTGGTTGATTATACACAATAGAACCTGAGATGTAACTTCCCCTTAAATTGTGGAAATTGCTGTATATCAGAGAGCGGTTGGCATCAAGAGTTGATAGGCGCTAATATAGCTCAAGGTGCATCTACACGTAAATTTTTATGCAATTCTAAGCAGTAGTTCCGGAGATACAGTTGCCACAAAAATCCCCCCCTCCCACACACATACAAGTACTAAGTTATTAAAATTTGGTTTCTAGAAATACCTCTCATAGAACGAAATGCTTTGGAATACTTTCTGCTATTCCTGTACATAAACCAATAATAATATTTACTCCATTTTCCATAGACAACACTCCATAATGAACATACATCAGTTCGAGAATGAACATACCTTCTTATTTCCGCTAAGGACACGGCTTCTTCTATTCCTCCCTTTTCCCTTTGACCCCATTCCGCTAAGGGCACGTTCCGCTAAGGGCACGGTCGCTAAGGGCACGACACCATTTGTTTTTCTTATTTCCGCCTCTTGAAATCATTTTTATGCATTTCCATAAAAAAAAAAAAAAAAAAAAAAAAAAAAAAACCGCTTTGTTCGTTTTTTAAGCAAGACTTGAAGGATTTCAATGCATGTTTCCTCATATCATCTGTTAACCAGCTCACACCTGTCATGACGTCAGATGTGATGTAACTGTATTACGTAATCAACAGCGCATCTTCGCTTCTCTGAGAAAGAGAGTTTTATAAGAGTCTGTACGAGAAAGCTTTGCTAAGCGTGCGGCAAGAAATGCCCGCATTATGTTATTCTACTTTTCTATATTATTAAATGTTGTGATTGTTTAAAAGACTCTGCTTTTCACTCTGTGGACCCATTTATACCAACAATGGTTATGGGCCCAGAGACACGCATCTTACTGCGGACTTTTTAAAAATTTAAATTAACATTCGCTAAAACGAAAGTGCGACTTACAGTTAAGCCTAAGGGCTGAAATCGAAAGTATTTTTGATTCTATTTTTATAAAGAAGCTACTATAGCTGATTAAATATGTCGCAAGTATTAAATATAGAAAAGTTATCGAAAAATAATTTTGACACCTGGAAGCTGCAGATAGAAGCTGTTTTAATCAAGAATGATCACTGGAGTTATGCTAACGGAACGAAAATTAAGCCCGATGAAGGCGCCGATGGCGAAGAAAAATGGCTCGAAATCGACCGCAAAGCTAGAGCCGATTTAATCCTAGCAATTACCCCAAGTGAGTTGTGTCATATTAAACATTGTACAACCTCAAATGAAGTATGGAATAAATTAAAAGAAGTTTACAAATCGAGAGGACCGGCAAAGAAAGCCACCCTGTTGAAGCAGCTACTCTTTAAGAAAATGACTGACAGTGAAAATATGTCCGATCACCTCAATATTTTCTTCGATATAGTGGACAAGCTAAAAGAAATGGACATTCACGTAGCCGAAGATCTATTATCAATTTTGCTCTTATACAGTATTCCTGACAGCTACGAAAATTTTCGTTGCGCTATTGAAGCAAGAGATGAATTGCCGCAGCCTGAAGCTCTGAAAATTAAAATGATGGAAGAATATGAGTCAAGAAAAAATAAAAAGCATCAAGAATCATCAAATGCGTATTTTACAACTCACAAGAAAAATCTTCCTGAAAAGAACAAAAGAGAAATCTTAAAGCCTGTGCAGAACAAGAACACGTATGGCGAAAGAAATTATGCAATCTTCAAATGCAATTACTGTTCAAAAGTAGGGCATAAAGCCTCAGAATGCAGAAAGAAGATCTCAGACAGAAAATTCACTTCATCGAATAAATACAAAGATAGATCTTTCATGGTTGAAGATAGTACAGAGTTCACGATGGCAGCCAGTAACTCTTTCCAAGAACATTCCGAGTGGTGTCTCGATAGCGGTACGACATCACATATGGCTCATGACAAGAATTTGTTTATAGATTTCGAACCTAGAATTGGATCATTTATAAAATTAGCTATAGATGAAACAGCGGAGATCACAGGTGTTGGAACAGTCAAATTAAAAGTTCCCGGTAATCACGGTGTAACCAATTTAAAGTTAACAAATGTTTTGTGCGTTCCAAAATTGAAATGCAATTTAATGTCTATATCAAAAGCTACTGCAAACAACTGCCGAGTTGTATTTACCGAAAAATGTGCAAAAATTACGGAGCAGGACGGCTCTCTAATTATAAGTGCTACGAGAAAAGGTGATTTATATTTTTTTCAGCCGCAGGTGGATATCGCTGCAACAACTCAGGTAAGCAACTTTCATAAATGGCATTTAAAATTAGGACATTTAAATGAAAAAGATTTAAAATTATTAAAATCTGAAAATATGTTAAGAGATTTAAATTTTAATGAAAAAGATTCTTTAAAAGATTGTAAAGTATGCATTCAGTCTAAACAAACTGTGAAACCATTTTGTAAAGAAAACAAATTTCATAGTAAGGAATTATTAGAAGTAGTTTATTCTGATTTATGTGGCCCTATAAATGTTAAATCCCATGGCGGATCACGTTACTTTATTACTTTTTTGGATGATAAATCTCGTTACATTGAAGTAAATTTTCTAAAAACAAAAGATGAAGCTAAGTACGCGTTCCGGAGATATAAAGCAGCAGTCGAAAATCGATTAGGAAAAAAAATTAAAATACTACATACTGATAATGGATTGGAATATTGTGGCGAAGAATTCAATAAATATATTGAAGAATGCGGTATTAAACGCGAATATTCCTCACCAATGACCCCTCAGCAAAATTCTAGAATTGAAAGACAAAATCGTACATTATGCGAAATGGCGATGTGTTTATTAATGCAATCAAACCTTCCAAATACATTCTGGGCTGAAGCAGTAAATTGCGCTGCATATATTAGAAACAGGTGTCCCACTAAAGGAATTAAAGAAAATAAAACCCCTTTCGAATTGTTTTTCGGTTATAAACCAACTGTTAACTATTTTAAAATTTTCGGACAGAAATGTTTTGTTCTAAATAAAAAATCAAAAGGAAAGTTTGAAGCTAGGTCACACGAACATATATTCGTTGGCTATTCAAATGAATCACGCGCTTACAGATTATGGAATAGGGATACCAGAAAAATTGTCATAAGTCGTGATGTTCGATTTATAGACGAATTTGAAATAAATGATTCAGCCACTACTGATCAATTAGAATTAATTTTTTCCGTCTGAGAATAAATGCAATGATTGTAATATTAAAAATGAAACTCCTATCCCTACTCAAACCGCAGACATCCACAGGGGGGAAAACAGCGGATCGATTTCCTATCCCCCTGAATTCAATGGAGAAAGTTTCTCTTTTTGGAAAGGAGGGGAAGCGAGCCACTCTGAAGGGGGGAACGTAGAAGATGTGAGTGGAGGGGAGGAGAGTGCTGGCGATATATGTAAACAAGAGGAAAGGATTAATAAAAACAATCCTATTTTTAAACGTGGTCCCGGAAGACCTAAAAAAAGTAAAAGTTGGAACTTTCAAAACTCTCATAAGGAGTGTATTACAGATACAAAATATAAAGATGAAACTTCTCAATTAGCTGATAACTCATTTAATGAAATTAATCCCAGCGTGATCGACGCGTTAAATGGAGATTATGCTAAAAATTGGGAAAACGCGATGAAATTAGAATATGATTCTTTAGTTAAGCAAAACTCTTGGGAAATTGTAGATAGACCAAAAGATAAAAAGGTAATTGTGTGTAAATGGGTTTTAAAAACAAAATTCAAACCAGATGGTCAAATTGAAAAATTTAAGGCCAGATTGGTTGCCAAAGGGTGTTCACAGAAACAAGGTATAGATTTTGAGGAAAATTTTTCACCAGTAGCCAGATTAAGTTCTATAAGAACTGCAATCGCGTATGCTATCCAGAATGGTTTCACAGCATACCAGTTAGATTTCATTATGGCATATGTTAACGGAATGTTACATGAAGAAATTTATATGGAGCTTCCTGAATTTTTTGAAAATGATATACACGAAAATAAAGTGTGTTTATTAAAGAAGTCTTTGTATGGACTTCAGTCAGGAAGACAGTGGTTTAAGAAATTAGATGAGAAATTGAGAAAAATGAAATTTAACCCTTTGAATTCCGACAAATGTGTCTATTACTCAAAATATCCTTTTGATGCTATTATAATCGTCTATGTCGACGATTTAATTTGTCTCACTAAAAGTGAAGAGCACTATTTTGATATAAGAAATAAATTAGCAGAATCTTTCAAAATGAAAGATATTGGCCTTTCTGCATTATTGCTTAGGCATTGAATTTAATCAAGATAGGACAGCATCACTATAACACAAAAGAAATACATTGAAGATTTACTAAATAAATTTAATATGGAAGATTCTAGAGTGGTAAATACACCTTTAGATAGCAGTGTAAAATTAACTAAACAAATGTGTCCAAATACAGAAGAAGAGAAATCATACATGTCAAAAATTCCTTATAGACAATTAATTGGTTCTCTTATGTATCTGTCGGTTGCTACCAGACCAGATATCACCCATGCTGTAAATTATTTAAGTCAGTTTAATAACAATCCAGGAAAACCTCACTGGATAGCTGCTAAAAGAATACTAAGGTATCTCAATGGCACTAGAAATTTAGGAATTGTGTATTACAGAGACGATAAACCATTGACAGCATTTGTTGATGCCGATTGGGCATCGGATATAAATGATAGAAAATCATATACAGGATACGTCTTTAAATATGCCGGTGGACCTATTTCTTGGGAATCTAGAAAGCAGCGAACCGTTGCTCTATCCACAACAGAATCTGAATATATGTCTCTGTCTGAATCCGCAAAAGAGACAATTCATGTTAGAAATTTCTTAAAAGAATTGGATCCTGAAATTGTATCAAGTCCAACTGCAATCATGTGCGACAATCAATCTGCACTGAGATTAGTAAAAAATCCTGTTCATCACAATCGATCTAAGCACATTGACATTCGTCATCATTTTGTGCGAGAAGTTTACAATAATAAACTAATTGACATTAAATATATTTCATCAGATGAACAACCTGCAGATATTTTAACAAAAAGTTTAAATGCATATAAACATGAAAAATGTTGTGATATGATAGGACTTAATACTCAGGACTGAAGAACTTAAAAATATATATATATTTAAACTGTGTTTTCATTAAGAAATTAACTGCTTATATTTTACGTATTTTATTTTATTATATTAACCATAATTATTTGCTTATAATTCTATTTCTTTACTAACACTTTTCTTATTTTAAGTAACTCTTGCATAAAAATAATTTTCTGTAATTTTTAATATGCTATTATAATGCATAAATATGTTTTATTTTCGAAACATTTATTGAATAAGGGGGAAATGAAGGATTTCAATGCATGTTTCCTCATATCATCTGTTAACCAGCTCACACCTGTCATGACGTCAGATGTGACGTAACTGTATTACGTAATCAACAGCGCATCTTCGCTTCTCTGAGAAAGAGAGTTTTATAAGAGTCTGTACGAGAAAGCTTTGCTAAGCGTGCGGCAAGAAATGCCCGCATTATGTTATTCTACTTTTCTATATTATTAAATGTTGTGATTGTTTAAAAGACTCTGCTTTTCACTCTGTGGACCCATTTATACCAACAAGACTGGTCGGAGAAAAATTTATTGCAGATGTAATAATTTGACAACTTAGCCCATTTTTACTTCCATTATTACTTCCATTACCCTACTACCGTAGGTAATGGAAGTATTGTATTCGGTCTGAAAATTCGATATCGGGTTTTCACCTGATTTACACGTTTTAAGGTACCCTGAGTCCAAAAAAGTGGTTTTTGGCAATTGGTCAGTGTGTATGTATGTGTGTGTGTGTATGTATGTGGAGAATCTTCTGGCTATTATAGCTCAGAAACTAATTAAGATAGAGCTACGAAACTTTAGAATTGAAATACGTCTGGTGTACAGATGAAATTTCCATATTTTGGTGAAAATTGAAAAACCGGAAGTGGGACATCGGAAACCGGAAGTGGGACCGTAAGTCCGTATCTCAAAAACGGCTCTAACGATTTTCTTCAAACTTGCTATATAAACACTCTATTAGATGTCCTTTAGAATGATATAGTTGGTTAGTTCAGGAAAATTGATAGGCGTCCTGTATAAATAGCTCAATTTCAGGCCTCGCAAAGGCGTTCCTTTAAAAACGGTTGTACGGATTTATTTCAAACTCGCCATTTTAACTCACTTTTAAATATGCTTTTGTATGTAATTATTGTTTTCCTGTCAATAATTGAGTTTAACCGGAAGTGGGACATCGGAAACCGGAAGTGGGACCGTAAATCCGTATCTCAAAAACGGCTCTAACAATTTTCTTCAAATTTGCTATATAAACACTCTATTAGATGTCCTTTCGAATGATATAGTTGGTTAGTTCAGGAAAATTGATAGGCGTCCTGTATAAATAGCTCAATTTCAGGTCTCCCAAGGGCGTTCCTTCAAAAACAGCTGTACGGATTTTTTACAAACTCGCCATATTAACTCACTTTTAAATATCCTTTTGTATGTGATTATTGTTTTCCGGTCAATAATTGATTTTTTGTAAAAGTTGGTATCTCAAAAACGGCTCTAACGATTTTCTCTTTAGTTCACTTTTATGTTTTCTGATCGCATTATCTCTCAAAAATGTATATAATATGTGTAATAGTGGGTAATGGAAGTCGTGTGGTTGTTTCACACCAGATTTTTTTTTAAATAGCCTAAAAGCAATTAGCTTTTGTATGTGTGTGTGGCTGGTGCTAACGTTTTTCCCATTATGGCGTCCTATACGGGCGGAAAAGTTATGAGTTTTATTTCCCTTTTTATATTATTTGTTGCCGGAATTCTTTTTTTTATATAATCGAGAAAGAATAGTGGCCGGTTATTAATATTTTTCACTTTCAATTATTTGTTCCTTATTTAGGCAAAAGAATATGCTGATCACTGGTGTTTATTGTTTATTTTCAATGTAAATTTTTATTTTTATTACATATACTGTTAGACCTTGATATAAGGCTACATATTTGGACTTCGGATCTGTGACCTTATAAGCAGAGCGTCCTTACAACTGGTTAATGGGATTTTGTCAATAAATAAGCATTATATCATTTAGTAAATAAACAAATTAAAAAAACAAAAGCATGTATAAGTGTCAGTAGAAAACAATACACTGTAAAAAATATGTCCTTTGCTGCCAGAAATTCTCTGTAATTTGAGAAAATATGCGTAATTTACGAAAATATTACGTTGTCAGAACGTTTTTTCTCAAATTACAGAGAATTTCTGGCAGCAAATAGGACATATTTTTTACAATGTAGAAATATCTCTCTTAGAACGCAATATTTTGGATTTCTTCGGGGTCGCCCTGTAGACAAACCAGTGGTTAGTATATGCCTCATTTTCAATCGGAAACTTGAATAACATATGGGCCCAAATTTTGTTAAAGTGCAGTAGTGTCTAAAGCCTTATTCGTTTGAGATGAAAATTTATGCTCATATTATGAGTTACCGTCACACGAACTTTATCAATTTTGGTGAATCTAGCGCTTATAGTTTTTTTTTACACTGACACAAAGAATAATTCATTATGGTTATGATCTATATGGGCCATTTTTTTTTTTTTTTTTAACTGCGATAGCGTCTAAACGCTTTTATGAATCGAGTTGAAAATTTACACACTTGCTATAGGTTGGACTAAGTGGATAACTTTTATTGGATCTAGCACGTACAGTTCTTTTACAGGGACACAACGAAAAGTTCTTTATCATTATGGCCTACAGGCTGAAATTATTCGAAGTGCGATTGCGTCTAAATGCTTTATCAGAATGAGCTGCAAATTTATATACGTGTTAAAGATCACCGTTTCTTAAACTGTAAAGTTCTTGGTAAATCTATTACTTATAGCTTTTTACAGGAACACAACGAAAAATTATCATTATGATCTATGGGCTCAAATTATTTGAAGCGCAATATCATTAAACTGAACAACAAACTTATATGAAAAAAGTACTCATACACCCTATTATAATTTTTTCTTTTATGTATTGAACGATTTCTCTTACTTGAATTTATTTATACAAACGCTAATTACTTCATGTTAGGAAAGTCGAGTGGAGTCACTCCATATTTTTTTTCTTCCTAATGATATATTATTTTAAAGTTATGTATTACTGTTTATCGAAGCATACGGACGGCAGCAAAATTGTTATAGCGTTGCAATAATTCTTATTTAAAAGATGTGAACTTAATACTGTTTTGTTAACTAAATATTTGTCGCATCGTGATCTTAGTCTTTATGCAATTTATAAACTAGTATGTTGTGGCCACCACAAGACTTTCTTCTATATTTTCCAATACATATTCAGTCAGTAACAATATTAAAAAAATTATTATTATTATTATTATTATTATTATTATTATTATTGTTAAAAGTAAAAAAAAAAAAAAACTGATAACTTTGTTTTAAATTATCACAGATTTATAGTTCAACCATTCCTTTTAAAGGCATTGACGAGACCTTTCGAAAGATACCCATCTTGAAACTTTACCCTCCACGGGGGTGTTCTCCCCCCCCCCCCGAGGAGGGGAACCGATGCCCCCACATGCACAATTTTTTTTCCTAGTTAACTACTACTATTATCAAAAATTGATACTAATTTTACAATCAGAAGTTTAAAATAACTCGCATTATGCACATTTATACGAAATTTTGTCCTATACTGCTATGTTAAAAGTTTACAAAAAATGCGATCACAGCGCTACCTGTTGAGCGATTGATCCCCAAATCTAATCAGCACCAGTTTATGTCAGGGTGCAACTAAATACTGAGTTTGGTTAAATTTCATTCATTGGTTCGTGAGATACAGCGTCCACAAAAAACGTGATACTCACAAAAAGACAAACATTTTCTAAAAACTATCAATTCGTGTTCAGGACATCCCAAAACGTGTAAATCAATCAAAAAACAGAGGTCGAAAATTTTCACGAATCCAATACTTTCTCTATCTATATATATAAAAGAACACTTCCTGAGTGAGTGAGTGAGGGGGTGATCTATCAACGCCCAGACCAAACCCCTGGACCTAGAAGCATGAAATTTTGTGACACTGTTCTTTCTATGACGTAGGCATCCACTAAGAAGCGATTTTACAAAATTCACCCCCCATGGGGGGGGGGGAGGGGGGCAAAACATGATTTCACAAAATCCTTCATATCTCAAACAAAAAAACAGATATCCGTAAAATTTTTGCTTTAAAATATAGCTAATACAAATGTCAAAAAACCAATTTCTGGAATTTTCAAAATTCGGTCCCCAAGGGGGGGGGGGGGGGCAAAACGTGATTTCACATACGTAAAACGTGATTTCGCATAATCCTATATATCTCAAACAAAAAAATAGATATGCGTGAAATTTTTGCTCTAAAATATAGCTAATGCAAATATCTAAAAACCAATTTCTGGAATTTTAGAAATTCAGCCCCCAGGTGGGGCAGCAAGGGGGGGGGAAGGGGCGAAGGGGCAAAAGCAAATAGAAATGCAGTTAGGGAGTTCAAAATTGATACAGATATGTTTTAGAGGCCTGCAAGTCGAATGAGGATATTTTCGATTGTGTAAAGTTATTAGGAGGGGCAGGAAGGGGGGAGGGGAGGGGAGGGGGGGCAAAAAATAAAAATAGAGTTAGATCGTTCAAAATTGATATATAGAGGTTTTCGATACCTACAAATCGATTTAGGATATTTTCGAATTTGTAAAATTATTAGGAGGGGCGGGTAGGGGGGGTGGGGCGGCAAAATGGGGGCTATGGGGCAAAAACAAATAGAAATACAGTTAGGCCGTTCAAAATTGGTACAGATAGGTTTTAGATGCCTGCAAGTCGAATGGGGATATTTTCGAAAGTGTAAAGTTATTAGGAGGGCCGGGAAAGGGGGAGGGGAGAGGGGGCAAAATAATAAAAATAGAGTTAGATCGTTCAAAATTGGTATATAGATGTTTCCAATGCCTACAAATCGATTGAGGATATTTTCGAATTTTTAAAATTATTAGGTGGGGCGGGAAGGGGGGGCGGGAAGGGAGGGGGCTATGGTAAAAAACAAATAGAAATACAGTTAGGCCGTTCAAAATTGGTATAGATAGGTTTTAGAGGCCTGCAAGTCGAATGGGGATATTTTCGAAAGTGTAAAGTTATTAGGACGGCCGGGAAGGGGGGGGGCAGAAGGGCAAAAAAAAAAGAAAATAGAGATAGATCATTCAAAATTGGTACGTAGAGGTTTCCAATGCCTACAAATCGATTGCGGATATTTTCGAATTTTTAAAATTATTGGGAGGGTGGGAAGGCGGGGGAGTAGAGCGGCAAAAAAATAAAAATAGAGATACATCGTTCAAAACTGGTGCATAGAGGTTTCTGATACTTACAAATCGATTTCGGATATTTTCAAATTTGTAAAATTATTAGGATAGACAGGAGGGGGGGGGGGCGAAGTGGGAAAATAATAGAAATAAGAGTTAGAGCATGTTGGGAATTTTTTCCGAAGGCAGTGAGAACCCGGTGCGACATTTTTCCCAATCAGATTTTGTTTCTCTTTTTTTTCACGTGATAAAAATTAATGCAATTTTGAGAATTCATTATAGTGATTCATTAATAAATAGAGACCAGCGAAGCGGGCTGTGCCTGCTAGTATTACATATAGAAGAAAGTAAAAATAAGTTGATGATAAAAATTAGCGATAAAACTAAAAAAGAAATATGAAAAATGTGGATGTGGATGTGTGCTTCAATAATTTTGCTGCCGACTGTAATTCAAAATTTTCATGGGAGAAGAAATGAAAAAAAAAAAAAAAAAAAAGTAGAAAAGCCTCTAGAAATACATTTCTGTTTAACTTCTATAGAATTAAAAATCATACTTTTTTTTTTTTTTTCCAAGTATTAATTTCTTCTTTCGCATTTCAGATAAAAAAAATTATACGTTCCTGGAAAACGCATAAAAATGTAATATATTACGTATTTAAATCTATAAAAAAATCTATGTGTAAATATAATGTTCTCTTTGAAAATTGTTTTATGCAAAGCTAATCATTAGTGTCAATAAGCTTTTCATTTTACATGCATGAACTTACAATGTGTAAAAAAACACTGGGCATTGATAGGGAAACATTAACGCCATACACAGATTTAGAATTTTTGAAAGAAATAAAATTTCACGCCTTTTCCATCTTCAAAAACGTTTAAATGTTAAAATGCTTTAAATTTACACAGTCAAACGGAAATTTTATACATTCAAATCGAACTTTTCTTTTGATATAAATATTTTTTATTTTTATTTTTTAACTGAAAATTTTTTTGCTACATATTTAATCTTTTATCTCCTTTCGCTCAAGCTAAAAATGGATATAAATGTTAAAGTCAAAATTGGATCTATCTTGCCTGAAATTTTTTTTTTTAATTCCTTATATGATTTATCGGTGAATTGGTTATTGTGAATTTAATGATAAGATTAATATTTAATAATAATATTAACAAAACTTTTAACATAAAAAAGTATTATTTTTACTTTGTTGCTTACGTTTTATTTTATTCTTATTCTTATTACTATTACAGACATCTGAGCATTACTTCCTGTTTAAGAAAATCCCCTTCCTGAAGCGTACCAAATGTTGTGTTTGAAGTTATACCAGCGAGTAAATAGTGTATTTACTTCATTTACGTTTGGTCATTTTACAGAGATACTGCAATTTGATTACAAAAATTTTCGAATGGAAAATTTCAAGATAATCTCTTGAAAATTTTGGGGGACTGCTTATTGTGTAAATATACCTATGATATAAATCACAGAATTTAACTATTATATATATATATATGTATATATATATATATATATGTATATATATATATATATATGTATACATATATATATACATATATATATATATATATATATATATATATATACATATATATATATATATATATATATATATATATATATATATATATATATATATATATATATATATATATATAGTGATGCTGATGGGACAGTCCCCACAATTTTACACAGATATGTTCACAGAGGTGATGTACATAAAAGTGATAGAAATAATTTTTCCTTATTTTGTTATGGTAAGTATTTTAGGTATTGTGCCATTTATAATATTTAGATAATTGTATTTAATACTATGTGGAATATTATATAAAATGTAAATTTTTCGACTGTTATATTAAGAAAAGTAACAGAGGTGCTGCGACAAACTGAATAAATAACCAATGGCATAATTAGCAAATACAAAACTAAAAAATGTCCAACTTATGCAAAGCAACTTTTTACATATCTTTTTTACTTTTTTCTATATTTAATAGAAAAAAGTATTGGTTTCCGGTTTTCGATGGATTTGCACGTTTTAAGAAGACTAGAAAAGATTTGACCATTATTAGAAAATATCTGTCTGTGTGACAAAAATATTAGGGCAACTACATCACAAGAATTACTGCGCAGAATTACACATAAATTTATATTTAGATGCATCTTGACCTAAATTACTGCCTATCAATTTTGATACCAATCACTCAAAAGGCAACGGTGTTATACAGTGATTTTACCTATTTAAGAGAAGGCTATATCTCAGGAACTACTGGTCAGAATTACATATAACTTTATACGCATATACACCTTGACATAAATTTGGGCGTATCAACTTTTAATGTCGATAGCTCAAAAAGTGGCACTTCTATACAGCGTATTCTAGGTAGGCTATGGGGGAGACTGAGGTCAGTTGTGCCAGGGGGCGTTGTCCCACAGTGCTTGCTGAATGAGCCGATAGGTTGCAGAACCTATTGTGTCACGTGACTAAACAGGTTGATTATTGTAGTATGCTGTGAATGTTTGATATCAGGGTGTCTACTAGGTCATGAAGGTCATGAAAATCAACAATGGGTCATGAAAATCATGAAAAGATCGTGAAATTCAGCAGTAGGTCATGAAAGTCAGGAACAGGTCATGAAATTCAACCGCCGATAAGAGTCACGTGTTG
This sequence comes from Salticus scenicus, assembly GCA_963930645.1. Classification (NCBI taxonomy): domain Eukaryota; kingdom Metazoa; phylum Arthropoda; class Arachnida; order Araneae; family Salticidae; genus Salticus; species Salticus scenicus. Next base: position 87,622,842 of record OZ005661.1, read on the forward strand.
GTTCAGGTAACCCAATTTCACCGGTCAGATCGAACAATTTCTTTCTCTTGCAGTTCGGGTTGTATTGATTGAATCTTTTTTCCTAAGAGTCGGGTAGACTTGATAATATCTTTCAAAATAATTTCTTTAATGGGCAAAAGCATAATTCGCAACGTATTTTTTGGTGCATTGTCGCTTTGCTTGTAGCACTGGTGCCCACTTTGTTCCCTTGAATAATGGTCGTGTTTTTTCAACCCGAAACAATTGTTGTGAGTTTATTGCATTTTATGGTGTTTATTCAAAGTTTGTACTTATTACTAAACTTAAAGAACATTTCGTACACTTGAAGTATACAACACACATAAATGGTTAAAAATTGCTATTTATCCATTTTTCAGATTTCAAAACTTTTAACTTGGTGCATTAGTAATTACATTTTAAATTATTTTTAAATTATTTACCAGTTGTATAGCAATAAAAATTTATTTTATAACTTAAATTGCAAGATTTTTAGATGAATTATTAATTTTCATTTGAGTCGGGTTTGGGTCAATAAAATTCGCTATTGTGAGTTCAGGCCAATTTTCAGATTACTATTATTTAGTAGGGTAAATATATAAGCGTGATTATAAACCTAGTATAGTCATTTATATCTTTAAAAAACAAATTTGTCTTCTGTGAAAATCTACAGGCATTCTTAATTTTGCCCCCCCCCCCAAAAAAAAAAAAAAAAATAATAATAAGAATTTGTTTTACTTAACATTTAAATTTTCTAAAATATATGTATGCTAAGAATATTTTTTTAATCAAAATAGTATTAATGTATAACTGAATGAACTACTTTTTTTCTAATTCAGAATGTTTTTTTATTTTGAAGTATAGGAAAGACATCGAAATGCAAAGTTTGAGATGTTCAAGCTATATACTTTTTAGTTTGTAGCTATTATTTACACCACTAAAAAGAGTATACTTAATTAATTAAGACTACACCTAATTAATTATAACTCATTAATATTTCAACCTAATTTGACACCAATGTCATCGGAATTCTTTTGTGTTGTCCTATAAATAAATTAAGTCGATACACACTTTTTTTTTCTTTAAGGAAACGTGCGTTTAAGTATCTTCATATGTTGTATATATGAATTCCATTATGTTGAATGCAGCATAAACACGTTAAAATGCACTTAGATAAAAATTTATCCATAGGCTCTAATGTCACGAATTCTTTTGTGCGTCTCTGTAAACGAACCATAAACATTGTATTCGCCTCTAAAAACTGTTCAACTTATTCTATGTTTTTTATGAATAACTGTTCGGAATTTGACAAAATTTGGATAACGCGATATTGTCGGAACACTTTTGTAAGGTCCTGTACATTAAATATCAAGCCTACGCACACATATTTTTTATAGAAAATATGAGTTTAAGTATTTCAGTAATTTATGATAATTTCATTTTGTTGCATGCACAATAACAACGTTTAAATTCGTTTAAACGAAATTTAACCCCTACGTTGTAATGATAAGAAAAACTTTGGTGTGTCCCTGTATAAGATCTATAAACAATATAGACAACGAAAATTATACAGCTGTTTCTTTACAGAGTCCGAACACGTATGCCAATTTGCAAGTTAATCGGGGTTTTTTTGCGGCCTCTATTGCGTACATACAAATTCTGTCATAAGGCCGTAATGATAAGAAAAACTTTGGTATGTCCCTGTATATGAACTACAAATAGAATACACACCTGAAGCTATACACCTGATTCCGTGTGTATCAAGTGTACCAAGTAACAAGTCAATAGGATGATTTTTGCGGCCACTATCGCGAGACAGACAGACAGTCACACAAACAGACGGAACCCAAAATCTTTTTGTGTCTCCACATGGAGGCTTCCACTGACGTTTCGGCATACAAATTTTAGGATTAAATTTTTCACTTGATAATTTTTGAGAAAAAAGAAAAGAATAAAAATGCTAACATATATATACATACAAAAACGCTAAGTAACATATAGTACTAACATTAGCGTATTCATTACTTTTTGTAACATCTTGTATATTAGTTATGCGCAAAAGTAATGAGAGAAATAAATCAAAACAGAACAAGTTGTTGTTTTAACTTCAGAACATTAGTGTTGAATCAGAGTATTTAAAAGATTAATTTTGGGTTAATTTTTTCACAATCTGTTTCTATACTAAATATATTCTTTTATTACGTACTACGTGTGATGTACATGGATATTTATACATATTACAGGAAGGTAATTACACTGTCTACCAATAAGTATTTGGATACTTTCGAAATTAAATATTTTGTCAAATACCTACTAAAGTTCATTTGAAATGCTCTTAAAAATTTTGGAACTGTAACGAACACGTTATACCTCATATCTTTCAGCAAAAGTTGTGTCCTGAAAAGGAAAACGGGACCAGTAAAAGTCTGAACAAAGGTCAAAATGTTTTGGATCACCATGGAACATGTAATGCTTGAAATATGTTTTGGTAGTAACATGTGATTTAAAATATTCTTTTCATTATCTGTATAAATTTTTATCAGGCTACTCCATATATTTATGGAGATATAACGTAATGTTTGAAAAATTGCAAAAAAAAAATAAAAAAAATCCATTCTTTAACTGTAACACGTAAGGTATTAGACCCAGTGCAAAGACATTTTCAGAAAATTTGGCATACTACATTAGACACAGCATACTGCAATCAGAATGTAAAAATGTTAAATATCTTACGAAATATGAGCATTTTTAGTAAATAAATTTTACCTGCTCATGCATCAGCTTGTAAAAAAATCCATTTGCATAATTTAATAGCTAATAGTATTGATCAACTTATATGAAAACACCAAACAAATATCGTGTAAATCAAAAATTAAAAAAGATTATGAAAGATAGAAGGTTATGAAAGATAGAAAGAACAGAATTTCAGTTCTCTCAAATTAAAAGCTGACCTATAAAGGGTTTTACTCACATTTTTCTTTTTCTTCAATCAATGCCCAATGCTAATTTAGTGTTCGCTGATTGTAAATAAAATATGGATAAACCACCCTATCATCTTCCTTTTTTTTTTTTTAGCAGAAGAACTGAAATTCTGTTCATCCTATCTATCATAACATTTTGAATTTACACGATATTTGTTTGGTGTTTTCACATGAGTTGCTCAATACTTTTGGCTATTAAATTATGTATTTAAAAAAAAAAAAAAAAAAAAAAAAAGCTAGCGCATGTGCGGTTAAAAATTAATTGGTAAAACTGCTTATACTGGGTGCGCCAAAAGTTCGTTAAAACTTTAAAAATTCATTAAAAAAGAACAAATGATGATAAAAAGCTGCGGTTTTCACGAATGGCATCAGAAAGAGGGTGGATTTTTTTTAAGAACAACAGCAACAACAAAATTAGTTCAAAAAATGACCCACCCGTGGTGCATGCGCAACGCTGATTTATGCATATCAGGTTGTCAATAAAACACCTGAATGCACATGGACTCTTCATTCGATGCCGGCGTTAAGCTATCGTTGCAGGATCAAGCGTTGATTATCAAGCTCTTTTATAAGATTGACGAATCAGCCGTTCTCTCAAGGAAGCGCATGAGTAGTCCACTTCGTGGACGATCTCCCAAACGACCCGTTCCTTCGATGCACTTGACAAGCTTCAGTATATAGTGAAATGAGTCATTTTAGTTCCCCATCATACTATAGGTATGGGTAACTTAGGTAATCGTGAAAATTTTCGACCTCGGTTTTTTGACTTTTCTACATGTTTTCAGGTGTGAGGAATCCGAAAATGACAAAATTTCTATGGTGTCTGTCTGTAGGGTGTCTGTTAGTCTGTTAGTCTGTTAGTGGGTCAGTCCGTTAGTTTGTTAGTCTGTGTACACGATATCTCAAGAACAAATTGTCGCAGAGAGGTCAGATCAGTTTTAAAATATTACTTTCGACACTGGCAAGAACCCTATTCATTTGCAACATTCGATTTTAAAAACTTCGTAAGTTATTAGAAATTTACGATTTTCTTAACATGGGAGAATAGGACAAAAATTCACTTAAACGTGAATTAAATGAAAACTTTTTACTGTAAAAAGGTCAGACCAGTTTTAAAATATCAGTTTTGATGCCGGAATGAACATCAGTAACTATAAATATGCTACTTTGAAAATTTCGCAAGTTACTGGAAATTTACGAATTTCTTAACATGGCAGTATAGGGCAAAATTTCACATAAACGTCAATTTTGAGAGATATTTTCATCGTAAAGATGTCAGACTACTTTTGAAATATTATTTAGGACACTGGTATGAATATTAATGACTATGAATTTTCTAATATAAAGATTTCGTAAGTTATTGGAAATTTACGAATTTCTTAACATGTCAGAATAGAGCAAAATTTCACATAAACGTCAATCTTGAGGGATATTTTCAGCGTAAAGATGTCAAACCACTTTCGAAATATTATTTAGGATACTAGCATGAATATCATAGACTATGATTGTTCCAATTAAAAAATTCGTAAGTTATTTGGAATTTAGGATTTACTTAACATGTCAGAATAAGGCAAAATTGAGCATAAACTTCCATTTTGAGGATCCTAAATACATTAGACAACTTCAAAATTAAGTTTATGATATTTGTTTGAACGTGATTGAATACAAATATTCTACTAGGAAACTTTCGTAAATTATTCGTAATTTACGATTTTATCAACATAGCGAAATTGTAAATTTTTCATATAAATATGAATTTTGAGGTTTATTGCATTGGAAATAGTAGCCTGAAAACTAAACAACGGAATTGACACCGATAAAATAAATTAATAAATTAGAATAAGATAATTATATCCAAGTGAACGGTGGATAGCCTATTAGGCGGAGATTTCATTCTGTCACTGTATCAAGCTTTGGTCAAATTCATTTCTTTTAACATGATTATAATATGTCTCGCACTAGAAATTTCTAATAACATAAATATGATGGGGAACTGAGCAGAGTCCACCTATGCCGACTAGTTTTCTTTTCAGTCCTTTTGCATGTACGAAATTTCCTCAGTGCGTCTGTTACTGATTCGTCTTTCTTATAAAAGAGCTTGATAATCAACGCTTGATTCTGCAACGACAGCATAACGCCGGCATCGAATGAAGAGTCCATGTGCATTCAGGTGTTTTATTGACAACCTTATATGCCTAAATAAGCTTCGTGTATGCACCACAGCCCCACCTATCCGTCATTTTTTTAAACTAATATTTTTTTTTTCTGTTCTTAAAAAAATCCGCCTTTTTTTTGATGCCATTCGTGCAAGCCGCAACTTTTTATCATCATTTGTTCTTTTTTTATGAATTTTTAAATATTTAACGAACTTTTGGCGCAACCGGTATTTCACAAGATAATTAACATTTTTGCCTTGTGATTGCAGTATGCTGTTTCTAATGTACTATGTCAATTTTGCTTAAAATAGTTTTGCACTAGGTCTAATAACCTACGTGTTATAATTAAAAAAGTGGAAAAAATTTTGCAGTTAAAAACAAGTCCTTCCGGCTTATTCGGAAGGGTAGGTTGATTTCTTTTTCCTTATCAAGTAGCCGTCATTTTGTTTCAAAATGGCGGCTACAAATTATTAATGCACTTGGTAGAAATATTGATGTAGGCTATGCACATATGAAGTTTTAAGCAAATCGGTTCATAAATACATTTTTATATGAATTTAAAATTTTTAAGTGACCGGCGCTTGGAGACAAAATGGTGGGTTAAGTTGACAAATATATTAAATGTATTTGTGAGATAAGTCTACTGTACACATATAGTTCGAATTAATTCAAAATCTCAAAAGTCATCGTGTTGAAAAATTAAGTGGCTGCCACTTCGATCAAAATGGCAGAGAAATTTGCTCATTTAAGATTCGTTACAAATTTGTTTTTTTTTTTTTTTTTTTTGTTTTTTGGTAGAAATTCTTTAAAGAGGCTTAGTAAGTTGATAAAATGTTAGTGCATTTCTAGTTTGTTTTAGCATTAAAATAGCCTAATTTTCCCTTTAAAACGCATTAAAAAGATCCAGTAACGCATGCAGTGGATTTTGCGCCAAATTTGGAGACTTTTTTGGCGAATTTTGGCGAGAAAATACTTATTATCGATATACCAAAGATGGACGCTATAACGTGATTGGTTCACGAGTTACGTGAATTTTCTAAATTTTTGTTGTTTGAATGATAAATCCATTTTTCAACTTTGATTTGAATTGATTAAGTATTTCCGAAGTTCCAGCAAACACATCCAAGATATTTGAAGCATAGGTTACTGTCCAACGGTGCTTTAAATCAGTGCCGTGTTTCAAAAGTTATTATTATGATAAATTTTGAAGTGGCAGTCTACGTGGCTGCGAATTGGAAAACAAAATAGCAAAACAACTTACCCATCGAAATCATCCAGTATATTTGTACGATAAGTTCATTGTCCAGTTCTAGTTTAAATTAAATCAGTATTTCAAAAATTATCGTCATAAAAAATTTTCAGGTGGCACCACTTGTAAAAAAAGTGGAGTGAGATGCCCAGCGAACTCATCTGAGATATTTTAATGATAAATCCACTACCCAAATTTGATGCGAATTGATTCTGTAATACTAAAGTTACCATAATGACAAATTTTCAAGTGGCCGCCACTTGGAAATAAAATTGCAGATCAAGTCACCAAGTGAACTTATCCTAGATATTTGAACCATAAGTTCACTATCCAACATTTGTTTGAATCAGTTTAGTATTTTAAAAGTTACCTTGATGGCATATTTTCAAGTGGCAGTGTGATTTCAAGTGGCTGGAACTTAGACACAAGATGTCAGGACAAGTTGCCCAGTGAAAACATTCAAGATAATTATATGGTAATATAACTGTCAAAATTTGGTTCGATTTGGAATATTATTTCAGAAGTTATCGTGATTTTAAATTTTCAAGTGGTAACCTGATTTCAAGTGGCCCTGCTTAACTTAAGATATCTGCCACTTTATTAAAAATGATGGATAAATTTCATTGATAAACATCATTGAGACCCTTATGTGGTCTATATTTACACGAAATTTCAAACAAATTCGGAATACGCTTTTTACAATTTGATTTGAAATTTTCAAGTGGTCTCCACTTGAAAACAAAATGGCGGAGCAACTTGGTTAATAAACTCATGTAAGATATTTATAAGATAAATTAAGACACTGTCTAAATTTGGTTCGATTTGGAGTATTATTTCGGAAGTTATAGTGATTTTAAATTTTCAAGTGGGAGCCTGATTTCCAGTGGTCCCGCTTAACTTAAGATATCCGCCACTTTATTAAAAATGGCGGATAAAGTTCATTAATAAAGTTATTTGAGACACTTATGTAATCTATGTACTCATAAAAATTAAAAAAAAAATAGGAATATGATTTTTGCAATTTGAATTTGAAATTTTCAGGTGGTCACCACTTGAAAACAAAATGGCGGAGCAACTTAGTTAACAAATTCATCTAAGTTATTTATAAGATAAGTTAAGACACTGTCAAAATTTGGTTCGATTTGGAGTATTATTTCAGAAGTTATTGTGATTTTAAATTTTCAAGTGGTAGCGTGATTTCAAGTGGCCCCGCATAACTTAAGATATCTACCACTTTATTAAAAATTACGGATAAATTTCATTGATAAACATCGAGACCCTTATGTGGTCTATATTACACCAAATTTCAAACAAATTCGGAATACGCTTATTACAATTTGAATTTGAAATTTTCAAGTGGTCTCCACTTGAAAACAAAATGGCGGAGTAACTTGGTTAATAAAGTCATGTAAGGTATTTATACGATAAATTAAGACACTGTCTAAATTTGGTTCGATTTGGAGTATTATTTCGGAAGTTATAGTGATTTTAAATTTTCAAGTGGTAGCCTGATTTCAAGTGGTCCCGCCTAACTTAAAATATCTGCCACTTTATTAAAAATAAAGAATAAACTTCATTAATAAACCTCATTGAGACCCTTATGTGGCCTGTATTTACATCAAAATTCAAGCAAATCTTGCTTTAAATATGCTTTTTACAATGTCGGTTTGAAATTTTCAAGTGGCTGCCACTTGAAAACAAAAAAGTCAGAGCAACTTGGTTAACGAACTCATCCAAGATATTTATAAGATTAGTTCACTGTCCAAATTTGGTTCAATTTCGAGTATTCTTTCGGGAGTTATCGTGATGACAAAATTTTCATTATAGATAGATAGATAGATAGATAGATAAACGAAGTGATTGCAATATGTCGATTTCTAAAGAAATCAACCTAAAAAACATATATTCAAGGATATATATATATATATACATACTTGCCAACCATCTCATTAATAACCGTACAATTGTTAACGCCCCCTGAAAAAACGCCCCTTTTCTCACACCACTATATTTTTAGAGTAATTCTCTCCAAATGTTGTTACGATTAAATAAGACTAAAATTACTCTAAAAAATTATTGGTGTGAAAAAAAAAGGCGGGTACTAAAAATTGTACGGTTCATAATGAGATGGTTGGCAAGTATGGATGTATATATATATATATATATATATATATATATCCTTTAATATATGTGGTAGCCTCATACAGATTTATATAGATATTGCGAAAAATGTTCATAATCATATGCTACAGCCAATCTGCATTCTAAGCATTAGTTTTTATAGGGTAAACCTAAACATTTTGATTTTCGTTTAATTTTTTACTGGTTCCCTTTTCCTCTTCAGTAGACAACGTTTACTGAAATACATGAAGTATAACAGCTTCTTTACACTTTCAATGTTTCAAGATGCTTATTAAAGTACTTTTCTAGATATTTAACAAAACTTTTAAATTCGAAAGTGTCCAAATATTCATTGGTAGATGGTGTACAGTAATAATGCTACAATTTAAAAATCAATATAACGTGCTACATAAAGCAGAAAGAGAAATCTTAATTATATTTTACTCATTTATTATTAGAATACGTTAAATACTTCAGTAATGGCTTTTTTAAATGCGATTTTTTTTTTTTTTTTTTTTTTTTTTTTACGTTTTTTCACAGATGCTAAAAAAGTGAGTGTAGAGTTAAATATTATTTTAATAACATAAAAATAACTATACTTAAGTGATTTTTAATCTGTATATCACAAAGTTCATTACAAATTTTTATTTTCTACAATTAGCAAGTAGGTTTTCCTTTAAATTAGTATTATGGCATTAAATTAGTCTTAAAAAGCATGGAAAGTGCTAAAAACCTTTTAATACAAATTAGGTAAAAGACTTAGGGAAAAAAAAAAAAAAAACTTATTAAATGTTTAAATTTGCTTTTTCAAGGACACTATCAACAAGTTTAAATAGTTTTTACGTGCTCTAACTTGGAATTAAGCATACTTAAATACCTAATTAACCGAGTACGCTAGCTTTTACTTTGTAGTCCTAAAAAAAGATTGTAGAAAAGTATGAGGAATATTTGCGGTTCATTACTAATGTATACGAGTAATAAAATACTCGGTAAAGCTTAAAAATACGACTGCTTTTAATTACCAAAAAAAAAAAAAAAAAAATTAAAAAAGAAAAGTTAAATCGTTTAATTATTAAAAAGTTATGACTTATTTACTAATTATTATATTTCTTTTACTAGGGTTGCACTCAACGTTCCTTTTTAAAATACTTTTTTTTTTTTTAACTACTATTTTCATAGAAAGAAGCTTTATTTTTTTTATATAGCAATGTGTTGCGATTAAATATTATGTTAAAAATTGTATAAAAATAGTGATAGCAAAAATGGAGGAAATTTCTCATCATTCAAAATGTCCTTTAAAGAAGGTGGAGTGTATGAACCTTTCTTACATGCACGTGCATTAATGTTTTCCCAGTGAAAAAGTGATACCGTTGCACTCAAACTACTTTCTTTTACCATGCATTTCTACAAAACAGAATTTTACATTTCGACATGTAATGTAAAAAGCGCTGTCGTTGCACATTTCCAAACTGCTGGGTGGTTATAATTAAAGTTAACCTATTTAGATTTACGTAGGTTCCATTCTGGTAGACATTTTTCGTTGAAATTTGCTCTATGTATTAAACGAACAATGTCAAAAATAAATCAGCAGTAAAAATTATAAGTTCAAATTTCAACCCAAAGATGGCACTTTTCAGCCATTATAGAAACGTAGTTATACATATTTGGAGCTTTTTAAGAAGCCAGATGTCAATGCCATAAACATTTCTTCTGTTACGGATTTCTCTGCACTAGGGATACATTGTGTCAAGACACGCGCGGTACATGTACTTTTTTTCTTTGCTGTCAGTGTGTGGCAGGCATTGGTATGGAAATGTCGAAATGAGAGACCTTAAATGTTTTAATCTTGTAAAATACGTATATATCTGTAAATTCAATACGTAAATAGGTTTAGTAAATCATGATTAAGAATGATTGAATATTTTTCTGCACCTGAAATGTGCCACTGAACCATAGATGAAATTGGTGCATCGGCCGGGAAGGGAAAAAAAAGATTTGTTGGAAACGGAAACAAAAAAAGGCATATGTTGCTTCGTAATAATAGGATAAAAAGAAAAAAGAATTTATTTTCTAAAGTGATGATTCACCCAGTATGATAGCTCAAAACGGAAATATGTTGCGGTTTATAATTATAAAAATGGAAGTAATAGAAGTAATCCACATTCTTGTGTTTCTTTATGTTTTATTCTGTATAACCTAACTGGAGGTAAGCTTTTTTTAAAAATTAATAATGGATAAATTGATCAAGTCTGTTGAAAAAAGAAGTTCTGTACGAGCTAATGTTACAAAATTAATTAAAAAAGTACAAATTTTAGAGTTTGAAACCGAAACTTTTGAGAATTTGAATGAGTTATCAGAAATTTTAAATCGAAATTGTTAAAAGAGTAGGATGAAGAAATTAAGGATCATATTAATGATCCAGTAAAATTTAAAAGCGAAATTACTCAATCAGAGGAATATAAAGGTAAAATAATTACAACTAAAATTAAACTTAAATATAAAATTAAAGAAATAGATAAAAAAACAGCAAAACCAAAGCATTAGTAAGAGTACATCAAGTTGTACAGAACAAAATCTTTCGTCATTAAAATTGTCACAGTTAGAAATTCCTCGTGTTTTGGGTTCTGGTGGTTCTAATTTCATGGAATTCCTAAATTGTTTTGATAACGCGATAAGTTCGAACGAATCCCAAACTAAAACTGAAAAGATTCAATATTTAAAAAGTTTGCTTTCTCCCCTGCTTATAATGTTGTTGCTGGATTTGAATTGAGTGAAAAGAATTGAGTAGATCTTTTAAAATAACTTTACGACGCACTGACTTTATTATTAATTCATACATGTCTAAATTACTTAATTTAGAACCAGTGAGGAATTCGTCGAACGTTAAAGGATTACGTAAATTATATGATGAGATAAAGATAAATATAAGGAATTTACGCGCGTTTAATGTTACTGAAGAATCATACGGTCACTTATTAAACTCTTTACTTCTTAAATTATTACCGCAAGATTTGGTTTTAGATTTTCGTAAAATGAGAAATAAGGAAATTAATTACGAGGTATCAGAAATAATAACGTTTTTAAGAAATGAAGTGGAATCGCGTGAAATTTGTGAAACTGTAACAAATTCTTTTAAGGATAATGAAATTAAACGTACCACTTTTCAGAGTTATCAAACGTACCAAAAAAATTTCTCTAAACATAAAAATAAACCAACCGCAGCAACATTACTCACACAAATTAAAAATTCATGCATTTTTTGTGAATAAATCTCTCATGATTCTGTAAATTGTACAAAATTAGATATAGGACAGAAAATTACTAAACTTAAATCTGAAACTCTGTGTTGGTCATGTTTTAAACCCAAGCTCATAAGTAAAGTTTGTAAATCAGGTATTATTTGCAAAATATTTTTTTCTAGATTTCATCACGAGTCAGTTTGTAGAAAAATTATAAACTCTCGAATTTAACGGTAGAGTGCAATAGAGAAAATTGTAAAAATTCACGAAGTTTAAATTTTAATGAAAATAAAAATAAACGGGACAGCTCTAATGTTTCTGAAGTTATTACTTCTATTTCTCAATGTAATGTAAATACAAACTGTTCTAAAAATGTTTATTTGAAAACTTGCACTGTTATAGCTAAATCAGAAAATAAATCTTGCTTATCAAGATTAATGTTTGACTGTGGAAGTTCGAGATTATTCATTAGTGAAAACTTGGCGAATTATTTAAAATTAAAAAACCATTCGGAAGGACATTTTATCAGTCTATTCTTTTGGGATGAAATGCCCAACGGATAAAGTTTATCGAGTTGTTGAAGTGACACTGGAAAGTACAAATTCTTCTTTTCAAAAAACTCATTAATTGTTTGTTTCTCGTACTATAACAGGTGCTACAGTGAATTATCCAGATGCAAAAATAAAACAAGAAAGAAAAATCATGCAGTACATATTGATTAGTAACACTTTCCAACTGTACGCTATTGTTGTATCGAATAACTTTTAATATTCTTTGCCTACGTTATCACACAACAGACAGAATGACTGAAAAACATACAGATAGTCTAACTGATTTTTAAATTACTCTTAGGCATTTTCGAAAGTGTTAAAAAGGCTTAACGCAAATAAAATTGCAGCCGTTAGATTATAATTACAGTTTTTAATCTCTCTGAATATTTTACTGTAGCCCTATAAATATGAAAGTTAATCATATCATATTCTATACAAAACAATATTTTAGAATATTAATAATACATGTCAATGATTTTACGATTTTACGATTTTACGAATTTTCAAAGTCGAAAGTTTTTTAAATATAACTTTAAAAAAATTCTGTCCTAAAACGTAATACATTGGCTTTTTTTTTTATTGTTATTGTTGTCCCTATAAACAAACTAGTTGTTCAGGACCTATTAATGACATTTTAAATAGGGAACATTCCATAGGGAACTTGAGTGTATCATTTTTTAAAAATTCTCAAAATATTCACGGATCATAGGAGCCGGAGACAAACAGATAGAAAGGTAGACAAGAAATAAGTATGTAGTTTAAAAAAATTCCACAAATATTTACGGGAGTTAGAGCGCGGAAAGACAGACAGACAGACGGACAGACAAACCGAAGTCATTAACACTTTTCAACCATATTCGAAAATGTTAAAAATGTTAGAAAGTGTTAAAAACGATTAATGTAAACGAAAGTACAATTTTAGCAAATATTTATTAATAGATCTTTATATAACTGAATATATTAGTGTCACCCTGTAAATCTAATGCTAATCATGCTACATTCTATGCAAAGCATTTTCTTTTGTGCTTCTAAATAACATATTTCAATTTCAAAAATCTTCGTGCAAAGTAAAGTTATTAAAATTTAGTTTATAGAAATATCTCTCACAAAACGCAATGTTTGGAATACTTTTGTGTGTCCCTGTACACAAATCATTCGCGGTATTTACTCCATTTTATACCGGAAACATCCGATAATGAACTTGAATAACATATTTGAATTTCATTAAGGTTTGTGTACAGTAAGGGCATGAAAATATGGTTTATAGAAATGCCTCTCATAGAACACAATGCTTTGAAATATTTTCGGGGGGTCCCTGTACACAAAGCAGTAGAGGTATAAACTCCATTTTCAACAGGGAATATCCGATAGTGAACTTGTATAATATATTTCAATTTCATTAAGATTTTTGTACAGTGAGGGTATGAAAATATGGTTTAAAGAAATGCCTCTCATAGAACACAATGCTTTGAAATACTTTTGTATGTCCTTGTACACAAATCAGTGGTGGTATTTACTCCATTTTGTACAGGAAACATCCGATAGTGAACTTGAATAACATATTTCAATTTCATTAAGATTTGTGCAGATTAAGGGTATCGAAATATGGTTTATAGAAATGCCTCTCATAGAACACAATGCTTTGAAATATTTTCGGGGGTCCCTGTACACAAACCAGTAAAGGTATAAACTGCATTTTCAACAGGGAACATCCGATAGTGAACTTGTATGACATAGGTCAATTTCATTAATATTTTTGTACAGTAAGGTTATGAAAATATGGTTTATAAAAATGCTTCTCATAGAACACAATGCTTTGAAATATTTTAGGGGGTCGCTTTACACGAACTAGTCGAGGTATAAACTCCATTTTCAACAGGGAACATCCGATAGTGAACTTGTATAACATATTTCAATTTCATTAAGATTTTTGTACAGTTAGGGTATGAAAATATGGTTTTTAAAAATGCCTCTCATAGAACACAATGCTTTGAAATATTTTCTGGGGTCCTGTACACAAACCAGTAGAGGTATAAACTCCATTTTCAACAGGGAACGTCCGATAGTGAAATTGTATAACATACTTCAATTTCATTAAGATTTGTGTGCAGTAAGGGTATGAAAATATGGTTTATAGAAATTCCTCTCATAGAACACAATGCTTTGAAATATTTTCGGGGGTCCCTGTACACAAACCAGTAGAGGTATTAACTCCATTTTCAATAAGGAACATCCGGTAGTGAACTTGAATAACATATACCAGTTTCAAGAAATTCTATAAATATTCACGGGAGTTAGAGTGCGGACAGACAGACAGACAAACCGAAGTCATTAACATTTTTCAACCTTGTTGGAAAGTGTTAAAAATTAATGCAGAAACGGAATTTGAAGTCGGATATATCAGATAGCTCGGATAACAATATTCACATCCACTTAGAAGCCGATATTTGTTGGGAATTAATTTATGAGGAAAGGAAACCTATAAATAAACACTTGCCAGCTGTGAATAGTGCATTTGGTTGGCTGATTATTGGAGCGGACGATAATGAAAGTAGTCCATCTGAATAATTATTGTAAATAATGCTATTTTAAATGAATTAAGATTATTTTGGAAAATTGAAGAATTTCTGAATGAAACCAAAAATCTTTCTAAAAAGGATAATCAGTTAATTAGAGATTTTGAGGATTGAAATTTAATGGAGAACGGTTGGTTGGTTGGTTGTCGTGTTATGGACATGGAAAAAAAAAACAATAGAACAGTATATATTGGACCGAAGCTTTTAAATACGGCTTCAGCTATATCAAGGCAAATGTCCGAGTAGAGAATGGATACGATAGGTCAACGATAGTTTTAATGCCCCAACCCTCTCCTGCTCCTCTATGTCTTTTTCTAGTCAATTTTGTCTTTCTATTCCTTCTGGTGTTAGCCTTTTTTTTCACACTTGACTTTGTGAGTTTTTTTGTTTTCGACCCATGCTTTTTTCTATGGAATTTTGACTCCATTTTCCCCCGTTTTTCTATGGGTTTTTAGCTTTTTTCACCATATATTTTACATTCTAAAGTGCGGTGGCGGTATATGTGTAGATTAATGTGGAAAGATAATATGCGACCCCCCTTAGAATTGGACTAATTAGGCTGTCGCGAGCAGACGTTTCAATTCATTAAAAATTAAATTGAAAAAATATCCTGAATTTTTTTACCACTATGAGGAAATAGTATCGGATCAATTGAAATGCAATGTTGTGGGAAAATGTACAGACGAGGATATGAATTCAGGTTATGATATGCCCCACAGAGTAGTAATAAGGGATGATAAAGAAACTACTCACGTTCAGATAGCTTATGATTGCAGATCTAAAACAAATGAAAGTAAAAATTCTTTAAACGATTCTCGTGAATCAGAAGTTGATCTTTATCCAAATTTATTGGATGTTATACATAAATTTCAGGAAAATCAAGTTGCTTTTTGAGGAGATCTAGTGAAATTTTTCCTTATGATTGCAATTATAGAGGATAGAAAATTTCTAAAATTTTTATGGTTTCTGGACGAACCCGATAATTCGGTACAGACACTTCAACTTAGTCGTTTACCCTAAGGGTTAACGACGTCTCCATTTGCGCTAGCTTGCGTTTTGGAATTTCACATTGGGAAATATAAAGATGATTATCCTAATTGTTATGAAACGTTAATTTTTTTATATGTCGATGACTTGTACAATGGAGCTAAAACAGCACGGGATGCTTATGAGTTAACTTAATATTACTCGCTGCTGGATCGGAATTTAAAAACTCAGGAAATTAAAAACTAATTGTGATGAATTAAAACAACTTTGGCATGAAAACGGGTACGAGAAAAATATGGATTTTGGGCAAGGAGAAGGATTTTTGGGATTAAAGTAGGATGCAAGTTAGGATAAAATTAAATTAGATTTAAGGAATGTTAGGGATTCCTTGAAATTTGGAATCACCAAACGACGTGTATTGAGAATAATTTCTAAAATATTCGATCCTTGTGGGCTAATTAGTCCATTTGTAATCAAAGTTAAAATTCTTATTCAAGAATTGTGGGAAAAAGGTCTACAATGAGATGAAAATTTACCATATAACTTAGAAAAAAAAATGGAGAACATGGTGTTCTGAACTTTCTGAATTAGAAAACGTTAACATCAAACGTAAACATTTTTCAATGGAAAATGTTAGTGAAATATCTCTTCATGTTTTTGTAGACGCCAGTCCGGAGGCGTATAGAGCTGTAGCATATATTCGATATGTAACTAGTGAAGCTAAAATTAACATAAGTTTTGTGATTTTCAAAAGTAATGTTGCTCCTCTGAAACGGTTAACCGTAGCCAGATTATAATTAATGTCAGAACTTGTAGGTGCTCGTTTAGGAAATTACATTCAAAGCATTTCTCAGCCATTACTCAAAAAATATATTTCTGAAGTGGCTCTAAATTCGTTCTTCATTCTGTGAAAAATTCATCTAAAGTTTGGGAAACTTTTGTTGCCAATCGAGTGGCTCAAGCGCATTCACACTCCCTTCCTGAGTGCTGAAATTTTTGCAGTGGATCCGTGAGTCCTGCAGATCTTACTACTAGAGGAGAGTCAGCGAAAAGTATTACATTGAGTTCCTTGTGGTGGATGGGCCCTCCTTGGTTGTCTCAACACTTTCACTTGTGGCCTGGTCCAAATTCCTTCCACCAATCTGATGACAATAATGTTGAACAATTAATTTCGAAAGAACTACGAACTGTAGCAGTAAATATTGTCTGTTTTACTAATCATTATTCTCTCTTAAAGATCATTGAAGTAAAGAAATACAGTAACCTTTCTTGAATTTTGCGCGTGACAGCTTGGGTAAGAAGGTTTGCCCACAATGCCCCATATGTGCTTCAGAACTTCGGGAGGCCTTTGATTCTTGAATCAAGACAATTCAAACATGAGCATTTTGGGAGTGAAATCCAGCAACCTCTCTCCCAGGGTACTGTAAATAAAAATTTATGAATTTACAATTTCTATTGTAAACTTAACCAAAATAACTTTTTGTGTTTGAAGGGAAGCTTGCAGTTTTCAAGTAATAATGAGCAAGCCAAACACCCCTTGCTGCTTCCAACCAACGATAAATTCGTTGAATTACTCATCTTTGATGCTTACGTAAAAATGCGCCATTTGGGTGTAGATGCTACTTTAACCCACCTAAGAGAACAGTTCTTGATTCTTAAATGCAGACAGTTCGTAAAAAGATACCTAAAAAACTGTTTGATTTGTAGACGTTTTTCAGTGGAAGTTGGTAATCAGGTAGTAGCTCCTCTAACCCCTGACAGAATTCAGGAACATCCCCCTTTTGATGTTTCTGGTGTAAATTTTGCTGGACCCTTTTTTACTGTTGACTGTAAAAAATGTTACTTACTCATTTTTACTTGTGCAGTTACAAGAGCTGTACATTTGGAATTAGTTATTGATATGAGTACAGATTCGTTTTTATTAGGTTTGAGACGTTTTATTTCACGTGGAGGTTTTTGTTCTGTTTCATATTCTGATAATGCCAAAGCCTTTAAAAAGGCAAACGGTGAACTGAAAAAATGGTGCAGTCAAATTGATAACCCTGGGGTAAAAAACATATTTGTCTCTGAAGGTATAGAATGGAAGTTCATTGTTGAAAGGAGTCCTTGGTGGGGTGGTTTCTGGGAAAGACAGATACGTACAATTAAAACTTGCTTAAAGAAAATTATTGGTAAATCTTCTTTTTCTCTTAAAGAATTAGAAACTGTTTTTCTAGAAATTGAAGGAATGATTAATTCTAGATCTATTACTAATCTGTACAGTGAACCAACAAAACCTTCCCCACTCACCCCTTTTCCCTTTCTAGTTGGAAAAAGATTAATTTGTTTACCGTAACTAAACTTAACAAAGTCGAATTAATTGTAAGCAGAAATTCTTTGATAAAGAGATTTAAATATCAACAGACTCTTTTAACTCATTTTTGGAACAGGGGGAGAAAAGAGTATTTGCTTAATCTAAGATCTGCTTATATATCTCCATAACCAGGTAAAATTTCATCATTCAAGGTAAATGATGTGGTTTTAATTAATGATGAGCAATTGTTTGGTGTTGCATAAATGTGAGTGTGGACAGTTCTGCGTAATGAATTGATGCACTCTTTTCACAAATAAAATGTATAAATTCTTGACAAAACTTATTGTTCCCATTGGGTGGAATTCGTGTTTGGTAATTGATACAACGAATGATCTACAATTTACCTCAAACATATTATTTGCGGATGAGGTTGCATTTACTCGAGATGACATGTTTAGCATGCATGATGTTCATATTTGGTTGGCAGAGAATCCGCATTCTATTGTCCCGCGAAATATTCAACACCAGGTAGGTGTGTTGTGCGGCATTCTCTGATATAGCCTTTTAGGCCCGTACTTAGTGCTCTTTTGGAAATAATGCGGCCTTCTACAGTAGAAATACGGGAACTTTTGGAATCTCCAAGTCAGTCATTCCTCCGTTGGTGTATTCTGTGCAATGAGATCCCCGGCAGACACATTAAACAGTTGTTGTAAAACAGTTGCTTACTCTGGACATCATGAGCTGTTTTGCACCTTTCCTGTAAAATAAACGTTCCTGTGTTGTTTGATATATTGAAGTGTTTCTTAAAATTATACATTCTCTAAAAATTATATATTCTCTATAACTTGTTTGTAAATTCAAAATAATTATCACTTTTTTTTTTTGGTTATTTCATATATTAAAAGAATAAAATCATGTTTTGAAAAATGTAGTACATTAGAGAGTTTTTTTCATTTACATACTTTGTTAATTGTGTATATCACTTGATCTTCCTTTGCTTATCTCTATTTTTTTTATGCAAGTTTAATTAATGTGAAAAAAAAATATGTCATAGCTTGAGGATAGAAATACGAATTCCATTTAAAAATATCCATATGCCTATGTTTAATTAATGTATTTTTCTTCTTTGCAAAGTATATAATTTTTTCTTTTACGTCTATTCTATATGGTGTATTTTAAGATTTACCATGTAGTTTGTAAATATTCATTCTTATAAAAGCATGTTAAAAATTAAGTACGACAATTAGTTCTCTCTTAGCAGATAAAAACATAAAATTAATAAGTCATTTTCAAGAAATGTTTTTTTTTAGGTATACATAATTAATGTATAATAAAAAATAATGGAAACACAGAATAATATATTTCTTTTCATACATAAGTAAAGGAAAATACTGTTTGAATGATAAAAAAAAAATTTACTATGTAAAAGTCTAATTTAGCATATTTGGTTGTTCGAGTATATCTTAGCTATAAAAATACTTGAAAACTTTTTATATGTTTATTATTTATAATATTTACTATCAAGATACTTTAACTATATATACATATATATATAAAGAGGTTCCGTTTTTTAAAGTTTTTACGAGTTTTGAGTTGCAATGAAACAGAAAATTTCTAAATCAACGTAGAATTTATTTGTAAGTTAGTCAGTTTTTTAGTTTGTTAGTTTGCGTATACATTATTTCAAAAATAAATAACAGTAAACATTTCGAACTACACTGTATGTACAAGTGTCTGAAATGTAGACAAAAATGTATCTGAAATAAAATGTTCATTTTTAAGATGGAAAAAATATCTTGGATATTTCAGACACTTGAAGTAATTTAAAATACAGATTGTTTCACACACTTAAAGTCCCTGAAATTTAGTCATGGTAAAATATTATAGTAGAGCAAGCACTTACACTAATAATAAAAAAGAATGTTAACGCTTAAATATTTGTAGCCCTGTATATCTTTTGAAGATTATGTACAAACCTTATAGTGCACCTAAATGTAATCCAATAGTAATGATATGCGGCACAATCTGAAATACACTTCCATCAATTTTCAACTAATGTCGCACTCTAGTTCTATAATCTAGTTCTTTTGTGTAGCCCTGTAAATAATCAGTAAATGATTTCTATACCATATTCTACACTGAACATGCATGTAAAAAATACCTTTTATGCATATAAAAAATATATATTCGTTTCATTTGGTTTAGTGCAGTCTATAGATGTTAAACTGTACGTACCTCTAATTTCCCCCATAGATGTAATGTATTTTAATAATCTTGAGTATCCCTGTACACGAACGAGTTGCTTCATCTCAACGAAAAGCTTAGTGAAGCATCCCTGTATGATACAGATTTAGAATACCGAGTTTGGAATTTATGCTACTATTTGTTCTTGAGATATGCTGATAACAGGCTGACACACAGAAAGACACACACAGACAGGCACAGACAGACCAACCGCTAAAAACATGATTTTCGTAGTCAGGGGTCCTCAAAATCTGTAAATATAACAAAAACTCACTTTCGAAAATTAGACCCAAAAACAATACTTTCTGGGTAAGATAATGAAATAATAAAAAATGTTGCGTGTGATTCTTTTTTTTTTTTTTTTTTTTTTTTTTTTGTTAAAAACAAGTTTTAGAATATCTTAGTACATAAACTAAATATTAATAACTTTTACGCAAAAGAAAAAATAATAATAATAATAAAACATAATACAACCTGAAATGCACTTCCAACAATTTTCAAGTAAAGTCACACCCATTCTAGTTGTTTACAGTAGTTCTGTAAATGAAAGTTGAATCATTTTAATATCATAATATACACTAATCTCCATTTTATGCATATAAAAATACTATACGTTTTTTTCACTTTGATTAGGGCAGTCTATAGATTTAACTTGTACCTACCAAAACTTTCTCTCATAGACGTAATGTATTTGAATTCTCTTGAATGCTCTGTACACGAACCATTTGCTTGATCCCAACAAAAAAGTTTAGTGTAGCATCCCTATATAATACATATTTAAAATAATGAGTTTGTACTTTCTGCTACTATTTATTCTTGATATATGCTGGTAACTTGACACACACACATAGACACACTGGACAACCGCTAAATACTGATTTTTCGGATTTAGAGGACATAAAAACGTGCAAAACAAAAACAAAATTTTGAAAATTTGATCCAAAAACAATACTTTCTCTACCATATTTAGTAAATCGATAAATGAGTACCAATGGGTAAGGGAAAGTAAACTATACTAAAAATATTTTCATGTTACAAACTATGCAGCTATATATTTTCTATTATTAATAACATTTTAAGAAAATATAGTATATTAAACAAAGTAAATTATAGATTGAAATGAAGAAATAAACATTATAATGTTGTAACGCGTTAGGTTCAAACACGTACGAATACGTGAAATAGCCTATCGATATTGAGTCATCTTCCCAATGATTTAAAACAATATAGACGGCGCTGTCGCCATTCTTGGCAAAATATCTAATGATATTTTGCCAATCCATAAAAAGTGAAGTGAAGACATTTTGCTTTCAGTTTTTTTTGTCAGGAGCAACGGTCAGGGTCTGAAGTTGTACGTTCTTGCTGCAACATGTAGCTGCGGCCTATAAGAAGAAAACTGTTGTATCTTAAATTTATACTCTGTTTTTTTTACTGCGCGTAATGTAAATATGTATATAGGAATTTATATATCTATTGTGATTTTGCTTTATTATAATTAAAATATTAAATAATAGGATTCCCGAGTTCGTTCTTAAATGTTCTATATGGAAATCCCGTTAAAATGTTTAGTAAATTTATATTAAAATAATGTTCAACATTTATACATAGTGAGAAATTCGATCCTGTCTTTTTCAATAAAGATTGAATGTGTATGTATGACTATGAATTCTATTATTTAATTTGATGTTGTTTATTAAAATCGGAACGCAATCTTTAGAAAACAAATTGAATCCTAAAAATGTACGTAAATAGTTACTTTTAATTTATATTTATTTACTGTTGCTCCTGCCTGAAATAGAAAATAACCTTAACTGCAAACTTCTTTTTGTCTGCAAATTTGTGATTTGTAAGTTCTCGCAGAAATGGCAGTTTTGTTTTCCCGAGTGAGATTATAAATCTTTCTTTGCCAGTTTTCTCGCTGTATAAATCATCATCTTTATCCGTAAATGATTGTTAGTAACTTCTTGAAAATTATTAACGGCTTGGAATTATAAATTTCTACAGCATCACGCTTCTTTAAATCTCTTAAATTTGATGGATGATGAATGTGGACCTAAAAATAAAATAATTTATTATGCGTTTAAGGAATATAATGAGAATATATTCTATTAATTTTAATAAAAGGAATTTCTAAATAAATGAGTTATTTACAAATTAAGAGGACTGTATTTATTGTCGCCTGAAGCCAATGGCAATGTTATTCTGGGAAAAATGAACCCAATTATTATTCATATTTTTAAATTCCGTTTTCACATTCTGAATTTTACTGTTAAATTGGTTATTGTTTTCTAAAAAAATATTTATTTTATTTATTTATTTTTTAATACAGTCGAACTTCGTTAACGTGAATCTCAAGGGGGATAAAAAATTTGTTCATGTTATCATTAGTTCATGCTATTAGTAAATAATCTTCATTTTGGCGGGGATTGTGGAAACAGTTCTTGTTAAAAGTAATTCACGTTAACGAGGTTCGAATGTATTTTATTTTGGAGCTGTAAAATGCGAATTTTCCCTAAGTGAAATTTTTCATTTTTCGGATTTAAAGTAAATTTGAAAAAATAAAAAATAAATAAATGAATAAATAAAATTTTGGAAAGGAAGAAGTTATTTAAACTTTAAATATTTTCTTAACTGTGAAAATGGAATTAAAAAATGCGTAATGGGTGCAGTAATATGTTGCAAAATGAGTTTTGTGTGACGTGCACTGCTAAATACTGAACCCATCAGAACACCGTGTTTGTGTCATGTAATAGGATAGGAACTTGTCCAGAGTTATCAAACCGATGCAGAACTCTCAAACTAAGTAAAAGTAAATTTGAAATATCGAAGGTAGATAGTGTCATGCGATAAATTTTTTATTCGTCACTGCATTTGTAACATGTTTCTCCGAGGAAAAAGTGCTGCAAAAGCGTATTCTTTAACCACATTTCTTGCGACCACGGAAGCTTCTGCGCAAGTGCGGACTCAACGAGTTCACTGTTAAAATAGTGGAGATAATATTTTCGTTTAGAGAAAACAAGCGATAAGGAAACGCCGAATGACTGAATGTTTACTAAATCCCAACCTGACGGTGAACTTAACATCCCTCAAAGCTTTTGGACTAGTCCTTACTGCTAGGCGAAGAAAACGTGGTTACACTATATCTGTTCTGTTCTCGGATCTTATCAAAAACACACGCTAATTTTGTTTCGCCATATAAATGACTGTTATTTTGATGTTACCAATCAAGAACTCAGCAGCGCTTCCATAATGGCTAGGCATGTGTATTTGAAAGTATTGCTCTATAAAATTGAATTTAAAACGAAAAAAAAAAAAAAGAACAAGAACAAGAACAATTAGGATTATCACAATAAAGGTTTCTTATCGTTTAAATGTAATGTGGAAGAGTGACAGATAAACAATATTGAACGTATTTTGAAACGCTTTCATATGCTCAGCAAGCAACCCTGAAAATTTTTGGGGATATTATAATCTGTGGGATATAATGATACCGGACGGATAAGCACCAATTTCTTCGATTAAACTTGTAAAACGGTCAGAAACGTCTTTTTATTAGCTAATGTTTTGTGCCCTATAAAATTACTTCAAGACAGCGGAAGTTCTCATACACCGTGTCCCAAAAGGTTAGACAATCAATAAAATTTGCATCAACATAAAAAGTAATAAGGTACAGTTAAAATTCGTGAGATAGGTAATAAATAAAAGAAGTTTTGCTGACATACACATGTAAATTATGATAAAAAAATTGAAATTATAAAACGTACTTTAAATTATATAAAAATGCGCTGTCCCAAAAGTATAGACAAAATACATCATTACACTGCAAATAAAAGGGTCTTAAAGTAAGACATAAAAACAACTGAAATGGCATTTAAGGCACGTAAATGTCTTAAAATGTACCGTAGACGTTATAGATATTTTGATTTAAGACAGAAATATGTCTGAAATATCAATTCAGACACAAAAATGTCTGAAACACGTAAATACGCAAATTTTCAGACAGTAAAACGTGTTTGAATTTTCAGACACTTTAGAAATTCAGACACTTGCATTACTTAGAAATTTTTCATATGGAATCTACTTTAAGAAAATATGCTTATCCTACTTCTTTCCACATTCAATAAATATATTATTATTTTATATAATAATCAGTTAAACTACTTAAATTATGATAACTTTATGAAATTATATTTTTATGGAATAATACTCTAGGGATGTGAATGATATTTGTATGCTATTATCTTTAACACAATTCATAAACAATATATTTAGACACAAAGCTTATTTTGTTAAAAAAAAAAAAAAAAAAATCTTTGTCTTTAAAGCTTTCATATATTAAAAGAAAAAGTGTGAAGATGGATGTACAGTCGGTAACAAAAGTGTCCGAACACTAGCAAAAATTCCAATGTAAAAAAAGTACACTTCAAACGGTTTTGTTAAATAAATCCTTATCGAACCATATTCTCAGACTGACTAAGAACAGGATTCGACAAGGATTTGTTTAACAAAACCGTATGAAGTGTACTTTTTTTACATAGGAATTTTTGCTAGTGTTCGGACACTTCTGTTACCGACTGTAGCAAGTAGTTTGTAGAGAAGAAAGCAAATTTATAAGTGAACAATCATGAATAATTTGTGCATATTTCTTTCTTTCTTTCTTCTTCTTATTATTCATTTAAAAACTTTTTTCTTACACAAATTCACCTACATCTAAATGTAAAACTACAAATTTTCCTGTATTCATGATTATAGTTCGTTTTTATTTAAATATCACTTTAAGGAAAGAAATCGTTAATATCGAGGGATGAAACCTTCACATACTTGTTACGCATTATTAAAAAATTCTGGTCCTCTAACTATGAAATTTAAGATAATAATATTTATTAAGTTTAAGATACCATACTATCAATAGTTTTATGGCAAAAAATTAAAAATAAAACATAACACTGCGATTAGTTTCATGAATACTGCAGAATATTATATCATAAAAACACGCATTGCTATATTCGACGGTAGCGTGATTGGTAAATGCTTCACTCTGACGATGCTTGGCTTTAGGTTTCGGTTTCCTTAGACAGTGTGAGTTCGAATTCCAGCGCCGGAAAATGAGGCTTTTTTTTTTTTTTTTTTTTTTTCTTTTTGTTTATATAAATATTTCATTAATGCTCTAAACAATTCTAAAATATATTTTTAACAGAAAAACATTATCCCACGCCATATTTATTTATTTATACATTTATTAAAAAGCCTTAAAAACGGTAGTATTTTTAAGCCTAACAAGGCGGTGTGTTTAAGTCTAAACCATGGCGGCGTTTTAAGACACTTGCAATATCTTAATTTCTGATGCAAGAAGGTGTATTAAAAAGTAAGACATTTTTTTTTTTTCGCTTAAAAAATGACCATCCATTTAAGACAATTTTTAAACTGAATTTAAGACATTTACGTTTACAGTGTACATGTTTTCTTTTACATTTTTGTTCACAGGGTAAAATATTTTTATTGTCGTCTGCTTCTGTAAATGCAGAACAATTTTTTCCTTTAATTGAAATATCGTCTGCTATATTTTCAGCATAATAATTTAATGAGTTCAATCTTGGTCTTACAGAAAGTGCTTTGTGTTTTAATATTATAGATAAGACAATTTTTTTTTGCAGTGCGGCTATTTTTTTTTTAGTCACTTAGTGTATTTGTAGATATTAAACAACGTTATTTCATTCAATTTACATTTTTTTAAAACATTTTTTGGATAGCCATTTGACAGTAGTTAATGCCCAAGCGTTAACATTTTTTAAGACAATAAAAAATTACGAAGAGAAAAATTAATGAAGTCATCATGCTAAAATTACATATTAATAATATTAATAATACACTGTGAAAAATTTCGTGTAAAGAGTTTTGTTTGTGATTCGGAAAAGATGTTTCCTGCGTATTCTGACCAAAAATGCCACATTCTAAAGAAATTTATAAAGATGAAATTATTAATATTTTACAGTTAAAAGCACAAGGACACAATCCTGTACAAATATCGATAAGAATACAGAGATCCTTGAGCAGTATTTATAGAGTTTTGAGATCAGGTGGAACATGGAATACTCGAAAGCGAGTCGGAAGACCAAAGAAAACAACGTTACGTGATGATAGAATGTTATTAAAAAAAGCGTCAGTTGATAATTTATCTGTGCGTGCAATTGCACCAACTTCCAGAATTTCAAAAAGTCTTGTACACAGAAGAATTAAAGCTTCAAAACACATTATTTACAGGAGAATGAAAGCAAAATCTTGCTTAAAGCAGAGACATAAAGATGTACGTTTAAAGTGAGCTAGGACGCATATGTTATACGGTGAAAAGGAGCTTTCTGTCATCTTCAGTGACGAAAAGAAATTGAATTTGGACGGCCCTAACGGTTATAAATTTTACTGGTATGACCTAAGAAAAGAACCAAAATAACTGTTTCAGCAGGCAACAAGGCAGAGGATCTGTAATGTCCTGGGGAGGGTTTTGTTTCAAAGGGCAAACATTTCTAGGATTTACGGGCAGAAAAAGGAAATCAGAGGATTATTAGGATATTTTACGTACCAATTTACTGCCAAATATGGATTTGCTAGCAGGACCGAACTGTGTTTTCCAACAACAAGATGTGGCATCCATCCATACCTCCAGATCAACGAAAACGTCGTTTATGAGAAACAATATCACACTATTAGACTGACTAGCCCTTAGTCCGGATTTGAATCCCATGGAGAACATATGGGGGATCTTATCTCGTAAAATATATGAAAATGGAAAGCAATATACATGTGTAAATGACTTAAAAACTGCAATTGAGAAAGCGTAGTATGAAATATCGCCTTCTGTAATGCAATGCTTAATTAATTCTATGAAACAACGTGTATTTGATGTGATAAAGTTTCGTAGCAATACAATTCAATATTAAAAGTAAGTTTTTAGTTACTTTTATACTTTTGGGACAGCACATTTTTATATACTTTGATGGACATTTTATAACATCAAACCTTTCATCATAATTTATATGTGTATATCAGCAAAACTGCTTTTATTTATTACCTATTTCACGAATTTTAATTGTACTTTATTACTTTTTATGTTAATGCAAATTTTATTGATTGTCTAAACTTTTGGGACACGGTGTATTGAAAAAGCGATCGTGGACGCGTTAGTAATACAGAAAAAACAACACAGAGTTGCTTTGGACGACGTAGTTATCACGAAAGTATATGTCGAAACGTGTAAGACGAAAGATTTAAATGTCTATGAACGAGAGTTGATCATCGGTGCAAAGAAGCTGGTGCCAGTGTATCTGTAATGAACATACTTTTAGGATTTTCTCGTTCGTCAGTATCTCAGGTGCTTAGAGAAAAAAAAATATGTTGTCAGTTGAGAAAAAATCTTCCAGAGATAAATACAATTGAGATATAAAAAAAAAATCTGATGAACCAGAAAAGGGAAAATCGAGTAGCATGTACAGTCGGCTGCAAAATTATTCGAGCACTAGCAATAATCCTTGCCAAAAAAAAGTATACTTAATACAGCTTTGTTAAATAAATCCTTGTCGAGTCATGTTCTTAATCAGTCTAAGAACATGATTTGACAAGGATTTACTTAGCAAAACAGTCTTAAGTGTACTTTTTAATTATAGGAATTATTGGCTAGTGCTCGAATAATTTTGCAGCCCACTGTACAGTTTTGCAGGAAAAAAAAAAGAAAGGAGTAACAATACGACAAACTAAAGCTGAATTAAATGGAGGTGTGTCATAAAGTATATCTTAACGGACAACAAGACTGAGTTTACAAAGGACAGTTTACATTAGAAGAAGACCATCAAAGTTATCTTCGATGTTATAGGTAAAAAGAAAAATGCGCTTTTGTAGTCCCAGTAATGACAATATTGGTCACTTGCGTATTGCAAAAAAAGTAACCTGATGTGATGAATCTTGACTTTTGCATCATCATATGGATGACAGGATCAGAATATGGCACAATCATGAGGAATTCGTGAACTTTTCCTGACAAATGTAAACTCTTCAGACTGATGGCGGTGGAATTATGACGTAGGGAAGTACATGGAGTTTTACTGGAGTACGTTGACTCCTAAATGTATGTGAGCACAACTCTAAATACATACTTGCCAACCATCTCATTAATAACCGTACAAGTGTTAACGCCCCCTGAAAAAACGCCCCTTTTCTCACACCACTATATTTTTAGAGTCATTCTCTCCAAATGTTGTTCCGATTAAATAAGACTAAAATTACTCTAAAAAATTATTGGTGTGAAAAAAAAGGCGGGTACTAAAAATTGTACGGTTCATAATGAGATGGTTGGCAAGTATGTAAATAGAGCAGTTTACATCGAAATATTTACAAATTACACACACAAATTACACACACTCTGTAATGTTCCATATTGGTTTGAGTAATATGAATCAGAGTTTAACCTGCTTCCACAAACCCGTAGACTTATTAAAGATTTATGGAGTATAGTTAGAAAATAATTTAGAAGCTTGGAAATGCCACTTTTTAATCTCACCCAACTCAAAGATGCATTTATGTCGGTATGAATCAACATTCTCACAAATAATACCAGTATATTACTGATTCCATACCAAGGAGATATTTAGGCTGTTATCAGCGTTCAAAGTCGATAAACTCTTTGTTAGAGGGTGTCTGTATTTTTTTGACTACGCAGTGTATAATAATGCAAGTATTTGTAAGAGAATTTAAACTGTAGGTTGCATGCAAGTAAAATAATAAAATATACAAACACTATGAAACACTAAAGTTAATAATTAAAATACCTACTGCAATTAGTAATGGCAAAAAATAATTTTAAACATATATGAAAGGATGAAAAGAAATTACAACTTAAATTAATAGTTTCATATTTTAAATTGTTATTTTATTTTATTTTCATTTTTAATTTTTATAGATAAATTTTCTATGATTTAAATTAATTTTACAATGAGGTAATTTTGACAGTTTAAGGAAAATCTTAAATTTTATAATAAATCCAACTGTTACAGTTCCAAAATAAACAGATAAAGCTGCTATAATCTCTTGCTCAGTTACTTTTTTAGAAACATTTATCAAATAAGTTAAAAAGGTGTTTATGAATTCGATTCGTCTGTCTTTTCAAATTGGCGTTAAATAAGACTTTATAATTTTTCGTTTATATTGTAAATGATCCTCAATAATGTTGAGCTCTGTCCTTTAAGAATTTTGTATTAGTTCTTTAGGGGAAACAATTTTTTAAACATGAGATGTCACTTCTGCGTATAACAATAAAACATATACTTATCTTTTTCTTATCTTTCTCTTTCATTTTTTACGTTTTACCTAGTTTTAACTAAACTTTAAATTTTATTTCTGTTTTATTAAATATGCCCT
This sequence comes from Salticus scenicus, assembly GCA_963930645.1. NCBI lineage: Eukaryota > Metazoa > Arthropoda > Arachnida > Araneae > Salticidae > Salticus > Salticus scenicus. Next base: position 87,652,641 of record OZ005661.1, read on the forward strand.
TTTTTGTTCCGTGGGTGTTCTTTTACGTGTAGCAATATTAATAGTATGTTTTTCATACATATTTTCTTAATAATGCAAAATGAATATTTCTCTCCCAAAAGTAAAAGATTAAATCCTAAAAGTATTAAGGTTATATCTGTACTGATAAGTATAAATGATTTAAGTCCATATTCTTGGTTTTTCAGGAAACGAAAAATAAATTTCAAAAAATGCTGCATAAAAACTTATCCGTTCAAAACAGTTTTAACCAGGATATTATCATAATATACAATTTTGTGAATAAATTGCACAGAGTAAGTGCACTAGTGATTGACACTTTTAGAGCAATCTCTGATGTTTTTAATGTTCTAGTCGTCAGAAAATATTTTTAAAAATCTTATGTTAATACATATGGCATGAAAAACATTCAGAACCACATATATATGTTAAAATATATGCATTTGATATATATATATATATATTTTTTTAGGAATTTTTATTTGACACACACTTAGTGTTCCAGTAATTGACACTGCCAGTTTTTCCTTTTATTAGTAATTGACAACCTACATTCCAGTGTTTGACACTGCTAGTTATTCATTTTACCAATTATTAGTACACTATGCTCCAGTGTTTAACATAAAATGTTAAAATTCTTATATGTAAAATATATTTTTTGTTTATTAATTATTTCTGGATAGATGTCAATTACTGGAGCATGCCAATCACTGGAGTACATACCCTACATTTAATTTTGAATTTTGTTTATTTTTAACATATTTATATAGTTTTGAAAACATGCCTGCGGAACTTAATCTTTTATACCAAACATGAATGCTAAATTTCTGACTTGAAACCTTTTTACCAATAGATTTTCTCAAAGACTAAATGATTTATACCAACCGATAGAACATTTTTTTCTGAGTCTGACTATGTACTTAATTCAAAATCGACATTTTTGGACTTAAATCCTTTACACTTATCAATACAGACATACTCTTATACAAGAGAAAATAAGATTATATAAATTATACGTATAGTAAGATTATCCGCTTCGTTTCAGAGGTCCCCATACCTGAACCTCTATTCTCTCCTTTATAAAATCTACCCCACATAATATTTTTACTTTTTGACAAGAAAAAGCTGAAGAAATTGACAATAGAAAGATATCAATATACGGTAGCATAAAAAAAAATTAAAAAATTAAAAAATTAAAAAAAGAAATAAATAAAGAAATAAAAAAATATTTCTAAAATATGTTATTTAGTCGAGTTTCGCTAAAAGGTGCGGTCGAAAAAAAATATGTAACTTTTCTTTCTACCAGAATAAAAAAAACTAGTATGTTGTGGCCACCACAAGACTTTATTCTATATTTTCCTATATACATATTCAATCAGTAACAATATTAAAAAAAAAAAAAAAAAAAAATAAGATTTCTTTCTAAGTTTTTTTTTTTTTTTTTTTTTTTTTTTTTGTCAAAAGTAATTCATATTCAACCAGTAACAATATTTAAAAAAAAAAAAAACGATTTTTTTCCTAAGTTTTTTTTTTCTTTTCTGTTAAAAGTAAAAAAAATCGATAACTTTGTTTTAAATTATCACAGATTTATAGTTCAACCATTCGTTTTAAAGGTATTGACGAGATCTTTCGAAAGATACCCATCTTGAAAATTTACCCCCCCCCCCCCAAGCGATGCCCCCAGATGCACAGAAATTTTTTCCTAGTTAACTATTACTATTTTTAATAACTCATATTAATTTTACAATCACAAGTTAAAAATAACCCTCATTATGTACATTTATACGAAATTTTGTCTTATACAGCCATGTTAAAAATTTAGAAAAAAAATGCTATCACAGCGCCACCTGTTGAGCTATTGATCCCTAAATGTAATCAGCACCAGTTTATGTCGGGGACCAACTAAATACCAAGTTTGGTTAAGTTTCGTTAAAAAAGTTTCGTTTTTTTTCGTTAAAAGTAAAAAAATCTATAACTTTGTTACAAATTGTCACAGATTTATAGTTCAACCATTCGTTTTAAAGGTATTGACGAGATATTTAGAAAGATACCCATCTTGAAAATTTACCCCCCCCGGGGGGTACAACCGGTGCCCCCACATGCACAAATTTTTTTTCGTAGTTAACTACTACTATTATCAATAATTCATATTAATTTTACAATCACAAGTTTAAAATAACGCTCATTATGTACATTTATACGAAATTTTGTCCTATACTGGCCATGTTAAAAGTTTACATAAAATGCGATCACAGCGTCATCTTCTGGACGATTGATCCCAAAATCTAATCAGACCCTTTCCATGTCAGGGTCCAACTATACACCAAGTTTGGTTCAATTTCATTCATCGGTTCGTGAGATACGGTGAAAAATACGAAATTTTGCGATCACAGCGCTACCTGCCGGACGATTGATCCCCAAATCTAATCAGCACCATGCCCTGTCAGGTTCGAACTATATACCAAGTTTGGTTGAATTTCATTCATTGGTTCGTGAGATACGGTGAAAAATACGAAAATTTGTCCTATACTGCCATGTTAAAAATTTACATAAAATGCAATCATAGCGCCACCTGATGGGCTATTGATCCCCAAATTTAATCAGCACAATGCCCCGCCAGGGTCCAACTATATACCAAGTTTGGTTGAATTTCATTCATTGGTTCGTGAGATACGGTGAAAACACTAAACCACAGACACACAGACAGACAGACAGACAGACAGACATTTTTTAAAAACTATCAATTCGTGTTCAGGACATCCCAAAACGTGTAGATCCGTCAAAAAACGGAGGTCGAAAATTTTCGCGAATCCAATACTTTCTCTATATTACATATAGAAGAAAGTAAAAACTGACATTGATTGATTTATTTAAGGGGATCAAATTTTAAATTGTATTACAGTTAGGCAGTTTTAAGTAACTTGGTAATTTAGAGTTTAGTTGTTTAAAGTCCTTCTTCTTGCATCATACATTACTAGCCCCTTAAATTATAAATTAATGAAAAATGTAGTTTTTTGTAATATATATTGTGAACGTATGTGTCTAACAGTTTTCAAATATTATTTAAGTCGTTATTAAAACTTCGGGTGCGAAGAGGTTATACAAGGGTATATAATGTCCATAAAATGCCTTCGATCCATTGTTTATTTTTAGCACCTTTTTTTAGAAATAGATATTTTTATAATGCAAGACACAATTATATTTTATTCGGAGATTACACCAATTATATTTTTAGTGTTTTACTAATTTAAATTGAAGTCGTGCAGAAGATCAGAGTCTTGACAAAAATCGTTAAACACCCTCTGTATTTTTAGAATATCGACAAGTTATTTTAATCATTTTCAAAACAGAAACAAATAATGAAATAATTATAAGATAAAAAAAATTTTATAAACCATGTTTTTTAATTTTCTATTGAATCATATAAACGCTACTGAAGGCAGCCGGAACCCCAACAATTCGATAAAAGTATTAAAAAAAATTCCTTGCTATCGTCTTTTGAGCTATTATAAAAGTTTCAAATGGCTATCTAGCCGGGAAGTTAGTTAAAAATTGATTGCAAGCTTTGTACTGGAAACGCTGCCGAAGGCAGCAGGGTTCTGAAGCAATTCGATAAAAATATTTTTAAAAAGCATTTTCACCGTATTCTGAACTGTTCCGAAAGTTTCAAATGTCTAGCTACTCGGGAAGTTAGTTAAATAAATTTTCTGTTGAATCATATGAACGCTGCCGAAGACAGTAGGGACCTCAAACAGTTGACTAAAAGTATTAAAAAAATGTATTGCCACCGTGTTCTGAGCTATCCTGAAAGTTTCAAATATCTGGCTAGTCGGGAAGTTAGTGAAAAATCGATTGGAAGCTTTGTACTGGTAACGCTGCCGAAGGCAGCAGGAACCCGAAAAAGTTGGCTAAAGGTATTTTTAAAAATGCATTTTCACCGGGTTCTGAACTATTCTGAAAGTTTCAAATGTCTAGCTAGTCGGGAAGTTAGTTAAATAAATTTTCTGTCGAATAATATAAGTGCTGCCGAAGGCAGTGGGGCCTGAAATAGTTGACTAAAATTATTAGAAAAATGTATTGTCACCGTGTTATGAACTGTCCTGAAAGTTTCAAATGTCTATCTAGTCGGAAAGTTAGTGAAAATTCGATTGCAAGCTTTGTACTGATAACGCTGCCGAAGGCAGCAGGAACTCGAAACAGTTGGCTAAAGGTTTTAAGAAAATGCATTTTCACCGTGTTCTAAACTATTCTGAAAGTTTCAAATGTCTAGCTAGTCGGGAAGTTAGTTAAATAAATTTTCTGTCGAATCATATAAGCGCTGCCGAAGGCAGCGGGACTTGAAATAGTTGACTAAAATTATTAGAAAAATGTATTGTCACCATGTTGTGAGCTGTCCTGAAAATTTCAAATATCTAGCTAGTCGGGAAGTTAGTTAAAAATCGATTGCAAGATTTGTCCCTGACAAACACACAAACAAGCAAACAAACCCACAAACAAACAAGGATCGAAGTTAATAAAAACATGGTAAAATGTTTACATTTCTTTAGAAAGTTTCACTTTTATACAAACATTTCAGTTTTGGTGTTTATGATTGTATTCGTAATATAATCATTAAAATGTACTTTTGCTTTTAATTTTCTATAAATTTTATTTACACACCAATCAACCTTTTTTTCGATTTGGAGTTTTGTAAAAGAAGAAGTGTTTTCAAATAAAGCAAATTATAAAGTATATAGTTTATGAAAAAGAGGAAAATAGAAACCGCTATAAAGCCACGATCTATAGAAGGTACGTATCAGCACACTTTAAATATTCTTTTAAGAACTTTTATCGCAGTTTAAAAGTATTCAAAACAACAAAATATTTTACAGCCTGTTTGCTAAAATTCTGAAATATATTCTAAAATTAGAATGAAATTTGAATATATTTTCGGTATTCATTCTAGCGCATATTGAAGACTTCTTAAGTCATGTTGCAGTGTGGAAAAATATTAGCTTAAGTGTATATTTGACTCATAATTGAAATATATTTTCCTTGAAACTTACACTTATCTGTAACCTGTTATTTTGAATGAAATATTTGCATATTATCTTGAAAATAAAGACTGTTTTGTAGTTTTCAGTTATTAGGTTGTTAGTTTCGAAGTTTCGATTACTAATTACTATACGAATTACTTTTTCAAAAAAAAAAAAAAAAAAAAAAATATATATATATATATATATTATGATTGCTAGATATAATGTTTATATACTTATATTAATATTTTGGGGCCATTAAAATTGTGATTGAAACAGATTTAAAAGATAATATCTTTAACATAAATACATAATTTTTAAATATGAAATTATGCAAAAAGGACGAAAAATGTAAAATAATATTTTACTAAAATACCTTATTTACCTTAATTTTTTTTTTTTTTTTATATTGAGATCAAAGATTATTTTAATAATATTAAAAGATTAAAAGATGGAGTATTTCATTATGCAATTCTTTATCTGGTATTTAATAACGTTTTACAAATATACTTTTTTTCATGTATTTAATAACAGTATTTTTATTTATTTATTTATTTTTATATTACTATGCGATGAAATGTGTAGGTTTTTGTTTTAAGATTTTGTATATCTTGACTTGAGTTTGCATGACATATAAAATTAAATTAAATTAAAAAAATCAATAAGTAAAATTTATTGTTTCAAAAATCAAAAAGTAAAATTAATTATTTTATTCTTATTGGTCTATGTGGTTTCAAGGGTCTTAAATCTTTTTTTGTTCGGCTTTTACACTACGTTTTAAACAGTTATTAATATATATATATATATATATATATATATAAGGCCCTGGAAAAAAGCATAAGGCCGCAAAATATATTAACAAAAAAAGTATGAAACATAATAAAACTCGAAAAATTTAATATCACTTTTTCATAGAAATGAAATTAAAAACATAAACATAGGTTATGAACGTATGTAATATATAATCAAAGCATTAAACGACAATTTAGAAATCTGATGGCGTCTCTTCTTGGAAATAATTATAAGGCCGACGAGTTGTGAATGAAAATATAAAATCAACATCCTACAAATTGACCTTTTTTTAATGAGATTTTTCAGTCGATCAGTCATTGCTGATTCAGGTCGAGATGAGGTTTCTTTTAAGATATTTTCTCTTGTATATTTTCTCTTGTATATCTGATCACATTCATGAGTTAGCCTTTCCCTCGATGGTGTCATATGTTCTTATAAACAGACTGCGCAAGTATGCTCCAAATATTTTCCAATGGGTTTAAATGCGGAATGCAGGATGGCCAATCAAGCAGACGGACCTCATTTGCTTCAAATCAAGCTTTAGTTGAAGAAGCAGCATGTATACTGGCATTATCCTGGCTGAAATATCCAAGATCCTGATATAACTAGAGTGACATTGAGACCCCCAGCATATCTTGATACTTTTTGCATTCATTTAGGTATAAATTACCACAACTGGTCCATTACTAACAAACGCTCCCCATACAATTACTAATCCACCCTCCATATCGTCGCTTGGAAAAGTAGGGTTTTATTATTTTAAATACCATAACATTATTTTTTAAAACGCTCTGGCCCATCAAAATAAAATTTTCTCATCCAAAAAAAAGTAAATCTTTCCATTTATTTCCAAGCAAAACATATTTTTTAACAAATTCTAAGCGAGCTAATTTATGCCTCTTTGTCAAGTGTTGTCGAGGTTGTAATTTTACGAATTGTGCCCTCGGATTGGAACTTAAAACACACCAGAAAGCTCGGCTAGTACATGGTAGACTTAAACCACGAACTATTTCGAAAGAAGACATTTTTTTAATCGCACATTCATTGAAAAACGGTCCATTTTTTTGTGCTTTGAAAGTGAATTTGGCTTTCTTGAGCGCTTGCATTTATTATATTTTAAAGGATTTAAAAAACAATTATTGACTGCCGATTTAGACTAATCGATAGACCTGGAAATAGCTGCATCACTCATTCTACTCGCTTACATTCCAAGGATTTTATAATTTAGGGTTGCATTAAATCTGCATCAGACAATTTTTTCTGCCTCGGTATCGTTGCCAATAACACAGAGAAAGACTCAAGTAACTCTAAATGCATTGTTAAGTTACCTTTTCTATTTCTTGCATTCTCAGACTACAGAAAATTTACATGTCCCTCCAAAAAATTCGACGACCTTATACTTTTTTTCCATCAGCAAATAAGATTCTTTTATTCCCCTCCCCCTGGTGAGATTTCGTGTTATTTGGTTCGCCCCCCCCCCTTCCCCCCATCCTCTAATCTCACGTGAGATTTTTCAAAAGTCGTACTTTTACTGTAAATGTGTTGGATTTATTTCAGAAAACTCAATTTACTTTATTATTTTTTATTAAAGACTAGTTTTTAAGATTGCATAGATCGTAGTCTAGAATCGCAGTAATAAAATTTAACAACAAAATATTTAAATAGAATTTAACTGATTTTTCTCCCAATTTTATACTGTTTTTTGAGGGAAAAAAATTACGTGAAATTTGCCGAGACCCTCTCTCCCTCACGTGAGATTGGGTGAGATTCAGCTCGACCCCCTCCCCCCCACAGAACACATCACGTAATTAATAAACGTCCCTTAAGAATAATAATTGGGAAAATAAAATGCTTAAAAACGGAAGTACTATCCCATCAGGGAGCACGTACTCCTTTAAAGCAGAGAAAACTGCAAGATTTCGTAAAATAATACAGCTATCAATAGCAAACACACGCACACACACACACACACACACACATATATATATATATTTCAATGTTAAAAGTTATGCAAAATTTCATAACTCTAAAGCAGAAAAAAAAAAATACTTCGTCTACCACCACCGTAAATATTTACATGTAATTAAAAACTGTTTTTCTTGTCTGTTTATTTATTGGAGTAATCTTTGAAACACTGTAAAAATAACAACCCTAAACACTAAATGTAGGAGTGTTGTAAGCGAAAAGTTTTTAGCCATAATTTGCAAATTACTATATTTTAAAATAGTTTTTTCCTGAATGGAAATGCTTAAATTTATATGGTGTTTGTATTTTATTTTCCAATTATTTATCTAAGACTAAATATTTATCTAACTGTATTAAACCCGCCCAGGTGGAAATATGGTGTATAAATAATAATAATAATAAAAATGATACTAATTTTGTTTCTATATCTTGAATGCACATCAGAAATATTCACAAAAAGAAATATTTTTAATATTTTATTTTTATTATTATTTTTTTTTTCTAGTGTACATTTAACATAAAAAATATTTTTTTAAATACATTTATATAATTCTGGCTAAAATTTCAGTATTTCTTCGGGAACGCCCAAAGAAGAAAAAAATCTATTAAATAAGGATGAATAAATTAGTAATTACAAACAACTAAATGAACTGGAATGAAGATTATTTATAGCAATTTTCAAGTTTCTAGCTCAAGTGGTATCTAAATCAGGACTCTTTCTTCCTACCTCCGTGTTAAACAACATTTAAATGCACTGTTAAAAATGAACTACTTAAAAGTGAGAATATGAGCTTCCTCATATCTTTTCGAGACTTTTTTTTAAAAGATACAGGAGCCATTGCTTTCTCAAAAATAGGAATTTTAGTAAAAATATATATAATTACTAATAATTTCATTTCATGAAAGACGTTGCTTTTAATTTATTTTATTAATTAATCCCTTAAATAATGTGCCCTGTTAAAACACACTTATCAAAAATAAGCAGAATCTTCTAAAAAATAAACAGGATTTTCCTTTTTTTCAGAAGTTGCGCTTCTTATAATACCTCCGAGTAGGAACGTCTCATTTTAAAGAATTATTATTATTTTTTTTCATTTAACTTTTCATTTTATAATCACTCCTCTGATACGGTAACGAAAGTTGCGTCGTTTGTGATCGCAATGGCTCCGAGGAATAGCATCGGGCTACGAAACCAGAGATTATGGGTTCGATCCCCGACCAGGGGGAAATTGTTTAAAAATGGTTTTGGTTTAAATCTAAATTGTCTATTTTTTATTTATTCATTTTGTCATTCATGTTCATTATGTTATTCATTATGTTAAATATTCAGTTAATGTTATATAATTTCCAAGACTTATTGGATTCTAGAATACCCTGTATTAGAAAGTTCATCAATTGTATATAAAGCGATGTAAAATTTAAAATAAATAGACAAATGAGAAAAAAAAAACTTAAAAATGAGAAATTCTTACTCGGAGCTATTGTAAGAAATGAAGCTTCTCAAAAAGGAGGAGATTCTGCATATTTTTGAAAAGTGCGTAGCGTACTGAACATTGTAGCGTAGTGAAAATACTTTTCCATACACTATAATAATAAGTTCCTCTCTCAAACGATTTCGAAATAGCACTGTGTATACATTTGTTTTTACACCACAAAGGAGACTGCTCAGTTTTTTAATAGCGAAGTGAATATAAACCTGAATGAAGAAGATTGTTACCAGATGTAGCATTTTTAGCTCATGAAATTTTCAAATTACACAGATTCTCATCTTTTTTGCTTCTTCGTGGAGGAGAGAAGAAATTGTTAATAGCATAGTGACTTCTTCTAGGTTAGGGGTGCACAACCTTTTTGGCTGGAGGGCCACTATCATTGTTGAATGGGACATGAAGGGCCACAGATGAGATGAGATAATATAAGATAATTAATCTAAGCAGATATATTCGCCGTGTAATATATACATACACACACATATATAAAGCGGCACATTATCATTGTCAAGTGCCTGTATGCAGAACTTTAATTTGTATCATATCTTACTTAATATATAAATATACATAATATATATATATATATATATCCCTTTTTTATAATTTTTCAATTAGCAAGTCAAGTGAATCTTAATGCGTTATAATCATAAAATTATTGAATAGTAAGCAAAATAATTAAATTATCGTATATAGTACAAAAAGGATAAATAAAATAAATAAAAGTATGCTTTGAAGAGAAAAAAAAAAAATTGTATTAGGAGTCTCAAAAACAACTAGCACAAATGTAAAGGCAGATAGAGGGTACAAAAATAAGTTATTTTAGGTAAGTGAGTAGGAAAATACCGTTTTGAGCTATTGGATGATACTAGCAAGATCTCATAAACCCCAGATCAACCCCCATAAATCATAAATGATCACCATCAGTATCACGGGCGGTTTTTACCAGTTCTACAAAATAAATAGTCATCAATCGTTTTTTTTCATCATTTATGTCATCAGACACAAATAAATTCGACTGACTGCACATCTAAAGTACTTTTTTTTTTTTTTTTAATGGAAATTAACTACTACTAAAAATTTATGATTCATCATCATTAATTTTAACACTCATTATTACATTTTGGGAACAGATTTATTTTTTTTCTTTTAAAAACGGGGGGAAGGAGGAGCATTTACTTATTGATTGTTACATTTTTCAGTTTTTAATCTTCTCAGATAGATAAAGCTATAACCACTTACTAATAGATTATTGCGTGATTTTTTCCAATAAAAAAATAAGGAATATTGTGTGTTACATTATTGAGAAATAGAATGGAAAATTTAGATCTCAAACAGAAATACATGTAAAAACTAACATTTTCATTCCCTACCTTGCCCCCTCCCCCCCCCCCCCCCCAAAAAAAAAAAAAAAAAAAAATTGGAAATGCCAATTTTGCGAATGCAACAAATATTTTTTTCTTTCTCTCTTTTTTCTCTTCTGCTGTTGATGAAAGCGACCTAAAATGTCTGTCCTTCCGCGGACCGCAAATCGATGGCTACTGGGCCGCAGGTTGTGCACCTCTATTCTAGGTGCTATGAAACATGTGAACCAATTTTTTTTCGAGTCTGTCAAAGGGTTTAGATTTGCATAGAAAGATTTAAAAAAAAAATGTATATTCACATCTATAGGTAAATAATTTAAACCTATCTTTTTTGAAAATTTTGGCGTTTTCCAACCCTAAGGGTGTAACCTTGTATAACAAGCCAGCCAGCAAAAAAAAAAAAAAAAAAGTCTATAGGTAAATAATTTAAATTTAAAATTTTGAAAATTTTGGTAGTCTATATTATATACATATAATATAAGAGCTTCTATCAGAATTAGATATGTAAAATAGGTTTTAGAAAAATATAGTCAATTATAATAATCTTTTATATTAATAATATTTATGTACTTTATTTTAAATAAAAATTAAAAATGTAGTCAATTATGATAATCCTGTATATTAATATTATTTATGTTTTTTATTTTTTTAACTGAACCACTATTTGAAAACATTAACTTTTTTTAATCGTTTTTAAAAATGTAGTTACCTGCAGAATTTGAATATGTTGCATAACACTTTATGCATTCTCCCTGTTTTCCTAGATAGCTTTTCCCTGATCTGTTTTCCCAGAAAACCCTTCCTGCAGCCCACGTCTTTATAATAATTTTTGCCACCTTGGATGAGAATCCTGCGCTGCAATTCTGCCAGTAGAGGGCAGCAGTATAGAAAATTCAAAAGCGCGGATTCCGATCTCATGTTATTCTTGCCTTTTCCTGTGCTTGCTACTGAAGCGTGCAGAAAGTTTTCTGACAGTTCTCCGAGAAAGGGAAAAAACTTTTTCATTTCATGGTGATCATCAGATAAGGTGTGAAAGAGAACTTTTTTTTCCGTGTTGGAAGAAAATTGAAAACTAAAGTTGAAAAAAAAGTGAAAATATTGATTTTTCTTCATAAAGATAACGAAAAATATTTGAAGTGATTGAACATATGTGTTAATACATTTAGTTAAAAGGGAAAAAGAAAAGAAAAAAAAATAATAATAATAATTATAAAATTTGAAGTTTGGAACTTTTTTTTTTTTAATCTCACAAGGATTTTTTAACGTTTTTCATGATTTAACCAAAGGAATAGCAAATGGGAAAGTGTAATTCATTTATCGTTCTCGCCTGCTTCTGTGCTGCACGTGAGTACAAATATTTCACATTAGTACTTGAAAAATATGATGCAATATTTATGGTTTTTATCTATTTATTTGTTTATTGATTAATTTTCTAATGTTTAAAATTAATTTCATAAAAATGGTTGATTACAATATATTTCAATTTCAGTATATATTAAAAATGTGTACTGTTTTCCCCCATTTGTTTCTATGAATGGAAATGAACAGCACTGTTAGAAAATTTTAATAGAAAATCTATTTGAATTCCTTTGCATTAAACCTTAATATAAAAGTACAGTGAAAAGTAAAAAAGAATGTACAAAAAAGAAGGAAAAAAAAATCACTATTTTTTATCTCAGTTTTAATAGATAATATTATTTTAATATATTATTGGCGGGTGCATATTAGTGATTCACGACACTTTTTCTGAAATAAAAATAAGCGTTTTAATTTTAATTATGAATTAAAACTATTGTAAATTTACATAAATTCTAAATAAACATTTTAGTAGATTTCAAGAATTTTTTTATAATATGTGTACATATTTTACATTGCGCAATATATTTGCTTAAATGTAACACTTATTTATTTATTTATTTATTCTTTTAATGGGAAATTAGTAAATTTTTGCAATATCTTTAGAGTGTCAGGAATTCATACAGAATGTCTAAAAAAAAAAAAAGATTATTTAATACATAGAATGATGATATAATTGGTAAACGTCATTAAATTGGGCCAAATATTAGGCGCGATATTTATAAGCGAGACATAGCTAAACTCTCGACTGTAGACTCAGGGTCCGTAGGTCCGAACATTCCCCAACTTCCGTTACTTTTTCTTGTTTGATACTTATAATTCTACCTGTGTCAGCTTTATTATTATTATTATTATTAATGGAAAATTAGTAAATATTCTCAATAATTTTCTAATGTCAAGCATTTAAACAGGATACCTTCGAAAAAAAAAAAAGATTATTTAACGCATAAAATGATGATGTAATTGGAAAATGGGATTAACTGAGCAAATATTAGGCGATATATATTAGATAAGACGTAGCCAACCCGTGATGATAGCCTCAGGACAACTAGGCTTGAATTTTCCTTAGCTTCGGTTACTTTTCTTGTTTATTTTGACCTTATATTGCTACCGGTGTTAGCTGTTTATTTATTTTTTCCTATCCTTGTGATTGTGAATTTTTCCCTTTCCATCCCATGCTGTTTTCTACGGATTTTCGATCCTCCCCCCTCCCTCCCTTGTTTTTTACATTCTAAAGTATGGTGGATGAACTTCACTCAAATCAACTTCGTCAAAATGGAGAAATTTAGTAAACAGTGGAAATTATAGTTGTGTTTTAGAATTTAATTTAAAAACGCATTTAAACATTTATTTACGTTCAATGCAACTGCACAGATATATTATTATTATTATAAATTTATAATTAGACTTCACCAGTCTAAAAAATTGGCTTGAATTTCGCGCTGCCTTCAATACCGCATATTCGTTTTCCGCCCGTTTACTCTTCTATCCGTTTACTTGATACTGTATACGATAAACGTACAGTTTATTAAGTACTGGTATACATGATAAAATACTTTGGTAAATTTACTATTATATTGATCCAGATTTTATGTAACTTTGCAATATGTTCTGTTAAAAAGGAATAATAGCGATTCCGCAATCTTTATCCTACATTTTGTAATTTTCTAATGTTTTATTTCTGAATAAAATGTAAAAGTGAATGTTTCTGATAATCATCTAACAATAATACCAATAGTACTTTAATAATACTACAAGAATAATACCTAATAGCCCATACACTTCTGCCAATAATTAAATAAAATAATATTTATAATTCAAATGTATATACAAAATAGATATTTTAGCATCTCTGTATTTTTTAACGTTATTTTCTTAAACACTTAAAAAAAAAAGTCTTTAGGTATTGTACTGTGATTTTTGACAGTATATCTTAGGATTTTAATAAATGGAAGATTCTGAAATCAAATATTAGCTTATTTGGTTTTATTTGAATACTTCTAAGTTGCAGGTATTTGAATCTCCTTCTTTTTAAAACTCCACAATTTTCATACTTGTTACTTTCTCGAAAACATATTCGTAAGCATATATTTTAATCGTAATAAGTAAAATATATAATTTATTAGTAAGAATAAATAAATAACATATAACCAGACTTCACGTTGAAAAGAAATATAAATATTTACACTACGTTGAAAACGCTATTGGAAAAAATATTATAGTATAATAAATATGAATATCATAAACGTCAAACATGTCTATGTTTTATTGAATAATAATTGTGATTTTATTAAAAACTTTTTTAAGTAATTTAAATGTTTTATTTTTATTTATTTTTATTTTATTTTATTTTATTTTATTTTGTCTCTCTGTGTGTGCGTCGAAATTTTTAACTGCTTTCAATTGAAATATTTTTAATGCAATACATAAAACAGTGTATCCTTTAGAATGTAAAATATGTATATAAACTATTACTATGATAAATATTTATAATATAAATATATAAGATATAAATATACTATACTTTTAAGTGCATACTTTTCTTATCTCTAGAAATTTATCTTATTAAGAATATAATTTAAATATTCAATATTCAATAACATTAATATGCTATTTACCATTTAGTAGCATTTAGAGAATAATTAAAATGATTCACAAAATATGTGTCATTATAAAGAAAACTTTTAAGTATATTTGAGTACAAACTTTCTTAACTAGTACATAAAATATGTATGCTAGAATATTAAAATGCATATAAATAATATAGCCTCAGGTATACATCTAATTTCAGTTCTGTTAATATACGAGTAATTCTAAAAAAAAAAAAAAACTTTAATAAGTATTTCCAAAGATATATAAAACAGAACGGGAATTTTAAGTCCTACTTTCCCAGACATTTCCAGATTTGATTTCCTCTGCATTTTCTTTTATACTATATGTCTGTAAGATTTCACGGATTATAAAGTTCGATTGCAGAATATCATTGTTAATATATTAGTCCATTCCTTAACCCCTTCTTTACGAGTGTTACATTTACGAAAAAATAACTAATTATTTTTTAATAGAATAATTATTATAAATTTGTGTAAATAAATAGAGTATTATTCATAAAATATGTAAGTTACATGCTATATATATATATATATATATATATATATATTAATTGTTTTTAATTTTTAATACTCAAATTAACAATCAAACATCACGAATTCTTAATGTTAAGTATGTTAAGTATATGTTAAGTATATTTGTTAAATTTTGTTCATTATTATAAATTTCAACTTATGAATAACTGAAAAAAAAAAGAATATAAAGAATAGCGTTTATTTAAAGAACTAGCGAATCAGATTAATTGAGTTATTTTTAATATATAATTACTGAATATATTAAAAAAATGTTGGGAATGCTGTGTTGAATTGTATTAAAGATTATTTGTTGCTTAAGAAAACAAATCTATGATTTAGTAATTGTTCTTTTATGAAATCAACTTCGTCAAAATGGAGAAATTTTGTACACAGCCGGCATTACAGTTGTGTTTTATAATTTAATTGAAAAACGCATTTAAATATTAATTTATGTTCAATGCAATTTCACATATTTATTATTATTATTATTATAAATTTATAATTAGTCAGACTTCTCAGTCTAGAAATTTGGCGTGAAATCCACGCTGCCTACAATAGCGCATAGTCGTTTTCTGCCCGTTTATTCTTCTATCAACTTATTTGATACTGTATAGGATAAACATACAGTTTATTAATTAGTAGCATACACGATAAAATACTTTGGTAATTTACCATTATTTTTATCCAGATTTTATGTAACTTTACAGTATTTTCAGTTAAATATTTTCAGTTAAAAAGGAGTGAGAGCGACTTATCAATCTTTATCTTATATATTTTTATTATTCTAATGTTTTATTTCTGAATGAAATTTAAAAGCGAATGTTTCTGATAATCATTTTAACAATGATCAGTAATACACTTCTGTCAATAATTAAATAAATGAATATTTATAATTCAAATGTACATATAGAATCTCTGAATTTTAGAATCTCTGTTTACTTATTAACGTTATTTTCTTAAATATTAATATATATATATATATATATATATGTATATATATATATTCGATGTTCTGTAGTAATTTTTAACAACATATCTCAAGATTTTGAGAAATGCATGTTGATGAAATCAAATATTAGCTTGTTTTGTATTATTATAATACTTCTAATTTACAGGTATTTGAAAGTGCTTCTTTTTAAAACTGCGCAATTTTCATACTTGTTACTTTCTCAAAAACATATTAATAAGTATATATTTTAATCGTAATAAATAAAATATATAATTTAGTAAGAATAAATGAATAATATATATAACCAGATTTCATGTTGAAAATAAGTATAAATATTTTCACAACGTTGAAAACGTAAATGTAAAATAGTATTAGAATATAATACATATGAGTATTATAAACGCCAATTATGTCTATGTTTTATTTAATAATAATTTGTGAATTTATTAAATAACTTTTTAAAGTAATTTAAATGTTTAATTTTTTTTCTCTGTGTGTGCGTCGAAGTTTTTAACTAATTTCAGTTGAAACCTTTTTAATGTAATACAGAAAACAGTGTATCCTTTAGAATGCAAAATCTGTATGTAAAATATTACAATGATAAATATTTATACTATAAATATATAAGATGTAAATATAATATATTTTTAAGTGCATACATTTTTTTTTATCTCTAGAAATTTATTTTATTGAGAATATCATCTAAATATTCAATATACAATAACTTTATATATGATTAATATACTATTTATCATTTAGTAGCATTTAGAAAATAATTAATGTGATTCACAAAATATGTGTCATTATAAAGAACATTTTTAACTATATTTAAGTACAAACTTCCTTATCTAGTACGTAAATTTCGTATGCTAAAATATGTATATCAATAATATAGCCTCAGATATACATTTAACTTCAGTTCTGTTAATTTATATAAAGTTTATAGTGACAATATTTTTTTCATTGAATTCGAGAACAAATATGGCGGTGTCCTCGAATTTCGAGGATAGAAAATAAATAAATAAATAAATAAATCACCTTAAATTGTAAAATGTTAGTAATTTTTATGTAGAAAGCACCTAAAAGAACTTAATTCAGCCTATTTATTACACATATAATAAATTATTATAATAAAACATTAACGACTTTAAAACCGGCGTCCCAAAATGTGTTGTAATTTTTTGGGGATGAAGGTAGTTTTCGAGGGCGTATGGTCAGCCTAATATAGTTCTAAAAATCTACAAAGATATCTAGAATAAAACGGGAATTTAAAATTCTATTGCCTTTTTCAACACATTTTTAGATTTATTTCCCCCTATATTTTCTCTTATATATGTCTGTAAAATTTCGCGGATTGTAAAGCTCCATTGTGGAGTATCATTGTTAATCTATTATTCCATTTCTCCCTTAACTTATTTTTTACGAGTGATGTGTTTATAAATGGACAATAAGACTTCTTCACACACCATAAATATTAAGCCAGCACAACCGGTTTCGAAAGGACGTAGCCTTCCTTCATGAGGTGCAAAAAAAAAAAAAAAAAAAACACGGGCTACTGCCTTGGAGGCAAAAGCAAGACAGTCAGCTTTTGCCTCCAAGGCACGTGTTTTTTTTTTTTTTTTTTTTTTTTTCACCTGATGAAGGAAGGCTACGTCCTTTCGAAACCGGTTGTGCTGGCTTAATATTTATGGTGTGTGAAGAAGTCTTATTGTCTATTTATCGTTTGTATACCAGTTTTGCATTTAGTTTTGCTGATGTGTTTATGTTATGGTATGAGCTGTTTACACTGCTCGGCATGAAAATTGCCTCTGACACCATTCCAGCATATTTTTATGTAAAATGACCTCTTGAATCCGAATATGACACCCATTTTGCCCTATCACCCACCATGTTTTAGGAATGGCCCCATATTTTTATCATTTTTCGGTGAATTTATGGCTATAAATTTGATTTTTAGGAGAGGAGGATTATTTTAAAAGTTAAATATCTTCTGAGGGGCTACAGAGTTAGAAAATTCTAAAACATGGACATTTGTGACAAGGAAATTCATTTTTTTTCTTTTTTTGCGGGGGGAAAGGGGGGCAGATTTGCTACTGAAATTATGCATTACATATCTTATATTTCTTAATCTGTTATTACTGTTATTTTTTAAACTTTATATATTTTTGTTTTTAGGTTTTATATGAATTATTTTTAATTCTTCAAATCAAATTCGTAGGTCATAAAATTATCGAACAGGAAAAGAAATTGAGGGAGGGGGTGGTGTATCTAGAAAACGGTGGGTGACTGGGAAAAATAAGAGTCATATTGGGATTCAGGAGGTCATTTTAGATAAGAATCAGCAAGAATGGTATCAGATCTCGATTTTTTTTTTCAGAGCATTGTTATTTTTAATAGTTTAATTAATATAAATGTGTGTATATAAAGATAGCATTATTCATAAAGTATTTAAGTTATGCGGTATATATTTTTTAATTGTTTAATACTCAAATCAATATTCAAATGCTACAAATTTTTCACTGGTTGCTGTCTGTTAAGTTTTCTTGATTATTATACACTTCAAAATGTGAATTACTGAAAAAATATTTTGAATATAAAGAATTGAGTTTATTTAAAAATTTAACGCTATCAGGTAAATTCTTTTTCTTATTTTCTTTTCTTTTTTCTTTTTCTTTTTCTTTTTCTTTTCTTTTTTTTTTTTTTTTTTTTTTGTTTTTTTAATATACAATTATTGAGTTAAACATTTTTTGGGAATGCTGTATTGCATTTTTTTGAAAAATTTTTGTTGCTTAAGGAAATAAATCCATGTTTTAATAGTTGTTGTTTCCTGTAACACTATATAATATTCACAACATGAGGATATAATTGGTAAATATGATTGAGTCATTTAAAATATTGGAATCGATTTTGTACAAATGGCGAACTTTATTAGTCTGTATAAGTTATAGTTGACTTTATTATTATAGTTATCTAATAATAATAATGAGAAGAAGAAAACGTATTTAAAAATTCAGTTATGTTCTTTGTAATTAAACAGGTTTACTATTATTATTTTTTAAGTTGATATAAACGTTTTAATTTTTTTTTTTTTGTCTATAAGTGTCTGAATAATTTAAAATTAAAACTTTCTAATGTAATACATAAAATGACGTATTATTTAGAAAGCAAAATGTATTATGTTAAGTATTACATTGATAAATATAATGCATTCTTAAGTACATATCTTCTTTATCTCACTAAATTTGTTTTGATAGAAACGTTAAATATAAAATGTTCAATAACCTTATGTATTATTAATAGATTATTTAAAATGAAATAGCATTTAGAAAATAATTAAAATGATTCTAAAATTATATTTCATTACGAAGGCAAAATTTTTAACTAATTTTAAGTACAATCTTCCTTATCTAGTGTATAAATTATACATGTTAGAACATTAAAATGTATATCAAAGTACAGTATTAGGTATAAAATCACTATTAAGTTTGTTAATTTTGATATAGTTCGAACGAAACTGTAATAAGTATCTCATGAAATTATTAAAATAAAATATATAATCTAAGTTCTGTTATTTTTACAAGATATTTAAGGTTTGATTTCTCGTAATTTTTTTTTTATAGATATCTGTGAAAAATCACGGATTGTAAGTTTCCTTTGTGGAATGACAGTGTCGATGCATTCTTTAATACATGTATTACAAGTGTTATGTTTGCAAAAAATTAATTAATTAATTTTAATATTATAAATTACAAAAAATCTTTGTAATTAATAGAGTATAATTAAGGAAATTTTTAAGTAATGTACACTGGTATTCAAAATTAAAGAAACAACCAATTTTTTCGTTTTCATTTCTTGCGCACAATTTTAAACAATTATAACAAATGAACATAGAATTTGGAAGGCATGTTTGTTATCATATCATCAATCGAATTTTATGGAGCTTCAGCAAAAGCAATTGTGTTCAAACTAATAATTATTCAATTTTTCTCAAAAGTAAGCTTTGGAAAAAATGAAAACTTTTAACAATTTTAAAAAAGAAAACATAACAAAATGTTCTCATAAGGAAGCATTACAGATAGGTAAAGATGTACATGCATCCATGTGTTAGATTAAAACTCGATTTTTGTTCCTGTAATCACTTTTCTATTTCTTCTTTTACCTTCTTTTTTTTGGTATGTGAATAACGTTTTAAAAAATATACATACAAATATGAAAATTGAACAAGACGTTCTTAAAAAAAAAAAAAAATATTTATTTAAATTATTATTATTCAAGTGTTGAGCATAATTTACAAATTAATAATTATAGTTAAAAAAATCCTTCATAAAAGTAAAAGAAAAGTGAATACAGAAAGAAAAATCTGGAGTGACTCCACTCGATTTTCCGAACATTGAGTAACTAACAGTTTTGTAGATAAAATAAAGAAAGAGGAGTTGCTAAACAAACAAAAAAGAGAAAACCATAACAGAGTGTTTGAGTATTTTTCTCCATATATCACATGAGGTTTTATTTAACGCTACTGAACTTTGAGCCCTTAGATCATAAGGATAAAGAATTTTTCGTTGTGTCCCTGTAAAAATCTATAAATGCTAGATTCACCAAAATGCTTATAGTTAGTGCAACAGTGATTTATAATATTCATACAAATTTTCAGCTCAATTGAATAAGGCGTTTAGATGCTATCGCTGGTCTCATAGGCCAGCGATAAAGAATTTTTAAGCGAAAGATAAAGAATTTTTCTTTGTGTCCCTGTAAAAAAACTGTAAGTGCTAGATTCACCAAAATCTATACAGTTGGTTCAAATGTGACCTATAACATGTGTAGAAATTCTTTGCTGAGTTTAATAAGGCGTTTAGACGCTATCACACTTTTAAAAATTTGGCAAAGAATTTTTCTTTGTGTCCCTGTAAAAAAACTACAAGTGCTAGATTCTCCAAAATCTATACAGATTGAGTATCTGTGACCTATAATATGTGTATAAAGTTTTTGCTCAATTGAATAAGGCATTTAGATGCTATCGCACTTTTAAGATTTTGGTCCCTTGGCCATAATGAAAAAGAATTTTTCTTTGTGTCCCTGTAAAAAAACTATAAGTGCTAGATTCACCAAAATCTATAAGGTTCGTACTATGGTGACTTACAATATACGTACCAACTTTCAGCTTATTCGAACAAAGCGTTTAGACGCTAGCGTGTTCACTCACAGACATACACACATACATACACACATACATACACACATACATACACACACACATACATACATCATCGTAAAAATAGTGAAAACGGACTCGTTGGACCTCGAAACGTATAGAAACATCAAAATCTCGAATTCGGATTTTTGACATGATTACAATACTTTCCTCACTATAGTGTTCGGAAAGTAAAAATCGGGATTTAGTTTAACGTTTGAAGGAATGTCCGTCTTCACCTATCTGTAATGCATCCTTAAAACACTTTTCATCAAGTTTTCATGTCTAAAATTGTTGAAATTTTTCTCTTTTTCTAAAGCTTACTTTCGGGGGAAAAATAATAATTATTAGTTTAATAATTATTTATTATATTAAAGTTATATAAAGTTCGATTAATGGTATGATAACAAACATGCTTTCCAAATTTTATGTTCATATTTTTATTTGTTTAAAAGTTACGCGCAAAAGAAGAAAACGAGAAAACAGGTTGTTGTTTTAGTTTTGAACACCGGTGTAATATATATATATTTTCTTTATTTTATTTTTCAATTCTGAAATTCATAGTCCAACATTACGCCCTTTTTTAACGATTACTATTTGTTATTTTGATGATGATTATGAATTTCAACATAGGAATAAATATAAAAGTATTTTAAGCATAAACACTAGTTCTTCTTTAAATAAAATTAGCGCTATCACGTAAATTAATTTTTTTTTTATTTATATAATTACTGATTAAAAAAAAAAAAAAAAAAAAAAAAAAAAAGATGTTCGAAATGCCTATGTTGTATCTTTTGTAATATTTTATATTACTCAAGAAAATTAATCCATATTTTTGTAATTTTTTTCATTAAATACTAATATATTTATTAGTAGTAATACTCAATCATTTTTACTAATTCATTACTGATAATGATTTATTATTACGTGTACTAAAATATTCATTAAATCAAAAAATACAATTATAAAAATAAATTTCATTTGCATTTCTCTAATTTCGCTTTGGTAATAAAAGAATTATAATAATTAATAAATATATCAAACATTATGCATATGAGTGTATCATTTAATATTACTATGTAATTTTATTAAACGACTTTTTGAAGTTCATTTAAATGTTTAAAAAAAGTTTTAATTGCGTATAAAATTTTGACAAATATCAAATGAAAACTTTATAATGTAACAGAAAGTAAAATACATATAATAAATTAAAGAAATGGTGTACAATAAATATTTAAATTTAACAACATCTTTATACACCATAAAATTAATATACAGTCGGCAGCAAAATTATTGAAGCACACCTCCACATTCTTCTTCTTCTTCTTCTTCTTTTTACTTCCATTACCCTACTACCGTAGGTAATGGAAGTATTGTATTCGGTCCAAAAATTCGATATCGAGATTTCACCTGATTTACACGTTTTAAGGTCCCCTGAGTCCAAAAAAGTGGTTTTTGGCAATTGGTCAGTGTGTATGTATGTGTGTGTGTGTGTGTGTATGTATGTATGTGGAGAATCTTCTGGCTATTATAGCTCATAAACTAATAAAGATAGAGCTACGAAACTTTAGAATTGAAATACGTCTGGCCTACAGATGAAATTTCCAAATTTTGGTGAAAATTGAAAAACCGGAAGTGGGACATCGGAAACCGGAAGTTGGACCGCAAGTCCGTATCTCAAAAACGGCTCTAACGATTTTCTTCAAACTTGCTATATAAACACTCTATCAGATATCCTTTCGAATGATATAGTTGGTTAGTTCATGAAAATTGATAGGCGTCCTGTATAAATAGCTCAATTTCAGGCATCGCAAAGGCGTTCCTTTAAAAACGGTTGTACGGATTTTTTTCAAACTCGCCATTTTAACTCAATTTTAAATATGCTTTTGTATGTAATTATTGTTTTCCTGTCAATAATTGAGTTTAACCGGAAATGGGACATCGGAAACCGGAAGTGGGACCGTAAGTCCGTATCTCAAAAACGGCTCTAACGATTTTCTTCAAACTTGCTATATAAACACTCTATTAGATGTCCTTTCGAATAATATAGTTGGTTAGTTCAAGAAAATTGATAGGCGTCCTGTATAAATAGCTCAATTTCAGGCCTCCCAAGGGCGTTCCTTTAAAAACGGTTGTACGGATTTTTTTCAAACTCGCCATTTTAACTCAATTTTAAATATGCTTTTGTATGTAATTATTGTTTTCCTGTCAATAATTGAGTTTAACCGGAAATGGGACATCGGAAACCGGAAGTGGGACCGTAAGTCCGTATCTCAAAAACGGCTCTAACGATTTTCTTCAAACTTGCTATATAAACACTCTATCAGATATCCTTTCGAATGATATAGTTGGTTAGTTCATGAAAATTGATAGGCGTCCTGTATAAATAGCTCAATTTCAGGCATCGCAAAGGCGTTCCTTTAAAAACGGTTGTACGGATTTTTTTCAAACTCGCCATTTTAACTCACTTTTAAATATGCTTTTGTATGTAATTATTGTTTTCCGCTCAATAATTGATTTTTTGTGAAAGTTGGTATCTCAAAAACGGCTCTAACGATTTTCTTTTTTGGTCACTTTTATGTTTTCTGATCACATTCTCTCTCAAAAATGCATATAATACATGTAATAGCGGGTAATGGAAGTCGTGTGGTTGTTTCACACCAGATTTTTTTTAGTTTAATCGCTAATTTTTATCATCAAACTACTTTTTACCATGTTTTTATCAACTTCTATTCTTGTTTGTTTGTGTGTTTGTCCAGCACAAATCTTGCGACTAACTTCCCTACCCTAATAGCTAGACATTTGAAACATTCACAGTAGCTCACAACCCGGTGACAACACAATACTTCGAAGTCAGATTTTCGAATTTTCGTATAGTTTTCTTTTAATTAATTAAAATATGAAAATAATAAGCTCCTAATAGCAATAAAAATAGTCATTAAAATATTAGCTATAATTTAATTGTTGCCAAAAAAAACTTTCGAGTTTATTTTCTTTTTACATAAAAATAAATGCATTTAATTGAACGTGAGCGTTAAAAAATTGTAAAGAGTTAAATTATGCATCTGGCAAAAATTGACGTCATTATCACTTTAAAGGTTTTCTACACATTGACAAAGTGCTAATGTAGTTCCTGATGTAAATATATGTTGTTCTGAAATGACTAATATTTTATTTTTAAAAACAACTTTTTTTTTTAATTATTCAAATTTCCCGTACTTTAAAGTGACAATTATAGGTACTTTGTTACTGGATTGTGTACAGGGGCACTCAGAAAATGTCGATGCGTTATGTTTTAGGAGAGATATTAAAATAACTCTGTGCTTCAAAATTCATTTAAAAAATACAATTATTGTTAATATGCTAAAATAATATTTTGTATAGAATAGGATTTATTTAACCTACCAACTTACAGTGTTGCATTAAAATATTCAGGTACATTAAGGACTGCATTTTCTTTTGTGTTAAGCAATTTTAACACTTTCCAACGATGTTTAAGTGTGATTATGAATTCAATTTGTCTATGTGTATGCCTTTAAGATCTTTTGTCTGTTCATTGTGTCATAAAGTACGCAACGAGCATTGAAAGTTTTACGATACAACAAGTACGCTCAGGTACCGCGGGTACCGCGGTCACAGTGCGCAACGTAATGCGCACCGTATGATTTTTCGTTCTTGTTTTTAATTTGTATTCATTTCAATTTGTATTTATATATATAATAAATATAAATGTTATATTTTTCAATCCTAAAAGTCATAAATACCCCTATTAACACTGTGGATTTTTTTTTCCGCCGTTATTTTACAATTTTTCATTTTTTCACTACCTGTAAATTAAACTATGCATTTTTCAAAATGTAATCTTCAGCTGTTCTAGGTGAATTTAAAATAAGTTTTATGATATGTTCCCTGGTTTCTTTGCAATGTCGTGATAAAATAAAATACAATACAATATTATATATATTAGAAGTATTCTGTCGCTTTGAATTAAAATAGTGACACCAAAAATTTTTGTTTAACAATATTTTTATGTCACTTTGACAAATATCTTCTTTTCATTTATATAAAATGTACTTATATTTCCGGTGTCATTTCTTTATTTCAAAGCAACTGTACTTTCCGGACGTTTTATACATATATTCAATTCATTGACAAATTTTCTTATATTTCTATACTTATTTCTATGTACTACAATATTATTTTAAATAAACTTTTTATGTATTGTGGAATGTTTCATAATATATAATTGTGTGCGTGTATGTGCGTTGGAGGAAAAACATGGACTTGTAACCCTCACGATGCATCGGGTGATATAAAAGTCGAAGGAAAAAAGAATATATATATATATATATTATTCAAAAAGTATTGGCCTTAGAACTGTGTGATTTTTACTGATATGCTTCGTAAAACATGGATTTTTTTGTCTTCTTTTTTTAAAGTAACAAAAGATTTATTGGCAAATTAGTTTAATTTTTCTACACGAGGTAGCGCTTTAATTGTCAAATTACTTTTTACAATGGCGCAGTACATTCAACAATGGAACTAAAAATGTTTAATGTGATGGTTGTCATTCCTGAGAATGGCAGCCGGACGTTACGCATTGAAGGTTTCTCGTAGTAAAGCTTAACTAACAGTACCTTATGTTTTAACAATATTATGAATTTCTTTTTAGAACGATTAACAGCCGTACTAATCAATAAATGTTTAATTAAATATTCGGAACATCTGGAATCATACGTAACAAGCAAAGTAAGGTTAATCAGTATTCGCAATATGGCGTCATTTGAGAAGGCAGATCGCTTTAAGATGTGAGAAGATGCTGTCTGACCATATGCTGTGGAAAAACGTGAATATTTTGTTTTTCTTGTATATATATACATATCCCATGCTTTTCTGGCCCCAGTGAAAATCGCATTATGCTACAGTTAACACTTTTTGAATAATATATTTTAATTTTTGTACAACTTTTGGATCACCCAGTATGTAAAATGTCTGTTAGATATTTATATTTTTAAATAAAAAGTTTCTTTTAAATAAAATTTTCTTTAGATTTTAATTTTCACAATTACTTTATTTGATTTAATTTTAAGTACTGTGTTCTGAGAATCAGTCTAAATTTGTTTTTTAAGATTGTATATTTCAACACTAATAATGACTACACTGTAAAACAAAAACCTTATTATAAATAATCTCTAAAAAATAAAGAGTTAAATTGAACACGTGTCATTTGTATTAAATATATTTAAAACACTTTAAACACACGTAAATATAAATTTATTTAAAAGATGTTAAAATTTTTTTATCCAAAGCTTTTCGCTTTAATAGTAAAGCATCATCAGGTGATTTATGATTCGTTTCCAATGAGCAGTTTTAAATATGTTTTCTTTTTACAGTCAACAGTTAAGTCTTTTAATAACGGGATATATTTTAAATATCAGCAAAAAACAATATGAATTCCGGTAGAGGTTGGACCAAGGAGTTAAGAAAAGTAAGAGAAGCTGGAACTATTGCATATCATACGAGGTTATTGTAGGAGATAAAACATCATGAATTAGCAGAAATAAACTATTAACTATTTTATAATATTGTGCCAAATTATTGGTAAAATTGCAGCATCTTTGGAATTTATTGCATTTTTGCATTTAATTATGTGAATAGCTTCGGAAATGTAAAGTTCTTGGATATTAGATGGTGTTGTAATAATTTTGGCTTTATCCCATATAGGGTTGGCGTTTGTGTTGGCATAGATGAAGTCGACTAGAGTAGAACTATTTGCTTCTTTTATGTTTCGTATATGTTCTTGTATTCTTTTATTTAAAGTCCTCTTGGTCTGTCCAATATAATAGAAAAGTTCTTTATTGCTTTCTATGGGAATTTGATAGAGTCCTCCAGTGGGTCCATTTAAGTCGCGGTCATGAAGGGTTAATTGTTTAATAGTTATAGGAGAGCTGAATGGGATAAAGAAATTAAATTTACGTTGTAAAGGAAAAAAAAAAAAAACTGATCCATCCGATTTATCCTTTTCTTCTTTAACATTGACTGTTAAAAAAAAAACAACTTTTCAGAGCTCCGAGTATTGCGCAATACTATTTGTGAATTTTCCCCCCTACCATCGAACTATGTCACGTGACTCACTCAAAAAGAGAGCTACGATTAACTTTTGTTTTAGTTAGAAGCGTGGTATTGCGGTGTGCAAATATGTAGCAGTGGCTCTCTAACCGATTAACCAAAAATGTTTCATTTATTTTTGTAAATAGTTATTTCTTTTGTGTACTGTGTATCATCGTAATGTGTCCGTGAAATTAAAAATTATGTTTTAAGTGTAACAATGAGGCGAGTCATCTTTATAAATTTTAAGAACATTTCATTCTGCATTCGTTGTTTAAATTGGCATCCCAACGTTGGGCCGAATGACTAAGTGATGTCGGCGGCTATAGAATGGAAAATAATTACAGATAAGTAAATTTTAATATTTATTTGATGATTGTTTGAACAGGAGCTAAAGGAATTTGGGCATTGTGCAGAGTGTGTTAATAAGTTAACACTTGAAAATATTGATTATCCTAATCAATGATTAGATATTTCTTAGAATCTTAATTCTAGATATGTTTAACAGTCGATCATCCTGATCTTAACGAATTTTAGATCGCCCAGATCTTATTATATTTGCATACCAGTTTCCTTTAGTATCTGTAAGTTATTTTTGATTCATAATTGTTGATATATTAAGATTTTGATAATTAAAAACAAGAATGTAGAATGCTATTTCTTAAGAAATAAGTTGAAATAATGGTGTATTGATGTAAAATAAAATATATTCTAATATAATTCTAACATAGAAAAATAAATTAAGTAAATCATAGCATCGAGTTGCTTAGAATAAATTAAGAACAACATTTCTGTTTTTTGGCGCCATTGCGTTTTGGAAGAAAAAATAAACAAGTGAACTTTCATTATTATTGCGTAATCGCTTTCAGTAAAAGCGAAAAGAAAAAAGCTTTGTTTACTTTATGATTTATTATGACACTTTAAAAGATTAAATAAAGGTTGTTGTATAAATATTTTAATCTTATTGAATAGATTTATTTCTGATAAATGATCATAGAATAAATATTATTTTCTCTTGAACACATTTACGAATTATAAAATAATAAGCAACTCATAATACATAATAATAATAATGAAAGAATGAATAAACAATTTTTTTGTTGTTGTTGAATAAAACGAATTTTACACAGATTTGTTTATATTAAAGATATATTAAATAGACATCTTGTTTATTTTGTTGGATTGATAATTATATTTTTATTATTTGCATTAAAAATAAAATTTTGGTGGAATCTGTACATCAATTTGAAATATCTTGTATTTTCAATTACTCAGAATATTTAAAGGAAGAGTATTTCTTATTTACTTTCAAATAATTATTTGAAAATAGGGGTTAAAAGAGTTATTATTTCCTTTACATGTCCTTTATTACTTTAGTTCTTGAATTTATTTATTGAATAAATTGGTTAATTTAAGTTGTTTAACATATAACAATAATATATATATATATATATAAGTGATCTCTGTGATTTATATAAAATATTTTGGGCTATATACGTTCGCGTACTGCACATTTTTAGATATATTTTAAATTATTAAAATTCAGTTTAATCATGTCTTATATGGCTAGAGGGAAAAAAACAGATCTAATTGAATTAGCGGGTGAATTAGATATAAAAATAGATGAAAATTTAAAACTTTTAGACATTAGAAATGCTATAGTCGAAAGTCCAGATTATGATGCAGAATTCACAAAAGAATGTTTGAATCGCATCATACGGGATAGGAAAGAAAAAGAAGATTTTTCGCTGAAAGAAAAAGAATATGAAAGGTTATTTGAACTAGAGAAAACCAAATTACAGGCACAAGCTAGTAATGCTCCTGATGCAGTATTACCTACCATGGCCCTTTCTTCCGTAGACACAAGCATGCCAAAATTAGAAATAAGCAAATTAATCCCAAATTTCGATCCGAAAACCGCTGATATAACCTTATATTTAGATTTATTTGAAAAACAATTAACATTTTTGAAGGTACCAAAACCAAAGTGGGTCGTATATCTTGTAGGTCTTTTGCCAACTGATGTCGCCAAACTAATTGCAAAAGAATCAGTTGATGATGCTCAGAATTATGATAATGTTAAGGAAATTCTCTTAAAACGTTTTAAATTAAGTGCTGAGAAGTTTCGACAACTTTTTGCCCAACACCGTAAATGTCCAGAAAGTACATGGCGAGATTTTTATTTTGATTTGCAAAACTATTTTGATGGGTGGCTTAAAGAATCTAAAGTTTCATCGTTGGAAGAGTTAAAAGATTTAATATTGGCAGATCAAATAAAAAAGAAAGCTCCTCCCGAATACAAAGAGCATTTTTTGGACCACTGGAGCGAGTGGAACAATCCTCTTGAACTTGCCGATAAACTAGATTCATATGAAGAAATTAGACTAGTAAGAAATAAAAATGTTAGAAAGGAATCCCCTAAATTCCCACATGGAAATACTTCCCAAAATTTAAGAAATCACCCCCAAAATTCTAAAACTGCGTCATCGAGAGATTATACGAAAAATGAAGATCGACCACGTGTTAGTTGCTATGGTTGTGGCAAACCAGGTGTTATTAAGGCTAAATGCTCCGCCTGTTCCCCCTCTTCTAGGAAAAGTTCAGCTGAGTTCAAAACTATTCACCTTCAGTCATTATCTATCGAAGAACCTCAGTCGACACTTATAAGGGTAAAAATTAATGGAATAAATGGAATAGTGTGTGCTGACACTGGAGCCAGTCACACTATAGCTGGTGAAACATTATATCACCTCTTAACAAAACGATGTGTAGAATTTGAGAAAACTTGTATGAATGTAACGTTAGCTGATGGTCTCCAAAAAGAAACTGAAATCTATTCAGCCGAAGTAGATGTACAAATTGAAGGACGATCTTTCCGAATAACTTTGTTTGCGTTACCTACTGCAAAGAATAACAGAACATTGTTGGGAAATGATTTTTTGCGTACTGCTGGAATCGTTTTGGATATTCGAAATAATATATGGTATTACCATGATAATCCAAAGCAGAAATTTGATTTCAGTGAAGATGATTTCAGGCCTTCTGAAAATCCAGTATATTCTGCTGAAGTTAACGAGCTTATCTTAAAAGAAAATGAAGGAGCCCATCTTTCTGATGAACAAAGGTCAGAACTGAATAATTTATTGAATGAATATGAAGATATCTTTGAACCAGGGGAAGAACCGACTAACAAAATTCAACACTATATTGACACTGGAAGTAGTCCTCCTGTCGCAGTACCGCCGTACCGCATGTCCCCAGCAAAGAAAGAGATGTTGAAGAAAGAGCTAGACGAGTTGTTAGCTAGCGGAACAATAGAAGAATGTGAATCTCCTTATGCTTCACCGGTGGTATTAGTACCTAAGCCTAATGGTCAAGTACGACTTTGCGTAGATTATAGAAAACTAAATTCTATTACAAAGACTGATAAATACCCATTACCCAGAATTGATGATCTTCTTCACGAAGCTAAACATACCCCTTTTATGTCAACCATTGACTTAAGGAATGGGTACCATCAAATTGAAGTAAACCCTGCAGACCGTGACAAAACTGCTTTTATTTGTCCATTTGGAACTTTCCGATACCGGAAAATGCCTTTCGGCCTCAAGAACGCCCCATCAACATTTCAACGTATGATTGATAATTTTAGAAATTCCTTAAAGAACATATTAGTCCTTTCCTATTTAGATGATATTATCATCTTGTCTGAAACTTTTAATGAACATTTAGATAATTTGAGTGCAGTTTTTAGGAAATTACGAGAATTTAAGTTGCACGCTAACCGTGAAAAATGCAATTTCGCTTGTAACCGTGTAAAGTATCTGGGACATTACATTACTAGTAAAGGACTTGAAGCTGATCCTGATAAAATTGCTGCAATACAAGAAATACCAGCTCCAAAGAATGTAAAGCAACTGCAGTCCTTCCTGCAAACTTGCTCATGGTATAGAAGGTTTATCCCAAAATTCTCTGAAGTTGCTAGACCTTTGACTAATTTGACGCAGAAAAACGCTGTTTGGGTTTGGGGAGAAGAACAAGAAACATCTTTCAAAACCCTAAAACATCTTCTAATGAGTCCACCCATTCTCAGTCAAAATGATCCAACTAAACCATATATATTAAGAACAGACGCTAGTAACTATGCCCTTGGTGCAGTTTTGTTACAAGGCACTGGAGCAGAAGAACATCCAATTGAGTATGCAAGTAGGTTACTCACAAAGGCCGAAAGAAACTACTCCACGACTGAAAGAGAGGCCTTAGCCATCGTATGGGCTTTGGACAAGTTTCGTGCATATATTGACGGTCAAGAAGTCACTGTAGCAACCGACCATCAACCTCTTAGATGGTTAATGAACTTAAAGTCTCCAACAGGTCGCCTCGCGCGATGGGCACTACAGGTACAATCCTTCAACCTGAAGATAGAATACGTGCCTGGTAAGGCTAATGTTGTTGCTGATATGTTGTCCAGACCCTTCTGTCCACACGAAGAAGGAAAATGTGAAATTTGTTCAATTTCAATAGATATCCCTCCGCGAAGTCCAAGAGAAATACGAGAAGAACAATTAAAAGATGAAGATATAAAGAAAATTATCGAGTCTTTGGAAAGTATCGATAAGAATGAAGATTTCGCTAACTGGAGTAGTCGTGGTTACTTGATGAATCCAGGCGTTTTATATAGATATTCTCCCGAAACAGAATCAGAAGAAGCGCAATTAGTAGTCCCGGTTCAAGAGCGAGAAAGAGTGTTAAAAGAGCATCATGATGCACCCTCAGCTGGACATTACGGAATTGAAGGAACATTCGATAGAATCGCAAAGCGGTACTACTGGACTGGTATGCGAAGATATATTACAGAATATATTAAGAATTGCCCCGATCGCTGTCGTTATAAACCTAGTAACCAGAAGCCATCTGGATTATTACAAACACCGGTCTATAATCAACGATTTGAATCACTTTCAATTGATTTATTCGGCCCTTTACCTAAAAGCAATGAAAAGAAATGGATCTTCATCATAGAAGATTGTGCCACCAAATGGGTGGAACTATTTGCATTAACTTCCGCAACTGCTAAAGAGTGTGCGATCACTCTAATAGAGGAAGTGTTCCTTAGGTATGGTTTGCCTAGAAGGGTAATAAGCGACAACGGGCCGCAGTTCGTAAGTGCTGTAATGCAACAAGTTTGTTACATCCTGGGAATCGCACAAACCCTAACTCCGGTTTATCATCCACAGGCAAACCCTGTGGAAAGGAAGAACAGAGATCTAAAACCCCGTCTGGCCATGTTGGTTGGGAATGATCATACTACCTGGAGTGAGAAGCTACCAATAATTAGATTTGCCCTTAACACAGCAAAATGTGATTCAACTGGCCAGACCGCTGCATATCTCATGTTTGGGCGAGAACTACGCACTACCGATGATATTGCGCATGATTTCCGAAGTGTTGTGCACAATGATAATTTCGTTCCCGAAATAACACCGTACTTGAAGAAATTTGCCAATTTCACTAAACAAGTACGAGATCGAATTGAGAAAAGACAAGACCAGCATAAACGCTATGCAGACAGAAAATTTAAAAAGGCTCCTTCTTTCAAGCAAGGTGACAAGGTATGGGTTAATACCCACCCCATTAGTGACTCTAGTAAAAACCGAACTTCCAAATTCATGCCCAGGCGCGATGGCCCTTATACAATTTTATCACAGAGATCACCAGTTTCGTATACATTAGGTACTACAGATAATCCTTTTACTCCCATAGGGAATTACCATGTATCCGCTCTGCAACCATATACAGGTCAGGACACTACTCCTGTTCGTCCGATCCAAAGGAGAGGTCGACCGACGAATACTACAACCTCAACTAGTAGGAAAGGTGGTCAACAACGAGAACAGTTGCCCAAACGCCCTGCTGTGCCCACCAGGAAGCAACCCCCCAGAAAAGCAAGCTGTATACCGAGGACGATGTACACAGCTTGAGGGGAAGTCTGTAAAGGAAAAAAAAAAAAAACTGATCCATCCGATTTATCCTTTTCTTCTTTAACATTGACTGTTAAAAAAAAAACAACTTTTCAGAGCTCCGAGTATTGCGCAATACTATTTGTGAATTTTCCCCCCTACCATCGAACTATGTCACGTGACTCACTCAAAAAGAGAGCTACGATTAACTTTTGTTTTAGTTAGAAGCGTGGTATTGCGGTGTGCAAATATGTAGCAGTGGCTCTCTAACCGATTAACCAAAAATGTTTCATTTATTTTTGTAAATAGTTATTTCTTTTGTGTACTGTGTATCATCGTAATGTGTCCGTGAAATTAAAAATTATGTTTTAAGTGTAACAATGAGGCGAGTCATCTTTATAAATTTTAAGAACATTTCATTCTGCATTCGTTGTTTAAAACGTTGTATATAATGTTTAAAGCTATAGAATTCTTTACAGAAAGGGAGACTATTAGTGTAACGAAATTTTAGAGTTGAATCTAGAGTGGGATTATTAGGTTTAATTAGCATGCGATTTTTTATTCTATTAACCAATCTTATAATACTAGATTTACTATATCCCGCAGCAGTACCTATTTGAATAATATTGTTAATTTGTTGTTTTTCATTAAATTTAAAAGTGGTATAATTTATAGCTCGGGTAATGTAGGAATTAAAAAAAGCATTTTTATAATTAGTAGGATAAGCTGAATCAGCTGGGATCGGTAAAGGGATAAATGTGTTTTTGGAAAAGACGTCAAACCATATAGTTGTATTATTTTCGTTACGATGTATCTTAAGGTCAAGAAACGGAACCGTACGATTGATCTCAGTTTCAAATGTAAATTTAATCGATGGAAATTGGTTGTTGAGAGGTTGTCAAAAGCTTCACAAATAAATTCAGAATTTTCTCAAATTTATTTGTGAAGCTTTTGACCTCATTAATGCTAATAATATTTTTTTGTTTAATAAAGTGATATATAAACAAACTTTTGGAGCCACGATGGGTTCCCCTCTTAGTCCTATTTTAGCAGATTTATTACTCATTGAATTAGAAAAACGCGTATTTGAAACTTCCATACTCAAACCTACTATATATTTGCGATATGTTGACGATATTTTTATCTCCTGGCCTTATTCAAAAAATGCACTCCTTAATTTAATTGATTGTCTCAACAACCAATTTCCATCGATTAAATTTACATTTGAAACTGAGATCAATCGTACGCTTCCATTTCTTGACCTTAAGATACATCGTAACGAAAATAATACAACTGTATGGTTTGACGTCTTTTCCAAAAACACATTTATCCCTTTACCGATCCCAGCTGATTCAGCTCATCCTACTAATTATAAAAATCCTTTTTTTAATTCCTACATTACCCGAGCTATAAATTATACCACTTTTAAATTTAATGAAAAACAACAAATTAACAATATTATTCAAATAGGTACTGCTGCGGGATATAGTAAATCTAGTATTATAAGATTAGTTAATAGAATAAAAAATCGCATGCTAATTAAACCTAATAATCCCACTCTAGATTCAACTCTAAAATTTCGTTACACTAATAGTCTCCCTTTCTGTAAAGAATTCTATAGCTTTAAACATTATATACAACGTAAATTTAATTTCTTTATCCCATTCAGCTCTCCTATAACTATTAAACAATTAACCCTTCATGACCGCGACTTAAATGGACCCACTGGAGGACTCTATCAAATTCCCATAGAAAGCAATAAAGAACTTTTCTATTATATTGGACAGACCAAGAGGACTTTAAATAAAAGAATACAAGAACATATACGAAATATAAAAGAAGCAAATAGTTCTACTCTAGTCGACTTCATCTATGCCAACACAAACGCCAACCCTATATGGGATAAAGCCAAAATTATTACAGCACCATCTAATATCCAAGAACTTTACATTTCCGAAGCTATTCACATAATTAAATGCAAAAATGCAATAAATTCCAAAGATGCTGCAATTTTACCAATAATTTGGCACAATATTATAAAATAGTTAATAGTTTATTTCTGCTAATTCATGATGTTTTATCTCCTACAATAACCTCGTATGATATGCAATAGTTCCAGCTTCTCTTACTTTTCTTAACTCCTTGGTCCAACCTCTACCGGAATTCATATTGTTTTTTGCTGATATTTAAAATATATCCCGTTATTAAAAGACTTAACTGTTGACTGTAAAAAGAAAACATATTTAAAACTGCGCAATGGAAACGAATCATAAATCCCTGATGATGCTTTACTATTAAAGCGAAAAGCATTGGATAAAAAAATTTTAACATCTTTTAAATAAATTTATATTTACGTGTGTTTAAAGTGTTTTAAATATATTTAAAAACCTTATTACACTGCAGAAAATTCTTGGCAGAAGAAAAAAAATATCCGTATGCTATGCTTACGTAGAATAAACATTTTTGTAACAGGACAAAGCAGAAAATATGAGAAGTCCACACTGTAAAAAATCTTACATTGAATAAAATTCTGCAGTTCAACTAACCGGTATCAAACCAGAGTCCACCGCGCAGTAGGCGACGATGTTATTGCTGAGCCACGGAAACACAAATTGTTTTGTTACTTAGCACTTTCCAATCCTGATTTGATACCAAGCTTTCTGTATGCGCTACAGAATAAAATGTAAAGACTACATAAAATCTGTATCAATGTGTGTGAGTAATTGCAGATTTTATGACAAAAATTAATTAATTAATAAAGTTTCGTTAGACTTAGTTAATTTTTCATTAAATTTCTAAACAGAAATTTTCTTTTGGAAATTTACAGAAATACTTTTTTTTTTTTTTTTTTTTTTTTGTTAAACATAAATTTTTTGAAGTATATTCGTTGATGTTAAAAGAAATTTCTAACTACTTTGTTCCTTTTCTTTTTATTGTTATTGTTATTTTTTTACTTTCTTCTATCTATGTAAAAAGGAAGTATCGGATTCATGAAAATTTTCGAACACCAGTTTTTGATTTGTTCGAACACCAGATTTTTACGCGTTTTGGGTAGTCCTGAATACGGTTTGATTATTTTTAGAAAATGTCTCTGTGTGTATAACAATTTTGTGAACGCTGTATCTCACGAACTAATGAACGAAATTTAACCAAACTTGGTATTTAGTTGGACCCGGATCCTTAACTGGTGCTGGGTAGATCTGCGGATCAATCGCTTGATAGGCGGCACTGTAATTTAATTTTTTTTTCTAAATTTTTAACATGGCAGTACAGTGCAAAATTTCGTATGAATTCTTCATAATGAGACATATTTTTAACGTATGATTGTACAATTTATATGAATTATTGATAATAGTAATAGAAAACTAAGAAAAAATTGTATGCGTGTAGGAGCATCGCTTCTCACTTTCCTTGGGGAGAAGAACCTCCCCAGTGGGTGTAAAATTTCAATATGGTTATCTTTATAAAAAACTGATCAATGCCTTTAAAACGAATGGTTGAACTGTGAAAAATTATAACAAAGTGGAATCTGTGAAAATTTAAAACAAAGTTATCGATTTTTTTTTTTTCATTTTTAACGAAAAAAAAAAAAAAAAACTTTTTTTTTTCTGATGTTGGCACAAAATTGATTTTCTTTCGGGATTTAGCAACGAGATATAAAAATTAGAGTGCTGATTCAATGGATGAAGGATTAGCTTACCATGGTTCAAGATGAATCACGTGACATGCTCCAATAAGTTGCTGTGTTTGGCCCTTTATCGCTATTTTGACATTTAAAATATCAGTTAGACAAATTATCATTATTATTCGGTAACATGACAGGCCTTTGACCGAAATAAATTGTTTTTAAAATAATTTTACACATATTTCACATCTATATATTAATTTGAAACATGTTTTTGTCTGTCTCCACTATATTGAGAGAACGACTTGGTGTAAAAATTTGGTTGAGGTGTCTAAAAAAAGGTCTTGGTCTGTAGATGTGCTATGAGAAGAGAAAAATAAAAAAAAGTCGAACGGTCTCCCCCCCCCCCCGTGTTAAAAACACGTTTACGAGCTTAACTAAGCTCCAAATTACTTCACGGTGAAGAAATTGTTCATATGGGGACTAGAGTCGAATACTAAAAAATCAATATCTGCGAATTTGGAGTTTTCGATTTTAAAGGGGGGAAAAAGGGGGAAAGTAGATTTGGAGGGGAGGGGAAAGAAGAGAAATTAGTTTGAGATGGAAATCCGTTCTAGACACACGCATATAGCACCTCATTTTAAAGGTCTTGAAATTTCATGTCGATTGGGGATGTTTGTATACAATATAGTGCGACCCCTGGTGGTGAAAAAGGGAACTAGGTGATTTTGTAGTAGAACCTATCATGTTATATCTTATTTTAAAGGTCTTGGTATTTCCTCACCGTTGGTGATGTTCGTATAGAACACGCTGTACCACCTGGCGGTGGAAAGTGCAACTAAAGGATTTTGCAGTTGACACCACCAGTGACACCTTATTTGAAAAGTCTTGGAAATTCAAGGCGATTGGTTATGTTCGTATACAACATACTGCACCCCCTGGTGGAGGAAAGTGGATTTTGCAACGCGTGCGTAGCATGCATGTCTGCTATACAGTGCAGCAGCCACAGGCAGAGGTAACCTGAGTCAGAGGTTCGCTCGGTTCAAGGTTCATTTTTGAGAAAATTTTCATGTTATTAGCGGCCTGTATATACGCAGCCGCAGGCACCGGGTCACGAGCCCGAGTTCCGTTCTGTTTTTTTTTTTTTTTTTTTT
This sequence comes from Salticus scenicus, assembly GCA_963930645.1. Taxonomy (NCBI): domain Eukaryota; kingdom Metazoa; phylum Arthropoda; class Arachnida; order Araneae; family Salticidae; genus Salticus; species Salticus scenicus. The sequence continues at coordinate 87,690,726 of OZ005661.1, forward strand.
TTTTTTTTTTTTTGTTACACATGATTTTTTTTTTTTTTTTTTTTTTTTTGTAATACTTTCATTTAAAAATAGAAATTCAAACAAAATCGAGTTAAAGATATAAAACCATACAAATTCAAGGTTCGTTTAAGGTTATTATCATGGGCCCGGGCATTGACGGGTGGGTTCGGTTGGTTCCAGGTTAATTTTTTGGAAGTTTTTTATGATATTAGCGGCCCGCGTATGGCGCTGCCGCAGGCACCGGGGTCACAAGGCAGACTTTCGTTCTGTTCGAGGTAATTTTTTTTTGTTACAGCTGATTATTTTTTTCGTGATGCTTTCATTTAAAAACAGAAATTCAAACTTAATGGAGTTAAAGGTATAAAATCATACTTATTTAACCTTTTGAAAGGGGCTGTGACAGCACCTATCACGCTTCACCATAGGATTTCGTAAGAGCCCCTCTCAAAAGGTTAAGGTTTATTTAAGGTATCATGGGCCCGGGCAACACCGGGCGGGTTCGTTCGGTTCCAGGTTAATTTTTGGGAATATTTTTATGTTATTAGCGACCGACGTATACGCTGCCGAAGGCACCAGGGTCACAAGGCAGAGTTTCCTTCGGTTCGAGGTAATTTTTTTGTTACAGCTGATTATTTTTTCACGATGCTTTTATTTAAAAATAGAAATTCAAACAAAATCGGGTTACAGATGTAAAACCATACTAATTTAAGGTTCATTTAAGGTTATTACTATGGGCCCGGGAAACGCCGGACGGGTCAGCTAACATGTAGTCTTAGTATTCAACGAAATAGAAAATAAAAGATAGCAACTGTTTATTTGGAGTCGGTTTGACGTCACATTGACTGTATTTTGTAGAAAGTGATGTCATATATAGTATTTCTATTTATAAGCATTTTTCTGACTTTCTTTTTTTTAAGTGAAATGTCGTAAATTATATTAGATGTTTTAACTTGAAATACATTAAAATAATGATGCGACGTTTTTTGAAACATTACGGTCAATAAAATGATCGTCGAATTCGACTGGTTCCAGCTAGTTTTAATAAATTTTAAAATACCTTTTTTTTCATCATTTCCCAACAAAGTTTAAAAGTGTTTATAAAAGAAAATTTAAACTTTTAAAGAGCTAAATTTAACAACAAATAATAATTTTTAATTATTTTTAAGCATTTTGTCGGTTAAAGTTCAACTACACGAAATAAAAACGAAGTAAAATCAAAATCAAAATGATTTAGAACAAAAGAATATTAAACTACGTAAGTAAACAAAACATTGGCGGTTTGACTTATGCGAAGAACAATTTCCAAACCGTTGTCATAGAAATTTACTGAAAATAAGCTGTTACCAAGGGAACCACCGAATACGCAGGTGCAAGGAGAGCATGTCACATGACTCATCTTGGACCTTCTCAAGGGTTACCATTTATCACTCTACTTTATATATCTTGTTGGGATTTAGTAACGAGATATATAAAGTAGAGTGATAAATTGTAACCCTTGAGAAGGTCCAAGATGAGTCATGTGACATGCTCCCCTTGCACCTGCGTATTCGGTGGTTTCCTTGGTTACAGCTAGCTTATTTCCAAATATTCTATGAAAGAATACAGTTTTTAAAATTGTGAAACTCTTTCGGAAAGAATTTATTTTGTTATAAAAATAAATGAGTAGGCACTGACCAATAACGTTTCACAGGTAAATTATGATTGTTTTATTTTGTATGTTTTAATACATAATATTTGTTATTTTTCTTTCAACTATTCGACGAAAGCTATGGAAGTAAATCATGTACTGAATATAATGCATTTTATGAAAGATCGTGCACTTTAATTATTTATTTATTGCTTAAATACTATTTTTATTATTCATTCGAAACAATTTTTCTGACTATTTGCATTCATGGTAGCATATTTCGCATAATTTGAGATAATATTGTAAATGGCGCCGCATGGCAACCCAGACAACCATCGTCGCCAAATCTTTTGTTTGTTTACCTTCTATGATTTATACGTATGCTTTTAGTTTTATTTTCAAGTTCACTTGTGTCCTTATTTTATGTTGTTTTTCAATTGTGTGTAGCAATATATCACATATTTATTATAGTCCTCAGATCAATTTCAATGCATTCTGTAGTTAGATAAATTAGTCTTTCGCGGACAGTTGCCAAAAAAGCGATAAAGGGCCAAACATAGCAACATATTGGAGCATGTCACGTGATTCATCTTGAACCACAGAAAGTTAATCCTTCATCCATTGAATCAGCACTCTTAGTGGTGAGCGGCCTCCTTCCGTCTTAGAATCTTAGAATCTTAGAATTTATATATATCGTTTATATTTAATGTTATACTTCTGTGAAATAAAGTTTGTTTGCATTAATTATGGAAAATGATCCTTTTCAGGGAATATAAAATTAAATTGCTTTCTTGATTCCTTATATAACAATTGCATAATTGTAAAAAGAGATAAATGGATTTATTACAGAAATTCTGTTTAACATTAATAAAATAATATCCTTTTATTTATAAATACATATTTAATAATTTTGAATAAATTTAGTCTATTTTAAAGGATATGTGAGAAACACCCTCACAGCCACAACATACTAGTTTTCTGTATTTTTTAGATTAAAAGTGTTGTAGTCACTAGAAAAGTAGTTTGTCCATAACATTCTAAAATTTGTTTTACGTTATTAATCATTGCAAAAAATAATAATGATAATAATAATAATAATAATAAAAAATAATACTGTAACATTACTGGGGATATAAGATAATAATAAAAAATATGTCAAAAGCAAAACTTCTCATCCCTTTGAGAGTTCAAAATAAATGAGTAAAATATAATTAGAAATAAATATGTTTTTAGAGCAAAAATAACTAATCCTTTTCTTTTAATGAACGGCTTTGTGTATTTCAGATATTTGATTAAAAAGTTTGCTTTACTTTAGATGAAAGAAATGAAAAAATTTAACATAGTTATTAATGAAAAAAAAAATATATATATACATTAATTTGATTTAAATTTTACTTGTATTTTTCAATACAATACTCTTAACTTTATTTTTCAAATTCATCATTACTTTAAATAATACTAATTATTTATTAATTATTGTTCTTGATAATTTTATTATAACCTAATTACAGTTACTGTAAAATCAGCATAAGAGAAATTTAAAGATAAGTATATAGAGAGAGGGAATGATGAAAAGGACAATTAAAGTATGCTTTAGCCTTAATACAAATGAAGAAAATATAACTACTTAATAATTACATTATTTTAAGAAGATTATTTAAATCCTCAAAATTACATTACTATTATATTAGGAAAAGTTCTTTTTTCTTTATTAAAAAAGAGAAAGCATTCGATTCGTAAAAATTCTCAACTTTCGGTTTCCGATGGATTTCCACGATTTGGAAGGTCCTCAACACGATTTAACTATTTTAGTCAAAGCCCGTCTGTCTCTGAATTATTAAAATTTTCTGGAAGCTGTATCTCACGAAGCAATGGATGAAGTCTAATATAAGTTTATATTTGGTTGTATCTTGACTTGTGCTGTTTAGGTTTTAGTGATAATCCCTCAAAAGGTGTTTTTGTCACCCCCTTTTCTTAAAATTTTTAATGCGGCGAGAAATGACAAAATTTAATTCAAATTTACACAATGAGTGTCATTTTTAACCAATTAATATAAAAAATAAAATATTTAAAATATAGTAAGTGGTCAAACATCGTAAAAGTTTTACATATGTAAGATTACTGCATTCCTTTACAGTGAGGTGGTGAGGGTGAATTTAATAAAATAAATGTACTAAAGTCATTGTCTAATAACGGGGAAAGTCAGAAAGATGTATGCAAAATCACAAAGTTATTTTCAATCATTTAAGGAAAATGATTTTTTAATAAGTGGAATTTGCTGTTTTCAATTTAAGTCAATGTGTAAATACTTTTAAATACATAAAGACACTTAATGCTTTAAATACTCATATGTATTTAGAAATAGAGAGACGTACGTGATATATATGTATTGAATAAATTCTACATTATGCATTGCAGCACAAACAAAATTGCAGTATTCATCAAATTTACATTTTTAATAAATAATTATCAGCTATTGAATTTAATACAATTATCTATATTTATACGGTTATATTTATGTATTAAAATATAATTAATATAAACGGTTTTGATTTTATACATCGGTTAAAAATAACTCGAATGATTGATTTGTAAAATAAAAACGTAAAATTATTTTACTGGGAAATAAATTAATTAAATATCTTTGTTAATTATATCCAAATGATAAATATATATATATATATATACATCAGTTGCATTGAACATTATCTGTAAAAATATTAATCATAATTCTAAATAAAATTTAGAATACAATCTCTATAAAATGAAATTAAATTAAAGGAGTAAAAGAAGCTTTTAGCGTATTAATATAGACAATTCTTAAGTTTTTTCAAAATCAATTAAATTTTCGACTCTGAAAAGCTCAGTAATTTGTTGTTATTCAAAAAATGAATTTCTTAATTATATTTCTATTTTACCTGGAATTTTTTCAGCAAATGCGATTGAATGTATTTTGTATGCATACATAAACAAATGCTTGTTTCATTTCATTAAATTCATCTTGATATTAGCCTTAGAGGTGCATTTTAGTTAAGCTGTCTACTGGGAAAGGAAGTGGGGGGGGGGGGGGTGTTGAGTTTTTGTAAAAGCCTGCTGTATCCTAGCTCGTATGTATAAAACCAAGTGAGGCATTTTTGACAGTTTAATTCCTGCTTTCTTGGTTTTTGGCTTATGTTTTAATTTGGTTTCTGATATACTTTTTTAGTTTATGTGTAAGTTTGTAAAAGTTTTTTTTTTCTTTTTTTTAGTTTATTTAATGTTTTAATGTAACGTATTATTATTATTATTATTTTTTTTTTTTTGACATCTTTTATACATACATATATACATGTTATTTTTATTTTCGACCTAACAGTTATAGGCACATATTAGAAAATTATAGATTTTTTTTTCCACAGTTATTGTTTTAATTTTCATTCTTTTGTCCTCATTAACTTAAATCAGGCATTAGTTGTTATGATTGTATTTTAAATTCCTCATAGATTTTATCAGGATCCGTTTTTTTTTTCATTGTTATGACGGAATTATATATATATATATATATATATATATATATATAATAGATATCGTAATAAAATTTAATCTTAAAATTTAGCAATTAATAGAACTAAAACAATAACAGCACACTAAAATATAGAACTGAATTTAACATAGAGGAAAGAATTACACAAAAAATTGCGATATATATACGTGTGTGTGTGTAATGTAATAAAATTTAGAATACAAGAGATACATACTATCGTTGCAAAATTCACCCAAACTTTTTACAAATATATAGCCAGGAGTCGTTAAAATAAGTATGAATTAAGCCACAACGCTCACGCTTTAATAAAAAGTAAAATCTACTTACACGAATAATTAAATAGATTAGAACTATTATCACCAAGAGTAGCGAATATTCACCAAGCTGTTATCTTTAACAAAAAAAAAAAAAAAAAAAAAAAAAAAAAAAAAGAACATTAACAATTTATAAAGAAATTTTAAATCTCACTCAAATAATTTTTTCTGTGAAAATCTATTTTCTTTTTTTCTGATGTAAAACATAAGATAAAGCTAGGAGACTTTGCGCATAATTCAACAGAACAATATAAAAAGTTCGAGTATTAATTTTTGTTGCACTACTGGTGCACAATTTTAAATTCATCCTTCTTCTGTGCATTTTCATTACTATTGTGTAGTTACGCTATAATTTGAAACAACAACAGCAATAAAACCCAGAAAGCTATTTTACTCAATCTCTATTTATTGGGTAGGAATAGGAGAGGGGGTAGGAGAGCGCATGGGTAGGAGAGATTGCGCTTAGTTATAATTATAATTACATTGTTAATAATAATATTTGCAAATAAGGATATATTTGCTATAAGGTGGTTTTTATAAACAAATATTTTTGCATCAGGAGTGGATATTTCCTTTCAACAATTAAAAAATCAGAAATATATATATTAAAAAATATATATGTATATATATATATATATATATATAAATAAAAGAAGTATAAAAAAATATTTAAAGAAAAAAATATTAAAGAATCAGAAAATAAAAAGAGCAGATAAGATTATAAAATAACTTTACGTAACTATATAACACGCTTGACTTAAAATTAGTGCATTTCCTTTTCAGTTTGAAGAGTGTCTTTTTTTGCTGACCTAATTCCTCGCTGCCCGCAGTTGTTGCACTTATAGTTGTAAATGAAGCAGCGGTCAGGCTCCACCTGCCCCAAGCTGACCCGTTTGAAACTGATTTCACATCGGGCATGCAATGCATTTCCGGGTCAAAAAGATGGTGTGCAATGATGTTTGGCTAGTCTTGCCCGCATTTAAGCCCAGAGTCCGCCTACCGTTTAAAGAAAATAACGTTATTTATAACGTTTCTTCTCAAAATATTCCTCACAAAAATGTTCAAAACGCAAAACCTAAATTTCACTTGGTTTGAAATCCCCTTGTTTTAACCATAAATTGTTTAAATTTATTTTATTTCATTAAAATTTAGATTATTGCAGTCTTTAAAAAAAGTTTAAGAAGGCTGATAATATTTGTGTGCATTCAGTTTTGTCACTTCTCTTTAAGCAACCGACAGATGCACAAAACTTGAACGTCACAAATACACATCACTTGAAAATATTGGAAAACTAAACAATTATACAATAACATTTAAATACTTTGCGATAAATTTCTCACAGGCTAACATTGACCCTCGAGAGGTAAATCCCAACAGACCTGTAGCTTTTGTCAATCGTTGCCAGTTCCGAATAATGTTCAATTTCAGATTCTGGGGACAGTCTCCAAAAAGATGTGCCGTCTCGAATGGGTTGAACTAATCCAATAGCTTGTCGAAGTTATTTCCTGGTACAGTTTCAGACATTCAACGAACGCATCCTCATTTTCTTGTCATTACCAATAAGTGTCGAATTGTCTACTTGTATAAAGTTTTATAATATCAATGCGCAAAATCTCCTAAATGGCACAAGCGCAAACTCTTCCATTTTGGTAGGAGAGATTGCGCAGTCTTTTATTCAATAATTATTCGATTTAGAGAGAATCGGGGTGCTGTTACCGTTAGTTTAAGGTAGTAGCTTATAAAAAATTGTTTAATTAAAAAATATTTTGCACTATTACGATTCCATAGAAATTGCTAAGAATGGTTAGGAAAATTCAAGCATTTATTTTTGAAAACAAGACAAAATAACAACGTTTTATCTTAGACTCTAGAAACAATCAAAATGCACATTTCAATATGCGCTCCACAATTAACCATCTGAAGTCACAACTCACCCACTTTATTCTTTACTCTCTCCTACCGAGCGATCTCTCCTACCGAGCGATCTGAAGTAAAAAAACGACGTATGTAATTTTTTAAGTTTTTTTTTTTTTTTTTTTTTTTTTTTTTTTTTTTTTTAAGTAAAAATAATAAAATTACAGTAACATCGTTGCTGCACATGAAACGAATGTTTTAGTTCATTTCGTTATACAAAAAAATATTTAAACGCTTTTTTTTTTTTTTATATAAACTTAGAATGCTCATTGTGATTTTTTGAATCAACAAAAATAATGTTTTTATTTTATTACTAATATTTCTATACATTGAGGGCTTGCGTTGCGTTGCAAAGGGAGAAAATTCGTGAATTTTCACTTAAAAATAAAAGTAATTGCGTAGAAGAAGATAAGTCAGGTGAAAGAAAATTTTGTACGATATTTTTCACACATTAATAATAATTTAAAAAAATTAGCTTAACCCAGAGCAGAGAATGCTAAGTCTTTTTTTTTTTTTTTAATAATTTTACTTTTATATGAGGAGCAGAAGGTTACCGCCTCCTAAACTTTTCATTTAAAATTTACTTACTTTACCAAATGGAGTATAACACTGCTATAAACCAACAGTCACCATGTATAATAAATAATGTATCCGAACAATTTTGCGTAGCCCTGTAAACAGATCATTAATTCCTCACACAACATTTTCTATAACAACAATTCTTTTAAGCACCTTAATATAACGTATACTATTTTTTAAATGCATAAAGTGTAACAATTGTAAAATACACTTAAAATTATTCGAGAATTCTTACTCGAAAGTTATTTGTGTACTTTTGCACAGGAGTCATAAACGATATGTGCACAAAAATCTGTGCGAATTCCATGTAATTCATAATTGTTCGTAATAAATGAACTCTTAATCGGATAATTTTTTTTAAATTGCTATCGCGATATATACAGAAAATAGACGTAAAAAAAAATTAGTCCTCAATAAACTCCTGTTTAATAGCCTCGTGAAATATTGTTTTTCACTATTGATAATGCTTATTCAGTAATTTCAATACATAATACACTGAGAAAAAAAATATACACTGTAAAAAAAAAATTCAGTATTTTACAACAAAAGGTGCTGGCACCGCGGCTGCCAGCACAGTTGCTGTAAAATTTACAAACTGCTGTTTTTTATGGTGCTGTAAAATTTACTGCACTTTGCTGTGAATTTTACAAGATGCTGTTTTTAGTAGTGCTGTAAAATTAACTGCATTTTGCTGTGAATTTTACAAGATGCTGTTTTAAAAAGTGTTGTAAAATTTACAACAAAGTGTAGTTAATTTTACAACACTTTTTAAAACAGCATCTTGTGAAATTCACAGCAAAGTGCAGTTAATTTTACAGCACTACTAAAAACAACATCTTGAAAAATTCACAGCAAAGTGCAGTAAATTTTACAGCACCGTAAAAGCAGCAGCTTGTAAATTTTACAGCAACTGTGTTGGCAGCCGCGGTGCCAGCACCTTTTATTGTAAAATACTGTTTTTCTTTTTTTTTCTTTTTTTTTTTTTTTTTGCAGTGTAGGCAGTGATGCCAGATTGGGGATTTTCGAGGCTTCTGGGGACAATTTTGGGGGCCAAATGTTTGTGGGGACTATTTTGGGGCGTTCTTCAACTTTCTGTCAATGTTGGCAACATAATGATTTATCCCTACGACTAGAGACTTTCAATAGTTTTATTGTTATTTGGGGATTTTTTTCAAAAATTGCCTTCATTTGGGGAACAATCTGAGCTTAAATCATAGAAAAATCTGCTTGTTTTTTTTTTTTTTTTTTTTTTTTTTAAGAAATTTTTATTTTTCCTCTTTAGTAGAAATCAAGCTGGGGATTTTTTCGAAAAAAAAAAAAAAAAAAAAAAAAACACCCTGATTTGGGAAAATTTGAAGACCTGTTTGGGGAAATAATTTTCGACCATCTGGCATCACTGAGTGTAGGCGGTACAGATGGGAATAATCGAATGATTTTGATAATCGAGTGATTTGCTTTCGAATGATTTTAATAATCGAATGATTTTACAATCGATTATTGATGACGTAAGCGTAGAATAAGCGTTTTGTAATTAGTTTCGGTTTCTTCGTAGCTATCAGGTTGCTTTCTGTTTATACTTTGTCTTTTCACTCATTGTTATGAAATTTTAAGGTCTAACCTAGAGTCCTGCACACCCGACCCGAACCCGACAGATGAATTTTATATCAACCCGAACCCACAGTAGAGAAACTTCTACGACCCGCACCCGACCCAAACCCGCTGTCTTTAGACCCGAACCCGACCCGAAACCCGAAAATTAAATAAAAATTACTTATTCATCTAAAAATCATACAAAACTTTTTAAAATTATAAAATAAGGTAAATTTTCACTGTCATTCAGTTGGTAAATTATTTAAAAAATAATTTGAAATGTAAACACTAATTGTTTAGTTTAAAAATTAAAAAATCTGAAAAATAGATCAATGATAATTTTTAACGATTTATGTAAATTGTTAACTCCAAGAGTAAACTAGTATGTTGTGGCCACCACAAGACTTTCTTTTATACTTTCCTATATTTTACTAAGTGCAAATAATTTATTTATTTATTTATTTATTTTATTATTATTATCTAGCAGGATGAATGCAAACGATTTGCATCTTAAGAGACAACTAACACTAAATATCCAAAGTATGCATTTTTATTGCCTATAAATGGCATCTTAAATAGTACGTTTTTATAACTCAATAAGAATTCAAATTGGATCATCATAATGTCTCGTAATAGCCTTTTCACATTTCAAGCTTTGTTTGATTATACTCAATAGAACCTGAGATATAGCCTCCTCCTAAATCTCGAAAATTGCTGATAGCAGCGCCACCTGTTGATCGGTTGACAAAAATTGATGGGCACTAATTTAGGTCAAGGTGCCTCTACATATAAATTCATATATAATTCTGAACAGTAGTTCCGGAGATACAGTCGCCACAAAATTTTTGTCTCACACACACACAGGCAGACATACATTTTCTATAAATGATAAAATCGTGTTCTAAACCTCTCAAAACGTGTAAATCCGTCAAAAACTCGAAGTCGAAAATTTTTATGAATCCAATTCTTTTATTGAATATAGAAGAAAGTAAAAAATGCACTTCAATTTAAATGTTCGTAATTTATTGTTTAATACTTATAGTCTGGGGGAAAAAATGATGTATTATTCTTTATTGCTTTTTTCCAATGTGGATGTTTAACTTTACTATAATAATTTGTGTCGCATGTATGTGATTCACAGTTAAACATCTGCTATTTAAGGGTCATTGATCACTTTAAATTCCCATAATCAGCAACTTAGCTTCCTCCGGTGACAGTTTTGCTTGGTGCATTATTTAATTGTTCTAGAGAAGGCGATAAAGAATAAAATCGGCCTTGATGGCATTTGTTTCCTATATGTGTTTATTTTACATTACTTTTTTTAATTAAATTACAACAAGTATTCCCTGTATATTTTCTGCATATACAAATGTAAATGGAAGAAAATTCAAAATTTCAAAAACATAAAAGCGAGGATTAAAATTCATTGAAAATAAAGATATCTTTAAAAAAAAAAAAAAAAAATGTAAATTAAGAAATAATTTAAATTCTCAAAACTTAAAAGCAAGGTTATGTTGTATTTCTTATATGTGTATATATATATATACATATATTAATAATAGTAAATAAAAATTTTAATACAGTACTTTAAAATTTTCATATAATTTCTATAGATGATCAGTTTTCGATTTGTTGAAGAAAAGAAAACGTATACGGATATTTTTTTGTCATGCTTACACGGATTTTTTTTTTGTTGTTGTTGTTGTTTTTTTCAGGTGGGTATCCGCGTATAGGAAAACGGAGCTCCGACACGTGTCTAAAATCAGTTAAAGAGCTATAATTATGTCTACAAATTTATGCTTTCAATTGTAAATTTTTTTTGAATGATGTTCTCAAGTCGACCCGACTCGTAGAAAGCTAGTTCAAAACCAGGTCATGTCCATTCGCACAGCCGTACGGAATTTTCTGTGTTTTTTCTCCAAAACTCACAGGAAAACTGCTATTGAGTGTACTCCCCTCGAACCTAGGTCCCAAGGGCGGACAAACACCTTCAATTCTCACATTATAACCGAAATGTTTAAATTAGTCCACAAATAGACACTGAATAAAATATTGGAAATTTTTATTAGGTTCATTTGGTTATTATTTATACTCAGAATTCCTTTTTTAGAATATATATATATATATATATATATATAATATATATATATATACATATATAAATATATACTAAGGCCAGGCCATTATGAAACCTGAATCCATTACTTTTTGACATGCTTGAAAAAAAAAAAAAAAAAAAAAAAAAAAAAACCTTTTTGTTTGTAAATACAAGAAATAGGCAAGTATTTCTTATTCATGCACTAAAATATGTCACAGCATATTTTTTTTTTTTTTTTTTTTTTTTTAATGTAAACTTAAAGACTAATAATTTTTTATAAAAGTGTGTGAAACTGTTTAACCCATATTTCACCCTCGTCCTAAAATTGGACACCATGCATAAGTGATGTTTATATAAATTCTTTTGAATATTTTAATTCAAATTAAAGACGATATATTATTTAAAAGTCCAATAAATGCATATGTGTCTTTATCGTTAGTTTAAATTAACGTTTAATATGTGTTTTTTAATTTTTAAAATGACGATTTTTAAAGATTTATTCATTACATTTTCAACATATTATTACTTAAAAGGTTTTACATTCAAGAATAATGGATATACAAGTTTATTGAAGTAATATTCTACACTTTGTACTGGTAAAACAATTATATAAGTATATATATATATATATATATATATATATATATATAATATATATAGATGTTAAAACCCGAATAAACTACTACGTCAGAAACGCCAAAGAAAAATATTGGAAATGCATACAGCTGTTTCGGTAGTCTATAGCGTACTGTCTTCAGTGCAAAAAGATTCTGAATCAGGAGAAGTGCTCGTATACGAGCACTTCTCCTGAACGAGCACTATACGAGCATTTCTCCTCATTCAGAATCCTTTTTGCACTGAAGACGGTACGCTACCGAAACAGCTGTATGCATTTCCAATATTTTTCTTTGGTGTTTCTGCCGTAGTAGTTTATTCGGGTTTTAATATTCCAGCGCCAAGTCTCCTGTTATTATTATATATATAGATGGTCTGTTTTCCTTATATTTCCAAATGTCCTAAATTATTGTCCTACTTTTAGGACAGCCTGTACCGATTAAACTAATGAAAAGTTGGTAAGTTTTTTGATTTTGTGTGTATGCACAGACATTGAAAAACATTTTTTCAATGCTTGGTAGGATATGGGTTAAACGGGGAAAAAAGGAGGGGGGGGGGAGATTTCTTTGTATCAGCCATAATACTCTTAAAAGCGATTACAGAAATTCTAAATGATTTTGAAGGGTTGATATTTAATTGCAGTTTTATTTTTAAACGTAGCTATGACTGCTAAAAATGCCATGTTGTTTATTAACTAATGCTTAGAACAAGAAAATGCTACCTTTTTTTTTTCTTTTAAAGTATATAATGTTATTATTGCGTAAAAATAAATAAATAAACAAGGGAATAAATTAAAAGAAAAAAATGAAAAGAAAGGAAGAAATAATATTTAAAGTTGTAGCGCTAAATTCAAACTCTTACGAATATATTAAATAGCCTATCGATATTGAGCCATCTTCCCTATCGTTTAAAAGAATATAGACGGCGCTGTCGCCATTCTCGGCAAAATATCTAATGATATTTTGCCGATCATTAAAATGAAGTGAAAACATTTTGTTTTCAGAAGTCAGAAGTTCGTCGGCTCTCGCTGAGAGATGTAGCTGTTTTCGTGTAAGACGCCCCTGTGGCCATGGGCCGCAGGCAGCGGCCTGTAAGAATATTCGTTCTTATGTATCCTAATGTTCTATTTACTGCGCGCGATGTATATAGTTATTGTGATTGTGCTTTATTATAATTAAAATATTAAATAATGGAATGCCAGAGCTCGTTCTTTCAATGTTCTAAGGTGTCATTCCGTTAAAAAGTTAAGATTTTTTTTTTTTTTTTTTTTAATCTTAAAACGTAAAAAAAATTAAAAATGTAAAAATCTCTAACACCAACTTTATATGTGTCTCCTATTAAACATACACTAACACGCATTAAAATTAATGATAGACAGATATAAATTTATAGTAATTCGCTTGCACTTTGAGACAGAGGAAAAAAATAAAAAGCAAGCCTTTTATTCAATATCTACAGTATATAAAAGTCATAGTTGTGGTATGATCAGTGTCTTTGATTGGAGGAAAACTGTGATGCTTAGGCGTTTTAGAGTGAATAAACTCATCGGGTTCATTTTCAACTTTCATCCAGTATCTGTTTATCTTACTCAGCGAGAATTTCTGATTTCCGTTTTGACATGCTTAGTTTATAATCTGCGTTAAAAGATGTTTTTTTTTTTTTTTTTTTTTTTTTTTTTTTTAACATACATGTATATAGATACCAGGGATGCCAGATTGGGGATTTTGCCCCCATTTCGGGGAATTTTTAGGCTTCTGGGGACAATTTTGGGGACCGAATATTTGTGGGGACTTTTTTGGGGAATTCTAAAATTTTTAGGGACAAATCTGGGGAGTTCTTTAACTTTCTGTCAATGTTGGCAACATAATGATTTATCCCTACGACCAGGGATTTTCAATAGCTTTATTGTTATTTGGGGGGGGGGGGTCAAGAATTGCCGTAATTTGGGGGAAAATCTGAGCTTAAATCCACATAAATCTGCTTGATATTTTTTTTTTTTTTTTGAAAAATTTTTTATTTTCCCTTTTTAGTAGAAATTAAGTTCTGGATTTTTTCGAAAAAAAAAAAACACTGATTTGGGGAAATTTGAAGACCTTTTTGGGGAAATACTTGTTGCCAAAAAAAAAAAAAAAATACGAGTTCATTTTCTTTCGACATAAAAATAAATACATTTAATCAAACGTGAACGTTAAAAAATTATAAAAAGTTAAATTATGCATCTCACGAAAATTGACGTCATAATCAATTTAAAGATTTTATACACATTGATAAAGTGCTAATGTAGTTCTATCATAGATATAGTAATATATATAGATCTCTCATCCCCATGTTATCGTACAAAGATTTTTGATGCCGAAAAAAAAAAAATAAATAAAATAAAAGCGTTGGAAACACCTATTAAGTGGTATTGAAAAAAAAAAAAAAAACTAGTATGTTGTGGCCACCACAAGACTTTCTTCTATGTTTTCCTATATACATATTCAATCAGTAACAATATTAAAAAAAAAAAAAAAAAATACGATTTTTTTTTCTTTTTTTTTTTTGGTAAAAGTAATACATATTCAAACAGTAACAATATTAAAAAAAAAAAAAAAAAAAAAAAAAAAAAAAATTTACGATTTTTTTTCTTTTTTCTTTTTTTTTTTGGTAAAAGTAATACATATTCAAACAGTAAAAATATTGAAAAAAAAAAAAAAAAATGATTTTTTTTCTAAGTTTTTTTTTTTGTTAAAAGTAAAAAAAAAATCGATAACTTTGTTTTAAATTATCACAGATTTATAGTTCAACCATTCGTTTAAAAGGTATTGACGAGATCTTTCGAAAGATACCCATCTTGAAAATTTACCCCCCTCGGGGGGTACTTCCCCCCCAGGGGGGAACCGGTGCCCCCACATGCACAAAATTTTTTTCGTAGTTAACTACTACTATTATCAATAATTCATATTAATTTTACAATCACAAGTTTAAAATAACGCTCATTATGTACATTTATACGAAATTTTGTCCTATATTGCCATGTTAAAAATTTAGAAAAAATGCGATCACAGCGACACCTGTTGAGCTACTGATCCCTAAATGTAATCAGCACCAGTTTATGTCGGGGACCAACTAAATACCAAGTTTGGTTAAGTTTCGTTAAAAAAAAAAAAAAAAAAAAAAAAAAAAAAAAAAATTCTAAGTTTTTTTTGTTAAAAGTAAAAAAATCGATAACTTTGTTTCAAATTGTCACAGATTTATAGTTCAACCATTCGTTTTAAAGGTATTGACGAGATCTTTTGAAAGATACCCATCTTGAAAATTTAGAACCGGTGCCCCCACATGCACAAAATTTTTTTCGTAGTTAACTACTACTATTATCAATAAGTCATATTAATTTTACAATCACAAATTTAAAATAACGCTCATTATGTACATTTATACGAAATTTTGTCCTATGCTGCCATGTTAAAAGTTTACATAAAATGCGATCACAGCGCCATCTGCTGGGCGATTGATCCCAAAATCTAATCAGACCCTTTCCATATCAGGGTCCAACTATACACCAAGTTTGGTTCTATTTCATTCATCGGTTCGTGAGATACGGTGTGACATACGAAATTTTGCGATCACAGCGCCACCTGCTGGACGATTGATCCCCAAATCTAATCAGCACCATGCCCCGTCAGGTTCCAACTATATACCAAGTTTGGTTGAATTTAATTCATTGGTTCGTGAGATACGGTGAAAAATACGAAAATTTGTCCTATACCGCCATGTTAAAAATTTACATAATATGCGATCACAGCGCCACCTGAAGGGCTATTGATCCCCAAATCTAATCAGCACAATGCCCCGCCAGGGTCCAACTGTATACCAAGTTTGGTTGAATTTCATTCATTGGTTCGTGAGATACGGTGAAAACACTAAACCACAGACAGACAGACACACAGACACACAGACAGACATTTTTTAAAAACTATCAATTCGTGTTCAGGATATCCCAAAACGTGTAGATCCGTCAAAAAACGGAGGTCGAAAATTTTCGCGAATCCAATACTTTCTCTATATTACATATACAAGAAAGTAAAAAATAAGAAAATAAAGAAAGAAATATGAATTTGAAACTGTATCTGGAGTCTTCCATTCCCCTTCAGCAAATAAATTATTCATAAATTTTATTTGCTAAAATATTAGTATGTATTCCCGTGTGTATTCACTCGGGGAAAGACGGCCATATTTTGGTAAAAACGTCGTCTTTTCCCAAATGAAAAGGAATAACTTTTTTCTCCCCAATGATCACTCTATTCTATATATGCTATACTATATCTATGAGTTCTATACGCAAGCGAAGTGTGACTCACTGACCGTCTGTGCAGCCAAGAAAAAGATTTCTTATGTTAATTGCCCACTGGATTTTTTGTAAGAAATTATTAAAAATCGAGGAAATTTATTTCCCGATTTTAATCCTTATATTTGGGTATAGATATGTATTAGTTATCGCGGGTGTTAGATTGAATTATTTTGCTGTCAAATTGACAAAATTTTAATTTTAAATTTCAAAAGTCTGTCGCCCTTGGCTTTTTTTATTATTATTATTATTATTTGGCGATCAAAAGCGTAACACGAAAATATACATGCCAGATGTATGCATTGTACGAAATGTAATATGTATTATTCATTGTACGTATGTATGACATGTAATATGTATTGTACGAAATATTGTTTCATATTATTCATTACTCTTTTAATATAAGTTGTTAAAATAACCATGATTTTTGAAAGGAATTAAATATTTTTGCCAGATAATTTGGCGATATTCTTTTTTTTTCGCCAAGGATGACTTAAATGAAATCTATTCCGCTGCAAAATATTAGTATCTTACATCAGATATTTTATTTAGACATTTGAAAACAAATTTGACTTCAAACTATGATAGAATATTTATCATTTTCCTTTTAATTAGTATATTATTAGTATATTAAAATTTAAAAGCATGGCATATAAAAAGTTTTTTTTTTTTTTTTTTTTATCTTATAATTATTCTTATCTTAATCCTCAATGTTTCCCATCTTTATTAACTTGAATTTACTATTAAAATTTTAACATACTCAAAAACTTCTCATCACTTCGTTAAAATACACTAAACTTTTCCAAAATCTTTTTCTATTTAAAATGATACATGTATTTACTTTAAATGTCCAATATTTCATAAGATTTCCAATTTTAAAGTTTTAAAATATTTATCAAATTTACCTATTTTTCTGGTTTAGCCTTATTGTTTTCCTTTTTATAACTACAGCTGTTGCCCTCTTTAAAATATTTAAAATGATGAGGTCATTTTATAGTAAAATTATCCATTATAGCATATATTATATTTCACTCCTCCATAAAAATTGATTTTAAAATCGTCTGTTTCTTTTATACTTTTATTTTAATAGAATTTTAATAGAATTTAATTTATATGTTAGTCATTTTAGCAATTTTATCCAAAGTAGCATTAAAAATAATATATATCACTTCTCCATTAAAATTTATAGGACCCTACAATAAAATTAATTTGTGCTTAATATCAACACTACGAAAATTTTTATCAATCGCTTCCAAATTTTGACCTAAGTTTCAAATCTCAACCCTGTGGGTTTTTACATCGGCTACAACGTTTTCGTCTTTGTTCGTAAATAATAATTTGACTGTACTAAATAGTTTACAGCCGTATAATTCAACGTATAACTTAGTCACAGCAACGCGTGGCCGGGTCTGCTAGTATAATATAAAATCTAATTTCAATAGGTATATCTGTTATAGCAGATATCGATTTTGAAAATAAATAAATAAATACATAAAATAAAATAAATTCAATAAATAAAAAAGAGAGAAAAATCTTCCGGTATTCAAAAACCCCACTATCGGATCACAGTTAATTAACAGCAGCGCTACCTGTCGGCCGATATACACATAAATTTAAACTAGCGTAGTTGTCTGGCCAAATTTTTCAAAGGTCGTTTGGATGGTGAGCAAACATCCAGGTTCAGATTATAAAACGGGCATAGAATGCAACTGGCGCCAAATTTCGGCTGATTGTCGAAATTTGCTACAGGCAGAATTTTCAAAAGTGTTTGCAGGGTGAGTGAACAGGCGGTCGTAGATTTTGAAACAGGAAAACAACGTCGAAGACGTCACCGAGCAGGAGTTTAATACGGTGAATTTTCTGAAGGATCGCAAACCCACTGGTCGCCGAAGGCGAATTTGTAAGCTATACTGAAACAAAAGAACTTTCATCCTGATTTAGTTAAATTAATTATTTAAATTTTTTTTATAATTCTACCTCTATTTAAATTGGTATTAAAATTCTTGAAATAAAGAAAATTTTGGAATGTAAAATTAGAATTTCGTTTAAAATGACCTAATGAAATCTTCAAATTAATCTCTAAGGATCGCTACACAAATTAAGTTTAATATGAAATTGAATATGACAAGGAACATTCAAGGTCAAAGTCATTGAATATGACCCTAAAGCGCTCCCAATTTTTGCACTGATTCGGCCCCAGAAATATACCTCTTTTAATTTTTATAATAAACTATGTGCATCATATTGTCATGCGAACATTCTTTGCTATTTAAAAAAAAAAAAAAAAAAAAAAAAAAAAAAAAAGTCAAATATTATCTTAAGGACTATGTTTTTATACTTGTTATATTATTTATCTTGAAGTCAAAGGGAATACATTTCAAGTTCAAGTTAAGAAAATCTTCTTTTAACCCTAGAACACTAGCGTGTTCATAAATACTCTATCACTAGAGATACCTAAAATTGACACGCTCATATAAAAGTCGTTTTATTTGCTTATATTACATTAATATTGTTTTTAAATATGTTTAATTATTTGCTGTTTTACTCAATATTACTAATTTTTCATTATCTGAATAATTATTTCGAAGCACTCAAACTCAAACAAGTGTATCAATAGTAGGGAAAGTGCAGAAAAAACCATTAAATGAAGACCGCACGTAAAATTTACGTACCACTAGTGTTGTAGGGTTAAAAATTAATTTGTAATCATAAACATATTCAATTTGTTATGATAAATTGCTTAATAAATAATCAATATTTTTTGTTGAATTTCATGAGTGCAAGTTTATACACGTTAACATAAATCTGTTCATATAAAAAAGTGCATTTAGCACTTCCTTGGTCAGCATATAACTTGATAAATGTAATTGTATGAAAAACCTTTAAAATGACTATACTGAATGATTAATAAGAAACATTTTTTTTTTAATTAATTGTAAATCGTTAAGAGAAAATTTATAGGTGTCATGAACTAGACATGCTACAATATGTTTACAACTAATGTGTTTTAACGAAATTTTAATTAATCAATACAAAATGGTAATATAAAAATTAAAAACTAACCTTTCTGATGAATGGACATTCTTCATTCCATGCTCTTTACGTTGTTCATTCCTCGTTCATGGTTCATCTGCATCTGAGTTCAGAGACGCAGATGTTATGCTTCCACAAGCAGATGTTCCTGTCTAAAGTCCACAGGAAGTCGATTTTACAGCATTTAGTGCTTGAATTTATTTCACAGCATAAATACTTGAAAATATACCGCAGAAAGGTCAGGAAAAATTACAACATTTTTTTACAGTGTACCTCCTTGATCTAGAATGAATAAATGGTCATTTACTAAATCCTTAAACTAGAAATATGGATTTCCGAGCTATGCGCATAATGCACGACAATAAACTAAATAAAAGAAATGGTCGAGAATTTCTAATCTGTGCACATTTCTAGGTGGTAAAACAATGTTCTGAATATTCTGAATCTTTTGTATTAAAAGAAATTCTCGCTTGATTTTCTAGAATTGGGTCATAAACCAAGATTATAGCTGCTGAAACCCGCCCCTTGTATTCACATTTATTTGGAGATATTTTCAAATAGGTTTATCCTCGATAGTATAGGCAAACGCTCAAGAATTCTAGTAGCGGTCTCTAGAATTCGCTTTCGAAGGGGACTAGAAATTTTTTTATAAGAAATTTATAAGGATGACATGGAACTATTTTGTCTAGACCCGCGATTTAGATTCTAGATGTCAGTTGTAGAATTTTTTCTCAGTGTATTGGCGTGCCTTATACTCATAGCTCGGAAATCTATATTCCTAGTTTAGGGATTTAGAAAATTACCACCTATTCTTTCTAGATGAAAGCGGTAATTTTTTTTTCTCAGTGTACATAACGTATCAGAATAAGTTTGAGTCGCACTATAAATTAATTAATAATCCTATGTACAACATTTTCACAGAATTTAGACTTTAAAACATGACAAAAATGTACAGGGACTCAAGTATGTTCGACGGATGTAATAATATTAAAATGTTCTTAAAAAAATGATAATGCATGTATAATCCGAAATGCAACAAAATACTCTTTTGCATGTCCCTATATACCAGCCACAAACACTATATCATTCAATCACCGTGACTCATAGGTAGTTGCACCAAATTTCATATTAATAAGGTGACTTTTGGACCCGTATGATGGCGGTACACTGTCAAAAAAAAGTCCTGTTTGCTTCAGTTTTCAGCCAGAAATTTTCTGTAATTCAGAAAAATACGTTCTATCAACGGAAAAATTACGTTGATAGAACGTATTTTTCAGAATTACAAAAAAATTCTGGCAGCAAACAGGACTTATTTTTTGACAGTGTACATACACTGTAAAAAATATGTCCTATTTGCTGCCAGAAATTCTGTGTAATTTGAGAAATTACGCGTAATTTACAAAACAAATTACTTTGTCAGAACGTATTTTCTCAAATTACAGAGAATTTCTGGCAGCAAACAGGACATATTTTTTGCAGTGATACCAAATTCTCTTTGAAACTGAACGGTGATTCAATGACGTTTCGGCAATTACAAACATCAACGTTATTCATTAAAATAGTAATTACATTAATGTTGGTTAAATGTGAGAATATTCCCTTAATATCTAACTAGATTTCATTAATAAGTTTGTTATATTGTACACTGAAGTTTTGTTTACAATTAAACATACGTGTTTGTATATTTGTGTAATATTTAATTCTCAGACAAATGTTCTCAATAATGAAACTGTATTTTATTTATTGGAATTTTATTTCAGTTTTTTATGTAATATAATTTTAGAATGTTTTATTACGGGCCGCTGGTAAAAGCTGTGGGTATGGACAGGGCTGTGGATTCAAAGTCAGTTCATGTTAATAAATAATTTTTTATACATCCATAAAATTAATAGTCAAATATGCACAAACAAAGCGAAATCATATGAAATTAATAAAGTCTTATAAATACATTATCTGAATTAAAAAAAAGAAAAAAAGTATCTCGACAATAAAGCAATAGACTCTACTCGTGTTCTATTTATATCTTTACTTAGATTACTTGATATTCAAATAAATGCAATGCATCAAAACATGGGCTCTTTGATTTGTTTCTCCTTTAAATTTTTGATCAGTAGAAATATGCAAATTAAATAGTTTTCTAATTTATTCAGAATAATCATACCGACATTTCTCATGGAATAATGACGAATAATTTAAATAAATATGTATACGAGCTTGAAAATATTATCAAACATCATACTATTAAAAAAAAAAAAAAAAAAAAAAAAAAACTGAACAGGACTACGTTTCAAAATGTAGAAATATTTCTTTTACTAAGGGAAAAATAAAATAAAAATAACTGTCGCGTATTTTAGATCTAATGAAGATGACTGAAGTTGTTGATGATGATATTAGAGAGGGCTTAAAAAATAACTTTAATGAGGAAACGTGTCCAAGTTAGTAGTATTCAGACGCTCGTTATAATATTTGAAAACACATATTAAAAACTGAATTTAATTTTGAAAAAAAAAAAAAAAAAAAAAAAAGGTAGCAAGATTTATGGCATATGTGAATTTTTTTGCGATATTTTTTGTGATGTTTAAAGATTCCCCTTGTGTAAAAAATGGTTGTGTAGGAAATATATATACATATATATTAATTAAATAAATTTTAACATTTCATGATTTATGCACTTTATATTTAAGTTTATAAGTCAAATATCTTTCCTTGAATAAATGGAGGAAAACTAATAATTATTAGTAGTGAAGGCAGACGATTTGATCATTTTTGAAAATGTTTCTCTGTCTGTGTGTATGACAAATTTTGTGGACGTTGTATTCCACGAACTAATAAACGAAATTTAATCATACTCGGTATTTATTTGGACCTTGACCTACACTGGTGTTGATTACATATAGGGAACAAATGTGTGGTAATTCAAAACAAATTTAATATTATTATTAATTTTATTTTAATTAAAAAAAAAAAATCCATTTCCTAAGATGTTATCTATCTACGTCTCATAAAACTGACATTCGATATTCAGTGTTATACTTTTCTATGGCGAAAATTGTTTGCATTCATAATATAATTTTTATCAAATAACGTTAATAAATAATTTGTATTGTGTGAATTAGTATAGAAAAATATAGAAGAATGGTTCGTATTAGACTCAACACTTTTTTTTTTTTTAAACATAGTAATCTCGATATGTACTATTAACAAGTATGGCTTCAACTGTCATCCAATAACTTTATTTCAGTAAAAATAATTATGAAATTGTAGAATAAGTCTTAAACATTTTTGTATAAAATATAGAATCTTTTGGTATAAAACGTTAGCAAGAAATCCTTTAACACTATCTAATAACTTTACTTCAGCAACTTTAACTGAAAATATAAAATGTTTTGGAGAATAAAATATTTGTATTTTAATATACAGCGTTATTCAAAATGACATACTGTATTTTAAAGACTGTCATAAAACCATTTTCAACTTTAGACGTAAAAGAACTGGTTTGAAATTGAAGAACAGTTATTTTTTTTTTTTTTTTTCATTTTCCTTGTGCCTCCATACTCAAAGTGCAAGATTTTCTGAATGAAATGTTTTGTCTAGTCCAGAACAAAAAAAAAAGACAATATTGGCATCTTTTTGGCCTGCATGTTATTGAAAATTATCTCATGTGACTTTTCTTGTGGAGCATTCTGATAGACAAAGTGTATAAGTCAACATTGCCACACAAATTCTTTGACCTGAGAAGCACTCATAAGTAATGGTGTGAACTTAGTAACGATAGATATTAGTGTTGCAAACTCAAATTTTGCGATATCCGTACGAATATGTCATAATATCCCGACGATGACTATGAAAGTTCGTATTTTAGTGAAAAATCAGGAAAAAAAGTGGAAAAAGTAGCAAAGTTTATGCAAAATCCTATTAAGAAAAGTCTTAAGGAAGTGACCCAACGAGACCTTATGAAATCAAAATTGATACCTACGCATAGGGAGAAATCCCTATAGTTGGCAACATTGCCAGACATATTGAAAAAAGTGTGGAAATAAATGGAATATCGTTTGCACGATGTCCGCATATATAACTCGAGGAAGTCTCATCAACATTTAAAACGTAAAACCTTCTCATATATTAAATGAGCTAAGAACATGACTTGTTATATATATATGTCTTGGTGATCTCGGAAACGACTCTAACGATTTTGATGAAATTTTAGGATTAGGGCTTTTTTGAAGTAAAAAAATCTAATGTGGACACCACATGACTTTCTTATACAACCATACGAATATACATATTGTTATGAAAACATTGACAGTTTTGTGTGAGGTAACCGATACGTAAGTAAACAGGTAGGTTCCAGTCCACGAACATTCCTTTAAAAAAAAATGCCAAAAATGTCACGGTAAAAGATTATATGTACCGCCGAGACAAATATAGTAGTTCTTTAAGAATATTACTCCACGGCTTATTACAGAATCTCTTGTTGGTAAACACATAGCTTAGAGTACAATGAAAATGATTCGAGTATAGATGGCCAAGTTTTGTTCTCTTTGGCAAAAATTAGTGGCAATAAACAATATATATTTTACCAACATAATTAACTCGATTAAAATAAATTTCATTTTCTTTATCTCAATACATTGTTGCGATTGAGATGTAAGTTTCTTCGTCAAATTATATCTTTTCCTTGTTTTATTCTTTGGAAATACACGCATGAAAACCATGGGTAAAATTTTGTTTATTTTTATTCCATTACACATACTACACCATTTTCAACGTTAGTTCCGCGAAACTTGAGCTTTTATTTTGAAAAAGATATTGCAATGTAAAAAGCAAAATCTCTAGTATTACTAGAAATTTTCTTGGAAATTAGAATTACATGAACTTTTCTAGTAAACAGAACACAGATTTTATTGGTAAACATGCTAGCAGAAACCATCAGTAACCAATACATACACTTCTTTAATAAATATACTAAGAAACTGTTGATAATCTCGACAAGTGCTTTTAATATATGTTTATTAAGAAAGTATTTGTATCATTACCTAAATTATTTCTACATTATTACAATCAAACTTATGGTATAATATATAGGGCTTTTATTAGTAATAAGTATAAAATACTTCCACATTATTTTGCTGAATTATTCTGATTTAAGAATACGGACTTATGCCAAAAATTATATCAAAAATTTAAATAATAATGCAAAACCTTTACATTTATTTTTTGTTAAAAATGTTGGTTGGTTAGAAATATTTATTTAAATGCAAATCTATTTAAGTAAAATCTAAATTAAATTAAATATTTAGTTTGTATAATAACTTTTTCCACTTAACTTTTATATGTAATACATTAAATAATGATTTTTGATATGAAATTATGTTTTGAATATCACAGAAAAAAAAAATTGCATTGTAAATGCATGTAAGAAATAACATTAAACTAAGTAAGTGTTATTATCGAATACTAATTAAAAAATAAAATGATATTTAAAAAAAAAAAAACTAATTGTGAAAAATGTTTTTTGCAATATTATATCCAAGACCTCATTTGATAAAAATCTATTTTAGGTAGATTCCTTATAGAAAATCTACCTATTGCAATGGTCCTCATGAAACGACTTCTCTAAAATTTTATCATATCTTCACCTATCCGGACCCCTAGAACCCAAAACCACCTTCTGTCCAAAAGTTTATATATATACATATATATATATAACGCTTTTTCCATGTTAAGTTGTGAACACTATAACTGGAGGAATTTTTATTTAAATTTAACCAGCTCGGAATATGTTATCAGAACAGTAAAAATCTCGATCGAGTTCGTAGATGGGGTATCCAACTCAAAGAGGGTGAAATGGTGAGGGGTGGAAATTTTCATTTGCTCATAATTTCTTTAATATTCAAAATGGTGAAAACTTCAAATCAGGCGAATTATCGCCTTACCCTAAAGAACAATTTTTGTATTTAAACTTTTTCGATAGCTTCAATTGCTTAAAAGTTACAAGTTAAAAAGTTATTTTTCGTCAATTGTGATGAAGCTGACATTTTCTATAGCTTTCCTTGCTTAATTTTATAATATTGCTTACGTCACGTGCAAACAATAATAAAAAAGATCACAGAAAAAATAAAAAATACGGTAAGCGCTTTAATTAATCATTTAAAAATATAAAATTAAAATAATACGTTAGTCTTGATAAAAATATCTTTTGTGGTGAATAGTTTAAACGCCGGTTTAGGCAAGAATTTAAAATTTACGATTGAAATTGAGTGTAATACGTTACAACTTCCTTTGACTTTTTATCTTGTGGAACAAGATATTGGTCTGTGAAGAGATGTGAGTTTTTCGTGTGGGAAGAAAATATAATGACGCCAAAGCTGCCATTCTCTACCGCCAAGCTCGCCAAATTTTGTCGTCGAATAATGAATTTTGTCGCCAAGTCAAAAATTTAGTCGTCAGCTATGAAATTTTGCCACCAAATCACAAATTTTGTCGCTAAGTGGCAAATTTGGTCTCGAAAATCTTGCCAAATTATACAATTTACTAAATTCGTAAAATTAACATTGAAATTTATTTGTGCCCAAATGGTCCAGTGTTAACTGATATTAATGTTAATGTTATAATTGCAAAGTGAAATTGTAATTCCATGTATTGTAAAGGAATTTACCTTTGCCTTTAAGCTTGCTGAAAAGTGATTTTTTCATTTAATAACTAGTCGGTCTTCATATCCCCTCCTCCCTAGCGGTTGATATTTTTAAATAAGTCTATTTTCAAATCTCCCATATTCGACAAATCAGCATCTTCAGTATTATATACTACGACATCATTTTTAGCGTTAGTTTCGGTAAACTTAGGATTTTATTATTTTGAAGGTTGGGTTATATTTATTTAAATAAAAAGTGTTTATTCGAAATTTTTTTTCTAATATTTCTATTTTGACGTAAATGAAAATAAATACGTATTAGACAAAATAAACAATTAAATTATAAAAAAATGAAATTTCAAGAGAAAAAAAAAAGAGCAGGAATGGAGAGAGTAAAACTATTTTAATCTTCAAAAATTCTTAAAAATATTTAAATTTTAAAAGGTCAATCTCTCAATTGGATACAGACCAAATTTGAATAAATGCCAATTATTATAAGAAATATCTTTAAAAATACAACATTCAGACTTCCTCAACATTTAACGGAGTTTGACTTAATATGCAATAATTTTATATATAAAATCTATTTTAAAAATGATCTAGTTTAAAATATTTTTTTAACGAATCAACGAAAAAATTTTTTCAATAGAAAAATAATCTAGTGTGTCACTCACACGACTTTCTCTTACCCTGAAATTTAATACTATAAATACAGGTTGGAGATTAAAAGGTAAGATAGCGATGTTATGTAGACCTATGTTAAACAATTCAAATTAGGCGTCGGGAGAGTTTTATATGATAATTTATTCTGTGTGAAGGGGGCTACCGAACCCCAAAATCCCCCGTTTCATTAATGCACCTACATTTATATAGAATTTAATTCAGTTATTAAAAAATAATTTTGTTTTTAAAAAATAATTTATTAAAATTATTTTTTTTAATTATCTTTTTACGGTAATGCGGACGATTTCCATATTAGAGATGTAGTATAACACCAAATATGAAAAAAAAAAAAAAAAAAAAAAAGTTCATTTTATTCTCAAAAAAAAAAAAAAAATAATAATAATAATATTTTTTTTTTCGTTATAAGTAAAAAAAAATCGATAACTTTCTTTTAAATTATCGCAGATCGATGGTTCAACCATTCGTTTTAAAGGTATTGGCGAGCTCTTTTGAAAGGTCATGAAAATTTACTCCCCTCCAGGGGGGGAGGCGAGGCTCCTACATACACAAAAAAAAAATTTCCCAGTTGACTATCTCTATTACAAAAAATATATATTCGTTTCGTTTGGTTTAGTGCAGTCTATAGACGTTAAACTCTACTGCAATTTCCCCCATAGACGTAATGTATTAGAAATCTCTTGATTGTCCCTGTACACACAAACTATTTGCTTGATCTTAACGGAAAGCTTACTGTAGCATCCCTACATGATACACACTTAGAATACCAAGTTTGGAATGTCTGCTACTATTTGTTCTTGAGATATGCTGATAACAGGCAGACACACACACAGACGCACACACAGACATACAGACAGACCAACCGCTAAAAACATGATTTTCGTATTCAGGAGACCTCAAAACGTGTAAATATAACAAAATCTCGCTTTCGAAAATTTGACCCATAAACAATACTTTCTGCCTTATGGGAAAGAGAAATTAATAATTATTATAAGGTACTTACTTTCAATCGATAAAAAAATAATGGAGTTAAAATACATATATTTAGTGAAATATCAGCCTCTAAATCAAAACGCCTTCTATATAAAATTACTTCTCATCAGAGAATAATTAAAAGTTTGTTTCTATTCTAAATGTTTTCCAGTTATTATTTTGCAAAAGTAGAAATATAACAACATAAACTAAGAATTTCATTTCTTTTTTTTTTCGAAAATTCCTTCAGTATCTCTCATAAGAATTTCATAACATTTTTTTCTTATGACGATGATCACAAAATTACCTCCGTCATTTAATCTTGCTTTGCGTGTCATAATGTTATAAATCTTTTTGAGATATTACTTATTTGTGATATTCTGAAAGATTCCGTTGTGAATATATCTTTCCTGTAGTTATTTTTGTTGTATCTGCTTTGTCTCAAGGTTTCATCACATTTTATACGAAAGCGATGATGCTTTCATCTTGCAAAGATAACTTACGTAATTCAGAAGTGTCAATCAATGCCATAAGTTTTCTTCAGAATGTTTATTTGGAATATTTTCAAAAATATGTAAATTTAAACAATAGGAAAGAATTGTTGGTAGTTACAATAAATGAAATTGTGTCATTAGGATGAATATAATCATACGATCATTATTCCTGTCTTCAAAAAATATTGTTAATCTTCTATACTCTATTAGATAATTTTCTTTACAATTACACTGTTAAAAATGGTTTTTTAAAAATGAGCTAAATTGTCTCAAAATACCTCCGAAACAATATATACTTAAATTTGAAAACCCATGTATTCATTTTTGAGTATATTCACATGTGAAACATGGGGATATTTGGATTCTTTTTGGTCAACCCCATTTTTGAGCATGTCAATATACTCAAAAATGAGTACATGTTTTCTCAAATTTAAGTATATATTATTTCGGAGCTATTTTGAGAAAATTTAGCTCATTTTTAAGAAACTATTTTTAACAGTGTAGCTTATAACAAATGACGACATTTAGTTTCTCTAGATACCAAAAATAATGAATAAATAAAGTGAGACTGTGATAATTCTTCATTTTATATGCAAATATTGTATATTTGTCTACCGACCTTCAGCCCGATTACCGATTTTCACAAAAACATGGCAAACGCTTCTGTTCACCGGAAACTAACAACTGCAATCAGAAGAGGATAAAAACAGGGAGTTGATATTGCGAGTTTGGAGAAAATCCGGGGAGTCATTTTTAAAGAAACACACTTGCGAGACCAAAAAATGATTTATTTATACAAGATGTCTAACAATTTTTCTGCACTGTTAAAAATAGTTTCTCAAGAATGAGCAAAATTGTCTCAAAAATATATACCGGGTGATCCAAAAGTCAGGACAAACTTTAAAAAGGAATAATTCGAAAACGAATCAAGATACAAAGATACGGTTTTCACCAAACGGATGAAAAAGAAACCGGGTTTTGTGTGGCAACGAAAAAACAATTAGTCTTGTTGGCGACCAACAGATGGCGCTATAGTGTTTTATTTCACCAAAAGATGATTTACAAATGAAAAAAGTGTTGATAACTTACAAGTCAGCTAATTACAGTTAATTGGTACTACTACAATAACTGCTCAATGTGCTGTCCATCATTCAAAAGTACTGCTGTGAGACGATTCACCACGCCGTTCTCAGGATTTAGTAGCATTTCTTGCGTTATGGCAGACACATTTTGGCGGATGGCATCTTTCAGTGCTGCTAGTGATTCCGGTTGGTCGCGGTACACTTTTGACTTCAAGAATCCTCACAGCCAAAAGTCACAGGGTGTCAGATCGGGAGATCTTGGAGGCAATGCGTGATTAAAGTAGCGACTGAGAATGCGATATTTCGATGCATGTAAGCTTCGACAACCATTACCTGCCGCAGTCGCTCATTTTTACATCGTTTGTTGCTTTGCATAATCTTACATCAGAAATCCGACAGCGCCATCTGTTGTTCGCCAACAGAACTATTTTTTTTTTCGTTGCCACACAAAACCCGGCTTCTTTTCCATCCGTTTGGTGCAAACCGTATCTTTGTATCTTGATTCGTTTTCGAATTATTCATTTTTAAAGATTGTCCTGACTTTTGGATCACCCGGTACTTAAATTTGAAAACGCATGTACTCATTTTTGAGTATATTGACATGCTCAAAAAAGGAGATATTGGAATTTTTAGTGGTAAACCCCATTTTTGAGCATGTCAATATATTCAAAAATGAGTTCACGGGATTTTCAAATTTAAGTATAGGGGAGACCCGTGTACCTAGGGCCGCTTTTTTTCAATGCCCAAAAACAGAGCCCTTGACCTATTTAAAATTATCAAACTGATATGCGCATATCTTTAGGACTAATTACTTCCAATTGCGATTAATATAAATACCTAAAATACCAAATTCTGACAAATAGAACGTTTTTAAAAAAACTTCACTTGTGGTCCTAGGTACAACACCCTCATTGTACCTGGGGCCAGACCTCATTGTACCTAGGGCCATTCTCTTAAATTTATATTTCACTTTCTAATGAATAGAAAATAAGCATATAAACATATATTTTATATTTAAAAAATATATATATATCAAGTAATATATTTATTTATTATATAATAATTATCAGGTTGTTGCCTTAATTTGAAACACGAATTTTTTCATTCTTTTTTTCTCTTTGGGATATTTTTTTTTTTCCAATTTTTTCAATTTCTTTTTTTTTCTGGAGTGTCTCTTGGTTTTCTAGATCTCTCTGGTTTTCGGTCACATCTTTTCTTTGATGTGGAACGTTTTCCTTTAGGTAAAGGTTTTGCTTAGATTCGTACCTGTTAAAGCATGACACACGAAAAGATGTTAGATGTTGAAGGTTTCGAAATTTCAACATGACACTAAACAGAGACATCCAGTTCCATCATTGTTGGTTCACTTTCTTCCTGGAAAAACTTTTTTATTTGTTTATTTATTTTATTTATTTATGGAAGGATTTTGTCTTTCAGTCACATTTGAACTTAAATATTCATCCTCAGTGAATGTGTTTTGATTCATTGGCCATATACCGGATACACGAAACCCTGATAGAATGTTTACAGGCGGATAGGATTTGCCAACAATTTCAACAACGTCATATATAGTAATTGGTTTACCAGAGTTTTCTAGCATCCAACTACTATAGTCTATACTGTGTTTCTTAACACCGCTGACGTAGATTCACGTCATTTGAAAATATGAAACTCCACCAGTGGGCGTTTCTTTTGCAATTTGTATATTATTTGTTTCGAAAAAATATACACAATATTTGTATTTGTACAACCAGTATGCTATGGATGCAAATACTTTGATTTGAGAGAGAGTATGATTATAATGCATATCCATTTGTAATGTAAATGTGAATACGAAAAATTTTGTTTTGAAAAATTGTAACTTATGAGAAAAACACCCACACTCGGACCTTACTGTCAAAAAGACAAAAAACATGCGGTTGCGAAAGTGTTAAAAGGTCCAAATGCCCTAGGTACAAGGCTGCTATGTGGCCCTAGGTACAAGTTTCGGTAACTTCATTCAAAGTGCCTTCCACTAAAAAATCCCCATGCAGAGAGGACTAATTAAATATCTCATTTATTACTCAATATAACAAGCAACATTATACCCTAAAAATGAAAGAAAAATATTTGACTTGCTTTTGTAAAATAGCAAAAGAGATGAGCTGCAAAATTTTACTTCAAACCATGTAAATTCGTTTTCTACATGTAACTTGTGAAAACTTTCTCCTCAAATGTTCCAAAGTAATTGTAAAAGTAGCAATTGGTGTTGTTACTCGCCCAATTGAGTATTAAAACTTAAAATTAAATATTATTCAAATAAAAGTGGGGTGGCCCTAGGTACATGATGGCCCTAGGTACACGGGTCTCCCCTATATTGTTTCGGAGCTATTTTGAGACAATTTTGCTCATTTTTGAGAAATCATTTTTAACAGTGTGAACTAACCAACTAATACATACGAAAAAACATATAAAAGGATATCTATATGGTTACTTTGAAGAAAATTATTGGAAGCGTTTTTGAGATATGGAATTTCGATCCCACTTCCACTTTTCCAATTATGACCGAAAGTTGGAAAATCATCTGTGCAATATACTCAAAAATGAGTACACGGGATTTTCAAATTCAAATATATTCGGAGCTATTTTAAGACACTTTTGCTCATTTTTGAGAAATCATTTTTAACAGTGTGAACTAACCAACCAAAAAAATCTACATACAAGAAACGTATCAAAGTGTATCTATACAATAACTCTGAAGAAAATTATTAGAGGCGTTTTTGCGATATGGAATTTCTATCCCACTTTCCTCCCCCCCCCCTTTCCAATTTTGATCAAAAGTTGGAAAATCATCTGTGCACTAGATATTAGAAAATCATCTGTACACTAGTTTCATTGTTCTATCTTTATTAGTTTCGGAGATATGATAGTGAGAATATTCTCGACACACATACATACACATGCATGTGCCAATGACCAATTGCTGAAAACAATTTTTGATTCAGGAGACCTAAGAACGTATAAATACGAAAAAAATTCGATATCGATTATTTCGACTAAATACAATAATCACACTACCTACGGTAGTCGGATGATGGAAGTTAAAAATTCTATATTTAGAATAAACACTTTTGGTTGCCTTGTGGAATTTTAATACATCAGAGGAAATAAATAAAATTTAATTAGATACGTGGTTATAAAATTTAAATAATAGGATTTTTATAGACATTTTTAATTTCTTGGATACGTTTGAACTTTAAAACACAAACATCATGATGTAAAAGATGGGGTCATTTGTTTTAAATATCATGCAAACTAACGTTTAGCAATTTGAAATGGCAAGGAGAATTATATTTGAAATAGATGTATAAAATGCGAGAAAATATTTACATGTATTAAAGGACGAACAGACAATACAGTCAAATGAATTAAATGAACCTTTTTAGCACTTTTTATCTTAGTTGGAAAGTTCTAAAATAAAGAACACTGCTGAAACTGCAATTACAGCATTCAAACTACACCCATCTATTATATTTGAATACTTTTTTGCGAACATGCAAGCTTTTATTTAACGCTCAAAACACCATTTTCTATAGAGAATAGTCTTTTGTGCATATGAATAATACATGGTTATTTTATTACGTTTTGTGCACTCCAATGAAATTGAAATATTTTTTCCAGATAAACCACTGGTAGAACCTATTTTTTAAGAATTTTATAAGGTATTCCTGTATACAAACTCGTCCTGTAGTTTATACCATTTTCTATACTAATTATGCCATAGCAATTTGAATAACATATGGTAGTTTCAAGCCAAGAGCATATATTTGACTAGAGAGTGCATGCAATATTAAAATTCCTATTCAAACGGTAACAAAGATTGGGGATAATTTTCATTAGTCACGTGACGAGTGAAACAGCCAGATCCTTCTGTAATTAGATAACACAGCGAAACATCTTTGACACCCCCTTGCCCGAAAGTGAATTGGGAGGAGTTACAAGTGACTTACATTGGGGCAAACTTAAAACGTGCTCGTCATGTGATATTTTATGCTGGTTACATTCTTCGATGAAGGATGCGCTCTCCAGTCAAATATATGCCCTAGGGCTTCAAGGCATCCTATGAATATCTCGGAAGTTAGAGAGCAGACAGACCAATAAATAGACAAAAAAATAAAAGGAAAAAACAAGTCATAAAAGCTTTTGAACTTTGTTTAAAATTGTTAATAACATAGGTCTAAATCTAAAATTAGGATTTGACAGTTTTGGCTAAATTTAATATATTTGGTGTGCTGAAACGAAAACTGAAGCCAGTTTTTCTGTATCATTCATAGATTCTTGCCAATATAGGGTGTCTACCAACACAATTTCTTTTTTAACTCTTCCATCAAAATAATTATATGGTAACTTTTATTGTATGTTTCCATGATTAATTATAACTAATCATGGAAACATGTGAAACATGTGAAACTACCGAAAATGAAGAAATTGTGTGGGTAGATACCCTGTATTGACAAAATTAAAACTTGATAGAGAAAAACTGGCTTCATTTTTGGTTTCAGTACACCAAAAGACGTATGTAATAGCTAAAATTATCAAATCAAACTTTACCAATATTTTTTTTGTACACCTGTATAATTTAATTAAAATTAATATCTAAATATAAATTGTATATATATATATATATATATATATATATATATATATAGGTCTACCACAACCCTCATTATGAGCACTAAAAATTAATTCAAATAAATTATGTTTTGAGACAAGTAATTGTGATAAGCAATCAAATAATGCCTGATACAATAATAATAATCAGTATGCGTACTAGAAGTGATAATAATAATAATTCAGATTCAACACTCTAAAATATTTAAAATATTCGAAAAAGAACATTTTTTACGGCATTATCTTAATTAAAATTCGGAACAAAATATATTCGAAATAAACCAAATAAAATGCTTTCTGTATTTCAGAGGTAGTTTCAGTTTTGGAGATTTTATTTATTGCAGCAACTCTAAAATGAAGGTAATTAAATTTTTGCTTTTGAATGCATTTAAGTATTTCTTTTTAACAACATGTCTTGACATTTACTTACATTTACGTTTTTTTTTTTTTTTTTTTTTAACACACATGTTATTAACGCGAAAATAATTATATGGTTCTTGTTTAAGAGAGTCTCTTTCTCTAATGTATTTTAGTGCATTATTTAAACTAATTTTCGGCAGTTAAAATAAGCAATAACATTTATTAATATATATATTTTT
This sequence comes from Salticus scenicus, assembly GCA_963930645.1. Taxonomy (NCBI): domain Eukaryota; kingdom Metazoa; phylum Arthropoda; class Arachnida; order Araneae; family Salticidae; genus Salticus; species Salticus scenicus. The sequence continues at coordinate 87,725,458 of OZ005661.1, forward strand.
TTTATCTTTAATTTAAACATTTATTTGTTTTTACCCTTCTTTAGGGGACACGTAAGTGATTTTATTAATATATATATCTGAAAATCAGAAAAACGAATAAAATTATTATTATTATTACTGCCACAAACCCATTTTTGTATTTTATTGCTCATGTATTGTAGAGAATGTATTGCTTTGAATAGATTTTTTTTAAAATGTTATTCTGCTATAATTAGAATGAATAGTATAATTACTGTTGTAAAATGAATGAAAAAAATCCGGATTTTATTGGTTGCGTGGTGCGAGTTTTTGACTTTTTTTTTTATGCATAAATAAAGAACAAATATTTGCAGAATATGCAAAAAAGATATTCTAAATCTACAACCCGTTTAGATGATACTAGAACTGGTAGATACATTTTGACGTACATTTTGGTAGTTGCATTTTTACAATTTTAGTTTGCATTAATAAACAAAATGAAATTATAATATGTATGTTACATTCACAAAATCATCTTATAACGTACAATATGGCATAAAAAACACTTATTCTCTGTTTACAGGGCTATGCAAAATAATTTAGATATTCAAGTGCTATTTCATAAAAGGGTCTCTAAGGGCCGTATTCACCAACTTCTTAACACTCGGATTAAACCTCGGATCAGTGGTAATCGCTCGATCATACGAAAATCGCTATCCTCCAACGAAAATCCGCTGTTCACTTGCTACTTTAACACTTCGTTTTTGCGACTTTAACACTTCGTCAAATCTTCGTTTTTGATCCTCGAATATCGGAGGATTAACAGAGATAATTCTCAGATCTTTTCGTAACGCATGCGCACTCCGCAGCTCAACTTCGTAAACAAATAACAAACATGGCTGACTTTGACGATCTATTCTCACTAGATGATATTGAAAGCTTAGAACTATTGGAAACATTTGAAAGAAAGAAAAGGACAGTGTATCAAATTAGAGTAAATGATTTGGATTCTTTGGATAATGTTGCATTTCGATATCGCTGTAAATTAAATAAAGATTCCGTGGAATTTTTAATATGAGTGTTAGATAATACGCTGTCATTTGCCACAGAAAAAATAACGCATTAACTTCGGCAGAAAAAAAAAAATTTATAGCTTTAAGATTCTCCTATCCATAACAATCAAAATTTTAAATCGAAGCGCGTAAACAGTTGACGTCTGCGTGATTATTCTTTTTAAAAATGTTTTAAAGTAAAATTGATTCTTAATCCGTGCGTAAACAAAAGCGAAGTAAACAAGAGCGAACCATGTATTAGTGTTGCCAATTTGCTTTTTATCCTTTCTAATCTTCTAATCCGATTGATTAGTTAATTGAAGCCGAACTGTGAATAAAGGCAGCCAATCAAAACGAAGCTTTTATTTCTCTTCCAGTTAATCCATGGATCGCGTAATAGGCTGATGGTGAATACCGTAGGAATTTAATCCAGTGTAAGCTTTGGTTCTCGGATTTGCTGATCCATGGTTTAATCTTCGATCAATGAAGTTTGGTGAATACGACCCTAAGTGCATTTCAAGATGTGTCATATTAAAATTTTCATATTAAAAAATGGAAAGTATATGGCCTTTTTTCAGATGCACGCGTGTTACTTCCTTGGAGGCAAAAGTAAGCCTTATTTTCCCCTCCAAATTAGTAGCATGTGTGTTTTGCACCTGAAGAATGAAGGCTACGCCCTTTCGAAACCGGCAATGCTTGGATTTATTTTATGGTGTATGAAGAAGTTTTTTAATTTAAATATTTATTTTACACCAGTTCTTTACTTTATATTTATAATATTGTCTTCAAGAGTATCGTCTAGAAAGTCTCGATCATTTCGTATATTCAGTTTATTTCTTCACCTTTTACGGTTAGCTCAGAAATCTGTATTTATAGGTTGGGGATTCAGAAAATGACTACTTATTCGTTCTAGATAAATATATATATTTTTTCAATGTGTCATATCCTTTATTGTAACTGATTTTATGTGGCCATGTAAATCTTAATACTAATCTTTCTGTGTTCTATAGAAAGCATTGTTTTATTCATAGGAATTATTAATGTTGATTCTGTCATGATATATGCAAAATAAACGTAATAAAATGTGATTTACAGAAATACCTCTCACTGAACGCAATACTGTGTAATTCTTTCGGGTGTCCCTGTACATAAATCATTGGTGGTATGTACCCCATTTTCAACAAGGAACATCCTATAGGGAACTTAAACAAACTTATATCAATTTCTTTTTTTTTTTTCTTTTTTTTTTTTTTTTTTTTTCATGAATATTAACGTGATAGAAAAGGAACAGACAGGCAGACAAACCGTATTCATAAACACTTTTCTACTTTGTTGGAAAGTGTTAAAGGAAAAAAAAATATGTCTAAATATACACTTTTTTTTTTCTTTTTTTTTTTTTTTTTTGTTTGTTTATAAGAGATATGTTGTTCAAAATGATTTAATCTGTTTTAAAACATTTTATTCAGCATTAATATTTTTCATGAAATACGGGATGACATGAAATAACTTGGACGAAGTTTCAAACCAAATATTTGTAACTACCACTATCGCAAACTCATTTTGGAATATGTCGACTTACTTTGGTCGCAAAAGTTCTTTGGAAACAAAAGATGGACCTTCCAACAGGATTCCGCACCTGCACACAGAGCTAAAGGCACACAAGATTGGTGCAAGACAAATTTTCCTGACTTCATTGGAGCTCAAGAATGGCCACCGTATTACCCAGATTTGAACCCAATGGATTATTCTATTTGGTCCATCTTGGAGACAAAGGTGTGTGCTAAACCTCATAAAATTTTATCATCCCTAAAGGAATTATTATGCAAGGAATGGGATAAAATATCAGTAAGTGAGTTGCGGCCCATAGCAGAAAATTTTGTGACACGTTTAAAGTTCTGTATTAAGGCTAAAGGTAGCTACTTTGAAAATTTAATAGACAAAATAATGTATTCATATTTATTGAAGTTTGGTCGTAATATTTTCATTAGCATTAAAGTTATAAGGTATCATGCGTGTCCATGTTATTTCTTGCCACCCTGTATAAAAGAAAATCTGCAGGTAAAAACTATTGATTCATTATTTTGTGATAATTTCAAGCACAAAAAAAAAAAAAAAACATTTTAAATGTATATTTCAAATATAATATTTTGATTCAGTAAGTTTTTTTTTTTTTTTTTAAAGTTTCTTTATTTAAACTGAAACTTTACAAATAATCAAAGTTTCGCATTTAACTTTAGCTTAACATGAAAAGATCGATATTTAGTTTAAAGATTTTAGAATTTGTTTTTTGTTAGACTTTGTCGCTACCAAGATAAAGTAAAATCACTTTAAATGTATTTTGGCATTTCTTGATTGAATAAAGTATTTCAAGATGGAAAACAAATTTTCAAACACTTAAGGAATCCTTCTGTATTTTATTAAAAAATAAATAAATGAATAAATGAATAAACCTTTTTTGAATAAAACACCTAAAAGTGTTTAGTCTATCTGTCTGTCTGCCTGTCTTTACACTGCCTAACTATCATAAATATTTATGAAAATCTTTAAAACTCATACATATTATTCAGGATCACCATGGGGGGTTTCCTACTGAAATTGGATTAAACACCACGAGTGGTTTCTACACAGGTACACTCGAAATAATTCAAATTATTGCGTTGTATGAGAAGTACTATTTTATAAACCACATTTTACTAACTTAATTTTGTTGAAATCGTGATGAAATTGACATTTATTATTTATATGCACAAAATATTGTTTTCTATAGAATACATTATGATCAGCATAAATAGTTATAAAGCCATGCAAAAATATGCAGGTATATTAAGGGATATAACCGGAAAATGATGGATCTCCTTTTCCGATTTTCTTAAGCATTTTAAGCACTTTCTAACAATGTTTAAGAGTGATTTTGATTTAAATTAGCTCATACGTCTGTCTTTATGAACGTCTAATTATTCACCAGTTTGTTCGTCCATACATAACTCTCGTAAATATTCACTGAAATCCTGAAAAGTGATATATGTTATTCAAGTTCACTAAGTGATGTTTCCCTATTAAATATAGTGTTAAAAATTATTTAGCAAAAGTGCTCGTGTTTCGCAAGATATTTAACTTTTTTACATTCTGATTACAGTATGCTGTGTCTAATATAGTACGCCAAGTTACCTAAAATTGGTTTTGCACTGGGTCTAATGCCCTATGTGTTTTAATTAAAAAAGTTTTTTTTTTCTTTTAAATTTTCAAGGAAACCATAATATTTCCATGAATATGTACGGTAGGCTCATAAAAATTTATACAGATATTTAGAAACAACCTCATAATCACATGCTGTAATCAACATATATTTAAAACATTGCTTTTTACAGGACGACCCAAAATATTTTGATTATTGTTCAACTTTTTACCAGCCCCCTTTTCCTTTTCAAGACAAGGCCCACCAGCGGCCGAGCGGTTCTGCGCTCAAAGCTGGTAGATGGGAGGTGCCGGGTTCGATCCCAGGTCGCGCTCATCGACCTAGCCGTTCGGAGTTTTCCGTGGTTTCCTCCGAAACTCGCGTAAATACGGGCTAGGACCCCTTAGAAAGACCCCCACGGAGGGCATTCCCCCTATAGGCCTAGGACACATAAGGAGTCAATCGGCCTTAATCCACCAACCAACCAACCAACCAACCTTTTCAAGACAAAATTTTTATTTAAATATATGAGGTATAACATGTTCTTTATATTCCCATGCAGCACAGAATGTTTCAGTTATGTTGCAAAATGCTTACAAACTTTCAAAAACGTAACACATTTCAATATGCTCTCTGATACATTTCTGAAACATTCGCCCTTTTCTATGTTCTCTCTGTTATGATGTTGAAACGTTTATGTTACGTATCTGATTTTTTTTTTTTTTTACTATCGCGGGCATTTCTACGTTTATGAATGTAATCGGAAAGCTAACTGAACGTTTCTGTAATATTTACAATGTCGCCATGTTATATGACTGTTACGTTTCTGAAACATTTTGTGCTGTTAGGGTTCTAAAAGTTTAAAGAAGATTCGTGAAGAATTTCTCTAGTAATTTGACAAAAGGTCTAAATTCGAAAATGTCCAAACACTTATTAGTATGCAGTGTTTAAAAATGGATTTGTATCAACAACAATAATAATAATAATAATTATTATTATTATTTTAAACGTTAATAATCTGATTTTTAGATAGTATTAATAAAATCACTTGCCTGTACTATAACGAAGATTTAAAAAATCGATGCTTAAATTGAATATAGAAAGTTAAAGATGTTAATAAATATTAATGAGTATTTTAAATACCGAAAATTAGTTTAAACAGTGGGATTGGAAATCATTACAGAAACGTACTTTCCTAAACAATAACCATGTAATTATTTTTACATAATAACATTATATGCTTGAAAAAAAGAAAAAAAAGCACAAATGGAAGTAACTATCAAGACATGTTTTAAAAAAGAAATACCTAAATGCATTCAAAAATAAAAAATTAATTACATTCTTTCGAGTTGCTGCAATAAATAAAATCTCCAAAACTGAAACAACCTCTGAAATACAGAAAGCATTTTATTTAGTTTATTTGGAATACATTTTGTTCTGCATTTTAATTAAGATAATGACGGAAAAAATGTTCTTTCTGAAATATTTTAAACATTTTTCTATGATGAGTCTTAATTATTATTATTACTTTTAGTACGTATACTGGTTATTGTAAATCATAATTATATTAGGCATTTTTGTTTGTTTATTAAAATTTATTGCCTCAAAAAAGAATTTATTTTAATTATCTTTGTCGCTCATGATGATATTTGTGGAAGGACTAATATACATGTATACGTGTATATATATGTATATATTATACATGTGAGTTTTAAATAAATTATTAACACTTTCCAAAGTTAGAAAATGTTTATGACTTCATATTCAGTTTTTCTGTCCTTTTTTCGGTGGTCTGTCTGCACTCTAAGCTCCGAGATATTCTTAGAACACCTTGAAACTAATGCATCTTATTCAAATTTACTATGACATAATTACTATGGAAAGTGGTATAAAAATCAGGGCTTGTTTATTTCAAGATTACTTTAAAAAATTGCAGTAAGAAATGTTCTACAAGTGATTTTAATTAAAGTTACGATTCAAAGCGCTATAATTTTAAAACGACCCATCAGTGCGATTTAATATTTTACCAGAGCAATCGTGAGGCAGGGAAATTTTATTTGGGGGAGGAAAAAAGTAGTTCCAACATGTTTCTATAGATGACGTTGTCTGGGTAATGTCAGGGAAAACACCTAAATGGACTCATTAAACACAGGAATGTTGTTAGCAACACAATGGAATAACAGGAAACAATAGACTTCAAGGGTTTACTACAATTTTCTTTAGCAAAAAGACAAGAATACGTGTTTACAGTGGAAACAGTGATAGTGAAAACAGAAAAAGAGGAGCTTTATGTAGCAAATACTTTACGGATAATTAACGGGCCCATTTTGAAACTTTTTTTTTCTTTTACCAAACAAAATTTCATTGCCTCACGATTGCTCTGGTAAAATATCAAATCGCTCTGATGGGTAGTTTTGAAATTAGAGCGTTTTGAAATCGCATCTTTAATTATAATTACCCTGTATTAGAAGTTCATCTAAAAAGTATATTTAAACGTATTGTACTGGAAAAAAGATAATAAAATTAACATATAATATTTATATTGACAGAAGTGGGGAAAGACAAGTTCAGCATTAAAGAATAGTTTACAGTGATACACAAAAGTATTAATATATATTAAACAATAATATTAGAATTAGTTGTAAGCACAATTTCAGAAAGGATCTGTATTTGCAGCACTTTCCAACTAGGATTAATCGTGATTATGAAGTGCGATTTGTTTATTTGTCGGCCCTGTCTAATTTCTGTAAATATTTTTAGAATGCGTTAAAATTTATTTCTTAATAAACGCAAAACCCCTTTTCATGTAGAATAAGGAATGATTAGCGTAGTTTATTGATTTAGAGCTTCCCTCACCCTTCGTATGCATTATTTTTTATAAATGAAAATTGTCCGATTTATAAAACAATATTTTTAGTATTGCTGTTATTAAAAATATAGAAGGTTGCACAATATATATATATGATTTTTCTTCAACAGAAATAGTGGGAAAGGTTGTTTTTAAAATTTTTCTTTTACTATAATTAAAGAAACAATGCATTTTGAGATGTCACCACGTACATAGAATACATAATGGTTAAACTTGGTTGGTGCATGTTTACAACCTATGCGAATGACAGGGATTTTCTTTCTTAATTTTTAAATTGGTTTTAAATCAGTACATTTCTTATTGAGAAAATTAAGTATAGTGCGACTACATTACACGCTATATTTAAACTTGAAAACTTTTTCACACACCATAAAATCAAAGTAAGACTTACTGGTTTCAAAAAGGCTTGGCCTTTCTTCTTCAAGTGTAAAATTTACTTAGAGGCAAAGGCGTATTTTGCACCCAGCACTAGGACGTTACACGGGACTAACGCGGAGAACAACCCTAAACGCTTAAAGGGGTGCCAAGTTGGCATACAGACTGGAATTTCGGAAACTTGTTCAATCTGCTTTTGTATGTGTGTGCGTGTGCGTGCGTGCTTACCGTATATTTTCTCCCAGCCTTAAAGATTATTAGCTCTATTTTAAAAATGTATTTATTGAGTAAAGCGCATGCACAAAAGCTTCTGTTGTCGCAAGAAACATGGTCGAACAATACTGCACCCCGGCAAAAAAAGTGACGCAATTCTGAAATGTGGCACTTGTAAAAAGGCAACATAAAGATAACGATGCAGCGTTAAGTATCAAGGTTCTACTGTACGTACCGTTGGAAAGTGTTAATAATCAATGCGTACCTCATGATTTTTCGCTTTAGTTATTTTACTGTATTTGAAATTGAGCTATGACATTAAATTTTCGTACTGAGAAGTTTCACGGGTGAGGAATCAAATGCAAATACTTTCGAAAGTGTTAAATTAATAGGAGGGGGCCTGGAAGAGGGGGCCAAAAACGTAGACATAGAGTTAGTGAGTTGAAAATTGGTATTATTAGGTTTTGGGAGGCGAGAAAAGATTGCATATATTTTCGAAAATGTAAAATTGTCAGGATGGATGAGAAGAGGGGTGGTCAGGAAGGGGCAAAAATATAGAAATACTTTTAGATAGATCAAAATTGGTATACATATAGGTTTTGAGGGCCGAGAAATAGATGACGGATATTTTCGAAAATGTAAAATTATTAGGAGGGGCAGGAAGGGGAGGAGCAAAATTTAGAAATGAATTCAGACCATTCAAAATTGGCCTAGAAATGGATTGTATTTATTTTCGAAAGTGTAAAATCATCAGGGGGGACGGAAAAAGAGGGCGAAGGGGCAAAAATATAGAGATAGAGTTAGAGCGTTGAAAATTTATACATATAGGTTTTTTGGGCCCAGAAATCGACTTCGTATATTTTCGAAAGTGTCAAATTATTAAGGGGCGGGAAGGGAAGGGCAAACGGATTAAAATGTAGAAATAAAGTTAGATCGTTGAAATTTTGTATCATAAGGTTTTAAAGCCCGAGATAGCAATTGCCGATATTTTTGAAATTTAAAATTATTAGGAGGGCAGGAAGAGGGAGGGGAGCAGCTTAAATGTAGAAATAGAGTTATATTGTTAAAAATAGGTATTATTAGGTTTTAAGGCCCGTTAAATCGTACGCCGTTCAATCTTCTTGAGGGTCTTCCGAAGAAAACCCCGGAAAACCCCAGAATGTATTTATTCTCTTTCGTTTTTCTGGTCGAATTCCGATACTTAATTCCCATTTTGTACTAAGAATTTTTAACGGAATTCAGACCAAAATTACGCAAGTTTTGGAGAAAGCCATGGGGAAGTCACACACGAATCTTTTTATAACAATGTTTATATTACTCTTGAATCTTAGCTTCTATCCATATAGCAAATATTCTTTCGTAGGATTTCCCACGGTAAGACCCAGATTTCCCTAATTCCTCCCAGCATATTCCGTAGGAATGCAAAATGTCCACCGTAGCGGCCTCCGTAGGAACATCGTCATTTCGTAGCTCCGTCGTAGTTCCCGAAAACTATCTCTGTCAAATCATTAAAAGAAATATCAAATTAGGTTTTCACTCAGATTTCTCAAACCTGTCCGTTCTTCCTCCGAGAAGAATCCTGGAGGTTCAGGATATCCCATGGAGCCATGTAGGAAGATCATTTTTATATATGGGATTTAACATAATTTCATAACCCTAACAACAAAACTCTCCACAGAACATCCTGAGGAGGTCCATAGGTTTTCCTTTTTATCCACAGGACATCCAGAGGATGCCTTTCGGAGAAGATGTGTTGTTAAGGAATTAATACATCATTCTAAAACTTATTTGAATTGGAATTTAAAAGTAGATGTCGCAAATATCTCTCTAGATAGCGCTTTAATATTTTAAAACTTTGAAGTTTTAAAATATTAACTTTTGATTATTAAGTTATAACATGAAGTTTTAAAATATCTCCAATTTTAATTATGATTAAATCACTTATGATACATGATTCCAATGATATTTTAACGAACTTTTATTGTGGACTTTTAAGCTGATGTAAGCTGTTCAAATTCCGCACGGGTGTTTCGCAGAAATCCACGAAAAACCAAGAACACTTTTATTCTTTTATATTTTGCAGAGTTTCGAATTCCGATACTCCGCCCACATTTCGCACTAAGGATTTTTAACGGTATTTACTCCAGAAAGGAGACAACCACGAAAAAGCAAGACACAAATCTTTACAGTGTTTATATTACTTTTGTATTTCGGCTTCTAATTAACATAATTTCATAAGTAATATATCATTTTAAAACTTATTTGTATTGAAATTGGAAAGTAAATATATAAAATCTCTGCCGCCAGATGGGGCTTTAATAATTTAAAATAGCAATATCTCCAATTCTATTAGTCCGTGAACCCCTCCGGGTTGGGGGTTTGCACGATCAGAATTTTCGAAAGTCGTTTACACGGTGAGCGAACAGGCTGTTTTAAATCATGAAACGGAAAGGTGCGCCACAATCGCCACAAAGCAAAATTTTGCTGCAATTTGAATTTTCGAAGGTTATTGCACTATGAGCGAGCAATATATTGTTGGTTCTAAAACGGATAGAAGACGAATCAGGCGCCACCGAGGGGGAGTTAAATATTGTGAGATTTTTCAAGGATCGCGAACCAGCTGGTCACCGAAGGCGGATAATGTTATATAAACTTCCAAATAGATCTTTGATAACAGTTTTGTAAATTAACTACATTTTTTTTTTTTTTTTTTTTAAATACACTTCTTATATTATATGAATAAAAAATCCATTAAGGATATAATAGTATTTGTCAAGGAATTGAACAGTTTAAATCGTCTTTTCCATTAAAATTCTTTCCATTGAAAAATGCAGCTAGCAACTGAAAAATAAAGTTATTTATAAACTTGTATTGGATTCCAGAAATTTTGTGACAATATTCTTTTTAACGAAAAATGCTGTAGGTGGCATGTTTCAAGTATTTTGAGAGAAAATGAAGTAGGCGGTTTATATGAAACATGCATCTAAAAATGCATGTAATGAATGAAATCATTTAGTGTTTTGAAACAGTTCTTGTGCTTTTATTTATAGCCTTTAAAATTCACAAAATCCTTTTGAAGTCTGTTTGGAACACCGTTTAAGAAATATAACAAAACTATTATTAACATTTAAATACCGTAAAATACTAATAATTCTAGAAAAGAAAATATGTTTTGTGAATGCATGGGATGTATTTTATTTTAAAGTACGTTTTATTTTAAAATGCATTTAGTTTTAATTATTTTCTTAGAAATGATTAAAATTAGTGATAATTACTTAAAGTACAAGATATTTGACACATGATAAATCTAGAAAAATACACGATTATTGGATGTTTTTTTTTTTTCAAAAGATTTAGATTACTTTTAGATTAAATTATTAGACTTTATTTTATATGTGTTTTTCTATTTTCTAAAATATACTGCACTGGATAAAAAATAATAATTATAATTATAATATGATAGCCAAGTGTATTTTCCAGTTTTAATTTTTTTTTTCTTTCTACGTACCAACTTTCAGATCAATTATTCAAATCTTTAGAAGTTATCATGTCCACTCACATACATACACAAACATATATACTTACGTATATATACAAATACCTACATACATCACCTCAAAAATAGCTAAAATGAACTGAGAATTCCTTAAACTGTATAAATACTCCAAAATCTCAAAGTCGTTGATTATAATATACTTTCCTTACATAAGTATGTACGGAAAGTAAAAAAAATCTAGAGTGACTCCACTCGACTTTCCGAACATTTAGTAATTAACAGTTTTGTAGACAAAGTAAAGAAAGAGAAGTTGTTAAACAAACAAAAGAGAGATAACCATAATAGAATGTTTGAGTATTTTTATCCATATATTACTCGATGTTTTATTCAACGCTACTGAACTCTGAGCCCATAGATCATAATGATAAAGAATTTTTCGTTGTGTCCCTGTAAAAACCTATAAATGCTAGATTCACCAAAATGCTTATAGTTAGTGCAAAAGTGATTTATAATATTCATATAAAATTTCAGCTCAATTGAATAAAGCGTTTAAATGCTATCGCACTTTTAAAAATTTGGTCCCATAGGCCATAATGATAAAGAATTTTTCTTTGTGTTCCTGTAAAAATACTGTAAGTGCTAAATTCACCAAAAATCTATACAGTTGGTGCAACTGTGACCTATAATATGTGTATAAATTTTTGGCTCATTTAAATAAGGCGTTTAGACGCTATCGCACTTTTAAGATTTTGATCCCATAGGCCATATAACGATAAAGAATTTTTCTTTGTGTCTCTGTAAAAAAACTATAAGTGCTAGATTCACCAAAATCAATAGGATTCGTACTATGGTGACTTACAATATGCGTACCAACTTTCAGCTTATTCGAACTAAGCGTTTAGACGCTAGTGTGTTCACTCACACACATACATACACATATACATACACACATACATACACACATACATACACACACACACACACATACATCATCGTACAAATAGTGAAAACGGACTCAGGGGACCTCGAAACGTATGGAAACATCAAAATTTCAAATTCGGATTTTTGACATGATTACAATACTTTCCTCACTATAGTAAAAAACTTATGTATTATGACTTATGTGGAGTAGAATTACTTCAATTGATTTTCATCATTATTTAAATGATTAAAAGAGAACAAATCTGTTCATTTTGTATTATACTTGGGTAAGTATATGTTATACTTAAGTCTTATACTTAAGTATTATATTTGAGTATCGTCATAAATTCAATGCGTAACACTTATGAAAGAGAAACAAGAAATAGTTTATACATTATTGTATCCCAGATTGTCTTAAGTACATTATTAAACCATTCAAAATAGAATAAAGCTTATGTGTATCATAGATTTTTTCTTCAGCATGGATACAACTGGAAATTAGATACTCATTATATCTATTTTTTTACAGGGACCACACACACACACACAAATAAAACTCCTTCTTGCATTATTGTTCTTTGTATAAACATACGAATTTGTACAGAAAGAAAAAAAAATGGTTAATAAATGTGAAATATCCTGTAATTTTTTTCATTTTGCGAATTTACAGAATTAATAAATGATTCGAGTTTTTTTGAATCGTTGTATATACCTAAATGTTCGGAAAATATAAATGTAGTCACTATATAGTTTTTATCACAAGAAACGAAACATCCGGCTATATTTCATTAACAAATAAAGAAACTGGTGTGTAATAACCGGGTCATTCTCTGAAAAGTGGGCTTTTTAAAAAAAAAGTTAACCAAATAAAATTGCTCCAATTTTTTTTTTTTTTTTTTTTTTTTTTTGTGTATGTACATATATGTTACAGTTAATAAAAAATAATATAAACCAAACTGTAACTGATAATGTTTTGAAATAGTATTACTTTTACTAATTAGAAAAATGAGGGAATGATTGTGTGGGAATGACAAATTTCTTCTAGAAATTACTTTATAAAAATATGATTAGGTTTAGTTGTATTTTCAAACACTAAATATTTCTGAAAACATATTTTTATTACTGAAATAACATAAAAAAGCAAATTAGATTTATTTTAGTTACCTTTATAATGAATGAGGGAATAACATTAATAAAAATACTGTATTTCAATCTAACGTTTGAGAGCCATACGCTACTCATTGTAAAATGTTTCCAACATAACACAAAATGGCTTCTTTACTTTGCGGCTATATAAATTAAGTTTGACTTAAATAAAGCCCATGCTGCTATTAATGGAGTAAGTAGGGGTGTAATAATAGTTTGATGAGGGAATGATGTCTGTTACCAGGGACAACGATAAAGAGTGTTCTAATATCTTTCATTGTATAATATACAAATGTGGTATGATGGATAAATATTTATAAAGTATATTTAATAAATTTTCAATTCAAATAATCTAAATAAACATGCTATAATACCATAGAAATCATTTTATTTACTTACATGCGTGAATGGGGACACAGTGAGGGAATGATATTTTGCATTTTAAAATTGTATTTGAATTCTAGTAACCAAAGAATAACAGTTTATATGCATAACAAGTTAATATTGATAGTTCTGACAGATTTTTGTTTTTGTGATTTTAAAAATATGCCCTCAAGACTACTGGGACATGAAATGACCACTTTTCAGATAATTACTCAACCACACGACTTCCATTGCCTACTAGTTATATGCACTTTTGGGAGATAATGTGGTTAGAAAATGTAAAATTGACCTAAAAAATGAGACACCTATCAATTTTCGTCTAAGAGAAAACTGGTACATGTGTAAAGACATATAAAACAGAGTTTGCATAGCAAGTTTTTTTTTTTTTTTTTTTTTTTTTTTTTTTAAAGGCGGTAGAGACTTTTTTTCAAACATTCATTTAAGATATCTCCAACTGACCTATCTAATCAGTATAGGTAATATGACTGTTAATTTTCCTGAAATAACCCCGCAATATAGGGGTTTATGTAGCAATTTTCAAGGTAATCGTTATAGCCGTTTTTGAGATACGGATTTTCAACAAAACATGGCAAATTCACTATTGACGAAAAAAAAAAAAACAGTTACATATAAAAGGATATTTAAAAGAGAGTTAATTTAGCGAATTAAAAAAAAAATCTGTCCAGCCGTTTTTAAAGGAACGCACTTGCAAGATCTCAAAGTGGCCTATTTATACAGAACGAACGCCTACTGATTTTAATGAACTAACCAACAATTACATGCGAAATGACATCTAATAGGGTGTTTTTATAGCAACTTTAAAGAAAAACGTTAGAGTCGTTTCTGGGATACGGACTTACGGTCCTACTTCCGGTTTTCCAATTTTCACAAAAAGTTTAAAAAATAATTTGTAAACCAGACCTAACTCAATTCTGCACTTTCGTCGTTCTACTTTTATTAGTTTCGTAGCTATGGCAGAAGATTATCCACACACATACACACATACTGACCAATTGCCAAAAACCGCTTTTCGGACTCAGCAGACTATAATACATATAAATCAGGTGAAAACTCGATATCGAATTTTTAAACCGAATGCAACATTCCCATCACCTACGACATTAGAATAATGAAAGTAAAAATAAAGGTAGTTTACATTAAAAATGTCGAAAAACCAGTTTCAGCTTTAGCAATCGACTCTTTATCAATGGGCTCTTCCCACCGTCGTCTGCTCAATCACGTGATAGAGGAAAACGAATAATCAAATTCAATCAAATATTGTTCTTAAGAACAAAAATGTTAGTATTTAATATAAAATAAAATAAAAGTAATATTGTGCATTTGTAAACAGTAGAATAGTTGTATTTGTAAATTTAGTAATTTTTTAAAAACACTTTATGTGTTTATTTATTTTCAACTGTAAGAATCGATTTTTGTATGTTTTAGTGTAACTGTTACATTAACTGCTCCAGCAATAAATAATAGCTTCTTGTGGAATGTTTATGGATTATAATTTGCAATTTTAAAATGTTTTAATTTAATTTAATTGCATAAAGGTTTTACAACAAGTTAATTAACTTAGTTCCTGGTCTAAATGGATTTACGCAGTACGATATTGCACTGTCACTTATTTAAGTACCAAAAATCAGATTATTAAACATGTTCTTCATGAACATCAATAACAAACATAAACTAAATGATGACTGTAAATGTATACAGCAAACAAAAGAGGATTAAAAATGATATAAAATGGATTAAAAATGATGATGTATAAAAAAATAACACCAATTAAATACGATTGATCAAAAATAAGAATAGAAAATATGTTATTTCAGCACTCGCTCTAGATAAACAAGACTTCGTCTGCTATTTGTTTTTCCTCTATCATGTGACCACTGACGTCAGGTGGAAAGAGCACATTATTGTCACTTTTAATACTTAATATCATAATTATTTTATTTAAATTAATAATAAATCACATAATCCTCAATTTACTCTTAGCTTTAGATGAATCAAGTACTCTTACTTACCGCAAAACACAATACTTATGCAGTGAAGGTAAAATTCTATATATAGTCCATTGCATAGCTTTAGAAATCGAAGAAAATATATTGCCGGAGACGTGTGGTAGACTACCCTTTTCAAAGAACAGATAATTGATTGCCTAAAAGTTGTCTGTGTTTTCTATAGCCAACTTTCAAGTTTAAGATTTGTGGTTCCTTTTCTTATATTTTATTCTATAGAAATGTAAAGATTTTGTACTATTGTGAATTTATATTTTTAGCAACAATTTGTTTTAGGTATTATCCTATGTGATATAATATATACTGAATTATTATTATTTAAAAATGATTGTTGTAAAATATGTTGTAAATCCATAAAGCAGTTGAAAGCGAATTAGACACTTTATTTCTGTGGTTCTTTTACAACTTAATTTAGAAAGAATTTTATATGGGGTTTTAATCACGGCGTTTTTACTTAAAAATATAATAAAAGATGCAAACATATAAAGGTTAAAAAAAGTACAGAATTTTATAAAAACAGTGAAAATTCAGGTCGAATCAATTATCAAAATAACAAAATTTAAATTTTATACGGCGATCATACAATAAAAATACCCGAGGAGTAGCAAGTGCTTCATATACTAATAAAGTAGTAATGTAAAAAAAAAAATTGTATTATAAAATCAGATCGAAGAAATATGAAAATCAAAACATCCATTTAAATCACCCTCCAATGCTTCTAAATAAATTATATATATATATATATATATATATATATATATATATATATATATATATATATAGCGAGTGAGCCATAAGTCTGTAGACATTTATAAAATTCATAAAAATTGAACTAATTGGTAGAATTGAACACGGTTTGTGAAAAAGTTATTCTCATAAAAAGGGCTTTTTTTTTTGTCAAAGAAAAAAATTGTTAAATTTTTGGTCGATAGAGGGCGCTGGCGTAACGAGAAATATTTAAATCAGTCCTGAAAATTGTACGATTTTCCGATTAACACAGCTTATTTCCTATTTTGAGTCCTACTTGCGCATACAAGAACTTTTAATTGCAATTCTAACTTGGTGCATAAAAAGTTATTGGTGAAGATGTTTCCCCTCAGGTATAAATCGTCGACTGAAGCTGCAGTTAGCGGTGTTGTAACTCATTTGCAAACTGCAATTTGTGGTGATGGCCAGCACATAGAATGGGATTTATATGCCTATAAACATTTACATGCAAATATATATAAATGTTCACGGAAATGTTCGATTTGCTCACGTACAGCGCCCTCTTTCGACGAAAATTTTAACTATTTTTTTTTCTTTACTAAGAAAGACCCCCTTCACGAGAATAACTGTTTCGCAAACCGCGTTCAATTCAACCAATTCCCTCAATTTTTATAATTTTCTAAAATGTCTACAGACTTATTGGACTTACTTTCAATTAAATTATTATTCAAAAATATAATTCCTCTACAATGACTCTGTTAAACATTTTTTTTTTTATCCTGGAAAGATATGCTTAACTGTACAGCAGTATTATGCCCTGTACAAGAATATTTATAGGGATATCCTTCTATCGACAATCTGGTAAAATATCAAGTTATTCTGTTAGTTTTACAATTAGAGCGTTTTAAAATCGCAACTTTGTTTATAATCACCCTGTATACTATGGCTAATAAGAATTACTTTAATAAAGCATATTCTTTAACCACAATTCTTGCGACCATAGAAGCCTCTGCGCAAGTGCGGATTGAACGACTCCAGTGTTAAAATAGGGGTGACTTAGAGAAAACAAGCGATAAGGGAACACCGAATAACTGGATGTTTACCAAATAATCTCTCGGCCAATTTTGCATCCCTCCAAACTTTTGGACTCGGCCTCACTGCTAGTCGTAGGAAACGTGGTCGCACTATATTTTATTGTTTGTGTATTGCATAAAACATACACTGTCCTTATGTACAAAAATATGTTTCCTAAAGAATTTGATATGATTAATATCAGTAAGTGGTTTACAGGGCTACACAAATTAGCAAAATTTTGAAAGTGAAAAATATCCTTTGTACTTATACAATGTTGTTATGAGTTTTTTTTTTTTTTTTTTTTGTTATTCCAAATTTTTAGCACATTATAAAGTGCATGTGTTTAAGTTGTTAATATGACCTCATTTCTGAGAAAAATAAAACTACATTTTCTATGCAAAAGGATTTAATTTAAGAAATAAGCAGGCTAAAATATATTTGACCATTATTTATCCAAACTATTATATTTTATTAAAAGATAAGACAAGTAAAGCTTAATAAATTAAAGTAAAATTTTATTACGTTTATATTTTCAGTTTCAGACACCTGAAAATTTAATTTTTCTTTAACAAATAAATCTTCCACAAACTTTTTCTTTTGAGAAAGAAGTAACGTAAGGAATTTGTAAAATATTTTTTTTTTTCTAGATATAAACAAAGAATAAAGTAAATTTTTTAGAGCGATATTCTTCTTACTACAAGAATTTTCTGTAAAAAGAATGTTTTTATTTCTATTAATTTTCGTATGTATGTCTCAGTATGGTATAAAAAAAGAGAATTCAGATTCCTACACCAAATGTTATAAGTTAGCATTAAAAGAAAACTATATATATACTTTTTTTCAAATTCTTAGATTTATTATTTATTTATTTGTTCAATAAATTCCATGTTTATTGAATACATTATTGTTTTCCATATCACAACTTTAAGTTTTAATCCTTCTTACACGTACAGATATATCTGTACTGATAATTATAAAGGATTTAAGTCCATAATCTTGATTTTTCAGGAGACAAGAAATAAAGTTAAACTAACTAAAAACTAATCAGAAAAATCGATTAGGAAAAAGGGATTATGTTGATTTATACCCTCTATACCATTCAGTGATTGTCAGCCTTCATATAATAAAGGGAAAAAATTGAATTAAATATTTTATACCAAAGATTAATGCTAAATTTCTGACTTGAATCTTTTTTTACCAATGGATTTTCTCAAAGCCTAAATGACATGGATTTAAATCCTTTATACCAATCGATAGAGAATTTTTTTTTCTGGGTCTGACTATGTACTTAACTCAAAATCGACATTTTTGGACTTAAATCTTTATATTTATCAGTACAGATATATAGTAGAGAAAGTAATGTTTCAAATTCTGTTTTTGATATATACACTATCTACCAATAAGTATTTCGATCTTTTATTAAATATCTAGAAAAAATTTACGAATTACCTCGAAACTTTAGGAGTATAAAGGACATGTCATACTGCATGTATTTCGGATGATTTCAGTACAAGATTTGTTCCGAAGAGAAAAAGAGAACCAGTAAAATCTACATATATATATATATATATATATATATATATATCAAAATGTTTTGGATCGCTCTATAGAAAGAAATGCTTAAAATGCGTTTTGACTCTAGCATGTGATTATGAAGCTTCTTTTAATTACATGTATAAATGTGCATGAGCCTACCACATATATTCATGCAGTATACTGATTTATTTAAAAAGTTGCAAAAAAGCTTGTCACATATTTAATTATAATACCCAGAGTATTAAACACAGTGCAAAGTTATTTTTAGGGAACTTGGCATACTAAATTAGACACTGCATACTGCAATCAGAATGCAAAAATGTGGAATATCTTATGAAATATGAACATTTTTTCTAAATAATTTTTGATCGCGCATGCGCAAGCTTAAAAAATTCACTTGCATAATTTAATAGCCCAAAGTATAGAGTTATTTATATGAAAAGCGAAAACAAATTTCATGTAAATTAAAAAAAATTGTCGTCTATTACATGAACATGTGAGTTCCTCTCAAAAAAAAAAAAAAAAAAAAAAAGATTATAGGAGATTTTATCAATATTTATTTGCAATCAATGAATACAATTAACACTGACTGAATCAAAATACAATCGTGAATAAATCTCCTTATAGTTTTTAGCATTTATTTTGAGAGGAATTGTAATTATGTTCATTCTATCTCTCATAATGTTTTGCATTTATACGATACTTGTATGGGGTTTACATACTATAAGTAACTCAATAATTTTGGCTATTAAATTATGCAAATGAAATTATTTTAAAAACTTACGCATGCGTAGTTAAAAATTATTTAGTAAAAATGCTCACATTTCATAAAATATCCAAATGAATCAGTTTAGAATTCTGATTCCAGTATATGCTGTATCTAATGTAGTGGCCGAATTTTTCACTTTTGCATTTCTCTCTCAAGAACCGAGCTTTTTAGAAATTCATGGATTTTAATTAATAAAAAAAAAAAAAAAAAAAAAAAAAAAAAATCAGTTTTCGAAGTGCATTAGGAGATATCAATACAAACCTCCATACAAATTTGTGTAGCTGTGCGATCAACTAACTGCATGCCTACAAATCGCGAGACACACACATACACACATCTTATTTTATTATATGTATATATATATATACATATGTACTGATAAGTCCCTGTGGCAGAAATTTATTATGCTTTCTGCGACAAGCTTCATAAACACCAAAATCTTTCTGCAGGAGTACTTTGTGAAGTTAACATTTACGAATTCAAAATACATTAAATAGTAAATAATATTCAGTATATAACCAATGTATTTATATTTTAACTAGGCACAAATGCATATATCTGCACTATTGCAAGAAAATACTCCTTTTTTTTTTCTTTTTCTTTTTTTTTTTTTTTTCTTTTTTTTTTTTTTTTTTTAAGAAAAGGTGAAAATTAATCTATTTATTTTAATTGCTTTAGATTTTTTTTGTTCACATTAATATACAATATTGTTTATAAAATATTCAATGAATTCAAACCATAAAATGCAGTAACACATAAAAAATAATCTACAAATTTTTTTAAGGCATTTAAATCATGAAATTTCTAAATTAAACAAATGTTAGAAATACTTTTAAATTTTTTTTAAAATTAAATATATATATTTAAATACACAAATGCACTTATTTCATAAGGTGCAAACCAAACAACATAAAATCTAATACAGAACTCAAAATTAAAAGTAAAAATTAATATAGAATACTGAATATCATAATGAAATATAAATAATTTACAACATTTATAGTTTTTGAGATTATTAAAAAAGTGCAAGATAACATTCTAATACACAAGATTCATTTTTTATATTATCTTATAGAAAAAGCATAAAGATCTGTATTTGAAATCTAAAAAATATGATTTGACATTAAAGAATTCAGAATGTATAATTATACCATCATTTAAATGCATAAAGTAAAACAGAATACAAGATCTAAGTAACACAATTATGGACAAAGTATAGTCAAAATATTTTCTTAAAGATTGAGGCATGTGAAATATTTAATTTTTAAGGAAATGTTGAAATGGGAAATGTAACAAATTTCATGGATAAAATCTATAATAGAAAATAATGATTACAGATGAATGAAATAAATAGAAATCAATTAAAAATAAGATTTGATATTGATATCTATACGAATAAGTAAATAAAAATAAATAAATAGAAGCATTTGCTGTTTAATTAGTATTTATTCAAAACAACTACTATTAGATAAAATTCCTTTTGCTTACAAAAAAAAAAAAAAAAAAAAAAAAAAAAAAAGATATTCAACAAAACCTTTTGTTTGATTTTTATTCAAAATAACTATTTAATTTGCAATATTTCAATTAAAAAAATAAACATTTTTAAAAAATTCAAATGTTTAAAAAATGAAATGAACAAGCTATAGAAACTAGTATAAGAGTATTTTTGTAAAATAAATTAATAATTTTTTTAACGGCTTTATATGCTTAAACAACAAAATTTAAAGCTAAGAATTTTAATCACAATTAAAATAATTAATGATTAGTAAAGAAAAAAATTAGAAAAGTTACCAGTTTTATAACTTAAGATACCCATTAATATTTATTGCTAAGATCTTTTACTACATATAAAATGCTAAAAATCAAAGTATTTTTAAGATTAATTTCTTAATTTTCTATTTTTTGAAGCAAGGGTAAGCATTGAGCTTCATTTTTTATTTTGCGTATAACTACAGACGTTACAAATTTCCCCATAGTCTTATTTCTGTATATATTTGTGAAATGTATTGCGTAGTTTGAACCAAACATTAAAATTAATGCAGCTTTTAAAAATTTACGTGTATTTACTACTACGCACGTATGCACGCTTTGCATACATTAAAGAAAAAAAAAAAATCACTAGATAAAACTAATTTGTCGTGCGTAAATCAGAAAATGTATGATGAAAATCGGTTCAGCAGCAATCACGCACTTAAAAAAAAAAAAAATAAATAAAAATAAAAAATCACTAGATGCAGGCTATTTTGTTATGCATGAATCTGAAAATGCATGAAATATGAAATTCAGAAAATGGTCGCAAAGCCACATTCTTTCGAAAAAACATCTTTTTGCAATACAATTAATACACACGACACGAGCGGCAGGCACGGCGCGAAAACAAAGTTTCGAGACACAAAAATGAAGTTCCGATGTGAAGAGGTTACCAGTGAAATGTGTGAATACACCGAATCATATCACCGCATCCCGAATCGCTAATGCGTGCCGTATGAAAGCTAGCCCAAGTGAGTTACATCCGCTTTATCTCCTCTCCTTATTCAGGATTGAGGCGATCGTATTTGCAGAAACGAAAATTTGTTCTGCAGAACAGTTTTTAAACCATTCTTTGAGTTTCTTTCTCTCTCTCTCTCTCTCTTTAACACAATGTCAAAGTTTATTTGACTTAAGTAAAATCTTTCTGCAAGAGCATTTCTGTTTCTGCGACATTGTCACCGTGTCGCCGTGTTTCTGCCACGGGGCTGATAAGTATAAAGGATTTAAGTCCAAAAATGTCGATTTTGAGTTAAGTACATAGTCAGACTCAGAAAAAAATTCTCTATCGATTGGTATAAAGGATTTAAATCCATGTCATTTAATCTCTGAGAAAATCCATTGGTAAAAAAAGATTCAAATCAGAAATTCATCGTTAATGTTTGGTATAAAATATTTAATTCAATTTTTTCCCTTAATTAAATGAAGGTTAACAATCACTGAATGGTATGAAGGGTATATGTCAACATAATCCCTTTTTCCTAATCGATTCTTCTGATTAGTTTTTAGTTACTTGAACTTTATTTTTCGTCTCCTGAAAAATCAAGAATATGGACTTAAATCCTTTATACTTATCAGTACAGATATATTCCTTTCATGTAAGATAGGAAGTATTTTTGCTAATTTCTCTTTACCTTCTATTTAATCTGTGTATTAATCTTGATTTCAAGTTTCTTTGGGTACGTCTAGCTTTGAAGAATTGGGCGTTGATAACAGTTTTTTTTTTTTTTTTTACTTTAAGCTAACAGTTAGATAGAATTCACTTATTATTTGCATACATTACTCATTCAACGCCAAAGGAGAAGTACTGCTTTTATGTATGCTTTAATTCTTGATTTTTGTTAATTTTTAGGGGGGGGGGATTCTTTCATTTATTCATGCGATTTCATTTTTCCTTCCTGCGAAATGTTTGAATTTTTTTTTTCCTTTTTTTATAATATATAAATATATATATATATATATATATGTATATATACAAGGTGTCTTTTAAATAACCTACAACTTTAAAATGAAATAACTTCGCAGAGACTCACTAGATGGCGTTAGTTATTTATGCAGTGGCGGAGGGAATAAAAGGAAACTGTTTCACGTTGGCTTCACGTCATTACGAAAATGTCTCCCAAAGTGAGATATTCAACCGAAGACCGTATATTCATTGTTAAAAATTGGTATTTATGCGGTGAAAATGCAACACTATTGCTGCGGAAATGGGTTACAACGTACAAATACCGACTTAAGCTCTAGAACAATAATAAGTGATCTTATAAGAAAATTTGAGATGTTTGGTTACGTGATGGATGATCTACAGGGAAAATCAGGCGCAAAGTTGACTGTTACAACAGAAGAAGTGATTCATGCAGCAAGGGATATCGTAGCAGATGGGCCAAGCACATCCGCTCGTACAACAGTGTGTTTGATACTCGTATTATTGCTTATCAATACCTGAACAACCATCCTGGTGCATTGCATTCGCCACATTCACCGGATATGAATCCGTGCGATTTCTATCTTTGGGGTCACATGAAAGACTTGGTGTACAAGAAGAAGCTGACATACCCCAATAGCCTCAATAAATCCATTACTGACTCATTTTCAAGCATTAAAAGAGAAACATTTGACCTTTTCGACATTCTTTTCAATAAAATAAATTTTGTTGTGCTATCTGGAATGATTCTTGTGTTATTTCATTTTAAAGTTGTAGTTTAATTAAAAGACACCTTGTATATAATATGAAAAGAAATGTCTCGCTTTTTTCTCCAAGGTTTTGCATCTAAAGAAGAAAGGCCAAGTTTTTTCGAAATTGGTAGTGCTTTCATTAATTTTATAGTGTGTAAAGCAGATATTTAAGTTTAAATCAATCTATCTAAATATCCATGCATGTGTGTGTAAAAACAAGAAAAGTAACTTACGCTTTAGAAATTTGGAATTTAACGAGTAAAGCTATACAAAAGCTCCAAACAACTCAGAGAAGCATGGAAATATGCATGTTAGTATTCACCCGAAGAGACAGAAATCGAAACACTTGAATTACGGAGAAAACCAAAGTTATGATGTCATTTGTAGAGTAAAGACGTTAAAATGGATTTGGGGTGGGCACCTTGTCAGAAAAAGCAATAATAGATGGACCGGCAAAGTCCCATTTGGGATACTGAGAGATAATAAAAGACCGAAAAAGAGTCCACAGCGTCGTTGGAGAGATAATATTGCCAAGTTTGGAAGAGCAGAAGGGAGAAGAATTGCAGAAATCAGAGCAGATTGGAATCGCCTCGGAAGGCTTTAATCCTGTAGCTGAGTGATAAAGGCTATTATCAATGATGATATATATGAAGTAATTTAGGTTGCATACAGACGGTAACAAAAGTGTCCGCACACTAGCAAAAATTCCTATGTAAAAAAAGTACACTTCATACGGTTCTGTTAAATCCTTATCGCATCATGTTGATAGACTGACTAAGAAGAGGATTCGACAAGGATTTATGGATTCGATAAGGATTTTAAACCGTAGGAAGTGTAGTTTTTTTACATAAGAATTTTTGCTAGTGTTCGGACACTTTTGTTACCGACTGTACATCAAGCAATTTAAAAGTAATTTTTGCTCGACTAATTTGAATGGAACCACTTTAATTATTATTATATAAAATAGTTTATAATGGTATTTATTATACTTATAAGGGAAATTTCAAATTGCTTTCTATCTAGAAACCTTATTTTATGAAGGAAATATAGAGGAGATCGGGGCTAGCTGGCATGGATTTTGGTTTTTATTTATTTATTTATTTATTTATTTTATGTAATACGTACAGATTCTTATAAATGCATCGGAAAACTCAG
Source organism: Salticus scenicus (assembly GCA_963930645.1). Lineage (NCBI taxonomy): Eukaryota > Metazoa > Arthropoda > Arachnida > Araneae > Salticidae > Salticus > Salticus scenicus. Next base: position 87,750,516 of record OZ005661.1, read on the forward strand.
CTATTGGGCTACAAAATCATTTACAACCTATAAACTAATTACGTGTTTAAATAACCAAAAAAACTCTTTTCCAAAGATCTCGCAGCTAGGCCAACATCCCGAGTGCGGGGCTAGTTGGCATACCCGTAGGGGCAACTTATATGATATGGATAGGAATATTTACACAGAACACAGCAATTTTTGGGGAAAAACATTATTTTTTCGAAACGTCCTATTTTAATAATATGTGGACGAAAATTTCTTCTTAAATGTTTAAAAAATTAATGAATTCTCCAAGAAAGAGAATTTTGATTAATATAGCTACCGATAATTTTTCAAATGGAATTAGCTCAATTTTGTAACTAACTGCGAATGTAGAAGTTGCGCCCTCATTTATTTGTAACAGGTGGACTCCATTATTGCAAAATTTTTCTGTGGTCATACAAAACTGAATCATTCTCATCTGGTCATCTCTATTTTTTAATTTTTTGACTATGGTAGACTATTCTTATTGTCATCGGTTCCGTCAATTTTCCTAAGGTATTAATGAAATTGGTATTTGACTAAAATAAAATATGTATTTTTCAAGATGAGCAAGAGGAACGTCATTTTATGAAGAATTCGTTGTTGACCTTGTTTTATGTGACCTTTCGTTGTCTTATTGAGATTTTCCAATGCTTGTAGAAATCGTCGAATGAAAACTCTCACCGCTGTCTTGGCAAGAGTCTGAGAATAATAACTCTTCACCTTTAAGAGATTCTTCAGACATTAGGGCAAGTTATGCTATGCCATAGCTATATTTTAACTATGCCAACTTTACTCTCTTAAAATGAAAAAATTAAAATAACACATCTTGAGTTAATTTTCCCTCTTTTGCCAAGAAGAAACGCGTCCTCTCATATTGAGTTAAATTCACTTAATTGAATGCGTTAACATAATGCACTCAAACTTCACTTATTTATTGCATTTGAGTAATTTATATATTTTATTAATGATTTTAACATAAATGATTTTAATTAACTTGATCAGTTTGCAATGTTTTTGTCCGTTGCACTTGCATGCTACTGAAGAAATGTGTTGTAGTCAGAGCGATATTGTCACTTTAAATGGTTGAATGAGCACACTCAAATATCAATAAGTATCGATAACTCAAGTTTGCTCAGTTAAAAAGCTACTAATTAGCTCAAAGAACTGCGTTTTTAACTCAAGTTGATTAAAAGGAATCGTAATAATAACACCTACTTGACAAGGTGAATTAACTCAGTTATTTTAAGAGAGTAACTATGGCAACTAGCTCCACAGGGAACCCAACATTGGTTGCATACTACAGAATACCAAACAATTAAAAAAAGACTATGATAGATGAATGTAACCCCAGTTAATAACTTTTTTATTTTAAAACTGCCATGAGCAACATCTCAATTTGATCTAAAGATTCACCAGATAAAAAAAAAAACAGTACGATGAAAAAATTTACTCACCAATCAGAAAAATAATGAAAATATTTTTACTTTCTCTTACCCATAAGGTAGAGAAAGTATTGTTTTTGGGTCAAATTTTCGAATGCGAGATTTTGTTATACACACGTTTTGAAGTCCCCTGAATACGAAAATCATGTTTTTAGCAAATGGTCTCTGTGTGTGTGTCTGTCTGTTATCAGCATATCTCAAAAACAAATTATGTCAGAAAGTTCAAACTTGGTATTCTAAATGTGTATCATATAAGGATGCTACAGTAAGCTTTTCGTTAAGATCAAGCAAATGGTTCGTGTACAGGGAGGATCAAGAGAATTTTAATACATTACGTCTGTGGGGGAAATTGCTGGCAAGTAGAGTTTAACGTCTATAGACTGCCCTAAACCAAATGAAACGAATATATATTTTTTGTAATAGAGATAGTTATCTGGGAAAATTTATTTTTGTGTATGTAGGAGCCTCTCCTCCCCCCACTCCCTGGGGAGGAAGTCACCCCTCGATGGGAGTAAATTTTCATGATGGCTATCGTTCAAAAGAGCTCGCCAATACCTTTAAAACGAATGGTTGAACCATCGATCTGCGATAATTTAAAACAAAGTTATCGATTTTTTTTTTTTTTTTTTTTTTTTTTTTTTTTTTTACTTTTAACGAAAAAAAACTTAGAAAAAAAATCGTATTTTTTTTTTTTTTTTTTTTTTTTTTTTTAATATTGAGATTAAAATGGACTTTTTTTTGGATATTTGGTGTTATACAACTTCTCTAATATGGAAATCGTCTGCATTATCATAAAAGATAATTTTTTTAAATAATAATTTTAATAAATTTTTTTAAAAAATAGAATTATGTTTTAATAACCGAATTTAATTCGATATAAATGTAGGTGAATTAATGAAACGGGGGGTTGAGGGGGGCGGTAGCCCCCCTCACACAGAACTAATTATCATATAAAACTCTTCAGAAGCCTAATATGAATTGTTTAACACAGGTTTACATAACAGTACTCGTTATCTTACCTTTTAATCTGCAAGCTGTATTTATAGTATTAAATTTCAGGGTAAGAGAAAGTCGTGTGAGTGACACACCAGATTATTTTCTGTTATGGCGCTTCCAAACAGACTGAATTTATGGTGGATGGTGCACCTGTACATGCATTTTCCCCCAGTAATATGACAACTCTCTACATCCACTGTGGTAGTAAATAGATGCTACGTGCCATCTAGCCCTTTATGCCAACTAATCCCAGTCTCTCCTCATACTATACACATATTTGAAATTTTGTTAATAGTGAAATATTCTGCATGAAGTGATATTTATATACCTCGTTAGATATTATATATATATATATATATATATATAAAAAAATTTATTATTTAGATTTTTTAACATCAAAATATGTCAAAATATGTCATATACTGTCTCAGCAAATACTTTTGAAATACGAAAATAATTTTTAGTATCATCATTATTTTATTTTAAATATAATTTATCAATTTAAAATCACAGCGGCGAATTAAGATTTTTTAATTTAATTTTAATTTATTTATTCATTTATTTTTATTTTTATTTTTTGAATTTATAAAAAAAGTAGTTTAAAATAGAGAGGTAAATAAGAAAATTTTTATGATTTACTAATATTAAGAATAAATAAAATAAAAGAATAAATGTCATACTCAAAAGTGTCTATTAGAAATTGTTTACACTAAAAGAGTTCTTTTTAATAGTTTTTTAAAGAAATTTTTTCAAAAAACTTTAGACTGATGTTTTAAAAAAATAATTATTTATTCCCTAAGTAATACTTAGTTATTAAAGTTATTATTCCATTTTGTGATATTTATTTATTCTTTTGTAACTGTTTTATGTATTTCTTTTTTTAATAATAGTAATATGAGAATAATATATAGATTTTTTTTTTTTTTTTTTTTTGAGTAAAAAGAAATTTATATTAATATATTAACAAATCCCCAAAAGAAATCATTCTATTTTTCAATCTTTCACTAAAAACTAATATTTATTTTAGTCCTGGGAGTGTTATTGTTATCTTTTTTTTTAAGTATGTCGTTAAATCTCTCTTGAGTTTAAAAAAGAAAAAAAAAAAAAAAAAAAAAAAGATCGTCGATCACCAGTACAATTTTTTCATTATTTCATAAACTATTAATTTAAACTGTTATATTCATAATGCCAAGCGACTTCGCTTATACAGATACAGATATAAACAATTTAATCATTTAAAAATAAAGAAAGAAAGAAGAGAAAGAAAACCATTACAAATTAGGCAGAGAATTAGCGTAAAAGGTCCCTAATTACAATATAGATCATTGAAAAAAAAAAAAAAATAAAGAAATGAACAGAAAAAGTAATTGAAAACGAAATCTCGTGAGACATGTAAATTATCGTCGAAAGAACTATGTATAATTAGGGGGAAATAGAAAAATTCAAAACGCTTCTTATATATACGTGAGATAAAAAGAAATAATATTATAGTTTTAAAAAATTAAAGAACACGCTTTTATAGAAATGTGAACTAAAATCACAAAATATCTATCTTTGTATTAAAATGGAGGGTAAGAGAAAATCGTGGGAGTGACACACCATAATATTTACATACATTTAAATCTTTAATTAAATTAATTCAGAATTAAACAAAAACCATTTTTAAAAAATCTTCCCTGACGGGGCTCGAACGCTAAACCTTTAGATTTGTAGAGCGGGGCTTTACCTCACAGCCACAACGTAGGGAAAGTCTTTTTTTTTTACAATATAGATTTTTTGTTTGCTACCAGAGCGGTTACAAACATACAAACATACATACAGGTGAAGCTAACAAAAGCATGTTAATAAATAAAACCTCTCAAAAGAAGTTGTTGCATTTTTGTTGATAGAGAAAAGGGAGAGGACAGTTTATTAAACAAAATGCCGCTCCATGTGCATGCTGGAGCAACACCGCCTGTCTGTAGCCTTCTACAAAAAGTGTTGGCTAGGGAAATAGTATTCTCAGAAACAAGAAGCTTTCAAACATACATACAAACATACGTACAGGTGAAGCTAATAAAAGCGTGTTAGAAAAAAATCTGAAAATTTTCAAGCTTGCAAAGGGTAAAATAATGAAAAACTAAAATTACAATTTATTAAAAAAGAAAAAAATATATAAAACACAAAACATACACACACACACACACATACACACACAAAAGCAACAAACACACACATATACGTGTGTGCGTGTTTGTTGCATGGCCGAAATGAAAATTTCCATAGTGATACCTATAACGTAATTTAAGTAGTATTCTTTATATTTACATCAAATAAAGACCAATTAATTCAGACGCTTTTAAAGTGTAGCTTTGTATAACTTCTCTATATTCTATATTCATCAAACAGTGTCTCAAATTTGGTAAATTTAAAGAACCGTAATCATACGATTGAAAATGTAATTATTAACATTTTCGCTAGTAACCTATAAAGTACAACAATATCTTATGTGTCTCTGCATACAAAATATGTATGTTGTGCATGACTTATTATACAAAAAGCGTAATTTTGTACATCTTGAAAACACATGTGAGTTTCATTATATTAATTGCAATATAAGGATGTTAATATGTGGTTTTAAATCTTCATCCACAGCCTGTAATGTATTGGAATTATTCTGCGTATTTTTTCACACGAATTATTAGTTATATATCAGTGTTGGGCATAATTGATTAAAAAGTAATTGAATTACAATTGAATTACAATTAAATTACAATTATTTTACTGTCAATCGATTAATAAGTAATTGATTACAAATAATTTTAATTACTTATTCAATAAATTGAATTACATATTCAGTTTATTTGTAATCAATAACTTACTTGTGATCAATTACTTAGTTACTTTTTGTTCATCGATTGATAGTAAAATAATTATAATTTAATTGTAATTTAATTGTAATTCAATTACTTTTAATCAATTATGCCCAACACTGTTATATATATACTATTTTTAATAAGGTACATACTATAGTAAATCTGAATAACATATAGAAATTTTGAGGCATTCGAATAATATTTATGAGAGCTAGAGTATAAAGATAGGAACCCTATAAAGACAAGGAGAGATATATAGACGAGTAAAAGCTCGGTATTCTAAATGTGTATCATATAGGGATGCTACACTAAACTCTTCGTTGAGATCAAGCAAATCGTTCGTGTACAGGAACATTCAAAAAAATTCAATTATATTATGTCTATGGGGAATATTCTGGTAAGTACAATGTAACATCTAACGGGTGCCTTAATTAAAATGGAATGAATATATTTTTTCGTATGCAAAAAAGCATGTTTTTTGTAGATTGGGTTATGGAAATTATTCATCATTCGTTTACAGGGCTATTCGAAATATTTGGATATATCGGGACTATACTTGAAAATACCTGGAAGTGTATTTCATTTTGTGTAAGAAGTTTTTCATATAAGACGAAATTTAAGTACACAGTGTGATGTGCATTTAGTTTATAGACATTATACAGGGCTGTCCAAAATTAAGCTAAACGTTCTTTTCTGTTGAATGTAATTGATGGAAATGATTTGTTATATTTTAATATGTGGACGAACATTGCTCAAGAAGGAAAATTAATTTTTTATACAGATACTGTAAACGAAGTAATTTTTTAAGTTATGTTTGATTATATTAGATATTTTTTTTTAATAATATCATGTTTTGAAGTTCCCTGATTAAGAAAGTCCAATTTTTAGCGGTTGACCATAATTTATATCTGTTATCAGCATAACTTAAAGATAAATAACAGCAGTAAATATCAGTTTGGTATTTTGAAGTACTTATTAGGTTGCCGCTTGAAAAATTTGATCAAGATTGGTAAGTTTGAAGATAAATTAATAACAGTCTTTGTTTTTAAATAAATGTACGCACTATAATTGAACACAGGGTTGAGGGGGCGGTAAATCCCTCACAAAGAATTACGTGTTTAATAAAACTGTTTTTAAACCTATTTTAGATTATTTTAAAAGTACATTGAGCTTTTTTATCTTACCTTATTGGTCTTGCGGCTTTATAGTATTGAAAGGCAGGGTAAGAGAAAGTTGTGTGAGTGACACTCCAGATTTTATTAAACAAGGAAAAAATTAAAATTGGAAAAAAAATAAATTGCCAATAGGAATATCACTTAAAAGAAAATAAAATAAAAAAACTCAATAAAGTCGCAATCCTATGCTTAATATATATATATATATATATAGCAAGTTTTATATGGAGATGAATGGTTTATACTTGCTTTAAAATAAGGGGACTTGGCAACTTTCACTTGATACCACTGAAGTACAGTCGGTAACAAAAGTATCCGAACACTAGCAAAAATTCCTATGTAAAAAAAGTAGAGTTAATACTGTTTTGTTAAATAAATCCTTGTCGAATCCTGTTCTTAGTCAGTCTAAGAACATGATTCGATAAGAATTTATTTAACAAAACAGTATTAACTCTACCTTTTTTATATAGGAATTTTTGCTAGTGTTTGGATACTTTTGTTACCGACTGTAGGTTGAACTCAAAATTAAATTTTTAACTATAATTGAAATTTAAGGCCTTCCATGTCCTTTACTGCCTGATCAAGTATTATCATCGCAGTTATACATACATATGAAATTTCACCTCAATGGACAATATTCGTTTTCTCGGGTTCGAGGCTAAATCATACCCAACATGTGACTTCTGTTTCTCGATTTCCCTATGAATTTCCCTTTAGATAAAAATATTTCCCTACGCAATACAAACATTTCCCAATAAAGCATAAATCAAAAATATTATAATCCTGCATTTTTCCCTGTAATAGTCACGTGTCAAGGGTTTATTACGTAAATCGGATAACGTCCATTGGATAATAGAAGTCAGTTAAAAATCGGAATCAAACTTTTAACTGAAATTCAGGTCCATAAAGCTCTTCAACCTAAATCCGTTACTGCCTAATCGTACTCTATTTGGTGTTATGTATGTATGCTAACTTTCAACTCAATCGGATGATAGGAAGTGAACTCACTTCCTAATTAAACTAGCTGGCATAGGTGGACTCTGCTCTGTTACCCTTCATATTTGTGTTTTCATAAATTTCTAGTGAAGGACATATTATAATCAAGTTAAGAGAAATGAATTTGACCAAAGCTTGACAGAGTGACAGGATGAAATCCCCGCCTAATAGGCTATTCACCGTTCACTTCGATCTATTTATCTTATTCTAATCTATTAATTTATTTTATCAGGGTCAATTCCGTTGTTTAGTTTTCATGCTGCTATTTCTAACGTAATAATCCTCAAAATTCCTATTTATATGAAATTTTTCAATTTCGCTCTGTTGACAAAATCTTAAATTACGAATAACTTACGAAATTTTCCTATTAGAATATTTGTAGTCAATCATGTTCAAAAAAGTATCATAAATGTTATTTTGAAGTTGTCTGATATATTTATGATCCTTAAAATGGACATTTATGCCCTATTCTACCATGTTAAGTAAATCATAAATTTCAAATAACTTACGAATTTTTTAAATTCGAAAAACCATAGTCTATGATATTCATGCCAGTATCCTAAATAATATTTTAAAAGTAGTTCGACATCGTTACGATGAAAATATCCCTCAAAATTGTCGTTTACGTGAAATTTTTCTCTATTCTGCCATATTAAGAAATTCGTAAATTTCCAATAAATTACGAAATTTTTTATATTGGAAAATTCATAGTCAATATTATTCATGCCAGTGTCCTAAATAATATTTCAAAAGTGGTCTTACAACTTTACGATGAAAATATCCCTCAAAATTGACGTTAATGTGAAATTCTGCCCTATTCTGCCATGTTAAGAAATTTGTAAATTCCAAATAACTTGCGAAACTTTCAAAGTAGCATGTTTATAGTTAATGATGTTCATTGCAAATTCAAAACTGATATTTTAAAACTGTCCTGACATCATTACAGTACAAGTTTTCTACTTAATGGACGTTTAAGTGAAATTTTGCCCTATTCTCCCATGTTAAAAAAATCGTAAATTTCTAATAACTTACGAAGTTTTTTAATTCGAATGTTGTAAATGAATAGGGTTCTTGCCAGTGTCAAAAGTAATATTTTAAAACTGATCTGACTTCTCTGCGACTATTTTTCTTGAGATATCGTGTACACTGTCTAACAAACTCACTAATGGACTAACAAACGAACAGACACCCTACAGACGGACACCATACAAATTTTGTCATTTTCGGATTCCTCATACCTGAAAACGTGTAAAAAAGTCAAAAATCCGAGGTCGAAAATTTTCACGATTACCTAAGTACCCCGCACCTATAGTATGATGGGGAACTAAAATAGAAATCACATTTTTAACTGGTGTAGGGAGCTCAGAGTTTTCCGTTACTCTATTCCAAGTTCCTATAAGCTGCTTCTTTGGCATGTATTAACACCGGTATTATACGTCTGACAGCAAAAGTATCCGAGTACTAGCAATAATCCCTGCCGAAAAAAGTACACTTAATACTGCTTTGTTCAATCTTGTCGAGTCATGTTCTTAGTCAGTCTAAGAACATGATTCGGCAAGGATTTATATAACAAAACAATTTTAACTTTTTTGATATCAGAATTTTGGCTAGTGCTTGGATACTTTTGCTGCCGACTGTACATGTGTGCAAATTTTCAGTTTCATCAGATTATAAGAAGTGAGTTAACATTCTCAATAAAGTTTTTTACGCGAGATTGGGATCCAGGGCCATCAGCCCTCTTTCCTTGATCTGTTACAGCTTGAGCAAGCAGTAGCACCGAATTATATATATGCATATAAATGCATTATATTCCAGCCCCAATCGGATGAAAAGAAATGAATTAAAATTCGCTGGCAAGATTTTTTAACCTGACGGACTCTGCAAACGAAGTTAAATTAAAAATGTGTAAAAACAAACTTGGTTTAAAACATTAATGCTAATTTAAAATGAAAGAATATCTTAAAATATAAAATTATTTTTAAACTTTTACTAAAACTTCCATGTTGTTTATCATGTCTTATTGTTTTAAAAATGCCATTACTCATTACACCGAATTATTATGGGATATACACGATGATTCAGAATTATTGCTCAATAACTCATATTTCTGTCATAAATACGATGACATGCAAGAATCATATAGAAACTTATGGTTTCATGCGCAATCTAGATACGCAAGAGGGTGCTAGAATCACCAGAAAAACTGGCCAGAATGAAACGACGAAAAGCGTATATTGGGCGAATAAGCGCAAGAAAGATTGAGACGCTAAATGAATAGAGCTATAGGTACGTAGGTTGGGTTTAACTTCGCACTAGTACCGAGGTATGGGTAATTGGTGACGGTCTGGGAGGACCCCTAGAGATTGTCTCGAATAGAGAGAGAAAGACGGATATACACCTCGTTTACGTGGTAGCTGATTGCAGTGAATAGCCGTGGCCACCTTGTTTACCAGATCAGTTCTCCTTTTAAATTCTTTTTTTTTTACTTTTTTCTATATTCAATAGAAAAAAGTATTAGATTCGTAAAAACTTTTGACTTTCGGTTTTCGACAGCTTTAGATACTTTGAGAGGTCTAGAAGAGGATTTGATCATTTTTAGAAAATGTCTGCCTTTCCGTGTCTGTGTATGTGAGTGAGACACAAAAATTTTGTGGCGACTGTATCTCCGAAACAACGTCTCAGAATTGTATGTAAATTTATATGTAGATGCACCTTCACCTAAATGAGTGCCTTTCAACTTTTGGTGTTAACCGCTTAAGAGGTGGCGTTACTATACAGCGATTTCCGCAATTTAAGGGAAGGCTATATCTCAGGTTCTATTGCGTATCATCACACAAAATTTGATATGTGAGAAAGCCATTATGAGACAATATGCCGATTTATTCTGGATGCTTATTGGCCAATAGGTGGAGCTGCTATACTGTAAATTTCCTCGGTAACGGGAAGGCTGTATCTCACCATCTATGGCATATAACTGTACGAAACTTGATATATCAGATAACCATTATAGAAACGCATTTTTAAAGATGCTATTTATATACAATAATACTGTCTTTTTTGGATATTTATATTTAGTTTTCACTAAGAGGAAAATCGTTTGCGTTCATCGTGTTAGATAATTTTAATAAATAATAGTTTTAATAAATCATTTGTACTCAGTGAATCTGTATAGAAAGATATAGAAGAAAATCTTTTGGTGGCTACAACATATTTTTTTTTTTTTTTTCAGAATTTGATGAAAATTTTAGTGTGATGTTCTTACATCCTGTAGAATCGGAAATGGATGTAGTGGCATGAATCGTTGCAGCAAGTAGCGTTATTGCCGAAACACCAGGCTTTCTTGCGAATGTTCATCGATCGATACATCGTTGTTGCAAGGCGTGTATTGCAATTGGAGGCTGTAATTCGAACACCTGCTTTAAAAATCTCTTTTAAATAATAATATTACGTAAACCCGTGTTTGTAAAATAAATTATCCTTTATTTGTTACCTGTCTCGCATCTTTCAGTCGCTGGCTTCGTATGGCATGTCGCAATGGATTAAGTTTGCGACCATATATTCCTATATATTTCTCGCTTATTATCGTATTTCTGACGTACATGTAGATTTTTGAGTAATAGTTCTTAGTCACCCTGTACAGTCGGTAACAAAAGTATCCGAACACTAGCAAAAATGCCTATGTAAAAAATGTAGAGTTAATACTGCTTTGTTAAATAAATCCTTGTCGAATCAGGTTCTAAGACTGACTAAGAACATGTTTCTACAAGGATTTATTCAACAAAATAGTATTTAACTCTACCTTTTTTATATAGGAATTTTTGCTAGTGTTCGTATACTTTTGTTACCGACTGTACATATTTTCTTACACAAAGTTAACACATGATTAACTATTTGCCGTCTGTTATGCTCTAAAGCGCTCTAAACAGTCTAAAATTTAGGGGTTCTTTTATTCAACTATCACCAACAATTCCTAAATTTGATAACACTCGAAAGAGGAGAGAAATGGGACAGGCACACGGTTATGTAAAACGTATTAAAAGGATTCCTTAGCGGCCCTCTTCACTTACCGTCGCCGGAAGCCGGAGCCAATGTTGTTCTAGGGGGAAATTTTCTTTACAAATAACTTATTAACTAATACATATTTTTAAATTCTGTTTTCACATTCAGAAAATTAGAAACTGTCAAATTGACGGACCTTTTTTAAAAATGGATTTTTTTTTTTTTTTTTTTAATATTTTATTTTGAAATTGCAAAATGAAAAAATTTCACATATTGAAAATTCGTATTTTGCAGCTTCAAAATAAAAAAATAAAAAAAATAAAAAAATAATTTTTTAAAAAAAGGTCCGTCAATTTAACAGCTGGGAATTTTCAGAATGTGAAAACAGAATTTAAAAATATGGATTAGTTAATAAGTTATTTGTAAAGAAAAATTTCCCATAGAATAACATTAGCTTCGGGTTCCGGCGGCGGTGAGTGAAGAGGGCCCTTATGACTGAATATTTTGAACATCTCATACAATATTTCATTAAATTATAAAAGTATTCATAAACATTAAAATAATTAATTACAGAATAATTTGTTAACATAATTATTAAAGTGTCTTGTTGCTCCCTTTTATAAATAAATATAATATATTTAAATACCCTAGAGAATTAATATACTACTAATCATTTCTAAATATCAGTTTCAAATGTCATTTGACGTTCAAACATTTTCTGCTTTAATTTAATTATAGATTTTCAATAATTACTTGGCAAGGTGCATAATTTTACACTGGGAAGTGCATAATTTGTTTCCAAATTATTACTCAAGCACAATTGATATTTAACGAATTGTTTAGAAACTGGAAATTCTCTTATTTTGAATATACAGTACTGAGATTATATCACACATTTTAATCAATGATCTTTTAATCGAGTTATTAACTAAAAAGCTTAATCTTCATTTAACATCGATTTTTTTTTTTTTTTTTTTTTTTTTTTTTTTGGCATTGTGTTTTATATTAGATTGTTTTTTTTATTCGAATATCTTATATTAACATTAAAACATTGAAATATAACTTACATACAGTAAAATAATTTTGCCAAAAAAGTGGAGTGAGGAACCTTTTTTTACAATTGTATGTAACACAGGTCGAGGATTAAATTTTTTTCTTTAAGATGATTTTTTTTTTATATATATATATTTGGATGCTGATTAAGGAAAAACTATTCAAAAATGTCCATCACCGTACAGTTTTGACAAAAAAAATTGGATTTTTTGTGCTTAAAACACCATTTTTTCAAATCCCATCTAAGAAGGAAACATTCAAAATGTGTCGTCTTGAAAAAATATTGAAAAGAAATATTTATATGTGATTCTACTCTTCCTAAAACACCAGAAAGTGAAAAAATTATTGGCTGAAATGAATTACAGCGACCACAAAAAAATATCAAAATTAAGCATACTTGGCGATTTCACATTGTTAGGCGATTGATTTTGGGTACTTGGCGGAGAAACAAAACACGGTTCTGTTCGTACACGGCAATCTCGGTACTAGCGAACTGAACGCCTAACAGCGCTAAATCGCCAAATATGCTTAATTTTGATAATTTTTTGCGGTCGCTGTAATTCATTTCAGCCGATAATTTTTTCACTTCCTGGTGTTTTATGAAGAGTACAATCACATATACTTTTTCAATATTTTTTGAAGACGACACCTTTTGAATGTTTCCTTGTAAGTTATTTCCCGGAATATTAAGGTGATGTGAATGAAGAACAAGGAGAGGTATTTCATCGAGACTCAAAAGAAATGTAGAGAAGGTATCCGGGACGATAGATTGTTAACGCGTCAGCAGATTATTGTTGGATACTGTATAGAGAATTCCCCCTGCACCCTCAAGCCATGCACACACACACACACAGAAAAAAAAAAAGGAAACGGAGTTTTGATGCAAAGAAAGACACTTTAGCCTATTTTAATGTCTTTTATGTATAAATTGTTTCAAGTTTGATTAGCCTCTGTGTGCTTTTTTTCCGATCTTCGTCCTTATTTTGTGAAAAACTCTTACATGATATTAAGGAAAGACACACATTTCTGAATTCAGCCAATCAAAACACATTAGAGACAACCAAAGCAGTGCAGAAAAAAAAATTGTAAAGTATGATTTCGCAGACCTGTGTAATCCATTGAATTATATATTCTCTCTCGGCCTACTCTTGGCGTGCAGGATCGGGATATGTTGTGAATACCCTAATATTTTCTAAAAAGGGACGGTCCATGTGTCTTGCTTCAATTAACATTCCGCATTCAACGGCTAAGTCATCGTGTATGGCTATCTATAATCATGTCAAAAACCGTGTTACGGAAATCACTAGAACACAAATAAAAATTGCTTTCTCCTTTTAAATATTCTTTACTCGACACAACTACCATTTGTATTCATACACAAGCAACATTTAGCACTTCATAATAAGTTCCTATCAATACAATAAAAGTATTTTACCATTTTTATTTTCTTCTGTATTTAATAGAAGAAAGTATTGGATTTGTAAAAAAATTCGACTACCGGTTTTTGAAAAATTTACACGTTTAGAGATATCCAGAACACGATTTGACCATTTTTAGAAAATGTATGTCTGCCTGTAACAAAATTTTTTGCAACTGTATCTAAGGAACTATTGCACAGAATTATATATAAATTTATATGCAGACGCACCTTGACATAACTTTGTGTCTATTAAAGTTTGGTACAAATCGCTCGCCAGTTACGCTGTTATAATGCAATTTCCGTAGTTTCTGGGAAAGCTATATCTCAGGAACTACTGCAAAAAATTGCGTATAAATTTATAGGTAGATGCACTTATACATAAATTTGTCTATGTCAACTTTTGGTGGCAATCGTTCAACAGTGGCGTTGCTATACGGCGAGTTCCGCAATTTAAGGGAGAGCTATATCTCAGGTTCTATTGAGTATAATCAAACAAAACTAGATATATGAAAAGGCCATTATGAGACATTATGCTGATTGCATTAAATTGAGTGCATACCATTGATAGGTGGCACTTGTATACTACAACTTACCCTGACAACCTAAAGGATATTTTCTGCAGTATAAAAATCCACTTCCGTTGAGTACTTAGCGTAATATCTATTTGGGATGGAAATCCTCTGCATTCATAATGGGTAAAAAAGAAAAAAAAATAACAAATGATTTGTATTGCGGAAATTTGTATAAGAAATGTAAAAGAAAGTTTTGGTCACAACCATAGACCTATTATAAGAGTGGACGGAGCATTTCATTATTAAGGGAATATAAGAGAAGAATCAAAGATGAAACCATATGAATGTTGAAAAAGGTTACCTTTTTTGGCATTTATCGCGTTATTGGCAATTTATTGCTTTGAATATAAATATATATTACTATTATTATTATTATTAAAAGATACAACAAGCAAAACTAGTATAAAATATTACAGCTGCTGAAATTTCTTTTTACCTTGTTATTAACATCTAACAAAGTTCAAAGGCTTTTATAACTTTTGTGTGTTTATACTCGTTTTAACTCTCATAAATAATTATGGACATTTTCGAAATAATATAAGATATAATGTAGTTAAACTAATTCAATTTAGAAAAATAAGTATAGCAATTATAAGCATTTTATAAAAATAATTACTTAAATAGAACGAAGTAATAAAATATTAAAAAGAATCTTACCTGTGAAATAAAATCCTTATTTTACATAACTTCTAGGGTTTTTAAATTACATCTAATTACTATTTCTTGCTATAAAATTCTTTTTAAATAAAAAAAAATCTAACTTTTAAAGTGAAATAAAAATTTAAAAAAGAACTTTCAAAGAAAAAGGGAAAATATCGTCTGCTTAATAAAAAGCAGAGTTTAGAGAATGGCGAGTAAATTTCAATATTGGTCAGTTTGGCTTCCTGTAGATCAACATTCACATGACCTTTTTATGTGTTATCTTTGCCGCTAAAAAAAGTTGTCATTGTCCCGTCCACTCTTATAATAGGTCTATGGTCACAACATACCAGTTTTACTTTTTTACAACAATGAAATATTACTTAAATAAAAATAAATATGTATTAATTTAGTCTTTATTTACAAAATATTTTTAATGTAGACATAGGATAATTGCACATTTTATAAGACTTTTAACAATTTGAATAATAAGTCTAAAGTGTTTAAACTGAACATTATTCCATCTCTTCGATCGCTTGATACTTTATGATTTCAATAATAGTTTCAAATGAAAATTCCTTCATGCTTGATTGAATTGATAAATTTAAATATTTGTAATTTAGGAACCAATTTTACATTTTAAATACGGGATACGGACTACGTATGGAAATTTTGTCAGTAAATTGTTCTACAAAGTTGTCAGAACAGTTAGTAACGTGTCATATATATTGCAAAATACTTCTCTATTTTCCTAATTAGTGAGACAGATAATAGAGTTATATACTATATTAGTGAAATTGTTCTAGAGTTGCCTACAATGAATATTAGTTTTCTAACACACTAGTAAATTCAATTCTACTCAATATGTTATAATTGCAATTTATGATTTCACTCTAAGGTTTTATAATATTCATTTTAGTTAAAAACAAATTATTTATTTATAATTTATAATTATAAAAAAAAAAAAAAAAAAAAAAAAAACAGAAAATTGTTCCCGCGGAAGTTATTTTAAATCGACAAATTTTGTCAATTCATTTTCTATCAGAAAAAAAAATGCATTTGCATGAATAAATGATGTATGAACATGCAATCTGTTGTTTCTTTTTGATTACACGAATTGCAACAAAAGTATTATAATCATGAAAAAAAAAAAGACTACGAGATGTAAGTATTTTTTGCAATATCTGATTTCTCTGTAAGATTTCATATATTCATTTTAGTTAAAAACACATTATTTATTTATATTTTATAATTTATAATTATCAATAAAAAATTACAAAAAATTGTTTCTGCGAAAGTTATTTTAAATCGACAAATTTGTTAAATTCGTTTTCTATGAGAAAACTAGTTGCCATAGGTGGACTCTGCTCAGTTCCCCATCATATTTATGTTCTCATAAATTTCTAGTGCGAGACATATTATAATCATGTTAAAAGAAATGAATATGACCAAAGCTTGATACAGTGACAGAACGAAATCCCCGCCTAATAGGCTATCCACCGTTCACTTCGATATATTTATCTCATTCTAATCTATTAATTTATTTTATCTGGGTCAATTCCGTTGTTTAGTTTTCATGCTACTATTTCCAATGCAATAATCTTCAAAATTTAGATTTATATGAAAAAATTACAATTTCGCTATGTTGATAAAATCGTAAATTACGAATTATTTACGAAAATTTCCTATTAGAATATTTGTATTCAATCATGTTCAAACAAATATCATAAATGTAATTTTGAAGTTGTCTAATGTATTTATGATCCTCAAAATGGAAGTTTATGCTTAATTTTGCCATATTCTGACATGTTAAGTAAAGGGTAAATTCCAAATAACTTACGAATTTTTTTAAATTGAAAAAATCATTGTCTATGATATTCATTCCAGTATCCTAAATAATATTTCGAAAGTGGTTTGACATCTTTACGATGAAAATATCCTTCAAGATTGACGTTTATGTGAGATTTTGCTCTATTCTGTCATGTTAAGAAATTCGTAAATTTCCAATAACTTACGAAATTTTAATATTCGAAAATTCATAGTCATTAATATTCATGCCAGTGTCCTAAATAATATTTCAAAAGTAGTCTGACATGTTTACGATGAAAATCTCTCTAAAAATTGACGTTTATGTGAAATTTTGCCCTATACTGCCATGTTAAGAAATTCGTAAATTTCTAATAACTTGCGAAATTTTCAAAGTAGCATATTTATAGTTACTGATGTTCATTCCGGCAACAAAACCGATATTTTAAAACTGGTTTGACATTTTCATAGTAAAAAGTTTCCATTTAATGCACGTTTAAGTGAATTTTTGTCCTATTCTCCCATGTTAAGAAAATCGTAAACTTCTCATAACTTACGATTTTTTTTAGTTCGAATGTTGCAAATGAATAGGGTTCTTGCCAGTATCGAAAGTAATATTTTAAAACTGATCTGACCTCTCTGAGATCATTTGTTCGTGAGATATCGTGTTAACAGACTAACAAACTAACGGACTAACACACTGACACACTAACGGACTGACACACTGACACACTAACAGACACCCTACAGACAGACTGACAGACACCATGCAAATTTTGTCATTTTCAGATTCCTCACACCTGAAAACTTATAAAAGAGTCAAAAACCGAGGTCGAAAATTTTCACGATTACCTAAGTTCCCCATACCTATAGTATGATGGGGAACTAAAAATGCATTAGTACGAATAAATAATGTATGAACATGTAGACATTTTTTTCTGTTTGATTGCATGCATTGCAATAAAAGTATTAAAATCATGAAAAAAAAAAAAAAAAAAGACTACGAGATTTAGGTATAGTTAAGTGTTACATGTTAAGTGTATTTTTACAATGATGTATGCGTGTTTGTGTATACCGGGTGTATGCTCAAATCTTGCCCAGCCACCTTAACTTGAAAATAAATTTAGTTTCTGCCCGAAATGGGTTGTATGGCTATAATAATGTCGCTGTGAGGACATTGAACAAATATGGTGGACGTTCGTTCAAAAACCAGTCGATTACCGCAGAATGTAATTTAATTTTACCAGTGTCTGACACTTTTCTTTTACTTAAAATCTCGATAAAACATTTTTATTTATCTTTAGAATGCCTTGTAGAGTGCCATTTAAAAATTTACAGAGCGTAATGGTATCGCATATAACAGCTTGAACAAACATGGCGGTTTGGCTGGCGGGTCAATGTCCAGTCTCTTATTATGTAGGGTCTCTAGAAGTTGATATGATTACAGTGTCATTTAGTGGCAAAAAGTCGAATTAGCGTTCATAAATCGTCAATGATAAGAGATACGGAAAAAATATCAGTTACTAAGGAAGAGAGTGACCTCGATTTAGTACAAATTGACACTTTCGCACAATAATGTTGAGAACAGATGATGCAAAATGCATGTTTGATTGGTCAAAATTTTCCTAATCAAAAACTCCAAACAAATGAAGAAAATATCTTTTTTGACTAAAAACTAGCTGGCACCATAATTCAGTGGTACTGTGTGATTCCCGTTTTTAAGGGCCATGGTTCAAATAATTTTCATTTTTTCTCCTTACGTACAGTCGGTAACAAAAGTATCCGAACACAAGCAAAAATTCCTATATAAAAAAGGTAGAGTTAATACTGTTTTGTTAAATAAATCCTCGTCGAATCATGTTCTTAGACTGACTAAGAACAGGATACAACAAGGATTTATTTAACAAAACAGTATTAACTCTACTTTTTTTCTATAGGAATTTTTGCTAGTGTTCGGATACTTTTGTTACCGACTGTACGCGTTTTTAAACGTCATGGATAAGTTACATTTTTCATCTATGTTGGAAAAACTTACAATTTTGTACGTAATAATAATAATAATAATAATAATAATAATAATAATAAAAGTGTTACAACTCTGCATTTTTGTCAGGTGATCAAAAGAATTTTATAAAAATATTGTATCTTCAATAAAAAAAAAAAAAATGTATTTTTCGAACAGAAAATTTATGTTTTCTAAAACAACAAACAATTACTATAAAATTACATATCAATCTGTGAAAAGACACTTTCTTCTGTAAACTGATAAAACATGTATCAATAGTTACAGATTTTATAGAGTATGTATTTTATTATGTTTTGCATGCAGAAAACATGGTATCAAAACAAAATTCGGAAATGATAAGTAAAAGAATGGAATGTGATTTCGAGGCTGTGAGGTAAAGTAGTTGCCTTCTGAGCGGTCGACCGGAATTCGACCCTCAGCGGTAGGGCAGAAAAATTTTAATTAACACGTTTTTTTTTTTTTTTTTTTTTTTTTTAAATTCCGGGTGAGACTTACGGAAAAAAGTATGTCATGTATATATTGTTCTGTTACTGCGTATATTTTCCATAGTATACGGATATTTTATGGCAACTTCTTGCCAGAAAGATTCTGTAAAATATCAGGATTTTTTAACAGTGTAACATCTGCAGTTCTTTTAAAAGGAAGCATGAATTTATTTACACCCATTGCATCCTATCGGATCGAATTGTTTGAAGCGAATAAAATTATTTCTAAGAAAATTAGTATAGGTACATATTAGAATTTTACTACAGTACACTGTGAAAAAATTCTGCTAAAAAAAAAAAAAAAAAAACAGAAAAGTTCTATAACTTTTCTGCAAGTTTCCTACTGGAGGCAGCATTTCGAATGCTTATAAAGAGAGCTTAAACAGAGGAGTCTCATCATCATCTGGATTCTGTCTTTAAAAGACAAAGTTGGAGATTTTATGTCTCACCAAAACCAACAGCACTAAAACTTACCGTTTGAGGTGCAATCGCCTGCAAGGGTATGACTGTGTCCTTTTTTGTGAAAAACGATAATGACTGACCAATATACTGCATTTTTGAAACATTTTGTCATCAATCAACTAGCGATAGACGATCTACCAGACACGGCGTAGTTTAAACAACATGGGTTCGCCCACTTTCATGATGGAGTTTATCGTTCAACTATTAGGCAATCAAAGAAAAAGGTGAGAACTGGCCTCAGTATTTATCCGATCTCAATCACTACGGTCATCTTCTGTCGAGCACAATGTAGGACATTGTTTACCACAACAATTTATTAACACTTAACAAGCCAGATAGTAGCAGTTAACAAGTTAGACTGTTTGTCAAGTTGTGTCTCCGGTGACACACTACAGAGTAGAGATGGGTGTTATTTCACGTAACGTAATAAGTAATATTATTATTGCATTATAGCCTAGTAGCACGGTAATATATTACTAAAAATATCCTATTAAAAGAATAATATTTTCAACTTTATTTCTGCACGCGAAATAGACGAGGAATTTCTGGCGACAAAACTTATATGATACACCATCATACAAGTAAAAAGCTCGAATTATTCCTTTTATATAATGAGTTTATAAAACACAAAAACAATATTATCAAAACCGGCTACTATCGAAATCCAAATACTACGAAAACTAGTAGTCCAAATCGCATCATGCGGGTAACAAAAAAGTACCGAGTAAAGAATAAAACACCCATCTTTTCGCATCTAACAATCCCCACACCCCGCAAGTTAAATACAGTATCATACACATATGGATAACGAAGAAGTAACAATCCCGCACAAATGTTCTAACTTTGCTCTGCGGCATGTGGACGATAAGATCCATGCTACGCAAGGAACGAGAAACGAGACAAATTCCAAATTACCGATTCGTTACTTCAAGTCTGAAAGAATAATCATATCTCTGTAACGAAATACATGCGGTTTGATACAGATCCGCTTACTCAGTGATATTTTCGATCAGTATTCTCGTTCCTTGTTTATAAAATTTTCGTTGAAAAAATAATACAGCTGAGCTCTCTTGTAGTTTCTAGAATATATTACGGAATATTCCTTGTAAAATATATTAATCAAAATAATTTTAATAAGCAAGATAATTTTAACATCTACGACAGATGACATCGTGCTGATATTAACCCCTTAACGCGCGGCGTCCTCGCTACGAGGACGCAAAATTTAAGATCCAGCTGCAAAAATTCATCCCGGAAATTTTTTAGCTAAAATTTTCGTTTATAACATATCAGAAAAGGCCGGTTTTTTTAACCTTAAAGTTTAAAATTTCTTTTAGTTTAATTTAGTTCATGAATTCCGGTGGCAGTATAATTTAAATGATCCGAATTGTCTTGCGCCGCAAAGGGATAACTTGGAAATGATTTTATTTGGTGTTGATTATTTTTCATGGGATAATAAAACCTTTTCGGAAAAGAAATACTTTGATATCACGGTTTAACGAAAAATTGTTGTCAGGATGTTAATTTAAGCAGCTAGCATGAGGTAATGGGTAATTATTAGATGTTGACTAGCGAGCTTCGCCCGCTAGCGGGTCAGTATTTTCAAATGAATCACTAAAATTAATGAATCACTAACAGTAACTTTTAGTGTTAAGAAAAGAAATAAAAAAAAAATCATTTCTGATTGGGTAAAAAGTCGGCCCGGGTCCCCACTGCCTTCGGCAGCGCAGCCCCGTGCGCGCTGCGCGCGCTTATTCCTTCCCTGACCCTTCGTGCCCCCCCTCAAAAAAAAAATTCTGATCGGGTAAAAACTCACACCGGGTCCCCACTGCCTTCGGGAGCGCCTACCCATGCGCGATGCGCGCGCACGAGTAAAGGTATACGTGCGCTGCACGCACATATTCCTTCTCAAATCAAATTTTTATTTTTACGAAAAGAAAATTAAAAAAATCATTTCTCATCGGGTACAAAGTCGTACCGGGTCCTCACTGCCAACGTCAGCGTAGTCCCGTGCGCGCTGTTCGCATTTAAGTTAAGGAATAAACGCGCTGCGCGCGCGTATTAATTCCCTGACCCTTCGTGCCCCCTAAAAAAATCATATCTGATCGTGTAAAAACTCGCACCGTGTCCCCACTGTCTTCGGCAGCGCAGACCCATGCGCGCTGCGCGCGCACGTGTGTAGGTATACGCGCACATATTCCTTCTCAAATCAAATTTTTTCTTAAGAAAAGAAAATGAAAAAAAAAAATCATTTCTCATCGGTTAAAAAGTCGGACCGGGTCCCCACTGCCTTCGGCAGCGCTGTCCCGTGCGCGCGGTGCACGCCTATATCTTCCCCACCCGTTCAGCCCTTCCTAATTAACCTACATATATCAATTTTGAACGGTCTAACTGAATTAGCTGAGATGCAAAAGAAAACCTAATCGGGAGACCTCAAAACGTGCAAATCTGGTTAAAACTTTCGATAATATAAAAAAACTTTAAAATATCTTTCGAATGATGTATTAAAAATAATTTAATCATAATTAGAAATTGAAATATTGAAATTTTAAAATATTACAGTGCCATCTGGCGGTAGAAATTTCTGTAATCTACTGTTTGATTCCAAATCAACAAAGCTATCTAATGATGTATTACTTATGAAATTATTTTAATTAGTAGCTGAGGTACAAAAGAAAACCGATTCAGGAGACCTCAAAACGTGTAAATGAAGCGAAATCTTGAATCCCACTTTCGATAATATAAAAGTACTTTAAAATATCTTTCGAATGATGTATTAAAAATAATTTAATCATAGTTAGAATTTGAAATACGCGTATTAGAATAAAATTTAATTTGCAATTAAATTATACATCTTTTATTTATTCTCGAAACCCGATGAAATTTGAACTGCAACTTCGTCTTGTGATGTTAAAAGTGTGTAGCAAGTTTGAAATAATTTCGAAGAAAATTGAACCTTTTTGAAATTTGTAATTTTTATTTCCAGTACAAAATCAGTAAAGCAGGAAGTAAAATCTATTTATTCTTTCGCCCGGCGCCATGGTAACCGAAATTACGAAATTAATAAAACTCTTGTGATTTGTTGCCACCTTTTTTTCATACTTTAGTTAATTTTAAAAAATCTAATTGTCCTATCGATAAGCCGTTTAAACCATCGGATAAGGAAAAAAAGCCCTTTCCAATGGTATCTTATTTGTAACGATACGACTGATATTTCTAATTTATTTTCCACTTTTTCCGTAAAAATGTCACTTTTTAAGCATTTAATCATGAATTCTGGGTCATTTTTCGGTTGATATGGGTCGACGTTTTAATTAATATCTCTGCTAATTATAGTCGCATCGCTTAGCGAATTATCGCGATGTCGAGATGAAGAAATTCTGCGTCTGTCGACACCGGTTTCGAGGCGCTGCGACCATTAGCGCCGGAGCTTTAGCGGTCACAAGGCATTTCTCACAGACAGACAGACAGACCGAAAGACAGACAGACAGACAGACAGATGCGCACAGATTTTAATAATATAAGGAGATTATTATTTCGTCATGAAGGTGAGGAATGGGATTACACTTGCTAGGTTTGGATTCACTTGCGTATTGGAAACAGATGTTCCTTGAGTGTGATAAGAGAAAGGAAGGAGTGTTTGTTTATATTTTAATTGCTTATAGCAGATGGAATTGAAAATGCGTAATCGCATACCGCATAGGGATAGTGTTCGGGAGCATTTAATTATTGCGGTTTTATCAAGAATATTGTTTGAGTTTAATTAAGAATAATTTGAGAAGAAAATTGAATATTTATTTATTTATTTATTTATTTTTACTGTTTAGCTTTTCTTTTCTTTTCTTTTTTTTTTAATCTGATTTTTTCTTGAGACTATTTTTTAAGATTTAAAATGTGTTAAGAATAGTTAATTATGCTTTTATGTTAAAATTAAGTGTTTGAGAAAATACATCATTTTATGCAATTTTTGCAAGCAAAATTTATATTTTTAAACAAGTGTTTCTAATTTTAAAAAACATATTCAAAGTGACTGTTTGCTAAATATGAGTGAAAAACACCAATTTTCTTGTCAATCTGGAAAGTTCAAGTTCTTCGGAAAATCAAAAGAAATAGTCACTCGGTAGTTTAAAATTTGGGTTGCCTTAAAGATATTTCTTAAAAATGTGTTATTATTATTTAATTGTTTCTTAATTGCATATATGCTTATGAGAATTCTTTTTTTTTTTTTTTTTTTTCAGAAAACAGCTCTCGTGTACATTATTTGAAATATTCTGCTTTCGTGTTTAAAGGAATTGGTTTAATGAACCTTAAGCTTACACGATTGGGACGAACGTTAGTGTAAAACTTTGACTCTACCACTAGTTCATATCAGCGTTTATTTATTTATTTATTTTAATTGAAGAAATTCTAGTGTTAAAAGTGAAGATTACTATACGAAAGCATTGGGACTTAAAAACATGAACCGCATCCACTATGCAGGACATATGTATGTATTGTATACCATCCCGAAAGGATTAAAAAGACATTAGTCGTATATAAACTAAAAAGTAATAGGTTATAAAAATAATATGTTGCAAAAACCTATTATCAAATGTAGTATCACTGTAAAAAAAATAACAATTACCAGCTGCAAGAAACTCTCTGTGATTGGAGAAAATAATTATTTTCTCCTATCACAGAGTGTTTCTTGCAGCTGGTAATAGTTTTTGTTTACAGTGTATGGAACGAAGTAACCTGTTACTGAAAAGTAACTATTCATTCCATCTCTACTACACTGTAAAAAAATAACTATTACCAGCTGCAAGAAACTCTCTGTGATTGGAGAAAATAATTATTTTCTCCAATCACAGAGAGTTTCTTGCAGCTGGTAATAGTTATTATTTTACAGTGTACAGAGTAGCTGTTAATTTCTTTCTTTATTTGTAACATGTGTGCTATGTGAAAAGTGCACATTTTGAATCGCTTTTCATGTGAATGCAACCAGGGCATGCATTAACCACTATGTACAACTTACGTATTGTAATTTCACTTGCATCACCATCTATCGATGTAATTTGGAACTAAAACTTCAAGGTTTCTGTATCAGATACTTACGATTATTTATTTATTTAAATATACCACTAGTTTCATGTTTTTCTATATCATCGTTCCTGTGTTATTTACTTTTACAGTTAGGGATCCTTTGAGGAACACCTTGTTTGTGCATACATTATTTTACGAATGAATGTATGTACGTAAGGAAGGATCCCTTGAGGAACACCTTATATGTGCAGACATTATTTTACGAATCAATGTACGCAAGGAAGGATCCTTTGAGGAACACCTTGTATGTGCAGATATTATTTTACGAATGAATATACGTAAGTAAGTCAAAATTGTTAAAAAAAGACCATGATTTTGATTTGCAGAATGAAAAAGAATTAACACCTAAAAACAAAAAATTATAATGTTTAACAAACAGTATTAAAAATAGATTTAAAAAATATAAGAAATGTAATACATAATTTCAGAGGCAAATTTCCTCCCTAAATTTTCCCTTGCCACAAATGTTCATGTTTTAGAATTTTCTAACTCTGTAGCCCATCAGAAGATATTTAAAAGTTAAAATAATCCCCTCCCACACACACACACTAAAAATAAATTTTATAGTCATAAAATTACCGAAAAGTGATAAAAATAGGGGGCCGTTACTAAAAAACGGTGGTTGATAAGGCAAAATGGGCATCATATTCGGAATCAGGAGGTCGTTTTACTTAAGAATCTGCAAAAATGGTGCAAGGAGCAATTTTCACGCCGAGCAGTGTAATCTAAAACAATGGTCAAATTGTTGTAATAAATAGACAATAATGAAAAAAAAAAGTTTATTTAATATTTAACTGTTTCTTTTTTATCGAAATGGTAGAATTAGGGTAATGAAATGCAATTTAAATTTAATTTTTTTTATGAAAATGAACTTCAGTGCAAATTTATGAAAATCTTCCCTAATTTATTTGTCAAAGGAATAATACCTAAATAACACAAATTTATTACTTTTTTTTCTAATTCTAGTTTAAATCGTTTAACATCGACCTTTTAAAATAATATCATTATCTTTAACACGGGGTATGTATATACAGGGTAATATGTATATACAGGGCTGCCACAGGTGACTTTTTTTTATGATTTTTCGTACCACTATTTCCAAAAAATAAAATTTATAATGTATTTTCGTAGCTAAATCTGCACTTTGCCGGCATAAATTTATTATAAATTTTATATTATGGGAAATGTAGTACGAAAATAATAATGAAAAGTCGTCTGTGGCTGCCCTGCATCTACCATATTGCCGAAACGAAAATCTGAATATTCCTACATGCAAAACAAACGATATGCTTAATTTAATCCTATTTCATTATTTACCTTTTCTTTTTTAATTTATTCGTTTAAAATCAAGGATAAACTTTTATTTCACTTTTCTCAGTATATTAATGCAGTTGTGCCGTCATATTTCATGTTAAATTAAACTTTTTTTTTTCTTTTTTCTTTTTACTATTTCGAAACATGAATAAAATTTTGTTTTCTTTATTTAAATGCACTAATTGATAGACACTAATTTTTGATAGATACTAATATAATTAATTTAATTAACTTATGCTAATAATTGATAGATACTAATTTTCGAGCATCTATGATATCATTTAAAAGTGAAACTAAAGTTCTTATTATCAAGATAATAATACTGACGTAAATCCCATTGAACTTATTCACTATATTTTAAAATCATTCTAAGCCATTCTAAACTTAAGATTTTCTTAATAGAACAGAAAATCATAAAATTTGTCAAAACGTACATTATTAGTATAATCCTTATCTAAAAAAATAAATAAATAAATAAAAAATCTAATTATAAAAATTCATTTATGATATTTACATGAATAATACTGAATATTAATATTCTACTTATCAAAATTCGTACGTTTATTGAAATTAAAGATTTTTCACAAGTTGACAATTTTAAATAATTTAATTGTACGAGGCTTAGAATAATAAGGACATATTCTGTTGAAATGAGTTTGACTTCTAGAAATGTATCAACATAGAGTATCCTAACGTATTATTAATTTTATTGCAGTACTCCATTATAATTGTTATTTCAATTAAACTTATCCTATCAAATGCACATGTGTTTACTTTACGCTGTTGAAAATAATAGTTCTAATAAACGGTGCCAATTAGACAAACTTATCTGCAACTAATATTTTAGTGCTGAGTTTCTCAATTTTAGTGGTGCCTAATACTAAAATTATACTACTAAAGTGGTATAACATAGCGCACCAAATTAAAAAATATAAGCGCCAGCTAAAAAAATTTCTGCTGAAACGTAAGAATTTATTAATTTCTCCTTGAAGAAAATGGTCATGTAATCAATGCCGAAATGTTTATATTCCACGTAATATATTTCAAGTATATCCATTGGGAGAGCTTTTTAAATGATTTTACGCACATGAAACAAAGATTTTCCAGATTACAGTGATTCAAAATTCACAAATAAAAAGAAATGCAGGTTGTCATTTTTTTTGCTTTATATTAATCACACAAATAAAATATATTTACACTATAGAATATATATTTACAAGAAGTAAACTAGAGGCTTTCATTTGGAGCACATTGAAATAATCAATAAACAAGACTATCGGCTTTTAGCCTGCCAAGATTAACACATATGGGAATATACATCCATTTCGGGAGTAAAACGCAATAACCGTTAAAAACGGTCATGCTGGTTTTCAAGAGAAAACTTTACACTTCCATCTTCTGTCGAATGCAAGTCACTTCTGCTGAATTTTCAGTTTCCATGTGGTTAACAAAAAACCTCATAAAAATAAAATAAGTATACGAGTCATAATTACTTCTCTGGCATCTGGAAGCAATAATTGATACCAGTTGCTCAAGCAGGAGGTTCCAGGGGGAATTAAATGTGCATGATGAAATCAATATAATATATTACTCATTATAAATTTCCTAAACAATCATTAAAAGTGAAATATTAAAGTATTAGATTGAACTCTTCATGAAAATTGACAGACATGCACAAAATATCATTATTAATTAAGCTGCAGATGAAAGCAATTTCATATAATTGGTAGACTTAATAAATCCTTCATAAAACTAATTAGACGAATAAAATAATTTATAACACTCCTATACTGAAAAGAAGAAAGGGGGATAACTTAACACATTGTTTGCGGAAACAAGTAAACTCGTCATTTGAAAATCTGTAACTCCTCCAGTGGGCGTTTCTTTCGCGATTTGTATATTAATTATTACTTAAGAATATACCCAACATTCATATTTGTACAATTAAATATACTATGCATACAAATACTTTGATTTAAAACAATATAATTATAATGTACATCCATTTGTAATATAACTATGAATATAGAAAATTTACTCTGAAATATTGTAACTTGGGATAATAACGCCCACAGGTGGACCTTACTGTTAAAAAAACAAAAGCATGCCGTCTCGAAAGTGTTAAGTAATCTCGAATTAACGCCCTCTTTTGTCTGTCAGGTGGTACAGTTCTTCCTGATCTGGGTAAAAATGTCTTTTTATCACTTTTGAACTGCACAATGAGGAATTTGCACACATGGGGGATTTGAACAAAATCCTATTTTTCTGGTAGTTTTAGGCCCATAAATTTTAAAAAGTTTATTAAAAGTGCAAAAAAAGTTCTCATTAATTAAAAAATAACTTTAAAATTAACCAAAAATTACGGGACTTCAAAACGCTGCCTGACGTCACACTTTATGATGCTTCAATGTTTACATTTTGCTAGCCTAGTTAGCAAGCAGCAATTCCTTTTAACTTCCGCAATTATCATTCGTTTATGTGATTTCTGAGCATTTCTTTTTCATCTTGTAATCATTTAATATCATTATCATCATTTTCCATTATCGTTATTTTCAATTGTTTTCTTTTCATGGCGGTTGTCCAATGTTTTCGTTTTATAGGATCCTGTGGAACGTTAAAGAATAATATTTGAAAAGCATTAGCAGTTGTATTTGTGCAGAGTGGTACAATACAATATTTATACTACGATTTTTTAATATCCATCGTTACCATAAAATACAAAACCTATTTCACTGATTCAAGAAGCAAAGCAAAGCACGAAATCGAATGTAAACAATGATTATAGTCAGTGTAACCACGTTTCCTACGCCTAGCAGTGAGGACGAGTCGAAAATCTTGAAGGGTTTCCATGTTGGCCAACAGGTTTGAATTTAGTAAGCATCCACTCATTCGGTATTCCCTTATCGCTTATTTCCTCTCAACGAAAAGCTTGTCTCCCCTATTTTACTAGTGGACTCGTTGAACCCGCACTTGCGCAGAGGCTTCCATGGTCGCAAGAAATGTAGTTAAAGAGTACTCCCGTTTGTTGTCATAAAGAGAGACGTCATGCACGATGTCTTGTACTGCGTTTTCTCCCTAGAGTGCGATGTTAAAATTGTAATAAATCAATAATTAGATTTCAAATAAAGAAAATGTATGTATTTATTTTCTTACCTTTTCATTTTCTATTATATAAGAATAAAATCAGAAAACGTACAAATTCCTCATTGCAGATTATCAGTTGACAAAGGCACGCATAATGTAGCTCTGATATCGCGCTGAGATTTACAACCTTCAAATTGGCCAAAAATACATCCTCGAGAATCTTCACAACTCCCGTTTTTATATTTTTAAAAATTCATTACGTTTTTATGGTGTCTATTTACTTGTGACACAGTAATGTATATATATAGATATGTGTGTGTATATATATAATACGTTAATTGTAATTAGAGGATATATTTTAAACTTATTAAAATGGATTAAATGCGAGATTTGATTCTAATTTCATAAAAATTATATTTATTTAAAAAATCCAAATTGCTATATTTAGTTCAAAATGTTTATTTGTAACTTTCATTCAATACATAAATTCTTTCCAGTTTTCCGATTATCAATGCATTATTCATACAACTTCTTGACGCTTTTATATACAATGTTTCAATTTTATGCAAAATATTTTACTTGTGAATAAAATTTTCTCTTTGAAGATTGTGTTATTTAAGCGCTTATCAGTTAAAAAGTCTCAAAGAAAGTTTTTCACAAATTACTTTTTTAACACGTATGGATATGTGATTTATGATATTCGGTTAAACTCTAACATTGAAGATATTTTGAAAAAAAAAATTCTTATCTTAAAAAGAAAAAAGAAAAAAAAAAAAAAATATATATATATACTAGCAGACCCGGCCACGCGTTGCTGTGACTAAGTTATACGTTGAATTATACGGCTGTAAACTATTTAGTACAGTTAAATTATTATTTACGAACAAAGACGAAAACGTTGTAGCCGATGTAAAAACCCACAGGGTTGAGATTTGAAACTTAGGTCAAAATTTGGAAGCGATTGATAAAAATTTTCGTAGTGTTGATATTAAGCACAAATTAATTTTATTGTAGGGTCCTATAAATTTTAATGGCGAAGTGATATGTATTATTTCTAATGCTACTTTGGATAAAATTGCTAAAATGACTAATATATAAATTAAATTCTATTAAAATTCTATTAAAATAAAAGTATAAACGAAACAGACGATTTTAAAATCAATTTTTATGGAGGAGTGAAATATAATATATGCTATAATGGATAGTTTTACTATAAAATGACCTCATCATTTTAAATATTTTAAAGAGGGCAACAGCTAAACCAGAAAAATAAGTAAATTTGATAAATATTTTAAAACTTTAAAATTGGAAATCTTATGAAATATTGGACATTTAAAGTAAATACATGTATCATTTTAAATACAAAAAGATTTTGGAAAAGTTTAGTGTATTTTAACGAAGTGATGAGAAGTTTTTGAGTATGTTAAAATTTTAATAGTAAATTCAAGTCAATAAAGATGGGAAACATTGAGGATTAAGATAAGAATAATTATAAGATTAAAAAAAAAAAAAAAAAAAAAAAAACGTTTTATATACCATGCTTTTAAATTTTAATATACTAATAATATACAAATTAAAAGGAAAATGATAAATATTCTATCATAGTTTGAAGTCAAATTTGTTTTCAAATGTCTAAATAAAGTATCTGATGTAAGATACTAATATTTTGCAGCGGAATAGATTTCATTTCTGTCATCCTTGGCGAAAAAAAAAGAATATCGCCAAATTATCTGGCGAAAATATTTAATTCCTTTCAAAAATCATGGTTATTTTAACAACTTATATTAAAAGAGTAATGAATAATATGAAACAATATTTCGTACAATACATATTACATGTCATACATACGTACAATGAATAATACATATTACATTTCGTACAATGCATACATCTGGCATGTATATTTTCGTGTTACGCTTTTGATCGCCAAATAATAATAATAATAATAAAAAAAGCCAAGGGCGACAGAGTTTAAAAATTTAAAATTAAAATTTTGTCAATTTGACAGCAAAATATATCAATCTAACACCCGCGATAACTAATACATATCTATACCCAAATATAAGGATTAAAATCGGGAAATAAATTTCCTCGATTTTTAATAATTTCTTACAAAAAATCCAGTGGGCAATTAACATAGGAAATCTTTTTCTTGGCTGCACAGACGGTCAGTGAGTCACACTTTCGCTTGCGTATAGAACTCATAGATATAGTATAGCATATATAGAATAGAGTGATCATTGGGGAGAAAAAAGTTATTCCTTTTCATTTGGGAAAAGACGACGTTTTTACCAAAATATGGCCGTCTTTCCCCGAGTGAATACACACGGGAATACATACTAATATGTTAGCAAATAAAATTTATGAATAATTTATTTGCTAAAGGGGAATGGAAGACTCCAGATACAGTTTCAAATTCATATTTCTTTCTTTCTTTTCTTTTTCTTTTTCTTTTTTTTTTTTTTTTTCAATACCACTTAATGGCTGTTTCCAAAGCTTTTATTTTTTATCTTTTCTCGGCATCAAAAATCTTTCTACGATAACATGGGGATGAGAGATCTATATATATTACTATATCTATGATAGAACTACATTAGCACTTTATCAATGTGTATAAAATCTTTAAATTGATTATGACGTCAATTTTCGTGAGATGCATAATTTAACTTTTTATAATTTTTTAACGTTCACGTTTGATTAAATGTATTTATTTTTATGTCGAAAGAAAATGAACTCGTATTTTTTTTTTTTTTTTTGGCAACAATTAAATTAATGGAACTCACAGATATTTTGGAGCAACTTTAATAAAGGTCTATAATTAACAAATGATTGCAATAAAACAATATTGTGACAATAAATTGAGATAAAAACTATCCTATCTCTCAAGTTGGATCAAACTGCACACAGTGTGCAAAATTTCATCAAAATCAGTTCCTTAGTTTAGGAGTTTACCCCGGACAAACATCGTGACACGTAATTTATATATATATACAGATTAAATTATAAAGTTTTGATCAATGAAGCACAAATAAGTAAAAAACAGGATTAATTTCACTGTATTATCTTCATTATAATATGAATTCAATTTACACTTCAGTCTAAGTAACACGTGGCCGGCTATGCTAACACCAAAAATTTAAAAAGTGGAAATAATTGAATTATACGAAATTTATTAATAGGTTAAAAAGTTGAAGATTCTTTGTGTAGATGGCAGCACCAAATATATTTCAGCTTTCATTTCAACCCAGTCGAAAGGTATCGACATCTGTTAGAATCATTTGGAGTTAACAGATAATTGTGACTGTCAAATAATAACAGACAAATAATTAGCAATAAATTAAAATTGCGACTATAATTTGAGATTTAAACTATCCTATCTCTCAAGTTGGATCGAACTGCACATGGTGTGCGAATTTTATTATAATCGGTTAAGTGGTTTAGGAGTCCATTGAGGACAAACATTGTGACACGAGATTTATATATATTAAGATATATATATATATGTGTGTGTGTGTGTGTGTGTGTGTGTGTGTGCGTTTCTTAAAAAAAAAGTATGTTGTGACCACCACAAGACTTTCTTTCATATTTTCCAACACAAATTCACTAAGTGTAAATAATTGTGTAGAACTGTTATTTATTAAAACTATTATTCATTAAAATTGTCTAACATGATGAATGCAAGCGATTTTTAACTTAGAGAAAACTAACACTAAATATCCAAAAAAGACAGTATTATTGTCTATAAATAAAATCTTAAAATATTCGTTTCTATAATGGTTATCTGATATAGCAAGTTTCGTCGAGTTATATGCCATAGAAGTTGAGATACAGCGTTCCCGTTATCGAAGAAATTTGCAGTATAGCAGCTCTACCTATTGGCCAATAAGCATCCAGAATAAATCGGCATATTGTCTCATAATGGTTTCTCACATATCAAATTTTATATGATGATACGCAATAGAACCTGATGTACAGCCTTCCTATAAATTGCGGAAATCACTGCATAGCAACGCCACCTATTAAGCGGTTAACACTAAAAGTTGATAGGCACTCATTTAGAACAAGGTGCATCTACATATAAATTTACATACAATTCTCTGCAGTAGTTCCTGAGATATAGCGTTCTCTTAAATTGTGGAAATCGCTGCATAGCAGCGCCCCCTGTAAGCCGTTAAGCATTGAAATTGAATCAGCATAATGTCTCATAACGACCTTCTCACGTATGAAGTTTTGTTTAATAATATGCAATAGAAACTGAGATATAGCCGCCCCTTAAATTGCGGAAATCTCTGAATAGCAGCGTCATCTGCTGAGCTGTCGACACCAAAAGTTGATAGGCACTAATTTAGGTCAAGGTGCATCTACATATAAATTTATATACAATTCTTAGCAGTAGTTCCGGAGATGCAGTCGCTAAAAGTTTTTGTCTCACACACACAGAGAGAGACAGGCGGACAGGCGGACAGACGGACATTTTCTAAAAATGGTCAAATCGTGTTTTAAATCTTTCAAAACGAGTGAATCTGTTAAAAACCGGAAGTCGAAAATTTTTACGAGTCCAATGCTTTCTTCTATTGAATATAAAAGAAAGTTACTTTAAATAAAATATCTGCTTCGTAAATTGCTTTCATAATACTTTTTTTTTTTTTTTTTTACTTTGTACCCTATAGTAAAACAATATTACTAGCGTTAAGAAAATGAAAACAATAATTATGAATAAATAAATAAATAAATAAATAAATAAATGTCATAAAATTTCAAAGGGATTTTTAACAATGGCACATATCTGACTAAATCATATTAAATAATAAAATATAAATTATTTCATAAAATTTAGGAAAAAATAAAACCTACGATTTCATAAATATTTGAGTCAAATATTTCACTGAAAAACTTTTTTTTTTTTAAATATTTGATAGTGTAAATGTTTTATTTTCAAACATTGTTAAGTGCCGCTCAGTATAGATACTGCAGAGAAACAAAATATACTATTTTTGTGAAAAGTAGAAATAAAACTGCTTTTGGATTTCATTTTTCTTAACAAAATATGCGTTGTCGTGAATTTCTTTCTTTCTTTCTTTCTTTTTTTTTTTTTTAAACATAAGTCTTATTTCTCGAAGGGATAAAGTAAGATTAAATTTTAAGGGGAGTTTTATAAAGATTAATCTCAAGGGAAATTTGAAACGGTTGTAAACATTATTTCTGGAAAAAAAAAAAAAAAAAATCCAAAAAGGCTATTTTATACTATTCTATAATTCTCACAAGAGTGCTTTATTAATAGTGGTAAATAGGTGAACAAGTAGTCTGGTAAAATTGTTTTAACAGAAGATTTTTTTTTTTAATTAACAATTAATTATTAGATAGGTAAGTTATTTGATTTCACTAAATTATTTTTAAAATGCTTTTATAAAACGGAAATTTTCGTAAACTTTGAATAACATTTTTCAAAAATATTCTATATTTTTTTAAAATCTATTTTATATAAGCTTAATTCTATAGAAATATTCTCATTGTTTTAATTAGCAACGATTCTCAATTAGCATTAACAACCACGTAATTAATATTTAGTTGAAATGAAATATTTGATATTTTGATATTTGATTCTTATTAATTATATTCGCCTTCTACACTGTGAAAAATTTGGTGTTAGTTTAAACTTTGAACCAAAACTTGGTACTGATGTAGCTAAAACCACCCGATGGTTCAATCTTTTACCATAATTTGGTAACTTTATGTTGACCCAAACATTGGTATTATGTTTTAAATAAAATATAAATAAAAATAAAATTCACAATTCGACTGAGACGGGGATCAAACTGAAGACCTACTTGTCTCAACACAAACATTCTGCACTGTGCCACACTTTGTTGCCTGCTAATTCTATGTTTCGTTGATTTTTTTAAAAGGGGTTAAATTTTCTAGGGTCTAACCTTGGCCCATAGGTGAGTTGTTGCACGAAATTTGAACTTTACCCTGTGTTTTCGATTGCTCTCTTTAATTTAAGTTAGGTTTTGTTTCAATAGGAATTTTACTGATTCACACTTCCCTTGTGAGTGGAAGTAAGATAGCTCCAAGTTTTGGGCAACTTAAATTCAATCGCAACAAGTAGAAAACTTAAAAGTGAGGTTGAAGTATTGCTTATAAGTTTACTCCACGTAGTGTGCAAGATTGAACTGAAATTTGTAATAGTGTATTATGTTGATTTCTTTAGAATTCAACCTAATCTCTCTCTCTCTCTATATATATATATATTGGAAAATTTGTCATCACGATAAATTCCAAAATATTGAACCAAACAGAACCAAAGTTGGACAGCGAACTTATCTTACAGAAATATCTTGGATGAGTCTGTTAACCAGGTTGACCTACCACTTAGTTTTAAAGGAGCGGCCAATTGTAAATTTCATATTCACGTAGTAAAAAACGTTTTTTTAAGACTGGAATTCTTAGATTTTCGTGTAGGAGAGCATGGGGCTAGTTGTAACAGAGGTAAGAAGTAACACGCAATTTACGAAATATTTTATAACATTTTCGATTAGATATTTCCATAAACATAATTCTAATGATGCGCTTTATTAGGTAAGCACAATCAGTGTTCTACAAAAATGGTTAATGAGAGGTTCTGTACGTGTGCTTCATCTTAGCTAGTTATAAAATACATATTTAATATTTTGTGTAAATCGTTATATTTTCTTTATGAATAATAAAATGTCCAAAATCATATGATGGGGCAAGTTGTAACATTTTACAATTTGCCCTTTGTATTTTGATTCATGCAATTAGACATTCTACTTTAAATGTTAATAAGCAAATTATTTACTGTATGCATTTTTTTAACATGACAAACTATAAAATGAAATCAGAAAGAACTTCAAAGGGTCAATATATGTACGATTTGTCTACGGTTGAAATCTTCGAGGAAGGTACTAATATTAGACACCCATCACACGAAAGAAAAATATTGGAAAAATAATTTGAAGAGATAATTAAAAATGATACAAACATAAACAGAAAGGAAAGAGAAAGGAAAAGATTATAGGAAGAAACAAATAAATAAATAAATAAACGAAAGGATAAAAATATAAATAAAATGTTTTAAACTACAGATACAGATTCTGAATTAGAGGAGTGGTCTGTAGAGATGCCTACAACCAGAGCTCGAAGTCTCCGCCCATTTTCAGGAAACTTTCAGAAATGAAAAATTTTTTACTTCTTTGCCACTACTATAATTATACAGAAATATTTTCTGTGTTTTTATATTATAGTGAAGTGATTATTTAATGACGAATTAAAAACCCGAATTAATCACGAATTACAGAATATTGAATAAAAATAGTGATGGAAAGAAGGCAGAAATTTCTCATCAATGAGAGTGTCCTGAAAAAAGGAAGGAGAATGAGGCAGAAGTATGATAGAGTGCTTAATTTGTAAAATGTAGGCTCGCGGTAAATGTATGAGAGGGAACAAAACATTTTTAGTTTCAATTAATTTCAACTCTGAATAAGATTGACTTCTATGTTGATTATATACTTAATTTTCTCTTTATTTTACTATAATCCATTTGATATAATTCATTGTTAGTATACCAATAAGGTTTTAATTTAATATATTTAATATTAGTTATTGATTCCCTTTTCTATTAAATTAATAGATGATTGATAACAAAAACATTTTGAAATATTGTCGTTTCTATTGTTAGTCTTCCCTTCGTATCTGTTATATTTTGCCTCACGTGTGTTAAAATTTGCCGGGGCGAATTGTAACAGACAAATAATTTTGAAAAAAATATTTTTTGTATCAAAATCAACAAAATTAACGATTTTTTTCTTCTTTTTTTAATGAATGATATAGATGAATATGCATGCTATGGGAAACATGAAATATAAACTGAAAAACGTAAATAAATTTCAAAATATATTTAATTTTCTAAAAACTGTAACAACCAGACCCATGCTCCCCTATACATAGACCACATAAGGGTATCAAATTTATTAATGAATTTTACCCGCTAATTTGAAACGAAATGCTGAATTCTTTAAATGAAGGGGGTTACTTGAAAGCAGTCTGCCACTTGAAAATTCTTCATCATGATAACTTTTCAAGTACTGAACTAATTCGAATCAAATTTGGACAGATGACTTATCATACAAATGTCTTGATGTTGCCTCTGGGTAACTTGCTCCACCATTTTGTTTTCAAGTGACGGCCACTTGAAAATTTTTCATCGCGATATAACTTTCGATGTACTGAATCAATTTGAACTGAAGTTGGGCAATGCTTTATTATTCGTATACTAGTAGGCAACGCCCGCTTCGCTGGTCCCTATTTTTAAATGAATCACTCTAATTACTGAATTCTCAAAATTGCATTCATTTTTATCACGTGAAAAGAAAATAGAAACAAAATCAGATTAGGAAAAATGTCGCACCGGGTTCTCACTGCCTTCGGAAAAAATTCCCAAAATGCTCTAACACTTATTTATATTATTTTCCCCTTTCGCCCCCCCTCCCGTCTATCCTAATAATTTTACAAATTCGAAAATATCCGCAATCGATTTGTAGGTATCAAAAACCACTATGCACCAGTTTTGAACTATCTATCTCTATTTATATTTTTTGGCCCCTCCGTTCCCCCCCTTCCCGCACCTCCCAATAATTTAAAAAATTCGAAAATATCCGCAATCGATTTGTAGGTATCGAAAACATCTATGTACCAATTTTGAATGATCTAACTCTATATTACTTTTTTTGCCCCTCCGCCCCCCCCCCCACCTTCCCGGCCCTCCTAATAACTTTACACTTTCGAAAATATCCCCATTCGACTTGCAGGCCTCTAAAACCTATATGTGCCAATTTTGAACGGCCTAACTGTATTTCTATTTGTTTTTGCCCATAGCCCCCCCCTTACCGCTCAACCCCCTTTACCGCCCCACCTAATAATTTTACAACTTCGAAAATATCCGCAATCGATTTGTACGTATCGAAAACCTCTATATACCAATTTTGAACGATCTAACTCTATTTTTATTTTTTGCCCCCCCTCTCCCCCTCCATCTTCCCGGCCCTCCTAATAACTTTATACTTTCGAAAATATCCCCATTCGACTTGCAGGCATCGAAAACCTATCTGTACCAATTTTGAACGGCCTAACTGTATTTCTATTTCTTTTTGCCCATAGCCCCCCCTTACCGCTCCATCCCCCTTACCGCCCCACCTAATAATTTTACAACTTCGAAAATATCCGCAATCGATTTGTACGTATCGAAAACCTCTATATACCAATTTTGAACGATGTAACTCTATTTTTATTTTTTTGCCCCCCCCCTCTCCCCCCCCACCTTCCCGGCCCTCCTAATAACTTTACGCAATCGAAAATATCCTCATTTGACTTGCAGGCCTCTAAAAACCTATCTGTATCAATTTTGAACGCCCTAACTGTATTTCTATATGTTTTTGCACCATAGCCCCCCGCCCCCCCCCCCTGCTGCCCCACCTGGGGGCTGAATTTCTAAAATTCCAGAAATTGTTTTTTAGATATTTGCATTAGCTATATTTTAGAGCAAAAATTTCACGTATATCTATTTTTTTGTTTGAGATATGTAGGATTATGCGAAATCACGTTTTACGCATGTGAAATCACGTTTTGCCCCCCCCCCCCCACCCCCGCCCCTCTTGGGGACCGAATTTGGAAAATTCCAGAAATTGGTTTTTAGACATTTGTATTAGCTATATTTTAAAGCAAAAATTTTACGGATATCTGTTTTTTTATTTGAGATATGAAGGATTATGTGAAATCACGTTTCGCCCTCCCTCCCCCTATTGGGGGGCGAATTTTGTAAAATCGCTTCTTAGTGGATGCCTACGTCATAGAAAGAACATTGTCACGAAATTTCATGCTTCTAGGTCCAGGGGTTTGGTCTGGGCGATGATGAATCACCCCCCCCCCCCTCACTCAGGAAGTGTTCTTTTATATACCTATATAGATTTAGGGTCTGATTAAACTTAATACTAAGGGGAAGCATAAATCCATTTGGGGTCCCTCACTGACTATATAAAAAAGCACCACAAAACTGGCGTTGTAAAAATATTACTTACAAACTTTGAATAAACACTATAAAATGCAATAAACTCGCAACAATTGTTTCGGGTCGAAAAAACACACGATCCTTCATCAGGCGAATAAAGTAAGCATGAGTGCTGCAGTCAAAGCGGCAACGCACAAAAGCGTTTAAAATGAAAAGAAAAACTTTATAAAGTAGAAAGTAAATATAACTACTGTATATAAATATAACTACTGTATAAGTAAATGTAAATATAACGTACACTACAAATACTGTAAATATAACTACTGTATAAGTAAATATAACCAGTAGTTATATTTACTTTCTACTTTATAAAGTTTTTCTTTTCATTTTAAAAGCTTTTGTGCGTTGCCGCTTTGACTGCAGCACTCGTGCTTACTTTATTCGCCTGATGAAGGGTCGTGTGTTTTTTCGACCCGAAACAATTGTTGCAAGTTTATTGCAATTTATGGTGTTTATTCAAAGTTTGTAAGTAATATCCCTCACTGACTACTTGATCGAAAAACGCATACAAACACCTCGAAAAATTTATGAATTTTTCATTTAACTTTGTAGTTAGCTGAAATTGAGGAAAATGTACACAAGTAAATTCGCTTAATCTAAGCACCAAAATGTAAACTAGTGAAAGCCTGTATTCACCTCAATACAGGAATTTATTCCATCATTAGCATATTTTCTATATTATCTAGAAATGATAGTTGTGCAACCAGGTCTATTGTGACTTTTTATAATCAAACGATGTTTTCAGACCACAAGCTTTCAATTAGGAGCCCATTTTTTACTTTTCAAAATTTTACAGGAGAAGCACGTGCTTCTCGTGCCTATTGGGGTATCAGGGCCTGCGTATATTTCGGATAAATTCCATGGGCAACTTACTAACGCATTCTATTTCCAAGTGGCATCTACTTTAATTCCCACTGCCACTTGAAAATTCTTTATCGTCATAATTTTTTAAATACTGAATAAATTCGAAAACATTTTGGACAGAGGAATTATCAAACAAATATCTTGAATAATTTAGTCGGGCACCTTGCTCCACCACTTTGTTTCCATGTTGTGGCTACTTGAAACCAGGCTGAATCTTGAAATTTGTTATCATGATAACTTTTGAAATACTGAATTAATTCGAAACACATTTTGCATAGTGGACTTACTTGTACAAATATCTTGGATTTGTTCACTGAGCATCTTGCTCCGCCATTTTGTTTCTAAGTGGCGGCTACTTGAAAATTTGTCATCACTGTAACTTTTGAAATACTGAATTAATTTGAACCAAATTTGTAAAGTAGACATAGATATGCCTTTGACATGTTCGTTAGACAAATTTATGTGACATGCTGTTTCCAAGTACCAGGCATTTGAAAATTTCAAACGAACATAAAAAAGGTATTTATGAATTGATTTGTTTTAAACGACATATGTACATAGCCCACATCGATATCTCCACCCAGTATATCATCATAAAGAAATCAACCTAATCTTCCGAATGAGACGGAAGAACTTGTATCATTTTACGTTTTTTATAACTTACGTGATGAAAAATTCTATAATTAGAGTTATGGATTAGAAGAATTTGCTCAAGAAATACTCAGAATTCATTCCGGAAACTATGAGTTAAGCTATAAATTTAATAAGGCAAGCTAGTTAGTGCTGATTAATTCCACTTAAGAACAACGTTGTTAGTTATTGGCGATGTCCGTGAAATACCTCTAAATGTGATACAACATTACCATTTTAATACTTCACGGAAGGAATCATTCCCCTATATGGTTA
The DNA here is from genome assembly GCA_963930645.1 of Salticus scenicus. Taxonomy (NCBI): domain Eukaryota; kingdom Metazoa; phylum Arthropoda; class Arachnida; order Araneae; family Salticidae; genus Salticus; species Salticus scenicus. Next base: position 87,791,782 of record OZ005661.1, read on the forward strand.
TCTGACGACCGGCATGCAAAGTCCCCAGTACTTCACAATGAAGAACAGACTAACTAGGTCCTTTCATAAACTAATTGATAGAAGTGTAATCCTCCTGAGTGCTGATCGTCTGCTTGGTGTTCTGTGTTCAAATTATAGTCGAGCAGAACCAACCAGTTCACTGTGGGATCTAATAAAGAAGAAAAAGCAGCATTTATTGACAAATGTATCAGATAAAAAGGAATATCTACAACAAATAAAATTCCCTGTGTTTATGTTTGACCTCACGACAAAAGCAAGACTTGCTTTTGCCTCCAGGGCAGTAGCACGTGTTCTTTTGCACCTGATGAAGAGAGGCTACGTCCTTTCGAAACCGGTTGTGCTGGCTTAAAATTTATGGTTTGTAAAGAAGTTTGAAAATCTAATATTGATTATACACCAGTTTTGAATTTTGTTTTGGTAAGTATTTTAATTATTTGTACCATTAGTAAAGATAAAATTGTAAAAGCATATGGGGATTATTAATCATAAAATGTGATAAAAATGATAATTACGAATATAAATAAATTAGAACAAGAAAAGCCGATATTATTGCAAATTTTGGTTGATAGCAATTTATGCCCATTATGTATAAATATTAGATTAAAATCAACATAAAAAACTAAAAAATAATATGTATTAAAAGATACTGACATTTTTGTAAAAATTCATTCAAAAGTCTTTTATATTTTAAGTGTTTACACTGTTTTTATCTATCCGAAAAAAAAAATCTTAAACAACAAGAAGATGTTAGGTTAAATTATATATTGAACAAATGAAAACCAGAATGTCGACATTTTTGCATATTTCGATGGATAGAAGCGTTACATTGCGCGGAATAGTTTTAGACTGTCAATCGGAAACATCCTAAGAGAATTTCCAGAAAATTTCAAGGGAAAGAATGTGTAGCATGATCAGCATAGAGAAATCTCTCTCTGTCTCACATATTTATTCAGGAGAAAGTGAGAAGCAGAATTGCAGTCTTTCTCTCTCCGGAATTCAAGATATTCTTCGCAAGATGAATATAACTGTCGGAGAATTAAACTCTTCTGGAGAATTTTGCTTTTTTGCAAACAAATTTCACCTCAGTGTGATGCAAAATGCGAAATACTTTAGTCTCGTTTGGAATTGAAAAAGAAATGTTAAAAAATAGTTTTATCCATTTATTTTTATCTTTTAGAAACAATTTTGCAGATTTTATTTATTTACTTTTTCTACTTTCAAGATTGTCTTGATATTCTTCATGGATAAAAGCAACGAGATAAATAAAGGATAAAAGTACTAAAGCTGAAATAAATCGAATGTTGTTGTTTAATTTTCATATGTCATTGCAGTATGTAAACTGAAGCATTTAAAAGCCTCCCCCCCCCCCTGGCATTAGATGGATAGTACTGAGTTACTACCTTTTAAAACTTCATCTGTTGATTTGTTAGCATCCGTTATTTTTTCCTACCACTTTTCTTGAATAATATTTTTTCCCTATTTAATCGTAGCTACATGATAGGGAAAAGCCCTCTACAAAAATTGTGTTGGGATAAAAGGCGTGTTAGTATATACCTTTTATCATAACACAATTTTACAGAATAAATTTTTTTACAGGATAAATTATAAAAATATACAACTCTCATATTATTTATCCGAAGAATAATAATTATCTCTTTAAAGCAACTGTCTGTTGCTATAACTATCTCTATGGCAACTTTATAAAATGATGTCATTTTTACATTACCCAACACGATATATTCTGTACTTTTCACTCATATTAGTTATAAAATATAAATTAGTATTAATATTTTTATTACTTTCTCTTACCCATAAGGTAGAGAAAGTATTATTTTGGGGTCAAATTTTCGAAAGTGAGTTTTTGTTATATTTGCACGTTTTGAGGTCCCCTGAATCCAAAAATCATGTTTTTAGCGAATGATCTCTCTGTGTGTGTGCGTCTGTTATGAGCATATTTCAAAAACAAATTGTAGCAGAAAGTCCAAACTTCGTATTTTAAATGTGTATGACATAGGTATGTTACACTAAACTTTTCGTTAAGATCAAGCAAATGGTTTGCGTACAGGACCACCCAAGAGAATTCAAATACATTACGTCTATGGGAGAAATTGCAGAAAAGTAGAGTTTAACATCTATAGACTGCACTAAACCGAATGAAACGAATATGTATTTTTTAAATGCTTAAAAACATATCTCATGTAGAATATGGTAGAGAAATCATTCACTATTCGTTTACAGGGCTACACAAAAGAACTAGATAAAAAATGCGACAATAGTTGCAAATTGATGGAAGTGTATTTCAGGCTGGTCCATGTATTAATACTATAGGATTATATTTAGGTGCACCATGTGGTCTGTACATAATCTTCGAAAGATATACAGGGCTGCAAATATTTAAGCAATAACATTCTTTTTTGCTGTTAGTGGATGTGCTTTACCATTTGTGATATTTTACCATTTCCAGGAAAGCTGTTCAGGAATTGAAATGAATTCCTCATTAAGATATGGTAAATAATGTATGTTTTTAAGCTAAATATTCATCGCTTGTTTTTTTTTTTATATTTACACGTTTTCAGGCTTTCTGATTACCGAAGTAAAGCTTTTTAACGTTTGATCTGAATCCAAGGAACAGGAACAGTGTATAAACCAATTCTTTAAAATGGTGTGTTAATTTAACACAGAGTTGTAAAACATACACAAAGAAAAATGATGTAAATTCCTTAATGGTGTATTGGTTTCACACAGTATCTCAAAACTTAGTGAGAGGAGCGGGAATCTAAATGGTGAGAGTTAGTCAACATCTGGAGTGGAAACGAAACATGATTCGGGGAAAAAAACTTTCACTAAAAAAAAAAAAAAAAAAAAAAAATTGAGTTAGCTTAAAGTTGAAAGCAGTCGCCAGTTAAAATATATTGATAAATGGTGACCAGGTGACCTTATTTCTCGAGCCCTATTTATAATAATGAATGAAAATATACAAAAGTATGTACAAGCTAACCATATCAATAGTTCGATAAGACTAGAATTTATAACCTCACATTCTCAATCAGCCTCAAGTAGATTTTTCATCATATAGTCTAACAACTATAATTGACAAAATTTAGTAAAGTTTTAAAAAAGAAAGAAAGAAAGAAGAAAAAGTTCAAATTCAAGATTGCCCAGATGACCATATGGTTTGCAAGGTTATGATATTGAGGTGGAATTTAAACAACTAGGCAAAGGAATTCTAAATGCGCCTAAAGTAGAGCACTTTAAAAAATGTTAAATTAAAATTCTGTCCTAAAATTAAACTTTGTTCTAAACAAAGTTTAATTTTGCTCGAGAGGCCTAATTTTTAACTCTATGTTGTGCAACTTCCTCCTTTATTCAAAGTTTTTTTTCTTATCTAAGTCTAACAAAAAGTCTTTTCGTCCTAATTAGTCTTTATTTTACACATTTTAATTGAACTATGCATACGAATAATATATTTTAATTTTATTAAGATTTGCGCCAAGTAAAGTTCTTTAAATTTGGTTTATAGAAATACCCCTCATAGAACGCAATGCTTAGGAATACTTTCGGGTGTCCCTGTATACATACCAGGATGATATTTACTCCATTTTCAATAGGGGACATACGATAGTAGACATGGTTTAGATATTTCAATTTCATTAAGATTGGTGTAAAGGGTTAAATAGGGTTAATTAAAATAAGTTTCATAGAAATACCTCTCATAGGACACTATGCTTTGGAAAATTTTCCGGTGTTCCTGTACACAAACCAGTAAAAGTGTTTACTCCATTTTCAATAGTGAACATGAATAACATATATCAGTTTCAAAAAATTCCATGATTATTTACGGGAGTTAGAGCATGGACAGACAGACAGATAGACAAACCGAAGTCATAAACAATTTTCAACCTTGTTAAAAAGTGTTTAAAAAAATCTTGTCTAATGTTACCATAAAAAATCTTTCTCATATATTTTCCTATACAAACATACGCAGTATAAATTGTTCACTAAACTTTTTATTTATTAAAATCATTTTTCGTGAACAATGCAGACGATCTTCGTCTCAGAGAAATATAACAATAAATGTGAAAAGAAACTCAACTTTGTACTCTACAGACAATATACAAAATTTGTCGTTGTTGTTACTTATTTCTTTTTAAATAAGAAAATCGATAAATTTGATTGAAATTATCTGAGATCTTTGCTTCAACTATTCATTTTATTATTTTTGATAAGTGCTTTTTAAAAATAGTCATACTGAAATTTTACCCCCAAACCCCCTCACCCCGGGAGGGGTGTTTCTCTGGCAGGAAAGAAGCGACACTCTAACATGGACAAAATTTTCAATTGCACAGTGAGTCGTTTGAAATAACTCTCATCAATATATTAAAAAGCAAACTTGAAATTTGTCGTACACATTTAACATATTAATTATAGGAGTAGATGGTTGAAAGTGATATTATTCAAAACGTATGATTAGACAGATTTTCAGAATATAAAAAGAATTTTCTTACGATTTCAAGAAGAAATTTAAAATACTTTTATTTTTACTTTCTCTTACCCATAAGGTAGAGAAAGTATTGTTTTTGGGTCAAATTTTCGAACGCAATTTTTTGTTATATTTCCACGTTTTGAGGTCCCCTGAGTACGAAAATCATGTTTTTAGCAAACGGTCTGTGTGTATGTCTGTGTGTCTGTGTGTGTGTCTGTCTGTTATCAGCATATCTCGAGAACAAATAGTAGCAGACATTCCAAACTTGGTATTCTAAATGTGTATCATATAGGGATGCTACAGTAAGCTTTTCGTTAAGATCAAGCAAATGGTTCGTGTACAGGGAAAATCAAGAGAATTCTAATACATTATGTCTATGGGGGAAATTGCAGGTAAGTAGAGTTTAACGTCTATAGACTGCAGTAAACCAAATGAAACGAATATGTATTTTTACTTTCTCTTACCCATAAGGTAGGGGAAGTATTGTTTCTGGGTCAAATTTTCGAACGCGAGATTTTAATATATTTACATGTTTTGAGGTCCCCTGAATAAGAAAATCATGTTTTTAGCAAATGGTCTGTGTGTCTCTGTGTGTGTGTGTGTGTGTGTGTCTGTGTGTGTGTCTCTGTGTGTGTGTGTGTCTGTGTGTCTGTCTGTTATCAGCATATCTCAAAAACAAATTATGGCAGAAAGTTCAAACTTGATATTCTAAATGTGTATCATATAGAGATGCTACAGTAAGCCTTTCGTTAAGATCAAGCAAATGGTTCGTGTACAAGGACAATCAAGAGAATTCTAATACATTACGTCTATGGGGGAAATTGCAGGAAAGTAGAGTTTAACGTCTATAGACTGCACTAAACCAAATGAAACGAATATATATTTTTTGTAATAGAGATAATTAACTGGGAAAAAAATTTTGTGTATGCAGGAGCCTCGCCTCCCCCCCTGGGGAAGTCCCCCCTCGAGGGGAGTAAATTTTCATGATGGGTATCTTTCAAAAGAGCTCGCCAATACCTTTAAAACGAATGGTTGAACCATCGATCTGCGATAATTTAAAACAAAGTTATCGATTTTTTTTACTTTTAAGGGAAAAAAAAAACTTGGATTTTTTTTTTTTTTTTATTGAGAATAAAATGAACTTTTTTTTGAATATTTAGTGTTATACTACTTCTCTAAAATTGAAATCGTCTGCATGATCATAAAAGATAATTTTTTTAAATATTAATTTTAATAAATTATTTTTAAAAAGAAAATTATTTTTTAATAACCGAATTAAATTTTATATAAATCTAGGTGCATTAATAAAACGGGGGGCTGAAGGGGGCGGTAGCCCCCTTCACACAGAATTAATTATCATATAAAACTCTTCCGAAGGCTAATTTGAATTATTTAACAGAGGTTTACATAACATCGTTATCTTACCTCTTAATCTCCAACCTGTATTTATAGTATTAAATTTCAGGATAAGAGAAAGTCGTGTGAGTGACACACCATATTATTTATGTTCTTTTAGTTCCCCATCATACTACTAGCATGGGGAACTTAGGTCATCGTGAAAATTTCCGACCTCGGTTTTTTGACTTTTTACACGTTTTGAGTTGGGAGGAATTCGAAAATATTAAAATGGGTATGGTGTCCGTCTGTAAGGCGTCTGTTTGTTAGTCCGTTAGTCAGTTAGTTTGTTTTTCTTTGTATACGATATCTCACGAACAAATGATCGAACAGAGAGGTCGAACCAGTTTTAAAATATTATTTATAACACTTGCAAGAACCTTATACAATTGAAACATTCTAATTAATCAATTTCAGATGTTATTCGAAATATTCGATTTTCATACCATGGGAGAATAGGGCAACGTTTCACTTAAACGTGCATGAAAACAAATATTTTTATCGTAAAGGTGTAAGAACAGCTCTTAAATATCAGTTTTGATACCGGGATGATCACCATTAACTATAAACATGCTACTTTGAAAATTTCTCAAGTTAGTGGAAATGTAGGACTTCTTAACATGGCAGAATAAGGCAAATTTCGCATAAACGTCCGTTTTGAGGGATATTTTTATCGTAAAGATGTCAGGCTACTTTTTAAATGTCATTGAAGATACTGGCAAGAACCCTATTGAATTGCAACATTCTATTTTAGAAAACTTCGTAAGTTATTCGAAATTTATGATTTTCTTAACATGAGAAAGTAAGGCAAAATTTCACTTAAACGTGCATTAAATGGAATATTTTTACGAAAAATTAAGTTGTGTTTTTTTTTTTTTTTTTTACCGGGGTGCAACTTTTCAACTTTGCTTTGATAACTCAACTTTACTTCAATTACCTACTACCGTAAGTAATGGAAGTATTGCATTTGGTCCAAAAATTTGATATCGAGATTTTACCTAATTTACACGTTTTAAGGTCCCCTGAGTCCAAAAAAGTGGTTTTTGGCTATTGGTCAGTGTGTATGTATGTATGGAATCTTCATACTATCATATCTCAGAAAGTAATAAAGACAGAATTGCAGAACTGCGAAATTGAGACAGGTCTGGTGTACAGATGAATTTTTCAAATTTTAGTGAAAAATGAAAAACAGAAGCGGGACATTGGAAACCGGAAGTGCTTCCGTAAGTCCGTATCTCAAAAACGGTTTTAACGATTTTCTGCAAATTTGCTATATAAGCACTCAATTAGATGTCCTTTGGAATGATATAGTTGGATAGTTCGGGAAAATCGATAGGCGTACTGTTTAAATAGCTCAGTTTCAGGTCTCACAAGCGCGTTCCTTTAAAAACCACGGATTTTTTTATAACTCGCCATATTAACTCACTTTTAAATGTCCTTTTGTATGTAATTATTTTTTTCCGGTCAAAATAATTGAGTTTTCTTAAAAGTTGGTATCGCAAAAATGGCTCTAATGGTTTTCTTGAAAATTGTAATATAAATCCATTCCTTTCTCATTTATTACGTGGTTATTAGAGGAAAATTAACACTTATCCTGCTTAGGTAGGTTAGTTTTAAATCTCGGAAATTAGTGTTTCAAAAAATAACTCTACCATTTTTTTCTTCTCATTTTTTACCTCGTTATATGTAAATTTCGTTTTATGTGTCTTTACATGTGCATAAAGTTTTTCTTACCGGGAAAATTTTAGATTCCTACTACTTCTTTAGGTCACTTTTATGTCTTCTGATCACATTATTTAAAAAAAAAAAAAATAATGATGCATATAATATGTGTAATAGTGGATAATGGAAGTCGTGTGGCTGTTTCACACCAGATTTTTTAATTTTATAATCATATCTTTTGTATTAAAAAATTCCTGAAGAAGAAATTTGTTAAATCGGGATAATTACTTAAAGATCAAATAAAACCATGGACACCGTAATTTCTATAGATGTAGCATTCTTAAACTCTCCACTACAGATTTTTCATTCTATGAGTTATTACCTAAAAAAAATACCATCTAAGAGTCTAAGGCCATTAGAGTGATAAAAAAGATTAGGAGTGAATGAGAGATAGCTCGAAGCTTTATTTTATTGAACATATACTCAAATTAAAAAAGGATTTGGTTTATGGAACTCCTTTATTTTTCCCGATTTTTTTATGATTTTTTTTCCTATTTTTTTTATTTCTTTTCTTTTATTTCTTTCTTCTTTTTTGTGTGATTTTTGTCAGCTTTAATTTGAAGACATATTTTTTAGTTAAAACATAATGCATTTCAACTAACTGAAATTGGCTGCTTATTTTTTAAATAAGTGGATTTATTACTATATCTTCTGCATATACACTGCTTGACATTGAAAATGCAACACCAAGAAGGAATGATAATAACGGAATGAAATTTGTTGGACACATACATTATAGTAGGAAGAACAACTGATTAAAATTTCAGGAAATTTGGAGTAATATGTACTAAGAAAACAGTACATAAAGCAGCGACCTCTGTGAGAAATAACAGCACATATCTGCCTTGGCATTGAATCGAACAGCGATTAGATGACATGTACGGGTAGAGCACTTCATGAAGTTTTAACGCGATGCCATAATTCATCGATCGAAGTTACTGGTGAGTGGTGGAGGCCAGTCGCTTTTCAACGATTAAACAGTCATTTTCATTGGTGCGAGATCAGGAGAACGCGCTGGCCAGAGCAACAGTCGAACACATTCGGCATCAATGAAGGTCCAGAAAATATGGACAACTTGCGGTCGTGCATTGTACTGCTTAAATGTTGCGCTTCGGAGGCCTTGAACATAGGGAAGAGCTATGGGCCTTAACTCGTCAGAAATGTAATGGCTGGTATTCAGAGTGGCGGGAATGAAAACAAGAGGTGACCGGGACGTGTCCATCAATCCAGATGGTGACTCAGTATGCGGCTACCAAAATTCTGATTACCCTCAAAACTGCATCACTGATATGGGCGCCATTAATGTGTGATCAACGATGAACCTGGACGCAGGAATGGCGTGAAGTCACTTTTCAGACAAATCACAATCCTGTTTACAACATCAAGATTGCCTTATCCGTATTTAACGGCATTATGAATAATGCACATTGCCAGCTGGGATTCGACATCATAATACTGTCCATCATTTGCAATGATGTTACGGGTTCCCATTGGATACACGTCTCGATTACTTCATGTTCGTATTCCTGGCACTCTGAACAGCGGCCATTAAATTTCTGATGAGTTAAGGCCCACCCCTCTGGCCTGTATTCGAGGCCTCCGTAGCGCAAAATTTAAGCAAGATAATGCCCGACCGCAAGTTGTCCATATTTTCTGGACCTTCATTGATGCCGAATGTGTTCGACTGTTGCTCTGGCCAGCGCGTTCTCCTGATCTCGCACCAATGAAAATGACTGTTTAATCGTTGAAAAGCGACTGGCCCCCACCACTCACCAGTAACTTCGATCGATGAATTGTGGCATCGAGTTGAAGCTCCATGAAGTGCTCTACCCGTACATGTCATCCAATCGCTATTCGATTCAATGCCTAGGCAGATATGTGCTGTTATTGCTCACAGAGGTCGCTGCTTTATGTACTGTTTTTTCAGTACATATTACTCCAAATTTCCCGAACTTTTAATCAATTGTTCTTCCTACTATAATGTAGGTGTCCAACAAATATCATTCCTTTATTATAATTCCTTCTTGGTGTTGCATTTTCAATGTCGAGCAGTGTATATGAAGAAAGTATAATATTTGGAATTTTTTTCCATTTCCGGTTTTTTGATGAATTTACACGTTTTGTGATTTCTTGAACAGGATTCTACCATTTTTAGAAAAAGTCTGCTTTTAGAGTTAGGAAAACTTTTCGATTACTGTAACTCCTGAACCAATGGACTTAACCAAACTTGATGTTTGGTCGGACCTTGGTTTGAACTGAAGCTGATTAAATTTCCTGTTGTAATACCCTACAGGTGGCGCTGCTACGCTGTGATTTCCTTTCATTTCAAGGAAGACTGAAAATCTACAGTGTAGCAAACTTAGTATAAGGTATATATAAAGTATTCATTATTTATATCATATGTATATATATATATACACTGATGGGAAAAAAAATCCCAACACCAGGAAGGAGCTGTGCTAGATAAACGAAATTTGGTAGGCGTGTTTATACATCTGAAAGATGACGTCGATTCAAATTTCGAGCTACGCGCATAAGTGTGGCGCTAGTAGCGACATTATGAACATGCAAATGACGTTTGCTTTAAATAAGCGCTGTAAGGTTCGTGATCGTTATTTACAGTTGAGATTTGACGTAGTGGGTTAATGTTAGTCAAGGATGCCTCTAAGAAGACGAAGAAGCCATTATCAACAACTCACTGAGTTTGAACGAGGTCATGTAGTAGGGCTACGAGAAGGTGGGTTTTCTTTCCGCGATATTGCAGAAAAACTTAGCAGGAATGTATCCACTGTGCATGAGTGTTGGCAGCAGTGGTCAAGGGAAGGTACTGCCTCAAGAAGACCGGGTTCCGGGCGGCCACGTGGCACTACTGAGAGGGAAGACCGCCGTGTTCGGCGTATGGCTGTGGCTAATCGTACTGCGTCTGCAGCTGAAATTCGAGCTGCAGTTGGCACCACAGTGACACAACGAACTGTTACAAATCGGTTACTTCAAGGACAGCTCCAAGCCAGACGCCCTGTAGCGTGCATTCCACTGACTCCAAACCACTGCCGTTTGCGATGTGAGTGGTGTCAAGCTAGAGCTCATTGGAGGACGGAGTGGAGATCTGTTTTTTTCTGATGAAAGCCGGTTCTGCCTTGGTCGCAGTGATAGCCGTGTGTTGGTTAGAAGGAGGCCAGGTGAACGCCTGCTAGCGACCTGTCTTTGGCCTAGACACACAGTGCCTACTCCTGGAGTTATGGTTTGGGGAACAATTTCGTATGACAGCAGGAGCACTCTCGTGGTTATCCCACGCACCCTGACTGCAAATTTGTACGTCAGTCTATTGATACAACCTGTTGTGCTGCCATTCATGAACATCATTCAAGGGGGTGTTTTCCAACAGGATAACGCTCACCCTCATACCGCTATTGTAACCCAACATGCTCTACAGAGTGTCGACATGTTGCCTTGGCCTGCTAGATCACCAGATCTTTCTCCAATCGAGCACGTATGGGACATCATTGGACGACAACTCCAGCGTCATCCACAACCAGCATTAACCGTCCCTGCATTGACCGCCCAAGTGCAACAGGCATGGAACACCATCCCACAAACTGATATCCGACACCTGTACGACACAATGCATGCACGTTTGCATGCTTGCATTCAAAATTCTGGCGGTTACACCGGTTACTAATGTACCAACATTTCACATTTGAAATGGCTCTTCTCGCCAATGGCTCTACCTGTGATCTTGAAACTTTAATCAATTAAATATGTTACCTAGACAAATGTATTGCTGAAATTTCATTACTGTACAATAATGTTTTCTTGGTGTTGGGATTTTTTTTCCATCAGTGTATATATATATATATATAATGTAAAACTCTGCTGATTCAGTTTGAGTGCATACCGGCCAACAGGTGGCACTGTTAAATTGCAATTTAATACCACTTTAAGGAAAACTATAAGCTTCTATAATGTATAAATGTACCAAACTAGGCGTTTGAAATGGTTCTTTATTGAAATTATGCTGATTCACTTTGCATGCAGATCAGATGACAGGTGGCGCCAGATATGCAGCAATATTTTCCGTTTACGGGAAAGCTATATCTCAGCTTCTATCCTATATATATATACACAACTTGATGTATGAGCACATATTATTAAAAATCATTTTTATTGTTAATATTTCATGCGGATTCTCACTGCCATATCTCAGCATCTGTAGGTGAAAATTGCACCGAATTTTATGAGAAAATACATTGATTAATTTTTTTTTCCATGTCAAACAGTTAGTGGCACTGTCACATAAAATGGTATAGAAGAATGTATTGGATTCGTGAATATTTTTGACTTCCGGTTTTTGATGAATTTGTACGTTTTAAGATGTCCTAAGCATGATTAGCTCATTTTTAGAAAATGACTATTTGTCTGTGTGTGTACGATGTGTTAGGGAAATTTTGTAGTATATCAAGGTCCAATAGGAGGAATTTAAATACGATTGATAAGTGGTTAGAACTTGATTTAAATTGGAGCTGCTTATCTATTGGAATTTTTTCATACAATAGGTGGTGCTGCTATGTTCTGATTCACCCCATTCAAGCCAATATTGTATTTCAACTTCTGTAGTGTATAAACGCACCAAACATTATATATGGTATGAACATTATGTAAAACTATACTGTTTTAATTTAGGTGTATATCGACCAACAAGTGGCGCTACTGTGCTGCAATTTAATTCCATTTACGAGAAGGCAATTACGTGTTTTTGCTTTGATTTGCAGGAAAGAAGTGTTCGGATTTCAACCACTGGGCTATACTGGTAGAATTTAGGATAAACAATTAAAATTTATTTTGAAAACTTATATTGTGTTTCAAATCTTGACATGCAATATATGTGCGTCATACGAGGATCACTTTCAATTTTTTGAGATACAGCTGAATGGTGCATATTAAATTTACCAAATATAGTTCCCGCCGCTGATTAAAATCACATTTGTTTGAACGAAATTGATTTTATTAAGCGGCTGATTTTTTTATCCGGCGAACGTTCTTGTATTCAAGTAAAAAAAAAAATACTCTCCTGAATTTGGGATAAAGTTTTAAAAGGTAACAAACAATGGTATTAGTAAACAATATTAATTAATTTTTGTTGGATAATTAATTAATTGTTCCTTCGAATAAGTAAATTAAATGCATCCCAAGTTCCTATGCGCTTTCCTTTGAGGAGAATCATCATTACTTTACCAAAAATTCAAGCTGTTCTTATAAATTTAATATCTTTCCATTTAAACTTTATGAATTATAGTAATCTCAAAATAAGAACTAGAAATCGCCTTTTAATAATTAGAAATTTAAAATATAATATCTTTTCAAATCAAATTTATAACTTAATACTACGTTTCTTGAAATTATTGCGAAGGTAAGTTATAGGGCGTGTTTAATTTGCAACTGTGCTGCAAGTGTAAAATCTTCGACAATGAGCAATAACGGAAGGTTTACTGTGCTTTAATTTCTTTTTCTATTAGAAAAAAAATCACAATGTAAGTATATATATAATGAATAAATTATATTTTTGGCTGCTGAGAAGATATTTTTGAGTTTATTAACCGGCGATGCTGATTTTATTAAGCGGCGGCTTCAAAAGTAGTTTGTATTGATTTGATTTCAGTCCTGGCAATTTTATCAGATTAAGCGGCTGATTTTATTAACCTGTGAGTTTATTAAGCGGCGGTTACTGTATTAGAATTGTATATCTTTAACATTGGAACACTTTTGTAATCAAATTTTCCAAAGATTAAATACTTTAACTAATTCATTTCTTGAAACCGATGAAAAATATACCTGTATAGCCTCATCTATCTTATCCTTGGAAAAAATGACAACCACGTAAATGCTCTTTAGATTAAAAAATATCCAGAAATAACATATAGGAAGATCATAGAAATAGAGTTAATGCTCTATCACTTTGATATGTTTATGTTCAAGAAATTCGGCTGTCAGCCTTGCCGTAAGAAAAGATGCATTATCATTGTGCATCATGAATCCTCTTAGATCAACTTATTGAAAACTTTCTGAAAGACACATAGTAGTCTATCAGTTAGCTGTAACTGTCTTCTGTCCCTGTAGCTTGATGGTTTTGGCCAATCCTACATTTCTGATGAAAAAGGCATACATTACTTTTTTACTTTCCGATCACTATGGTGAGGAAAGTATTGTAATCATGTCAAAAATCCGAATTTGATGTTTTGATGTTTCTATACATTTCGAGGTCCCCTGAGTCCGTTTTCACTATTTTTACGATGATGTATGTATGTGTGTGTGCATTTATGTGTGTATGTGTGTGTGTGTGTATGTATGTGTGTATGTATGTGATGCGTGTGTGAATGTCTGTGAGTGAACACACTAGCGTCTAAACGGTTTGTTCGAATAAGCTGAAAGTTAGTACGTATATTATAAGTCACCATAGTACGAACCCTATTGATTTTGGTGAATCTAGCTCTTATCGTTTTTTTACAGGGACACCAGGAAAAATTCTTTATCATTATGGCCTATGGGGCCAAATTTTTAATAGTGCTATAGCGTCTAAACGCTTGATTAATCTGCGCAAAAAAATTGTACACATGTTATAGTTAACAGTTCCACGATGTATAGATTTTGGTGAATTTAGCACTTACAGTTTTTTCACAGGGGCACAAAGAAACATTCTTTATCATTATGGCCTATGGGGTGAAATTTTTAAAAGTGTGGTAGCGTCAAAACGCCTTATTAATCTGAGCAAAAAAACTGTACACATGTTTATGGGTCACAGTTGCACCAACTGTATAGATTTTGGTGAATCTAGCACTTACAGTTTTTTTACAGGGACACAAAGAAAAATTCTTTATCATTACGGCCTATGGGTCCAAATTTTTAAAAGTGCGATAGCATCTAAACGCCTTATTCAATTGAGCTGAAAATTTATATGAATATTATAAATCACTTTTTAATAAAAAAGCACCACAAAACTGGCGTTGTAAAAAATATTACTTACAAACTGTGAATAAACACCATAAAATGGTGTTTGTTAAAAGTTTGTAAGTAATATTATAAATCATTGTTGCACTAACTATAAGCATTTTGGTGAATCTAGCATTTATAGGTTTTTACGGGGCCACAACGAAAAATTTTTTATCATTATGATCTATGGATTCAAAGTTCGGTAGCGTTAAATAAAACATCGGGTAATATATGGAGAAAAATACTCAAACACTCCATTATAGTTTTCTCTCTTTTGTTTGTTTAACAACTCCTCTTTCTTTACTTTATCTACAAAACTGTTAATTACTCAATGTTCGGAAAGTCGAGTGGAGTCACTCCAGATTTTTTTTTTTACTATTGTCATTTCAGCATTGTTTGTTTGGGATCATCTTCAAAAACCCAAACATTAGTTTTTTGGCGTATTGGAACAACAAAAAACGGTATGCACGTTTCATCATCAATTATGATTTGAGAAATAAGGCGGAGTCCACCATTATTTATTATTTTTAAGATTTCTTAACATATAATGGCATGGTCCTCTTTTTGTCTTCTGTTAAATTATTGGGGACCCAACAACAAACTAATTTTTCCATATGCAGTTCTTCATAAATAGATTTATATATAGCTGCAGATCCAATGTTAAGTTCCTTTTATTTTATTTGATAAATGCAGCGCTTGCAATCGATTAATATTTTTCGTATGACCGACACATTTTCTGGGCCTACGTCTTGACAAAGGTCTTCCTGTGTATTTCTGATACAAAAATGAACTTCGACTTCTGCGAAATTCTGTAAACCACCTAAATACAGTGGCAGGAAATGTCACCAATTTTGTCTCTTTGAAAATTCTTGAAATAAGTATTTTACTGATATTGTAATATTAAATCTTATATATGTTATAAATGTGAATGTCTGTGAATTTATTTGTTTGAGTTTCACGCCAAAACTGCTCGACGGATTTCGATGAAATTTGTAATGGGAATAGCTTATACCCTAACTTACAAAGTTGGCTGCCTTTTATTCCGAAAAAAACTTTTTTTTGTGATTTTTATGCATAAAATTGCAATTTTGTAAGCTAATAATAGCAAAAAATTAGCCATTTAAATTTTATCAATAATTTAATTGTTGCCAAAAGAAAAAAAAAATACGAGTTTATTTTTTTTTTCCAACAGGAAAATAAATACATTTATCTAAACGTGAACAATAAAAAATTAAAAAAAAAAAAAAAAAAAAAAAAAAAAAATTATGCATCTCACAAAAATTGACGTCATTTTTAATTTAAAATTTCTTTTACACATTGATAAAGTGCTAATATAGTTTACGATGTTAATATATGTTGTACAAAAATCAGTTTTATTTATAGATCCTCCTGGGTGATTTTTTAAATTCTTGCGTTGAAGTACACCGAACATTTTTCGCCAAGAGGTTTAATTTAGCAACAGCGATTTTAATCTAGGTAGTTCAAGAAAAATATAAAATTTATAAAATATTACAAAACGAAAAAAATAAACTGAAATAGTAGTCACATAAATGATCTATTTTTATCTGAGTAGATAATTTTATAGAAAAAAAAGTGCAGTTTTAAAAATGAAAAATTCATTTTATCAAGCACTATTTTAAACCTAAAAACCATTAAAAAATAAACAGAATATGAAGGGTTCTTATATGTTAACGAAAAGGTGTCCGATAAAACGCTTTCTATTTTTATGCAAGAAATTATATTAAAAAAAAAATAAATAAATAAATAAATAAATAAAAATCGCTAATATGGCGACAAAAATTCAAAAGCCGCCAAGGGAGAGATATAATAAAGTTGTGTAGCACGATAATGTTTAGTTAATTATTATTTTTTTTATATATACCAATCACTACGCTAATTTAACATACAAATAAATGAGCTGCTGTGTGTGACTGCACTTGCACGCTGTCGGGAAGAAATATTTGATTAATTCAAATTAATATTTAAATAACGAAATAAAGATATGTTTAATAGAAAGCATACTCTTGGCGACAAACTTTGTGAGTGGGCGACCAAATTTGGTGAAAAATTGTAGTTTAGCGTTCCCGATGTTTCGAAGCTCTCCGACACACGGGAACATAGACCTTGAGCTTACCAAGGGATTCTTGATGAATTCATCTCCAAGCCCCATCACCAAAAGTTATAAGTAGGTGTGAGTTGATTTTTGCGAAAGAGTATGTAGTCACTGCGATCCAAAGTTATTTAGAGACCTATTCTGAGTCATTGCACTTTAGGGATTGAGCTCTAAGCGACTGGACATTTTTCGTGAGTGAGCGCAAATTTTTGCGTTGGTGTAGTTGATGTTATTTTCTTTACTCCTCTGGAACAAGTGACTATTTTTTGGACTGTCCCAGAACATTCATCGAATAATGACTTATACTGTACGAGTAACAGCTTCAAGTGTTTCCAGAATATTCGAAGAATTAACACCAGCTATTGGACTGTTTTCGAAAATATTTGTTTTAATAATAGTTTTCTTGTACAGATTCGAGAAGTTCAAAAAATGTTTGATATTGCCAAGGAGGTCCCATACTAAAGCTGTGACGAAAATAGTCGCCAATCGAAATATATTCAGCTACAAAGAAATCATTTAAACATAGTGTCCAGCGAAGCGGGCAAAGCCTGCTAGTTATATACAAACATATATATATATATATATGTATATATATATACACCCCGCGAGAAAAAGATAGGTACAAAGGGTTTTTTCTTTGATTTTTCATAAAATAACACTATTCCCGGACTAATTTTTGTTTTAAGAGTAATTTAGAAAAATTTTAAGACTAAATTTTTTCTAATTTAAGACTACACACCGCGACAAAAAGATACGAACAAAGTTTTTTTTTTTTTTTTTTTTTTTTTTGAATATGAATATTTTGAATATGATTCAAATATTTAATATGTTTTTGATATGATAATAAATGATCAGCACAATTTAGATAATGTTATTTTATGAAAAAAAAAAAAAACCTCTGTTCCTGTATTTTTGTCGCGGAGTGTAATCTTAAATTAGAAAAATTTTAGCCTTAAAACTTTTCTAAATTAGTCTTAAAACAAAAATTAGCCCGGGAATAGTGTTATTTTATGAAAATAATAAATGATAAGCGCAATTTAGATAATGTTATTTTAAGAAAAATCAAAGAAAGAACCGTTTGTACCTATATCACTTTTAAAACACGTATATAATTTTTTTTTTCTTATAATCAAACACAAAGCTTTTCGCTATTATTAAAATAAAATCTTCAGGTGTTGTTAATTAACAGCAGGGTAGATAGCATTATATACTGGAGAAGTTCAATACAGTTACAGTTAAAAAATAATAAGTCTTGTGAAAATCACGAGCCATTAATTTTAACTAAAATGTTTAAGTTATTAGGATTCATCTCATGAGATTTTCTTTTAAATTCCTAATTAACATTTCTCATTTTACAAAATAGTAAATAAGCACATGTGCTAAGCCTTATTGACGATAACATATTACTTTTTGGAATTTTAAAATACAATAAAATTAAGCGTTTCGTTGAATGCGTAGTTGTTAAGTCATATAGAGATATATAGTTTCAAATACTGAAAAGTACAGAAAACTCTTACAAAAATTACATATCTTATTCAATGAAAGTGTTATTCTCATATTTCAAATAAACGGGAATAGATATACTACTATATTGATAATAATCGATGTAACGGATATCAACCTTCGATTCGGAATGTATAGTGTCAGTTAATAGGCTGACATCTCCATGGGAAAGGTACTTAATTAAAACTGTTCAATTAATTTCAATATATTCAATATGTTTACAGAATTTGTGCATGTGTGAAAATCTATTTAGCTATGTCACTATACGTGATGAAATGGCTGCAATGAAAATAATTAATTATAATTCAATCTGTATAACAGATTCAACACTGAATAACCATAAAACAAGGTTTATATGTACGAGGAAGGTGAGGATGTATATTTATAAATTGATGGGCAGGAATTTCGACTTTAACTTTTTTACTCAAAATTTAATAAATTTTATTTACTAAATCTTCACTTAGATTTAAGTTGTAACTTCTTCTTTTTTTTTTTTTTTTTTAACGAATCATGAAAAATGATTTCCTAAAATCAGATATGAAAACTCTCATATTTGATTTTAATAGCTATTTAAATATTTTTGGATGTCTTAAACATAATTTTAATACAATTTTTTGAAAGTATATGCTTTGTATGAGAAATAAATGCAGGAAATGAAAAAAATACTCAGTATGTAAAAAGATATTTTGTTTCATATAAATTTACTAAAATTGAATAAAACAATTATTATCGACTAAATCGGTTAAAGACATATTTTGCGTAGCATTAATGATGATATTTTTTAAATCATTGCATTTTGTATACGTAACGCAGTCATTTATCTGGAACAAAAACAAGATTACATTTGCACAAATGTGCTTTTCTTCTTTCTCATAATAATAATAATAATAATGAATAAAAATAAAAAAATAAAAAAGTTGTTTATTTTTTTTTAATTTGATTATCGATGATGTATACCGACTAAGTGAGTTATTTGCATAAATGTTCAATTTGGTGTTCCATAAAAAGGAATCATTCTTAAAATTCCTTTAATAAAACTGAGAGACATAGGACTAATCACTTAATTTCTTATGTGAAATTCTTCCAGTTTCTCATAATTGCACTATTAAATACAAAATCATTATTAAGCTTTACGAACATTGGGAAATGACAATTTCTCGAAAAGAAAACGTTCTGCTTGGGAAAACTTATTACGGTTTTGAAGCAAACGAATGGCATTAAAATTTGGCATTAAAAATGGCACCCTTTGTACCCGGGGCCTTTTTCCGCACGACGCACCAGCAGCTCGAGACTTTTCGAAGCCTTTTTGACTCGATTCTTACCAGTAACTTGAAATAATTATGCACACAAATTAATGTATAAAATTTTAATATTTTAACATTTAATGTATCTTTACACCTTTATAAACATAATTTCTTAAATATTAGTCTCTGTAATTTTTCTGTGTATGATATTTCATGTAACAATTCCAAAGGTGCATGCCCGGCTTGTCGGGGCAAGTATTACAATAATATGTCGTTTGATGTTTTTTTCCGGGTTTATTTCTCTGAGAACAGACTTTGCAGTCCTTCCTAACTCCTGTTAGAATATTGTGTAGCTTTCCATTCAAGCGGATATCTTCGGAATCGGAGGTTGAAGTGGAGTCTCTATCGCATGGCTGGCGAAAATCGCCAATCAATTGGTGGACTAATGTTTTCATATATCTCAAGTGATTATACATAGCATAAGATTATACAGAAAGAGCGTAGGAACCTGCGTCGAAGAAACTAAATTTAAACAGTTACTGCCGCGCATCGAGTTACCGCAGCAAACTAAGTGGTGAGCGGGAATCACGTCTCGAGTTGCGACATTAAACCGCATGGTGAGTGAGAGTCACCTCTCGAGGGCAAAGGGTTAATATCATATATCGCAAGTGAAATTTCGATTCATATTACTTGTAATGTACCATTAGTGCCATTTGTAAATATTTGATACCATAAATGCTCATTTTGAAAATTTTTAAAATATGATTTGTTCAACTTTTTGTTCACTTTATGACTGGCTGTAACATGAAAATTAATTAACTGAATTTTATAAGTTTTAATATTAAATTAGACATTTCTAGTAACAGTTTAGACTTTAGTGTAAGCTTTTTGGAGCAATGCATTTTTAAGTATTTGCTTAACATCTCAGCTTTCAATGGATAGAATTACACCAAAATCAATGTATAAGATACGCTACAAATACGTGCTATATATAAGATATACAAAGCCATGCTGATTCTGTTTTTGTATACATCTCCTACAAATATCTCTGATTTCTGGCATCTTTTTAAAATGTGCTAATACCTATATTACTACAGACATTGTGAACTCATTTTATAAAATAGAAGATTTTCTTTTAAACATAAAATAATTTTCTATGTATATTGTGTACTAAAAAAAAAAAAAAAAAAACTTTCAATACAAATTGTAACTTTTACCGCCAATTCTACAGAAACGTTCTGAAAACATTCGATTTGTACTTTCTTATAACGTTCTAAAGTTGTGTCTTTGAATAAAATTTCAGCATCCAAAGATATATATATATATATAAATTAATTTACTATTTAATGCACAAATATGTTTACAGTATAACTATTAAACTACAACAATTGAAAATCGAGGAAAAAATAAAAATTAGATATCAGAAAATTTTTTATTTACTAAAAAGAATTAATTATTAAATATTTTTTTTATATTTAAATAAATTTCGAGAAATTTTATAATACTTAGTATTTTTATATTCCAATGTCTGTATACGAAATTTAATAACTCTAAATTACAATAATACTGGTTTATATCTTTCACCCGCCCTTAAAATGCATCATTAGAACTCTTTTTTTTTTTATTAATTAAAAAAAGCGCTAAAAATTTAAAATATGTATTCGAGATTCAAAAAAAAATTTTTTTCCAAAGGAACCACCAATTAAAACTATTAAAAACATTTCAGTTGAAAATTCAAAAGTAAAATATTTTATTTTGTTATTTATTATACTGTAAATAGAAGAGTCTTAAATTCAGACAGAAGTGTGTCTGAAATGTCAATTCAGACACATAAATGTCTGAAACACTTACGCATGCAAAATTTCAGACGCATGTGCTGTCTTAAATTAAGACACGTAAGTGTCTTTTTTACAAATGAACTCAGGTAAGTGTCTGAATAAGGTCGATATGTCTGAAATTAACACATATAACATTTTCAGACACATAAAATTTCAGACATTTTACAATTTATGCACTTAAAAATTCAGACATTACAAATTTCAGACACTTAGAAATTCAGACATTAGTATTACTTAACAAATTTTCCATATGGAATCTACTTTAAGCAGAATGCATGTCCTGTTTTAACATTTTTTTAAACAAATAAATTTCACATTATTTTATGTAATATAAGTAGTTAACTTATTTAAAATACTTAGACACGGATCTTATTCTGTTAAAAATTAAAAACAAAGTTAATTTTTATTTAAAATTCTCACATGTAATAAATCAAAAAAATATTAAGATAAACGAAGCATGTAACTTGTAGCCAAGAAAGCGAATTCGTAGCTAAACGATCTTAAACAATTTGTGCATAATTGATTTTTTTTTTTCGCGTTTTAAAAATTATTTTATGTTTCCCTACACTACACATGAAATTTAAGATAATATGTATTAAGCTTTACTTCTTATGAACAGTTTTATTGCAAAGACATAAAACTTCAATTTGTTTTACGGATACTAGAATGTATTTCGTTATACAAGCAGAGTACAGCGTGAGCACCGATGGCTTGATTGGGAAGACACTCGACTTTGAATCCATAGGTTGTCAGTTCGATTCCCGCCGGTGGGCAACGGGGATTAATATTGTAAAAATTATTAATATATATATTCTATGCTCTAGGAGATTCTAAAATCTATTTCTCACAGGTAAACAGTATAACACGCATCTTTTTATTTATTTATTTTTGAAAAATATTCACTTCAGACAGGATCAAAGATGGCGGCATTTCAGACACTTCATGTGTGAAACGATGTGCCTTTTAAGACACTTTTTAGCGTCTTAAAATTAAACACCCGTTTCAGACACAATTTTGTCTGAATTTCAGACACTTGTATTTACAGTGTAACATTTCTTTTATAGGCAGCGGCTTTCCGTTGTCAATTTTTCCAGTATTACACCTTATTTATGAATGTGCAAACGTTTTTTGTTTTTACCTAAATAAATAAAGCTAAGAGTTAGACCTTGTCTCTGTCTGGATTATTAGTTTTTATAGAAAATTTGCATACTTATTAATCCGGGCAAAATTTATCTGAGACTGTATTTTTTATTTCAATAAAATAATTGGTTTAAAAGATGTTAAATGAAAACCCCATTTTAACTTTAAAGTTATTAAAAAGAAAAAAAAAATGATTCCAAAAATAAACAAATAAATAAATAAATAAATACATTTCTTTTTATGTCAAAAAAAAAAAAAAAAAAAAAAAAAATTGAACGTGCAACTTTTTTTTTTTTTCTTTAATTATTACAAAATAAAAATTGACAAAAAACGTGCTAAAGAAACGAAAGATCTTCAGTATCCGCGTTTGTAATGATCGATAGACGGCGCTTTGTGAACACTGCAGTTGTTAGTAAACATAGCCACGTGTGTTCCATTAGTGTTCTTTTTGTTATTCTACTTAATATTCGTACTATAATTTCTCCGCCATTACATTATGGAAAATTGATTGCTTTTGGAAAAAATACTTCAGTTTATTCAAAGTTCGATCGGAAATAGATTTTTAACTGAAGTTGAACAAATATTAATTTCAAATCATCTGATTAATTCTTTACTTCCATTAGCCGAAGTTACTGAAATTTTAAATTTGTCATTTGGAAATAAATGGAAGCTCAATTCTGGATTTCTTGATCCTTTGGAGTTACACTGTGGCACACAAAAGTATGTGTTATCTTTTTTACCGTATTTATTCATTTTTATTCAATAAATATATGTGAAACTAAATATCGGCAAGCAATGGCGGCTGTATGGAATTCGAATTAAACCATGTTTATTGTAATTTCACCTTAGCCCACCAGAGGGCGAGCATTTCATTACAATCGCGGATAGAAAAATATGTATTATTTTTATTACTTATATATGTGAAAAAATAAAATAAAAGTAAAGTTAACTTGCATGCATTTATTATGATTTCAGACAAATATGACGTCATTGGTTAACTAAGAAATTCATTTTATAATATTTATAATTAACATTTTTAAAATTACTGAAAATAAGATTAAAGTTTCTAAAATAATGATGGCGATTTCCAAAAAATTAAAATAAATGGAAAAGGCTTAAATTTAATAGAAAAAAAAAATTAAATTTCCGAGAGTAAAAAAACTTTGTGACATAAATTTGTCTATTAAAAATTTACTATAACTATAAAAACTATATGTCAAAATTTTCTATGATTCATGAGCTATTACTCACAAAAATTCAATACATAATAAAAAATCTGGAGTGACTCCACTCGACTTTCCGTATATTGAGTAATTAAAGGTTTTGTAGATAAAGTAAAGTGAGATGAGTTGTTAAATAAACAAAAGAGAGAAAATTATAATAGGGTGTTTGAGTATTTTTCTCCATATAGTACACAATGTTTAATTTAACGCTACTGAACTTTGAGCCCATAGAAAATAATGATAAAGAATTTTTCGTTGTGTCCCTGTAAAGACCTATAAATGCTAGATTCATGAAAATGCTTATAGTTAGTGGAACAGTGACTTATAATATTCATATAAATTTTCATATATATTGAATAAGGAGTTTAGACACTATCGTATTTTTAAAAATTTGGTCCCATAGGCCATAATGGTTGGTTGTAGGATTTAAGGCCGATTGACTCCTGATGTGTCCTAGGCCTCATAGGCCATAATGATAAAGAGTTTCTCTTTGTGTCCCTGTAAAAAAAACTGTAAGTGCTAAATTCACCAAAATCCATACGTGCAACTGTGACCTATAACGTGCATAATTTTTTTGCTCGGTTTAATAAGGCGTTTAGACGCTATCACACTTATAAAATTTAGTCCCACAGGCCATAATGATACAGAAATTTTCTTGGTGCCCTTGTAAAAAAAAAAAACTATAAGTGCTAGATTCACCAAAATCAATAGGGTTCGTGCTACGGTGACTTTACAACATACAGTCGGTAACAAAATTGTCCGAACACTAGCAAAAATTCCTATATAAAAAAAGTACGCTTAATACAGTTTTTCTAAATAAATCCTTGTCGAATCCTGTTCTTAGACTGAATAAGAACAGGATTCGACAAGGATTTATTTAACAAAACAGTATTATCTCTACATTTTTTACATAGGAATTTTTGCTAGTGTTCGGACACTTTTGTTACCGACTGTACGTACGAACTTTCAGCTCATTCCAGCAAAGCGTTTAGACGCTAGCGTGTTCACTTACAGACATACACACACATCCATACACACACACACACACACACATACATACATCATCGTAAAAATAATGAAAATGGACTCAAGAGACATCAAAACGTATAGAAACATCAAAATCTCAAATTCGGATTTTTGACATGATTACAATACATTCCTCACTATAGTAATCGCAAAGTAAAAATAATAACAAACATCTTTTTAAACAAACAAACATTAACAAAAATTTTTTTTAAATAACAAATTTTTTTCTTTTAAATAAGTAAAATAAATTTGATAAAATCGTGATTAAGAAATGGAAACGTTGAAATGTAGAACCCTTCGGCGAAATTTGAAATTTGGTACCGATGAAGCTCGGACGTATCTCTCCAAGATCTTGACATACGCAATCACGATACAGATTTTAATTCGTCGTCAAAATGATAACAAAAATTTAAAAATCACCAAGAGGTTTCTATGCTAAATTTATATGAAAGAAATTTTAAGATTTGAATATAGTAACCGGTGATAGGGTATGAAACGTAGTTACTTCATGCCTCTATAAAGAAAAACAGATTAAAATAAGACCGTCGTACACAAATTAAGTTCTGTTTGTACAGAAGTTTATATCTGTTATTTAGAAAACAAAAATAGGCCTCGGTCTTTTTTATTTTATTATTCACTTATTTTTGACTTTAAAAAAATGGGGTTTTTTAATAATTAAAAGAAGCTCAATATTTTAAAAGTAAATGTTATGTTTCTTAAGCTTCGAAAGGAATTTGCATCATCTTCGCAGAAGATCTTTGCTGAAATGCACATTGAAATAATTGCTGCAGTTTTCAAATTCTTGTCCTTAAATAACACTGAAATTCTCAAAATTCCCGTGCATACTATTTTTAGAGAAATAAAAAAGATTATTCACAAGAGTATCTTGTAAATTCATTTTATCAGCTCGTAAAAGAAATGCACGAGTTCGTCTGTATTAAATTTTTGCACTTTCTGAGAAGATTTCTAGATTTGTTTTTTCGGGAACTGTAAAAATTATAGCTGATGGAACGTCAAAAAAAAAAAGTTTTAAATTTATATATGTTTGTACTTTTAGGAAAACTGAAAATGTAGAATGGTTTACTTTTGAGATTTTAAGAGGACTCGACGCTACTGAAGTAAGTTTCAAATAAAAGCTCAGATTTCCATTTAATATATTTATAAATTGTATTGTATTAGGTTTATTCAAAGACGTATATTTTCAGGCAAATATTCTTATGGGCTTTGACGAATTTTTTACAGATCTGAAATCTTTAAATTGCGTTTTCTCAGTTTGCATTTTTTCATGACTTCATGATCTTCAAAATGTTAAAATTTCTACAAATATTAAAGAAAAAACTTATTATTTTTTTCCATGTTTAATAGAACCTACTTAAAGAAATTAAATATGGGTTTTGGGGGTACATACAAATGAAACACTTCCGGTTGCAAAGCCGTTTGCAAGTGTTCCAAATGTATGACTACAGTCGGCAGCAAAAGTATCCGAACACTAGCAAAAATTCCTATATAAAAAATACACACTTAACCCTGTTTTGTTAAATAAATCCTTGTCGAATCATGTTCTTAGACTGACTAAGAACAGGATTCGACAAGGATTTATTTAACAAAACTGCATTAAGTGTACTTTTTTTACATAGGAATTCCTGCTAATGCTCGGATACTTTTACTGCCGACTGAATTTGCAAAAAATTTGCAAAATTTACGTCATCGAAGTTACAAGCGTTCTATTTGCATGTAACACTTGAAATTTATTAATTAGTTTTCGAGAAAACAATAAATCGTGAGTGTCTATGTAAATAAATAAATAAATAAAAACATGACTTTTTCTAAATATGCTCGCTCCGCTCACCAACTCCCAAGGGAGGTTTTGCCTCCCCCCCCCCCCCGACTTACTTTACTTATTAACATATGCAGAGCTCTGCCCACCTATTCTCTGCTTTCTTTTCACTGAATAGGAATATTAATAGAGCATAGCACAAGACAAAAGCAGAAACTTATTATAAAAATCCCCATATTCAATATCAAATCGAAATATATATTATTTAATATCACATTATTTATTTTTATTTAGTTTATAAAAATTATGCTAAAAATCAGTATACAGTCGGTAACAAAAGTATCCGAACACTAGCGAAAATTCCTACATAAAAAAAGTAGAGTTAATACTGTTTTGTTAAATAAATCCTTGGCGAATCATGCTCTTAGTCAGTCTAAGAACATGGTTTGACAAGGATTTATTTAACAAAACAGCTTTTTTTATCTAGGAATTTTTGTTACTATGGTTATTTAAGGTTATAATAAACACACACACACAAAAAAAAAAGATAAATAAATAAATAAAAAATAAAATAAGCGTTTTCTTAAATATCTGTAGAAGATTTAGCATTTTGAAGATCATGAATTCATGAAAATATGCAAACTGATAAAACACAATTTCAATATTTCAAATGCGTACAAAATATATCAAAAACCATAGGAATTGTTGTCTGAATTTATATTTTCTTGAACAAACCTAATATATTTCAATTTATAAATACTAATTTGAAATACAAGCTTTTATATGAAACTAAGGGGTGCCAAGTGAAAGGTGCCAGATCCTCTTAAGCGTTTTTAAATAGAATTTATGTAGATCGCAGATCAATACTGAAGACTAGTACTACCTACTTCTACTACTTTTACTTTATTTGTAGTTATTTCTATAATCCCATTTTCAGTAAATCTGATATTTTTCTCTTCTTCAATTAGATTGATAAAACATTTCTTTTGATTTGATATCAAATTGTAATGAACAATTTATAGATGATAAAAAAAAGAAGAGACCTATACAATGCCTATACATTCTCGATATTATTATTTATTTTCTAAACAAAAGTTAATTATATGAAACTAGAGAAATTTACGTCATTATGAAAAAAAAAAAAAGAGTTCAGTAAATTTTGCTTTTTCATAATTACTTTTAGAACATGAGATTAGCTGCATCAAATCAGGGCAGAAGTTGAGTGGGTATAACGTTTCGAAAGATCTAACTATTACGGTCAGTGGTGATGGTCTGGGATTCATCTCTAAGTATGATCAGGAGACATGCCATCACAATTTTTATGCTCCGCTGAGGGGATGGCAATGCCTCTTTAACCCTGAGAAGTATTAGTCTTACGGAATGTGTAAGATAAAGCAGAAACTATTAATTTACGTGCTACAGCTACTATTGATATACATCTTCAAGCTATATAGGAACTCTGACTAGAACCAATATAATCGCTTATACTGCCGCTCCTTGTCGTGTGGAAATGACCTTTCTCTAGCGGTCTTCGTAATTTTTGCATTTATATATATATGAAACATAAGGCATAAAAAGAAGTAAGAATTAATATTTTTATATTTTAAATTATTCTTTTTATATTTCAAAGTAATATTGCAAAATAAATTAAAGGAGATTTCACATTAGGCTGTAAGACTAAAAGCATAAAAAGTAACGAACGGAAATTGCAATCGCGATCATTTGAAATAAACAAGTTAATCATTAAGCATTTTGATGCCTGGAAATAGTCTATAAATTAAGTTTAATGAGCAATACAAAAGCGTCTGGTGTCAGAAAGATGCAATACAAGAATTTAACTAGCGATGTTAAAAGAAATAGAAGATTTATTATTCTAAATTTAGGTATGATTACTTATGTCAAAATAAAGCAATAAATAATTATTTTAATTACTTTGCGAATTGGCAACTTTGGAGGGTTAAGGTTCCAGACTGTCTAGGAAAAACGAAAGTACAACCAATAAGACACAACGAAAAGGCGGCGTTATTAAATGGGTAACCAATAAAAGGAAATAGGGAGGGAATTAGAAATACGCCAAATTATACTAAAAATTATACATTTTTTTTAATATTACAGTCGGTAACAAAAGTGTCCGAACACTAGCAAAAATTTCTATGTAAAAAAAGTACATTTAATACTGTTTTGCTAAATAAATCCTTGTCGAATCGTGTTCTTAGTCAGTCTAAGAACAGGGTTCGACAAGGATTTATTTAGCAAAACTGTATTAAGCGTATTTTTTTTACATAGGAATTTTTGCTATTGTTCGGACACTTTTGTTACCGACTGTACATATATATATATATATATATATATATATATATATATATATAAACGTTGTGGAAGAGGGGCCTAGCATAGCTAGAATGTTCGACACTTGTAGAGCGGTCAGCGGCTCCTCGCCCCTGTAAATATAAATATTGATATACATGACTTTCTTTGAGCGGAATGTAGGGAAAACTATGTTATTTCTGGCTCGATCGTATTCATTTTATTGCTATATATTGCTGAATCACATGCTTTGTTACTACAATAGAATAAATATAGACGCCTACCATGTTCAATTTCATTGTCTAACTCTTGGAAAATTTATGAAGAAAATATATGAATATAATTAAGCCAATAGAACCAGATTTAAATCTGCAATAAACACATTTTTAATCATTGAAATCCCAATTTTTCCCTAACAAAAAATAAATGTAAAAATGTAAAATAAAGAGAAAAATAGGCGTCTGTGTTTTCTACTTCTTCTATATTTGAATGATAAAAATGTTGTATTTATAAAAAGTTTTGATTTCCATTTATATTTGGATTTACACCTTTCGAAATGATAAATGTACACGATTTGACTATATTTAAAATATGCTCATCTGTCTACGTGTGTGTGTACAACAATTAATTTATGGCAGCTCTAAATCAAGAATTAGTGTATAAAGTAAAAAAATATATATATATTGGCATAAATTAAATATATATCTTTTAGTGCATATCGCCCAACAGGTTGCACTGTTATTCTGCAATATTCCTCATGAAGACATCAGAGTTCGTCACCTTTAAAATTTGCACCAGTGTTCGCCACCCTCAAAAAAAACATGTTAAAATAAGTGTTTAATAACATCTATGAATTTGAATCTGCACACGCTAGATTCCCTAGAGCCGTAGAATCTAACTCTAGCGAATTCAAATTCATAGATGTTATTTAACTGTTATTATAACCTGTCTTTCGTGATAGTGGCTAATACTGGTGTCTTTACTTTCCATTTCAAAATGTTATTAGTATAGCACCTGTTATAATGTTATTTACATAATACGCACATATTTCATATATATTTTGGCGTTATCTGAGGATTTTGGTTAGTTTGACTTGCTTAATTACGTGGTTTCATTTTATTTCTTTCCTTTTTATATGCTTTACAGTAAAATACTAAAACATCTCCAAACTTTTAAAATTGAGATACACATATGTATATATATATATATATATATATATATACAGTCGGTAACAAAAGTGTCCGAACACTAGCAAAAATTCCTATGTAAAAAAAGTACACTTCATACGGTTTTGTTAAATAAATCCTTATCGAATCATGTTCTCACACTGACTAAGAACAGGATTTGACAAGGATTTATTTAAAAAAACCGTATGAAGTGTACTTTTTTACATAGGAATTTTTGCTAGTGTTCGGACACTTTTGTTACCGACTGTATATATACTTAAACTGAGATTTACTTATAGTGATTCATTAGCAAAAAAATTAATTTTCTAGGTTTTGAATTCATATATTTGCAATAATGAGAAATAATAAAAATAAAGTCTATAAATATATTTAATTTTGTATCCCGCGTACTCAAAGGAATTACAAGCATGTCCTCATTTTTTTAAAAACAATTTTGCCATTATTATTTCTATATATCATAATACTGTTTCAGAGTATATTGCACTCTAACAAGTGTGACACAGTTTAAAAAATGTAGTACAGTACCCGACGCTTATTGAAATCACATTCGTTCTGAGCGACAGGGATTTTTATTAAACGGCTGATTTTTATATCCGGCGAACGTTTCTGTACTCGATAAAAAGATGTTACTTCCCAGAATTTGAAAGAAATTTCAAAAGACAACAAATAATGAAATTAATAAACATTATTTATTAATCTTTAATAGATAATTATTTAACTGTTCCTTCAAAATAAGATAATTAAACACATCCCAAGCTCCAATGCGCTTTCCTTTGAGTAAAACCATCATTACTTTGCTTAAAGTTCACGCCTTTCTTTAAAATTTAATTTTTTTCCGTTTAAATGTCTTGTTTTTTAGTTATTTCAGAATAAGAATTACATATTGTCTTTTAATAATTAAAAATTAAATACAAAAATCCCTGGCGAATTAAATCAAATTTGTAACTTATTACTGCACACTGAAGAATGCATTCCTTGAAATTATTCTTAAGACAAGTCAGGAGACATGTTTAATTGCTGTAAAGGTAAAATTTCTCGACAAAGAGAGATAACGGTGAGATTTCTGTATTTAATTTCTTTTTTATTTAAAAAAATTAAAAGTCATAGTGCAAATAAAAATTTGCTCAGCGTGCATAAATGGTATTTTTGCTCCTGAAGAAATTTTTTTGAGTTTATTAACCGGCGATGCTGATTTTATTAAACGGCAGCTTTAAAATTGGTTGAGATTGATTTGATTCCGGTCCTGGTTATTTGATTAGATTAAACGGCTGATTTCATTAACCAGTGACTTTATTAAGCGGCGGTTACTGTATTTGAGAAAAATCGACTTAACGATAAAACATTCACTAGCCTCCAATAAAATTGATTCAAATGTGCAAATGTTACCTGAGAAATATAGGTAATAAATTGTGAGATATAAATTTTAGTGATATAAATTCAAAATTGCAGTTTTTTGACTTGTGTCACTTTTCTTGCCGGGGTGCGATATATCATTTCTAAGGAAAATGAAAATAATCACAGGGATGCTACGGTTCTTACTTTCTAAAACCACTATTTTGTTACAGAATTTTTTTTTAATTAATCCCGGAGAAATAAATATCACAAAAGATTACTATTAAAAATTCTGATTTGGGGAAATTAATAATTATTATTCCTGAATTATCTTTTCCCTATTTTTTTTTTCTTTTAATGAATGATTCATTAGAGCATTTATATATACATTTTTTTTCTACCTTTTAAATAATATTTGGACATGTCATATCATTTTTTAAGTACTAAATTCTATTCTAATTCTCATTTACAAACTGAATACTTTCAGAATTTACAATTTTCAATTGAAGTTTATACAAAAGAGTTAACAGAAGTTAATAAACAAACTATTTAACACTCTAGTTCTCGTAAAAGTGGCGAAATATTGTCTAGAATATTGAAAGAGAGAAAGAAGAAAGATATTTACGAGCTTAAAACTAGTTACGAACTTTCTGAAACAACTAAACTTTTCAATTTGCAAATGAAATCCATTACAAAGATTTTCTCCAATGGGAAATTTACGTGCTATGAAATACGCCCCTTGAACTGCGACATTGATTTCGTAATTCCGATGGATTCGTAAGAGAATATTTATTTACCCATAGTATTGAAATGTATTCTCTCGTGAATTAGCTGAATATAAGTAAGCATTCAAGAATTAAAATAATATAGCACGAATTTAATTCTGCTTTAATTTACGTTTAATTAAGATTATTAAATGTTATTTTAACAGTTTCGCATGGTTTAAAATGGCATTTATTACATAATATAATTTTAAGCAATGTCTTTTTTGAAAAGTATGTAAAGTATTATATGAAACAGAAGCTCTTTCCATTTTTTTCATACTGTCGAATCTGAATATTAACCAATGATGTTTTTTAGTCAACTTTTTTTCTACATATTTTGTTTACTAGCTGGCTTCACCAGCTAGCTGGCAAGAGACCCATAAAAATTTTTACCAAAATACATGCTCTCGGGCGCCTGCGGCGCCAATCGTAATTTGTTCTCTGTAAAAGTCGCATAATATTAAAATATCAAAAATTCAAATATTTTTAAATAAAATCTAAACGTAGCTCTAGTTCAACGTAAAATACACTCAAATCAATGAAAATCAAATAAACCAATCAAATCTCTCGTAATTCTTCATAACGTAGCTCTAGTTCAACGTAAAATACGCTCAAACCAATAAAAATCAAATAAAACAATCAAATCTCTTGTACTTCCTCATAACGTAGCTGTAGTTCAATGTAAAATACACTCAAATCAATGAAAATCAAATAAACCAATCAAATCTCTCCGAAGATTCTCCATTCTGCGTCATTATAGAAATGGGAAGTTTCATTTTCATATTTTTATTAATTAAAATAAAACTAATCAAAAATTCGAAAATTTGACTTCGATGTGCATAGTGACCGTTCGGAGGGCACCTTTTTGTTAAATCACGTGACTGTCCGAGCTACCGTTTTCGAGAACAGTGAAACATATATATATATATATATATATACAAATATCGCTCACATAATAGTATAAGATTTATAGATTTCCATTATGACAGAATACAGATTTTCAAAAGACTTAAAGAAAACATAATGGTAAATTCCCACGAAAATAAGTACAGTAGACATTCAATTAACCAGGATTTAAGCGCATAGAGCACGAAAAAAAAAAAAAAAAAGCAATAAATACAGAATGTTTTGTAATATTAATAAAAAGTCCTTGGTTAAGGAGGGTAATGTTATCGGACGTAGGAAATGACATTGTTGGGAAAAGGCGCTGGTACTGGAATTGGTTTGCAGAAAAAAATCGTATATAATTTAAGAGAGTTCTGATATTACTGATGAAGAAGCTCGGAAAACATAGATGAGTGGAGATTAAAAATCCGGATGTAACATTACTTAAAGTATAACGATTTCGAGTTACGAGTCTCTTGTAAGGCTCCTATATATACGAGCTGGCGCATCAGGCATTTTGTTGCCTTAGGGTTGCCACGTGTACCCAGCGAGTTTCTCTGATAAACAAAGACAAACATTTATTTTTATCGTCTTACGTTACTTTAAAGTAACTTGTTTTATTATATTTCATAATTTTAGCTAAGTAAACTATGATATGGAAGTTTGTTTAGCGATAAACTGCTATAATCATTCAAGAAGTGAATATAAAGTGTTCCCAGACTGTGTATTTGAGTTTTGGCGACATTTTGTGAAAGAAACAGAAACCGCCCTAACAACACATCTTACTCCAGTGCATCCATAGGATATCCTCAGAATAAAATGACATCCTGAGAATGTACTGTGAAAAAAATGTGTTTTTAAGAATATTATTGTTGTTTATTGCTCTTATCTTGACCGAATTAGCTACAGATCAAGATTTCTTAAAATCATTAGGGAAGCGATAAGGGCGCCAAGCGGGAATGCTGTCCTCTTCGGAGGCAAAAAAATGGCGGTGATGCACCGGCCTATTATTTTATTTAGGGGCTCTAGTCTCTTGTAGTTAGAAAATGAGGAATACTCTCCAACCGATATAAATAATCTTGTATCCCAGAATAACATTAAGTCTTTATGATACATGCAGAGACGTTGCCAGATACTTGTAATAAGACTATAACCTCACGCAAACTGAGGGGTTTGTGAGTTTGGGTTGTCACTCAACATTCATTTGTGTAATAATAAATCTCAATAAATCAGGACCTACAACTTAAAAAAGAATCCGAACCACTATGAAAAAATCCCCGAGTTGCGATTTAGCCCGATATCTGGAAACTGAAGTCCAGAGAGTCAACCAATCCATCACCAACTAAAGAAACACTAACAAGAAAATTTTGTAGCATAATACGTCTAAGAGTAAATAGCGTTGATGTTTTGGATTAAGGCTAATTTTCTACGCTCGTGAACTAGGACTTAATGTATACGAAATTAAGGGACACTTATTTTATTTATGATTTTTCTATGTAAATCAGTTCTATTATCATCGGCTTTTCTAACATTATCATTTTCTTCATTCGGTAACATTATCTTCTTTAATTGGGGACTTTTAATTACTTGTCTGTTCATATAACACTAATAATTTTTTAAATACTTTACAGATTGAACAATTTTAGCTTTTATAACAATTAAAAAAATATTGATGATTTAACTCAAATATTTTTAAGGTTCGCAAATATTATAAAACTTTTTTTTTTCTTCCAAATTTAAGCAAAACAATTTTTTTATCTCAGCATTAAAAGTCTTAATTAATTTGATACAGCTTTTGTAACCTAAAAAAATGCTTAACCTTAGGATAAAAAGAAAATATATATATATATATATATATATATATATATATTAATGTATAATTTCTAGTATAAAATATTTAAATTAAATTTTTATCCACCTTTTTTACGTATATGTTTTGCATTTCGTTTCGCAAAAATGTATATTTTCACAAACAACTATTTCCTTTCAAAACATTTCTGGAAAACATCTCATGAATTTAAAAACAGAAGACTCGTTTAGGAAAGACTATTCAAAAGAAATTACTTTAAAAAAGTATGACTTTCTGTCAAATATATTTTTAAAAAGTTTTAAATTTCCTTTAAATTTGAAACATGATATATTTGAATTTTAAGTTTTTTATTAATTTTGAATAGCTAAGTTAAACACACTAAACTTTGTTATTTTGAAAGACTTAAAAGAAATAGCGACTAAAGTATTTTTTTCCCTAACTCATATGTTTATTTATTTTTCTATATTTATGAAAATTTTCA
Source organism: Salticus scenicus (assembly GCA_963930645.1). Classification (NCBI taxonomy): domain Eukaryota; kingdom Metazoa; phylum Arthropoda; class Arachnida; order Araneae; family Salticidae; genus Salticus; species Salticus scenicus. The sequence continues at coordinate 87,827,017 of OZ005661.1, forward strand.
ATTGAATTCTGAGAAATGTATATTTTTTTGTTGCCAAGTGTTAATTGTATTTAAATTATGACATTATAAAATTTTATTTTCCCTTTTTATTTATTTATTTATTTATTTTTATAAAAAATACTAAAATTTAATTAAAATGTTTTATAAATTGATGTTTTTGCACAATGGTGGTTTAAACAAAGGTAATATAATAATTTTATTATTAAAATTTACTAAAATTAAACGACTAAACTAAATTTTTAAAAACCTAAATCGAACTACAAGAAATTACATTAAAAATGGAAGCGTAGAGAGTAATTTAACGTAAAAAAAAGCCTTAAATCAAGAGCTTAAATAATTTTAATTTAATTTCTTATTCTATGATTTGTTTTAAAGAAAATTGTGTGGAAAACATACATATAAAATTAGAAATGTTTACCTTTAAGAGATTTTGAAAGATCAGGCAAGTATGTAGGAAAAATTCAATTTGATATTTGCTATTTCGTTGAAAATAACATTTAAAAATTTTGCATTAGTGGCCGTAAATTTCTTTATATGACATTAATTTAAGAATTTTTTCCAGATATTTTTTGTTGAAAATTAAAGATTAGCTTTCAAATTAATTAAAATACAAAAATCGGTTTCTGAAAATACTTAATGATGATTTATCATCTTTAAAAAAAAAAGGAAAAAAAATTCCAATTAGTGATATAAAATTATTCCCTCTTTCAAAAAATCAAAGTGACTCTTTTACTGCTAAAAAGTATGATAAAGAAAAGTAAATAAAGATTCACAATTACATAAACCAACGGAGTTTATTGATACTCATAACATATTCAAGTGCAGTTTCCACTGAGGTAGGTTGGAAGTCGTTTCGAGCGGCGCTATTCAGAATCCTTTGATGTGGTCAAGCGGTTGGGGGAGGTTCAACCGGCTGCTTCGAAGGGAGAAAGTGCTTGGCTCTAACCCCCAGCTGAGATAATTGAGGGGTCAGAGGCAGATATCTTTGTCAATTTTGCATGCTTTCCTTTGAAGTAACTGCGCAATCTGATAAAAAAGGGCTACAACTGATGACAAGACATTTGTCTCTTTGTGTCGGAAGCGTGATTAATGACTTTTTGAACCTTGGTCTTGAGCCTCCAGTGGAAATCGGCCTTCATAAGATTTGTATGCTTGACTTGTAGTCCGCTTGTAAATCTTCGTCAGGTAATTACAGATAGCACATGAAAGAATTACAATACGAAGAAATGGAAATACACCCAGGGCCAGTGCGGAAATCAAATCCGCTCTCCTACGCTCGAAGCGAACGGAGTTTGTGGAATAGTTTGGATGGTTTTGATTTAACATAGATGAACCGGTTGCAGTTGAGGCTTCAGCTCAAGGGTGTAAGACGGAACACTTCTACCAGTATTTTTTTATTAATAATTTCTATCATATTTGTGCAGTAATTTATTGCGATTGAATATGATAGAAATTATCGATAAAGAATACTGGTATTTTGAAACGGTCACCCTTACACCCCTGCTTCAACTAAACAATCTTTCTATCCTCTTCAACTGAACAACCAATCGTCCTTGGTTGATACCACATCACATTATACCTTTGGCGGTCACCGAAGCGGGGGAGCCATCCTTACCGTGGAGGATCGAAATTGTGATGTCATGTCACCGGACCACCCTTAGCGGTGAGTCGCAGACCGTCACCAATTGCTCATTGTGTAGCACTAGTTGACATAAAACCAACTCCACTCAACTCAATCACGACTACATCGAAACGTTTCGATCATCGAATAGTGACATAGAAATGTATTTTCATGAATTATAAAGTGAAAGATATCGTAACAGCCGCTCCGCTCGCTAATTCCACATTGAAATTATTTGATATCTTTGCTATCATAACTTTTCTTCCAAAGTACCAAATGGTTAAAAACTTAAGTTTATTTTAAAATATTGCGTCAGCATAATATCACCTTCGACCATCGAAAGACTTGGATATGTTCGTGATAGCAACTCTTATACTTCACTCCGAGAACACTCGCCACATGGGCCCTTCGAGGCCAAATGGTTATGTCGCTACACTGTTCATCGCCTTTGAGCAAAGGAGAGTCGGTTGAATTTCCCCGTTTACACTATTCTTTTTTTTTTCTAATTCTTTATTTTCTAATCCTATCATGTGCTCTCTGCCTCCTCTTGAAGAAGAACCAGAAGCGGACTTCGTGTAAAGCAATCAAATCTTATGTATATGTTCATAACAAACTCACGACCAACTTTATTCCATATAAGGTGTATTTATCTACGTCTCAGATTCTAGTGGCAACACTGATTTTGTCGCGAGCAAACAACTGTTTTGTATAAACAAATCGCAATCTCTCATTGAAAATGTCTAGCTTCAGATGCATTTCACTGTTAAATAAGACATGTAAAAGTGCTTACATAAAAAAATTCATGATATATGTGGTATTGATTCATATGAAGAGGACACATTTGAAGAAAATATATGTCCATGGCTAAACGTTTAATATATTGATATTTTTAATCATCTGGTGTTTGCGACGAACTCTGTCAGTTGTAAACAAATGAAGGTCAACAAATCTTTTAAATCTCACAACTATTTCATCAGTGGATTAGTGCGATAACCTATTGTCTGTCATACACTTTGGATTGTTTGTACAAAACCAGTTTGCAAAAATCACTACTACTGGCGCATATGATGCTGTGTCGTCATGTGGATACATGGTTTTAGAAAATAATAAACATGAGGTAACTTCGTCACTTACACCGTGAAGCACTATAATAAAAATAAAACTTTTGGTACATAAACGCTAATATTAATTTAAATATTCTTTTTTTTTTTTTTTTTTTTTTTTTTCAGCGTCGTTCCAATTCACAACAATGACCAAACGTGGTCAGATTTTGATTTTGATGCAGGCTTATGGTACTCTTCTCAAGTAAAATTTAGCTTTACCCTTAAAGGCAAATGAACATGCTTTATAGATAAAAAATGCCATGATTATGAAAATCTCTCATTATTATTGTTATTTTTTCAAGTATATAAGGACCAGAAAGGTAATAATTATGATAAATAAATTCTTTCTCGCGATTTTTCATAATTTAGAAAGGAATTTCAAAATAAAGACTGCTCTCAAATTTCGAGGTCATATGGTCACCTTATTTTAATTGCATACTTAAATTGTATTGGAATAACTGAACAAATTATTTCATTTTAAATTGTATTAATTTAGATTAGTTTTGTATACTTCATTGATATTGGAACGCTTGAACAATTATGGTGAACATAGAAAGGATTAAAGCAATATGGCTAACGGCGGTATTCATCAATAACTTGAGTTACCGGTTAAACACGAAATTTTGAAAAGCGTTTAAAATCAGGGAAATTTTCATGGTTATTTGAAAATCACATTTCAGCAAGATTTAATGCGTTGCTTCTGCCATCTAGCAGCATTGTTATTTTCAGATTTTTTTTTTTTTTTTTTTTTTTTTTTTTTTAGCTGCAAATAACCAATTAAAGATCATATAAAATATTCGACAGTAGATTGCAGAAGCGGCGGCCAAATTTAGTTGGAAAACTGCACTCTGACTTTAGACGCTTTTCAAGTTTTTACTTTGAACAAGGAGTTGAAGTTAATGGTAAATACCACAGTTAGAAACAGAAGCAGATCAGTTAAAAACCTGGAAAAAAACCATATATATTTAGAGATAACAAAAGAATATATCAGACGTAAGAGAAATAGTACTGTAAAAATTCTTTTTAATGTTTCACATGGACCTAATTGAATATAATCAATTATACACATCATTTGACATTTATCGGTAAATCCGTCTCGGGATTTACCTAAAGATTATGATTTTTTGAAAGAAGAGAAATTTCAAAATTTCCTTTAAAGGCAATTTTTAACTCATATTTTCACTTTATACATTTCTAAATTATTGTCACCGTTTTCCAAGAACTCAGATACAAAGATGTTATAGAATTTCAATTTTATCAAGATGACTGGCCAAAAAACGACAGTTTCTTTTTCAGATATTATTTAAAGAAAATTGACATTTTAGAGAAATGATGAGACTATTATTTCGAAAATTGATCGAAAATCATTTATATCATATCCACAAAATGAAAAAAAAATACTGTATGATTCACATTTCCAAAAATATATTGTAAAGAAAAGTATCAATCTGAACCTTTTTACAAATTTCTTTGAGTCGAGAAATCTTGTATTTTAAGATTTCCAATTTTATAAATATAATAGTAGGCTCTACCACCTCAAAAATTTGGTATATTGCAAAATATTGTAGTCTTTTAAATGAAGTTATATGCACGGTAAAAGAATTTTTCGTATGATAGGTATAAATTTCATTCTTTTAGTTCTCCATCATACTATACTAGGTATGGGGAACTTAGGTAATCGTGAATTAGTTCCCCATCATACTATAGGTATGGGGAACTTAGGTAATCGTGAAAATTTTTGACCTCGGTTTTTTTTCTTTTTTGCACTTTTCAGATGTGAGGAATCCGAAAATGACAAAATTTGTAGGGTGTCTGTTAGTGTGTTAGTCCGTTAGTTTGTTAGTCTGTGTACACGATATCTCACGAACAAATGATCGCAGAGAGGTCAGACCAGTTTTAAAATATTACTTTCGACACTGGCAAGAACCCTATTTATTTGCAATATTCGAATTAAAAAACTTCGTAAGTTATTTGAAATTTACAATTTTCTTAACATGGGAGAATAGGGCAAAATTTCACTTAAACTTGCATTAAATTAAAATTTTTTGCTGTAAAAGTGTCAGACCAGTTTTAAAATATCAGTTTTGATGCTGGAATGAACATCAGTTACAATAAACATGCTACTTTAAAAATTTCGCAAGTTATTGGATATTTACGAATTACTTAACATGGCAGAATAGGACAAAATTTCACATAAACGTAAATTTTGAGAGATATTTTCATCGTAAAGATGTCAGACTACATTAGAAATATTATTTAGGATACTGGAATGGATATTATTCACTATGAATTTTCCAATATAAAAATTTCGTAAGTTTATTAGAATTTTACGAATTTCTTATCATAACAGAATAGGGCAAAATTTTACACAAACGTCAATCTTGAGGGATATTTTCATCATAAAGATGTCAGACCACTTTTCAAATATTATTTAGGATACTGATATGAGTACCATAGAGAATGATTTTTCCAATTTAAAAAATTCGTAAGTTATTTGGAATTTACGATTTACTTAAAATGGCAGATTAAGGCAAAATCGAGCATAAACGTCCATTTTGAGGATTATAAATATATCAGACAATTTCAAAATAACGTTTATGATGTATGAGCATGATTGACTACAAATATTCTAATAGAAAATTTCGTAAGTTATTCGAAATTTACGATTTTATCAACATAGCAAAATGGGGCGATATTTCATAAAAATATGCATTTTTGGGAAAGTTGCATTGGAAATAGTAGCATGAAAATAAACTACGATTGATCACAATAAATTAATAGATTAGAATAAGACATCGAACTGAATAGTGGGTAGCCTATTAGGCGAGGATTTCGTTCTGTCACTGTGTCAAGCGTTTGGTCAAATTCATTTCTCTTAACATGTATATAATATGTCCTGTACAAGAAATTTATGAGAACATACATATGATGAGGAACTGAGCAGAGTCCACCTATGCCAACTAGTTTAGTTTTGAAAATGATCGTTAAGATATTCTTGAGAATTGATGTCAGTGTTTTAATACATGGGGGAAATGACGTATTGTCAGTGGTATTTTATAAAATACATTATTAAAATTACATTTAATAATTTATTTTACAAAAGGTTTCTTAATTTCTAATTATTTACACTTTAAGTTATAAATTAAAATATATATAAATGAGTTAATATGATACTTTAGAAATGAAATTCAAATAACATGTTACGCTAGCAGGCTTTGCCCACTTTACTAGTACTGTGATAATAGATCTGTGATAATTTGTAACAAAGCTATCCATTTTCGAATTCATAAAAAAATAAAAAACCGAAAAAATGCATTTTTTAAATGTTGTCTGTAGGGCCGAAATTGGAGTTACTTTTGACATTTATCGTTATACTTCTCTGAGATGAAGATTTTTTACATTCTTCATGGAAAAAATATTTTTGGAAATAAAAATTTCAGTAAATAATTTACATTACGCAAATTTGTATAGGAGAATACACTACCTACGAAAAGGTATTTGGACACTCTTGAATTTCGACGTTTTGTTAAATATCTAGAAAAATTCTTTTGAATCATCTTCAAAATTTGGGAGTATAAAGAACATGTTACATCTCATACATTTCAGCAAAAGTTTAAAAAAATCAAAATGTTTTGCATCACCCTGTAAAACGTAATGCGTGAAATGCATTTTGGCTGTAGCATATGCTTATGAGGATTCTTCTAGTTATCTGTATAAATTTTTATGAGGTTACCATGTATATGCATGGAGATATGACAGTTTCTTTAAAAAATTACAATAAATAAATAAATAACACACTTTTTTAATTATTACACGTAGGGTATTAGGCCCAGTGCAAAGCTATTTTTAGAAAACATGGCGTACTACACTAGACACTGCATACTGCAATCAGAATGCAAAAATGTCAAATATCTTACGAAATATGAGTACTTTTACTAATAATTTTTAACCACGCATGCGCGAGCTTTATAAAAGTTCTATTTGCATATTTTAATCGCTAAAAGCATTGAATTACTTATATGTAAACTCCAAATAAATATCGTGTAAATTCAAAAAAGTTATGAGTTATTGAATGGAGAGAATTTTAATTTCTCTCTCACACACACAAAAAAAAAAGATAGGGGGTTTTATCAATATTTTTTTTTTTACAATCTGCGAACATTGTATTTCCATTGGGCCTTGATTGAATCAAAATAAAAATGTGGGGAAAGCCCCTTATACTTTAGCTTTTATTTTGAGAGGAACTGAAATTCTGTTCATTCTATCTCTGATAACTTTTTGAATTTACACAATCATTGTTTGGGCCTTTATGTTTGTAGCTCAATACTTTTGGTTATTAAATTATGCAAATGTAATTTTTTAAAGGACTGCGCATGGGTAGTTAATAATTATTATTAAAAAACTCACGTTTTGTAAGATATTTAATAGTTTTGCCTCTTGATTCAAATACGCTGTGTCTATTGTACTATGCTAAGTTCCCTGAAAAGGGCTTTGCACTGGGTCTAATACCCTACGTGTTATAATTATAAAAGTGACAATTTTCTGTGCAATTTTTTAAAGAAACCGCTATATCTCCTTGAATATATGTGATAGCTTGATAAAAATGTATACAGATAATTAGCAGAATCCGCATAATCACATGCTACAGCCAACACGCATTTCAAGAATTACTTTTTACAGGGTGATACAAAACATCTTGGTTTTTGTTTAATTTTTTACTGGCACCATTTTTCTCCTCAGGGCAAATCTTTTATCGAAATTTATGATGTGTAACAAATTCTTTATGTTCCCAAAGTTTCAAGATGATTCCTAAAGAATTTTTCTAGATATTTGATAAAATATCTAAATTCGAAAGAGTACAAATACGTATTGGTAGATAGTGTATAAGAGGAAGATTTTTCATGGTCCCAACGAATACGATTTTTTTTCCCTTATATATACAGGGTGTTTATAAAGTCCCGGACCCATTTTGATGTTTAATAACTCATAAAATAATGAAGATATAAACAAACTTATGGCATTTATTGATGGAATAACTCATATATTTTCTTTTCAGGTTTGAATATTTTTACTTTTTCAAATATCGTCTGCGCGTGTGGTTAATTTTAGATAATTTCATTTTCCAGTCTAAATATCTTTTCTAAATATCGTCTGCTTATTAATTGCAGTTTTCTCTCTTTTGTTTTTGGCAACTATTGCAATGTTATGTTTACTTTTGGTTTGTTTGTTGTGTGTTTTTTGTGTGTAGTGTGGACTAATGCACGACTGAGTCATTGGGCCTTTCTTTTTTACAGAAAAGACGGTCGCATCAGTCATATACTTAGACATGTTTGAAAACTTCGTATTTCCACAACTAGATACTAGAAGAGCTTCAGCCACATGTATTTTTGCAACAAGATGGTGTACCACCTCATTGGGGTATTATCGTTCGTAGTTCTTTGAATGACCATTTTCCAGGAAGATGGATTGGGCGAGGAGGTCCAATTCCTTGTCCGCCCAGATCACCTGATATAACGCCGCTGGAATTTTTCCTTTGGGGATTTGTAAAGGACAATGTTTACAGGAGGAGAGTGTCGAACATTGATGACCTAAAAGTCAGAATTACAACCGCAGTAGCCTCTGTGGATGCCGACATGCTTGCCGCTACCTGGCGTGAAATTGACTATCGACTTGATATTCTCCGTGCGACGAAGGGGGCACACGTGGAAGTTCATTGACAAGGGTCATGAAACTTTTTGAGTCTATATAACCATTTATGCTATTAATTTTAATCTATCTTTATTATTTTATGAGTTATTAAACATCAAAATGGGTCCGGGACTTTATAAACACCCTGTATATCGGAATAAAAATAATCTTGTGTATATGAGCACTATTATTATACTTTCGATAGATATATGCGTGTTTAAAAATCATCGTTAGTTTAAAGAATTATACAAAGTATCTGGATACATTATAGTGTAAGGAAGCTGTAGCCGTCTGTTTGATGTAGACTTATATGAATTCAACTAATGAATGTTTAAATAAATATAGATATAGTTTACAGCAAAAAAAAAAAAAAAAAAAAAAAGAAAAGAAAAGTATTACAAAACAATGAACAGATTAATACTAATGTATTGAAAAAGATTTCAGTATTAAGATTAAAAACGAAGTATACATGAGTTTGATATATTAGATTCAAATACGTTCCACATTATGATTATTTAGGTAGTCCTCGTAAAGTTTATGACAAATGCATATGTACACATGAAATATGTAATAATGTAATAATATGAATAAATATAATAATTATTCTTTTATGTGATTTTTTTTTTTTTTTTTTTTTTTAGAATTATTTGCAGTATGACTCATTGCAATATGATCATTGAATCGCAAATATGCGTTTGTCAAAAGTAAATAAATAGAAGAATAAAAATTAATATATAAATAAATAAATAAATAAATAGAAAAATAGAAAAATAAAAATTAATATATAAATAATAATTGTAATAATAAAGCTTCACAAAACTTTCTTTTGTATCATTTTCATATGTCATCGCTTAAAAACAAAGGTAAATTATTCCAAAATTTTTCAAGAGAATATTCAAAAAGAGTTTTCTACGAAAGAGCCATTTTTCAGAGAAGATTAATTCTTAGAAGCTACTTATTCTGTGAATCTCGAATCTAGAAAAGGGAGATTGCATCCTATTTTTCTACAGCTTTAAAATAAATAGAACTTGAAGATCAACATGCAGATCAGGGTATTTCAATTTTTTCTAGAAGACATTTTTAGAATGTTTCAGAATGACAGTTTAGAACTATTTGTGTGAAACTTCCTATATGAAAAATATATTGTGCATATTTTTTAAAGCATTAAAAATAAAAGGGTACGTAATTGAATCAAGTAACATAATTTAGGTGTTACCTTTAATTAACGCATTACAATGATCAATGTGTTCTAAATATTAAATAAGAATATTTGAAAACGAAAAATATTTATTTTATTCTAGCCGATTTCGATAAACAGCTTTCGAACCATGCCTTTTTTTGTTTTGTTTTTTTGCCTTAAAAAAAAAAAGCTAATTTTGTTTTTTAAATAATACATATAAAATTCTACGCAAAACAGAATTTAACTTAGTCGTACGACATGGCATATGTTAGTCTATTCTACCATATAAAGGCATGCAGTAACTGTTTTTCATTCCCTAGCATGAATTAATACATTCATTCCTTAAAATTTCTTTGATACAGATACAGCATACATCACCTTGGCGTCCTTTGAATTTTCATTGTCATTTTGGCAATGATTTAAAATGCCTATCGCAATTGCGTAAGTAAAGATCTTGGCGAGTAACGCCTACTTCGGGGTCAAACTATAAGTTTCGCCAACGAAATCTATGTTGAAGCTGTTGCATTTTTTCAGCACAATCTTTCTCAATTTTATTTTAATTATTTTTTTAAAAATGTTTGCCTTTTTCTTTTCTTTTGACATAAAAATAATTTCGTTCTTTGAATTATTAATTTATTTTTTGCATATATTTATTTTTTAAATAATTTTAAAGTTAAAAATGGGGTTTTTATTTAAAATCTCTATAACCAATTTTTTTTTTTTTTTTTATTTTAATAATTTTAAGTTAAAAGGGAATTTTTATTTAATATCTTTTGAACAAATTCTCTGATTGAACTAAAAAATACGGGTCATTCAACATGATTAAAAAAAGGAAAAAAAAATGTTAAGAGCGAAAAATTGCGGGCCGAAAGAACATTTTAATTGGTGCAAACGATGCTTAACTCTATTATGCCATCGTCAGTTTTTTCAAATTTATTTATTTAAATTTATCATTTATCATTCAAAATCATTAGAAAAATCTGTGGAGTTTTTGTACACTATTTAATATGTATATATATAGGGTGTTCCAAAAGCCCCAAGCCTCCTCCTAACTCGAAAATGAGTGGGAATTGTGAAAATTTTCGAAACACGTGTTCAATGAATTCGGGAGAGACCTCTTTTGGTGAAAAACTTTTGGGCCCGGAGGAGGGGGGGGGGGCTACGGATATGTATCACAAGACATACTATGCCCAAAAATGTTTGGGCCCGGGCAAGGGGGTAGTAGCAGTAATGCCGTTAGGGAGAGCAACTTTAAAATTTCAAATAAGAAAGTATATCTTGTGATGCATCCCTGGAAACGTCTCTTCAAGGCAATGAATTTGATATAACTAGTTTTGTACTGCAATGATTACTAAAGGGTATACATAAGTATAAAATCCACATTTCAAAAGTCTAAAAACTTAAGTATCTCCTTTAATAATCCTTGTAGGGCAACACTATTTATATCAAATTCATTGTTTTGAAGAGACGTTTCCAGGGATGTATCACAATATATACCTTCCTATTTAAAATTTTAAAGTCGCCCTCCCTGGTGGCCCCCGTAGCAACCCCCCTCCCGGGTTCAAACTTTTCACACCAAAAGAGATCCCTCACGAATTCATTGAACACATGTTTCGCCATTTTTCATAATTTCGACTCATTTTCGAGTTAGGAGGGGGGGGGGCTTTTGGAACACACTCTATATATATTATATTATTTTTTTATGGCAAAAATTTCTCGTTTTCGTGTTTAATAGAAAAACCCGTAATCTTAAGTTACACCCATTTTTCAACTGTTCTTTTCCATTAAATTTACGGGAAACTTCCTTCTTAACAAAATATTGCGGGGGGTTGTCTGTCAGTTTTGATGTTGCAGAATCTCCTTAATTTGAGTTGGAATTTATTTTTACAGTATATAATATCAGTTGTTTCATATAATGATATTCACGGAACCTCTTAAAACCATAAATAAACTTTTAAGAAGTAAAAGCATTTTTTAAAAATAACTTCTTTTTTTTTTTTTTTTTTTTTTATCATTAAAGTAAACGCTTACATTCTCTCAACAGCAATATTTAATAAAAGCACATTAAATATCGTTTAATAGCTTTTTAAAAGATTAAGTTTAAAACGCATAAATCATGTCCAATTTATCTTCAAAATATGAACATCGGTTCAAACAGCGTTTGAAAATATATGATTTCCCAGAATTTTATGAGTCAGTGATATTAAATTTAGGAGAATTTATTGCGTTCTAAAATAGAAATATAAATAATATGGAAGATACTAGAAACATATTTTCCGTCTGTTCTAAGAAAGAACGTATTTTAGTAATAAGTTATTATTTACCTTTTATTAAGAATTTATAAATTTTTATAGGAACTAGAATATTATACTAAACACATACACACATATATATTATATAACCTAGGTAAAACTCAAAACAGGATTTTTATTGAACTGGGTAGTTTAATGCACTGATCCAAATTATGCTGCCAATGTATGTTGTAAAATATTTTGAGGAGAGGAATTTTTAACATAATTTGCTTACATTTATCCTATATTGTGGAAGCCGGTAAATGACAAAAATTGGTTTCAAAATTAGTCGAGCTTGTTGGTACACGTGAAAATTTCGCGTGAAATAAGGCTTTGAACAATTACATATGATTATGGGGGCATTCTATCACTGAAATAGGACACACGCAAACAAACACCAGTTATACAGGCGTCTAATAGTTTCCCTTTAATAATCACTTACAGAAGTAAATTTCCCATTGAGAAAGTTTTTCAAGTTTAATATCCATTATTTCAGAAACTATTAAGACTTTTTTTCCTACTAAAAGTATAAAATTAAAAGTATTTAACACAAAACTGCCTAATTTTAGAAATATGTAAGTGAAACTGATTTTTATACGATTTCATGCAAAAATAGTCACTTTATATGACTTAAATTCCTGGATTCTTCTAGAAATCACTAAACGTCCTTTATTTTTTATAATTAGTCACTTTATCGTGCATAAAAATATTCCCCATTTTTTGAAACGTTCAAAAGACTTTTTCTCCGAGCAAAATTATTAAAATTCAATGCATTATGTTTCATTTGCTGACATAATGGCAAATGAATTTATTGAACAGTAATTCATAAATATATATATATATATATAGTTGGAAAAAGCTAATTTTTGCAATTGCTAATCAATAATTGTGTCATCTAGTAGCAAAACCAGCTAACACCATGAAATTTGAAAATACGTTTTTTCATTTTTTTTTTTTTTTTTTTTTTTTTTTTAATTCTAAGTAAACGTTTCCACCATCTGGAAAGATTAGACCATGTCAAACATGTCAAATCCCTGTGTTACGTACGTTTAAAAATCACGATGGGCTGCAAAACCGGTAAGATTCTGAGGCCGGTGAATTTTAAAACCAGCCATCTCCATATCCGCTGGATCACGCTTTTGATCCACGACAAAAGTGACTCTACGACATGGAAAAGGAACAAGTCAGAGTTCAAAAGTAACGTACTATCATTTTGTAATAACATAGTATTAATTGATAATATAATAGCATAATATTTGAAATATTATGATTAATTAATCATAATGATTGTTCTATCATAACATGTTATTAATTTAAGAACGTACTTACGATGATTCAGTAGGTGATAGAGATGATTTTATGTGAGTTTGTTTAGAATGCGAATAATTTCCCACTGAAAGCTCGTGATTCATGAATTTGGGACTATTTGTGATACATTTTCATATATATACTTTTTTTTAATCGATTATTAAAAATCCGTTATTTTTTCAATAAAATTTAGTTGAATAAAACATTTTGTGAATTTAAAACCAAAAAAATACAATATTCGTATTAAATATAGCGAAAATTAAGTTCTGGTTTAACAAGCTAAGTACAAAACTTTTAATAAACACCATAAAATGCAGCGAGTTCTTCATTTTATGGTGTTTCTTCAAAGTTTAGTATTTATCAGTTTTAAACGCCAGTTCTGTGTTGCTTTTTTATAATAAGTTCTGGTTTGTTGCAAACCGGCCAACTCCAAAGCAAGTTGCAAAGTTGGTCAATCTAAACTAAAAACTTGAATAACCCCCAAACATCATGTGGCCCTGCCATCTTATAATATTATTTATTCATCGTTCAGTCAATGCGTTAGGACATTTGTTATAAATGTATACGATCCAATGCCACATCACATAATCGTAGCATAACAAAAGCAAATCAGTTTTGTTGTATTTTTTCTGACACATAACATTTAATATTGTAACATTTCATTTTTAACAGTTTTGTCATATGTTCTTTATCCCTGTGTCAGTAAAGTGTGTGGTAGGTCAGAGATTATTTTATATTCCATTTATTATTTGTGAATGCATTAACGGAATTTTAATCTTACAATACGATGTAAAATATCCGCAATGTGATTTAGATAATATAATGTTCGCTGATACATGCGTAGTTTATTGAATCACATTATTATGTGACTGTATGCCAAATCACAGACTGCAAAATTCACAGCATGATAGAATAAAAATTTTAACATTTTGTGTAACATATAACTCATTATCATACTGCATTTCGTTACGCATAGAAATTATTCCATAATTTGTTTTCATATATTCCTTGTCAGTAAGTTGCGTCACAGGCTTTTTTTTTTTTTTTTTTACATTCCAATTCCTCATTCTGAATGTACGAATGTAATTTGAATTTTACAATACAACGCAAAATTTCCGCAACGCAACTTATATTATATAATACTTGTTGTTACATACGCAGTACAATGAATTACATTAATATGTGACACAATGCCATGAACAAATGAAAAAAACATATCATAATAGAATACAAACTTCTATATTTTTGTAACATCTAACTCATTCCCATTTTATAATTCATTATATGCCTCAAGTGCTTACATTCTTATACACCTTTTTAAATATTTATTTATGTCGCATGCTTCTTTCTTGCATTCCTGTTCTCAATTCTGAATTTATAAACATAATTATAGTCTAGACAGAATTGTTTGTCCAGCGACAACAAATGATAGAGATCCCCTCTAGTAAGGTTAAGACAGTCGAGGATATGGTCAGGCGTAGCCTGACAAGTAGCACACTTAGAGCATGTAGGAAAAACTTTTACTTTATTTTTGTATGTCATAGACCTCAGGTGACCACTGAGAAAATGAGAAATGACAGTCTGCTCTTGCCTGCTGCACTGGAGGGACAAGGAACCACAGGAACGATTACCCTAAAACCAGTACTGAGCAGGAGGGACAGTGAGACCCCGTAAATTTATAAAACGGGAATACAATTCTGAAAAAGTCAGAGATGCCCGAGGAAACAAGGGTAGATCTGCGCCACTTTACTCTGCAGTCTCATTACCAGCAATGCCTACATGGGAAGGTATCCAGTGCAAGTGAATATCACGAAAGATAGAAAGACTTTTCAGCTTGTTCAAAGCAGCCAAGCCGGCATTATCTCTCATGTTATGTTAATTTGAAAGATGTTGGATGGCATTCCGGCTATCACTCAAAATCCAGATGTTTTTCGAACTAGGAAGTGTAAGTACTCTATTGAGTACTTACACTTCTACGGCTTCTACGGTTCTTCTAGAGCTTCTACGGCTCTTAATTCACTGCTAAAGACAGAGCAGCCGTCAGGATTTCTCAATTTCATATAGCACGAGGTATATGTGGATCTTAATCTTTTTTCTTTAATAATTTTATGTAACAAATGCCACCGATCGTTCTGAATTTAATATTTAATAGAATTTTTGTCAAATGTGATATGACTATGTCAGTAAATTGCACACTAGATTAAATGGTCTCTTTTTGAACTGCAGTTCTTCACTATGAATATAAAAACATAATAATAAACTATAAAGAAGTGTTTATACATTGACTACGTAAATATGGTATTGAATCACATAAAAAATAACATAAATGAGCACATTATGCCGTACAAGAATAAAATAGTTCTTTAGTTGTTAAACATATGTTAAGCATGTAACACTTTTCTTTATAGTATTTCATTTTTAATAAAAATTTTGTTGCATCTTGTAAATACAGTCCCGCCATTTATGTCCCAAATATCGGATAATTTATTTAGCTGTAGCCTCAGAAATCACACCCCAGACTTCGAAGGAACACCCCGCAGGGACACGAAACAGGAGCATTTAAGACCTTATACAGGTAATTGGATCTAGACACTAGACCCAAGAAACACTACGAAATTCTTATTTTAACAAACATTATCAGGAATACGAGCTGCAAGCTAATCAGAAACCCGCAACACGTGTTAGTAGAATAAAATTAGTAAAATAATTTCCAATCCTTTTTCTCTCCGGAGGACTGTAATAAAACATCTCATTGCGCATAACACGCATTACTCAAGGTTTTGCCCCAGTAAAGATTCCTTTTAGATGTTTTTGGCAGCATTCTATTGGAAACTGCATAAGTTAACGAGTTACGCAAAGCCATGTACATCTCGAGGGGTTAAAAGCACTTTCGAATTAGAGTTTGCCCTAATAGATGAACAAAACGGCAATAATGACTTTCCAAGTGTTCAACCTGTCGGCATAGTACCTTTAATGTTATTGATGTAAATAAATACTCTTAGCATACATGGAGAATAACAAACGGTGTTAGTAACTGCCCTGGTGAGCCCAAGAAAAGACTACATATGCTGCATATACATATCTGCCCGTAGTTTGCTCGGAGAAAGAGTCTTCCTCGGTGAATAGTCATACTGAATATTCATTTAATATCGTAAGGGCTAGCTGTCTAATAAAGGTAATCTCCGCTCAACAAAATATTTGATATTTTAAACTTTTGTAACTATTTAAACAACCTAATTTTTTAAAATATTGGCAAACTACATGTTGTCCACGACCCTGGCAAAAACAAACCTTTCTAGGTATCTCAATTTGGTTTTTAACCTTATTTATTGCATTTTAATTTTACAGCCCATTGTCACCAAGAAGCTTGTTTAGATGGCGTTTCTTTTATTATTAATACTGTTATTATCATTTTATTTTGTATTGAAAGTTTCTCTGCCGATATTTATAAAACTTCATATTTTATGTATTTTTTTTTCCTTTTAATAAAATTTTGTTTAAAGGACTCAAGGTTGCAACACTCTTTCAGTTAAAACTCTACAGCTCTCAAACATTCTAGGATGTGTAAGCTGGCACTTTATAAGAAGTAAGCTGTCGTTAACGCTATGCTGAACAGTTCTCGAAAACCTATCAGCGGCCACGCATCGTAAAAATACGTTCGCTAAGTACGGATTTTTTTACCTACGATTGCTTAGATACTTGATCATACAGTATGTTAATCGCAATTCCCTGTAGCTTTAAATGCATAAATTCGAGATTTCCTAGACAGTCAGCTATGGTTGATGTTTCTATTCTTCTTCATATTCCACTATACAATTTTAGCACGGCTTTTCCTTTATTAGCCAGTGTCACCCAGGAGTCCCGATCAAACAGAACTAGCGACTAAACTTCTCAATTCCGAGAGGCAGTAGTTGCAGATATGTCAACTGTCCCTCACGAATGCATATTCCAGTCATCTTCCATATTTAACAGGTCGAGTCTAGAAAAATAGGTAGAACGCCTAATGTCTCATGTAATAATATCCTTATGCATTTTTTTTTTTTTTTTTTCTTTTCTTACATTATTGTAGCATTCCAGTACGTAAATATAAAATCTCTCTAACCGTATTTAATTTGATTATGGTATACAAAATTTTCTGCATTATGATTTATATAGTCGTGATTAATTGTTAAATAATATAAATGACCTCACAATATAAAACCATAAAAAGTTCTGATAAGCTTTTATCCAACACATATAAATATACATACATATATATATATATATATATTTCATGTATTTCACTTTTAAAAGAATTTTTTTATGTACAACGTATACTAATTAATTCTAGATAAAATCCTTCCTTTTTAACCTCAGTTCTTAATTTTTAATGCATGCCCAAAACTTTATATTTTATACAAAAAATGTCCGAAAGAGCTTCGTTATTTGTTATTTACTTATTATCTAATAACTTAGCAAATATAACAATAAAAATTATTTTCTGTCATTTATGTAATTCTTTATATAAATAATTTGTTAATAAGTCTAATGATATATATTTTTGTAAAATAATAAAAAATTGCATAATAAAATTCCTATTCAAACTTTTCATACATAGCATTTTATTTTTTATACAGATAAAATTTTTTATTAACAATTTTCAATTTTTCTATATATTCATGCGTTGTAAAATAAGTTTATTTTTTCTTTCTATCTCCCGGCTAAAAATAAATTAATTTTTAAACATTTTTCTGAATTTATTCAGATATCATATGTGAAAAAAAAAAAAAAAAAAAAAAAAAAAAAAAAAACATAAAAGTTTCTTGCATAAAATTTTGCGTTACTAGAGTCTTCATTTTTTATATATCAAAAAAGAAATATGATAAAGACTTCTTAATCTCAAATTAATGTTTATTTAGTATTCCCTGGTGGTATAATGTATATTAGTAGTTTAGGAATGATTATTTGAGATTTGGCAAATTTTAAATTTTTATGTTATGAAATTGATTACAAAATTCGTTTTTCATTCAGATAATATCTCGAATATTTAAGGCTAATGATAAACTTTAAAGAATTTTCTTTAATATTAATAATAATATCATCATTATTTTTCTAGACACATTGAAATGTTACATTTATAAATATTTGAATAATATAAACAGAAATTTTAGATTAAGCTATATTATAAACCTTTTTCCTTTTTTTTTCAACAAAAAATGTCGTTTCTAAGATTAGTTAAACATGAATTTTCTTTCAAATTAAACACGAAAAAAAAAAAAAAAAAAAAAAAAAAAAAAAAAAATGAAAGATAAAAATGTGTAAAATATATATACCAAAAAAAGACATACAGTGGAGACTTTTAAATTTAAACTCTAAAGGCCGGTTTCCACTGGAGTTGGAGCTTCCAGGTTCAAAAAACCATTAATCACGCTCCCGACACAAAGAGCCAAATGTCTTGTCACCAGTTGTAACCTTTTTTTGTCAGATTGCGCTGTTACTTCAAAGGAAAGCATGCAAAATTGACAAAGATATCTGCCTCTGGCCCCTCAATTATCTCATCAGGGGGTTAGAACCAGGGACTTCCAACCACGTTCGAGGGTTTTGAGCCCGTTTGACCACATCAAAGGATTCTAAATAGCGCCGTTCGAAAGAGCCGTCAGTGGAAACCGGACTTAAAAAATAGCTTTCTAAGTCGTGCACAGGTGCGTATCTCACTTATGGTTGATGCTAAAGCCTTCTACTATGATTACTTTGGGCACCGTGAAGATTTCAAAATACTATTTGCAGAATAGTATCAATTTAACTGAAAATGTGCGATTTTTTTTTTTTTTTTCATCTCATAGATATTTTTTGCAGTTTTGTATGTCGAGATTTGTTTGCTTTGCATGTGTTTAGTTTGAAAAATTTTCACCTATACTTTCAAATGATAAAAATAAGAATTCGTTAATTCCATTAAATTTTAAGTTTTATTTAACGCAATTAACTGTTTTCAATTAAAGTTTTATATTAACAAATAAAATTTTTGTGGGTGCTCTTATATGGCACTACAACACGTCATCGCGACCATTTGCGTACAGTAGAGCCCTTATAATAAAATAGTCCGGCTCATCAGCCGCCATCTTTTTGACTCGGAAGACGATATTTTTCTTCCCGCTTGGCTCATTTACCGTAGTCAGAACTCCTACAGTGATAGGCTGACACATCCGCCATTTTCTAGGCCACAAGACCGGCTGACGATTTACTATTGGTGATTTTTCGGCAATAAATTGCACGAATAAATCCAGAAAAGGAACCGCCTCTTTATACTTTCTTCTAATCCAAAAAGAAGGAAAAAGTGGATTATAAATTGCAGATGTAACTTGTGGATACCCGGATCAAGAGCACAACTTAGTAGCGCAAGATTTCGATTATTTTCAACTTATTTCATTTTATTTTCAAAGTTCTTTGACAAATTTAATATGAATGTACTGTTTTTTAAAATTATTGTTTTTAAATTCTTTTAAAATTAACTTCAAAATTACATTTATTTTAACGTGGCGGGTTGCAGTTTTGAGAATGTTGGAGATGTTCTTAAAGTTGCCAACTTGTTTGTTTCGTGATAAGAAGTTCTAGCTCACATGATCTGTGTAGAAGTTTAAAGGCGATAAAAACGCTAATCAGGTAATCTTGCTTTTTCTACCGCGAACGTTTTCCCATATGGACTAGAAAATGGCGGACATTGCGCCAGCTCGTATCATATAGGAGCCTTAACCGTAGCTATGTTCTTTATCTCGTAGGTTCTGAGGGAAATATATTTTATTTTATTTCCTAGTGTAATTTTAGCACGTTATTGCTGAACAACCTCTTTCATCACATTTTGAACTAAAACATAAAAAACACACTAAAACATAAAAATAAATAAATAATAATAATAATAATAAAAATGTAACTGGAATGTAACAGACGAGGACCAAATCAGTGGCTACAGTTTGATAATCGTTGAGTTTCTTTTTTATTGTTAGTGGAAGTGCTTTACTGTAATATTTTACCAAGTCCAGGAAATCTGCTCAGGAATTGAAATTAATTCTTCATAGACTTATTGTAAATAATGTATGTTTTTAAGCTAAATATCTTGCTTATCTTATTAAGCTAAATATTTTTGCGTATTTACACGTTTTGAGGCTTCCTGATTACCGAAGTCAAGTTTTTTAACATTTGGTCTTTTTGTTTTAAGTTACTCTTAGAGAGTAACATAAAAACGAATAATTTCAGGAGGTACAAAAGTTGTATTTTGAAGTTAATATAAGTTTCTTGTCTGAAAAGTTTGATTGCGTTTCAAGGAATGTTGCGTTAAAGTTTTCGGAAAGTTGTCTGTAATTTCAAGTGAAAATTGTCTTAATAATTTTAAGTGAACGTTTAACTTTAATAACAGATTTAAATTCTATGTAAAGGTAGGTGCTGTAATGAAACGGTGGGTTGAGGGGGGCGGTAGTCTCCCTCACACAGAACTAATTATTATATAAAACTCTTCCGAAGCCTAATTTGAAATGTTTCAACATAGGTTTACAGAACAATACACGTTATCTTACCTCTTAATCTCCAACCTGTATTTATATTATTAAATTTCAGGGTAAGAGAAAGTCGTGTGACTGACACTCTAGATTATTTTTAATATTTTGGATTTTTGTGGCATTTAATCATCTATCACTCTTTATTTTTCTACGTTTTAAATTAAAATTATTTTACTATCATTTTTAATATATATATATATAACATTTTCAAGCATCTGACAGGGATGAAAATGAAATCATATAATAAACGGAAGATTTCATTAAAAAAGATTAACAAAATCTAAGCATGCATTCACATAATACTACTTCAGAGGCGTTAACTGAGTAATGCATACAAATAATAGAAGAATTTTTGTATATGTGTAAGCCTCAGGATATAATAGTTATATATATTATTATGATGATGATGTGAGGTGAATGTTTATTCATTTCAAGTGAAAGTGTTCTTTTGTATTCCGCAAAACTAGTGAATGTAACAGTTTTTCTCATTAACGGAGTTCAAACATGTGTGTAAATATTAATAATAATAGTATTGGGAAGTATAAATAAAACAAAAAACATTTAGTTTTTTTTTTTTTTTTTTTTAATAGCAGCAGTAAGTTTTATTTATGTAATCATTTTTCTCTAGTTCATGTTTAAAATATATTTTTCCACATAATCTATAACTAATTTCTTCATATTTATTTATGTTATGAAGCTATATAAAATTATTTTATTTTCAAGTAAAAGTTAAATGTGTTCATATACCCCGAAGTGGAAATGTAACACATAAATTAAATATGAAAATTATATACTCATAGAAGTGTTATGAAAATCATACCGGAAAAAAAAAAGAAAAGAAGAAAGGAAGGAAAAGAAAAAGAAACGAGAAATATTTTTTCAAAAACTTTACCTTACACTTCCGAAATCAAACATTTTGGAAACATTATTAAATAAATATTTTAAATAATTTATTTTGATAAATAATTAAATAAACATATTTGAATTACAATTTTTATTGAGATTCATCACTTAACTTTGCAAAGTATATTTTTAAAATGATTTTTTAATATTACATCAATATAAATTATTGTTAAAGCGTCATATAAACTATTTTTATATTAGTATTACCTCATTTATATTCATTGAGAAATTAGAAAATAAATCAATGGTGTTCCCAGAAACCACTTTACACCACAAGAAAAATGTTCTATTCTTATCACCAAAAATATTTCAAATTCATATTCCCAGATTTCTTGTTACAAACACTGAAAATCTTGTTCACTTTTGTCTTGAAAATTGTGATATTCTTAAAATTCCAAATAAACTTTAATTTAAGCATTATTTTTTAAACATTAATGAACTAAGCTTTAATTCAACATGGTAAGTACGTTTTTAATTTCTTTTAAATTAACATTTTCTTTTTCTTCCATTTTTTTTTTTTTTCAATTTACGAAAATAATTACAATAAACCCTAATTAATTACAATAGAGTATATTATGTTAAAACTGTAAAAAAAACATCAATCAGATAATATATATATATGTACACAGAAGCTTGTTAAAAATCCCTATTTTAATTGCAACATGCTTTATACATAAATAACATATTTATTGTTACACACTTCTTAATTAGGTACTTTTTTCTGATTTAAAAAGAAAAAAATTCCAGTATCTAAAAAGGATTATTAAAAAAAGAAAAAAAAAAGTGGAAATATCATTAATTATTTCCTATATACGGTTTTATGGGGGGGGGGGGAAACATATCTAACTTAACAATTGGCTGACTTGAAAAGTATAATTCCAGATTTTATCTTCAAATAAAAGAATTTGTATCAGACTTGTTACAAAATAATTAATTAAGAATTATAAAAATTTTACGTAACAAAAACAAAACTGTTATTTAATCCCACTTAAACTAAAAAAAATAAAAGTTCATTGACATAGGAATTAAGATATAGTTAATTAAAATATTTTTATGGATACTTTTTCTTTAATAAAATTATTAATTTATAGAAAATAAAAGTAAATATTGAGCTTATTTCATATGGAAAAAAAAAGTTGTATCATTAAAATATTTTAAAACGTTATAATTGTTATTTATTTATTTAAATGTAGAATAAAAACATGTAAAATTGAGAATGGAATTTTTTTTTTATGGGAAACAAACATTTCCACGTTTTAATTCACAAAGAAATATTTATACATTTTTCAAATTCCTTCTACCCACTTCATTAACGAAAATTAAATTGTCCCTTTTCCTCTTTGTCAGATTCTAAGAATTTTATTTAGTGTAGGAATTCTCCAGGCATTTACGATTCTAAATCGTTATGAAAACGTACTTTCTGCTTTTTGTTAAAAAAAAAGGGGGGGGATGTCTACGAAATATATCTTAATTAGCTTTTTTTTTTTTTTTTTTTTTTTTTACAAATTAAATATTTAGTTAGTACACCAATAATGATAAAATGTTATTTATTATTTATTTAAAAATGACAAAGAATTATACGCGAATTAATGTAATATATTCTCAGGATTTAAAATCTTTTCAATGTGGAAATACGTCTGTTCGTTATTAAACATATTTTGCTTTAATTTAATTTTGCATTAACTTTAGTTTATTTAACTCGTGTAATATTTTAAAGTTTTCTGGTGAAATAAAAGGTAGTATTTAACACTCGACATTTCATCATTAAAATTTACTAAAACTAATCATACATTTTTAAATATTACTTTAATCAATAAAATTTTTATTCTACTTAGTTTTTCAGTGTTATAAATCACGAAATATTAATAACTGTAAATACGGTTAAAAGAAAATAGAATTAAAAATAATTCATTAACTGTTGTTAACTGAAGCGAACAAAACTCGAAAACGTCGTAATGATGTAAGAATTTTAATATTTATGTAACGCGACATAACTGATGTTTTTGTGAGTCAAGTGTATACTGTCCGTTTTCGTAAACCATGTCTACCTCTCGCGGAACGATCCTACTCGGAAAAGGGGTGATGCGTTGAATGAGATGGGCACTTAGCCAAATGCGCTTTTCGTTCTACACGTGTTCGTTTTCTTTTTATGAGTCTTCAATATTTATTTTACCTTTTTACGCGAATTTAAAGTTTAATTTTTAATTTTAATTAACAATATTTTATTTAATGTAATTATGACAATATGCGCGAAAAATAAAAGGTGTAAAATAATCATGATAAAAAAATCTAATGATTTGATTTAAATACGATTTTCTGTAAATTTCTGTAAAATAGAGATCCAAAAATATGGTATTTTTATTTTAGCAGTATAATTTAAAAGAAAAAAATATATTACTTTTACTACAGGTAAAGTCTACTGTAAACGTTGTTCTTTTTCTCTTATTTTATTAATGAATTATGTAAATTTTACCTAATTTAAGTCATTTTTAATTAATTTACTACTATAATCAGTGCATGAAACAAGTGTTCAGGTATGACAGATATAGTACGAATTTAGAGATCAAGTAAGCAAATAAAAATAATTTTAACTGAAAAAAAAAAAGAAGAAGAAGAAAGAAAACAGGCATTTACTTTTAAGTTTACGGATTTTATTTTGCATCGAAGAATAAAACTGATCTTCTACACTTATTTAAAAATTACAAGGGGGAAAAATCAGCATTTTGCCTTTATACGAATATAACGAAGAAGTATCGCCTCAAAATTCAATAATGTCCTGAAAAGAAAAAAAAAGAAAAAAGAAACCGCAACTTATCTCTCACTCGTAAAATGTAAACATTCTCTCATCTTCTACGCTTCTACCCTATTTTAACAAAATCAATGCAGACCTCACGCATGCGCATAGGTGAGCAGGGTCACAGCTAACGAAAACAAACAATACCTATGTAATGTTAAATTAAATATAATAATATTTGAAATAGAAATTTTCTAATTTTTAAAATTTTCTTAATTGGATGTTGAGTGTTATACATCTTTTTTGTAAGTTTGTGACGAACGAAATGTCGTCGCCATGCTCATTTAACTTTTGATTGAAGCTGAAACTTGATTGCTTAATTAATTAATGAAGTAATGACAAAGTCAATTTATAAAATAAATGAGCTTTATTAAGAGCTTAAAGAGAAGGTGGGTGTTGGACTATAACTACATTAAATATCTTTATAAATTTCAATGGGCAGCCTTCTTAAATACTTTTAACTTTACTTAATTAACCACAAATAATTTTAACTACTACCCAGACAGCACATCGCCTCCCCAGGATACCTTCAAGATGTCTTCTGGATGAAAAGGCATCCCAGAAACGTCCTTAAGATGTACTGTGGATAAGTTAAGCCTAACTGTGCTGTTAGGGTACATTTAACTTCATTAACCCTCACGGCTCAGTAATCTTTCGATAGCGGGAGGATTCCCTTAAGTCCGGTTTCCATTTGCGCTCACTGGGCGCTTTCTATTCAGAATCCTTTGATGTGGTTAGGCTAGCTCACAGGAGCTCAAAGCCTTCGGACGGGCTGTTTCTAACCCCCTGCTGAGATAATTGAGGGGCCGGGAGGCAGATATCTTTGTCAATTTTGCATGCTTTCCTTTGAGTTAACTGCGCGATCTGATAAGAAAGGGCTACAACTGATGACAAGACATTTGGCTCTTTGTGTCGGAAGCGTGATTAATGACGTTTTGAGCATTGATCTTGAGCCCAAGTCGAAACTGGCCTTTACACCAGTATCTACTCGACTTACTATCTCCTACTATATCCGCTAACAACTAACTCCTTCAACCCCCTACTACTTCTAATTCACCATCTACATCTCTCGGCTACCTCTCTACTATATCCAAAAACAATCTTCCTTCTCCTTTTATATCAATCACTTTCCAAAATACCTTATAAAATTAACATATCGCAGATTACAATTTCATTTGTCATTTACCATAGGAACTAACTCTATCAATCAACTGAATCCCAACTTCAGCACATTCACGTTTTACTCGTAAAGTGCGAAATTCGCTTGTAGCATTACGCTAACTTTGCTATACCTCACAAGTTACTGCCTAAAAGTTATGAAATTTTGCATTGAAATATAAAATATAAAGTTTATCAAGTTTATCAAGTATATAATGGTGACAGTGGACTTTCAAAATGTCAAAATTGGGCTGAAATTTCGACATTTAAATTTTACTACAATATGAAATTACATAACAATATAAGTAGTAATGTGTGGCAAACAAACTTTTTTAATTCCCATCACCCTATGCTGAATTATAAGCGTTCATATTTGTAAACGACTACTAAATATGTGGTAAAGCGAAAAATATAAACATTTTTTTTTTTTTAATAATTTTTACAATGCCCCATGTGCCTTATTTTTTTGTTGAATCTTCATCAAATCACATTTAATGGTTTCAAATACATTTTAGCATAAAACTTTGCTACAATTTTTCATTTTTTCCTTTTAAGAAATTAAAACTAATTAATGAATTTTTTCGCATAATTAATATTGTAAACAAAACAATAAAAAACTTTTCTTAAAATTATCTAAAGCTACATGTAAAAAAGAAAAAAAAAAAAAAAAATGGAAGTCTATGTCAAAAATTATCTCACTCGGATAATTTGGCATTTAATGATAAATTAATAATTTTAATTAATATCTTAATTAATTATAATGTGAATGTTAATTTTAATATGGCATTTCTCTTCTACAGATAATTTTATAAGAAACTGTAATTTTTTTTTTTTTTTTTTTTTTTTTTTTTATATAATAATAGAATTATACATTTTCATTTATTTATTTTGAAAGCCTACAGTCGCCTTAATATATCTAGAAACATATTTAAATTAAAAATTAATAATTTCAAGTTGTGAAACTTTTGAACAATTTTTAATAATAGTTTCATATATATCATGATCTAATTTGTCGTATTTACAAGTAGTTTGCACCATTTAGTTATGAAAACGGTACATTTTCTTTTAAAATAAGAGAGTAAAAATATGATTTTTGTCAGATTTTTCTGACCCAGAACGTATTTACGGGATTTTACATAAATTTTCTATATATTCTGTTATTTTCGTGTGTATTTTAGGAATTTATAATGCACATTTATACATTGCACCCCGGCAAAAAAATAACTCAACTGAAAATTTCAGTATTTGAGTAAAATCATCTTAAAGGTAATCAATAAAACATCAACTAAGTACCATATTTAAACTAAAACAATAGCTTCTCAAGTGGAAATTTTCGAAATAAACTTTAGTCGTTTACGCGCACGTTAGGCACTCATAAACATTTTTCAGTGGCATAAACTCATAATTGCCATTTTTTCAGTTGCGTCACATTTTGTTGGCGGGGCGTGGTATCGGTTCAAACTTAGACAAATGTCAATTTATATTTTTATGTATTTCATAACAAACAATAATGATATAGGCATATGAAGAAAGTTACTTTATAATTATATTTTCTTGCTTTGTTTTAGCCATTATAAAAATATGTCCTGAAACTTTTAAATTATATCTAATTTTTATCGCTTATTTTCTTTTTTTTTTCTTTTTTCTTTTTTTGTAATATATAAATTTTATTTGAATTTTTTAAGTGTTTAAGGAACAATTAAGTGAGACGTGTTATATAATCTTTTAATTGTTATTCATGCTCTTTGGATTCAATCACCTGCTCATTTCCAAGCAAACGAAAAGGGACACAATAGGAATAAAAACTATGTCTCATTTTCTGAAACCCCTGAATCTCTAATTAGAGGGCTAAAAATACTCACAAATTAAAATTTAGGGCGAAATATCGAAATATAAAATGAAAAAGAAACAACTTAAACATTTTTAAAATTACCCCAAAAAAAATTGCCTACCTTACAGTTGTTCCATTAGTACTTTCGGTCGGGCGCCCAACCTTCTTCAAAAGTCGTTGACTGCTAGCTTGCCTTTGTTGACTTCTGTTCAGTAGTACCTCAAATTGAGTTGACTCTTACTCATTGTACGTGCGCTCATTGGCCATGATTTCGATTATTTCGCACAATGACGCGTAATTGTGACTGTTATAATTTGATAATTTACGAATTTCGTTAAAATTGATATTCGTCAGGGATTCATTATTGGTTTTATATAGGGCTGTCGTTATTTTATTATATTAATATCGTCTTGGTGCTCAATTATTCTGTTTTTAATAGGGATGGACCGGATATGGATTTTGTCGGATAACCGGGTACGGATATCCGGCATTCTGGATATTTTTTTCTTTGTGGATCCAGATGTCCGACCGGATATCCCCTTTTCCAGTACACAAGAAATTTTCTTTTCTTTTTTTTTTTTTTTTTTTTTTTTTAAGAACACGCAATAATTAAAAAAAAAGGTATTTGCATCTAGTTTTTATGTAACTCATTCCATCCACATGAATTTAAATGCCACATGATTAAGTATTCTGCAAATATGATTAAAGCTGTAAGACTATTTTCAATAAAATATTAATGAGTAATTTAATTAATTACTTATTTTTTATGAAACCTTAGAAATTAATAATTAAATTTTAAATGATCTAAAACATGCAAAGAAAAAAAAAAGAAGTGACATAAAATCACAAAATAATACTCTGTCAAACATAAAAGCAGAATGTTTAGCACAGAACGATTTCAAATCTCAATTTCAGTGGATATGATAAGCCCTAATATTTTTATTTTATTTTATTCGTAAAAATAAAATTGGATTGATAAAAATTTTCGACTTCTGGTTTTTGGCGGATTTACAAGTTTTGAGAGGTGTAGAGAACGATTTGATTATTTTTGGAAAATGCATGTCTGTCTGTCTCTCTGTGTGTGAGACAAAAATTTTGTGGCGATTGTATCTCCAGAACTACTGCTCAAAATTGTATATAAATTCATTTGTAGATGCACCTTGACCTAAATCAGTGCCTTTCAACTTTTGGTGTCAACTGCTCAACAGGTGGCGCTGCTACACAGCGATTTCCATAATTTAATTGAAGGCTGTATCTCAGATTCTATTGCATATATTCAAAGAAAACTTGATACGTCAGAAGGCTATTTATAAGACATTACGCTGATTCAATTTGAATGCTTATGAGCTAACAGGTGGCGTTGCTATACAGGGATTTCCGCAGTTTAATTGAAGGCTATATCTCAGGAACTACTGCACAAAATTGCATATAATTGTATATGTAGATGCACCTTGGCATAAATTAGTGCCTTTCAAATTTTGGTGTCAACTGTTCGAGAGGTGACGCTGCTACACTGTGATTTCCACAATTTAAGGTAAGGCTAGATCTCAGGTTCTGTTGCGTATCACCAAATAAAACTTGATATGCTAGAAGGTTATTATGACACATTATGCTAATTCAGTTTGAATGCTTATCGCCATCGGCCAATAGATGACGCTGCTATACTGCAAATTTCCTCGATAACGGGAAGGCTGTACCTCAACTTCCATAACATGTAATTGTACGAAACTTGATATGTGAGATAACCATTTTAAAAACACATTTTTAAAGATGTTATTTACAGACAATGAAACTATCTTTCTTTGGATAGTTAGTGTTAGTTTTTCTCTACGATGAAAATCATTTGCAATCATCATGCTAGATAATTTTAATAAACAACAGTCTTTATAAATTATTTGCACTTTGTGAATTAGTATAGAAAAATATAGAAGAAAGTCTTGTGGCGGCCACAACATACTAGTTTTATTTTACTTTTACTTTCTTCTATATTCAATAGAAGAAACTATTGGATTCGTAAAAATTTTCAACTTTCGGTTTTGACGATTTTACACGTTTTGAGAGATCTAAAACACGATTTGACTATTTTTAAAAAATGCCTGTCTGTCTGTGCCTATCTCTCTGTGTGTGTATCAAAAGTTTTGTGGCCTCTGTGTCTCCGAAACTACTTCTCAGAATTAAATATAAATTTATATGTACATGCACTATGACCTAAATTGGTGCCTATCAACTTTTGGTGTTAACCGCTTAACTGGTGGTGCTGCTATACAATGATTTCCACAATTTCAGGGAAGGCTATATCTCAGGTTCTATTGCGTATAATCAAAGAAAACTTTATATATGAGAAGACTATTATGAGACATTATGCATATTCAATTTGAATGTTTATCGGGCAACAGGTGGCGCTGCTACACAGTGACTTCTGCAATTTATGGAAAGGCTATATCTCATATTCTATTGTGTATCAAAGAAAACTTGATATGTCAGAAGATCATTATTAAACATTATGCGGATTCAATTAAGATACTTATCGGCCAATATGTGGCGCTACTGTATTGGTATTGGGATTAAGGCTGATTGACAGCACTAGGATCTTAGGCCTGAGGGGAGATTGCCCTCCATGGGGGGAGGTCTTTCTAATTGATCCTAGCCCGTATTTACGCAAGTTTCAGAGAATACCACGAAAAACTTTAAACAGTTAGGCTGACGAGCAGCACCTGGGATCGAACCCGGCACCTCACGCTGCTATACAGTAAATTTCCTCGATAACGGGATAGCTGTATCTTAACTTCTATGGCATATAACTGTACAAACGTGATATATGAAATAAACATTATAAAAAACGCATTTTTTAAAGATATTATTTATAGACAATAAAACTGTCTTTCTTTTGATATTTAGTGTTAGTTTCCTCTAAGATGAAAATCATTTGCATTCATCATGCTAAATAATTTTAATAAATAATAGTTTTAATAAATTTATTGCATTTAGTGAATTTGAATAGAAAAATATAGAAGAATGTCTTGTGGTGGCCACAGCATACTAGCTTAATATCAATTCATTTGCTTATGTGTCACTTTTATATTTATGTTAGCAGAATATAATATGCAATGTTGTCTTAATTACGTGCTTTGTCTGCCTTGCTATGCATATAAATGAGAAAACTTAAAAAAAAAAAAAAAAATGGTTACGCAAAAGAAAACGACAGAATAGTCATTATATATATGTATTTATATATTTACTTTGCGCTTTGCGGCAAAGAGAACTACATTTTTGGCTTACAACCTTCCTACCTTTGTCATGAAACTCGAGGTTTTACAGTGGAATGCTTAACCATTGTGGCCTTTGGGGCAATGAACAAGCGGACTTCCTTGCAAAAAAAGGTGCCACCTTACTACAACATCCCAATGCAGCCATTTCTTACTGGAGGATTAAACTGTTTTTAAAGAATTTATCTACATCTAATGCCTTACAAGATCTTGAGAACGTACTGCTCTAAAGAACTGGAAGAATTTAAGTCGCCGTTCCTTATTCCTGATAAACCAAGGCAGTTGCGACTTTCCGCCTATCTACAGGACATGACTGTCTTGCCGCTCATTTGAAGCGCATAGTTATCTTAAACGATTCTACTTGCCCACTTTGTGATTCTGGAGAAGAAATAGACAGGGACCATCTTCCCCGTCGTGGGGCTCTTCGATGTTCTACAAAAGAGTCGAGATATTGAAAGGCAAGATCGCTGCTTAGGCAATGACTTCGGTCTTTTGTTCTATGTTATATTGTTTATAATTTGTTTTGTAACTTTATAGTCCTCTGTAACTTTGCCTAGCGATTGTAAAATAAAAAAAAAAAAAAAAAAAAAAAAACTCTCCGAACATACATTTGTAAGGAAAGTATTGTAATCATGTCAAAAATCCGAATTTGAGATTTTGATGTTTCTATACGTTTTGGGGTCCCCTGAGTCCGTTTTCACAATTTTTACGATGATGTATGCATGTGTGTGTATGTGTGTGATTGAACACGCTAGCGTCTAAACGCTTTACTGGAATGAGCTGAAAGTTGGTACGTATGTTGTAAGTCACCGTAGCACACCCCTATTGATTTTGGTGAATTTAGCACTTCTAGTTTTTATACAGGAACACCAAGAAAAATTCATTATCATTATGGCCTTGTATGATAGCATCTAAACGCCCTATTGAATTGAGCTTAAAATTTATAGAAATATTATAAGTAACTGTTGCACTACTATAATCCTTTTGGTGAATCTAGCACTGGTAGATTTTTACTGGGTCACAGTGAAAAATTTTTTATCATTATAATCTATGGGCTCAAAGTTTAGTAGCGTTAAATTCAACATCGTGTACTATATGGAGAAAAATACTCAAATTCCCTATTATAATTTTCGCTCTTTTGTTTATTTAACAACTCCTCTTACTTTACTTTATCTGCAAAACCGTTAATTACTCAATGTTCGGAAAGTCGAGTGGAGTCACTCCAGATTTTTTTCATTAAAAGAAATAAATTTCAGGAATCTGCATCTATAAAGGCAGATTTCCTGACTGATTTGCTTCCTCACTCAGCTATGCCCAGTCAATGTAAATACAGATGTGGAATTTTATGAGATTATTTATTTAGTGAAGGGATTTAAGAAGCTATATTTTTTTTTAAGTTTTCCCCCAAACGAAGGGGCAAAAGTTGCTTCTTGCCTTTTCTACTATATCTCAATGAAAGAAAAAAAGAAAAAAAAAAAGTTATTCAAAAGCCGGATATCCGTTATATTAACCGGATAACCGATGGTTTTTTATCCGGATATCTGACGGTATTTCGGATATTTGTCAGCCGGATATGCCGGAAACCGGATATTTTCCAGATATCTGGTCCATCCCTAGTTTTTATTTTTTCTCTTAGTCATTCCTATATAGAATCCGGTTTCTTTTCTGTCTTTTTTATAGCTAATTTGATAAATTCCTGCAGTTTCTAAGGGGTCAACTTCGTCTTTCTCGTTCCTAATTCTTTGAAATATGTTGCTATTAGGTTTTATGGGTATATTTATGTTGATTTTTGCTGCTGTTTCCATCCATAGACATTAATGAAATAAATAAGTTGATAAACGATAAAATTAAAAAATACACATATAAAGATGATGAACTTAATAGAACACCAATAGCAGCTAATAACCTCGCTTTGAAAGAAAACTATTTTAGATTTAATAACAAATATTTTAAACAGATCAAGGGCGTCCCTATAGGATCGCCCATATCGGGTATCATAGTGGAATTTAAATTACGACTATAATTAAAAGAGCTATTAATTATATTTATCTCAATGACATCAAAATCTGGCTCCGATACTTAGACGATGTTTTTGCCGTCGTAAACAAAGACTGTAATATAGAATCACTTCTTAAAATCCTTAATAAAATAGATCAGAATATACAATTTACTTATGAACTAGAAAAAGATAACCATATTTTTTAGACGTCACAAATATTAGAAAAACCGATAACGATTTCGAAACCACAGTATACTGAAAACCAAATAATAGCAATGAAATAATACACCGGAAAAATAAAGCCCCATACAGCTATAAAAAAAGCGTGCTTCGATCGTACGTGAATAGGGCCATAATAGTTTGTTCGAAAGAGAACCTATTAAAAGAAGAACTAAACAAATTTTATGAAATTGCAATCAAAGCTAGTTATAACAGAAAATTTGTAAATAATATATATATAAAAGTCTTAACCAGATTAAAAACGCGCAAAAAATTAAAAACAAATATACAAGCTCCATCCCACACATTAAAAAAACATCAGTTGAAGTAAAAAATGAAACAGCAAAAACCAATATAAATGTACCCATAAATCCAAATAGCAATATATTTCAAAGAATTAGAAACAGCAAAAGCGAAATTGACCCTTTACAAACCGCAGGAATTTATCAAATTTGCTAAAAAATTCTATATAAACATTACTAAGAGAAAATTTAAAAACAGAATAAGGGAGCACCAAAACGATATTAAATATAATAAATTAACGACAGCCATAACTAAACCCAATAATGAAACACCAATCGATATCCGTTTTAACGAAATTCGTAAATTGTCAAATTATAACAGCCACAATTATGCGTCATTGCGCGAAGTAATCGAAATCATGGTTAATTAGCACGTGCAATGATCAAGAGACAACTCAACTCGTGGATCGAGGTTGGCTCTCCTTACTAAGCAGAAGTCAACAAAGGAAAGCTAGCAGTCAACAAAGTACTGCATCAGAAGAAGGTCGGGTGCCGTTTGAAAGTGTTAATGGAGCAACTGTAAAGTAGACAATTTCTTTATTTTTAATTTTAACGATGTTTAAAATCTAGGTATAGAATTTCTGTATTGTGAATTTGATATTGTTATTTTGATTTTAGGTTTCGAGTACTTGTGAAAATTTAAGTTTATGTACTGCAATAATAATTGGTATCGTTTTCTGAAAAAGAAATATACATGCCCAGCTACATTGTACATAAATTACTTAACATCTCTAGTACACTGTTAAAAATAAAATTATGTGTTTCAACATAAAATTATTAATATATGTAAGGAATAATTATTAATATTGGTATACTTTACTAAAATAAATATGAGTTTATAGAATCGTTAACATGTTGAATGCCATGTCAGCCATCGGTGGCTGACACTGAACTTTCTGTTTAGGCCGTGTCAACTACCGGTGGCTGACAATGTAAAATATGATATAAAACTAAACAATTTACATTGTTTTAAGTAATTGCAGAAAATTTATTTAAAGTTTACTTAATTTTTATTTATTACAGGATATCATTTATGCATTTTAATGGATTTTATTGAAACACGTTAAATATAACGCGCTTCTAAGTAGCGCGCGTGTCCTGACAGAGATTTCTTAAGAATTCCCGTGACGCTCAACGTGTTAATTTATCAAACATCAAGTTAAAATTATTTACTAAAACTATTGTTATTTTAGATTAATTTAGCTGCAACAAGTAATTTAAGAAATTTTGTGCTAAAACTACTCATTTTTGTAGCTAAAATCGCTTCAATTTCTAAAAAAAAAATTGATTTCATCAAAATTGACTAATAATAGCACTATACAGGGTGACAAGAAATAACTTGGACACACATGATACATTATAACTTTAATGCTAATGAAAATATTACGACCAAACTTCAATAAATAGGAATACATTATTTTGTCTATTATATTTACAAATTTTCAAAGTGGCTACCTTTAGCCTTAATACAGAGCTTTAAACGTGTCACAAAATTTTCGGCTAGGGGCCGCAACTCACTTACTGATATTTTATACCATTCCTTGGATAATAATTCCTTTAGGGATGCCAAAGTTTTATGAGATTTAGCACGCACCCTTGTCTCCAAGATGGACCAAACAGAATAATCCATTGGGTTCAAATATCGAGAATACGGTGGCCATTCTTGAGCTTCAATGAAGCCAGGAAAACTTGTCTTGCATCAATTTTGAGTGCCTTTAGCTCTGTGTGCAGGTGTGGAATCTTGTTGGAAGGTCCATCTTTTGTTTCCAAAGAACTTTTGCGATCAAGGTAAGACAACATCTTCCAAAATGAGTTTGCGATAGTGGTAGTTAGAGCTATTTGGTTTGAAACTTCGTCCAAGTTATTTCTGGTCACCCTGTATTTTAATAAAATAGCTCAGCTTTAATTTTTTAGAAAATAACGGTACACCAGGCAAAAATTTCTTTTAACGAAGTTATAACATTTCCTCTCTATGAGTTACTACCTCCTTGTAATGCGGAAACTGCTTGACACTTGAACAGTAACATCTTTAAAACCCACGCATACACAAAAAAAGAAAAATACTAAAATATAATAACTTAATTATTGTAGCACTATACTAATATTTAAAACACTCCCCAGAACATACTTCGTATTTATTTCAAGGTAAAATTTTTACAACAAATTAAACACAATATAATACCCAATTTAATAAATGCATCTCATCCGATAGTGATTAAAATAGAGAATAAATATAAATTGTAAAGAATCTACCTATATTATGGACCCATTTTGAGGAAAATATAAAGAAGAAAGAATAATATAGGATAGATTAATCAACAACGATAACATTAAAAAAAAAAGGTAAAGTAAAATTCTGTCAAAGACAGATTTAGTTAGGTTTGGAGAACTATTAATTCCAATCTGTAAAATTTTTATTTTTAATTTTTATTTTCAATTTATTTTTTATCTCATTTTTTGACCGTAAAACTGGGTCACGCACTTTTTAAAATGACTGAAATGAATAAATAATGAAGTCTTTCCACCTAAATTTCATACTTTAGTTAATTTTTAAAAAGTCTAATTGTCGTGTCGAAAAACTGGTTGCACCTCTAGATTCATAAATTCTTTCATTTGGTACCGAATTTGTAACGATAGGACTGGTATTTTTAAATTACTTGGGTGTTGCACAAAACTGGTCTACAAAAACTCCAGATTGAATCTAATAGTCCTCCTTCCTAATAATTAAGAGGCCTCTCCACTTATTGTCCCCAGAAGCCAGAGCCAATGTTATTCTATGGAGAATTTCGCCCCCTTATAACTTATTAACTAAAATAGTATATATTTTTAAATTCCGTTTTCACATTCAAAAACTTCACGGCTATTAAACAATTTCTCGCTTTCTAAAAATTATTTTTTCAAATTTTTAATATTTTATTTTGAGATTGTAAAATGCAAATTTTCACAATGTGATTTTTTTTAATTTTTGAGCTTAAAAATAAAATCTTAAAAAAAAAAAAAAAAAAAAAAGAAAGCGATAAATTGTTTAATAGTTGTGAACTTCTGGAAATTGAAAACGAATTTAAAAATATGTATTGGTTAATGAATTATAATGGGATAAAATTTCCCATAGAATAACATTAGTTTCGGCTTTCGGAAACTATAAGTAGAGAGTCCCCTTAACATTCCTTTTCATAAATAAACACCTATGTTCTTAAGGGGACGTGACGCCATACAGACCGAGCACCATTAATGGTCTCATATAAAAGCTTATATTTCCTTTTAATATTTATAAATTGAACTGTATTAGTCTTGTTCAGTAACATATATATTCAGGCAACATTTTTTTTAAAAATAGATTTGAAATCTTTAAATTACGTTTACTCACTCCGCATGTTTTTCATAAATTCACGATGTTCAAAATGCTAAAATTTCTACAGATATTTAAGAAAAGACTTAATATTTATTTATTTATTATGTTAAATAGAACCAACTTAAAAGATTTAGGGATGGATTTTGGAAACTTATTAATTAGTTTTTTGGGAAAAAAATAAAAATAAAAAGTGTATATCTATGAAAAAATTTACAAAAAAGTATTATTTCTGTTTCTTTTTTCTTTTTAATATTTTTTCTTTTAAAGGTATTGAAAAATCAATTTCTAATGAAAAATAAAGGTAGGCATTAGTTCGTAGTGGCATTTTCGAATATTGTCGACGTCACGTAATGAATTTTCTTTAAAGTATATGATAACATTAGTCGAAAACATTTCAAAAATTGTTCATTTACGATTGCGAGTCACATCACTTTGGGACGATTTTATTCCGAAATGGGAAGAGAGAGAGATCACATCAGGCACTTTCTTAAAAAAAAAAAAAAATATATATATATATATATAGTATGTTGTGTTGTGGCCACCACAAGAATTTCTTCCATATAATGTTATACAAATGCATGCAGTACAGATTATCTATTAAATTATTATTTATTAAAATTATTTTCCATTATGAATGCAGACGATTTTTAACTCACAGAACTATAAAACTAAAGGCTAAAAGAAAGTCAGTTTGGTGCCAACATCAGAAAAAATAAGACTTTTTTTTTTTTTTAATGAAAATATCCATAACTTTGTTTTAAATTATTCCAGGTCTATGGTTCGACCATTCGTTTTACAAGTGTTGACGAGTTCTTTCGAAAGGTATCCTTGTTAAAATTTTACATCCCCCGGAGGGGATACTTTTCCCCAGAGGAGAGCTATACTCCTACGTGCACACACTTTGTTTCTTAGTTAATTGCTATTGTCAATAACTATTGTCAATTTACTATTGTCAATAATTCATATTAATTTTTAAATCATGCTTTAAAAATAAGTCTCATTATGAAGAATTCGTACGAAATTTTCCCCTATACTACCATGTTTAAAAATTAGAAAAAATGGAATTACAGCGCTACCTGTTGAGCGGTTCATACTCAAATGTAATCAGCACCAATTTAAGTCAAGGTGCAACTAAATATCATGTTTGGTCGAATTTCGTTCACTGGTTCGAGAAATAAAGCGTCCAGAAAATTTGTGATCGATACACACAGAGAGAGACATTTTCTGAAAACAGTAAAATCATGTTCAGAACATCACAAAAAGTAAATCCACAAAATTTGTGATACACACGCACATACAGACAGACATTTTTTAAAAACAGTCAATTCGTGTTCGGAACATCTGAAAACGTGTAAATCCATCGAAAACTGGTGTTCGAAACGTTTCACGAATTCATTACTTTCTTCTTATATATATATATATATATATAGAAGAAAGGGAAAAAAATAGCCAATAAGTAAATGTATATCTGACTTTTGATTTCTTCTCACCCCTATTATAATAAAATCACTCCAGGTCTTATGATGATGTGCAGTATTTCTCTTAAAAAGCTTTAGAGTTACATTGCAATCTTGATAAAATTAGATCACGTTTATATGCAATATTTTAAATAATAAAAATTATATGTGACTTGTTAAATATCTTAGAAACGTATAGAAAGACATTTCTAGATTGCTACGTCATACTAGTTTTACATTCACTTTGATTACATTAATTAAATAAAAATGCAATGTATCAGTGTCTATTTCAACTTCACAGTCTGATATGATTCAGGGCGCATTTTTTAACGTCTTAGAAATTAAATGACAATTATTATACTAATAAACGCATTGGAATGTTAAATTTTATAAAGCTATTTGTTAAAAGAAATTTTAGCAAAATAATGATAATGCACACTACAATAGTTTTTTAATCATTCTTTTGAAATAAAATAAATGAATGAAAAGATTAACACTATATATTAAAGAATAAAGGTAAAGTACGAAAAATAATATTTCCTTTTGTCTCATATTTGTTTTTTCTGCATAATATAACAGTGCATCCTTTTTGCTGTATTTCTCGTAAAGTCAAATGTAAAACATGAACAAAACTGTAGCACCATAAAAATAATCTCTATCTTTTCAGAATACTAGATTCAAATTATCGAACAATAGTATCTTAAGATAAAGAACTTTTATTTCTTTATTTTATTTAAGATTTGAAATTTTCCTCAGATTAAGATACCTAAAAAGTCTTTTTGACATTTAGATACATTTCTTATCATGAAATAGAAATCATGATAGAATAATAAACACAAACAGATATTTTTTTCAGTTTAAATAACAGAATCTTATGGAATAAATTTGATTACATATATTTTTATTTGTTTAAGTAAAGCTATTATTTTATTTTCTTATCCCTTTCGTTACCACCGGAATATATAATGTCCTAAGGCCAATTTAAAATATATGAATCTCTTTTCTAGGAGTTATTTGTTTTTGTCTTCTTGACATGTAACTAGCATGAATAGGTGAATAGGATTTATCAGTTGAGGAAATTCACCGTTTATTGAATGAAATTACACATCAGATAACATATTTAATAGTTATTTTATTTTTTCTCAGAAAAAAAAAAAAGATCTGAGTCAAAAGATTTAGCAGAGCTTGCAGCATTCCTAAATTTTGCATGCATTTTATTACATTGTCTCCACTAATTTTTTCTTGGATATTTTAATGGTTTATTATTATTTAAAAAAATACTTTCCTGAAATACTGGTGACAATATAATTTGGACTCACATTGTTCTGGAGATTATTAAAAGTCCTCAAAAGCAATCATCCTTAGGGGTGCATCCCAAACCGTCGCCAATTACCCATTGCACAATACTAGTGTGACGTTAAACTAGGCTTTTCGTCCCTAAAAAATTACAACACATTTGGGGACGACAGTTATAATGTTATTAATGTTTTATTATAATAATTTATTATATATATAATAAATAAGCTGAAACAAGTCCTTGTAGGTGCTTTATACATAAAAATTACTAAAATTTTACAATTTAAGGTGATTTAATTATTTATTTGTTTTTTGTCCTCGAAATTCGAGGACACCGCCATCTTTGTCCCCAAATTCAATGAAAAAAATATGGTCACTCCACGTTAAACCAAACTTTCTTTTCCGTTCCTCGAAAATAATCTCCTTCTAACTGCAGGAAAAATCTTAGGAGTGAAAAACTGAAAATTCCAACAGGATAATGACGCGTATATTCACAGCTTTTACTCAACAAAAGCTTGGTTTACGCAGAATCAGGTTATTGTTATAAAATAACCAGCCATCAGCACAGACCTAAATTCAATGAAAAGCCTTTGGGAAGTACTTGCACTAGAGGCGTATGCCCAGAGTCTTAAGTTTTAGACTATTCAGAAATTAAAGCAAAAAGTAGAGCAGAGCTAATACTCATTACAACCACACATTCTACAATTGCTAGTTCTAAGTATGCTTGATAGGATTTTCAAGATTATTCAAAGAAATGGATCAAAAATTTCAATTTAAGTGCCAAATTCTCGAACAGTCATTATATATATACCGGGTGATTCAAAATAGATGTTACATTAATTATCTCGTAAACTAAGAAAGATAGAAACATACTTCCAATTACAAAATTAGATCAAATTAAGAGTAGATTTCAGATATGGCATTTTTTTTGTCAAAGGGGCTGTATACATATTAAATACGAAATTTAATTTTTATACGGCCCCTCCTATCATGTGACTTATATTTAGAAAAATATTCTCCTCGCTCTAACAAGCAAAATAAAAAAAAAATCATCTCTCTAGGTCAAAATCTCGCTGAGTTATTGCAATTTGAAAACGATGACTTACACCACTTTTTTTTCAATTTTGGCATCTATTTTTCGACGCCAACGGGGGTCACTTTAGGGGGATATCTATGAGATGAGAATAATTAAAAAAAGATCCTTTATTTTAAAATAGCACCTAAAATCGTTCAAACACGGGAAATCAACAGTTTTAAGAATTTAATGCCAATTTACATCATTTCGTATTGCTAAAAAATTTAATAATTAAATTTCTTAGGGGGTCTCCTGCAAATTAAAACACGCTAAGTGAGGGAAAAAACTAAAAGACAAGCAAAACCGTGTGAAATTTTCGCGCTTTATTTTTACCACTTTCCATCATGGTTGATAAATTTAATGACTTCGGCTCTTTAACAATTCCAGCAAGATTGAAAAGTGTTAATGACTTCGATTTGTCTGTCTGTCCATCCGTCTTTCTGTGTGTCTGCGTTCTAACTCCCGTGAATATTCATAGAATTTTCTGAAACTGATATATGTTATTTGAGTTCACTATCGGATGTTCCTTATTGAAAATGGAGTGAATACCTCTGTTAGCTTGTGCACAGGGACACCCGAAAGTATTCCAAAGCATTGTGTTCTATGAGAGGTATTTTTATAAACCATATTTCAATACCTTTAGTTTATGCATATATTAATAAAATTGAAATACGTTATTATAGTTTTCTATCGGATATTTTCTATAGAAAATGGAGTAAACACCATCACTGGTTTGTATACAGGGACACCCGAAAGTATTCCAAAGCATTGCGTTCTATGTGAAGATATTTCTATAAACCAAAATTTAATTACTTTGCACAAATATTAATGAAATTCAAGTATGTTATTCATATGCACAAAAGAATGCTTTCTGTACTGTATAGTACGATTAGCATTAGATTTACAGGTCACACAAAAATATTCAGTTACGTTAAGGGTTATTATTCGACATTTGCTGGAATTGCATTTTCGTTTACATTAAACATTTTCTAACAATTTTTAACTGTGAATAAGATTTCAATTTGATTTTTTTTTTTTTTTTTTTTTTTGTCTGACTGTCCATCTGTCCGTCTGCCCGCCCCCAGCGTCTGTAAATATTTTCAGAAATTTTTAGAAATGATATATGTTATTCAGGTTTACTATATCATATTCCCTATTTAAAATGGCATTAATTAATTCTCTACAATTGGTTTATGTACAGGAACGCACAATAAATGCCAATGTATTGCGTTTTGGGACAGATATTCTTATAAATTACATTTAAATAACTTTAAACTGTAAAAATCATAAGGAAATTCATACTTATTGTTAATATTCTAAAATATTGTTTTGTATAGAATATGATATGGTATAGATGTATAATTCTATGTCAGGGGGGTTACCGCCCTTCTC
Organism: Salticus scenicus; assembly: GCA_963930645.1. Lineage (NCBI taxonomy): Eukaryota > Metazoa > Arthropoda > Arachnida > Araneae > Salticidae > Salticus > Salticus scenicus. The sequence continues at coordinate 87,868,781 of OZ005661.1, forward strand.
AACCCCCGTTTAGTTATAGTGCCTATACTTATCAAAACAAAAATCAAGTCTGTTATCAATTTACTTGAAACTTGCAAACCTTCATCAACTTTTCAAGTGGCAACTAGATATGGAATCCAAAGTACTAAATTCGCATTTCCTGTAGTTATTACTTTCTCATACCCATAGGGTGGAGAAAGTATTGTTTTTGGGCCAAAAACAAGTGAGTTTTTGTTATATTTAGACGTTTTGCGGTCCCCTGAATATGAAAATCGTGCTTTTAGAGGTTGGTCTATGTGTGTGTCTGTCTGTTATCAGTTTATCTCAAGAACAAATAGCAGCAGATATTCCAAACTTAGTATTTTAAATATGTATCATATAGGGATGCTCATTGAGATGAAGCAAATGGTTCGTGTACAGAGACACACAAGAATATTCAAATACATTACGTCTATGGGGAAAACTGCAGGTAAGTAGAGTTTAACACCTATAGACTGCACTAAACCAAATGAAATGAATATATATTTTTTATATGCATAAAAACATGCTTCATGTAGAATATGGCAGGGAAATCATTCACTGTTCATTTACAGGGCTACACAAAATTACTAGATTATAATGCGACAATAGCTGAAAATTGATGGAAGTGCATTTTAGGTTGTGCCGTATATTATTACTATAGGTTTATATTTAGGTGCACTTTGTGGTTTGTACATATTCTTCAAAAGATATACAGGGTTGCAAATATTTAAGCTATAATATTCTTTTTTATTGTTAGTGAAAGTGCCTTACTATAATATTTTACCATGTCCAGGAAAGCTGCTCAGGAATCAAAATGAATTCCTCATAGACATATGATAAATAATGTATGTTTTTAAGCTAAATATGCATCGCTTGTGTTTTGTGTATGTACACGTTTTAAGGCTTCCTTATTACCAAAGACAAGTTTTTTAAAGTTTGGTTATTGCCTGCATCGAATAATTTCAGGAAACGAATAATTTCAGGAGATCCCTCCTCACACAGAACTAATTATCATATAAAACTCTTCCGAAGCCTAATTTTAATTATTTTAACATAGGTTTACATAACAGTACTTTTATCTTACCTCTTAATTTCCAACCTGTATTTATGGTATTAAATTTCAGGGTAAGAGAAAGTCGTGTGAGTGGCACACCAGATTATTTTTCCTTAAATTATGCTGATAATACATATATATACAGATCAACGAATAAAAATTTACCTTTCGTATTCAGGAGGTCTCAAAATGTGATATTATACAGAAAGAAAATCGCTCTCCAAAAGCTACTTTGTTTACAGTATGGGTATGAGAAATTAATTTCGCGTTCTGTGACAGCAGTGTTCTTCGAAAAAAAAAAATGCAGCAAACACTTACACCAATTACATTTAATAATAATAATAATAATAACAATAAATGTTTACCTTAATTTTGGGTAGCCCTGTATATTGTCTATAAACAATATATATGCACATGACTTTGTGTACGTAAATTTAGTGTTATATGTAAAGCAAGTAACACAAAATGAAATACACTTCCAGCGATTCCCAAGTATAGCTTCAATATATCGAAATACTCAGGGTAACCTTGTAAATGAATGATGAATGGTTGCTATACCAGAATCTACATAAAACATGCTTTTATGCGTATATTTTTTTTTTCTTTTCATTTTGTTTAAGGCAGTTTATACATGTCACACTGTACATATAAGAAATTTTGCTCACAGACGTAATGTATTTGAATTCTTTTGGATGATCCTGTAAACAAACAATTGTCTGATCGTAACGAATACTTTAGTGAAGCACCGCAATATGATACGTATTTAGAATATCGAATTTGGATTTTCTGCTACTATTTCTCCTTGAGATATTCTAATAACACATAGATACACACACACACACACAGAGAGAGAGAGAGAGAGAGACCAACCGCTGAAAACATAATTTTTGAATTCAGAGGATCTGAAAACGTGCAAATATAACAAATGTAAATTTTCGGAAATTTGACTCAAAAACAATTCTTTCTCTACACCGTGTATATGAGTAAGAGAATGTATAAAGAAAGAAAAATGAATTTGAAAATTCCCTTTTAGTACTTAAATTATTCATAAATTTTATTTGTTAAATTATCAATGAATATTCTCTTGTGTATTCACAAGGGGAAAGAGAGACATAACAGGTTAAAATAGCCGTCTTTCCCTGAATCATTTCTTTTTCTTTTTTTTTCCCCCAAACGCTGATCAACGTGTGCCTTATTACAAAAGCAATAGTAATTACAGTTTCTCACTTTTGATACAACCCCTTAAGACTTGGCGAAAAATGCTAGAATTTTCAAATTGTAATAACTCAGCGAGATTTTGACTTAGAGAGATGATTTTTTTTAATTTTGATTGTTAGAGAGAGGAGAATATTTTTCTAAATATAAGTCACATGATAAGAGGGGCCGTATAAAAATTAAATTTCGTTTTTAATATGTATACAGCCTTATACAAAAAAAAAAAAAAAAAAAAAAAAAAAATGCCATATCTGAAATCTACTCTTAATTTGCTCTAATTTTGTAATTGGAAGTATGTTTCTATCTTTCTTAGTTTACGAGATAATCGCTGTAACATCTATTTTGAATCACCCGGTATATATATATATATATATATTTTTTTTTTTTTTTTTTCCAAAGATTATGTAAGACGTATAAGTTATTGTTGTAATACACTTATATTTTGAATCCATACGCTAACAATATTTTTTCGAGTTTAATGCTTTGTTTTTTGAACTGTTGTTTTAAAAAATCACCTGTCTCTCTATACATGAGACGTACTGTATATACCCTCTTTAATCGCACTACACAACAATTGACGCTACATATAGCCATTTTTGGTTACGAAAATATTTTATAGATTTTGCTGCCACTAATTTTGCTTAGAATTTTTTATGATCTTCATAGGTGTTATAATTAATTCGCATATTACCACAGGATTTTATCATCAATCTTAGAAAAAATATATGGAACATGAAAAGTAAATACATTCTTTTATACATATTTAATGGCCTCAGATCTTTTTCGTCCTCCAAGTACCAATAATAGACTAAGGTGCCACCTCCCTTATTCCTTCTTAATTACTATGATGAGGTGATATGCCTAATTTTTAATGCATATATCTTTAAAAAATACTCTTAAATAATTAAAAAAATACGTTCCAAATACACTTTTTGTCTGCCTAATAATTCAGTAGATATTACGTTAAAATAAATATTTGCAGGAAATTCAAATTAAATATTTTGAAAATCATAGTATTATCTTTAAAATACGCAATTTGAATTACGTGATATTATGAGGTTACAACTTAAATATTTTGACCAAGATTGGTAAATTTCAAGGACTGGTGTTAATGAAATATGTCTAAATAATTTTGAACATTTTAACTTTTAAGAAATTGACAAGAGCGTTATCTTTATGAATATTTATAGTGTAGTCAATCAGGAGTTGAGTTGCACGGTAGTACACAGATAAACTAAGCGACAAAAAAAAAAAAAAATTGCCCCACTGCAGAAAAAATGACTTATACCTTTTTCATTTGTAATAACTTTAAAATAAAGGGTTGAAACAAATAAAACTGTCTTGTGTGCATAATACCAAAGGGATGAAATGATATCTATGTACATTTTTGATATAATAATTCGCTTTATTACACTCTACGAAGTACTTTATAAGAATCTGCATAAAACTTTCGTTTTAAACATAATGCAGTAACCATACACTTTATATTATACTAGTGGATCTGCAGATCAGGAGCCTCAGCGTCCAATTTGCATCAGACATTTTTCAATAGGTCATTTTTACTTATTCCTTATTATATAATAGTATATATTGATTCGATCGACTTATTACCATAATCAGATACATTCCTGAGGGGGCTGCCGCCCCCCTCAACCCCCCGCTCTATCTCTTTGTATACCTATTTGTATATCATATAAAGTGTTACGGAATTGTAAATAATTGCATTTATTTTTGTATATATTTTTTTAAAGAGGCTTAGTAAATCGATAAAATGCTAATTTTGTGCATTTCCAGTCGTTTTAGCGTTAAAATAGCCTAATTTTCCTTTAAAAACGCATTAAAAAGCACCATATAAGGGAAGAAATGGATTTGGCGCCAAATTTGGCGACTGTTTCCCTCATTGGCGAATTTTTTGGCGACTTTGGCGAGAAAATCCTTATTAGGGATATACCAAATATGGAAGCTCTAATCTCATTGGCTGATGAGATACGATAATTTTCCAGAACAGTCTGTGTACGATAGAATAGTATAAAGGGAGCCTTTTTTTAGCCAAGGCGGCTAATCTCAGATCTGTGTCAGTTTCGTCAAATGCTTGAGCCTCTTTCAATGAGACTTGCGTTATGTGTTATTGCTAAACTGTTTTTACTGTTGTTTTGCTGTTAACGGCTGCTGTTTAAGCTGTGTTTACTGGTTGAATTGAAGCTGATACTTGGTTTATAGACCTGTATTTTTCTGGAACTTTCTGTGAATAAATCACTGAATTTTTGCAAGTTTCACCTTTCATTCTCGGACAACTTACGAACCCCTAAGTAAGCAACAATATGTATTCTTAATAAACGATCGTCTTGTATTATTTCCCTGAAATTCATAAATACCAAATTTCATACAAAAAAAATTACATAGAATATCGGAAATATTTTGCGTAACCTTTAAACTAATTATCAATTCTATGCCCACAATTTTCAACAGGAAAACATGCTTTTAAAATTTTAATAAAATTTCATTATATTTTATGGGGTGTAACCATGTTAAAATACACTTTTAAGAAATAACGACTATAGACCGTAATAGTACGAAATTCCTTTATGTATCGCGGAAAAGTAGCCACAGTCATTATAAACGCCAATAATAAGAATAAACCAAATTAATTATAACTCATTAATTTTTCAAACTAATTTGACCTCATTTGGATTATTACAGTACATACTCGGATATATTTTGTGTGGTCCCATAAATTATTTAGTCTATGCATAACTTTTTTAAAGAGAAAACATGATTTTAAGCATCTTTATAATGTATGTTAACTTTATTAAGTTCAATTCAGCATAAACGCATTAAAGTGCGCGCTTAAATTAAAAATTTGTCCATAGGCTCTAATGTTACGAAATTCTTTCGTGTGTCTTTGTAAACGAACCATAAACATTCTATACACCAGTAAAAACTATTCAGCTTATTTTGCATTTAAAATTAATAATTGTTCCAAATTTAACATCGTTTGGATGACTAAGTGACATTGTCAGAACACTTTTGTAAGGTCCTGTACAATAATTAGAAAGCTTAAGAGCACATATCTTCTTCAAACAACGTAAGTTTAAGCATCTTACTCACGTCCTCTAGTTTCATTTTCTTCATTGCAAAGTAATGATATTAAAATGCGTTTAAACGAAATTCACCCCATACACCGTAATGTTAAGAATTTTGGCGTGTCCCTGTACACAGTTTATAAAAAATATAGCAGTAAAAATTATACAGCTACTTATATGCAAAGCTGGAACGTGTGCGTTAATTTGCAAGTCAATCGAAGGATTTTTGCGGCCGCTATTGCGGTACATACAAATTCTTCCCATACGCCGTAAGGATAAGAAAAATTTTTGCGTGTCCCTGTACACGAACAATAAATGGAATACACACCTAACACTATACAGCTAATTCCGTTGGGCTAATGCATATGTGTACAAAATTGCAAGTCAATAGCGTTATTTTTGGGGCCGCTATCGCGATACATACAAATTCTTGCCATAGGCCGTAATGATAAAGAAAACTTTGGCGTGTCCCTGTACACGAACTACAAATGGAATGCACACCCAAAACTATACAGCTAATTTCGTGGGGATCATGAACATGTGTACAAAATTTCAAGTCAATAGCGTGATTTTTGAGGCCACTATCGCACGACAGACAGACAGGCAGACGGACGGACAGACGGAACCCAAAATCCTTTTGAGTCTCAGCAGAGAGCCTCCACTGACGTTTCGGCAAAAATTGGAAGTCAATAGCTTTTTGCGGTGGCTATCGCGGCACATACAGGTTCTTCCCATAGGCCGTAATGATAGAAAATCTTTGGCGTGTCCCTGTACACGAACTACAAATGGAATACACACTTAAAACTATACAGCTGATTCCGTTGGGCGCATGAACATGTGTACCAAATTGCAAGTCAATAGCGTGATTTTTGTGGCCGCTATCGCGGTACATACAAATTCCTCCCATAGGCCGTAATGATAAGAAAAACTTTGGCGTGTCCCTGTACACGAATTACAAATGGAATACCCACCCAAAACTATACAGCTGATTTCGTGGGGCACATGAACACGTGTACCAAATTGCAAGTCAATAGCGTGATTTTTGTGGCCGCTATCGCGATACATACAAATTCCTCCCGTAGGCCGTAATGATAAGAAAAACTTTGGCGTGTCCCTGTATAGGAACTACAAATGGAATACATACCAAAAACTATACAGCTGATTTCGTGGGGCTCATGAACATGTGTACCAAATTTCAAGTCAATAGCGCTATTTTTGCGGCCGCTATCGCGCGACAGACAGACAGACAGACAGACGGACAGACAGACAGACACAGCCCAAAACCGTTTTGAGTCTCAACAGAGGGCCTCCACTGACGTTTCGGCAATTATGATTTATTATATGAAATAAACAAGTTACATTTTAATATATGAAAAAAAATGTTTATTTGTTAGATCTAAGCAATTTTTTATTTGTACTGGGTTAATTCCACCATTATATGGAATTACTGCTTTAATGCACAATGGCATAGTATTATACAGTGTGTTATTATAAATTTCAGAAATTTCAATGTGCCAAATATTACACATAATTACTTTCTTCTATCTTCAATAGAAGAAAGTATTGGATTCGTAAAAATTTTCGATTTCGGGTTTTTCGGATGGTTTCGGATGAACAGACAGACAGACAGTCTGTCTGTCTGTCTGTCTGTCTGTCTGTGTGTGTGTGTGACAAAATTTTGTGGCAACTGTATCTCTGGAACTACTGCACAGAATTTCATACAAATTGGTATGTAGTTGAACCTTCACATACATTAGTGCCTATCAACTTTTGGTAAAAATCGTCTTACAGGTTGCGTTGCCGTCCCGCTTTTTCTAAATTTTTAACAGGGTGATATAGGGCAAAAATTTTCAAGATGGGTATCTTTCGAAAGGTCTCGTCAGTACCTTTAAAACGAATGGTTGAACTATAAATCTGTGATAATTTAAAACAAAGTTATCGATTTTTTTTACTTTTTACGAAAAAAAACTTAGAAATTTTTTTTTTTTTTTCTCTCCCCTTAATTTTATCAAACTCCCACGGTTTCCGTGTTCTGAGAAACTGAAACTAATTTTTGCTTTTTTCCCCTAATTTTGTCTAAGTCCTACGGTTTCCGTGTCTTGACAAACTTTAACATATTTTTGCATTTTTCCCCTAATTTTGTCAAAGTCCCACGGTTTCCGTGTTTTGACAAACTTTAACAAATTTTCACATTTTACCCAAAATTTTGTCAAAGTCCCACTTTTTTTTTTTTTTTTTACTTTCTTCTATATGTAATATAGAGAAAGTATTGGATTCGCGAAAATTTTCGACCTCCGTTTTTTGACGGATCTACACGTTTTGGGATGTCCTGAACACGAATTGATAGTTTTTAGAAAATGTCTGTCTGTGCGTCTGTCTGTCTGTCTGTCTGTCTGTGTGTCTGTATCATTTTTTTGTGGACGCTGTATCTCACGAACCAATGAATGAAATTTAACCAAACTTGGTATTTAGTTGCACCCTGACATGAACTGGTGCCCATTAGATTTGGGGATCAATAGCTCAACAGGTGGCGCTGTGATCGTATTTTATGCAAATTTTTAACATGGCATCATAGGACAAAATTCTGTATAAATGGGCATAATGAGAGTTATTTTAAACTTGTGATTGTAAAATTAATATGAATTATTGATAATAGTAGTAGTTAACTAGGGAAAAATATTGTGCATGGGGGGGCATCGGTTCCCCCCCTGGGGGGAAGTACCCCGCCGGGGGGGTTAAATTTTGAAGATGGGTATCATTCGAAAGATCTCGTCAATACCTTTAAAACGAATGGTTGAACTATAAATCTGTGATAATTTAAAACAAAGTTATCGATTTTTTTTTTACTTTTAACCAAAAAAAAAAAAAAAAAAAAAACTTAATATTGTTAGTGATTGAATATGTATTAATTTTTACAAAAAAAAAAAAAAAAAAAAAAAACTTAGAAAAAAAAAAAAATCTTTTTTTTTTTTTTAAATATTGTTACTGATTGAATATGTATAGGAAAATATAGAAGAAAGTCTTGTGGTGGCCACAACATACTAGTTTTTTTTTTTTATCTCTCCTTTTAATTCTATCAAACTCCTTTCTATCCATTTCTGATAGGGTAAAAATTCACACCGGGTCCCCACTGCCTTTGGCAACGCAGAAACTCGGTTGCTATAGAAACTGGCATCCTCTTTCGAGAGATATAATGTCAGGAGTGTTAAGTTAAATTTTAATTTGCAATTAAGACGTAAATCTTGTTTATTGACCAAAATCGATGAAATTTGAACTGCAAGTTTGTTTTGTGGTGTTAAGATTGTATACTAAGTGTCGTGTGCGAAACTTAAAAATTAGAAAATAGAAATTTGCAATTTTTTATCCAAGTCAAAATCCGCTATTGTAATGAAATGCTCGCCCTCTGGTGGGCTAAGGTGAAATTACAATTAACATGAATAGCAGCTTTCGACGAGACGCCATTGCTTGCCGATGTTTAGTTTCACATATATTTATTGAATAAAAATTAATAAATCCGGTAAAAAAGATAACTCTTACTGTTGTATGCCACAGTGCAACTCCAAAAAATCAAGAAATCCAGAATTAAGCTTCCATTTATTTCTAAATGACAAATTTAAAATTTCAGTTGCTTCGGCTAATGGAAGTAAAGAATTAATCAGATGATTTGAAACTAATATTTGTTAAGCTGCAGTTAAATATCTACTTCCGATCGAACTTTGAATAAACTGAAATATTTTTTCCAAAAGCAATCAATTTTCCATGATGTAACGGCGGAGAAATTATAGCACGAATATTAAGTAGTAACACAAATAGAACAATAATAAATACACGTGGCTATTATATTTACTAACAACAAAAGCTAAAATAGCGCCATCTATCGATCATTACAAACGCGCATACCTCTGATTCTCAATCAGTGGCAGGTGTTTTTTTTTTCGCTTCCGACCAGACATCTTTCCTCTGTGAATGGGTTGTCATGGTAACGGCAAACGGCAACGAACGCATTATACAAATTCATTATGGTATGAAGGTTGCCGTATTCAAACCAATGCTTTAATGCCTAAAATTAAAAAAATTATAACTCATTCAGTTTTTGAAAAAAATCTCTCAATCTTTTGGGAAGTTAATTGTGAAACCGAGATTTATATACAAAAAAAAAAAAAAAAGAAAGAAAGAAAAAGAAATGATTTATCTCTAAACGATTTTGAGTTATAAGATGTTTTGTGAAAAAATCGATGTTTCGTAAAATCTAAAAATATGAATTGCTAATCCGTATTTTGTAAAAATGTTTATATGGTTCGAAAGAGGATTAAATGACCTTTCCAAATATACCAGTTGTTAAGAAATTGGTCTGTTATTCTTTCGTACAGGGCGTTTCAAAAAAGACGATCGAGAAAAAGAGAAATTTTTGACTCTTTTTAAAAAATATACAAAATCCGTATTTTTTAAAAAACATTGAACCGTAAGAATCAGTAATAAATGCTCTTTCTCGTGGTACAGGTGTGTTTTCGATATCGGCAGCGATGGGTTTATAAAACCCCGCGAAATTTCCTCTTTTTGCTTCTTCTTTTGAGGTACGCTGTTCCGGATGAAAATGACGATCGCCTGCCATTTTGAATCTTTTTTCGTTAGAAATGGGACGACGTTTTAATTAATATCTCCGCTAATTAGAGTCGCATCGTTTAGCAAATTAGATAACGAACATCTGCAATAAATTCTCTGTCCGACGGTACCTGTCCGAAGTCTGTGCGACCATTAGCGGCCGAGCTTTAGCTGCTTCAAGCCGTTTCTCACAGACACACACACACACACAGACGGACACACACACGCGTACAGATTTTAATAATGTACGAGATGACTTTTTAACTTACAGGCATCTCGCTTAGATGAGCAACATGGCCGCCTTAAGCCAAATTTCCAGTTTAAATGGCCAAAAAATTTTATAACTTGCTAAAAACCATTTTTCCAACATTTCGTTAACATTTAATTATTTTATGATCTCACGTATTAAAATATTTTTTGATTTTCATTTAAAAATTAATACTTTTTGTGGCCTTTTTAACTGCCTTATTCTTACCATTTTTGAAATAATTTCCAAAATTAGTTTTTCTGACCATTGCATTTTATTTTTAACACTGGAGTCATTGCTAAAGTGTATCTGGAGGACAACATAATAAAATCTGTTAAAAAATTTGCTTTTTAAACGATAAAATTGGCGGTTGTAGAAGGTAAAAAAGAAAAAAAAAAGTACGGCTTTTTTTCTTTTTTTTGTCGCTTGTGTACATATGTCTAATAAAATTGTTTCTCAAACTATTTTCAATTTTTTTAAAGCACATTTATATACGATAATTGTTTCTCCCCTATAAATTATAATCTATACTTATAATACTTAAATACAGTATAAGAGAAAGTTGTGTGAGTAACAAACGACACCATTAGAATGAAATTACTTAAATTATTATTTAACTGGCAAGCTAGTTTATGCAAGAATTTTGCCAAAAAGGGACATGTTCTATTTTCTTTTATAAACCTAAAAATCATATTTGCACAGACAGGTACGTTGAAACTCTCAGCTTAACTTCATCTAGATGGAAAGCAGTTACATAAGGAAGATAATAATAATTTAGAACAATCATGCTTCGTTATGTATAATAATATATTTTCCATTAGATTTCGAAACGCAATTATGTTATAAACATTGTCAAAGTGACTATGCTAATTGTATTTTAACAAATGCACTTTAGCTTAATTTTCCTAGTATGTTAACGTCAGAATATTATTATATAATCTTTATCCGCTCTTGAGATAACAAAAGGTCATATCCACTCCGACAAGCAGTAAATAAAAACAATAAAACTTTTTATATAAGTTAGATATAACTATTTTTCACACAATAGATAAAATATAATCATTATAAATGTCTTCATTTGAATAAATAAATTAGTAAATACATGGAAGAAGATTGAGTAAACTTAATTAAAAATGTATCAAAAAAAATATTTCTAACGATGTTGCTTGATTATATTATAATCATTACACATAAACTAGTAAAAATTATCACTCAGTTTGCACAGTTTACAAAATTACTTTTTAATTAAACTTACCAGTTGCGCTGTAACATCGCCGGAAAAACATAAAACGAAATCAAATTTCATCTCCTTATATTATTAAAATCTGTACGCGTGTGTGTGTTTTTTTTTTTTTGTGTGTGTGTGTCTGTGAGAAACGGCTTGAAACGGAAAACGCTCCGCCGCTAACGGTCGCACGGACTTCGAACAGGTACCGTCGGACAGAGAATTTATCGCAGATGTACGATATGTAATTTGCTAAACGATGCGACCCTAATTAGCGGAGATATTAATTAAAATGTCGACCATTGTCTAACGAAAAATGGCCCAGAATTCATGATTAAATGCTTAAAAAGCGACATTTTTACGGAAAAGGTGGAAAATAAATTAGAAATATCAGTCGTATCGTTACAAACTCCTTATATTATTAAAATCTGTACGCGTGTGTGTTTTTGTCTGTGTGTGTGTGTGTGTGTGTGTGTGTGTGTGTGTGTGTGTGTGTGTCGGTGAGAAACGGCTTGAAACGGAAAAGGCGCCGCCGCTAACGGTCGCACGGACTTCGAACAGGTACCGTCGGACAGAGAATTTATCGCAGATGTACGATATGTAATTTGCTAAACGATGCGACCCTAATTAGCGGAGATATTAATTAAAATGTCGACCATTGTCTAACGAAAAATGGCCCAGAATTCATGATTAAATGCTTAAAAAGCGACATTTTTACGGAAAAGGTGGAAAATAAATTAGAAATATCAGTCGTATCGTTACAAACAAGATACCATTGGAAAGGGCTTTTTTTTCTTAAACCGATGATTTAAACGGCTTATCGATCGGACAATTAGATTTTTTAAAATTAACTAAACTATAAAAAAATATTGGCAACAAATCACAAGAATCTTAGCTTAGCAGACTTTTCGTCTACAGCAGTCTTCAACGGAAACACATCTGGTATTTAATGAAGTCACGTGTTTCGTACTGCGATTAAAAATTGCAAATTTCTATTTTCTTCAATTTTTCAAATTTTACACATTTTATTTAGTATATAATATTTACACCACAAAACAAACTTGCATTTCAAATTTCATCGATTTTGGTCAATAAACAAAAGATTTACATTTTAATTGCAAATTAAATTTTATCTTTACACGCCGGACATTTTTGCAATATTCTAATACGCGTATTTCAATTTCTAATTACGATTGATTTATTTTTTATCCATCATACGAAAGATATTTTAAAGTTCTTTTACATAATTCAAAGTTTTCAACAGATTTACGCGTTTTGAGGTCTCCTGAATCAGTGTTCTTCCATGGCGCTGTAATATTTTCAATTTCAATATTTCAATTTCTAATTATGATTAAATTATTTTTAATACATCATTGGAAAGATATTTTAAAGTTCTTTTAAATTATCGAAAATTTGCACCAGATTTACACGTTTTGAGGTCTCTTGATTCAATTTTCTTTTATGGCGCTGTAATATTTTCAAATTTCAATATTTCAATTTCTAATTATGATTAAATTATTTTTAATACATGATTCGACAGATATTTTAAAGTTCTTTTATATTATTCAAAGTTTTCAACAGATTTGCACGTTTTGAGGTCTCCTGAATTCGTTTTCTTTTGTATCTCAGCTACTAATTAAAATAATTTCATAAGTGATACATCATTGGAAAGCTTTTTTGAATTGGAATCGAACAGTGGAATACAGAAATTTGTACCGCCAGATGGCGCTGTAATATTTTCAAATTTCAATATTTCAATTTCTAATTATAATTAAATTATTTTTAATGCATCACTCGAAAGATATTTTAAAGTTCTTTTAAATTATCGAAAGTTTTCACGAGATTTACACGTTTTGAGGTGTCCTGAATCAGTTTTTTCTTATGGTGCTGTATTATTTTCAAATTTCAATATTTCAATTTCTAATTATGATTAAATTTTTTTTAATACATCATTCGAAAGATATTTTAAAGTTCTTTTATATTATTGAAAGTTTTCACCAGATTTACACATTTTGAGGTGTCCTGAATTAGTTTTCTTTGTATTTCAGCTACTAATTAAAATAATTTCATAAGTAATACATCATTAGAAAGCGTTTTTGAATTGGAATGGAACAGTGGAATACAGAAATTTCTACCGACAGATGGCGCTGTAATATTTTCAAATTTCAATTTCTAATTATGATTAAATTATTTTTAATACATCATTCGAAAGATATTTTAAAGTTCTTTTAAATTATCGAAAGTTTTCACCAGATTTACACGTTTTGAGGTGTCCTGATTAGGTTTTCCTTTGCATCTCAGCTAATTGAGTTAGACCGTTCAAAATTGGTATACGTAGGTTAATTAGGAGGGGCTGAAAGGGTGGGGAAGAGATAGGCGTGCACCGCGCGCGTATCCCCTAACTTGTGCGCGCAGCGTGCACGGGACTGCGCGGCCGAAGGCAGTGGGGACCAGGTCCGACTTTTTAACCGATGAGAAATGATTTCTTTCATCTTCTTTTCTTAAGAATAAAAATTTGATTTAAGAAGGTGTATATGCGCGCAGCGCGCGTATACCTTCGCACCTGCGCGCGCAGCGCGCATGGGTTTGTGCTGCCGAAGGCAGTGGGGACCCGGTGTGAGTTTTTAACCGATCAGAAATGATTTTTTTTTAGGGGGCACGAAGGGTCAGGGAAGGAATACGCGAGCGCAGCGCGTGTATCCGTGAACTTGTGCGTGCGCAGTGCGCACGTGACTGCGCTGCCGAAGGCAGTGGGGACCCGGTCCAACTTTGTACCCGATGAGAAATGATTTTTTAAATTTTCTTTTCTTAAGAATAAAAATATGACTTCAGGAGGAATATGTGCGCGCAGCGCACGTATACCTTCATACGTGCGCGCGCATGGGTCTGCGCTGCCGAAGGCAGTGGGGACCCGGTGCGAGTTTTTACCCGATCAGAAATGATTTTTTTAGGGGGCACGAAAATTCAGGGAAGGTATACGCGCGCCCAGCGCGTATATCTGTTGTAAAATTTGTACCCTTTCCGTGTTGATTCTCAAATTTAAATTTAAATTCATTCACTACTTAAATATAATTTAAATAATTTACTTTATAATCTTTAAAGTTTAAATTATTAGTTAAATGAATTATAGCGTTTAGTGCTATTATCTTTTTGATACTGCCATTGAGTTGAAGATATATTAAAATTAAAAAACTTAATGATAATTACTTTTAGTTAAAAGTTATATTCCTTATTAGTATATTTATGTTTAAGTCATTTGAAATAACTTTAATTTACTTACCTCATATTTAAAAGCATATTTTGTTAAAATTAACTTAAAGAAAATATGTTTAAATCCTTTCACGGATTGCTCAGTGTTTTATCGCTACCTTGCAAGGAGATGTAATATTTTTTCAACTGCAGAGTCTTTTTGCTTAGCCCATAGATGGCGGCAGACTCGCAGCGTCGTGTTGCTATAGTTATGGGAGGCGTTCCGATTCTACAGCATCAAGTAGCTGTTACTTTGAATCCGTTTTGCGGCTATAAAAGGAGGTAAGAAATATGAAATAGTGCTCTTAATCTCTCTGAAGCCCTTAATCTCTTAAGCTTTTATGTTTTTTCAGTTTAGCTCAAAGTCATGAGCTGGTATTTCGATATAATTATAAACTGTTTAGTTTTATTATGATTGTAAATTACGTTTTTGTGACTTGATATTTTCAATGATACGTTTAGTGTATCTAGTTATGTCACAATGAAAAGTCGTTTTCTATTTGAACTCTATATGGCAGTATTTTAAGGGTATTTAACCTTTCGTCAGCAAGATATATATTCTACAATTGTTTCAGCTGATTTAATGTTATTCATCATTTTGTTTCAACTTTAATAAACTGTTTTAATTAAACTTTTGTCTTCAATGAATGCCACACATATTTATCATTTTTTATAGTTTATTAGAGCTGAGCAACTATCATTTCACTGCTAACTCTGCAAATTTAACATATGTGAAAATTGATTTTTTTCACAATAAGTGGTTATGGGCGATTTGGCTCGTTGTCAGCTCATAGCATTTAAAATTTTGATAATAGTTTTTATGGCATTCTAAGTGTTTGAAGATAAGAAATTGAAATGGCAGTGAGTTTAAATCCCACTATTGAAAAATTACGGATGAATAATTATATTACGTGGGTCAAGGACATTAAATTTATTTTAATTGAAAGAAACTGCTGGGATATAATATGTAAAACAGAAAAACTGCCTGTTGAAGATGCTGAGGCCGGAATAACTTCAAAACAAGTGGAAGATTTTAAATCACGTAGTCGAGTGGCATTATCAACGATTTATCTGAATACATCGCCTGAAGTCAGAAGCATTATTGAAAATTGTGATTGTGCTATTGATGCCTGGGAGACTTTGAAGAAGACCTTTATATCAGACTCAAGAGCTCATCATATGGGACTGTTTACAGAGTTCATTAATTGTAGAATGTCTGAGAATGAAACAGTGAATTCTTTTGTAACCCGGTTATCAAGAATACTGGACCAGCTGCGTGAAATTGGCCATGCTGTAGAGGATGTATATTGCTGTTTCCAGCTCTTGCAACACTTACCATCCAAGTTTGAATCTGCAGTGCAATATTTGTTGCGTTGGAAGAACGACCAGTTCAAGTTCCAGAGTATTGTGTCCGAGTTAACAGCGGAGGAATCACGTCTACAGCTTCGATAAGGTGATATTAAGAAAGATGCCAATAACAGTGTTCAGATACAGAACGTCCAGCACAAAGGTAAAAAACCTTTAACTTGTTTTAAGTGTGGCCGTATTGGCCACTTAAAGAAAAACTGTTTTTTGAATAGTAATGTTAAATTTAAACCTAGAAATTTAAAGTATAACTCCAACGGTCGTGACAAATGCAAATCTCCCCCCTCCTACTGCATAGCTCAAGCTAATTTTAGTAATTTAAGTGATGATGACAGCTTTATTTTTGATACCTCTGCTTCAAATCATTTTCTAAAAAATTTAGAGCTTTTTGAGCATTATACTTCTGTTGAGGGAGAGGAGCTTTTTGTCGCGATCGATGGTATTAGTTTTCCTATTACTGCTAAAGGAACTGTTAAGTTGAATTTTGGTAAAAATGTATTGTATTTAAAAGATGTGTTATATTCCCCAAAGTTACGGAAAAATTTAATATCAGGTTCTAAATTAGATGTGAACGGTGCCACATACACTGGCGGTAAGGGTCGAGTGTCGGTGTTCGGTAAAGATAAAAGACATATTTTTACTGCTAAAATTAAAGACGGTGTTTACTATTTATATCCTAATGTTTCTAAAATTAAAAAGGGGAGTAAAGTGAATAGGGGGCACCCAGAAAATCCTTCAGCTTCTCTTGCAAAAGTTAATGAAATTGGGTATTAGCATGCTCGTTTTGGGCATGTAAGTCCTGATACTATAGTAAATACTAGCAAGAAGAACGGGGTAAGGGGCCTTCCTAAACTTAAGTTCAAGAAATTTTTTTGTGAACCCTGTAGGATTAGTAAACAAAACCGTGTGTCTTTTAAATCATCCGATGTCCATGGCGTTAAATCACCGTTAGAGAAAGTATTTATGGACGTCTGGGGCCCAATTAAGGTAACTGGTAAAAATGGGGAAAGGTTCTTTTTGTCCATTATTGATGGATTTTCTAAAAGGGTTGCTGTTTATCCTTTAAAGGATAAGTCTCAGGTTTTTGGTGTATTCGAGAGACACGTTGCACGGGCAGAACGTAGTTTGAATAAAAAATTGAAAGCTATTCGTACGGATAATGGTTCCGAATTTGTAAATGACAATTTCAAATCATTTTGTAGTAAAAATGGAGTTGTTCATGAGTTAACTAACACGTTCACACCTGAGCAAAATGGGTTAAGTGAGCGGTTTAATCAAACTTCTTTAAATTGTGTTAGAGCTATTATCACGGATAGTGGTTTGCCTTTTTCTTTTTGGCCCGATGCAATGTTGTATTTCGCGTACACTTGGAACCGTTTAATCCACAGGGGACAAACTAAGACTCCTTTTGAGTTACATACTGGGTTTAAACCATCCGTAAGACACCTGAAGCCGTTTGGGTTAATTTCGTATGTAGGGATCCCAAAACAGCATAGAAACCATAAGCTTGAACCTAAGGCTAAAAAGGGAGTACTGATAGGTTATTCACTAAGGACTAAGGGGTATAAAATTTAGTTGGAGGATGAGGATAAAATAGTTGAAACTATAAACGTAACGTTCTCTGATCAGCTATTTAGTAAATGCAGTGGAGCGGTGATGGGCACCTCGCTGGAGGAATTGGACTTACTTCCGGAAAGTCCAGTTGATTGTCAAGCTTCCGATCCTGTTGACATCGTTTTCGGAAGTGGGCCCGATGATTCTAGTGACGAGTCCGTCGATGAAACTCCTGTAGATAAATCTTCTCTTAAACCTCTTTCTTCAATTACTTGGAATAGAAAACCCGTACCCAGAAAAATGAGTGACAGAGTTGACATCTTCTATTACCCGGATAACACTAAAACTAGATTGAGATCGATGAACGATGTCAAGCTATATTGTGAGAAAAATATTTAATTTTTGACTCTAATTTTTTTTATTTCTCTGGTAGTAATAAGTTCGAGGGGGTAGTTGATCAGCAAAACTCGAATAATCCAACTTCAAGTTTAACTCATAAAAAATCATGACTAGTTATCCCTGTACCTAAAACATATAATCAGGCCGTTAAATCTTCAGAATGTGTTGAATGGAAAAATGCCATGGATGATGAGATAAATAATATGAAAACCCGTAAAGTTTGGCATCTGGTTAATTTACCGGAGGGGAAAAAAGTTTTGGGAAATAGATGGGTATACGCCATTAAAAGAGATGAGCTAGGAAACGTTGCCCGCTTTAAAGCGAGGCTCGTGGCCCAGGGCTTTCATCAGATAAAGGGGGACACTTATGACGAGACGTTTTCACCCGTCGTTAATTTCTCAGTAATACGTTTCTTTTTTTCATTATTGGTCTCATGTTATAAATGGCATAATGTTCAATGCGATATAAAATGTGCTTATCTTTATGCACCTTTAAAAGAAGAAATTTATATGTCTCAGCCAAAAGGATATGTTGTAAAGGGAGGGGAAAATCTTGTTTGTAAACTAGACAAAGCGTTATATGGCCTTCATCAAAGTGGTCGGCTCTGGTATTATGAGTTAAATAAAGTACTATTAGATTTAGGGTTTAATAAATTTAACTGGTGTAATTGTTCATATTATTTTGAAAATTATATTGTTTTATTAGTTTATGTAGATGATTTAGTTTTGTTTGGTAAAAATCAATTTCAAATAGACAAAATTCTTAATTTATTAAAATGTAAATTTGATATAAAAATTTTAGGTAAAACCAAGAAATTACTTGGTGTAGAATTTAATTATGAAAATGATTCAGTACAAATTTTTCAGGAATTATATATTAATGAGGTGTATGACAGGTTTAAGTCGTTTAACATCCCTTTCTGTTTGTTACCTATTGTAAAAGGCATTAATTATTCGAAAAAAGATTGTCCTACTAATCAAAATGAAATTGACGAAATGTCTAGATTTCCATATCGGAATATCTTAGGATGTTTATCTTTCATTGCAAACAGGACACGACCTGATATTGCCTACGCAGTTAATATATTCAGTCAATTTCAAAATTCACCGGGGTTTAATCATTGGAATGGGTTAATTAAATTACTTGGGTATGTTTCGTGTACTCGAGATTTAAAATTAAATTTAAATTGTTTTAATCCATGTTTAACTGCTTTCTCTGACGCTGATTTCGCGATGAATAGAGATGACTTTGTATCAATGGGGGGACAAATTTTATTTTTGGATAATAGCCCTATTTCTTGGAAAACTTTTAAGCAAAAAAGTGTTTGCCTTTCAACCATGGAAAGCGAATTTGTTTCCATGTGTGATGGAGTTAAAGAATTAATGTGGTTTGATAATATATTACGAGATTGTATTGATTTTAAATTAATTTCTATTTCATATGAACCACCAATACTTTTTGCTGATAACCAAGCGGCTATTAATTTTACGAGATCTCCTATAGAGAATAACAAATCGAAACATATTAATGTAAAATTATTTTTCATCCGTGAATGGTTATTTGAGGAACGGTTTGATTTAAAATATGTAAATACTAAAGATAACTTTGCCGACCCCTTCACAAAGCCCCTTACTAAAGGTGATATGGCTAAATTTGTAAATAAGGCATTTATTAAGT
Organism: Salticus scenicus; assembly: GCA_963930645.1. Classification (NCBI taxonomy): domain Eukaryota; kingdom Metazoa; phylum Arthropoda; class Arachnida; order Araneae; family Salticidae; genus Salticus; species Salticus scenicus. The sequence goes on from OZ005661.1 coordinate 87,888,451, forward strand.
AAATGTACATAGAGTAAATTTAAAATATTTTTGAACGTATAATATATATTTAAATTTTTTGAAATTGAAAAATGTTTTTTAGAGGGATATGTATGCATTTTCTTGGTGGGTTTTTTCTGCGTTTTCCATTGTGTAGTGATGTATAGTTTAGTTTAACTTTTGTATGAGAGAAATTCGTAGCGCTACGTGTAATTGGTTATGTGAATGTTATATAAATGTTTCATATATTTGTGAATATCATCGTTTTCTTATTTTGACAATGGGGAATGGGGGAAAAAAAGGTTTCCTTGAAATGCTGTGCATATTTGCTCTGTATTAATATCTTGTTCTTTCTTTTAGTAGATGTGTATAGTAAATTGATAATGCTACTGATTTTTTTGAAATTGTGAGTTGGACTTGTGGACTTACCATATGATTTACAAGATTGACAAACCTTCTAGCTTTGTGTGAAGTATATTCTGTAGAAGACATATGTGAATCTCTCATCAAGTCACTAAATATTTAAGGATTTTTTTTTTTTATTACTTTTCTAATAAAGTTTATATTGTAATTGCTGACGTTTGTGTTTGTCGAATCAACACGGTGGGGGGCCTTGTTGTAAAATTTGTACCCTTTCCGTGTTGATTCTCAAATTTAAATTTAAATTCATTCACTACTTAAATATAATTTAAATAATTTACTTTATAATCTTTAAAGTTTAAATTATTAATTAAATGAATTATAGCGTTTAGTGCTATTATCTTTTTGATACTGCCATTGAGTTGAAGATATATTAAAATTAAAAAACTTAATGATAATTACTTTTAGTTAAAAGTTATATTCCTTATTAGTATATTTATGTTTAAGTCATTTGAAATAACTTTAATTTACTTACCTCATATTTAAAAGCATATTTTGTTAAAATTAACTTAAAGAAAATATGTTTAAATCCTTTCACGGATTGCTCAGTGTTTTATCGCTACCTTGCAAGGAGATGTAATATTTTTTCAACTGCAGAGTCTTTTTGCTTAGCCCATAGATGGCGGCAGACTCGCAGCGTCGTGTTGCTATAGTTATGGGAGGCGTTCCGATTCTACAGCATCAAGTAGCTGTTACTTTGAATCCGTTTTGCGGCTATAAAAGGAGGTAAGAAATATGAAATAGTGCTCTTAATCTCTCTGAAGCCCTTAATCTCTTAAGCTTTTATGTTTTTTCAGTTTAGCTCAAAGTCATGAGCTGGTATTTCGATATAATTATAAACTGTTTAGTTTTATTATGATTGTAAATTACGTTTTTGTGACTTGATATTTTCAATGATACGTTTAGTGTATCTAGTTATGTCACAATGAAAAGTCGTTTTCTATTTGAACTCTATATGGCAGTATTTTAAGGGTATTTAACCTTTCGTCAGCAAGATATATATTCTACAATTGTTTCAGCTGATTTAATGTTATTCATCATTTTGTTTCAACTTTAATAAACTGTTTTAATTAAACTTTTGTCTTCAATGAATGCCACACATATTTATCATTTTTTATAGTTTATTAGAGCTGAGCAACTATCATTTCACTGCTAACTCTGCAAATTTAACATATGTGAAAATTGATTTTTTTCACAATAATATCCCTTAAGTTGTGCGCGCGCACTGGACTGCGCAGCCGAAGGCAGTGGGGACCCGGGCCGAATTTTTACCCAATCAGAAATGATTTTTTTTAATTTCTTTTCTTAACACTAAAAGTTACTGTTAGTGATTCATTAATTTTACTGATTCATTTGAAAATACTGACCCGCTAGCGGGCGAAGCCAGCTAGTATTTTAATAATTTTTGTAACTGTCATAAAAAAATTTCGAAAATCAAGCTCCGGGGTGCATCATGAGGGCTCAAAACAGACAACCGTGTAATTTTTTTAAATATTTTTTCTAGCATCCGTTTGTCTACAAAGCGACCGACACACACCATATAGACACTTTTTATTGTATAGAGATAAAACTTATTCTTTGGCGATGTTTCTGTCAGCGATGTTTTTGACACGGCGGTGTTTTGACGTCTATGTTTTGACGGGCGATTTTTTTTCCAGCGATGTTATTACGCGATACCCTATCGTTGACGGTATAATTAAACATACGAATTTTTCTGTTTTGCAGTTGGTTCAAAGTTTAAATTTTAGTTTTTACATATCTGTTTGTTTAAAGAAAGTGTAAATGACCTTCAATTCAAAAATATTAGAAATATTTATTCTTTAATGTTTACAACTTACTATGCTGTTAAATACAAACAGCTAATTATTAAAATGTATGAATACTCTTTATTAATTATTATTTATATATATTTGTGAGTGTGTGTATGCATATATATTGGTTTTAATTTACACTACTTATCAGTGTGAACTGAATTTAATCAGAGTCCCGCGTTTAATTTCTGTTATTATAGCCATGCGTAAAATAGCTACGGCAGCAAGTTTTTTTAAACAAAAACAGGGTTTTTAGCTTAATTAATTAATTAATTAATTAATTATAATTTTGAAACTTATAATTTCTTACTTCATCTTTTCTTTTATTTGGTTTAGCAAATTTTAATTTATTGATTTAAGAAAATTTTACACATTATGAAGTTTCAGTTTATTGTGACGTTTTTTACCTTTTTTACTTTTCTATTGTTTTATCACCATTTTTTAACAATAGTTTATTATAAGCAAATATGTTAACAAATTACTATTTTATTTTTATTTTATTTTATAGAGCTGCAAGAAAGAAAAAAAAATGCAAAATTTTATAGTTATAAAGCTTTTATTATAAAATATGTTTCTCTGGTGTAAAATATAAAATAATATTTATGTAAAATAAAAATAAATTTTTAATATTTAAATAGTTTAAATTTAAAGCAAATCAAATATATTAAAACAGATCTATACACAAACATGTGTTTTACTACAATACCTTCAGAGACTTATTTTCAAAAATATTCAGTTTAACACAAAAAATTTTGCTCTTTTTCTCTGCGACATCTGTATGTTTTCAAATTACTAATTTGACCATAGTCCTCCTACCTTACGACTTCCGCCGCATGAAAGAAACCCCTTATCTCAGTGCTCCCGCAGTTTGAAGTGATTTGTCTAACCAAACATCTTTGGTCTAACTGTCAAATTAGGAGCTTCGTTTTGCTGGAATATTTCTTGGCCAGTTTTGATATAATTTTAATATCTACCAATAATCAATTTAATTTCCACGAAAAAAAAAAAATTACTATTTATTTTAATCAAAACTACATACATTAGAGAAAAGGTCCAAATTCTAAAAATTTCTCTATGATAATATAAACAATATTTACTATACGATTAAAATGATATATGTTATCAGATAGGCTTTTTTCGACCATTGACTATTGATTAAAAAATTACAATTAACTATATACATTTTTTAATAATATAAACCTCTGAGTCTTGAATTTACACATACAATGCAAAAAAAATATATATATATATATATATAAATAATTGTACTTGCTAGAAAGTGAATTTTATTCCCTATAGATTAACATGGGGACGAATAGTTTCGTTTTCAGGTCATAATGTCGCCTGAACTTTTCGATGTGTTTTTCTAAAGGATCCCCACTAAAAATAGTCTCAAGATTTTCTTTAAAAATATCTGCAGAATATCTTATGTTATTTGGCCCATTCTTAAGTATGTTTACAAAAATTCTTTATAATATCTTGAAAATTTCTGCAGATATTTTATGAAAAAAGATACATTTTCAAAATATTTTAAAATATTTGAAGAATGTCTAAAGAAAACACTATTTTCTCAAGAATATCTTTGGATTATTTTTAGTGGGGATAACATTTGAAACAGCGTTTGTTTTTTTGTTTATAGAGGAAGAACTTTCATTATAGGGATAGTTAAAAAAAAAAAAAAAAATCATAAAATATTTTGCATTTATTTTGTCCCTGTTTATTCAGTTTCACTAGAACCCGCAAAAAAGAGACTTATAACACAAATGAAATTGTACATAAAGAAATTTTTACATTTATCTTAAAATTAGAAGGAAAATTTTAATGTGTCTCTCTAAAATAATCTCTAAATTTAATTATACCTCAGTCTGAGGGAACATGTTCTTCTGCATCGAATAATGTATGTTAGTTTCGTTATTACTTGTCCATTATAAAAATTTTGAAACATGCTGTAAAAAATCTTCTCATAGAGCATAATGCATTTGAATTCATTTAAAGAGTATTACACACCAGTGGGGTTACCAAAACCATATTTTTACAGAAAGTACTCTATAATGAATAAAATTATCATAATTTTCAATCTATTTTAACCTTATTTACGACAATTAGTGTGTGAACAAGCAGACGAACCGAAGTCTATAAACTTTTCTACGTGGTTCTAAAAAGTTAAAAATGGTTATACTTGCTGTGTTGCAAATCAAGTACCTTCACAATTGAAGTTTTCACAATTAATTAATTTATTAAAAATGTATAAGCTGGGTAATTAACACACATACACACGCACCTATTCATAAATATATATTTGTATACCTTAATTTTTGCGATTTGCACATTAATATATTAATTTTTTTAAAAAGATGTTTTTTATGTGTAAATGCATGTATAAAAATATTTTTAAATTGTGTTAACAATCTTTAATTTTCACAGTTATGTATAGAAATTTAAATTTTTGCTTGTTTGCTTGTTTAAATTTAACTTTAGTTTATTTATTTATTTATTTTTTGCAGCAATTATTAGATTTATTTTAACTTTTTACTTCCTTACCATATTACTTGCAGAGAATTTTGGGGGAAATGATCGCGCGATAAACTGGTTTAATCCGCTCTACCTGTCTTAAGCCTCAGTGGCCTCTGCTCCCTCTTCTTGTTATTTCTGTTTCATTTGTTTGTATTCTGACATTGTTTCACGTAGTTTTCCATTCTTATATCATATGTATAATTATTTATTATATTATTTATAAGTTCTTTCTTATTAATATATAATAGATTATTTACTCATTGGAAACTTTTAATGTAAGTATAATAATATATAATGTAAGTGTAGAGAATAAGAAAATCATATTTATTGAAATGGTCTTGTTGTCATATATATATTAAATTTATACTGGCCAATTTATTTGTATCCTTTTAAAAATATTAATAATTGCTTTTATTATGGTCTTTTAACAATATATGTAGGCTCTTGTGGATTTTGGTGGCAAATGTTTAGTTTTTGTATTCTACTTCTTATGTTATATACATATAATCAAAAGCACAGAAACCAATGACTAAAGAAACTAAATTCAAAAAAGCTGAAACAAAAAATTTCTATACTAATACGCAAAGTGCAGCAAACGAAATACAAAATTTATTTAATATGAAATAAAATTGAGAAATAAATAATCGCAAAATACATGGATGTCTTCCTTAGTGGATCTTCCCACATCATGAAGGGAATGAAAATATTGAGAGAATAAGAAAATCATATTTATTGAAATTTTATTTTTCCGACTGGGTTCGAGTCCCGGTCCAGGTATTATTTTCACTCAGTCGGAAAAATTAAATTTCAATAAATATGATTTTCTTCCACAGTTGTTTGTGTGATTTTAATAAAAATTGTATTTCTTTCTCCCATTATCTAATGGTGTTTTCCATTTCCTGCGGCTTATTTTCTGTTGAGCTATCTACATGATAGACCAGAGATGTTTCTACCTAAAGGTTGTCTCAGTGAGTAATGCTGACCGGGGTGTCGACCTGGATAGCTCAATTGGTAGAGCTTTGACCTTGTAAGTCAAAGATCCGGGGTTCGAGTCCCGGTCCAGGCATTATTTTCACTCAGTCGGAAAAATAAAATTTCAGTAAATAAGGTTATTATACTCTTAATTATTTAACCTTATGCTTGCTAAGACAAAGTTTTTGTTAACTACTATTCAACACCAGTATTTTCGCAATTATATATATATATATATATTTATAATTTGTCATAAAATAAATCTTTGATATATTTTGAAATTGGTTTCCTTTTTACTTCCAGTACCCGACTACCGTAGGTTATGGAAATATTGTATTCGGTCGAAAAATTCGATATCGAGATTTCGTCTGATTTACATGTTTTAAGGTCTCCTGAGTTAAAAAAAAGTGGTTTTGGGCAATTGGTCAATGTGTGTGTCTGTATGTGGGGAACCTTCTGACTACTGTATCTCCGAAACTAATAAAGATAGAAATACGAAACTTCAGAATTGAGATAGGTGTGGTCTACAGATGAATTTTCTAAATTTTCGTGAAAATTGGAAAACCGGAAGTGGGACATTGGAAACCGAAAGTGGGACCGTAAGTCCGTATCTCAAAAACGAGTCAAACGATTTTCTTCAAATTTGCTATATAAAAACTCTATCAGATGTCCTTTTGAATGATATAGTTGGTTAGTTCAGGAAAATTGATAGGTGCCCTGTATAAATAGCTCCATTTCAGGTCTCGCAAGTGCGTTTAAAAAAAAAAAAAAAAAAAAAATGGTTGTACGGATGTTTTTCATACTCACCATATTAACCCTCTTTTAAATATCTTTTTGTATGTAATTATTGTTTTCCGGTCAATAATTGAGTATGTCAAGTTTTGGTAAAAGGTGGTATCTCAAAAACAGCTCTTACGATTTTCTTAAAAATTCTTACATAAATAAATTTTAGATATCCTTTCTCGTATATTACTTGGTTATTACAGGAAAATTAACAGTAACCCTGCTTAGGTAGGTCAGTTTTAGATCTCAAAAATTGGTGTTTCAAAATATAACTCTACCATTTTTTTTCCTCATTTTTTAACTCGCTATGTAAACTCTATTTTACATGTCTACATATATCAGCTTTCTCTTATAGGAAATTTGTTAGGTGTCTTCTGATCACATTTTTAAAAATTGCATATAATACGTAAAATAGTAGGTAATGGAAGTCGTATGGTTGCTTCACACCATTTTTTTTTTACAATATTTGAAAAAGAAAAAAAAATGTTTATAGATATATGAAATTTTCTGTGAAGTTCATGCAACCAGAAAAAAGGAATTGGCTTATTTCAGGCACGAATCTTGTGTGAAAATCTCAAAAAAGATTTTCCGACACACATCCCACTTTAAATATACTTATCTTTTACAGTTGTATAAATCTTAGACCCTAACTCTACGTATATTTTTCATTGAAACATACAAATAAGATCCTGATAACGTTATCTGACAATACAACATCACAAGTTTGCTATGGATGTAGTTGATCCTATTTCATAGGAATTATGAATTTCCGAAGGGCAAATGTATGAAAATTTACACTTCAGAGATCGACAAGTTCAGAAAATATATCCTTAAAGAAAATATACATGTTACAGAAAATATACATGTAGCAAGTATGTGAAGAATAAAAATATATGTACCAAAACAGATATTCTATACTTTGTTAAGCTAGAAATTTACTTTAAAAAATTATGCATAGAGAAAGATATTTCTTATTTAAAATAAATGTTTAGTTTTTAACTTTACTCTGATATATATATGTAGATTATTTTTTAATTATTCATCATTAAATTGGTAATACAATACCAAAGAAAACAAGAACGAAAAATCATGCAGTATGCATTGATTACAAACCCTTTTCAACTATACATATTTGTATTCATCGTATAACTTTAAATGTCCCTTGCCTAAGTTATCACAAAATGGACAGACAGAAAGACTTAATAGCGTATAGATAGATAGACTAATTGAACTCATAATTACTCTTAACTATTGTTAGAAAGTGTAAAAAATACTTAACGCAAAAGGAAAAACGTTGTTTTTGATTGCAGCCCTTAATGTATCTGAATATTTTAGTGTGGTCCTGTACATCTGAATGTCAACTATATCATATTCTGTGCAAAACATTGTTTTGGAATATTAATATGAAATTTCATTTTTTTTTTTTTTTTTTCTTTTTTATGATTCTTGTCGTATAATGTTATATAAATGTGACTTATAAAAAAGTCTGTCCTAAAATGGAATGCATTGCATTTTTTGGGATGTCCCTGTATAGAAACCAGTTGTACAGGACCTATTATTGCCAATTTAGATTGGAAAAAGTCCATAGTGAACTTTAATAACATATATCATTTTTAAGAAATTCTGAAAATATTTACAGACACTGGATATGAGTTGACTGACAGATAGATCATTCGACAATTAGACAGACAAATATACAAATTCAAATCATATTCACTCTTAAACATTGTTAGAAATTGTTAAAAACGTTTAATGTAAGCGGAAATGCAATTCCAGCAAATTTCCAATAATAGCTGTTAATGTAACTGAATATTTTTGTGTGGCCCTGTAAGTCTTAATGCCAATCATACTGTATTCTATAGAAAACATTCTTTTGTATATATGTATACTATATTTTAATATCATTAAAATTTGCTTAAAGTAAAGTTGTTGAAATTGGTTTATAAAAATATCTCTCATAGAACGCAATGCTTTGGAATACATTTGGGTGTCCATGTACACAAGCCAGTTGTGGTATTTACTCCCTTTTCTATTAAAAAAAAACATAAAATAAAATAAAATAAAACATCCGATAGTGAACTTGAATAACATATTTCAATTTCATTAAAATGTGTAAAATTAAAGATATCAAAGTATGGTTTATAGAAATTCCGCTCATAGAACACAATGCTTTAGGATACTTTCGGGTGTCCCTTATACAAACCAGTTGAGGTATTTACTCCATTTTCAATAGGGAACATCCGATAGTAAACTTGAATAATATATATCAGTTTCGAGAAATTCCAAGCATATTTACGGGAGTTAGAGCTGCGACAGACGGTCAGACAAACCGATGTCATTAACACTTTTTAACCTTGTTGGAAAGTATTAAAAACAGAAATGACATAATTAAATGCATTTATTAATAATCTTTCAACATAATTTACGTTAACGTATTAGCTGGATTATTAGCTAGTTAACATATTAACTAGCTCACAAAAAATTAAAATTATACTAGTTAAATTATTACTAGTTAAATAAATCCTTGTCGAATCATGTTCTTAGTCAGTCTGAGAACATAATTTGACAAGGATTTATTTAATAAAAGAGTATGAAGTGTTTGTTAAATGTTATATTAAGTGTTTAATGTTTTTACCGACTGTAATAATAAATGCCCGAAATAATTTATTACTCTCATTTTTACTTTATCTGAACTCGATCCCGAAAACAGAAAAGCACTATACTTTTTTTTCGGTTTGAACTTGTTTTTATTTATATTATTTTTAATATTATTAGTATTATTAATTTATTACTATTTATTATAATAATGCTGACATTCCCCATATACATTACGAACTTCACACCCGCATCTGTAAATTGTTAAAAGAAAAACAAAATCAATCCCATTGAAAGCTATAAAAGTACAAAACAGGCCGTTTTCAAGATTAATGCATTTCATTGCTTCAGTATTTCTTTTACGAAATTTGTTGCTCTCATTTATATCGTTTTATTTTTATATACAAAGCTGTAAAATAAAACTTTTATACTCTTGAAACAAAAGACAATCGCCAGATTCAATGATAACAATTACAGGAGAAAACTTTATATTAATAATATATTTATATGCGGTGATGAATATTTTACAAAAATACTTTAAAACATGCAAAAATGACAGAAATTAACAAAGTCTTTAAATAATTAAACGTACGAAATATTTCAGACTAATTTATATTTATACTATGCAAAAACTATTTAATTTATGTTTTCTTCTTTTTTTCTTTTTAAATCATGTGCACATTTTAAAGCAGATTATATTGGAAATTTAAAATAATATTTAAAACCATAGTGATTCTGTATATTATTATTAGCTGTTGTACCCGTTCTATACACGAGAAATATCAATAGAAATACAAGGGGAATTCAAATTATAATCAATTGGCACAAATAAGTGTAAATGGAAAACAATATATGCTCAAATAAGTATTAATTATAGTTAATAAATTGTATTCATAAATTTTGGTAATTCATTTTTTGAATTAACATCATGGTACACTAGAAATATTAAAGAATAAACTTTTGTAATATATATTTAATTTATAGTCATATGCTCTGTTTTTTTTTTTTTTTGATACCTAAACTTTGAATACACTGCAAAACAGAATTGTACTTAACCCCTTCAGCTCTGAATTATGAATTTGGCAGATTAAAAATTTAATGAATAGTTAGATATTCTACGTTATATGTAAGTATTTTAATTATGAAATATTATAAAATTCTGCCAGTTACTAAAAATGTTTTTTAGTAACTGGAGACACTAAGTTATAATTAGACACTAAGTTATAATCAACCAAAAAGTGAAAATGTATTTTATGTACCGTTTACAGTTATTTTGTATGAAACAATTTTAAACAATTTCTTTGTGCGTGAAAACACAAAAATACTGCACATTTCTCACAATATGAGGTAATTTAAGTACACTGGTCGACAAAATTTAAGGAACAACCTGTTTTCTCTTCTTTAGCACATAATTTTTAAACAAATAAACATATGAACATATAACTTGGATGGCCTGTTCCTTATCATATTATTAACTAAATTTTATGTAACTGTAGCATTAGAATAATTTTTAAGCTAATAAAAAATCATTTTTCTCTTAAAAGTAAGCTTTGGAAAAAATGAAAAATTTCAATAATTTTAGGAAAAAAACTTAATTAAAAGTGGTGTTAAGAATGCATTAGAGATAGGTAAAGACGCACGTGCCTTGAAATGTTAATTAAATCTCGATTTTTCTTTCTGTATTAACTTTTCTTTTACTTTTACAATTAACTTAAAATATATATATAATTACTAATTTATAAACTATATTTAGCACTAGAATAATAACGATGTCGATACATAATTTTATAATGAACATCTTATCCAATTTTCATGTTTGCATGCATATTTTTTAAAAAGTTATTTACATGCGAAAAAAAGAAGAAAAAATAAGAAACAGAAAAGTGAATACAGGTAAAAAGATTTGGTTGTAATCTAACATATGGAGGCGTGTTCATCTTCACCTACCTGTAAGGCAACCTTATGATCATTTTTCATTAAGTGTTCTTTCCTAAAATTATTGAAATTTTTCATTTTTTTCAAAGATTATTTTTGAGAGAAAAATGAATATTTATTAGCTTAAAAATTATTCTAATGCTAAAGTTATATAAAATTCGGTTAATAATATGATAACGAACAGGCCATCAAAATTTTATGTTCATATGTTTATTTGTTTAAAAATTATGTGCAAAAGAAGAGAAAAAGAAAACAGGTTGCTCCTTAAATTTTGTCGACCAGTGTAGAAAAGATACATTTGTAGAGGGTAGTAGAAAAGATGCATTTATCTTTTGGCTGGAAATTACTAGACACTTCCATTATTTCCTCTAATGGAGACGTCCTACCATCTACTGAACAAAAATGGTAGCATACTGCTATTCTTGAATGTATTATTAGTAGGTCACTAAATTTGGAGGTTAAAGTTCTTGAAAATAAGGAATTAAGAGTAATGTAAAGGTGTTTTCTAATACTAGGTCGTCAGGGCCGAAGGGAATAAAACAAAAAAATTAATTAAACCGTCAACGATAAGTAAATTAAATCTGAAAATGAGTAAATCAATGTTGGTCATTTCAATAATCTACGTAAAAGATTTTTAATTTTGATGCTGCTTAATAATTTTCTTTATACAAATCGCTCAATAGTCATGCTTTCATAGCCAGTTTAATATTTTTGTATTTCTTTTCTTTTTTTTTTTTTTTTTTTGCCAGGCAGCGCATAATTTTTCTCTTTATACATAAGTCAGTCAAAATGTTTATTGCACCTCTTCTTAAAAACATTCGTAAAGGGCTCTTTGGGTGAAATTTTGCAATACCATTTCAGATATTTATCTAGATCGTATTACCTAGCAACTTTCACGCGACAGTCCAAAAATCCATCGTAAAGATTGTAAACAAGTTGTGTTCAAAATGGATATGCATGTAGGGATTCGTTTTTTGTGGGCGGAAAGGTGTAACCGCATTGAAATTTATCAGCAGTTGATTAAAATGTGTGATCAAAGTGCAAAGTCACGTGAAGCTGAACGAACGTTTGATGACGATATTGAGGACGCAGATCACGAGTGAAGGCTCCTATATATACGAGCTGACGCATCAGGCATTTTGTTGCCTTAGGGTTGCCACGTGTACCCAGCGCGTTTCTCTGATAAACAAACGACAAACTTTTTTTTTTTTTTTTTTTTTTTTTTTTTTATCGTCTTACGTTACTTTAAAGTAACTTGTTTTATTATATTTCATAATTTTAGCTAAGTAAACTATGATATGGAAGTTTGTTTAGAGATAAACTGCTATAATCATTCAAGAAGTGAATATGAAGTGTTCACAGAACTTCTATTACTGTGTATTTGAGTTTTGGCGATATTTTGTAAAAGAAACAGAAACCGCTCTAACAACACATCTTACCCCAGTACATCCATAGGATATCCTCAGAATAAAATGACATCCGGAGAATGTACTTTGAAAAAAATGTGTTTTTAGGAATATTATTGTTGCTTATTGCTTATTTTGACCGCATTAGCTTCAGATCAAGATTTCTTAAAATCATTAGGGAAGCGATAAAGAGGCCAAGCGGGAATGCTGTTCTGTTCGAAGGCAAAAAAATGGCGGTGATGCGCCGACCTATTATTTTATTTAGGGGCTCTAGTGAAGACCACCAACAATGATAAAGTCTGAGTTCGATGCTTTGTCAATGATGCATTTTTACAAAAAAAGGCACTCAACAATAGGAGATATCTCAAACGAGCTTCATTACCTCAAATCATACCATTCGGATGGTATGAAGAATGTTACAACCCAAGATTAGTCATCGGATATTGTTCAAGATTTCTTTGAGAAGAAATTGAAAAACTTAGACTATAAGCCTGAACAAATGTTTAAATACGGAAATATTTACGTCGAAAATTAGTTTTTGCATGTAACTTTGAGATACAAATAAATTTTCTGTAAAATTTTTTATCCAGTTATGTTTCCCTAGCAACTTCTTGATAATACAGATTTTTCTCATACGCTGTACAATGTTTTTTTTATATGTTACACAACAATACTGAGGTAGCCTACTTGCCACAGCTACGCGAGAAATGTTACAGCTATAACTGTGCAACCTTACACGTTTTGCTACGGTTACAGGTACAGCTGGTAACATTTCTCTTCACGATTGTGGTATTTCTTTACATGATATGCTACCTCAATGTTCTTGTGTAATATTGCACAAAATTTTTACAGTGTACCTTATTGCTAATTATTAAACAAAGTATAGTTATGATTATTTAATTATTAAATTGCAAAACAATTAGCGCATTTTTTTTTTTTTTTTTTTTAAATGCTGTAATATCAGATACGATTTTGTGCAAAATCAATAAAATCACAATGTATTTCTCAAATTTCCAGACTATATTTTAATTAATCACGTGAAATTCGAAATAATAATGTTTAATTTTCAACTATTTTACAGTATACAAAAAAGAATGTCAGATTTTTAGGAAGATTTAAACTTATAAAATCTTTTTGTAAAAAAATAGAACCCACTCCAAAAAGTAACTACTATTCAAACAACTAAAAATGAAAGAAAATTGGCAGAAAATGGAACTGTAAATTGCGCCTAAAAGTATAAAATAATTTCCTTCGCCGAACAACCTATAACACTACAATTAATCATAACTTTTGAAGTCGGCGCAAAATTAAATAAAATTTAACTAGTTTTTAAAAGTTTGTCTTTAAATTGGTAGCAACAAATGCTGTTGTTTCGAATGATCCATTTTCATGTTTCCTTTATTATTTTATCACTGTATACAATTGGTCCATTAGTAGCATCTACATAGAACAATGAACATTCTTCACAATGCGGTATTTATTTTTTCTGCGAAGTTAGAGTTTCCTTTCCAAATTTGGTATAACTTTGATAACTATCATCCTTGAGGGCTTTTGGATTTGACGATCAAAACGTAAGGCAAAAATATACACGCAAGATGTATATTTTCTTAATATATATTGTACGATGTGTTGTTTCATATTCTTGATTACTCTCTTGATATACCTTATCAAAATAATCATGATATCCCAAAGAAATTAAATATGTTTGCCAGATGATTTTGCGATTTTTCGTTCACCAAAGACGTCAGATACCATCATCTTCGCTAACTTTTGCTGCTTACGAAATCTTATTTGTCTTCTTGAATCAAAGTAGTTTTCGGCGGCGTTTTGCAGGTAACAATATGAGATGTGTATTTTGAATAGGATTTGATTTTTGTATTAAATAAAGGTATCAATTTTTATTTAATTTTGCGCCGACTTCAAAAGTTATGATTAATTGTAGTGTTATAGGTTGTTTGGCGAAGGAAATTATTTTATACTTTTAGGCGCAATTTACAGTTCCATTTTCTGCCAATTTTCTTTCATTTTTAGTTGTTTGAATAGTAGTTACTTTTTGGAGTCGGTTCTATTTTTTTACAAAAAGATTTTATTTTTCTCTTTTCAGTGAAAACTTATTTATATAGCAGAGCATCAGAAGATGTTCGACTGAAGTTTCACAAATCACAACTTAAAAGAAAAGTGACATTACTCAAAAAATGGTTTATGTCACTGAAAAATACATTAAATGCACCCAATGTGAACAAAAAAGTTACATCTCCATCTAGAAAGTTATCCACTCGAGAGACAGTTGTGCTAGTTTTATTCTAGTCAAGTTATTTTTAAGTTGATTTTTCTCAAATGCTGCATTTTTAAGTTGTGTCACTTTTCTTGCCTTTATCGGATGTGAGCAAAAAACTATCTATTGAACGAACATACGTCAAATTAAAAAGTCTTTAGAAATGTAAAGAACGGATACGCTGTATTCGTAACCGAAAATTCTATTAGGCATATATATTGAATTTTAGAGTGAATACGTGTCACCCGCTGAGCTGGAAATTGCGCAGCGTAAAGTTCAAAGAAAGAGCCAAATATGCATTGCAGCTGACGGACAGACGTTTCAACATTGATACTTACATACTGCTTTTACCAGTGTAGCTGCATGCGTTCAGCAGTTAGAGTGAGAACACACTTTTTTGAGTATCCTGTAATTTGTTTATATCTTAATGAAATCATAATGAAACCTATTTCAGGCCAAGATCATTATGACAATAGGAAAAATATTAAAATTAAATCATCTCTTACGAAGATATATGCTAACAAATTTCAACAACAACAACGACAAGCATGGTTTGTATTGAGAACCTCTTCCTTTATGAAGTCGGTTTAAAACGCCTATGCGTTAATCGATGTGACCGCTTACAATAACCATACTTTGAATTTTACATAGCATAAATGTCACCCGCTGCGCTACAACATATGCAATGTCGTTCAGGTGTGCACAAAGTAGGAAATTGTGAACAAACAAATGCATGTTTTAAGCGTTCTATTTTTAGCAATAATGTCTAAAAACTGTCTTTTCGTAGTAAATCGATGATGCTCTACAACTTCGTAATTAATTTTTCTCCCATTTTGAACCGTTTCTGAGATAGGAGCACTAATTCCGCTGTTTTTCACCAGATGGCGCATTATTTTCTTTAGATTGTAAGGATGTTATAATGGGACCTACTTCCGACCAAGATCTTTACAACAAAACAAAAAGTATCAAGTAACCGTATTTTGAACTATATAGCGTATGTCTCTCCAGCTACGCTACAACGTGAGCAATGTAGCTTAAGTGTGTATAGTGTAAGAAATTGCGAACAAAAAAATGCACGTTTTTAGCCTTGTAGTTTTAGCATCAATGTCAAAATTATCTTTTCGTACTAAATCGATGATGCTCTGCAATTTTATAATTCACATTTTCCCCTTGTCTTGAACCGTTTTCGAGATTGGAACACTAACTCCGCTATTTTCCACCAGGTGGCGCTGCAAACGGTTTAACCTTGTACTGCATGGGCACTTTGCTATACTTACATACCATTTTTATCACAATAGCTGCAGCCGTTTAGCAGTTAAAAGAGTTGGGACTGATTTTTTTGAGCACCCTGTATTTTCTTTAGATCGTAAAGATATTACAATTACTATTTCAGACCAAGACCTTTTCAACAAAACAAAAATATCAAAATTGGAGCATCCGTTCAGAAGTTATGAGCTAACAAACATAAAAAAAAACATACGGTTTGAATTGAGAACCTTCCTTCTTTTTTGAAGTAGGTTAAAAATACACACAAACCTTTCTTACTCTTCGCAATTTAACGAAAATCTAAGAATTGTGATATTCATAAGTTAGTTCAGAATTCATTCACACATAATCTATAAGCGTGATATTCGCTATACATCATAATTTAGCACATTTGTAATATTAATTTTCCCAATATTCTTTAAATGTTTATATACCGGGTGATTCAAAGTCAGGACAAACTTTAAAAATGAATAATTCGAAAACGAATCAAGATACAAAGATACGGTTTGCACCAAACGGATGGAAAAGAAACCGGGTTTTGTGTGGCAACGAAAAAAAAATAGTTCTGTTGGCGACCAAAAGATGGCGCAGTCGGATTTCTGATGTAGGATTATGCAAAGCAACAAACGGTATAAAAAGGAGCAACTGCGGCAGGTAATGGTTGTTGAAGCTTATATGCATCGAAATATCGCGTTCTCAGTCGCTACTTTAATCACGCATGGCCTCCAAGATCTCCCGATCTGACACCCTGTGACTTTTGGCTGTGGGGTTCTTGAACTCAAAATTGCACCGCAACCAACCGGAATCCCCTAGCAGCACTGAAAGATGACATCCGCCAAAATGTGTCTGCCATAACGCAAGAGATGCTACTAAATCCTGTGAACGGTGTGGTGAATCGTCTCACAGCTGTACTTCTGAATGATGGACAGCACATTGAGCAGTTATTGTAGTAGTACTAATTAACTGTAATTAAGCTGACTTGTAAGTTATCAACACTTTTTTCATTTGTAAATCATCATTTGGTGAAATAAAACACTATATTGCCATCTATTGGTCGCCAACAGAACTATTTTTTTTTTTTCATTGCCACACAAAACCCGGTGTCTTTTTCATCCGTTTGGTGAAAACCGTATCTTTATATCTTGATTCGTTTTCGAATTATTCATTTTTAAAGTCTGTCCTGACTTTTGGATCACACGGTACTTTTTTATACAGAAGTTATGATCTGAGCAAGAAACTAAATGCTATAGACGTCATATACATAGCAAAAAACATAAACCAATATGAATTTCTTAAAAATTAAAATAACAAACTTCTCATAACAAATAGCTTATAACAAGCAATAATTTGTACCAATATACAATAAAAATTAATTACATGAAAAAAAAAATCACATTTTTAATGAGAATATAAAAATGATCTTGTTTGGCATGAAATATGAAATATTTTGTCATTACTTAATTGAAAGAAAACATGGCAAAAGTTTTGTGTTTGTATAAGTATACAATGAATGTGATTCAGAAAGTTTTAATCTTGAAGAAGGCTACTTAAAGAAATCAGAAAGAAATTGTTTTTACCCAAAACACATTTAATTTCGTTGATAGCTTCTGGTAGACTAAGATAATAGAAATGTTTTATTGTATGAAATCACTATCATATAGAAATTTTCTTAGGCTTGCTTCTTAATCGGTAAAGTATATTTAATTTGACCACAAGAAGTGTATATAATTTTACACAAAAAACATGCAATACAAATTAATTATTAAATTATTAAATTATTTTCCATGATAAATGCAGACAATTTTATCTGACACAATTATATTTCTAAATGCCGAAAGAAAGTCGATTTTTTGCCAATATCAGAAGGAATACAACTTATTTTTTTCGTTTTTTTTTTTTACTTTCTTCTATATGTAATATAGAGAAAGTATTCGATTCGCGAAAATTTTCGAAGTCCACTTTTTGATGGATTTACATGTTTTGGGATATGGAGAACACGAATTAATAGTTTTTAGAAAATGTCTGTCTGTCTGTATCATTTTTTTGTGGACGCTGTATCTCACGAACCAATGAATGAAATTTAACCAAACTTGGTATTTAGTTGCACCCTGACATAAACTGGTGCTGATTAGATTTTGGGATCAATCGCTCAATAGGTGGCGTTGTGATCGCATTTTATGCAAATTTTTAACATGGCAGCATAGGACAAAATTCCGTATAAATGGGCATAAAGAGAGTTATTTTACACTTGTGATTGTAAAATTAATATGAATTATTGATAATAGTAGTACTTAGCTAGGAAAAAAATTTTGTGCATGTGGGGGCATCGGTTCCCCCCCCCTGGGGGGGAAGTACCCCCCCGGGGATGTAAATTTTCCAGATGGGTATCTTTCGAAAGGTCTCGTTGATAATAGTAATAGTTAACTGGGAAAAAATTTTTGTGCATGTGGCGGCATCGGTTCCCCCCCACCGGGGGGGGGGGTTCCTACCCGGGGGGGCAAAGTTTCAATATGGGTATCGTTCGAAAGATCTCGTCAATACCTTTAAAACGAATGGTTGAACGATAAATCTGTGATTATTTAAACCAAAGTTATCGATTTTTTTTACTTTTAACAAATAAAACTAGTATGTTGTGGCCACCACAAGACTTTCTTCTACATTTACCTATACATATTCAATCAGTAACAATATTAAAAAAAAAAAAAGTACGATTTTTTTTTTCTTTTTTTTTTTTTTTTTTTTGTTAAAAGTGAAAAAAAATCGATAACTTTGTTTTAAATTATCACAGATTTATAGTTCAACCATTCGTTTTAAAGGTATTGACGAGACCTTTCGAAAGATACCCATCTTGAAAATTTATCCCCCCCGGGGGGGGTACTTCCCCCCCAGGGGGGGAAGCGATGCCCCCCCATGCAGAAAATTTTTTTCCTAGTTACATACTACTATTATCAATAATTCATATTAATTTTACAATCACAAGTTTAAAACAACTCTAATTATGCACATTTATACGAATTTTTGTCCTATGCTGCCATGTTAAAAATTTAGATAAAATGCTATCACAGCGCCACCTGTTGAGCTATTGATCCCCAAACATAATCAGCACCAGTTTATGTCGGGGACCAACTAAATACCAAGTTTGGTTAAATTTCGTTAAAAAAAAAAAAAAAAATGCGATATTTTTCTTTTTTTTTTTGTTAAAAGTTAAAAAAATCGATAACTTTGGTTTAAATTATCACAGATTTATCGTTCAACCATTCGTTTTAAAGGTATTGACGAGATCTTTCGAAAGATACCCATCTTGAAACTTTGCCCCCCCGGGTGGTAACTTCCCCCCCCCCGGTGGGGGGGCAACCGATGCCCCCACATGCACAAAAATTTTTTCCTAACTAACTACTACTATTATCAACCTGATCTTTCGAAAGATACCCAATGTGAAAATTTACCCCCCCTGGGGGGGTATTTCCCCCCTAGGGGGGGAAGCGATGCCCCCCCATGCAAAAAATTTTTTTCCTAGTTACATACTACTATTATCAATAATTCGTATTAATTTTACAATCACAAGTTTAAAACAACTCTAATTATGCACATTTATACGAATTTTTGTCCTATGCTGCCATGTTAAAAATTTAGATAAAATGCTATCACAGCGCCACCTGTTGAGCTATTGATCCCCAAACATAATCAGCACCAGTTTATGTCGGGGACCAACTAAATACCAAGTTTGGTTAAGTTTCATTCATTGGTTCGTGAGATACAGCGTCCACAAAAAAATGATACAGACAGACAGACAGACAGACAGACATTTTTTAAAAACTCTTAATTCGTGTTCTCCATATCCCAAAACATGTAAATCCATCAAAAAATGGACTTCGAAAATTTTCGCGAATCCAATACTTTCTCTATATTACATATAGAAGAAAGTAAAAACAGAAAAATATCGCAATTTTTTTTTTAACGAAATTTAACCAAACTTGGTATTTAGTTGGTCCCCGACATAAACTGGTGCTGATTATGTTTGGGAATCAATAGCTCAACAGGTGGCGCTGTGATAGCATTTTATCTAAATTTTTAACATGGCAGCATAGGACAAAAATTAGTATAAATGTGCATAATTAGAGTTGTTTTAAACTTGTGATTGTAAAACTAATATGAATTATTGATAATAGTAGTATGTAACTAGGAAAAAAATTTTCTGAATGGGGGGGCATCGCTTCCCCCCACTAGGGGGGAAATACCCCCCCAGGGGGGGGTAAATTTTCACAATGGGTATCTTTCGAAAGATCAGGTTGATAATAGTAGTAGTTAACTAGGAAAAATTTTTTGTGTATGTGGGGGCATCGGTTCCCCCTCCACACCGGGGGGGGAAGTTCCCACCCGGGGGGGCAAAGTTTCAAGATGGGTATCTTTCGAAAGATCTCGTCAATACCTTTAAAACGAATGGTTTAACGATAAATCTGTGATAATTTAAACCAAAGTTATCGATTTTTTTTAGTTTTAACAAAACAAAACTTAGAAAAAAAATCGCAATTTTTTTTTTTTTTTTTTTTTTAACGAAATTTAACCAAACTTGGTATTTAGTTTGTCCCCGACATTAACTGGTGCTGATTATGTTGGGGGATCAATAGCTCAACAGGTGGCGCTGTGATAGCATTTTATCTAAATTTTTAACATGGCTGCATAGGACAAAAATTCGTATAAATGTGCATAATAAGAGTTGTTTTGAACTTGTGATTGTAAAATTAATATGAATTATTGATAATAGTAGTATGTAACTAGGAAAAAAATTTTCTGCATGGGGGGGCATCGCTTCCCCCCCTGGGGGGGAAGTACCCCCCCCGGGGGGGATAAATTTTCAAGATGGGTATCTTTCGAAAGGTCTCGTCAATACCTTTAAAACGAATGGTTGAACTATAAATCTGTGATAATTTAAAACAAAGTTATCGATTTTTTTTACTTTTAACAAAAAAAAAAAAAAAAAAAAAATCGTACTTTTTTTTTTTTTTTTTAATATTGTTACTGATTGAATATGTATAGGTAAATATAGAGGAAAGTCTTGTGGTGGCCACAACATACTAGTTTTTTTTTTTTTTTCTTTTTTTTGTGTTAAAAAATGAAAAGAATCGATAACTTTGTTTTAAATTATCACAGATCTATGGTCTATGGTTCAGCGATTCTTTTTAAAGGTACTGACTAGATCTTTCGGAAGATACGCATATTGAAAATTTACACCTACTAAAGAGGTACTTAGCCCCAGGAGGAGGGGGGGGGGAGCGATGCTCCCACATGCACAAATTTTTTCTCTAGTTTACCACTACTATTAGCAATAATTCGTATAAATTTTAAAATCACACGTTAAAAATAACTCTTATTATGGACATTTATACGAAATTTTGTCCTATACTGCCGTATTAAAAATGTTGAAAAAAAAAAATGGGATCACAGCGCCACCTGTTGAGTGATTGGTCCCCAAATCTAATCACCACCAGTTTTTATCAGGGTCCAATTGTTTATTGGTTTGTGAGATACAGCGTCCATAACATTTGTGATACACACAGACAGACAGACATTTTTTAAAAACAGTGAAATCGTGTTCATGACATCCTAAAATGTGTAAATCTATCGAAAACTAGAGTTCGAAAAATTTCCCAAATCCAATACATTCTCTTTATATATATATAGAAGAAAGTAAATAATAATAATAATAATAATAATAAACTCGTTTCCCTTACATTAAGCTTCATTTTAATTTTTTAATTTTTGATCTTGTGTATTTCATTCTGCACACTTATATAATCATCATATATAGTTACGCTCATCATTAACTGACTCTGTCACGCTTAAAAAGGCTAAGAGATTTCATTGGACTCTGTGAGTGTGTGAACGCAAGTTGCCATCTAATTTTCATACTTTAATTAATTTTAAAAAATCTAATTGTCCGATCGATAAGTTGTTTAATCCGACGGATTCAGAAAAATTACCCCTTTCATTTAGTACCTTATTTGTAGCGAATTTTTCATTAGATGTTTTAAAATTAATTAAAATATTAAAATACAGATTTAAAATAGACATTTAAATTTTTAATTATTGCCATTTTTTTTCCAGCATAAAATAAAATATGCTTTCATGTGATATATATATATATATATAATCGTTATAAAATTATAAAATTTTCATACTTTAGTTAATTTTAAAAAATCTAATTGTCCGATAGATAAGCTGTTTAATCGCCATTTCATTTGGTAGGATCAGGTGGGGTAAAGTGAGTATACTTCAAACAAAAAAAAAAAAAAAAAAAAAAAATGCTACATATTTTAAAATATTTTTGATTTTTTCTGTTTCTTTTGCATTTATTAGATGAATACAAAGTATTTATGCTACAAAAAGAAATAGTGGTAATATAAAAATTATCGTTTTTAAAAAAAATTTTCTTTTGCGTACAACATATTGAAAATATTACTCTTCCAAATTTCTCTTTGTCTCTTTTTTAAAGCAAAATTGTAAAAATTTTTTAGAAAAATAAGTAGCATAAAATATCTAAGAACAGATATTCACCTGAAGTTAAGTTAAATTTATTGTATTTTGTATTCTATAGGGTATTTTATTATGTGGGGTAAAGTGGGTATAGCATTAGGTTTAACTATATGAGTCATATAGTCAATTAGTCATATAATATGACTAATTAATAAGGAATTACATGGATCATTCTCACGAAAACAGTCATTAGGAGAAAACTGAAGTGGATGGAAAGCTTTCGATATATTTTTTTCTTTTTTTAAACAGATATGTATGTAACAGCTTCATAAGAAATATATAAATCCTGCATATTAATAAAAATATTGAAATTAATAAATTAATTTAGAATACTGAAAAGTAAGAGAATGACAGCTATAACAGGGGAATTATGTTTTGCTAGACTATTAAGCTTTTTAATTAATTTGAAAGTTACAAGTACAATAAATTTGAGATAGTTATAACTAGGTTTTAAGCCAGCATGGCAAGAAGGTGATAATTGTCGCCAAGTCATGAACAGAAGCACTAAAATCGCATATATGGTCAACAAATATGTCATCAAAATATTTTTTCTGTTGTCTTTAGTTTGAATTTATATTTTTAAAAATATGGAAAATATATTTTGATAATCACAAAATGCTGTAAAATAATCCATTTAGAAATTGGCATTTGTTTATTCTAAATGTTGTTTGTACTATATCAATCGATTTTATGGTTGTGCACTAGTGCTGCTTTCCCGCGGCAACAGTACGTTTTGCTTTCACACTACACTTGTAGCCACTACAAGTGTTTTGTTTTTTGAAGTATTGTGCTTTAAAGTTTACCCCAAAACAATTGATGCGTGTTTCTGTAATTTATGGTGTTTGCACAATTCTTTCATCTTCGTGCACCATTTTTTAGCGCATATTTTTTAAAAATCTCTCTCTTGAGTAATTTATTTAATTTAATTATGGAATTAATCAGGAACATCTCATAGTAAACTTAAATAGTATATATCAGTTTCAAAGAATTCCATAAATATTTACAGGAATTAGAAGCAGGGCCCGATTGACTTCAAGTGAAACCCGAGTCACACATACTTTCTTGGGTTCTCACCATTCCCCTCTTCGCACTAAAACAAAAGTTTCTATTACGATATTTATGCATTAACAGCAGAATTTGTTGAATTAAGTATACAAAAAATTAGGTGAAGGGTCCCCTTCTGCTCTGGTCTCAGGTCATGTGCTCCACGTGCCCCAGCGATAATCAGGATCTGTTTAGAACGCGTACAGACGGCCCGACGGAGAGTCAAAAGTATAAAAAGGCATACAAGTAGACTGACAGAATTCCTAATTACTCTTTAACATTGTTGAAAAGTATTAAAAACGCTTAATAAAACTGAAAATGCATTTTCAGCAATTTCCGATTATACACCCAGCGACAAAAAGACAAGTACAAAGGGTTTTTTCTTTGATTTTTCATAAAATAACATTATCTAAATTGTGCTTATCATTTATTATTATCATAAAATAACACTATTTCTGGACTAATTTGTGTTTTAAGACTAATTTAGAAAAGTTTTAAGACTAAAATTTTTCTAATTTAAGACTACACTAAAAAGATAGGAACAAAAGGGTTTTTTTTTTTAAATTTTTCCTAAAATAACATTATCTAAATTGTGCTGATCATTTATTATCATATCAAAATACTATCATATCAAAAACATATTAAATATTTGAATCATGTTCAAAATATTCATATTCAAAACAATCATATTCAAAATAAATAAATAAATAAATAAATAAATAAAAATAAAAAAAAACCTTTGTTCCTATCTTTTTGTCGCGGTGTGTAGTCTTAAATTAGAAAAATGTTAGTCGTAAATGTTTTTTTAACTAGCCTTAAAACAAAAATTAGTCCGGGAATAGTGTTATTTTATGACAATAATAAATGATAAGCACAATTTAGATATAATGTTATTTTATGAAAAATCAAAGAAAAAACACTTTGTACCTACTTTTTTTGTCGCGGGGTGTAGCTCTTAATCTATGAGAATCTTTTTAATTGGCCCTGTAAATCTTATTGCTAATAAAACTATATTTATAGAAAACATTTTTTTTTTTTTGTGTGTGTGTGTGTGTGTGAATAATAAATGTCATTTTCATTACAATCTGTGCAAAGTAAAGGTACTAAAATGCGGTTTAAAAAGTATATCTCATAGAACGCAATGCTTTGAAATTATTTCGGATGTCCCTGCACACAAATCACAGGCAGTATTTACTTCATTTTTAATATGGGGCATTGCTTAGTAAACATAAATAATATATATTCATTTCAAGGAATTCCATAAATATTTACGGAAGTTAAATAGCGGACAGACAGACAGACAGGTGGGCTAATCCAATTCAAAATCACTCTTAAACATTGTTAGAATGCGTTAAAAACGCTTAATAAAATCGAAAATGCAATTCCAGTAATTTCTGGTTGCAGCCCTTAAGGCATCTGAACTTCTTTGTGTGGCCCTGTAAATTTTAATGCTATTCATATGTGTTGTATAGAAAACGATTTTTGTGTATAAGTAAAATTAATGTCAATTTCATTATGATCTATCCAAAATAAAGGTATTAAAATGTAGTTTACAGAAATACCTCCCACAGATCTCAATGCTATGGAGTTCTTTCAGTGTTCTTGTTTATAAACCAGCGGTGGTATTTTTTCAGTTTTCAATAGAGAACATCCCATAGTGAACTTAAACAACATATATTAGTTTCAAAGAATTCCATAAATATTTACGACAGATAGAGGGCGGACAGGTGGACAGACTGACAAACCGAAGTCATAAACACTTTTAAGCTTTGTTTAAAAAAAAAAAAAAAAAAAAAAAAGTTAAAAACAATTTTCAAATTTGTTGGAAAGTCTTTTTAACACTTTCCAAAATATTTACCTGCAATTTTGCTCCCTTTTTACTAATTACTTTCCCCACAGACTACTCACTTTACCCCATGCCATGGGGTAAAGTGGGTATAAAACTTAGTCTATTTCAAATCGTTATTATTTATTTGTTTGTAAATATTGAATCAAAAATTCAAGCGTAATGTGTTCACAACACTTGTAATGTATGTATGCAACAAAAAATTTCAAAAACGGTATTTTTATACCCATATTACCCCCACCTGACTCTACCTTATTTGTACCGAATTTTTGATTAGATTTTTTTAAAATAAATTAAAATATATAACAGATTTAAAATAGACATTTACATTTTTGATTGTTGCCGTTCTTTTTTTCAGCATAAAATAAAATTTGCTTCTACGTAAAAAAAAAAAAAAAAAAAAAAAAAAATATATATATATATATATATATATATATATATATATATATATATATATAGTATATATATATATATATATATAATTTTAAATTTGCTCATGCATATGAAAAAATGACGTCTATAAAATAATAATAATAATTTTAAATTTTAAAGGTAACGAACAGATAAATAAAGGGCGAAAATTTCGCAGGGGCTTGATAGCAAATAAATTATTTAAAGTGATAAATAAATAAAATGAACTCATCATTTTTCAACAAGCGCCTTAGCCGCCTACAACTATCTAGTTTGATATATATTTTACTAATTTTACTATTTATAATTAACACTTCTATGTAACAATTGTGGATTTAAATAGTTATTTCAGCTTTAAATTGGGAGGTTAGAAATGTAATTGATAACTATCATAAGTTTAAATTATCATCAAAGTAATTGTATTTTTTAAAAAGCAAGGTTATTTATGAAGGAGTTTAAGACAAGGGTTAAATTATTATATCAAAGTGAAATTTATTTTAATTGGTATCTTTAAATAATGCAAAATATAATCCAATACATTTATTGATATCTTAAATCTCATTTTAAACTAAAATAACTATATTTTATTCATTTTATTCATTTAACTATTGTATTAATTAATTAAATTTCTCAAGGATTTCTCATTAGTTTTATTTTTTGCTTTTAGGGTATTTGGGTAAAATTAGGTGCTTATCAAACTGTTAACACGCTCCATCGTCTTAAACCATGTTGTCTTATGCTCTCTCGTAGAATTTCATATTTCCAACCTTGAACATTCTTTCACAGATATACAGGGTGTTTCAAAACTCATGGGCAAAAATTTAAGGGGTGGTAGAAAACATCTAAACAAGCCTTTTTCATAATACAATGTATGGGCGGAGAGCAAGTGGTGACCGCTGGAGAGCGTTGTAATGGAAAGTATAAAGCGCGCGTTTTCTTATACATCATCATTTCTACAGTGGATTTCAGCAGTCATGGCGACATACAGTAATCAGGAAAAGGCGGACATGCATTTTATGTATGGTCTGGCGAATGGGAATGCTCTGGAAGCCGCAAGACTATTGTGGTATTATTCGGTCTGGCACGTGTCTTCTCGGGAAACGCTGCCTGTACAGTCTTGAGGCTTCCAGAGCATTCCCATTCGCTGGACCATATTCAAAATGCATGTTCGCTTTTTCCTGATTACTGTATGTCGTCATGTTTGTTGAAATCTACGGTAGATATGACGATGTACAAGAAAACACGCTTTTTATACTTTTCATTACAGCGACCGAAAAATACCCCAATAGTCTTGCGGCTTCCAGAGCATTACCATTAGCCAGACCATACATAAAATGCATGTCCGCCTTTTCCTGATTACTGTATGTTTCCATGCCTGCTGAAATCTACTGTAGAAACCACGATGTATAAGAAAACGCGCGCTTTATACTTTCTATTACAACGTTCTCCAGCGGCCACCACTTGCTCTCCGCCCGTGCATTGTATGGTGAAAAGGGCTTGTTTAGATTTTTCTACCACCCCTTAAATTTTTGCCCATGAGTTTTGAAACACCCTGTATATCTGTGAAAGAATGTTCAAGGTTGGAAATATGAAATTCCACGAGAGAGCATAAGACAACATGGTTTACGACGGTGAAGCGTGTTAACAGTTTGGTAAGCAACTTATTTTACTCAAATCCTCTAAAAGCAAAAAATAAAACTAATGAGAAATCCGTGAGAAATTTAATTAATTAATACAATAGTTAAATGAATAAAATATAGTTATTTTATTTTAAAATGAGATTTGAGATATCAATAAATATATTGGATTATATTTTGCATTATTTAAAGATACCAATTAAAATAAATTTCACTTTGATATAATAATTTAACCCTTGTCTTAAACTCCTTCATAACCATGCTTTTTAAAAAATACAATTACTTTGATGATAATTTAAACTTATAATAGTTATCAATTACATTTCTAACCCCCGATTTAAAGCTGAAACAACTATTTAAATCCATAAATGTTACATAGTAGTGTTAATTATGAATAGTAAAATTGGTAAAATATGCATCAAACTAGTTTGTTGTAGGGCGGCTAAGGCGCCCGTTGAAAAATGATCATTTCATTTTATTTATTTCTCACTCAAATAATTTATTTGCTAGCAAGCCCGTGCGAAATTTTCGCACCTTATTTATCTCTTCGTTACCTTTAAAATTATTATTATTATTTTATAGACGTCATTTTTTTTTATATGCATGAGCAAATTTAAAATTATACGTTTTCGTGAAAGCAAATTTTATTTTATGCTGAGAAAAAAACGGCAACAATCAAAAATTTAAATGTCTATTTTAAATCTGTTATTTTCATATTTTAATTTATTTTTAAAAAATCTAATCAAAAATTCGTTACAAATAAGGTAGAGTCAGGTGGGGTCATATGGGTATAAAAACACAGCTTTTGAAAATCAATGACAGAAAAAATATATAACATTTAAAAAAAAATAATAATAATTTTGCATATATACATTACAAGTGTTGAGAATACATTACTCTTGAATTTTCGATTTAATATTTTAAAACAAATAAATAATAACGATTTGAAATAGACTAAATTTTACACCCTACTTTACCCTATGGCATGGGTAAAGTGAAAATGAACCACCCTGTATTAACATAAATTAATAAAATAGAAATATTTCTTCAACAAAACGGAAATATTCCGTTTCGGTTTTTCTTTAACAATGCAAAAAGTTTCTCATATGTTACCACTGTAACACAAAATATAGCTATAATTCGGTATTTTATGTTCTAAATAATTCTAAGCAGGATGCAGTTTGGGAATTATATGACGTTTGAAAAAATTGCAATTTCAGCGGTAACAGTGAGTTGTTTTCACTTCCTTTGAAACGTAAAATTCTTTTATGTTCGAAAAAACTTTCTCTTTTTAAACCGCTTTTTTTTTTTTTTTTTTTTTTTTTTTTTCCTTTTGCCAAAAGAATGCTCAGTGTCAAGAGTTTCATAGCCTTAATGGCTGAGAAAAACTTCTAAAAAGTGTTCTTAAATGTACGAAACTAGTTCTACAATAATCGAGTTGAAATAGGTTGAGCTGTTTAGATTCATTCAATAAAATTTAGTATTACTCGTATAAAATATTTATATGATTTCGAATTAAATTTTTTGCAGTTGATATATAAGCAAGAGTGAAAAAAATTGGAATAAAAAATCAATGAATGAACATACATATAGAGAGAGACATATATATATATATATATATATATAAAGAATTATTAATTACAATTAAGCTTGATTGTTTTTATGCTTCACATAAATTTTAAATTAACAGTGCATTTTATATAATTTTTAAATAAGATATAAAATAAAGTTTTTTTTCGTATTTTTAACTTTAACTAGTTATGTATGAATTATATGAATATTTTCTTTTCTTATTACGCTCAAATTATTTTATACATTCATTTTAATAATTAATTATTGGGGAGAATATATTTCGGACTTGGAATGCTTTTTCTAAAGCAGAAACAGTCAATTTTAATTTTAATTAAAAAATTAAATAATAAAATTACGTAAAAGTACAGAATAAAAACTGAGAATCTCGATTATTCCCTTTTAGCTAAGAATTACTGTACTTTTACAGAGACTCAGGATAAAAATTTACATTAAACTTACAGAAATCAAATTTAATGCATATATTTAATAGGCAGCACTTTTGTGCGTCGGCTTCCTTATTTAAGGTATGATTATATCTCTCCGTCAATTGTGTATATTTGCATAAAATTCGATATGTGACCAGGCAGTTATTAAAAAAATAAAAAATAATAATAAATAAAAAGCTTTTGGACGATGGGATCACATTAATCACTAGGTTGTTTTATTTTGCTACATTCTTTTACTGTTAAGGAATTACTATATCTCAGCTTCTATTGCGTAAAAATGCAAAAAACACGATGTATAAAATAACCATTATAAATAAAAGAATGTTGACTTAAGTGTACTTGGCACGATTGAAGTTTATATATAAAAGCTTATATTTCCCTTTAATATTTACAAATTGAAATATATTAGGTTTGATCAATAAAATAGATATTTAGGCAACAATTATCATGGATTTCGATAAACTTTTTACAGATATCAAATTTTCAAATTGCATTTTCTTAGCTTGCATCTTTTCATGAATTCATAATCTTCAAAATGCTAAAACTTCTACTGGTAATTAAGAAAAGATTTAAAAAAATTTCTCAATGATTAATAGAACATACTTTAAAATAATTGGGAATGGATTTTGAAATTTATTTAATAGTTTTTGAGAAAAAAAAATTAAAAATACATGTCTATGTAAAAATTTGCAAAAAAAAAAAAAAAAAAAAAAAGTTTTTTTTTTTTTTTTTTTTTTTTCCCTATGAACATGTTGCAAAATTCATCCCTAAATCTTTTAAGTAGACCATAATAAACATGCAAAAAAAAAAAAAAGAAAAAAAGAGTTAAGTTTTTTTTTTTCTTTCTTTTTTTTTTTTTCTTTTTCTTTTTTCTTTCTTTCTTTCTTTTTTTTTTTTTTTTTTTTAATATCGGTCGATGTTTTAGCATTTTGAAGATCACGAATTCATGAAAAAATGCAAACTGAGAAAACGCAATTTACTGATATCAAATAGGTAAAAAACTATACCAGAAACCATAAAAGTTTTTGCCTAAATACATGTTTTATCGAACAAACCTAATACAGTTCATTTTATAGATATTAAATGGAAATAAGCTTTTATATGAAATTTTCAGTAGTAGCAACTTAAAGGTGCCTTGTTCCTTAATGTGGATGTATGCTCACTCACATTCATCGATTTCTGACATGGTTTCGTCTCAGCAATATTTAAAATTGACTATACTACTGCTTAAGCAAAATTCTTAAGTAATTCTTAAGTAACGTGGGTGTATGCTCACTCACAATCATCGATTTATTACATGGTTTCGTCTCAGCAATATTTAAAATTGACTATACTACTGCTTAAGCAAAATTCTTAAGTAATTCTTAAGTAACGTGAGTGTATGCTCACTCACAATCATCGATTTATCACATGGTTTCGTCTCAGCAATATTTAAAATTGACTATACTACTGCTTAAGCAAAATTCTTAAGTAATTCTTAAGTAATGTGGGTGTATACTCACTTACAATCATCGATTTATCACATGGTTTCGTCTCAGCAATATTTAAAATTGATTTTACTACTGCTTAACCCTTAACTGCTGTCATCGGTCTGACAGACCGCTCGCCATTTTCTAGCCCTCATTATCACTCCTCAAAATAGGTAATGATCCAGGCCCTCTTTTCTACCTTACTAAAACCATCGGCCAAGGTCACATTCCACTTGTCGTTCAGCGAACGGGGTTTAGTTATTTTTTTTTCTACTTTTCTTTTTTCTAGCGGTATGTGAGACCGCTGACAGCAGATACGAGTCTGTTTTTGTCCGATGAGTAGTATTGTTTCTCTAGATATATTAATGATATTTTTTGTAATTTTATGAAAAAAAAAAATGGCTTCGACTTGTTCAAGAAAGCGTCTGGTGTACCTCACACAGAATGAAATTCTGGAACTTGTAAATTTATATATAAAAAAATAAAATAAATGTGTATGCAAGTTTCATTTTATTTGTTTTATTTAAATACCGATGCCAACTACTCCGGATGTTGACTACCACTATTTTTATTTTTATTTTTTTTATTTCAACATATATACATTATATTTGTGTATTTTGAAAAAGTTTCAACTGAGAAGTTGTGTTAGCTATAATCCGGAGTAGTTTGCAACAATGTATTTTTAATGGAACTAATAATATTTTTTTTATAGTGCAATATTTTCCACAATTAATAATACTTTTTTACTATATCTATAGTTTTTTGTTACACTAGTGAGAACACTAGCGAGTTTAAAATTATATGATTCATGCTCATCGATGCAATGTTGCCCTACCGGTATTCTCTTGCACGTTCATATGTCGGGATACCCGTTTACGTTCTCCAAAATTGCCTTTGAAAAAAATAATAATAATTAAAAAAAGATAAATTAAACAATTTAGTAGATAAATAATAGCATACAATCAATAGCTTACCATTTATTCGACGTTTTAAATAAGTTTTAATCAAGCGGTCTACGAGACCGCTCACAGTAGTTGTGAGAGAATTTTAGTCACAGTAGTTAAGGGTTAAGCAAAATTCTTAAGTAATTCTTAAGTAATGTGGGTGTATGCTCGCTCACAATCATCGATTTATCACATGGTTTCGTCTCAGCAATATTCAAAATTGACTATACTACTGCTTAAGCAAAATTCTTAAGTAATTCTTAAGTAACGTGGGTATATGCTCACTCACTATCATCGATTTATCACATGGTTTCGTCTCAGCAATATTTAAAATTGACTATACTACTGCTTAAGCAAAATTCTTAAGTAATTCTTAAGTAATGTGGGTGTATACTCACTTACAATCATCGATTTATCACATGGTTTCGTCTCAGCAATATTTAAAATTGACTATACTACTGCTTAAGCAAAATTCTTAAGTAATTCTTAAGTAACGTGAGTGTATGCTCACTCACAATCATCGATTTATCACATGGTTTCGTCTCAGCAATATTTAAAATTGACTATAATACTGCTTAAGCAAAATTCTTAAGTAATTCTTAAGTAATGTGGGTGTATACTCACTTACAATCATCGATTTATCACATGGTTTCGTCTCAGCAATATTTAAAATTGATTTTACTACTGCTTAAGCAAAATTCTTAAGTAATTCTTAAGTAATGTGGGTGTATGCTCGCTCACAATCATAGATTTATCACATGGTTTCGTCTCAGCAATATTTAAAATTGACTATACTACTGCTTAAGCAAAATTCTTAAGTAATTCTTAAGTAACGTGGGTGTATACTCACTCACATTCATCGATTTCTCACATGGTTTCGTCTTAGCAATATTTAAAATTGACTAACTTTTACTGAAGTAAAAATCTTTATTGTGACAAACTATGATTAGAGTTTGAACACGTCAGTCAATTGGTAGCATTATAGAGATTAGTACAGAAAAGTAATTTGAATCTAATATCAATTTTGATTTTTCATTAAAAATTCTATATATATATATTTTTTTTAGTAAATTCAGTTTAAATTTTACATGAAACACAATAGATTAAAAACAAGTACATGAAATCTTCAATAATTTTTAAAGATATAGATAAGATATAAATATAAGGGAAAATATGCAGCATAATAAAATGAAAACTAGTTGGCATAGGTGGACTCTGCTCAGTTCCCCATCATATTTATGATCTCATAAATTTCTAGTGCGAGACATATTATAATCATGTTAAAAGAAATAAATTTGACCAAAGCTTGATACAGTGCCAGAATGAAATCCCCGCCTAATAGGCTATCCACCGTTCATTTCGATATATTTATCTTATTCTAATCCATTAGTTTATTTTATCAGGATCAATTCTGTTGTTTAGTTTTCATGCTACTATTTCCAATGCAATAATCCTCAAAATTCATATTTATATAAAAAAATTTACAATTTCTCTATGTTGATAAAATCGTAAATTACGAATAATTTACGAAATTTTCCTATTAGAATATTTGTATTCAATCATGTTCAAACAAATATCATAAATGTAATTTTGAAGTTGTCTAATGTATTTACGATCCTCAAAATGGAAGTTTATGCTCAATTTTGCCTTTTTATGACATGTTAAGTAAATCGTAAATTCCAAATAACTTACGAATTTTTTAAATTAGAAAAATCATAGTCTATGATATTCATGCAAGTATCCAAAATAACATTTAAAAAGTGGTTTGACACCTTAACGATGAAAATAACCTTCAAGATTGACGTTTATGTGAAATTTTGCTCTATTCTGCCATGTTAAGAAATTCGTAAGTTTCCAATAACTTACGAAATTTTTATATTGGAAAATTCATAGTCATTAATATTCATGCTATTGTTCTAAATACTATTTCAAAAGTAGTCTGACATCCTTACGATGAAAATATCTCTCAAAATTGACGTTTATGTGAAATTTTGCGCTATACTACCATGTTAAGAAATTCGTAAATTTCCAATAACTTGCGAAATTTTCAAAGTAGCATATTTATAGTTAGTGATGGCATCAAAACTGATATTTTAAAACTGGTCTGACATTTTTACAGTAAAAAGTTTCCATTTAATGCACGTTTAAGAGAATTTTTGTCCTATTCTCCCATGTTAAAAAAAATCGTAAATATCTAATAACTTACGAAGTTTTTTAATTCGAATGTTCCAAAAGAATAGGGTTCTTGCCAGTATCGAAAGTAATATTTTAAAACTGATCTGACTTCTCTGCGATCATTTGTTCGTGAGATATCGTGTAAAAAGACTAGCAAACTAACGGACTAACACACTAACAGACATCCTACAGACAGACACCATACAAATTTTGTCATTTTCGGATTCCTCACACCTGAAAACGTATAAAAAAGTCAAAAAACCGAGGCCGAAATTTTTCACGATTACCTACGTTCCCCATACCTATAGTATGATGGGGAACTAAAAAGTACAGTTAATACTGATTTGTTAAATAAATCCTTGTTGAATTATGTTCTTAGACTGACTAAGAACATGACTCGAGAATGATTTATGTAACAAAGCAATTTTTAGTGTAATATTTTTAGACAGGGATTATTGCTAGTGTTCGGATACTTTTGCTGCCGACTGTACATAGACTTTTTTTTTTTTTTTTTTTTTAATCTTTATACCTGATATTTGCTTTTAGAAATAAATTGTGTTTGTCCTTCAAGTTTGTAAACAATAACAAAACTCAACTGATGCTAAAAACTAGTTGGCATTGGGGGACTCTGCTCAGTTCCCCATCATATTTATGTTCTCATATATTTCAAGTGCGAGACATACTATAATCATGTTAAAAGAAATGAATTTGACCAAAGCTTGATACAGTGACACAATGAAATCCCCGCCTAACAGGCTATCGACCGTTCACTTCGATATATTTATCTTATTCTAATCTATTAATTTATTTTATCAGGATAAATTTTGTTGTTTAGTTTTCATGCTAACTATTTCCAATGCAATAATCTTCAAAATTCATATTTATATGAAAAATTTACAATTTCTCTATGTTGATAAAATCGTAAATAACGAATAATTTACGAAATTTTCTTATTAGAATATTTGTATTCAATCATGTTCAAACAAATACCATAAATGTAATTTTGAAGTTGTCTAATGTATTTATGATCCTCAAAATGGAAGTTTATGCTCAATTTTGCCTTTTTCTGACATGTTAAGTAAATCGTAAATTCCAAATAACTTACGAATTTTTTAAATTGGAAAAATCATAGTCTATGGTATTCATGCCAGTATCCTAAGTAATATTCCGAAAGTGGTTTGACATCTTTACGATGAAAATATCCCTCAAGATTGACGTTTATAAGAAATTTTGTTTTATTCTGCCATGTTAAGAAATTCGTGAATTTCCAGTAACTTACGAAATTTTTATATTGGAAAATTCATAGTCATTAATATTCATGCCAGTGTCCTAAATAATATTTTAAAAGTAGTCTGACATCCTTACGATGAAAATATCTCTCAAAACTGACGTTTATGTGAAATTTTGTCCTATACTGCCATATTAAGAAATTCGTAAATTTCCAGTAACTTGCGAAGTGTTCAGAGTAGCATATTTGTAGTTACTGATGTTCATTCCGGCATCAGAACTGA
Source organism: Salticus scenicus (assembly GCA_963930645.1). Taxonomy (NCBI): domain Eukaryota; kingdom Metazoa; phylum Arthropoda; class Arachnida; order Araneae; family Salticidae; genus Salticus; species Salticus scenicus. Next base: position 87,923,996 of record OZ005661.1, read on the forward strand.
TATTTTAAAACTGGTCTGACATTTTTATAGTAAAAAGTTTTCATTTAATGCACGTTTAAGTGAATTTTTGTCCTATTCTCCCATGTTAAGAAAATCGTAAATTTCTAATAACTTACGAAGTTTTTTAATTCGAATGTTGCAAATGAATAGGGTTCTTTTCTTGCCAGTATCGAAAGTAATATTTTAAAACTGATCTGACCTCTCTGCGATCATTTGTTCGTGAGATATCGTGTAAACAGACTAACAAACTAACGGACGAACACACTAACCCACTAACGGACTAACACACTAACAGACACCCTACAGACAGACACCATACAAATTTTGTTATTTTCGGATTCCTCACTCCTGAAAACTTGTAAAAAAGTCAAAAAACCGAGGTCGAAAATTTTCACGATTACCCAAGTTCCCCATACCTATAGTATGATGGGGAACTAAAAACTTTTAAAGAAGATTTAAAAGCGAATGTTTGTATAATGAGATGATGTTGGATGACGTGATACCATTTTTTTTGCTATCTGTAAACAATACAATTTTTTGGAGTTTCCGGTGAAAAATTCAGATTTGAACCGGAGAACATGTGCATGACCGTTATGCAAATTTTTTTTGTAAACGAGTGACAATATCGGACTCTTTCGGGGATTATATCTGCTATTTCAATAACATGGAAGGAAATATTACTTCTGACATTCAGGATCTTAAGGAAATCCTTTTCGAAACGGCTTTTAGAAGTAATTTGTTTGAAAGGAAAACACAGGAATGCGTAATAAAAAAAAAGACAGTATAAATGCAAGTTTTTTTCCTCGTGTTTATGCTCTTAAACCCATTAAACGATTACTTAGTATTACAAATATTTAATTATAAAATTGTCTGAAGCGTTACGATGATTTATTATATTATTATTATGATACATTTGTTTATTTTCAGTGAAGGTAAAGTTGTATCAAGTTTACATGTAGTCTCAATTTCTCTTTCATGCCTGTAGATTTGAATTGTTAAAATAAATTTTACATTTCATATATACTGCTGTTTGTAAAATTGGATGTTAGGTACTTTCATTTAAATGGTGTGTAGCATCCTTGTATACGTTTCCAAACAAACTACAGCAGAATTTTTATGAATAAGAATTTTATGAACAAACACAATAAACTGCAAAAGTAGCATAATAGAATTGTTTTGGGCCAAATATATTTGGACCCGACACTTTATCACTTGAAAATAAAAATAGTGCTAGTGTAGCATGAAAGCAGGAATGCACAAATTTGGGCATGTGTTCTGTTTCTCTGCATTCCCTTTTTCTTTGCATATAATATTCAACAGCAGGACTTCAGGGTATTATACAACACGCAAATATATTTTTCAGAAAGTCATAATTTAAAAGTTGCATAATTGTTGAAATAAATTTTACTTTTCATACATACTGCTGCTTGTAAAATTGGATGTTAGGTACTTTCATTTAAATGGTGTGTAGCAACTCTGTATATGTTTCCAAACAAACTACAGCAGAATTTTTATAAATAAGAATTTTATGAACAAACACAATAAATTACAAAAGCAGCATAACTGAATTGTTTTGGGCCAAAAATATTTGGACCCGACACTTTATCAGTTGAAAATAAAAATAGTACTAGTGTAGCATGAAAGCAGGAATGCACAAATTTGGGCATGTGTTCTGTTTCTCTGCATTACCTATTTCTTTGCATATAATATTCAACAGCAGTTCTTCAGTGTTATTATACTACACGCAGATATATTTCTCAGAAAGTCATAATTTAAAAGTTAAGTTGCATAACTTTAAAAATGCAAAGGAAAATTTAATCAACTAATAAAAAATAAATTTAGTCTGTTTTAATTAAAAATTTTCAACATAGTCATTTTCAGCTTTAAATAAATACCCATACCAATTCTTATAACACTGATGCTTTAAAACTTATTGTTTTAAATTTAGGAATGATTTGTGAGCAGCACAATATTATTTGGCATCAAGGTTACTATTTATTTTCAATAAATAATATTCAAAGTTTTATAATTACAATTAAAAATAAGTAAAAGTCTAACAGTGTGTAACAGTGCTACGTAATAATTCTCAATTTAAAATGTCTGATTGTAAAAATAAAAATAAAAAATAAAAAAACAATAATAACTAAGTGAATTCGAATTTGTGCAGATCAGATTATTAGTATCTTTAGAAAACAGTAAAATAAAAGCTTTTAATTATGCACACACAGATAGCGCAATAACATTATGGACTGCTTATTTTTTTTTCTGCAACATGTTTTTGTTCGGAAATTCTAGAAATATGTTGCGCTATTAACTCTTAAAATCGATTTGTTAATTCTGCATTAAAAAAAAGAAAAAACATTCACGCCTCTTATCATGTCCCAGTGGATGACATTAAGTGTTTGCGTTAGAGATTATAAAATATTGAACTAACTGCAGTTCTGGGATTTCATAATGATGAAACTTTGTAAATTAGATAATGAACTAACCGTTAAATAAGCGTAACACCGACATCGTGTTATTAAACTGATATTTATAAAACTCCATGTAATGATATTCTTGTATTAATAGAAAAAATGCAAATGGAAACTATTAAAAAGCAAAATAATACGTTTTCGTTATTTAAAATTGTTCCATTTCATGCAAGATTTTTTTTCCTAATAGAAATATGATATAATATATTACATATTAGTTTATATATAGTATGTTCTTTCAATAATATCTTTCGGTTAACATAACTGAAGGAATAAGTCTACTTTTTTATTAGGTCGTTGCAAAAGTTCGTGCGGACGCGGATCATTTTATTGCCTCCAAAGACGAGAGCTTCTAACGCCGTGGTATACATTTGTTACCCGAAAAATGGGCAAAGGTTGTAGAAAGTAATGTAGAGTATTTTGATTAAAAATTGTCATTTTATTTGATGTATTTTTATGAAATGAAGCAATAAAAAATGGCACGAATTTATGCAAAGACCTAATACTTTATCGCACTGTTCATTTTCTTTTCTATCGCACTGTTCCTTTTTCTTCATTTTCTTGATTTTCTTTTCAAGAGTTTAGTTATTATCTCAAAATCACAATAAAAATATACAATTATTATTAAATACAAATGAATGCATTACAATGCAAATTTTCATATCAAATGAATACGATTCAACTATAAAAATAAAAGTAAAATAGCCCTCTAAAAAATATGCCGGTTCTTAAAATACTTTAATTTAAAAGTAAAGGACTACTTTATGCAATGAATGTATTGTAAGAAATTTACAATTTCCTTGACCATGTTTTTATGTATTTTATTATTATTTTATCATGTACTGTATTTAAATTCGGAATATTGTTTTATTATTATTTTCTCTCGTAATGTATTTAAATTCGGCATATATATCTTATTATTTTACTCATAGTGGTCTGCAGCAAATTGTTGATGGGCGTTTTTTGATACACGTTTACGTGTAAACATACCTATCTACAGTCGGTAACAAAAGTGTCCGAACACTAGCAAAAATTCCTATGTAAATAAAGTACACTTCATACGGTTATGGTAAATAAATCCTTATCGAATCATGTTCTTACACTGACTAAGAACAGGATTCGACAAGGATTTATTTAACAAAACCGTATGAAGTGTACTTTTTTTACATAGGAATTTTCGCTAGTGTTCGGACACTTTTGTTACCGACTGTATCTATCTACCTCCAATGCTGCCAAATTGAGGGAAATTTCCCTCAAAGTGGGAAATTTTGATGCGATTTTAGATATTGAGGGAAAAAGGGAAATTTCTTTTCAAAAAGGGAAATTTTACATTGTCAGTTTTTAAAGCATTTCTTGTTAGATTTTTTTCCTCAAACTCAAAATATCAGAACCAATTTCTCTATATGCTAAGATCTTAAAAACTAATCAATGCACTTTTTTCATCTTTTGTAATAATAATTCAGAAAAAAAGAAATATTTATTTTTATTCGGCCTAGTCATTCAAAGCATTCCCTGATTTTCTCAGAAATACGCGCGAATAATGACTAGGTTTCCTTAAAAAGATACTTATGAAGGGCATTTTACCCAGGCCTAGGTCCAACGCACAGAGTTTTTACCCATCTATTAATTGAATAACATAAATTTTTTATATTGAATTTTAGTAATCTTTTGTTGTCATTTTTTTTTCGATTGAATAATATGAAGTTTACGATTGAAAAAGAGTGGTGGTTAATTAAAAGACCGCTAGACGCCCCGAAATTGTGAATAATTTACCTTAACCCTTACACAATACACCTCTCTCTTTCTCTCTCCTTCTCTATATATATGTATACATACAAGCACATGTATAAGCTCACAGGACAAAAAATTAGTCATCCTAAGAAAAATCATGAAAAGCATATTCCGATTCTGGACTTAATAACCGCTTGGATTCTGTTCGCAAATGAATTCGCAATGTCTTACAGGTACGTTGTATCCAGTTTAAGCGACTTTCTGAAGACGTGATCGCGCAAATCCACCAAATTTCGGTCCCATATATTTTCTATAGGGTTCAAGTGAGATGATATTGCAAGCCAATTGAGATGTAATAGGGTGTGTGAGTGTTCACATATTCTTCCAGACCGATGAATTTTATTGTTGCCATCCAGAAAATAGAGGTATCAACAACATATTCATCATAAAAATGTTGACTGAAAATTAACACTTGATTATCCAGAATATTAAGATTAATAATTACAAGATAAAAAGATTTTTTTATATATTTTTATATACCATGTTTTTAATTTTCTGTTGAATCATATAAATACTACCGAATGCAGTGGGAAACCGGAACAATTGGCTAAAAGTATTAAAAAAATTCATTGCTATCGTGTTTTGAGCTATTATTAAAGTTTCAAATGGCTAGCTAGCCGGGAAGTTAGTTAAACATCGATTGCAATCTTTGTACTGGTAACGCTGCCGATGGCAACAGGGTCCCTAAGCAGTTGGTTAAAAATATTTTAAAAATGCATTTTCACCGTGTTCTGAACTATTCTGAAAATTTCAAATGCCTAGTTAGTCGGGAAGTTAGTTAAATAAATTTTCTGTTGAATCATATAAACGCTGGTAAAGGCAGTAGGGACCTGAAACAGTTGACTAAAAGTATTAAAAAAAAGAATGTATTCACCGTGTTCTGAGCTATCTTGAAAGTCTCAAATGTCTAGCTAGTCAAGAAGTTAGTGAAAATTCGATTGCAAGCTTGTACTTGTAAAGCTGCCGAAGGCAGCAGGAATCCGAAACAGTTCATTAAAAGTATTTAAAAAATGCATTTTCACCGTGTTCTGAACTATTCTGAAAGTTTCAAATGTCTAGCTAGTCGGGAAATTAGTTAAATAAATTTTCTGTTGAATCATATTAACGCTGCCGAAGGCAGTAGGCACCTGAAATAGTTGACTAAAAGTATTAAAAAAATGTATTGTCACTGTGTTCTGAGCTGTCCTGAAAGTTTCAAATGTCTAGCTAGTCAGGAATTTAGTTAAAAATCGATTGCAAGATTTGTACTGGACGAACAAGCATACAAACAAACAAGAATCGAAGTTAATAAAAACATGGTAACACTATGATTTATGTTAGTGGTCACCTTTGTAAGCGGGTTTAAGAGACGATAAGAAAAACACCCCCAAAACATCAGAGATCTACATCCGATATGACTTTATCCATGCTCACAATTAGTATAAAACGTTTCATTTGGCCTTCGGTGCACTCGACGACGTGCGCTATTTGAATAAAAGCAGCAAAAACTTAATTAGTCAAACCACATTACATTTCGCCAGCTAACTATTGTCTCCGTTCGGTAATTTCTAGCCTATTAATGACGCTCAGCTTCATATGAGCAATGGCCTCTTGTGAGATACCCGACTACAAATGTTTATTGCATGTGTTCCAGTGGCAAAGTACTCACACTAATAGGTTGAGATGGACCTTCATTCATTGACTGCAGTAAATTCTGTTGAACGTGGAAGCGAACTTGATTCACAATTCGTGAAACCCGTCTCCGGTTTCTCTCAGATTTTTTTCCCGAATACAATTCTGAAGTCGTGTTTTCTGCCCACCCGTAATACACCATTGCTTGGAGACACAGTCCACTGCGCTGGAGAGTTTGCTGTGCAAATCCAGACACTTCTTGCACTATATGGCTATGAGAACGGCTAAATTAAATCGCTCCATTTTGCCCTGTCACATCCTTACATTTACCTATTTTTGCGTACAAATTCCGTTTCATACAATATTGCCTCACTGTATTCTACTGCCTGAAGATCACATAGAAAGAATGTATGCAGTTGAGTACGTTTACTCTACCTCTGCTTCATCCGTAAAGGACAGACGATTCACCTGGTCTTGAACACAAGGGTGGCTAATATTTTGTCCGGTAAATTGATAGATTCAGATAGATATAGTGTAACCACGTTTCCTACGCCTAGCAGTGAGGAAGAGTTCAAGAGCTTGGAGGGATGCCAAGTTGACAGACAGGTTGAGATTTAGTAAACATCTAGTCATTCAGAGTGTTAACTTTTGCTTATTTTCTGTCAACGATAAGATTATCTCCCCTATTTTAACAGTGGACTCGTTTAGTCCGCATTTGCGCAGAGGCTTCCATGGTCGCAAGAAATGTGGTTAAAGAATAGACGCAGGTATTAATAGATAAATAAACTCAAATAAAATAAAAATAAATTCCTTAAAAGGGAAATAGAATCCTTTCAATGTATTTATAAAATGATTGTGATACATATTTTCATACCATTATTTAATCTCTTTTGATTTTGATTTTTTTTTTTTTTTTTAAGTACAACATTATGCGATTAAAAAATCATTAAAAAGAGTGTCATAAAAAACTAAAAATTAAAATAATAACATGTTAATTTTTATAATTTCTTTGAACTATGTATTCGTAACTACAAAATGCATCTCTAATTATGACTTGAAAATGAAGATAATGGTTTAAATAACATAACACAATTTTATGATATTATTTTAAGGTAATTCCGGGTGAGTTGCCCCACCGGTAGAGATGCCCCACTTTATGTAATTTCGAAACGCAACGCTAGATGGCTCTGTGAGTCCGATTATTATTTCAGATAGATGTTGAATGGTGTGCTGTGGAAGTTACGTGAAGTCATTTCTTTGTTTTCTGCTATCACAACAATATTTCAAGTAAGTACCATGTTTTTTCTACTCTGTTATAAGAGAGATGTTGCATTGTAAGGCTGGCACTACTTAATAAGTAGGGATTTATATATATATTTTTTATATATAAGCTTAAAAACCTGTAGTAAGAAGTTAATCAGTCGACTTCGGGCATTGTGCCGCCATTTTTGCTGCCTTGTACTTTGGACAGTTTCCGGGGCATCTCTCCCATACCAAAAGGATAGACGCCCCAGATTATATTCGGGTGAGATGTTCCACATACATTTTCAGGGAGAAGTCTTTTAATTTTTTTAATTTTAAACTAATATTTTTAAAATCATATTGTTTTTATAAAATGCTTAATATTTGTAAACGGAAAAATTTTCAACTTAAAAATATTTTTTGAAACTATAAATTTAGATTAAAATTCTTCAAATAAAATTCAAATTCGCGTTATCACTAGAAGTGGCAATTCAAAATGAAATCACAAAAATACAGATTGAACCAAGATAAGAAAGCAAAAAACGCACAGGTATGTCAGACTGACCTTTGACATTTAAACTGACCATTGACATTTAAACTATAACGTAAACAAACTCAGGCGCTAACAAAACTGTAGGTGTGCGGTTAATTGTGCCAGTGAGTGTATATTATTGTATTTGTTCATGCAGTTGTTCAGTGCTTCTTGTCGTTTCAGGAAAGATGCCTACAGTGTACAAAAGAAAAAATACTGGAGCAGCTCGTGAGACCTGGACAGAAGACGATTTAAAAGAGGCTCTCAGGAGACTAGAAGCAGGGGAAATTGGTGTCAGTGAAGCTGCTAGGTACAGTCGGTAACAAAAGTGTCCGAACACTAGCAAAAATTCCTATGTAAAAAAAGTACACTTCATACAGTTTTGTTTAATAAATCCTTATCGAATCGTGTTCGTAGACTGACTAAGAACAGGATTCGACAAGGATTTATTTAACAAAACCGTATGAAGTGTACTTTTTTTACACAGGAATTTTTGCTAGTGTTCGGACACTTTTGTTACCGACTGTGCTATGGAATTCTTTCTCGGACACTTCGTCGTCGGAGAAAAACGGGTATTAATACCAAAACAAGTTTTTTGGGACCACAAGGAGTGTTTGGAGTTGAAAACGAAAAGCAACTCGAGAAGCACATCCAACGTTTAGAAAAATGTGGATTTGCACCTGACAGAGAGACAATTATGACATTTGCATTTCAGTTTGCTGAAAAACTAGGTCTTATGCATCGATTTAATTTAGAAGCAAGAATGGCTGGGTACGCCTGGCTGTCATAATTTTTTAAGAGAATCCCAGAACTAAGTATTAGACAAGCCCAGGGGCTCTCTTTAGCAAGGGGGGAAGGTATGAACAGAGAATGTGTTGATCATTTTTTAAAAATTCTTTCAAGAGTGTTTGAAGAAAATGAATTCTTTACCAGACCGGGGAGTATTTATAATATGGACGAAACCAGCTGCCAGTTAAATGAAGTTCCATGAAAGGTCGTGGCTACCAAAGGGGCAAAAGATGTTCATGTTTTGACGTCTACAGAAGAGGAGAAAATGTTACAGTTATTGCCTGTTACAATGCAGAAGTACAATATCTCCCCCCTTCAGTTATTTTTAAAGACGTTCAGGAAACAAAAAAAAAAAAAAAAAAAAAAAGATTTTTCTGATAGTCTTCTACCTGGATCTATGGTGTTCATGAACGAAAAATGATCGTATATCACAACAGATATTTTTTTTCAGATGGCTCAAAGATTTTTTTTGTTCTAAGAAAACCCTAAGGAAAGACATTATTAATTTTGAACGGTCACGCATCGCACTTAAACTGTTACGACTTGCTGGAATTTGCGGACAAGAATGACATTATAATTGTATGCCTGCCTAGCCATGCGACACAACCTCTTCAGCCTTTTGACCGGTCTTTTTTTAAGCCACTAAAACACTACTTTAAAGAGGAAGCAAGGAAATCCATTGTTAATCAACCAGGTAGGACCATTGGAAGAATACAAGCTGCAGAACCGATTGGTATAGTCTGGATAAAGGCAGCTTCTGTTGACACTGCTATTAAGGGGGAACAACACAGTAGAAGCTTTGTAAAATACATTTTTTTAAAATGAATTTTGCAATGATTGAGATAAATAAAACATTATATATTTTTTTTGTCTTATTCTACTTACCTTAATCTTCATTTTAAAATGTAAAAATTACAAAAATCAAAAAAGATATTTTTAATATAACACAATCTTTGAAACTGTGTTTTGCAATTATCGATAATTGGCTGTATGCATAACTTGAGTAAAAAGAATGCGAAACTGAATCTGTTTAGATTTTTTTTAAACTATATAAATATAGTTTTCGTTGCACGTAGGTTTTTTTGAAAATTTGAATTTTTCACAAAATGGCGAAGTGTTTAAAAAAAACTCAAAAAATATTTAAAAAAAGGAGTACATATTCTTGGATTACTGAAAAACTATAAATCAAATCAAAAAAACCCCTACGTGCAACGAAAACTAAATATACTGTGAACACGGTGTCAAAATTTGAAGCAAATCGGTAAAAAATTACAGTAGTTAGAGCGACAGCCGTTTTGAAAAACTTGGTTTCGAGTAAAACACGTTTAAAGTTTTATGAAAAATCATTCGTTTATAATTTATAAAATGCTTACAATACTACAATGCATCTATACCAGGTCCATAAGATGTTTCTTCTTCATTATTTTTAGCAGTCTCACGTGCTATTTCAGCGATTTTTCTAGATTTTCTACCCTCCTGTGATGCCTCATATGCTTTTAGAGTAGTAGCCGAAATTCTGCGATTATCTTCATTGTCAGCGTGTTCTTTGGATATTGGGCGTATACTTATTTCCAGTTGTTCCATAACGTTCAATAACCCTTTGCAACCCTCGTTGAAAATAATTACAGCGGAATAAGTTGCAATTTCAACTATTAAAGCTCCACCGGAAACTGTTTTCGGAGCGATTTTCCATACGAGAGCATTGAAGCTTTCATTGTTATTTTGAGTGAACCCCCCTAAACATTTTTGTAGTAAGTTTTTATCACTTAAATCTGTATATATTGGTTTAATAGCTTTGATTACATCGCGCGAACAAGTTCACTCGCTCGTACATGTTGAAGCGCGTCACGAGTCGCATGACGCGCTTTACGTATTACGCTGTAACTTCTACATTTTAACGAAAATCAATTTAATATTTTGGCATTATAATCTTAAAAGTATAAGCTATCAAAAATACAATAAAATTTTTTTTCATTTTTCGAAAATTTTACTGTGTTGTTCCCCCTTAATGGTTTTTGGGAGACGGGGATTTTTCCTCTAAACCAAGCAGCGATTCCAAACCACTTCTTTTCCATAAGCGAAGAATTCAAACAGACGTGTGAACAGTCCCAGATTTCTGAATCAACTGAATAAACATACTCCCCGACAAAAATATTGCAACAGATTCCCCCTGTACCTAGGTTAGAGGAAAGATGACGAAAAAGAAAAATACAGTCGGCTAAGGTTATTACATCCCAAGTACATCCAACAAAAAAAGCTAAAATTCGCTATTAAATTTAGCAACGCATCAAAACAGCTGGTGAGGGACATGTCTATTGAAAATGACGAAACTGATCCTACAAACAATTGCCTCGAATGTGAGGAGAACTATTATTTTACAAAAGAAACAGTAGATTGGATAAATTGCATAAAGTGCCATAAATGGTTGCATAAATCATGCCTAATGTACGGGGATCTGTGCAACGTTTGCGAAAAAGCGAAAATTAGAGAAGGGAAAAAGAAAAAAATATTATCTGTATAAATTCGACGTATTTCGAAATATTTTTTTATTGTATTTTCTAAATTGTAAATATGAAATTTTCCCATATATTTAAAAAAAAAAAAAAAAAAAAAAAAAAAAAAGAAATATTTTTCAATAGTTTATGAGTTTTATTCTAATTTTTACAACTTGTTTATGGTAGCTAAATATTTTAATATTTTATAAATTAATGCTAAGATCGTATTTTTTTTTTTAATAGCTTATGTTTTATATAATATAAACTACAGAAAAATTGTTATAAACTATTGACCATTGTTAAACCTTTTATTATGTTTTTTTTTACGGGTAGGGCATCTCTCCCACGTGAGTGGGGCATCTCACCCGCAACTTCAGGAGAGATGGTCAAATGTAGTAATGCCGCAATTTTACTTTTTTCTTTAGAAAATTTATAATACGGTACAAAACAAAATACTTAGTATTAATAAACAATATCTATTATGTATTTTCCACAAATTTCCGTTGTCATTGTTAATACCCAATTTATTTTATAGCTCCCTTTCCTTAAGTGGGGCATCTGTCCCGGAATTACCTTATTACATTTTAGTGAATTCAATAAAGATGTATTTTAATAATCACTTATTGACGGAAAATAGTTTTCTTATAAACGTATATAATAAGCTAAATTTCTATTCATTAGATAAACTGAAAAAAATGAAATTTGAGCGAAGGTGGTAATGTTTTTTTCCCTTTTAACACATTATTATTTGATTGAGGGAATAAGAAATATCAATTTACCTTCTTGGTTTTCTTGTTAAAGTGCCAATTACACGATGAATCTTTTATTTATTTGTGAATGACTTGATAGAAAAATAAAGATAAAATATATTTCATTATTTATGCTCTAGTGAAATTTTTAACGTTTTTGTAAATAAAACTTCATCTCAGCCCGATCAAACTGGATTATTTCACTGTAACATCAATATAGATTTCTATATTATTAAATTAAGTCGAAAATATAGTTTGACATAATTATATAAATCCTTGATGTAAGAAATAGATTCAAATCCTCACTTTCTTCAAAGGAATTGCAATAAACGAAAAAAAAAAAAAAAATATATATATATATATATATATATATATAAGATAAATCTTAAAAATTAGATGAAATAAAACTTAAATTTTTAAATATAAAACTGGAACAAAATAATTTATAAACCCATACGCAAATGCAACAAAAGGAAATATAAAACTATAATAAATACGCAAACTAACCACGGATAAATGAAAATTAATCCCAAAACACATGAGGGCCTTCCTCAGGGGAGCCCTCTCCCCCCCCCCCCCATGTAAGGAATTAAATATGAGAAGTTTCTGACGAAACTTTGGCTATTTAGCTAAAAAAAACACGTTTCTAGCCCCCGACTTCTCTCAGATGGAAGCAAGACCATACAGCAAATGAATCGAATGAATACAAAGTATAAAAAACAATTAAATTCATAAATAAAGCACAAAAGTAAATATATCAATAAAAAATACAAGAATATAAATAAATACAAGGACAAACTCAAAGAGTCAGTAGGTTGAGGAAACTTGAACATCCCCCCCCCCTCCCCATCAAAAATATAGAGCCCGCTACGGCTGGTAGGGTGACTTACCAGTTCTTAAATGAAGCGGGTTCTATATTTAGATATATAGATTACATTTATATAGAATATGGAGAAATGCTCTAGAATTCTATTAAGGGTTTCTAGAACTCGCTTTCAAAGGGTACTAGAATTTATAAGGATGACATGGAACTATTTTTTTCTAGAGCCAGAATTTAGATTTTAGATGTCAGTTACAGAATTTTATCTCAGTGCGTACGTATATATATCGATATTTTGTAAAAAGACTTTAATTATTATAGATTTGTTTTGGGTTAAAATACTTATTCTGTTCAAAATATTGAGTATTTGAATGTTCAAAAGCAAAATATATTGAAATAAATGATATTTAATAAATAATACAGGGGTATAATGTCTAGTGTAACATAATTTTTGTTTTTTGGGTGCCTGTGTAGTCCCTGTAATTACTTGGAAAAGAAGCTTTTTGTGAGCTTTTTTCATTTACCATTCCTTTGGCGTTTCCTAAGATCCTGCTCCGCTATTTTCAAATTAATTCAGTTACATGAAAAAAGTGTTAGTTTACATTTATTTTCCATTACCAATGCCTCTTGTATTTACCCTCCTTCACTGTATAATAGATCATTCCAATAACGACTGGCGCGCCACCACTTGGACTGTTTTTCGTACGGCGCATCTTTTACCTGTACCTTGTTGAATATTTGTTTCTCTATATGTAACTATGTGATGTGAGTGTTCGTCTAATTAAAAGTGTTTCGTTTTAATATGGACTCATCAATATGCATTATAATTTGCGTGCTCTGCTTTCTAAGCTCAATAGGTTATGGGCCCAGAGCAAATTAATTTTTATTTACGATAAATAGACTTTTATCTGTTAGATAGACGACCACGTTTAAAAATGGCGTCTTATGGAACACTACGTATTGAAACGCTAAACAAAGATAATTACGAGACATGGAAGATACAAATGAAGGCACTCTTAATAAAAAATCTGGAGTGACTCCACTCGACTTTCCGAACATTGAGTAATTAACAGTTTTGTAGATAAAGTAAAGAAAGAGGAGTTGTTAAAAAACAAAAGAGATAAAACCATAATAAAGCGTTTGAGTAATTTTCTCCATATATTACACGATGTTTTATTTAACGCTACTGAACTTTGAGCCCATAGATCATAATGATAAAGTATTTTCGTTGTGTCCCTGTAAAAAACCTATAAATGCTAGATTCACCAAAAATAGTTAGTGCAACAGTGATTCATAATATTCATATAAATTTTCAGCTCAATTGAATAAGGCATTTAGATGCTATTGCACTTTTAACTAGTACGTTGTGGCCACCACATGACTTTCTCGAGGGCGGATTTCCCCCCCCCCCCAGAGGGGGATGCGAAACTCCTACACATACAAAAAAATTTTCCCAGTCGACTATCTCTATTATAAATAATTCTGGTAAATTTCATAATGATTATTAAAAAATAATTTTCTTTATGCACATTTATACAAAATTTTGTACTATACCACCATGTTAAAAATTTAGAAAAAGCGGGATGGCAACGCAACCTGTAAGACAATTTTTACCAAAACTTGATAGGCACTAATTTATGTCAAGGTGCAACTACATACCAAGTTGTATGAAATTCTGTGGAGTAGTTCCTGAGATGCAGTTGCCGCACAAGTTTGTCACACCCACGCAGAGACTGACAGATAAACAGACAGACATTTTCTAAAAATGGTCAAATCGTGTTCTACAGCTCTCAAAACGTGTAAATCCATCAAAAACCCGAGGTCAAAAATTTTTACGAATCCAATACTTTCGTCTATTGAATATAGAAGAAATTAAAATTTGGTCCCACAAGCCATAATGATAAAGAATTTTTCTTTGTGTCCCTGTAAAAAAACTGTAAGTGCTAAATTCACTAAAATCTATACAATTCGTGCAACTGTGACCTATAACATGTGTACAAATTTTTTGTTCAGATTAAATTAGCGTTTAGCCGCTATCGCACTTTTAAAAATTTGGCCCCATAGGCCATAATGATAAAGAATTTTTCTTTGTGCCCCTGTAAAAAAACTGTAAGTGCCAGATTCTCCAAACTCTATACAGATTGAGTAACTGTGGCCTATAATATGTGTATAAATTTTTTGCTCATTTGAAGAAGGCGTTTAGACGCTATCGCACTTTTCAGATTTTGGTCCCATAGACCATAATGATAAAGAATTTTTCTTTGTGTCCCTGTAAAAAAACTATAAATGCTAGATTCACCAAAATCTATAGGGTTCGTCCTATGGTGACTTACAATATACGCACCAACTTTCAGCTTATTCGAACAAAGCGTTTAGACGCTAGCGTGTTCACTCACAGACATACACACATACATACACACATACACACATACACACACACATACATACATCATCGTAAAAATAGTGAAAACGGACTTAAGGGACCTCGAAACGTATAGAAACATCAAAATCTCGAATTCGGATTTTTGAGATGATTACAATACTTTCCTCACTATAGTGTTCGGAAAGTAAAAATGAATCCTGGATTTATGTATCTGGCTCTAAACCAAAGCCAGAGCTCGTGGCAGGTGATGCGAAATCAAAAGAAGCGTTCGATAAATGGACTGATATGGATGAAAAGGCCAAAGCCGACATAATTTTGTGTATATCGCCTTCTGAACTGAAACAAATAAAAAACTGTGAAACATCCCTGGATATATGGAAAAAATTAGAAGAAATATATCAATCTAAAGGCCCCGCTAGAAAAGCGTCACTGTTAAAATCGCTTATTCAACATAAAATGGCAGATTCCTCTTCTGTGAGCATTCGAGATCATCTTCGAAAGTTTTTTGACATAGTCGATAAACTATCTGAAATGGACATTAGAATAGATGATGACTTGTTAACTGTGATGTTGTTATACAGCCTACCATCCAGTTATGAAAATTTCCGGTGCGCAATAGAATCCAGGGATGAGCTACCGAAACCAGAAGTACTACGAATAAAAATAGTAGAAGAAAACGACGCCAGACGCCATGATGACAGACCGAACGATGGAGCGTTCATGACTGGGAATTTCCGAAAGAAACCTGCTCCGTGGAATAAAAATAAAAGATATCCTAAGATTACTGAGCAGTACACTCAGAACGAAAGAGATAAGGTCCGGAAGGTTCCGGAAGGTTCGAATTGGTATAAAGCAATGACTGACGAAATAAAAGTAATATTAAAAAATGATACATTCGAAGTAGTAGAAAGGCCCCAGAAACAATGCATAAAAGGTAGATTTGTCCTTACAAATAAATATGATCAACATGGATCTCTTTTGAAATATAAAGCGAGATTAGTAGCTCGCGGATTTAGTCAAAAATTTGGTATAGATTTTCGTGAAACTTTTTCTCCGGTAGCAACAATGGAATTTATTAGAATCTTAGCAGGTTATGCTGCTAAATTAGGAATAAAAATACATCAATTTGACATAACGTCAGCATATTTGAATGGAAAATTAGATGAGGAAATTTTTATGGAAGTTCCCGATTACTTTAAAGAAATACTTCAAATAATTATAAATGAAAATTGCGATAGGGACATATCTGATAAAGCAGCCGAGATTCTTAAATATCTAAATGTAGGGAATAAAGTTCTTTTGTTAAAAAAATCGCTCTATGGGCTCAAGCAAGCCGGGAGGTGTTGGAACACTAAATTAAATAAAATTTTGAATGATTTCGGACCAAAACAAACAAATGCAGATCCATGTTTATATTATATTAAAAGTGATAAAGGGTTGACTCTTATAATGATTTACGTTGATGACATATTGTTTATGTCACAGGACCCTGATATGTTAGAAAACTTCAAAATTCATCTTAATGAAAAACTAGATGTTAAATATTCAGGCATAGTTAAATATTGTCTAGGGATAAATTTTCAGTTAGAAAATGGCCTTATAACAATGAGTCAACATAGTTATATTAGAGAGCTGTTAGAACGTTTTGGCATGACAGAAGCCAAGCCCGTAGCTTGTTCTATGGATACAAGCATTCGATTAAAAAAGGCCGAAAAATGTTGTGAAAACGAATATCCCTACCGTGAATTAGTTGGAAGTTTGATGTATCTTGCAACTTCCACCAGGCCGGACATTGCAAATTCCGTCAGTCAATTAAGTCAATTTCTAACTTGTTTTGATAAAACTCATTGGACTGCCGCTAAACGAGTTTTACGATACTTAAAGAAAACAATAAATTTTGGACTTGTATTTAGAAAAAGTAATGAGCCTTTGTTCGGTTACACTGACGCGGATTGGGGGAATTGCCTCGATGACCGTAGGTCATATACAGGTTACTGTTTCATATTTTGCGGGAGTGCAATTACATGGGAAAGCCGTAAACAGTGTACCGTAGCTCTCTCATCAACGGAAGCCGAATATATGGCTTTATCCGATGCCACTAAGGAAGGGATATATTTATGTAAATTACTAAATGAGTTATCTGAAGGCAAAATTGAAAAAGTGAGTATATTTACAGATAACTTAGGTTCTATTAAATTAGCTGAAAATCCGATCTTTCATAAGCGCACGAAACATATAGACATTAGGCATCATTTCATAAGGCATGCACTGAAAGATGGAATTATTGATTTAAATTTTGTGTATACTGAAAATATGGGGGCTGATATTCTTACAAAAGCATTAACATCATCAAAACATTACAACTGTTCTAAAATTATGGGATTGGAAGATGTAACATTGTTATTTAGGTAAATACGTCGACATTGTGGGGGGGTGTTAGGTTACATTTATTTTCCATTGCCAATGCCTCTTGTATTTACCCACCTTCACTGTATAATAGATCATTCCAATAACGACTGGCGCGCCACCACTTGGACTGTTTTTCGTACGGCGCATCTTTTACCTGTACCTTGTTGAATATTTGTTTCTCTATATGTAACTATGTGATGTGAGTGTTCGTCTAATTAAAAGTGTTTCGTTTTAATATGGACTCATCAATATGCATTATAATTTGCGTGCTCTGCTTTCTAAGCCCAATAAAAAGCACTCTTTTTTCCACTTTCTGCAGTTGAGAAAACAGGCAACACATCCCCACCCTGAAAATGGCGGGAACAGAACCTTATTATCTATAAACATTGTAAGAGATACTGTTTAATACTAAGATGGAAAAAAAACAATGCGTCGAAGAATTTCCCTTTTTAACACGCTTTTATTAGCTTCACCTGTATGTATGTATGTTTGTATGTATGTTTGCATGTTTGTAACTGCTCTGGGAGCAAACAAAAAATCTATATTGTAAAAAAAAGACCTTCCGTACGTGAACATCGTGGCGTTGAGGTATAGCTCCGCGCTACGAACCCAAAGGTCTAGCGTTCGATCCCAGTCAGGGGAGATTTTTTAAAAATGGTTTTTGTTTAATTCTAAATTATTTTAATTAAAGATTTAAATGTATGTAAATATTATGGTGTGTCACTCACACGATTTTCTCTTACCCTGCATTTTAATACTAAGATAGATATTTTGTGCTTTTTAGTTCACATTTCTATAAAAGCGTGTTCTTTAATTTTTTAAAACAATAATATTATTATTTAATTAAAATTGAAGGTTTTTTCGAAAATCACAAACACAATATCACATTAAAAAATAAAAAAATAAAAAAGATCTATTTTTCCATTTACAAATCATTTAAATGGTTTAAGAACTACATAAGTTCTAGAAGTTCTAGCAGTTCTAGCATTTTTAGTGTTTTGCAACAGATGTGACGAATAAAAATTGCAGTCTCATTCAAACAGTTTAAACAAAAGACGTTATTTTCCGAGAAATTGTCAACCAAAGTTGGTGTTTTGTGTTAATTAAAATAAAATACTTTCTATTTGAATCAAGATAGTTTCACCTTTTCCCATTTTTGAATGCGTCTTTTCTCATCTATAAAAGTCTTTTTCCAAATTTGTATTATCTTTTTATGCATTGTATACTATGAAGGTCCAGCTTCATTTTGCTTTTCATAGATTCTTTTCTTTCGTTTTTAAGCAATTTTTTTTTTTTTTCAATACCTTCTGCTTATATCTTATACTCTTTAACCAAGTTTCTTGGGACCATGTGGGCTTCTGCGCAAGTGCTGACTCAACGAGTCCAGTGTTAATAAAAATATAGTTTTAAAAAATTAAAGAACAAGCTTTTATAGAAATGTGAACTAAACAGCACAAAATATCTATCTTAGTAATAACATGCAGGGTAAGAGAAAATCATGTGAGTGACACACCATAATATTTACATACGTTTAAATCTTTAATTAAAATAATTTAGAATTAAACAAAAACCATTTTTAAAAAATCTCCCCTAACTGGGATCGAACGCTAGACCTTTAGGTTCGTAGCGCGGAGCTATACCTTAACGCCACGACGTTCTCGTAAGGAACGTCTTTTTTACTTTCTCTTACCCATAAGGTAGAGAAAGTATTGTTTTTGGTTTTGTTATATTTCCACGTTTTAAGGTCCCCTGAATATGAAAATCATGTTTTTAGCAAATGGTCTGTGTGTCTGTATGTGTGTGTGTGTGTGTGTGTGTGTCTGTGTGTCTGTGTGTCTGCCTGTTATCAGCATATCTCAAAAACAAATTATGGTAGAAAGTTCAAACTTGGTATTCTAAATGTGTATCATATAGGGATGCTACAGTAAGCTTTTCGTTAAGGTCAAGCAAATGGTTCATGTACAGGGACAATCAAGAGAATTCTAATACATTACGTCTATGGGGGAAATTGCAGGTAAGTAGAGTTTAACGTCTATAGACTGCACTAAACCGAATGAAACGAACATATATTTTTTGTAAAAGAGATAGTTAACTGAGAAAAAAATTTTGTGTATGTAGGAGCCTTGCCTCCCCCCCTGGGGGGAAGTCCCCCTTCGAGGGGAGTAAATTTTCATGATGGGTATCATTCAAAAGAGCTCATCAATACCTTTAAAACAAATGGTTGAACTATAAATCTGTGATAATTTAAGAAATATTATAGATTTTTTTTTACTTTTAACAAAAAAAAAAAAAAAAAAAAAAAACTTAGAAAAAAAATCGTAATTTTTTTTTTTTTTTTTTTTTTTCCTTGAAATATTGATAGTAAAATGGACTTTTTTGGATATTTAGTGTTACACTACTTCTCTAATATGGAAATCGTCTGCATTATCATAAATGATAATTTTTTTTAAATAATAATTTTAATAAATTATTTAAAAAAAAATGAATTATTTTTTAATAACCGAATTAAATTCTATATAAATGTAGGTGCATTAATGAAACGGGGGGTTGTCACACAGAACTAATTATCGTATAAAACTCTTCTGAAGCCTAATTTGAATTGTTTAGCATAGGTTTACATGACAGTTCTCGTTATCTTACCTCTTAATCTGCAACCTATATTTATAGTATTAAATTTCAGGGTAAGAGAAAGTCGTGTGAGTGACACACCAGATTATTTACAATATAGATTTTTGTATTCTCCCAGAGCGGTTACAAACATACATGCAAACATACATACATACAGGTGAAGCTAATAAAAGCATGTTAAAATAGGGGTGATAACTTTTGTGGTTGAGAGAAAGTAGCCATAAGGGAACCCGAAATGCCTGGATGTTTGCCAAATCTAAACCTGTCGGTCAATTTGGAATACCTCTAAGTCTTTAGAATCGTCCTCAAAGCTAGGTGTGAGAAACATGGTTACGCTATACTAGTTACTGAAGACGCATAAACGGCCTTGGTCTTTGCCTTTGTAGATAATTGTCTGCAACTAATCTAATGGAGCTGATGCATTTCAGAAATAAGTGTCTGTTTCTAGTGATTCAAGTTCAAGGAATAGCGTTGATTTTTATTTATTTTATTTATTAATTTTTTTCAATTTCCTTTACGTCGAATTGATGATGCTTAAAAATGTTTCAGTTACAAGGATGAGCCCAAATATTTAAAAGACATTTCTTGCTACATAAACAATAGCTGCTTTGTATTGGCTTGGCCAAAAGGATTTCCAGATTGATAACGTGATAACATTATGTTGTTTATGTTTTGTTGACGTCATCTAATCAGAAAAAACTAAAAATTAAACATTAAAATATTCACGCTTGAATAAAGCTATGTATTCTTAATACTGCAAAGTGTATTATTAGGGAAACTTCGCACTGTAAACGTAAACGTAAATACATTCAGAAAAAGTGTCTGTACGGACAGTCACAATTTAAACGGAAAAAAAATGTTCTTACTTTTTAAGACACTTTTTCGCATCTGAAATTAAGACATTGCAGATGTCTTAAAACGCCACCATAATTTTACGCTTAAAATCGCTGATGTGTTAAGATTAAAAACACAGCTAATGAAGCGCTTTTATACGCCGCAGTTATCAGCGCTCTTCACCGGCCCAAGGCGGCATTACCTCATACACATTCCCATACGAAATCTGCTAATTTAGGTTCCTTCTACCTGTTTTCACATTTTTGACATATAGTTTAGGACTACCCTGTTTATAGAACTGAAAACGTAGGCAGATGAACAGAAAAACAAAAAGAACGAAATATTTAAAATTTGTTGGAGAGTTAAGGAAAGTAAAGAAAAGAAAGAAGAAAAAAAACCTTTTAACTAATTTTTAAAGAATAGAATGTAATTTAAGTAAAAAAAGTTTTTTTTCCCCCCTTTAATGTTTGAAATAGAAATTATAAAAAAAGAAAAAAGAAAAAAAATTGTACCTTATTTTTCAATATTTTTATTGTTTGTATTGTATCTTTTTTTTTTTTTTTTTTTTTTTTTTTTTACATATTTATTTTCAACAACTTTACCATTTTTTAACACTTTCGAAAAAACTGAAAAGTGTTTATGATTTTAGTTATTTTTACAAAATTTCAAAGAATTCCTAGAAACTAATATTCATGTTATTCAAGTTCAATATGGTATGTTCCCTATTGAAAAGATTTTAAATACTACCACTGGTTTGTTTACAAGAACATATGAAACTATTCCAAAGCATTGCGTTCTATGAGAGTTATTTTTATACTGTTAATTTTCATAAATCATACTGAAACTGACATTTGTTATTCAAATTCACAAATATGTTTTCTATAGAGTATAATAGGATTAGCATTAATATTTACAGTGCCGCACCAAAATATTCATATACATTAAGGGCTATTATTGGAAATTACAGGAATTGCATTTTTATTTTTATAAGACGTTTTTTATCACTTTCTAAAAACGTTTAATAGTTATTCTGATTTAAATTAGTCTATATGTGTGTCTTTCTGATAGTCCTACTGACCGTCTGTGCGCACTCTGATATCCGTAAATATTGTCAGAACTTCATTAGAATGGTATATGCTATTGAAGTTCACTGTGGTATGATCCTTATTTAAAACGGTATATATAGCACAACTTTTTTACAACGACACCCAAAAGAATGCCAATGCATTGTGTTCTATGAGAGCCATTTTAATAAATCATATTTAAATAATTTTTGTGCTACCCAAAT
This sequence comes from Salticus scenicus, assembly GCA_963930645.1. Taxonomy (NCBI): domain Eukaryota; kingdom Metazoa; phylum Arthropoda; class Arachnida; order Araneae; family Salticidae; genus Salticus; species Salticus scenicus. The sequence continues at coordinate 87,946,041 of OZ005661.1, forward strand.
CATAATGAAATTTTCTTTTATTAGTAAGAAGCTTATAAAAAAATAATATGTTTCGTGTTAAGATTTACAGATCCACACTGATAAATTAATAGCTGCAATTGGAATTGTAATTACGATTTGATTTTGATTTTAAGATACACTAATAGCTGCAACTGGAATTGCATTTACGTTCATTTTAAGCATTTTTAGCACTTTCCAATAATATGTAAGAATGGCTATGCATTCAATTAGTCTATCCATCTGTATTTCTGTCCGTTGACTGTTCACGTAAGCAAAAATTAAACAATGGGCTCTTCCCAGCGTCGTCTGCTCAATCACGTGATGTGTGAATAACATAAAATTGAGTTCCGAGAATCGAATTCAATTAAATATTGTTCTTAAAAACAAAAGTATTAATGTTTAATATAAAATAAAATAAAAGGAATATTGTGCATTTGTAAACAGTAGAAGAGTTATATTTGTAAATTTAATAATTAAAAAAAAAGACACTTTATGTGTTTATATATTTTTACCTGTAAGAATCGATTTTTGTATGTTGTAGTGTAACTGTTACATTTACTGATCTAGCAATAAATAATAGCTTGCTCTTGTGGAATGTTTATGGATAATAATTTGAAATTTCTAAATGTTTTCAATTAAATTTAATTGCATAAAGGAGTTACAACAAGTTAATTAACTTAGTTTTACTGGTCTAAATGGCTTTACACTGTACGATGTTGCACTGTCAATGACTTCAGTACCAAAAATCAGAGTACTTAACATGTTCTCCATGAACGTCAATAACAAGTATAAACTAAATGATGATTGTAAATGTATACAGCAAACAAAAGATGATGACTAATGATATAAAATGGATTAAATTGATGATGTGTAAAAAAAATAACACAGATTAAATACGATTGATGAAAAATAAGAATAGAAAATATGTTATTTCAGCAATCGACATAGATATAGAAGACTTTGTCTGCTGTTTGTTTATCACCTATCATGTAACCTCTAACGTCAGGTGGGCCCTTTAAAAGAATACGCAGAGTTTGAAAGTGTTACTAAAATACGAATCACAAGTTTTTTCGTTCTTGTTTAATTATATTTTACGTATTAATTTAATGACATATACAAAAATAGAATATAAGCAAATTAATCCTATTTGAAAATAATATGTAAACAATTACGCAAATAGTATATGAAAACTCCTTTAATTTCACTCAGATTTATAAAATATTTACAAATCAAAAATTTCTTTCGGCTATGAAATAAAAATTCTTAGAATATAAAACAAATTTTTGTAACAAAGGCATAATAAATAAAATAAAATAATAATAATAATTAACCACTGGAGAAATACATCAAGATTCTGCGTAAGTTTACCAGCATGTATTTTCATTCTTAATATTATGGATTAGAGTACGTACATTGCATCTAATCCTAGAGTAATGGAGTGGAAATCTTCTTTTTAGAAGTACATGAAGAAAAATGGAGCTTGTCAGAAACCAGTGGTAGGCAATTTGTCTCCGACTTCTGTTTCGAATGAATACTTTCTCACATGCAGTTAGTTAAGCCAAGTTCTCACCTTTGATAAATGAAGTTTAAAATTGTTTTTATTTTATTTGGGTAATTTCGATATTAAATACTCTCTCTTTTTTTAAAATAAAAATGAAATCTAAAACAAATGGAATATAATTGAACTTTCTGCAGTTAGAGAGATTCAGTATTTTAAAAGAGTACAAATTTTATATTAAATTTCTTAAAAAAATATTTATGTCTATTTTTAATGTGGTACAAATGTGAAATCATAGAGGGTGTATTATTATCTATCTATCTATTTGAAGTTACAAAATAACTTTCTTTGTTTTTTTTACTTACGCCAATAACTATAAAATAGACGTTATACTTATTTATTTTAATTTAATTTCAAAATATCTCCATTTATTTAATTATAATGATGATCAATTATTAATGCTGTGGTAAAAATACTTTTTCTTCAATACTTCAGTAAAAAATGTCGCTATTGCATGTTAAATAAAATAGAAATATGCTAAATTACATAATTGGTATTTTAAAATACAACAACGTTTTAAATCGTTTTTAAAAATCGTTCTCGTATAGAACAAGTGTTAAATTATATAACTTTCATCATAAAAATATTATTTACTAGCAAACTCTTGCGAAATTTTCGCAATTTCTTTCTTTCTTTTTTGCCTTTAAAATTTGAAACTTTTATAAGTCTTATACCATTTATACCACCCAATATAAATTTTAATTGATCAGAAGCCGAACTATTATTATTATTATTATTATTATTATTTAATTAATTTAATTAGTTAATTAATTAATTAATTTTATTTATTTATTTATTTATTTATTTATTTATTTATTTTTTTTGGGGGGGGGAACCGATAATGATGGTTAACCCAAAATGATTCAAGGAATAATTTGAAAGTAAAATTCCTTTTTGACGATCCAGTTTTCATACTTCCCAAGGCAGGACAGCTTTAGTATGCACCCCTATGGCGACTTTGTTAAATAAATCCTTGTCGAATCCTGTTCTTCGACTGCCTAAGAACAGGATTCGACAAGGATATATTTAACAAAACAGTATTAAGATGTACATTTTTATATAGGAATTTTTGCTAGTGCTCGAATACATTTACTGTCGACGATATTCTTAAAAGGAATTTTCTGCAACTGCTTTTGTATATTATAACATCCATTATGGACTTAATGGGCTAGAAACATACAGAATTCTATTACACAATAGGGTTACGATTTGCAATAAATAATTAATGTACAGGTAACTATGCATTACATATCATTATATTGTTAGTAACGGGCAATGCACGTAAAATTTGATAGAAAGCATAAACACCTCTGCACTAACAATTTTATACTGTTTTATTAGGCCTTCTAACTGCACATACATATTTTTACAACTATTAGCACACTCAATAATATAGAAATGTCTCTGTACATTGCTCATCTTGCCCAAAATAGACACAGAATAGTGTCCCGAACATGCTCAATTCATCTAAAAGGGTACTTTTGAATTGTTCTGGTATACAACAACAACAAAAAAAAAATAATAATCTGGTGTGTGACTCAGACGACTTTCTCTTACCCTGGAATTTAATACTATAAATACAGATTGGAGATAAAGAGGTAAGATAACGATGTTAAGTAAACCTATCTTAAACAATTCAAATTAGGCTTCGGAAGAGTTTTATATCATAATTAATTCTGTGTGAGACCCCCTCAACCCCCGTTTCATTAATGCACCTAGATTTATATAAAATTTAATTCGGTTATTAAAAAATTATTCTGTTTTTAAAAAATAATTTATTAAAATTATTCTTTAAAAAAATTATCTTTTATGATAATGCAGACGATTTCCATATTAGAGAAGTAGTATAACACTAAATATCCAAAAAAAAGTCCATTTTATTCACAATAAAAAAAAAATAAAAAAAAATAAAACGATTTTTTTTGTAAGTTTTTTTTTTTCGTTAAAAGAAAAAAAATAATCGATAACTTTGTTTTAAATTATCGCAGATCGATGGTTCAACCATTCGTTTTAAAGGTATTAGCGAGCTCTTTTGAAAGATACCCATCATGAAAATTTACTCCCCTCGAGGGGGAGACTTCCCCCCCCCCCCAGGGGGAGGCGAGGCTCCTGCATACACAAATTATTTCCCAGTTTACTATTTCTATTACAAAATATATATATATTCGCTTCATTTGGTTCAGTGCAGTCTATAGACGTTAAACTCTACTTACCTGCAATTTTCCCCATAGACGTAATGTATTAGAATTCTCTTGATTGCCCCTGAACGCGAACCATTTGCTTGATCTTAACGAAAAGCTTACTGTAGCATCTATATATGATACACATTTAGAATACCAAGTTTGGAATGTCTGCTACTATTTCTTCTTGAGATATGCAGATAACAGACAGACACACACACAGACACACACACACAGACACACACACACAGACACACACACACGCACACACAGACATACACACAGACACACAAACATACACACAGACACACACACACACACAGACCATTTGCTAAAAACATGATTTTCGTATTCAGGGGACCTCTAAACGTGTAAATATAACAAAATCTCGCGTTCGAAAATTTGACCCAAAAACAGTACTTTCTCTACCTTATGGTAAGGGAAAGTAATTACAAACGGTGGTGCCCAGTAAACATGTAAAATCAGTCTTTTATTTAAATCACATTGCAGCACTCCGAACCCCCAATTACACTATCGATTATGTCTCACCTAATTTCGTACTATTTAATAAAATATATTAAATTTGCTTCTTTTATGCCATTGTGTCGTGTTGTTTAGAATAATCATTTTTTTTTTTTTTTTTTTAATGAAGGGCTTCTGTTGAGATGTGTACTATCTTATCTTCACTTGTGCTGCTTTACTTCGGGCATATAATAGAAATTGTGAGGATCTACCATCTTACACATATGTTAATCCTTTCTCCCCTGAACTAAATTAATATATTAACAGAATAAATAAAATAGTTAAAATTTATAAAAATTCAAATAGCTTTTAAATTCAGTTCATATGCAAATATTATAATTCTAATTTTATAATGTTCTGAATTCATTATTCTAAAATTATTTTTCTTTACTCATGCGTTCAAATTTACTTTCCGCGCTCATTAAGATGATTCCTTATATTCTCTTTCTTATATTTGCACATTGTAATAAAAATATGTTTTCGTTCACTGCCAGAATTTTTTTTTTTTTTAGAATAAACTTTTCTATTTATTTATTTATTAAATGTCGTGTGCTATCTGTTTTATATCTTGAGCTTTCTTTTATTTGGATGTAACCTAATTAGCATTTACATATATGTATAATCTCTTTTTTATAATGTTCAAAATTCATTTTTTCAAAACCATTTTTCTTTACTCGTTCAAATTTACTTTCCGCGCTCATTAACATGATTTTTTAAAATTATTTTGTTTATACTAGCACATGGTGACAAAAATATGTTTTTGTTCTCTACCAAAGAAATAGTTCACTTTTTAAGATTAAGCCTTTCTATTTATTTATTTATTAAATGATAAATGCTATCTGTTTTATTTCATCACCTTCTAAATTCTATTTTCCAAAAACATTTTTCTGTACTCATTCAAATGTACTTTTCTCGCTGATTAAGATGATTTTTAAAATTCTCTTTCCTATGCTCTTGAACATGATGAGAAAAATATGTTTTATTTCGCTGCCAGAGAAATAATTCGCTTGTTAAGATAAAGCTTTTCTATTTATTTATTTATTTACTTATTTATTAATTGGTAGGGTAGGTTAGGGTAATTGTAAACACTTTTGATCACTTCTGAATATGATCATTCATACAAACTAAACAAATAACTTTTTGTTTAAAAAAATGACAGAAACTTAATTTTTGAACATTTATCTGAGTTTTAAGCATTTTACTTTGCATTAAAGTTTTTATTTAAATTTATAAGGGCCTGTTTACAATTATCCCATAGTGTTTACATTTCCCCCATATAGTATGGGGAATTGTAAACAGATATGTTTCCATAATGTAATGCATAATAACATGAAATATAATACTTTAAAAAAGTTTTATAAGACGTTCGCTGCCGATTCCGCGCTAGCGCGGGATGTGACGTATTGCTTTTCAGGTGAAAATTTACTTTAGGCTGCCGCTTGGCGAAATTTCGAAAATCGCCAAGACGGCGCCATTTCGCATCGTGTTCCGAATAGCAACCCTCCACCGGCGGCGTACGATCGAACACCGGCGATCTAACCTAACAAAGAGATACATCGGAAGAAAAAATATCGTATTAAAAAAAAAAAAAAAACGCAGAACAAAAGGGAATTTTTTTTTATAAAATAAAATAAAAAAGAATTATGAAATAATTACGAATTCATTACTAATCACAAATAAAAGAATAAAACTTAGATCATAAAGTTACACCAAATGTTAAAGTACCACCAAGCTAACAAGAAGTTGTACACCAAAATGCGGTTAATTGATATGATCGAAGCGACACTACAATTTCTGGGTACAATCTTTATTTAAAGGCATTTTTCTACGTTTTCAAAAATTGTATAAAGTAAATGATTTATCATTAACATTTTATGTATAGTCCTCATTTGTTAAAAATTAAAAAATACATCCGCAACTGATTAATTATAGCAAATTTTAACGGTTCTGTATAATAATGGTACTCTGATATGTTTACCCTCTGATCTATAACCCCTATCCGAAAATGCATGAGATTAAAAAATATACAAAGTTTTGTACTGTAGCAATCAGTATTGGCATAAAATTCAAAAATATGCCTCTGAAATTCAAAAGTACCTCTTAAATTCTAATTTCCCTTTCGTGAAGGATCAAAATTTTGATGGTATGTTTCCAGAACACATCCAGGGGTAGCTCAGACGGTCGCCAATTGACCATTGTGCAGCATTAGTGCGACGTAAAACTCAACCAAACTTAAATTTCAACACTATTCAACCAGCCAAACAACACTAACGCAAACATCAGAAATATTCATATTTCAAAATAGATGGTTGGTCAGATTTTGCATCACACTAGTGCTGCGCAACAGGCAATTGATGACGGTCTGAAATCACCCCTAGAGGTGGTCCGAAAGCATGCCATCGAAATTTTGTTCATCCCGGAAGAATATTTCAAAATAGAATGCTTTCTCTCTAATAAAACACGTATGCTCAATACGCGACCAAAGTGATTGCGTCAGTGATTTAATATTTTATCTGCTTAGTACTAACGAAACTATTTGCTAAGGAAATTTAACTTATTACTCATTAGCCCCAGAGTTTGCTTTTACCGAACAGACGAATTTTCAAACGTTTGACGTCATACAGCGTATTGAAGTAACACATTACACAAACAAGCAAAAGTAAACACAAAGCCCATAACGTCTGGCGATGTAGCGCTCTTGTGAAATACGCCAAATATAATCGGCAGGTTAAAGGAAAAAAACGTCGTTTCAAATGTTAGTCACGTGAGATCGGCAGCGAACGTGTTAATGTTTATATATGTAATAACTATTTTTTTATTAGTACATCATGTCTTAAATAAATAATAAAATAAATTTTGGATGATAATAAACCTAAAGCATTTTATTTAACATTTGTTGAAGTACAAACATACTGTTTTACTATATTTTCATTATTCTTTTATACTTACAAAACCAAGAAATGTATGCACAAGTTTCCTTTCATTATACTTAATAGAGGGTGCTGACAAAATAGCTTTCAGGGATGATAAATTTATGGGATGCCATTTTCTACAACGTTACTGTACATTCCTCTTGTGCTATGGAATTTATAACACAGACATACTTGTATTTAACCTTACTTTTATAGTTGGCATTAAATTCTATTATATATAACTTCCAGGAAATAAATGCTGCAATTTGGGTTTTGCATATTGGACTTCCGTAGAATTTTCTTTTATTTCTTCAACAGTATCAATCTTTTTTTGTTGTATCATCATTAACTTTCTTTCTTTTTGATTTTCTATCATTTACATTATTTTTCTTTCTTTTTGAAATTTTCTTTTTTTCACATTACTTTAGACATTCTAAAACACTGGTAGATGTCAGTACTTCCCCATAATTCATTTGCCTAAATCTGCACGTTGCTGTCTTCTCTTTTACTGCTACTGCATATTCATTGGTTTTGATACTGTTTGGAAAAATTTCAACAATGGTTTTTCGGGATAAAATACTTTTTGTGAAGAAGGATTGTCCTCTCACATCATTCACTGCTTTGATTAAATCATCAAAGCTGTAGCTAATAGAATTTTTTTTAATTTCTGTTTTATATATATATATATATATATCTGAAATAGAAAAAAAACTAATAGAATAATAGACAGAAAAAAAAGCCTACTTATAACATAGAATAGATTAGGTCTAATTACTAAGGAAAAGTATAAAATGGAATGAAATATAACATTCATATTAAAATTATAATACAATTTAGTATTAAAATGAAAACATAAGATGCATTCATACTAAGTTGTGTTACTGAGGAATTGATGTTTATAATTACCCCAATGCAAGATTTTTCTGGGGTAATTATAAACAAGCAATAACTAAAATTTAGTCATGAATTTCAAAGAAAAATCATTATAATAAACTAAATTAAAATGTTTAAAACTATTTTTAAAGAAAATGAATTAATATTTCACCTTTTCGTATGATTTAGAGTATTTTTAATCAATCCTTGCAATTCTGTATTTCACTTTTTTCACAGACCAAAAAAAAAACTGCATAAACAAAATGGGGCTTCACAACAAAAGTGATTTATTAACAATGAACATCTATTGGTCCTTGAAGGTATGAAGAGGTGCTGGCATCTGCATTCTGAAATTTGAACTAACAAAAAAAAAAAAAAAAAAAAAAAAAGAAAGAAAGAAAAAAACAAAATAATAATAAGGGGTGTGTTTACAATAACCCCATGTTTACAATTACCCCAGCCTACCCTATATATACTATCTGCTTCATTCTTCGCATTATTTATTCCGATGTAAATATTATTATTATTATTTTTTTTTTTTTCGTAACTCTCAAAACTGTATTACTTAACCATTTTTCAAAGCTTTTTACAACCCAAAGTACCACGCTATTTCAAAATGGCGAAATTTCCGTTTTATTATTAAACCGAAAAAAAGTTTTACCGTTTATAGAATGTTTGGTTGTTTAGTCATACAAAAAAATAAATGCTTAAGTGTCACAAAGCTCAACGTATCATATGGCGAACCTCTGCTCTTTCTACAAGTTAAGTGCACTGAGAGAAACTTCAACAGAAAACTACTGGTAATCATTTATCTCATGTAAATTTACAGAGAAAAACAAACAGACATGTTTGAAAATCTATTTTTATATATGAATTTCATTGATTAATATTAATTCAGTTAATCATTGGCGGGAATATATTTGTGACTTAGAATGCTTTTTCTTAATTAGAATATTTATTTTCAATTTTTATTAAAAAATTATAAAAATAGATAAAAATACATAATAAAGATTGAGAATCTCGATTAGGTACAGCTTACAAATTTACAAATATTCTGGATAAACATTTTAGTAAATTTACAGAAATTTTTCATAGTGTGGCATTAAATTAAAAAAATACATCTCCCCATCTTGTAACCAAATATTCTCTTTTATTTCAGTATCCAGGTTCTGGATTCAAATCAGATGTGCGTAATTGTTCAAAATCCTTTTTATGTCGTTTGTGTCACTCTAATTAAACTTGATGTAGACAAGAATATTTTATTTTATAGTTTAAATCATATTATAACTTCACTGTACTGTATTTATATTTCATTGAAACTTATAGATTTTTCATCGTAAAAAGTTTAAACATTTTACATACTTACTTTGTCATTACAAATTCCCTCACATAAAATATTTTTAGAATTATATTATTAGCAAATAATCTTTAAAAGAATTTTCAATTTTTTTCAATTTTCTAATAAAAAACATTTTTTTTTTCAATTATGTAGTTTAATTATTACTGCTTTTTAAAAGTTAGCCAGCCACAGCACTATACATTTGACATTTAAATTGATCTGAATCCATATTTTTATTTGTTACTAAATTTTCTTTACAACATATTCATTCAAAGTACACAAATACCATGATTTATTGATATACTGTAAATTTATAAGTATAGTTTTTCAAAAGCAATATAAGTTTATGCCGAAACTCAATATTCTTCCTTAGAAATTCACAATAAATTGGATTTTATAACTACGGAAAATAGAAAAAATATCTCATGCAAATATTGCTATATCATATAACTATGCTGTGAAATATATGAAAGAACAAGGTGTCAAAAACTATTTGACGTGTCTATACTTTAAAGTTGTATATTCTGTTACACATTCAAAATATTTTCATCCTCTTATTTAAAATATTTTATGTACTTGAAAGAGGAACGCATATGGAATTGAGAATATTGAAATATGTGTCGAATATATATATTTTTTTGTAGAATTTCTTCAAGCGTTATGGCATTTGTTTTTTGACATTATTCATTTTATGTAATATATCTTAAATATATGTATATATATAGATATAAATATAAATATATATATATATGAATTATGTAGTACCATTGTAACACTCAGCAGACAAAAGATATATGAAGATACCAACATAAATAAATTTTAATTGAGATTTATTTCGATTAAAATATTCGCGGTATTAAATTAATTTGAGTACCAATGATTAGTAGAAACAAGTTAAAGTACTTACGCAGAAGAGAAATGGCACTAACAAAACATATAAGCCCAACGATGAGAGAATTGCAAAAACTATGAATTATTAGTAACAGTCAACATTTGAGAGGAAAAGAAAGGATAAAATCACCATAGAGTTCCGTTAAAAAGGAAATAATAAAAAATATAAAAAATGAAATTCATATATATATATATGTACTCGTATATATGCATTTACATATGCCTTATTATAAATTAGAACAATAATGTATTTGAAAATGATTATAAAATATATACTCAAGCATACACAACATAAATATAAATGAGCAGTTTTATTTGTTATGAAATAAATAGAAACAAATATTGTAGATCAGTGATATGCATCAAACTTGGCCGTATATCTGCATTTTTCAGAGCAAATTCAACCCCCCCACCCCCCTTTTTTTTCTTTTTTTAAAAAAAAATTCTTTTTAAAGACTTAATTTATCCCAGAAACTGCTATTAAAAATTAATGTTAAAGAAAAATCAACCATGAAACAATACATTTTGAGCTGGTTCCAATTTAAATACATTTATACAGGATGTAAAAAAAAAGCTAATAGTCTTAATTCTATAATGAGATAAAACTTTCCAAAACAAATAAATTTCACCATACAACGTAAAGTCGAAAAGCAATGATAATCCGTAAAAAGTCTTTTCTCTCGAGTGGATGAAACGTCATTGAAATTATCATTTAGCTACTATTTGTCGCCAGAGACGTAGCAATATTTAAATGCGGAGAGGGTCAATATATGTATTTTATATGCAGAGCTGCAAACGGCAATGCCACAGAATCGGCAAGACAAGCAAGAATTTACTGGAAGAGATTTCCAAAGAGAGTGTCGCACGATTGGAAAACATTTGAACGTTTGTATAGACAATGCTTGGAGACGGGTTCTTTCCTAGGTCGAAGGCGTAATATATATAAAAGTCAGAGCATGAGAACGATAAATCGAATATTAAAAGGAAACTTGGCGCTGGATTATTAAAACCAAGTAAAAACTAGACCTAGACGTTGGTAGTTTTCACTTGGTTTTGACAAATCGAATTGAAACAACTTTTGAGGCAGTGGATATATTTCCCAAACATCGCAGCTGAATACGTTAATAAATAACTAGGAATCTTCTAACGTCTGAGTCATTCACACCGTTGCTGATGTGAATTCTGTATTGAAGTTGGTGGTCGTTGAGTATTTGGTGTAAAAAATTCAATAATGATCCTTTTTTCTTTATTATTCGTCTTTACTGTAGTCTCTAGTTTCAGCAAGTCAGTGCCCTCTCCTGGCTCACCCTTTGCTTTCCGACCACACATTGTATAGTGAAAGTTTCTCGCTTTGGCATAATCTATCACCTCCTTACAGTTGTGACTATTAGTTTTGTTACACCATGTATATTTATAAATGAGCAAATATTCTAAACAAGAAACTTGTGTAAAGCAAAAATGGATAGTTTTCAATAATGGATATAGTACCAATCATTAGTCAAATTTTGTAGGTTTATACCAATTTTTAAGTTAAAATAATGGATCCTTTTTCATTTTTATTGTTAATAATTCTGTTTAGCAATATATATCAAAAGTATATACAAATACAGATCCTAAAAGTCAATAACTCCTATTTTATATATAATTATTTGTTCATTATGCAAAATGAGCATGGGATTTCTTCTTTAAATAATAAAGATTTTCTACAAATTTTTTAACATGGATATATTTTAGGAATGTAGTACTTTCTAAAATTCAGCATGTTATTAATTGAACATTTGCTATTGGTTATTTGACTCACAAGCTCCGCATATCTATATTCCCTAGTCTCCTTGATTCAATATTTTTGCTCTTAACATAATGACTTATATATTTGTAATCATTTTTCATGCCCAAATGTACCATTTTATATAGTTTAATTTGGTTTTTATAATTGGTGAATAATTTCACTTTTTCACATCAATATGACATAAAAACTATTTCAAAAATGATACCTATCACAGAGATTTTGTCAAATATTAAAAAAAGTTAAAAAAAATATTATGAACACGCTTATTAAATACGTACACAACATATGATATCGTCTAGCAATTGCCCGTTTTTGATTACAATATTATATTACACCTGTAAAAATGTGCTATATAATAAAATTGTGATTATATCGATTATTAAAACCAGAATAAATAACTACGTCAGAAACGCCAAAGAAAAATATTGGAAATGCATACAGCTGTTTCGGCAGCCTTAAGCGTGCCGTCTTTAGTGCGAAAAGGATTCTGAATCTGCAGAAGTGCTCGTATATATAGGAGAAGGGCCGAATTTAGTTCAACCAATAGGATTACGGAAAAGGTGGGGAGAGTGGCCAATAGGAATTTATTAAAGTTAGCTGTGTAAACAGTAGAAAAATTAAGAAAATGTGGACTGAATATAAAATTTCCAACAGTCAGACAAATAGGGAAAAGCGAAATCACAATTTACAAGGTTTTTAAAATTTTTATAAATATGAAAAGCTTCAAAGAAATCGAGTTCATGAATGGATTTAGGTCTGCAAATTATTTTAGCTGAAATAAATTTAAAATTATGATTTTCCTCCCAGCAATGTTTAGAAATAGCCGATTTATTGGTTTCTTGTTTGCGGACGTAATTCATATGTTTTTTAGACGAAATTTAAGACTGCGTTTAGTTTGGCCAATATATGACAAACCACACTGACAGGAAATACTATAAATACCCCAAGAATTATGCATATCAATGGGATCTTTTAACTGAAAAAAGGTGAGTTTATTGGAAGGCGAAAATATTATTTTAAAATCATATTGTTTGAGAATTTTAGCTATGGTTTGACTGGATTTAGGAAAATAGGGTAAGACAATACTGATATTAGAAGAGACTGACTTAGTAGACGAAACACTAGGGAGTTGTAATTTTCGGATAGCTTTGTCTATAATGGAAGGGTCATAACCTCTGTCAATTGCAATGGCTATGACCCTTTGCAGAGGTTATGACCCTTCCATTATAGACAAAGCTGTCCAAAAATTACAACTCCCTCGTATTTTGTCTGCAGATTCAGAATCCTTTTTGCACTGAAGACGGTACGCTTAAGGCTGCCGAAACAGCTGTATGCATTTCCAATATTTTTCTTTGGCGTTTCTGACGTAGTAATTTATTCAGGTTTTAATATTCCAACGCCAAGTCTCCTATTATTATTTATATCGATTATATTTATTCCTTGTTTCAAAAAAAATGTTTGAGAAAAGTCTCAATATAAATATGGCTGGCAGCGCTTCTAAAACTTTACATTTACTGCATTTTCACTACTATTTTAGAAGAATTATTTTTTAAATAATATTTTTGAATTAAAATATTGAAGAAAAATTTTTTTTTGAAGATATTGGTGGCAATATAAGAAAATTTTAGGAACATAGCGAGTCCTGTACAAAGCTAGTGAATACGATAAAATCTTTTCTTTAGTTACCATATTACTGCGATTTCATGTTAAGTTTTACATTAATTAAAATAGACGGTAGATAGAATTAAGATTTATATTTTTCTCTATTTTTATTTTCTCAATATTTTTATTATACGTTTTAAATTCATATATATATATATATATATATATATATATATATATATACAGTCGGTAACAAAAGTCTCCGAACACTACCAAAATTCCTATATAAAAAAAGTACATTTAATACAGTTTTGTTAAATAAATCCTTGTCGAATCCTGTTTTTAGACTGATTAAGAACAGAATTCGACAAGGATTTATTTAACAAAACTGTATTAAATGTACTTTTTTTATATAGGATTTTTTGCTAGTGTTCGGAGACTTTTCTTACCAACTGTATATATTTTTTTCTTAACCTATCAAATATAATTTTTTATTTATGTTGCAGTTTTTTTTTTCCTTTTTTTTTTAAGTACTGCTTATAAATTACATTTCTAAGCAATTATTTCGGAGACGACTTTACGAAAAATACAAAATCAAAAAGATATAGTTAATAAGATATGGTCGAGAAGACTAGAAACATGTGGACAAGAAGAAAAAATCTAGAAGTCATGGTTAAGTAGGTAGGGTCGCAAAGACATAAAGCAGAACAAAAGATTCAGTAGATACGGTCAAAATCGAGAAAAATTATTGGGAAAATGTAATTTAGAATGTATCAGAAGATAAAGGCGATATAATAAAACAATGTTGCTTAGAAGAAATATATATAGAGGGAGAAGTCAAGATCAAGATATATTTTTCTGACTATATGGTACATTTACAATTCAGTCTTGTACATGAATAAAGATGTATTGATCAGATGAAGCCATCAGTGGATCATATCTCGAAGATATATTCCCATGAATGCTTTTGTGCATTTTATTTTATTTTTTAACATTGGCTTACGTACAGTCGGTAACAAAAGTGTCCGAACACTAGCGAAAATTCCTATGTAAAAAATGTACACTTCATACGGTTTTGTTAAATAAATCCTTTTCAAATCCTGTTCTTAGTCAGTGTAAGAACATGATTCGATAAGGATTTACTTAACAAAACCGTATGAAGTACATAGGAATATTTTTACATAGGAACATTTTTACATAGGAATTTTTGCTAGAGTTCGGACACTTTTGTTACCGACTGTATTGTTGCGTACTTGTGGTTCGTGAATTGCCTGTGAATGAACGAAAGATCTTGCAGAGATTTAAAAGTTTATTTACAGAATATTCCGGAAGGTTACAAGTCTGTCATAACCACTGAGCTGAAGAATAACTGGAGAAAATGGATCTAATACCTTTACACAGTGCTTGTGCGTGCCAGTTTTTCTGCAATCGTTTGCTATACAAAGTCATACCTTGCACGGCAAGCAACATTTGTCGGGTCATCTATTAGTGCTATACATTTCAAAACAATTAAAATTTAAAATTGTAATATCATTTTTATCATATGGTTGTTCGAACAGACAACCTTTACACAATTTTACTTTGAAATATAAAGATATCAAATGTTTTCTGCCGTGCAACGCTCGGAAGACGAACCTTTCAAAAACGGATCGCGAAAACCGGTCCAGCGTTTCCTCCAGTTGCTCTTCAGCTCAGTGGTCATAACCAAGTACTAATTTCAATTTCATCAGAAAACACAGCTAAAAAATAGCTGACAGCATAAAAAACACAGCATGAACTGTACTATAGCATTAACACGTAGCATATGAGCTGTACTCATTACAATTGCACTGTCAGGGAAACACGTCAGGAATTTGGCTTCAACTGACTGAACGGCCGGAATGCGATTCCTTTATATAGCCACGTATATATCTAGAATGTTCTCATATTTCGCGAAATATTCGAGTTAGAGCTTATAGATAATCGATATATAGATATTAAGAATTATGCCTCTAAAGTCGTCCAGGGGCAATAAACTTTTCTAACATGGCTCCACATTCATCGCCAAGGCCAATTCTGCCCTGGAGAATCTTTTTAACGGATTTTTAAAAGAAAAAGAGTTATTTTAATGAAAAAAAAATCAGAAAATTAGCATTTTATAGCCTGACTAAAGCTTCTTTGTATGAAATTACATAAAAATAACGACCATTATTTACACATTCGTAACAATATCATGCTATTACGTTTTTATTATAAATATATTATTTTTTGTTCACTTTGATTTTGTAGAAATTTTCAATATAACTTAACAAATTCTGTAAAATATTTTTAAAACAATATTACATCACACAGTAAAACTCCACAGAATCTTAAACAGTGAAATCTCGTTCAAAAATTTCAATTTTGAACTATAATGTAATTTGAAATATTCTTAAATTTCTTTGAACTGCTTCGTATTTTCTTCTTCAGACAGTTTCAAAAAGGATTTTATACCACTTTATATATATATATATATATATATAATATTAAATAAACAAAAAATAAAATTACGACAACGTGAATTAATGGACTTTCACACCAACATTTTATAACAATATGAATCTAAGAATTCTTTTTTATCACTATCTTTGAATTTGAAAAGAATTGAAGTGCATACAATGAATAAATAAGATTATATGGACGATGTGTGTGGAATATATTTCGGAAAAATAAGAATGTTTTTTCAAAGTTTTGAAGCTATGATACATGCTTCTGAAGCTCTGAGATTATTGCCTTTTACATTTGTAGTTTATGTTGTGAATACCAATTGAAAAATCAAATCGAAATTTTGCATGAAATAAAATATGGGATAATAATAATAATTTGTTCATGATATTTTTAATAATTTAAAATTTTAGAAAAGTTTGTCTTGAGAAATAGATTTAAGTTACGATTTATTTTAAATTTGTTTAGATACTATGATTTTTATTGAAGTTAAGTTCTTTCTCAAAAGAATAAACGCTTCATTTTTCGTATTTCTTTGAAAACTAAAATGCTACAAAAGTTATCAAAAGGAAACTTACATACAGTTGTTGTAAACTGCAACAATAATTTTTAACAATAACTTTTATTTTAAAAAAATATGTATAAGTTTTTAACGTACACAAACATCAAGGTATGTATAAGTTTATCCGTAAATAAAAACTTAAAAGAGAAAATTAAATTAAGAATGATTTTAAATTTAAGACGATAAATTTATTTTCATTTAAGTTTTTTTTTTTTTTTTTTTTTTTAAATCTGGAATTTTACTTTTAATTTTTGAATGATGAAATGATATATGTCATCAAAATAAAGGAAAACTTTATTTAAGTATTTAAATTCATTAATATTGGGTTGTTCGGAAAGTAATTTCGTTTTTCTCACTAGAGGACTTAATTGTATTTTTTTTTTTCATACCAACTTCACAATTAAGCTGCATTACCATTATATATTGTGACAAGCCTTTTTTTTTTTTTTTTTTTTTGTGAAAAAATTTGTTTTATTCTGTTCAGTAGGTTTTGATTGGTGCCCTATCAAATAAAGAAAATCAGAAGCGACATTTTCCGCATATTTAGTTTTTGCTATCAAAAAGACGAAAATATTGTTCAAACAAGGAAAAAAGTATACGCTGTGTATACAAAAAAGTTATTTAAAGAACGCCAGTGTCAAAACTGGTTTACAAAATTTTTTTCCGGCAATTTTGACGTTGAAGATGCATTACGTTCTGGAAAACCAGTTTATGCTAATGAAGTATTGATTTATAAATAAAGTATTGATTTATGAAAACTGTCAAATAACAACTCGTAAGATCGCTAAGATACCGATCAAATTTGAGAATACATAATTCAATAAAATATTTATAAGCAAATCGTCTTTCATTTTCAAAGGAAAAAACGAAATAATTTTCTAAACAACCCAATATAATTCTTCAAAGTTAATTCTACATACAGAGCGAATTGCGTTTAATTTTCCAAACTAAAAGGGGTAATAGAAAAGTCCATGTTGAGCATAAAACACTACTACTACTATTACTATTATACTAAAGTTAATCTAAAAGTAATAGTAATAGTACATCATAGTAATTTTAGAGTCGGAAATATGTATATATATATATATATATATATATATATATATATTATCCTTAGAAAATCATGTGCATAACGTGGCTGTGTGTCATCGCAACCGATTATCTGACAAAACTTTTTATGTCTATTTTACTAAGTATTATATAAATTTATAGGTTTGAGCAAAAGACAAAGGATCATAACAAATTTCAGACAAATTATATTACACGAAGATTTGCAGATAATTCCATTTTTGACATAATAATGGGAAAACACAATAACGTCACTGTCTAAAATATTAATTTAAAAAAAAAACTATTAAAAAAATGTACGCCATAAAAAAGGACAAAGGTAGGTAGTAAGTTAAAGAAATAAATATTAAAAGTTGGGTTACAGAGCCTAGAATATACAGTCGGTAACAAAAGTCTCCGAACACTAGGAAATATTCCTATATAAAAAAAAGTACATTTAATACAGTTTTGTTAAATAAATCCTTGTCGAATCCTGTTTTAGACTGACTAAGAACAGAATTCGACAAGGACTTATTTAACAAAACTGTATTAAGTGTACTTTTTTTTATAGGAATTTTTGCTAGTGTTCGGAGACTTTTGTTACCGACTGTACAGTGAGGCAAGAGCTTATGATCAAATTCTTAAAATACTACTAAAAAAATTAAGCTTCCCGGAGGGCGCTGCGATCGAACTTTTTGTTCAAATCGAATAATTGATTGGCTTTTCTCAGTTTCGTCTGCTCAGTCACGTGATCTAAGCACAAGCTCGATGCGTATAACAAACCAATAGGTACAGTCGGTAACAAAATTATCCGAACACTAGCAAAAATTCCTATATAAAAAAAATAGAGTTAATACAGTTTTGCTAAATAATTCTTTGTCGAATCCTGTTCTTAGACTGACTAAGAACATGATTCGACTAGGATTTATTTAACAAAACAGTATTAACTCTACTTTTTTTTATATAGGAATTTTTGCTAGTGTTCGGATAATTTTGTTACCAACTGTAGTTTTTCTAACAATAAACTCGATCGCACTGACCTCTGGTGAGAAGCTTAATTTTTGAGGGACTGATTTGCTGGTCGTTTTCCGCACTATGTATTCTAGGCACTGTAGTTGGGTTTAGAAAAAATCGGTCAGAGAAAATGTAAATAACATAAAATAACGCTTATATTATAAATACTTATATAAAAACTTATATTGTATAAACACTTACATTTAAACATATATGTACGCTTATATTGTAAAATGCTATTTTATGTTATTCACATAGATAGAATTTAGAATTTTTTCCATTGCCATGACAAGTGACATCCCAAATTATAGAACTTGTTACTTAAAAAATATTTCTCTGAAATAACACTTTGAAAAGCAAAGGTCATTTTCATATATTATTTAATGTTCAACCCTATAAAGTTATGAAAAAAAAAGTTATATTAGAACAGATAAAACATATAAAACACAGCACTTTACACGTTAAAATCCAAGTCAAAAGACTTAGTTTAAAAGTTTACAAGTTAAAAACGAACATCACGACGTTTCGTCCAAGCATTGTTGCTTGTGGACATCTTCAGGTTTAGTTCGCTTACTGCCAGCGTCTTGAACCTTTAATATATGTAGAATGGGTTGCCATACTCTCGCCAATTCTCTAGAATGTGCATAATTGATGGCGCATTTATCGTATTTTATTATCTGTATTTTTTCTTGTATTTCAAGTTTAATCAGACTGGAGGGGGTTGCTATTATTTCAGCTTGATTCCATAAAGGTTTAGCATTTTTATTTTCTAATATGTAATCTTTAAGAGCTGTATTTCCGTACGGGGATCGTAAAGAATATTGATGTTCGGAAATGCGTTTTTTCAAACTTCTTTTTGTTTTCCCTATGTAATAAACAGTGTCATTCTCAATTTCGATAGGTATTTTATAGACGCCTTTTTGGGGAGGGTTAATCTGATTTTTAATTTTTAACAAACCTTGTAATTTTTGTGTTTTAAATGCTAAATTATAATATATTAGTTCTTTAATATATTTCTGATTGGGATAAATTGTTTATGAAAATCTATTGAACCGATGTATTTATAGTTGTCTTTTTTAATTCTAGTTTGATTTAACGTAATTTTAACTTGATTATGAATTTTGTTGAAAATTGATAAGTTATAGCCACTTTCAAGCATAGTGCGTTTGATGTAATTTAAATCTTTTTGAATAAGAAATTGAAAAGTATTATGTGTGTAACCGCGTTTAATTAATGGAATTATAGCATTTCTTTTATATTGTAAAGGGGTATTTGAATTAGCAGGTATGATAGAAAGGGGGGAGGAAGGTTTATAATAGGTTTCAGTCCAAATTTGAGAATTTTCGTTGTTTCGATGTACAAGAATATCCAAGTATGGGAGCATATTATTTTGTTCTTTTTCAAATGTTAAATTTATAGTGGGAAAGTAATTATTAAGTTTACTGATGAATTCATGAAGGCTTTTTTCTGTATAATTCCAGATTAAAAATATATCGTCTACATACCTGCGATAAAAGTGTGGTTTCAATACTGCATTCTCCATGGCTCGATATATTGCATAATAATTTCTCCTAAGGGTTACATACAAACGGAACGCTTGCAATTTCGATGACGTAAATTTTGCAAGTTTTTTGCAAATACAGTCGGCAGAAAAAGTAACAGAGCACTAGCGAAAATTCCTATGTAAAAAAAGTAAACTTAATGCAGATTTGTTAAATAAATCCTTGACGAATCCTGTTCGTAGTCAGTCTAAGAACACAATTTGACAAGGATTTATTTAACAAAACAGTGTTAAGTGTGCTTTTTTCACATAGGAATTTTTGCTAGTGCTCGGATACTTTTGCTGCCGACTGCAGTCATACATTTGGAACGCCTGCAAACGGCTTTGCAACTGGAAGTGTTTCATTTGTATGTACCCCTAAGGTTGGAGCAAGACAGGATCCCATAGGGGCGCCTTTTTCTTTTTATCAATTTTCAATAAAATTCATAATCAATTTAAAATTACGTTAAATCAAACTAGAATTAAAAAAGACAACTATAAATACATCGGTTCAATAGATTTTCATAAACAATTTATCCCAATCAGAAATATATTAAAGAACTACAATTATAATTTAGCATTTAAAACACAAAAATTACAAGGCTTGTTAAAAATTAAAAATCAGATTAACCCTTCCCAAAAAGGCGTCTATAAAATACCTATCGAAATTGAGAATGACACTGTTTATTACATAAGGAAAACAAAAAGAAGTTTGAAAAAACACATTTCCGAACATCAATATTCTTTACGATCCCCGTACGGAAATACAGCTCTTAAAGATTACATATTAGAAAATAAAAATGCTAAACCTTTATGGAATCAAGCTGAAATAATAGCAACCCCCTCCAGTCTGATTAAACTTGAAATACAAGAAAAAATACAGATAATAAAATACGATAAATGCGCCATCAATTATGCACATTCTAGAGAATTGGTGAGAGTATGGCAACCCACTCTACATATATTAAAGGTTCAAGACGCTGGCAGTAAGCGAACTAAACCTGAAGATGTCCACAAGCAACAATGCTTGGACGAAACGTCGTGATGTTCGTTTTTAACTTGTAAAATTTTAAACTAAGTCTTTTGACTTGGATTTTAACGTGTAAAGTGCTGTGTTTTATATGTTTTATCAATTTGATCTATGCACGTGTTGAAAACAATTGCTCATCCAATATTAGAACAGATTATACGAAATCATTAATAAAAAGATTCGTTGATAAAATGAATTAAATTTTAGCTTGTCTCAATCAATTGAAAAAACAAATCGAAATTTTACATAAAATAAAATATAGGATAACAATAATAATTTGTTCATAACATTTTTAATAATTGAAAATTTTAGAAAGTTCGTCTTCCGAAATAGATTTAAGTTACGATTTATTTTAAATTTGTTTTGATACCATGATTTTTATTGAAGTTAAAGTCCTTCTCAAAGGCATAAACGCCTCATTTTTCGCATTTCCTTGAAAACTAAAATGCTATAAAAAGTTACCGCAAGTAAAAGACACTCACATACAGTTGTTGTAAACTGCAACAAACACTTTTAACGATATCTTATATTTAAAAAAATATGTATAAGTTTATCAGTAAATAAAATCTTAAATTAGAAAAATAAATAAAGTATAATTTTAATTTTAATTATATTTTTTTTTTATCTGCAATTTTATTTTTAGTTTTTGAATGATGTAATGATATAAATCATAAAAATAAAGGACAACTTTAGTTAAATATATAAATTTATCAATATAATTCATCAATGTTAAAATAATTAAAAAATATTCACAAATAGATATTAGATCTGTGATTCATTTGCATGATTAAGAGATTTCAACTTATAAGGCGAATTGTGTTTAATCTTCCAAACTAAAATGGATAATAGAAAAGTTCATGTTGGGCATAAAGTACGATTACTACTATACTAAAGTAAATCTAAAAGTAGTAGTAAAAGTACATCATAGTAATTGTAGAGTCGGAAAAAATATATATACACTCATGTTTGTGAAAATTGCAACACCATGAAGGAATTATGCAAATTGAAAAAACTAACAGGAAATATAAAGTGGGGTAAGGCATGCAAATGATTAGAATTACAAAGCGATTGCGCATGCGTAGAACGAGGACCGACTCCTTATCACTCGCTTGTTCCAGGCATATAAAGGACTTTAAAGGCGCGTTTAAATCTGTTATCGTCTTCTGTCTGCGGTAAACGTTTCATTGGTGGTCTATATGAGGTACATTTCACTGGCCCCGCCACCCCCATGTATCAAAATTTCACATACACCAATCGTTTGTACTACGTTTGTACCGGTTAGTACCGAGATAATTTCGTTTGTACCGCTTCCGGTACCGAGTTATTTAGAATTCAAATGGCGGGGCCAGTGAAACGAGGATTTCCCATAGTAAAAAAATAAAGTTATTCAGATTTCGACCAAAAGCTGTCAGTCGTTTGTACTACGTTTGTACCGGTTAGTACCGAAAGATTTTCGTTTGTACCGCTACCGGTACCGAGTTATTCAAAATTCAAATATGACGGGGCATTTCACTGGCCCCGCCACCCCCACGTATCAAATTTTCACATACACCAATCGTTTGTACTTCGTTTGTACCGGATAGTACCGAGAGATTTTCGTTTGTACCGCTTCCGGTACCGAGTTATTCAAAATTCAAATATGGCGGGGCATTTCACTGGCCCCGCCACCCCCACGTATCGAAATTTCACATACACCAATCGTTTGTACTTTGTTTGTACCGGTTAGTACCGAGAGATTTTCGTTTGTACCGCTTCCGGTACCGAGTTATTCAGAAATGAAATATGGCGGGGCCAGTGAAACGAGGATTTCCCATAGTAAAAAAATAAAGTAATTCAGATTTCGACCAAAAGCTGTCAGTCGTTTGTACTACGTTTGTACCGGTTAGTACCGAGAGATTTTCGTTTGTACCGCTTCCGGTACCGAGTTATTCAGAATTCAAATATGGCGGGGCCAGTGAAACGAGGATTTCCCATAGTAAAAAAATAAAGTACTTCAGATTTCGACCAAAAGATGTCAGTCGTTTGTACTACGTTTGTACCGGTTAGTTCCGGGAGATTTTCGTTTGTACCGCTTCCAGTACTGAGTTATTCAGAATTCAAATATGGCGGGGCCAGTGAAACGAGGATTTCCCAAAATAAAAAAATAAAGTAATTCAGATTTCGACCAAACGTTGTCATTCGTTTGTACTACGTTTGTACCGGTTAGTACCGAGATATTTTCATTTGTACCGCTTCCGGTACCGAGTTATTCAGAAATGAAATATGGCGGGGCCAGTGAAACGAGGATAATATGGCGGGGCATTTCACTGGCCCTGCCACCCCCACGTATCGAAATTTCACATACACCAATCGTTTGTACTTCGTTTGTACCGGATAGTACCGAGAGATTTTCGTTTGTACCGCTTCCGGTACCGAGTTATTTAGAATTCAAATGGCGGGGCCAGTGAAACGAGGATTTCCCATAGTAAAAAAATAAAGTTATTCAGATTTCGACCAAAAGCTGTCAGTCGTTTGTACTACGTTTGTACCGGTTAGTACCGAAAGATTTTCGTTTGTACCGCTTCCGGTACCGAGTTATTCAAAATTCAAATATGACGGGGCATTTCACTGGCCCCGCCACCCCCACGTATCAAATTTTCACATACACCAATCGTTTGTACTTCGTTTGTACCGGATAGTACCGAGAGATTTTCGTTTGTACCGCTTCCGGTACCGAGTTATTCAAAATTCAAATATGGCGGGGCATTTCACTGGCCCCGCCACCCCCACGTATCGAAATTTCACATACACCAATCGTTTGTACTTTGTTTGTACCGGTTAGTACCGAGAGATTTTCGTTTGTACCGCTTCCGGTACCGAGTTATTCAGAAATGAAATATGGCGGGGCCAGTGAAACGAGGATTTCCCATAGTAAAAAAATAAAGTAATTCAGATTTCGACCAAAAGCTGTCAGTCGTTTGTACTACGTTTGTACCGGTTAGTACCGAGAGATTTTCGTTTGTACCGCTTCCGGTACCGAGTTATTCAGAATTCAAATATGGCGGGGCCAGTGAAACGAGGATTTCCCATAGTAAAAAAATAAAGTACTTCAGATTTCGACCAAAAGATGTCAGTCGTTTGTACTACGTTTGTACCGGTTAGTTCCGGGAGATTTTCGTTTGTACCGCTTCCAGTACTGAGTTATTCAGAATTCAAATATGGCGGGGCCAGTGAAACGAGGATTTCCCAAAATAAAAAAATAAAGTAATTCAGATTTCGACCAAACGTTGTCAGTCGTTTGTACTACGTTTGTACCGGTTAGTACCGAGATATTTTCATTTGTACCGCTTCCGGTACCGAGTTATTCAGAAATGAAATATGGCGGGGCCAGTGAAACGAGGATTTCCCATAGTAAAAAAAGGGCCCACCAGCGGCCGAGCGGTTCTGCGCTCAAAGCTGGTAGACGTGAGGTGCCGGGTTCGATCCCAGGTCGCGCTCGTCGGCCTAGCCGTTCAGAGTTTTCCGTGGTTTTCTCCGAAACTTGCGTAAATACGGGCTAGGACCCCTTAGAAAGACCTCCACGGAAGGCACTCCCCCTCAGGGATCAGGACCTACAGCAGTCAATCGGCCTTAATCCTAAACACCCATAGTAAAAAAAATAAAGAAATTCAGATTTCGACCAAAAGTTGTCAGTCGTTTGTACTACGTTTGTACTGGTTAGTACCGAGAGATTTTCGTTTGTACCGCTTCCGGTACCGAGCTATTCAAAGTTCAAATATGGCAGGGCATTTCACTGGCCCTGCCACCCCCACGTATCGAAATTTCACATACACCAATCGTTTGTACTTCGTTTGTACTGGTTAGTACCGAGAGATTTTCGTTTGTACCGCTTCTGGTACCGAGTTATTCAAAACTCAAATGCCAGAGAAATGTGAATTTCCCACGGTAAAAAAATAAAGTAATTCAGATTTCAACCAAAAGTTGTCAGTCGTTTGTACTACGTTTGTACCGGTTAGTACCGAGAGATTTTCATTTGTACCGCTTCCGGTACCGAGTTATTCAGAAATGAAATATGGCAGGCCAGTGAAACGAGGATTTCCCATAGTAAAAAAATAAAGTAATTCAGATTTCGACCAAAAGTTGTCAGTCGTTTGTACTACGTTTGTACTGGTTAGTACCGAGAGATTTTCATTTGTACCGCTTCTGGTACCGAGTTACTCAAAATTCAAAGCCAGAGAAATGAGAATTTCCTGCAGTAAAAAAATAAAGTAATTCAGATTTCGACCAAAAGTTGTCAGTCGTTTGTACTACGTTTGTACTGGTAAGTACCGAGAGATTTTCGTTTGTACCGCTTCCGGTACCGAGTTATTCAGAAATGAAATATGGCGGGGCCAGTGAAACGAGGATTTCCCATAGTAAAAAAATAAAGTAATTCAGATTTCGACCAAAAGTTGTCAGTCGTTTGTACTACGTTTGTACCGGTTAGTACCGAGAGATTTTCATTTGTACCGCTTCCGGTACCGAGTTATTCAGAAATGAAATATGGCGGGGCCAGTGAAACGAGGATTTCCCATAGTAAAAAAATAAAGAAATTCAGATTTCGGCCAAAAGTTGTCAGTCGTTTGTACTACGTTTGTACTGGTTAGTACCGAGAGATTTTCGTTTGTACCGCTTCCGGTACCGAGCTATTCAAAATTCAAATATGGCGGGGCATTTCACTGGCCCTGCCACCCCCACGTATCGAAATTTCACATACACCAATCGTTTGTACTTCGTTTGTACTGGTTAGTACCGAGAGATTTTCGTTTGTACCGCTTCTGGTACAGAGTTATTCAAAACTCAAATGCCAGAGAAATGTGAATTTCCCACGGTAAAAAAATAAAGTAATTCAGATTTCAACCAAAAGTTGTCAGTCGTTTGTACTACGTTTGTACTGGTTAGTAAAATGCTTCAATTTTCTTCAAAATTATTTCAAACTTGCTACACACTTTTAACATCACAAGACGAAGTTGCAGTTCAAATTTCATCGGGTTTCGAGAATAAATAAAAAATGTACAATTTAATTGCAAATTAAATTTTATTCTAATACGCGTATTTCAAATTCTAACTATGATTAAATTATTTTTAATACATCATTCGAAAGATATTTTAAAGTACTTTTATATTATCGAAAGTGGGATTCAAGATTTTGCTTCATTTACACGTCTTGAAGTCTCTTGAATCGGTTTTCTTTTGTATCTCAGCTACTAATAAATATAATTTCATAAGTAATACATCATTAGAAAGCTTTGTTGATTTGGAATCGAACAGTAGATTACAGAAATTTCTACAACCAGATGGCGCTGTAATATTTTAAAATTTCAATATTTCAATTTCTAATTATGATTAAATTATTTTTAATACATCATTCGAAAGATATTTTAAAGTTCTTTTATATTATCGAAAGTTTTAACCAGATTTACACGTTTTGAGGTGTCCTGATTAGGTTTTCTTTTGCATCTCAGCTAATTCAGTTAGACCGTTCAAAATTGGTATATGTAGGTTAATTAGGAAGGGCTGAAGGGGTGGGGAAGATATAGGCGTGCATCGCGCGCACGGGACAGTGCTGCCGAAGGCAGTGTTGACCCGGTCCGACTTTTTAACCGATGAGAAATGATTTTTTTTTAATTTTCTTTTCTTAAGAATAAAAATTTGACTTGAGAAGGAATATGTGCGCGTAGCGCGCGAAGCGCGCATGGGTCTGCGCTGCCGAAGGCAGTGGGGATACGGTGTGAGTTTTTACCCGATCAGAAATGATTTTTTTGTTTAGGGTGCACGAAGGGTCAGGGAAGGAATACGCGAGCGCAGCGCGTGTATCCGTTAACTTGTGCGCGCGCAGCGCGCACGTGACTGCGGTGCCGAAGGCAGTAGGGACCCGTCCGACTTTGTACTCGATGAGAAATGATTTTTTAAATTTTCTTTTCTTAAGAATAAAAATTTGAATTAAGAAGGAATATGTGCGCGCAGCGCACGTATACCTTCACACGTGCGCGCGCAGCGCGCATGTGAGTTTTTACCCGAACAGAAATGATTTTTTTTTTTTTTTTAAGGAGGCACGAAGGGTCAGGGAAGGAATACTGAAGGATTAAATGCAAAATACACAGCACACATCAATTTTATTAACAACAAATAATTTTTACTTACAAATGCGATTCAATATGATCGCCATCATGATGCTCCAAGAAATGCATACGATGCATGAAATATTTCACAGTCGCTCACAAGATATTAGAATTAATTTGTCTCTCCTCTAACATTATTCGTATTTTCAATTTTATCGCAACACACGCTCTACATTAAGTCCAGTGTAGAGTGGTGCACCATCCTGCCTGAATATAGTCGGATCGAAATATCCTCGTTGCTGCAGTTTGAAACCACGAGGTTCTGTTGCACATGGACATACTTTTCCATAGTATTCTTGAACCCCGTATCTTGCGACCATGGGAGCTTCTGCGCAAGTGCTTAATGAATCTAATGTTAATAAAAGGATGATAACCTTTATTAACATTAGGTTGAGAGAAAATAGTAATAAGGAACCGCCGAATTCCTACATATTTACCAAATTTCAACCTATTGGTCAATTTTGACGCCTCTCCAAGTCTTTGAATCTGTACTCAAAACTAGGCACGAGAAACAAGATTACACTAAAGCGATACAGGCCACTAGACCACGCAAGATTTTCTTCACAGAAGCAAAGACCTGTGATAAATGATGTTGCCCCTTTGGGACTTATGTCGAGTGGAGAAGCTCCTGCACACAATCATGTGGATTATTCGCACCCTAAATGCGGCAGTAATTCCCGAGAAACAGTCACCCATTTTTTTTTTTTTTTTTTTTCCACGCAGACACACAAACAGAGAGACACATATTTTTCAAGAATACCTAGTCCGATTTTGTTCTGGAACCCTCAAAACGTGTAAATCCCTCAAAAAACCGAAGCTGAAAAATGTACTCCAGTACTTTCTTCAATTGAATACAGAAGAAAGTAAAAAGTAATGTAAAATAAACACATTTTGGAAACGGATTCCATCAAGGTATAATAATAATATTCTTTAACGTCCTCTCTAGAACAAATAAACAACGCACGAAAATTGCAATTGTAAGAATAGAATTTGCTGTTCGTGTGAATTGAAAGTGATTGTGTAAAAGCAGATGTTCAATTGCGAATCATATATCCCTGCTACCCAAATTATTATAAACATTCACGTCGAACAAAAGCAATAAATAAAGATATACATATAAAAAATATATATATATTGTTTGTATGTTTGTTTCAGAATATAAGCATTAAACAACGAAATACTAAAACTGAAAATGAAGAATATTTTTGCAATCTTGATGTTCACAACTCACATAAATGTTCAAACGTTATTATTAAACATTTTCTTTTAGTTTTTTTAATTTTTAACTGAACACAATCAGTAATTACATTTTATTTTTTTATTTTACTTTCTTCTGTATTCAACCGAAGAAAATATTGGATTCGTAAAAATTTTCGACTTCCGGTTTTCGACGGATTTAAAAATTTTGAGAGGTCTAGACTATATGCCAGGTTTCATTGCGTATAATCCAACAAAACCTGATATGTGAGGACCAATATGAGATATTACGCTGATTCAAATTGAATGCCTATCAGCCAACAGGTGCCGCTGCTACACAGCGATTTCCGCAATTTAAGGAAAGGCTATATCTCAAGAAATACTGCACAGAATTGCATATAAATTTGTATGTAGGTGCCCTTTAATATATATTAGCACCTGTCAACTTTTGGTGTAAACCACTCAACAGCTAGCGCTGCTACACAGGGATTTCCACAATTACAAAGAAAGCTATATCTTAGGTTCTATTGTGTATCATCAAACAAAACTTAATATGTTAGAAGGCGATTTTGAGACATTATGCTGACACAGTTTGAATGCTTGTCGGCCATTAGGTGGCGCTGCTGCACTGCAAATTTCATCAATAACAGGATGGTTATATCTCAACTTCTATGCCATATAACTGTACGATCCATGATATGTGAGATAAACATTATAAAAACGCATTGTTTAAGAAGTTATTTATAGACGACAAAAATCTTTGGATATTTAGTATTAGATTTCCCTAAGATGAAAATTATTTGCATTCATCACGTTAAACGTTTTAATAATAGTTTTAATAAATTATTCGCACTTAGTGAATTTGACAGAAAAATATAGAAGAATGTCTTGTGGTGGCCACAACATACTATTTTTTTTAATAATTTACCAACTGTGTGACAATGAAAATTTACTTTATTTTATATCATGTTATATCATTTGACCTTGTTTTGCATGATTTTTAGATGAAAAGTAATGTTGATTTATTTTTCGGGTTTCGGGTTGGGTTCGGGTTAGATAAGTCGGGTTTCGGGTAGCAAAAAAAACTCTGTTGCGGGTTCGGGACGGTTTTCGGTTTGATGAAAACTTTTTTGTCGGGTTCGGGTCGGGTTTCGGGGTGATTTAAAATTCATCTGTCGGGTTCGGGTCGGGTAATACAAACAGAACATTCACCCAAAATTATACAGCTAATTCCACGTACTTCATGAACGTACACACCATTCCGCAACTCAATTCAATAATTTTTGCAGCCATTTTTTGCGGTACATGCATACATAAGATAGGCAGACAACAGAACCCAAAAACTTTTTTAGTCTTCCCATGCAGGCCTCTACTAACGTTTCGGCTGTAAATTAAAATAAGAAAAGTCTGAAATTAATCAACTGAGTAGAATGAGCCGTTTAACGCTATTGCACTTGAAATAATTTAAGCCTATAGTTTATAATGATAAAGAATATTTCGTTGCATCCCTGTAAAAATCTATAAGTGCTAGATTCAAGAAAATTTATACAGTTCGTAGGACGGTGATCTATAACACGAATAAAAATTTTCAGCACAATCTGATAATTCATTTAGATACTATCATACTTTAAATAATTTCAACCTAAAGGCTATAATGATAAATAATGTTGTGTTGTGTCCCTGTAAAAAAGACTATAAGTGCTAGATTAACTAAAATTAATAGGGTTTGTGCTACAGTGACTTATAACATACGTATCAACTTTCAGCTCATTCGAGCCATACATTTAGACGCTATCGTGTTCACTCACACACATACATCACGAAAATTCAGATTTTCAGGACAGCTCACAACTCGGTGACAATACATTTTTCTAATAACTTTAGTCAACTATTTCAGGTCCAGCTGCCTTCGGCAGCGATTATATTATTCGGCAGAAAATTTATTTAACTAACTTCACGACTAGCTAGACATTTGAGACTTTCAGAATAGTTCAGAACACGGTGAAAATACATTTTTTTAATACCTTTAGCCAACTGTTTTGGGTTCCTGCTGCCTTCGGCATCGTTATCAGTACAAAGCTTGCAATCGATTTTTCACTAACTGACCCGCTAGATAGCCATTTGAAACTTTCAGGCTAGCTCATAACACGGTGACAATACATTTTTTTAATACTTTTAGTCAACTGTTTCAGGTCCCTACTGCCTTCGGCAGCGTTTATATGATAGAACAGAAAAATTATTTAACTTCCCGACTAGCTAGACATTTGAAACTTTCAGAATAGTTCAGAACACGGTGAAAATGCAATTTTTAAATATTTTTAACCAACCGCATCGCGTTCCTGCTGCCTTCGACAGCGTTACCAGTACAAAGTTTGCAATCAATTTTTCACTAACTTCCCGACTAGCTAGACATTTGAAATTTTCAGGACAGCTCACAACACGGTGACAATAAATTTTTCTAATAATTTTAGTCAACTATTTCAGGTCCCGCTGCCTTCGGCAGCGCTTATATGATTCGGCAGAAAATTTATGTAACTAACTTTCCTACTAGCTAGACATTTGAAATTTTCAGAATAGTTCAGAACACGGTGAAAATACATTTTTTTAATACCTTTAGCCAACTGTTTTGGGTTTCTGCTGCCTTCGGCATCGTTATCAGTACAAAGCTTGCAATCGATTTTCCACTAACTTCCTGACTAGCTAGATATTTGAAACTTTCAGGGTAGCTCAGAACACGGTGACAATACTTTTTTTAATACTTTTAGTCAAATGTTTCAGGTTCCTACTGCCTTCGGCAGCGTTTATATGATTCGACAGAAAATTTATTTAACTAACTTCCCGATTAGCTAGACATTTGAAACATTCAGAATAGTTCAGAACACTGCGAAAATGCATTTTTAAAATAGTTTTAACCAACTGTTTCGGGTTATTGCTGCCTTCGGCAGCGTTACCAGTACAAAGCTTGCAATCGATTTTTCACGAAATTCCCGACTAGCTAGATATTTGAAAGTTTCAGGATAGCTCAGAACACGGTGACAATACATTGTTTTTAATACTTTTAGTCAACTGTTTCAGGTCTTTATTGTATTCGGAAGCGTTTATATGGTTCAACAGAAAATTTATTTAACTAACTTTCTGAGTAGCTAAACATTTGAAACTTTCAGAATAGTTCAGAATACGGTGAAAATGCATTTCAAAGATATTTTTAACCAATTGCTTCGGGACCCTGCTGCCTTCGGCAGCGTTACCAGTACAAAGCTTGCAATCAACTTTTAACTAACTGCCCCGCTACATAGCTATTTGATACTTTTATAATAGCTTAAAATACGATAGCAAGGAATTTTTTTAATACTTTTATCCGATTTCTCCGGGTTCTCGCTGCCTTCAGTAGCGTTTATATGATTCAACAGAAAATTTAAAAACATGGTGTATAAAAGTTCTTTTTATCTTGTAATTATTTTATTTAGTTATCACCAATAATTTAGAGAAGTGACATTTGATATACATAATAGACAATCAATCTTCGAAGCGATTAGGTAAGCATTACAACTGAAAAATATTGATGACTATTAAATAAAAAATCCCTCATATCTGGCAAGACTGGTAATAGATGGTGTCTACTTAACTTGAATGTAAAAGAATGCTATTAACACATATATTTAAACAAATGATCAAATTTAACATTTAAAAAATGGATAATAATTTAATTAAAACAATTTACAAACAATATTTTATTTACAGTGTTTCAGCAAAAGTTTTGCTGACATATACAAATATTGCAAAATGTATTCAAATTTCTAAATTCAATAAAAAAGTGTATAATAACTTGTAATAAAAATAGGTCCGCAATGACATATATTCTAATGAATATTTGTAATATAAGGAATACTTTACAAGAAAATGTTTAATTAAGTGGAAACACATACATCTTGGAAATAAATAAACAGGAAAAGATACTTGTAAAATGTAAAAGAAACTCGTAAACATTTTTTTAAATATCAACAAACGTTTTATTTTAAATGAAACAAACAAACATATCAAATTCATGTAAAAGAAACTTGTAATTATATTTTAAACACAAATAAAACTTTCATTTAAAATGAATAATAAATAGAATATTTTCAATCAATAACATCATGTTGTTCTGTAAATGGTAATATAATGTAACTTTTTGTAGCGTATTGCAAAAATATTACAAATTAATATTAATATGGATTAAATAATATTACAAACTTAAAAAAATAAAATAAAATGTATATATATATATATATATATATATATATATATATATATATATATATATGTATATATATGTATATATGATGGTTGAAAAGTTAACAATCATTAAGAGATATACAGCAGCAATATATCTTTTTAGCAAATTAAATTTGAATAAAGTTTCAGTATAGTTCAATAACAACAGTGCAACAACAGTTCAAAAAAGTGGTATAAACAATATGTTATTCAAACTTTCTAAAGCTAATAAAAATCGTAATTGCATAAATCGTATGAAACTATTTAAAGCTCAAAAGAAAAAGAAAAAAAAAAAAAAAAGCTATACAATTTCTGGAAAATGGATGATTACTGCAAATTACAAATTTATAAACTTATCAGAATTATTTCAAAAAATGACAATATGAGTATATAAACATATGCAATATTCATATAATCTGAAGTGTTAGATAAAGGAATTTCATCTTCGTCACAAGAATATTCTTCCGATTTTATATTATTTACAGAAAACAGATTATTTAATAACATTCTTGAGGAAAAGATTACATTTAAGGCATTTAGGTTCGTTATTATTGAAACAATACAAATACTATATATAAATGAATACAAATAACTTTCAGAAATAGGTTGTTAATGAATTTGAAATAAAATATTTTTAACAAAACACACGCGTTTTAGATATTAACAATGAACAACAGTAGTATCTTTCTGAATCTAATTATATCGATATATATTCATGATTATTTTCAAATGAAAAATTTTACGTAATATAGAAACGCACAATATATATATGTATTTTTAAATATATTTTGTATAAAGAGATAAATATAAAACATTAAATATAATTTACATCTAAGTTTGAAGTCAATCATTTTTAATACAGATCACATACACGCTAAGTTAGACTTTGATATTTACTATGAATAAAAGCAGTGTTTGAGTGTTATCGATTATATACGTATCACTTGAAACTGTATAATGATTAAATAGAAATATAATTCAAAGAATATTTTCAGACGAAAGGTTTTCTCAAGACACATGAATATAAAAATATATAATTACTATGAATAAATGTAGTTTTTGAGTCTTATCAGTTATATACGTATTATTTGAAACAGTATAATGGATGAATAAAAATATAATTCAAAGAATATTTTCAGAAGAAATGTAAATAAATATAAAAGTATACACATAAATATAACATAATATAAACATAATACACATAAATATAAAAATATATAATTAATATAAATAAATTTCTAAACACAATTTACGTGTGCTGTTTGTAAATAAATATAAACAAATAAAACAAAACATATAAATATATAAATAAATTTAATAGCATGACTGAATGTGGATAAAATATTTTCCATAATATAATCATTTACTGTTTAAAATGATCTCATCAGAAATTCGAAATTGAGTCCATCAGTGTAAAATAGCAAATTGTTAATTTTCATTTAAAATTGAATTTTTTACACTTTTCTTATAATCTATAAAATTTAGTAGAAATACGTGAATACACTAATAAATATGAAAATAAACTTTAAATGTAATACTTTTATATGGTATAAATTAAACATTCACCTGTAGTTTGTTTCATTTGTTGACATGTTTTTTTTTTTGGATGTAAGTCGTCATAAATTTCCCAGTTTTCATCTGTGCGTCTACATATAGCTATATAGTGACTTATTTCATTTATTAATTTTCCTTTTTTAATTCCTGATACTAAGCCTCTTAAATAATATTCTTTTCCAAAAAGTTGAATTGTTTTTTGAATTTCATTTAAAGGAAATTTAGTATCCTGCACTAACGTGCCTCTTGATGGCGTATCCATCGATAATACTTCCACAAAAAAATGTTTGTCTGAAACGGAAATTGTTGAAAATGTTTTTCCTTTGCAAAATGTTCCGTCAGCTTCTTTTTCAGTGCAAATGCCTTCATAAGTCTGTAATTCGTTTAAGATACATTTTTGGATACCACTTTCTTCGTTTTCATTAACTATCACAGAAAGTACGGTGCGTTTTAAATACTTTTTTGAGCTGCAATTTATCTTGCTACAGCAGACAGTCTCTACTACAGATGGATGCTCTAAAAAAATATTTTCTAATGCCTGTTTAATAGTACTCTCTGCAGCTACTTGAATTACATTATTAGGTAATGTATAAGTTTGGCAGACAGATCTTAAAAAGGCAGCTCTCAAATTATAAGTTTTTGAAGTAATCCCAGAAGATGCAACATCACCGATAATTTTCAATATATTTTGATCTTCCACAGAAATTTTCATTTTATTTTCATATATTTCACTGTCACAAAAAGCAATTGCTAATATTTGAAAAATGCTGTCATATGCACACGTATTTGTAACAATGACGCTATAATTATCGCTTTTTGCTGGCGTTAAACCTAAATTTCCATTTTTTAAAATGCCGATGGGTTTTCGCATAGATTTTGAAGAAAAGTCAATTTTTAACAATTCAGGTTGGGCTTGGAGGTACGAACACTTAAACCTTTTTTTGGGAGGGATAGATAATCCTCTCCAATTTTCCTGAGCAGAATCTTCTATATTTAAATTTCTATTCTTTTCTTGCGCGCATGCCATGCAAATTCTTCTTTCTCCATATCCTTCAAAAGAAGTGCCATGTGTTAGTGGTAAAGAGCATCCTTCTAAAATGTGTACAGAACATCCGCATTTGACGCACTTATGTGCCCCTGATGGTACATCTCCATTTTCACATGCTACACATTTTTTAATGTCACTGAATTTGTCTCGTTATTTAAGGCTTGTGGTCTTAATGGTTTCCGATTCAGGTATTTTACTATTTTCATGCAATGGAGTCATTTCATTTTCATTATTTCGAGTGCTATTTCTTATATCTAAATTACGGTTTGCTGCTGCTACTAGCTTCATTTTTCCGTCTAATGAATTTAGATGAATTTTAATAAATTCATCTGCTCGAATTGGAAGCTTTATTCCTGAGAATACTCTGTTTTTTAAATCGTTAAAGTTACTTTCAACAGCCGCACTACTAGCTGTTATATTGCCGTATTTAAAAAAGGGTACCATAACCGCTGACCAGAGAGGCAAAGTTTTACTAAGAGAAATGAAATTGTTGCAGATTTCGGGTAAGAAGTGCAAATTATCGCGATCTCCTTCTTCAGTAATTGTATTTTTATGTTTTTCAATTAAATTATTCATCCATAAAGTAAAATTATTGAAATCTTTCTTGGTATAACTTTCTGAATTTTTAATATTATCATGATTAACAATATCTTCTAGGTTTATGTTTTCAGGAATATTACCGTATGATATCCTTTCTTTTAATTTTAATTTCGCTTCCTCACAGCGAGTATTCTGGTTAAAGTTATTTTTCCCTTCTGTTTCGCTTAAAGCTATAATTATTAGATTCTCAAACATGTCAGATATATCATTTATATTAGTTGATTGTATAACTTGTGCCAAACTTCTAATATATAAATTTCTAATGCGAAATGACTTCTTATATATGCATCTCCATGAAGCAATCATTTTTATAGTGTGAGCAACGTCACATCGAACAAATGTTTTTGGAATGCTTTTTGAATTGCAGAATATTATATCAAAACAATTACTTATGTAATCTTTTAAACAGGAAAACTGAGTGAAAACTTTCACAATACCAGACAGCAAAGCAATTGAATGGTCACAAACTATCTCTTTAGGAAATGGAGCTCCATATCTGAGCCAAGTTGCGAGCCAATTGAAAATGGTCTGGTTATCATGCGATTCGGATAACATATTACAAACTGAATACTGCAAGTTGGTATTTTCATCTCCAATTGTAATATCATACAAAAATATGTGTTTAGATAACTTATTAAATGGTCTTCTTAACTTTTTTACAATACTTCCAGTAGCATCGATGCTTATTCTTGGAACTGATTTTTTTTTGCAATAAGCCGCATAAACATGCGATTGCGATGAATGCCAATAGATGACATGAAAAGGATCATAGCCTAATGCTTTGATTGCACCATTATATGACGGGTCATGCATCAAAACATTTATACTCACAATAGGATTTTCATTTATATGTTTTTTCTTTATTTCCCTATGTTTCACTATTCTTAATGCGTTTGATGAAGGTAAGTGCGCTGGTTCTAATTCTCCAAAACGCATAAGTTTATGAGCTTCATTTGATCTATAAGCACTTGCAGATACAATACATTTTGGCCACAAATCTTTGATAAGGCAGATTTTTTAGTTAGTCCGGTCAAAAAACGTTTTTTTGTATTTTGGCAGTGCAAAAATTCTCCTTTATATGTGCACATGAACCTTACGGTATCGCATTCAGCAGGCTGATTTTGGAGAAATGCTTTAAAAACGGAGTTACAGCAGGAACATCGGGCAAATATGCGTATAAAAAAATCCGAATCATTATAAATCCTAGCTCTTTTAAAAATTAATCGACACGGAAGGTGTGTCGATCGAAAGAACTTTTCATTGATAATCGAAGTCCATACTTTCGGAGTTAATACGGGGTAATTTCTCTTCCCCCTTTCTGAACTACTGTACGAAACTGTCCTAGGACGTATATCTATCCATTCTTTTGGAGATAATGTAATACTGAAATCTTTTCTCTGGGAGACCTCTGATAATTGATCACTTGAACTATTTTCACTATTTGAACTGCTCTCATGACTTCTTGAATTATCACTATGAAAAGCATCTTCATTAGAACATTTTAAGTTTAGTTTATCGCATATGTTGTATCTGTTTTGCTTAACCAAAACATACAAATATTTAGCAGAAATTTTATTTTGCATAGACTTACTTATAGTTAGCCACAGCGGATCAGAGGGAGGTTTTATCGCACCATCTTCAGTGATAATTTCATCTTTATATTCCTGCAATTTCGTTTCAATAAAAGATGTACATACTGCTGGCTTTTTTGGCATGTTTAATTAGGGTCGACAAATTTATAAAATTAAAAAAAATATTTTTCATATATTGAAAAAAGTACATAAAAATTTTTAAGTACCATAGAAAATAGTTTCTAATGCTCAACGTTTAAAAAGAACACTTCTTATAAAACAATAATTTTCGGGGGGGAAACTCCCTCATGCTTTTTACCTTACTATTAGCCATGCGATAAAAAAATACTGAATGTTCACACACATCCTAACGAAAGCACATTGATTTCTGATCTAACTTCTTTTAAACGGATTTATGTTTAAACCGATAAGTATCAAGCTCTCATATAATAAACAACCGAAACTCATCCCACGATCAAATTAGCTAAACGAATGACTACAAAATATTACTTAATGATTTTAAGTACTTATATCAACGCATTTTAAAAATATGAACATCTGTTTCTCATACCGAAAAAGAAAACTCAAACTAAACAAGAAACCGAAAGAAATTTTTAATCAATTGGAAAAAAGTATAAGCAGACATTTCTTGTAACTGCGTTTGTGTAAATAAATAAAACATAAGTGTTCGATTTTAATTATGGCGGCAGCCACCACATGGCCTCTTGGTGGAATTCATTTCGCTGCAACATCTTTTAAATCTTCTATTATAAATGATTGTTTTCAAAAACATAGTGAAAAGAAAAGTTCACCGCTGAAAATCAAAACAATCTGGTAGGGCAATCACACGACTTTCTATTACCCTGCGTTTAAATACTATTAAAATACTTTACACATTACGGTGTAAGATAATAAGTACTGTATATAAACATACCTAAAAAATGTTGAAAGCAGTTTTAGAAACAATTTTATTTGAAGTATATTTATGTGTGAAGGGTCTCCTTCATAAAAAATGTAAATTTATAAAAAAAAATTAACTTATTATTAAATTTAAAAGTTTACTCCAAATTAGATAAATTTCATCAACGCTACTCATTGAAACTTACCAATTTTGGTCAAACTCGTATAATACTCAAAATAACTAATTTGAATTTCCTGCGATTATTCATATTTACGTTATCAGACGTATATACAAATTAATTTTTAAAAACTTAATTTTCGTAATCTTCAGGCCTCCAAATGGGTTATAATAATAATAATAATAAAAACAGCCTTGAAATATGTAATCGAAACTAGTATTTTGTTTGCTATATCAGCAAGAGTAAAATTATCACTTCTAAATAGTTTTCCTGGATTA
The DNA here is from genome assembly GCA_963930645.1 of Salticus scenicus. NCBI lineage: Eukaryota > Metazoa > Arthropoda > Arachnida > Araneae > Salticidae > Salticus > Salticus scenicus. Next base: position 87,985,084 of record OZ005661.1, read on the forward strand.
GTAAACATTTGTAAAAGCACTTTTATCAATTACATTCTACAAAGAAGAATGCATTTGCTTAATTTTGGTAACGATGTATGTTGTCTATAAATTACATTACATATACCCCACAAAGTGTACTTAAATTTAGCATTGTATGAAAAACACACACCCTAAATTGAAATGCACATTTTGCAATTTTAAAGTACAGTTGTAATATATGGAAAGCTTTGTGTTACCCTGTAAATGCATAATGACGGATTTTCAAACCATATCATTTCTGAAAATGTTTTTAAGCATATAAGAAATAGATGTCCATTTCATTTTGTTAAGTGTAAACTAAAAGTTTTAAACAGCATTTATCATAAATTTCGCCTATAGACATAATGTATTTGAATTACCTTGGAAGTGTCTGTGCACGCACCATTTGTCTGGATTTGATAAGACGCTTTAGGCAGTATTTCCATAAGAGACATATTTAGAATACCAAGTTTAGATTTCCTGTTAATATTTGCTTTTCAGTATGGTAATATCAAATTCACACACAGAATAACCGCTAAAACTTGCATTTTCGGATTCATGAAACCTTAAAACATGTAAATATACAAAAGTCAATTTCGGATATTTGACCCAAAAGCACTACTTTTTCTATGTTTATCTCGGTGAGAGTAAGTAAAAAGTGAAGAAGAAAGAAAGCAACAGAAATGCGATATTTAAAGAGATTCATTGAACTGGAATGTAAAATGCACATTCGTAAATTAAAGTTATACAACGACTATCATATTTTGTCCACTTCACTATATATAAATTACTATTGTTGTTATTGTTGTTGTATCACTATTTTTTATGCCATTTAAAAAATAATATTTAAAAAAAATGTTACGAGTATCTGCTACCTTCGGCAGCATCTTCCCGTCATCTCTGCATCAGATCCGAGTTAGAGGTCTGCACGGGTCGGTCTTACGGCCCGAACCCGGTCCGGCCCTCGGGCCGAAATTTTGAATTTGCTCTCGTGTCGGGCCGGGCTGGGTTCATTTTTTGTGTATATTCGGGCCGGGTCGGGCCTGAATGCAATTTTCTCCGGGAGCCCGAATTTTTTTCTGGTTTCCTCGTTAATCAACGAAAAAGGAAAATGATAAAATATTTCCCCAGTCATTTATTTTACATAATTGTACAGGCTGGTATGTCACATAAAGTTCTATTTTGTTAAAAAGTGTCTGTGACTTCAATTTAATTGTCTATCACTCTGTCTGTCCGAAATGTGATTTTTCGCAAATATTTTTAGCATGCCTCGAAATTAATATATTTTATTTAAAGTAATATTAGATGGTTTCCAATTCTAAATAGTATGCATGTCACTATCAGCTTGCGCACATGTACATAACAAAACAAATTAGGTACGTTAGTGTGTATAAGGCTTTGTTATTTATGATCTGTTGAGTTTAGGTGGTATAAAAGCCTATAAAAAATTTTCCGCTGTAACTTTTTTTCTAAGGCTCCTTTTCATTTTCTTCAGTGGACGAAAGTAGCATCATTTTTATCAGGGGCAAAAGCAACTTTTCTATTGAATATGGTTGAATTAACATTAAAGTTTTGTTTACCGGGCACATGAAGGATTCGGATACATTACGGTATATAAGAGGGAATGGTTGAAAGTGCATTTTTAGTAGTATTAACCATTTTAAATACTTTCCTATATTGTTTCATGAATGCTAATATTTTCGATTTGACTTTCTGTTTGTCATTGTGCCTTGTCTATAATAATGAATTTCTGTTTATATATAATTATCTTGTAAAAGTTCAGCAGTTTTGTTAAAGAACGTACTATTGTTTCTTTATATAAAACCTCTGCAAAACACACGCTAAAAATCTTTTTCATAGAAAGGCTTTTTTTTTTTTTTTTTTTTTTTGTTATTTTACATATTTTTGAATCGGGCCGGACCGGATCGGGCCTAATTTTATCGTTTATTGTCCGGGCCGGGCCATACACCGTTAACAATAAACGGGCCGTGCCGTGCTGCATTTTTCAGCATCATAACGGGCCGGGCCGGGTAAGCAAAGCTTTCGTACGGGCCGGGCCGGGTCCGGGCCTCGAAATTCCGGCCCGTGCAGACCTGTAATCCGAGTCCCTACTGCCTACGGCAACGTCTTACCCAAATATTTTAAACTGAGTATATATTTGAACACTAGCAGCGCCGTTATTATTCAAGAACTACGATTTTACAGATGGCTATATCTCAACATCATCTACTGAACATTTTAGTTTTGGCATTATGCACAGACCTAGTAATACAGTTTTTCCAGTCACATTGTAAGTTCAATAAATTTATAATTATACTTTTTAACTTTGACACATGAGAGGATTAATGAAAGCACGTTTCCTTCCTTCACCATTTGGGGGTGAGCAGTTCTATTTGTTCTTCGCATAGAAAAAATAACTTTAAAAAAATGTTAGTAAAGCCAATTAATTTCACCTGTTGGGAAGATATTTTTTAATCTTAGCTTGTGATGAATACCATGTTTTGTTCAAATCTTTTGATAACTTCTATTGAAAACTATAGAGATTTGCACTTGAGAAGAACGATTAGGAATGCTAGACAACCCCATCACCCACTTAAGGGTTATATATACTAAGATTGTTACCTTTTATTTTAATTCTAAAAGGAGGCATTTTTCTAAATGTGTAACTCCTGCGGGAAATTACTACGATTTTCCATGTGCGAAAAATTGGTAAAAATGCTAAACGTCCCGTTTAGAGTTACATTTCGGAATATCCTTGGCTACAACCTTGTTTGAGAGAAAGAGAGAGCGAAATAGGCTCTGTTCTTAAACTCGCATAAGACAACAGCAATTTTTCCTGTTTTAATAAATATTGTGATGGTATATCTCCGGACCATCCTCACGGGTGTGTTCCTATCATTGCCAACTACTCATAGTGCAGTACTAGTGCGATGGTAAATCACATTATCAATAAAAGATAATTATATGTAATTTAACACCCACACAAAGGTATATTAGTTAAATTATATTTTAATCATTATCTATCAAATAATTTTTACTTTCCGAACACTATAGTGAGGAAAGTATTGTAATCATCTCAAAAATCCGAATTCGAGATTTTGATGTTTCTATACGTTTCGAGGTCCCCTGAGTCCGTTTTCACTATTTTTACGATGATGTATGTATGTGTGTGTGTGTGTGTGTATGTGTGTATGTATGTGTGTGTGTATGTCTGTGAGTGAACACGCTAGCGTCTAAACGCTTTGTTCGAATAAGCTGAAAGTTGGTGCGTACATTGTAAGTTACCATTGTACGAACCCTATAGATTTTGGTGAATCTAGCACTTATAGTTTTTTTTACAGGGACACAAAGAAAAATTCTTTATCATTATGGCCTATGGGACCAAAATCTTAAAAGTGTGATAGCGTCTAAACGCCTTATTCAATTGAGCAAAAAATTTATACACATATTATAAGTCACAGTTACTTAATCTGTATAGAGTTTGGAGAATCTGGCACTTAGTCTTTTACAGGGACACAAAGAAAAATTCTTTATCATTATGGCCTATGGGGCCAAATTTTCAAAAGTGCGATAGGGTCTAAACGCTTATTTAATCTGAACAAAAAAATTGTACATATGTTATAGGTCACAGTTGCACGAACTGCATAGATTTTGGTGAATTTAGCGCTTACAGTTTTTTTACAGGACACAAAGAAAAATTCTTTATCATTATGGTTTGTGGGACCAAATTTTTACTTGGTCTATATTCAATAGAAGAAAGTATTGGAGTCGTAAAAATTTTCGACCTTGGATTTTTGATGGATTTACACGTTTTGAGAGCTGTAGAATACGATTTGACCATTTTTAGAAAATGTATGTCTGTTTGTCTGTCAGTCTCTGTGTGTGTGTGACAAACTTTTGTGGCAACTGTATCTCAGGAACTACTTTACAGAATTTCCTACAAATTGGTTTGTAGTTGCACCTTGACATAAATTAGTGCCTATCAACTTTTGGTAAAAATTGTCTTACAGGTTGCGTTGCCATCCCGCTTTTTCTAAATTTTTAACATGGTGGTATAGTACAAAATTTTGTATAAATGTGCATAAAGAGAATTATTTTTTAATAATTATTATGAAATTTAACAGAATTATTTATAATAGAGATAGTCAACTGGGAAATTTTCTTTTGTATGTGTAGAAGCCTCGCCTTCTTCCCCCCCCCCCTCGAGGGGAGTAAATTTTCTTGATGGTTATCTTTCAAAAGAGCTCGCCAGTACCTTTAAAACGAATGGTTGAACCATAGATCTGCGATAATTTAAAATAAAGTTATAGATTTTTTTTCATTTTTAACAAAACAATATATATATATATATATATATATATTTTTTTTTTAATGTAATATTGACAATAAAATTGACTTTTTTTGGATATTTAGTGTTATACTAGTACTTCTCTAATATGGAAATCATCTGCATTATCATGGAAGTAATTTTTTTAAATAATAATTTTATAAATTATTTTTACTGAGTGAATTTGTATAGGAAAATATAGAAAAAAGTCATGTGGTAGCCACAACATGCTAGTTAAAAGTGCGATAGCATCTAAACGCCTTATTCAATTGAGCTGAAAATTTATATGAATATTATAAATCACTGTTGCTCTAACTATAAGCATTTTGGTGAACCTAGCATTTATAGGTTTTTTACAGGGACACAACGAAAATTCTTTATCATTATGATCTATGGGCTCAAAGTTCAGTAGCGTTAAATAAAACATCGTGTGATATATGGAGAAAAATACTCAAACACTTTATTATGGTTTTCTCTCTTTTGTTTGTTTAACAACACCTCTTTCTTTACTTTATCTACAAAACTGTTAATTACTCAATGTTCGGAAAGTCGAGTGGAGTCACTCCAGATTTTTTAAATAATCAATATTTGACAACGAATATGAGGCGAATATATATGTATTTTTTTTATCTTAAATAATTTATCAGTAAAAGCTCCCATAACTGAGAATGAAAAGATAAAAACACTTCTCTGGACAGATTTACACGTTTATCTGAAATCTGAAAGATAGAGCTAGTTATTTATTTTTAGCGTAGTGCTTAATGTAATTAGATTTGACATTATAATGATAGTAAAACTATTCCTACTGACAGAAAGTCGAACATTTTGAGCTCTTCAAGACACTTACATCGTGAGAATGCGTCTTAACTAAATTGCATAATTAAAGATGCATTCTATATATTCAGGTACAAAGAGAAGTCACTTTATAATCGGATATAGTCCGTTAACATTATATTTTCGTTTTCACAAAAATGCCTAAAATCGAATAGTTATTATTCTTCCAACCTACCTCAGAGTGGAGGTCACATAATCTTGGTGCTCATTCTTATAGCTAATTCGTCCATGTTTTGGCGATTGGCTAAAATCATATTTTTAATGAATCGAATTCAATCAGTGTTATTTCTTTTTTACATCGTCATATTTAGAATTTTATATTAATTTTTATTTAATTAAAAGTTTTCTTTTTAACCAAAATTCTTGTTTTTTTTTTTTTTTTTTTTTTTTTTAATACTGTCAACCAGGGTTGGCAAAAGATAGGTTTAAAAAATGAACATTTTTAAAACTAAAAAACAGACTTTTACAAATATATATTTTCAGGTCACATTAATACATTTATATAAATAACAGTTGTCACTTTAAAAAATAATTCATAATTCATAATTATTACTTCATCTGAAAATCAATTTAAATAAAAAGTAATGAATTACGATGAGATTTTTCTGATTATTTATGGCTTTTGATTCGCTTTCTACAATAATGTACAAGTAATAAAACTTGTGCTCTGTAAATCAAAGTTTGTACTTTCTAATTTAAGTCCGGCTGCATCATCAAATTAAATTAAGTGTTAGATATCCATAAAAATGCCAGTTCTGGGATGCGTTTTCTAAAAAATACGTTTTATACCCGACATTTGAAATTTCATTTAATCGGTACCGGTAGGGGTACATACCAAAACACTTGGTACAAACGCAGTACAAACGACTGAAAAATTTTGGTCGAAATCTGAATTACTTTATTTTTTTACTGTACGAAATTATCATTTCTCTGGCATTTGAATTTTGAATAACTCGGTACCAGAAGCGGTACAAACGAAAATCTCTCGGTACTACCCAGTACAAACGTAGTTCAAACGGCTGACAACTTTTGGTCGAAATCTGAATTACTTTATTTTTTTACTATGGGAAATCCTCGTTTCACTGGCCCCGCCATTTGAATTCTGAATAACTCGGTACCGGAAGCGGTACAAACGAAAATCTTTCGGTACTAACCGGTACAAACAAAGTACAAACGATTGGTGTATGTGAAATTTCGATACGTGGGGGTGGCGGGGCCAGTGAAATGCCCCGCCATATTTGAATTTTGAATAACTCGGTACCGGAAGCGGTACAAACGAAAATCTCTCGGTACTATCCGGTACAAACGAAGTACAAACGATTGGTGTATGTGAAATTTCGGTACGTGGGGGTGGCGGGGCCAGTGAAATGCCCCCCATGCTTGAATTTTGAATAGCTCGGTACCGGAAGCGGTACAAACGAAAATTTCTCGGTACTAACCGGTACAAACGAAGTACAAACGATTGGTGTTTGTGAAATTTCAAAACGTGGGGTCGGCGGGGCCAGTGAAATGCCCCGCCATATTTGAATTTTAAATAACTCGGTACCGGAAGCGGTACAAACGAAAATCTCTCGGTACTAACTGGTACAAACGAAGTACAAACGATTGGTGTATGTGAAATTTCGATACGTGGGGGTGGCAGGGCCAGTGAAATGCCCCACCATATTTGAATTTTGAATAGCTCGGTACCGGAAGCGGTACAAACGAAAATCTCTCGGTACTAACCAGTACAAACGTAGTACAAACGACTGACAACTTTTGGTCGAAATCTGAATTTCTTTATTTTTTTACTATGGGAAATCCTCGTTTCACAGGCCCCGCCATATTTCATTTCTGAATAACTCGGTACCGGAAGCGGTACAAATGAAAATCTCTCGGTACTAACCGGTACAAACGAAGTACAAACGATTGGTGTACGTGAAATTTCGATAAGTGGGGGTGGCGGGGCCAGTGAAATGCCCCGCCATAATTGAATTTTAAATAACTCGTTACCGGAAGCGGTACAAACGAAAATCTCTCGGTACTAACCGGTACAAACGAAGTACAAACGATTCTTGTATGTGAAATTTCGGTACGTGGGGGTGGCGGGGCCAGTGAAATGCCCCCCATGCTTGAATTTTGAATTGCTCGGTACCGGAAGCAGTACAAACGAAAATTTCTCGGTACTAACCAGTACAAACGTAGTACAAACGACTGACAGCTTTTGGTCGAAATCTGAATAACTTTTTTTTTTACTATGGGAAATTCTCGTTTCACTAGCCCCGCCATTTGAATTCTCAATAACTCGGTACCGGAAGCGGTACAAACGAAAATCTCTCGGTACTATCCGGTACAAACATAGTACAAACGATTGGTGTATGTGAAATTTTGATACGTGGGGGTGGCGGGGCCAGTGAAATGCCCCACCATATTTGAATTTTGAATTACTCGGTACCGGAAGCGGTACAAACGAAAATCTCTCAGTACTAACCGGTACAAACGAAGTACAAATGATTGGTGTATGTGAAATTTCGATACGTGGGGGTGGCGGGGCCAGTGAAATGCCCCGCCATATTTGAATTTTAAATAACTCGGTACCGGAAGCGGTACAAACGAAAATCTCTCGGTACTAACAGGTACAAACGAAGTACAAAGGATTGGTGTATGTGAAATTTTGATACGTGGGGGTGGCGGGGCCAGTGAAATGCCCCACCATTTTTGAATTTTGAATTACTCGGTACCGGAAGCGGTACAAACGAAAATCTCTCGGTACTAACCGGTACAAACGAAGTACAAACGATTGGTGTATGTGAAATTTCGATATGTGGGGGTGGCAGGGCCAGTGAAATGCCCCGCCATATTTGAATTTTGAATAGCTCGGTACCGGAAGCGGTACAAACGAAAATCTCTCGGTACTAACCAGTACAAACGTAGTACAAACGACTGACAACTTTTGTTCGAAATCTGAATTGTTTATTTTTTTACTATGGGAAATCCTCATGTCACTGGCCCCGCCATTTGAATTCTGAATAACTCGGTACCGGAAGCGGTACAAACGAAAATCTCTCGGTACTAACCGGTACAAACGAAGTACAAACGATTGGTGCATGTGAAATTTCGATACGTGGGGGTGGCGGGGCCAGTGAAATGCCCCGCCATATTTGAATTTTAAATAACTCGGTACCGGAAGCGGTACAAACGAAAATCTCTCGGTACTAACAGGTACAAACGAAGTACAAAGGATTGGTGTATGTGAAATTTTGATACGTGGGGGTGGCGAGGCCAGTGAAATGCCCCACCATTTTTGAATTTTGAATTACTCGGTACCGGAAGCGGTACAAACGAAAATCTCTCGGTACTAACCGGTACAAACGAAGTACAAACGATTGGTGTATGTGAAATTTCGAAACGTGGGGGTGGCAGGGCCAGTGAAATGCCCCGCCATATTTGAATTTTGAATAGCTCGGTACCGGAAGCGGTACAAACGAATATCTCTCGGTACTAACCAGTACAAACGTAGTACAAACGACTGACAACTTTTGTTCGAAATCTGAATTGTTTATTTTTTTACTATGGGAAATCCTCATGTCACTGGCCCCGCCATTTGAATTCTGAATAACTCGGTACCGGAAGCAGTACAAACGAAAATCTCTCGGTACTAACCGGTACAAACGAAGTACAAACGATTGGTGCATGTGAAATTTCGATACGTGGGGGTGGCGGGGCCAGTGAAATGCCCCGCCATATTTGAATTTTGAATAACTCGGTACCGGAAGCGGTACAAACGAAAATCTCTCGGTACTAGCCGGTACAAACGAAGTACAAAGGATTGGTGTATGTGAAATTTTGATACGTGGGGGTGGCGGGGCCAGTGAAATGCCCCACCATATTTGAATTTTGAATTACTCGGTACCGGAAGCGGTACAAACGAAAATCTCTCGGTACTAGCCGGTACAAACGAAGTACAAACGATTGGTGTATGTGAAATTTTGATACGTGGGGTTGGCGGGGCCAGTGAAATGCCCCGCCATATTTGAATTTTAAATAACTCGGTACCGGAAGCGGTACAAACGAAAATCTCTCGGTACTAACCGGTACAAACGAAGTACAAACGATTGGTGTATGTGAAATTTTGATACGTGGGGGTGGCGGGTCCAGTGAAATGCCCCGCCCTATTTGAATTTTGAATAACTCGTTACCGGAAGCGGTACAAACGAAAATCTTTCGGTACTAACCGGTACAAACGTAGTACAAACGACTGACAGCTTTTGGTCGAAATCTGAATAACTTTTTTTTTTTACTATGGGAAATCCTCGTTTCACTAGCCCCGCCATTTGAATTCTCAATAACTCGGTACCGGAAGCGGTACAAACGAAATTATCTCGGTACTAACCGGTACAAACGTAGTACAAACGATTGGTGTATGTGACATTTTGATACGCGGGGGTGGCGGGGCCAGTGAAATGTACCTAAAAGTCAATATGCCTCTTCACAAGCGGAGAGTGCCATACAAACAAATAACGGAGTTCGTACGAGGCCACATCGTTGGTATGCCAGAGTGTGGATTTTCGTATCGGGAAATCGCATCCCGCACGCAGTTGTAATGCCACAACAGTGATGCGTGTTTGGAAGGAATGGGCAGAGGAGAATCAAACAAGCCGAAAACCTAGCAGTGTGGCACGCAATAGAACAACGGCACGATATGACAGACATCTCATCTGCATGGCTGTGACGGACCGTACAGCGAACTCTCGTGTGTTAGCACAACTTTGGAGCACGGCTACAGGTGTTTTGTTGTCTAGCTTCATGGTTTGTCGCCGTTTGCTGCAGCATGCACTGCGTGCAAGCGTGTTCCTCTGCGCAGGATTCCCTTCTCGCTGAATCACAGAAGCCTCCGACTTCAATGGGCTCAGTAACACAGCACGGGCCGTGCCCAGTGGCAACAAATTGTTTTCTCAGATGAATATGCCTACAATCTGGAGTATGATGCTGTAAGAGTACGCTTCAGACGTTACAGGGGGGGGGGGGACCTCTGGTAGAGGCTTAGTTTTTAAGGGACTGATTTGCTGGTCGCTTTCCACACTATTTATTATAGGTGCTGTAGTTGGGTTTAGTACCTACAACACATCAGAGAAATTGTAAATAACATAAAATAACACTTATATTATAAATACTTATATAAAAACTTATAATTTATAAACAATTACATTTAAACATAAATGTACACTTATATTGTAAAATGTTAACTCTGGAATTTTATCCTGCAAAAATTTCTTTATTGTTATATGCATAATTGCATCTGTCTGTTAATTTATAAATGTATGGATCTGTCCGGATTCCTTATATTGCACCGTTTAACTTATCGCCACATTACAAATTGAAATAAATAAAATTGACGCCATTATAGCTTCAAAATTATTACATACATGCAGGAACATTGAAAACAGCGCACCGAGGAAGAAGAAAGATGCAATCGCAAAACTTTGCGAATAAGTACAGTGAGATCCGATATGCGAATGATCCAATTCCGTTCCTCTGCGCATGACTACACATCTTACAGTGGCGCTGACATCAGGAATTGACTAATATAAACCACCCATAATGGAAGATTCATAAACCTGAGGATCACATTCCGACTCTAGGAAGATTGAGTAAGCGAAGAATGACAAGTAGATATGTGAAATGACATTACTCACAGTTAAGCGTGATTGAGGGGCGCTTTCTCAATGGCATGAAAACAGCAGGCTGGTCGATGAGCCAGATAGATAGTTCAGAGTGTTCCGTCAGAACATGCTGGGAGCAATTAATACGAGATGGTACGCACGTGTGTCGTAAAGGGTCTGGAGCGACCTGGAAGACGACGAAGTAAGAGGATCAAAAGATCTTGTGGCAAGTTCTCGTGGATCCGGCAGTGACTCATCATTCCGCAATACAATAAAGTGTAGCGATGCCAGTTATTCCACAAACTATTTCCAGACACTTTACGGAAGCAAATACTCAATCCAAACGCTCTTTTCGTGTACTGCCTTTAACACCGAAACAAGAGCCAAAACACCAAGCCAGAGCGACGTGAACTGCCACAGATTGCCAAAATATGGTGTTTAGTGATTAATCCCGGTCGTTTTGGAGACATAACCACATCCAGGTGTAGAAGATCCCTAGTGAACAGTATAAGCCCATGTACGTTGTCACTCGATACACTGCCCTTACAGCAGGCGTAATGAAATAGCCCATGATAGACGGTCCCCATTAATTGTGATACGTGGAACATTAAAAGGCCAGCGTTATGTTGATGACATTCTTCGATCCCACGTGAGACCTTTCTAAATGGTCTTCGAGTGGAAATTTTCCCACAAGATAATGCTCGTCAGCATACAACTCGAATTGCTCAAGACTTCCTACGTCATGTTCAGACTCTTCCATGGCCGACCCGCTCCTCAAACTTGTCACCTATAGAGTATGTATAAGACCAGTTAAAAAGCCGTCTATTCATCTAATTGGCGGACCGTGTTGTGACATGTATTGCAGCAGGAGATGGTCCGACGTGCTATTGAAGTTTCACCCTATTTCTCTAAACGTGCACACTGTGTTTATTTGTCTTAAATTTTGGAATCAAGGTAGGTAGGTAAGTAGGTTGGGATTAACTTCGCACTAGTACTGCGCCATAGGTAATTGGCGACGGTCTACAACGCACTCCTAAGGTGGATCCAGGGAAATGTCATCACAATTTTGAACCTACACGAACGGGATGGCTTCGCAGCTTCGGTAATCCCCATTGGTATAATTTGGATGGGAACATAGAGGACATTGAGGCCACTGCGAATTTTGCATGCAACAGTCACCATAAGTATACACGACGGTCTTTGGTCAGTTAGAGTATCGAACCCGCATTCTTCCAATAATGAGCTCGGCGCTCTATCGACTGGGCTGCCGCGGGTCTTTGGAATCAAGCAAATCTTTCACCTATATCATTATGTTCATTAAATTTCATTTCAATCCGATGCTCCATTCTTAGAGCACTATTTTCAATGTCCTTGAGTCTATGTTGACTAATTTCATTTACATTTTATTATTTACGCGTAAATAAATATGTTTCATTTTTTGTCTCTTTTTGGGGGGGGAGGGGGGGGAACAGCGGGACCATTAGCTTTGTATTTTTATTCTATAATTTTAAAGCTGATATATATTTTTAAGGAGTTACATTCGTAAGCTAAAAAAAGCATAATTTCTTATATATATATATATATATATATATATATATATAGTAAATAAAACTTTTTGAGCATATAAGAGAACAGCATTTAAAGAACATTTTAACAAATTTTCATTAAAAGACTTGAAAATTCAACCAGTGGTTCCTGGTTTCCAGAGACCCTTAAAAAAAGCGATGGACAGGATTTCTCAAAAACTAGTGCGCTGATGTTAATGGAATTTTGCAGACTTCTTCGAAATGGAATTGACAAGTGTTTGAACTCAGGGTTTAAAAATTATTAAATTTTAATTTTTGGCAGAGTTGTATGCAAAATCATTTACTCCATTTTACTCCATGTATAGTGTTGTAAAATTAGTTTTAATCGGAAAAAAAAGAAAAGAAAAATCCTTTGTTCAGTGAATTCTAGTTTGAAGAAGTGTTCAAAATTTCAGTAAGATCAGTGCATTCATTTTTGAGAAATTTTACGAACCGCTTCCTTTAAAGTTCTCCGGAAACTGGGAAGCATCGACGGAAGCATTGTTCTTTCAAAACTTTTAATGAAAAATTTAAAAAATGTTGTTTAAATGTTGCTTTTTTTTCACAAAATTTCTTTAAAATTTTTATTTATTATAAGAATACAATTTAAAAAAATATGCTTCTTTTTAGCCTTGAAAGCTTAACTGAGAAATTTTTTTTTTTTCCCTTCTACAGTAAAATCAAAATGCTTGTTTTTTATTGGCTGTTTGTGTTTAAATTCTCACTTGCATTTCGAAAAATTATAATATGAATTTAATTGAATTTGTTTATTTACTGAATCCTTCCATTACCATTTTTAATTTTGAGATTTTAATTTTCTAATTTTTTACATTTAAATAATTTTGATAATAAAACTCAACTGTCATATAAATAGTTTAAAATGAATAAAAATGTAATGCTTCCAAAATAGCATATTTTTATTTTTATTTTTAATTATTTACTTATTCTGAAAAGCTTTTGCTGCAAAAAAGAGCTATAAAGAAAGAAGATCGCAAACAGAACAACAGCAAACAATAGTTTAACAGCCACAGGCTGATTAATTGAAGTCAAAATTCAGTAACAACCAAAAGCGAGACGTCTGGCTGATTCTGAAAGCAAAGCTTCAATGAAACGAGAATAAAATCGTGAGCAGCAATAAGAAATGTATCGTGCAGATGCTCAACAGACCGCCGTTAGAAGACAAGCAGGTACTGAAGAATACGGTCACATTTGAATTTAAACTAATAGTAGGCGTCGTTCTTATATAATCCATTGAGCATTAAATGCTGGTAATTAGTTTTTCCCTAACAACACATCTTTTCCGAAAGGCATCCTCACGATGTCCTGTGGATAAAAGGGAAATCTTATGGACCTCCTCAGTTCTGTGGACAAGTGTGTTGTTAGGCTTATGCGCGTTTAATTCTTATAATACATTCGATTATGAGCATAGCCTCCTTAACTAGATGACTGTCGCGTATCTCGGAAACTAGGCAACTGTTGAAACGGTAGACAGCGCCACCTAGTACAGATTATGAGACTTTTTTATTCAACTTCCACCAATAATTTAAAGAAGTGATACATGATATGTATAATCGAGGTTTCTTTGACTCTATTCGCCTTTTATGTATATCGTATCCCATTTTTAAAAATTTTTGGTGGCTGTTGGATAAAAAAGTCGCACAATCTGTACCAGGTGGCGCTGTCTACCGCTTCAACTATTGCCTAGTTTCCGAGCTACGCGACAGGCATCTAGTTAAGGAGGCTATGTTATGAGTCTCAAAGAATTGTCTGTTAGTTGTGCTAATACTCTTGAAATTTTTCATTTACCTATTCTTTTTATAAGATTTTTAAATGGTATACGAAAAATTAATTTATCTGACATACGGAAAATTTAAGAGAGAGTAATTTTCCATTGCTTCAAACAAACTGGTCTGAAGACTTATATTTTCTTTCTTTATTTCTATTATTATTTTTATTTGTTTAGGAAGTACTTTTTTTTTTTATAAGAATTCGAACAAATAATTTAACTTAATGTATATTTACTTTTTTTTTTTTAACTTTTCGAGTTAAAAACCTCTTTTCTCTCTGCTTTCAACTCGAAAGAACGTTTCATGTAATGAAACTTTAAAAGAGTGAATTTAGTTTTCGCGTACATTTTTTCTTCTTCTTCTTCTTCTATTTTTTTCTTTCCTTGTCTTCACTTGAAAGAGCAGAACTTAAATATATATTTTCTTTTCCAATATATTATTCATGCTATCTTTAAAAGCCTTCAATATCAACTGAAATTTTACTTTGTTTGGTATAATTATACGCAATATAATCGTAATAAAAGTCCTCATTTCAGTAACAATTCACATTTTACTATTCATTTATTTTTATTTTTTAAACTGTTAATGTAGAATTTAATTTAGTGTTTAAATTTATATATATTATTAGCATTTTCAGTTTTCATTAACATTTTTATTTTTCTTAATCATTATTCATAAATTCTGTCTCGGAAAATTCTGTCCGTTTGTATTAAAAAACTGACACTGGAAGTGTTTATTTAATAATATTTATATAACACTTGAACAAATAACTATTCACGTATGAATACAACCCAAATTCAAAATAATAGAATAACAATATTTTATAAACAAAACTTGACATTGCGTCGTATAAAACGAACGTATGTAAATTAAAAAAGTAACGTACGTTACTCAGGATTTGGCCAAAATAATTTTCAACAACTATATAGATATAATTTTAATAATTTAAGGGTCTTTAACACATTTTTAAATTATGTTGACTTTTTATATGGGTAAAATTAGAATAATCAATTCATTCAATAGATAAATTTGAAAAGCAGAAGAAAATTTGCTTATCTGTAAAATGATAGGTTGCGACAAGTATAAAGCTTGGCGTTCGGAAGATCTTAAATTAGTCTTTCGCTTAAAATGGGTCGTCAACGTGATATTTCGGAAACAACGAAAACGTGTATTGTATCATCCTTTAAAGCTGGGAAAAAGCAACGATTTGACTCTGATCAAGTGAAGGTTTCGCAGTCTACGGTTTCGGAGGTTTTAAAAGAATATAGAAGAACCGGCCAACTAAAAAATAAACGGAGTAAATGTGGTAGAAAGCTTGTAACGACTGCCAGAGATGAACGCGAATTAAAACGAACCGTCCAAAATAATCGCTTTAAAAGTGTTTCTTTTTACAATAAGTGTTGGAAAGAATCTGGAGTTGCCGTGTCAAAGTCAACTATTACGCTTAGAAGATTGCATAAATTGGAGTTTCAATCGCGGTTCCTCAAACCAAAACTAACCGCAACAAGTTAGAACAAGTTCAATTAAGTGCTGCCCGGATTATCACTGGTTTGAGACAGAGCTGTCCTTCTGAAATTGTTCTTTTTGAGGCTGACTTACAGCCGCTCCATACTAGAAGACAAGCTGGACTACCTTGTTAAGTACTATAATAAACTCTCTAGTTACGGCCTCTGCAACAAGACCTCCACGTATCTTAACAGCTGGAGTAATCATCAAAGATTAAAGAGGAACAGCCCTTTCAGTCACGCCGCCTCTCTTCAACTACCTAATTGTAATGTTGAACCCAACTCACTACACTGCTGCTTGAATCCTGCAGAAGGACTCCCCAGGGTTCACTTTCACTTTAACTTAAGCTCTCATGTTAACAAGAAAGACTACATCCCAGAACATCTTAGACAATTGACTTTGGAAAACCTAAGCCACATTCCTAATAATGCCATTAAAATCTTCACCGACGGTAGTAAAATTGACAACCTAGCAGGTAGTGGCATATATATTGAAACCCCTCACGCCAACTTGACTCTTTCTCATCGTAATCCAAATTACTGCTCTGTCTTCAGAAGTGAATTGATTGCAATAGACCTGGGACTAGAAGCTATTCTCTCTGAAGAGGATTATGGTGACCTATGGATCTTGACTGATAGCCGTAGTTCTCTTCACCATCTTAGTAATTGGATTCTTGTGGGCGACAAGGTCAGCACCTCTATACTGCTTAAATTAAAGCTCATTTCACAAAACCATGACGTTCATTTGCAATGGATACCTTCACACGTAAATCTCCACGGGAATGAAATGGCTGATAATCTTGCTAAGGAGGGTTGCAGGATTTCTTCAACTCCCTCCTCCACACTTACTTTTCAGGAGTTATACTCCCGGGAAAATTTAAAAATCTCGGAGGAGTGGAAAACTCCCCCCACCCATACTTGGTACAAGGGCTCAAAACCGGGTTTGTCCCTTGACCTCCCGTGTGACAGACGTACCCGAACTGTACTGTCAAGACTCGCTAGCGGTCACATCAAGTGCCTCACTTTCATCGAGGGCAGGAAAACTTTCGCCACCTGCACCAAGTGCCAAAATCATCAGGCTTCTCCTGAGCTCCTTTTGGATTGCATGGGACTCTCTAAGGAGGATCTTTTCATCAATCCTCTTCTGGTCTTTGACTTTCTAACTGTCAACGAACTCGTGGATCTTGTCTGACTCCGTCAGACAAAGAGGATAAGCAACAACAACAACAAAGCCAAAACTGAACATAAAACAGAGACGTGCACGATTCCTTTGATGCAGAGAGAAGCTCTTATGGGGGCAACAAGACTGATAAAGTGTTATATTCAGTGATGAATCCTTTTTTCAAATATCTGTTGACGATGGAGGTGTTCGGGTTTGGCGTTCAAAAGTTGAAAAATCTTGTATAAGGCATTCCATCAAGTTTGCGACATTCCTCATGGTATGGGGACGCATGAGTGCTTCTGGAAAAGGACAATTATGTATTTTAAAACAACGTGTAAATTCCGCAGTGTATCAAGATATACTGGAGCACTACATGATACCCTCCTCTGAGGATTTATGCAAAGACGCGTTTATCTTTCAACAAGATTCCGCTTCGTGTCATACTTCGAAATCAACTCGTAAATGGCTAACAGAAAGAGGGACTTCGGTATTAAACTGGCCAAGTAACTCTTCGGATCTAAATCCGATCAAGAATTTGTGACATCATCTAAAGAAAAAGGTTCAGGACCTAGTTCCCACCAACAAAATTGAACTCATTGCTGCACTAAAGAGTGCATGGAACAGTATCAGTAACGATGAATGTAAACAGCTGGTGGAATCCATGCCTGAAAGGATCAGACCTGTGATTCTAGCAAAAGGTGACGCGACAAAGTATTAAAATTATTTTTGAAATTTTATTTATTTTATTTTATTTATTTATTTATTTATTTTTGTTTTAATATTCTAATATTTTGACTCTATATAAACCATCATCACTGTAAGCTTTTTGATAATTCAGTTTAGTATTAATTTGAATTAAGTGTATATCAAATGCTATGTATACTTTAAAGCCTAAGAAAGGTTACACGTTCATTTAAATATCTATTTTGTACTTATTTTTTGCTAGATTAAACTTAATTTTGAAAAGTGACAGGTATTTTTTTTTTTTTTTTTTTTTTTTTGATTGTACATAGATGATGGAATTCTTTCGTTCGCATCGTAAAAATTCATTTTTTGTGTAAATACAATGATTTGTACACTAAAATATGTTTCTTATTTGTTTGCTCCGGGCAGTGCGCGTATTTCCTTTGTAAGCTAATTTTCCTGGAGCGAAGAAAAATTCAATTCGAATTATCTTCGAAAACTCCTATAAATTTTTATCAAAATTTAGAGTTAGGGGTACAAGTAGCTTTCTTAAAGAATCAAGTTTCTGCTAAAGTTTTTCCAGGCAAAACATGGATTTCCAGCTACTGCTAATTTCCCTGAAAAAGATACGTTACCTCGGATTTTTATTTTAAAAATATACCTATATTTAACATTATAAATCATCTGTATTTTTTTTTTTGTTTATTTATTTATTTTAATAGTTTATCAGTGATTTCCGATAAAACAGATTTCAACCGATTTCCAAGTTTCTGCTGTACTTTTCCTGGGTAGAATGCAAAGTTACAACTGAACTCTAATTATCATGAATATGAGAGTATTTCAAATCAAAACATCACCTCAAAAACACACTAACTCAAATACTTTTTTTAAAAAATCATTCAAATTCTTAAAAAAAAAAAAAAAAAAAAAAAAAAAACGAAGTTTCTAACATTGTTTTCCCGGAAGCAAAGCGTAGGTTACCGGTGAACGTCAAGAATTGTAAACTCAAAACGAGCCTAAATCTACATTTTTATCAAAACCATTCAAGTTGTTTCTAAGAAAACCAAGTCTCTCCTTTATTTCTGCATGGACGGTAAACGGTTAATTGTAAACGTTGATTTTCGTGAAGATGAGGATAAGGTTTAACATCTCAAGTTTATCATCATAAGATCGGTTTATCATCTCAAAAAACCCTTAACGTTAAGTTTTTATCAAAATCGTTAGATCCATTTACGAGAAAAACAATTTCCTGCCACAATTTGCAAAGGCAGTGTCGGGTTGACAGTGAAAGCTGATTTTCCTTAAGTTAAATCAGATACGTTTACCATCTGAAAAAATAATAATAATAAATACGTTTTTATTAAATTTATTAGACACATTTCCGACAAAACCAAATTTCTGCATAGCTTGCACGGTCAGAATGGAATTAAACTGTGAACGCTAATTCTCCTGAAAAAGAGGATAGTTTAGATCGAATCGTTATCTCAAAAAACTAAAGACCATAAATATTTATCAAAATTATTCGAGCAAAAAAAACCAAGTTTTTTATATGCTTTCCATCGGCACATTGAAGATTAACTCTCCAGCGAACGCTAATTTTCCTGAAAATAAGCATGAATCATATGGATTTATCATTTCCAACAAAAAATACTTAATCCTAAGTTTTTATCAAAACCGTTAGATATAAACCCTTCTGTGTAAACTGAATTCCTGCCCTATTTTACAAACGGCAAAGTAACGGTCAGCGGTGACCGCTAATCTGCCTGAAGATAAAGATATGTAAGATGGGTTTATCGTCTCAAAAATCCATTATTCTTAAGTTTTTATCAAATTGTTTGAATTATTCTTAAAAAAAAAAAATAAAAAAAAATCTGCCATTAATTGAGTGAGGGTTAACAAGGAACGCTAATTTTCCGGACTGTGAGAATAAATCAGGTGAATTTGCCATATCAAGAAATCCTTAACACTAAATTTTTATTAAAATATTTAGTCTCATTTCTAAGAAAACCAAGTTTTGTCATATTTTGCAGTGGGCGGATCAAGGATTAATAGTTAGCATTATTTTTCCTAAAAATAATGCTAAGTCCGATGGGTTTGTCTTTTCAAAGAAGCTTTAATCCTAAGTTATTATTAAAATCATTATATTCTTTATCCACATTTCGCAACACACTCAAAAAATCCAATGTTAAAATAGGAGTGATAACCCTCGTCTTTGAGAGAAAATAAGCCATAAGGGAAATCTGAATGACTGGATTTTTAACAAATTCCAACCTGTTTTCAAATTCCAACAAATTCCAACCTGTTAACCAATCCCCAAATTTCCTCTTTGGCACTCCTCCAAGTTTTTGGAATCGCTCTCACTGCTAGGAAACGTGGTTACACTAGATTCATTTCCGGGTACACCTAAATTATGCCACATTTTGCAGCCGGCGAATAAAAGTTTAACAGAGATAGTAATTTTTTGTAAAAATGAGGCTAAATTCAAGCTATTTTCCACCCCAAAATGTTCTTAACCCTAAAGTTTCATCAAAATCTTAATATCGATTTCAAAGTAAACCAGAATTCTTCCTATTTTGTAACCGGCTGATAAAGGATTGATAGCAAACTTGAAATTTCCTGAAGATGAGTTTAAGTCGAATCAATTTTCCATTCCAAAAATTATTAACCCCAAAATTTCATCGAAATGTTTATATCCACATCGGATTAAACACAATTTCTTTTATATATATATTTTTTTTGGTTGATAAGGGATTAACAGCGAACGTGAATTTCGATATGTTTAATCGACTTTTTACAATCAAAATCCTCAGTCCCAAATTCCCTTCAAAATCTTTACATTAATTTTCGAGTAAACTCAATTTCTGCCATATTATGCAACTAGCAGATAAAGGAAAAACAGCGAACGCAAATTTTTCTGGAAATGAGAATAAGTCTAATCAATTTTTCATCCCAAAAAATAATCAATTCCAAACTTTTATCAAAATCGTTATATCCATTTCAGAAAAAAACCAATTTCTTTCATATTTTGCAATCGTTGGTTAAAGGGTTAACAGCGAACACCCATTTTACTAAAGGTGAGGTTATGCCCAATCAATTTTTTTTTATCACAGAAAACTCTTAACCCCAAATTTTCATCTAACTTTTATATCCATTTACAAACCCATTTATGAACCCAACTTATGCCATATTTTGCAAACGGCAGATTAATGGTGAACAGCTAATGCGAATTTGGATTATTTAATCGACATTTTTACAACCAAAACCCTTAGCCCCAAACTATCATAAAAATCTTTATATTCATTTCCAAGTAAATAAAAATTCTACTATATTTTGTAACCGGCTCATAAAGGGTTAATAATAAGTATAAATTTGGATATAGTTCATCGATTTATTACCCCCCAAAAAACCCTTAACTCCAAACTTTCATCAATATCTTCATATCCATTTCTGAGGAAACCTAATTTATGTCATATTTTTAAACAGACGGAAATTTTACTGAAGATGAGGTTATGTCCACACACACAGAGAGACACACACACACACATACGAACAATTTTTTTAATATTCGAATCTTGTTCAGAACATCTGAAAACATATAGATTCATCGAAAATCGAAAATTTTCATGAATACAATTTTTTTTTCTTTCTGATGAATATAGAAGAAAGTAAAAAGAAATTTATAAATAAAGTATTAGGTTATAAATAAATGTAATAAAGTTTAAACCTTTTAAAAGTAAAATTGATCAACATTTTTCCTCGTTTTATATCTCATTTATCATTTCTTTGTTCTTGTTTAGGTTTTTTCAAGAAAAAGAAAAACTTTATTTGCATTTTCATCTATTTATTCTCTTGTTATTCAAGACGAAATTTATTGGTTACTTTGTCATGTACATATCACTTTCTTTAAAATATTTTCTTTCTCTTTTTACACATTTTACATTGGTATTCAAGTTTCATTATGATACGTGCTCTGTGTGCAACTGAAAAGTTTTTTTGAAAGTGTAACTTTTTGAAGAAAATATAATGCGAGTGTCAAAAGAAGAGTATTTTATATTTCGTCGCTGAAACTTCTGATAATACAACAAAATGTTTGTTAGGTCTGTTACTGTCTAAAGTTTCAGTTTCTATGTCTTTATATGTAAAACGGCGCTATTTATTTATTGAAACACGTCTTGTGTTAAACTAACAGCAGCTGAGTCCACATAACGACAAATAAGTTTTCTTTTTCTTTATAAGTACTGCATGTTTTTATAGTTATCTATTTTTTTCCCACACATACGTATACATATATTCAACTGCTCAACGTGACCATGATATAAATATTAAATATTCCACTGTAGAAATGTATAGTGGAAAGTGCAATATTCTTCTGTTTGGGACTTCTTGAATAAAACGTGATCTTCTTTGATAAAAAATAAACTAAGGGACAAATAAATAAATAAATAAAAATTAAAAGCCGCAGTTGGTTATTTTTCTTTTCCTTTTAAGAAACCCTTTAAGCATGACTCTTCATCAGACAAGTATTAGTGCATTGTGAAAGCAGTAACGCATGGTGGCAGCCTGAAACTATCATTGGTACAGGGATCGAAGCCTGCTAAATTTTGAATACCAAAAATTTTTATTATTAAACTTTGCTTAATTATCTGTCGAACATTTGATATTTAATAAAGAAAAAAAAAAAGATGTAAAAAAGTAGATGTAAAAAAATAAAGGCTATCACAATATTTTGCAGTTTACATTCAACAAAATAACGATGTTTAACAAACAAACTACAAAAATGATGATTACAAACTGGTTTAAACTAGATGGATTTTGATTTCTAAAAGGATTCTTCACCGCCATTTCCTGAATATCGAAATGGATTTGTTTCCACATGCACAGATACACTCTCCAGGTTGTCGTACGACAGCAATAGAGGGATACCAACTTTAAAGTGCAAGTTGGTTGTTTCGAGCGTCTAAGATAAAACGCGCTTATTTTGTCTTGTTTTGAAAAATAAATGCTTGAATCTTCATAACACCTTCTAGGAAATTGTGTATAATTGCAGTAGTACAAAATATTTTTTTTTTTAATTAAACTATTTTCATAAACTATTAATCTAGACTAACGGTGCAAAATCCAATGGTTCCCTGTAAAAGTGAATAATTATTGAATAAAACACTGAGCGATCTCTCCTACCGAAATGGGAGAGTTTGCATATTAGATTGCGCATAGATTTCATTAAATTTTATACTAGGTGTGTTTGCGCATCGATTCCATTAAATTTTATACTGGGAAAAATTGCGCATCTTATCAGTTACGACAAAAAAATGAGAATGGATTTGTTGAATGCCTGGAATTGTACCAGGAGACAACTTCGACTAGTGACTGGACTAATTAAAATGTGTTACTTAGTCAACGTCAACGTAGTTGATTCGGAGTACCTGCAATCGGTCGCAACCGTTGCTTACCTCCATCGAAAGTGCCAAAAAACATAAAGATAATTTAACAGAAAAGAAAATATTAAAAAGCCGAAGGCTTTTTAATTAAAAAATAAATTTAGAATTTAGTCTCAGAAACTCTCCCACGTTAGCAGGGGAATTAACCCGAGTAAAGCAGCAGGAGATTAAAAAAAAAAATAATAATAATAAATAAATAAATAAATTAATTAATTAATTTAAAAAAAAAAAAAAAAATTAAAATCTCCTTGAAAATATAAGTGCAGCAGAAAACAGCAGCGTGCGTTGACGAAGACAGTCTGGACGGCGAAAAGGAAAAGAGCTGAGCAGGGCGCCCCAAGGGGCACAGGAAATCGCTCGGAGTCCCGCAATTAATAAAAAAAAAGGGGGCCATACATTTTTTTTTTTCCTAAAAATTCTATCAAGAAATAAAAATAAAAAGGACAGAGGAGGATTAAAGAGAAATAAAATGCAGTTTCAGATCGAATCCCGGTTTCCATCCAGAAACTAAGTTCTGAGGTGGATCCGTGGACCAATCAGCAAACAGCAAGTTATTCTCAATCCTCTCTGAAAAATTTTGAGCTAAAAACGACGGAATTATGTCCTAGGCGACCCGGCCAATCAGAGCGCGAGGCTCTGACCAATCCGGGATCGCTTTTGGGCATCCCGTCAGAAGTCAGCAACAGAAGTAACAAACTTAATAAAAACGATAAAACTTAATAAAAATAGCCAAATAATAAAAATAAAAAACGGCAGTTCATAATTTTGAAAGGAGACAACAAAAATTTAGAGGAATTCATGAGTAGAGAGGTGGAAATCGCGTCTGTAAAAAATAAAACAGTACTTAGGCCTGATGCTAGGGTTAGCCAACTCTAGAGAAACAATTCGTTTGCTCTAGGGAGAAAAATAATTTTGTGAGGAAATACACTGTTATGTAACTCCAGATGTAATAATTCTACTGTTCTTAGAGACGGGCAGAAAGTCGATTCCCCTAGTTAAAATAGCTAAGGGTCGTTTCTTTCCACGACCGACTCCAGGATCGTAGCGATGAATTGAGTTCAACAGAGGATTTCCAACATTGGGGACAGATCTGTGAAACTTCATCGTAAGTTTTCGAATTTCGGCAAAGATTGGCCTAATTCGAAGATCTCGGTGAATAGCATCATTGCGGACATAACGAGTAGCTTTGACAAACCTACGTAAAAGATTATTTTGGAATGTCTGAATTTTTCTTAACTGAGTTTGAGCAGCAGAACCATAGATCATGCACCCATAGGTAATGATCGGACGAATCATAGATTTGTATAATAATAATTTATTCTTAAGAGACAGGCGGCTATTATAAGCTAAAAGAGAATGAAGGGCTTTTGCGGCCTTGTCAGCTTTTATCAGAGATTCTGAAATGTGACGAGACCACGTTAATTTAGAATCTAGGTAAATTCCTAGGTATTTATAGCAAAGTTCCCAGGGTATCGGCTGATTATTAAGTAGGAAGTTAGTGGAGGTTGTGTTACTTAGTGGCAGGTGGTTGCCCGAAAGTTTGAACGGTCGTGGACAACGACAAATTAGGTAAACAATCAAGAAACCATTCATACTGAAAAGGAAATGTATTAATTTTAAGTTAAACGCGTTATTTTCTAATTTTATCTGGTTTATTTATTTATTTTCTAATTCTTTAATACTTTTTCTTTAATATATATATATATATATATATATATATATATATATATATATATATATATATATATTTTTCTTTCTTTTCTTTCTGATATTTTTAATTAATAAATTGAAATATCCACTCCTATTACAGTAATATTTGTCTACAAAAACATTACAACAATATCATTTAAGAGCAATTAATATTGCTAATAATTTCATTGTGGTTATTATGAATAGCAATTTCACATGTGCGCAATCTCAACTCTGTAAGAAGGGATTACGCAAAATAGCTCTGTTGGTTTTATAATAGCTGCTACATTAAAACTTAACAATGAAACTGCAATGAAAATTCATAAAAACAAATGAATCCAAAAAATTTCAGCGATAGTTTATAATATATATATATACCTTTATATATAAAAATTTCGTGTCACGATGTTTATCCGCGATGAACTCCTACATGAATGATCCGACTTTAATGAAATTTCTCACACTGTGTGCAGTTTGTTCCAACTTGAGAGATAGAATAGTTTTTATCTCAATTTATAGTCACAATATTTTTTACTGCAAATTATTTGTTTACTATATGACAAAGATAGCTTTAAATAAGCCATTTAAATATTAGCTATAAATTAGTTGTTGAAAAAAAAAAAAAAAAAAAGCACGAGTTCATTTTCTTTTGACATAAAAATAAATACATTTAATTAAACATGAACATTAAAAAATTATAAAAGTTTAAATTGGGCATTTTACAAAAATTGACATCATTATAACTTTAAAGAATTTCTACACATAGACAAAGTGCTGATATTGTTCACGATGCTAATATATTATGTTGTTCTGAATGGATTAATATTTTATTTTTAAATCTAAAGTTTTTTTTTTTTTATTAATATTACTTCACTGAACTGAATCCGCGTGCTTAAATATTGCTTATATATTATTTTTTATTTTATTTATAATTTAAGTGTTGCCAAAAGAATTTACGAGTTAATGTTTGTTTTTCGACAGGAAAATAAATACATTTACTTAAACGCGTATAATAAGAAAATGTAAAGAATTAAATTATGCATCTTAAAAAAATTGACGTCATTATCATTTTAAAAATTTTATACACGTTGATAACATAATAACAAAAAATAACATAATATGATTCAACAGAAAATTTAGAAAACATGGTACATAAAAAGTTCTTTTTATCTTATAATTATTCATTTAATTTCAATTTTTGTCTGTATCATTTCGTTAGTAGATTTTAAATTAATTATCCATTTGACAGATATTTTTTTCTTGTTAATTAAAAGTTAAATTTAAAATTATTGGCGGTCCATTAATCAGCATTGAACTACTATTAAAATGAATGATGTTCGAAACTTCATTTATTTATTTTATAAATAAATAAATTCGAAACTTCATTTATTTATTTTATAATTTTTTTTTCTCTTATATTATTTAATATTTGCCATTATTTTGTATTTCTTTAAAAAATTTGTGATCTATAAATATAATTTTCTAAACAAAAAGTAACCGTTTATATATTTTAAAACTTATTTAAAATGAGAAGATTTTAAGTCTATTTGTTTTTTAAAGATAATCTATATGATCAATGTTCGAAACTTTAAATAATTATTTATCTTAATCTTCTTTTACTTTTCTTTAATAACTTATCACTTTACTGTCCCTTATTAAATTTTTAATTTATACATGTGTTTAACTTTAAATTTTGACTCATATTTCTTGCTAAATAATGATCTTAAAATTTTGCTATTTTTTTATCTTAATCCTCAATGTTTCTCATCTTGATTAACTTGAATTTACTATTAAAATTTTAACATACTCAAAATCTTCTAAATCACTTCGTTAAAATATATTAATCTTTTCCAAAATCTTTTTCTATTTAAAATGGTATCTTTATTTACTTTTAATGCCCAATATTTCATAAGATATCCTGTGTTAAAGTTTTAAAATATTTATCAAATTTACTTATTTTCTGTCTTAGCCATATTGTTTTCCTTTTTATAACTACAGCTGTTGCCATCTTTAAATATTTAAAATGATGAATGAGATCATTTTATTATAAAATTATCCATAACAGCATAAGACATTATCCATAATAGCACTATATTTCACTACTCCATAAAAAATTATTTTAAAACCATCTGCTTCTTTTATAGTTTTATTTTAATATAATTTTAATAAAATTAAATTACATATTTGTCCTTTTAGCACATTTATCAAAAATAGCTTATGACCATAAATAGGTCCCAAGGCCAAACGATGACCATTTGCGGCTTAGATTTGGAAAATTCATGTTTTTCCCATGGGTAATGCTCACGTGTTGCATGCTCACGTGTGGGAAAATCATTCAATCAATTCGTGTTATCAAAAGGGTTACTCAAGAATATTGTGCACCGATTAGTACTGAATTAAACTAAAATTAAAAATTTTTAAATTCCAAATGATAAATATAATTATTAAAAACTAGTATGTTGTGGCCACCACAAGACTTTCCTCTATATTTTCCTATAGAAATTCACTCAGTAACAATATTTAAAAAAAAAAAAAAAAATCCTTTTGTAAAAAAATAGAACCGACTCCAAAAAGCAACTACTATTCAAACAACTAAAAAAAAAAAAAAAAAAAAAAAAAAAAATTGGTACGAAATGCGTCTAAAAGTATAAAATAATTTCATTCGCCAAACAACCTATAACACTACAATTAATTATAACTTTTGAGGTCGGCGCAAAATTAAATAAAATTTAATTAGTTTTTAAAGGTTTGTTTTTAGATTTGTCGCAACGAATTCTGTTGTCTCGAATGATCCATTTTCATGTTTCCTTTATTATTTTATCACTGTATGCAACTGGTCCATTAGTAGCATCTACATAGAACAGTGAACATTCTTCACAATGCGGTATTTATGTTTCTACGAAGTTAGAGTTTCCTTTGGAAATTTGGTATAACTTTGATAACTATCACCCTTGGTGGCTTTTGGATTTGGCGATCAAAACGTAATGAAAAAATATACACGCCAGATGTACATTTTCATAATATGTATTGTACGAAGTATTGTTTCATATTCTTGATTGCTCTCTTAATATACCTTATCAAAATAATAATGATATCCCAAAGAAATTAAATATGTTTGCTAGATAATTTTGCGATTTTTTTTTCACCAAGGACGTCAGATACCAGCATCTTCGCCAACTTTTGCTGCTTACGAAATCTTATTTGTTTTCTTGAATCAAAGTAGTTTTCGACTGCGTTTTGCAGGTGACAATGTAAGATGTGTATTTTTAATAGGATTTGATTTTTGTATTGAATAAAGGTATCAATTTTTATTTAATTTTGGGCCGACTTCAAAAGTTATGATTAATTGTAGTGTTATAGGTTGTTTGGCGAATGAAATTATTTTATACTTTTAGACGCAATTTAAAGTTTCATTTCGTACCAATTTTTTTTTTTTTTTTTTTTTTTTTTTAGTTGTTTGAATAGTAGTTGCTTTTTGGAGTCGGTTCTATTTTTTTACAAAAAGATTTTATTTTTCTCTTTTCAGTGAAAACTTATTCATATAGCGGAACATCAGAAGACGTTCGACGACAGTTTCACAAATCACAACTTCCAAGAAAAGTGACATAACTCAAAAAATGGTTTATGTCACTGAAAAATATATGAAATGCACCCAATGTGTACAAAAAAGTTACTTCTCCATCTACAAAGTTATCCACTCGAGAGACAGTTATGCCAGTTTTATTCTAGTCAAGTTATTTTTAAGTTGATTTTTCTCAAATGCTGCATTTTTAAGTTGTGTCATTTTTCTTGCCTTTATCGGATATGAGCAAAAAACTATCTATCGAATGAACATACGCTGAATTAAAAAGTCCTTAGAAATTTAAAGAACGGATAGGCTGTATTCGTAACCAAAAATTCTGTTAGGCATATATATTGAACTTTACAGTGAATACGTGTCACCCGCTGCGCTGGGAATTGCGAAAAGTAAAGTTCAAGCAAAAAGTAAAATATGCATTGTAGCTGACGGACAGAAGTTTCAACATCGATACTTACATACTGCTTTTACCAGTGTAGCTGCATGCGTTCAACAGTTAGAGTGAGAACAGACTTTTGTGAGTATCCTGTAATTTGTTTATATCTTAATGAAATCATAATGAAACCTATTTCAGGCCGAGACAACAACAAAAAAATATTAAAATTAAATCATATCTAACGAAGTTATAAGCTAACAAATTTCCACAACAACAACAACAACAACAACGAGAAACATGGTTTGTATTGAGAACCTCTTCCTTTATGAAGTCGGTTTAAAACGTCTATGCGTTAATCGATGTGACCGCTTACAATAACCATACTTTGAATTTTACATAGCATAAATATCACCCGCTACGCTACAACATATACAATGTCGTTCAAGTGTCCACAAAATAGGAAATTGTGAACAAACAAATGCACGTTTTAAGCGTTCTGTTTTTAGCATTAACGTCTAAACTATCTTTTTGTACTAAATCGATGATGTTCTGCAATTTTATAATTCACTTTTTCCCCCTGTCTTGAACCGTTTCCGAGATAGGAACACTAACTCCACCGTTTTACACCAGGTGGCGCTGTAGGCGGATAAATCGCTTTCCACATATCCACTTTACTATACCTACATACCATTTTTATGACTATAGCTGCAGCTGTTCAGCAGTTAAAAGAGTTGGGACTGATTTTTTTGGGCACCCTGTATTTTCTTTAGATCGTAAATATATTACAATGGGACCTATTTCAGACCAAGACCTTTACAATAAAACAAAAATTATCAAAATCTGATCATATGTTCAGAAGTTATGAGCTAACAAACAAAAACAAAGACAAAAAAACATACGCTTTTTTATTGAGAACTTCCTCCTTTTTGAAGTCGGTTAATTAGAGCATCTCTTATGAAGTTATAAGCTTATAAACACCAACAACAACACATAGCTCGAATTAAGAACACCCTCCTTTCTGAAGTTGGTTGAAAATGACTTTACGCTAATCGATGTGACCGTTTACAGTAACAGTACTTTGAACCACAGAGTATACGTGTCATCCGCTATGCTGCAAAGTGTGCAACCTATTTCAAGTGTGCACAGTGTAGGAAATTGCAAACAAACAACTGTTCTATTTTTAGCAATAATGTCTAAAAACTGTCTTTTCGTAGTAAATCGATGATGCTCTATATCTTCGTAATTAACTTTTCTCCCATCTTGAACCGTTTTTGAGATAGGAGCGCTAAATTCCACTGTTTTTCACCAGATGGCGCTTTATTTTCTTTAGATTGTAAAGATATTTCAATGGGACCTACTTCAGACCAAGATCTTTACAACCAAACAAATAGTATCAAGTAACCGTATTTTGAACTATATAGCGTACAGTCGGAAACAAAAGTGTCCGAACACTAGCAAAAATTCCTATGTAAAAAAAGTACACTTTTTACGGTTTTGTTAACTAAATCCTTATCGAATCATGTTCTTACACTGACTAAGAACAGGATTCGACAAGGATTTATTTCACAAAACCTCATGAAGTGTACCTTTTTTACATAGGAATATTTGCTGGTGTTCGGACACTTCTGTTACCGACTGTATGTCTCATCAGCTACGCTACAACGGGTTCAATGTAGTTCAAGTATATAGTGTAAGTAATTGCAAACAAACAAATGCACGTTTTTAGCATTGTACTTTTAGCACCAATGTCTAAACTATCTTTTCGTACTAAATCGATGATGCTCTGCAATTTTATAATTCACTTTTCCCCCCTGTCTTGAACCGTTTCCGAGATAGTAACGCTAGCATGAATGTCTAACAATCTTTTTTACTAAATCGATGATACTCTTCAACTTTGTAATTCACTTTTTTCTCTAGAACCGTTTACGAGATAGAAACACTAACTCCTCTATTTTCCACCAGGTGGCGCTGCGCGCGGTTTAACCTTGTACTGCATGGCCACTTTGCTATACTTACATACCATTTTTATCTCTATAGCTGCAGCCGTTTAGCACTTAAAAGAGTTGGGACTGATTTTTTGGGGCACCCTGTATTTTCATAAAGATATTACAATGGGACCTATTTCAGACCTTTTCAACAAAACAAAAAGTTTCAAAATCGGAGCATCCGTTCAGAAGTTATGAGCTAACAAACATAAAAAAAACATACGGTTTGAATTGACAAGTTTTTTTTTTTTCGTTAAAAGTAAAAAAAAAAAAAAAAAAAAAAAAATCGATAACTTTGTTTCAAATTATCACATATTTATAGTTCAACCATTCGTTTTAAAGGTACTGACGAGACCTTTCGAAAGATACCCATCTTGAAAATGTACCCCCCCACGATGCCCCCACATGCACGAAATTTTTCCCCTAATTAACTACTACTATTATCAATAATTCATATTAATTTTACAATCACAGGTTAAGAATAACTCTCATTATGTACATTTATACGAAATTTCGTCCGATACTGCCATGTTAAAAATTTAGAAAAATGCGATCACAGCGCCACCTGTTGAGCGATTGATCCCCAAATCTAATCAGCACTAGTTTATGTCAAAGGCCAACTAAATACCAAGTTTGGTTAAATTTCGTTAATTTTTTATATATGAATAAAACATAAAATTCAAAATTTTATGTTTATTTGTGCTTAATATCAACTCCATGAAAATTTTTATCAATCACTTTCAAATTTTGACCTAAGGTTCAAATCTCAATCCCATGGGTTTTTACATCGGCTACAACGTTTTCGTCTTTGTTCGTAAATAATAATTTGACTGTATTGAATAGTTTACTACAATATAATTCAAAGTATAACTTAGCCACAGCAACGCGTGGCCGGGTCTGCTAGTATATGCTATATCTATACAGTCGGTAACAAAAGTGTCCGAACACTGGCTAAAATTCCTATGTATAAAAAGTACACTTCACACGGTGTTGATAAATAAATCCTTGTCGAATCCTGTTCTTACTCAGTGTAAGAACATGATTCGATAAGGATTTATTTAACAAAACCGTATGAAGTGTACTTTTTTCATAGGAATTTTTGCTAGTGTTCGGACACTTTTGTTACCGACTGCATATTGTATTTTTACTTTCTTCTATATGTAATATAGAGAAAGTTTGGATTTGTGAAAATTTTCGGCCTCCGTTTTTTGATGGATTTACATGTTTTGGGATATCCTGAACACGAATTGATAGCTTTTAGAAAATGTCTGTCTGTCTGTGTATCATGATTTTTGTGGACGCTGTATCTTACGAACCAATGAATGAAATTTAACTAAACTTGGTATTTAGTTGCACCCTGACATAAACTGGTGCTGATTAGATTTGGAAATCGATCGCTCATTAGGTGGCGCTGTGATCGCATTTTTTGTAAACTTTTAACATGGACAAATATTTTTGACATTTATAGGACAAAATTTCGTATAAATGTGCATAAAGAGAGTTATTTTAAACTTGTGATTGTAAAATTAATATGAATTATTGATAATAGTAGTAGTTAACTAGGAAAAAAATTTTGTGCAAGTGGGGGCATCGGTTCCCCCCTGGGGGGGGGTATTCATCGGGGGGTGGGGGTAAATTTTCAAGATGAGTATCTTTTAAAAGGTCAAAAAAAAAAAATCGTTTTTTTTTTTTTTTTTTACGACATTTAACCAAACTTGGTATTTAGTTGGTCCCTGACATAAACTGGCGCTTATTACATTTGGGGATCAATCGCTCAACAGGTGGCGCTGTGATCGCATTTTTCTCAATTTTTAACATGGCAGTATAGGACAAAATTTCCTATAAATGTACATAATGACAGTTATTTTTAACTTGTGATTGTAAAATTAATATTAATTATTGATAATTTTAGTAGTTAACTAGGACAAAAATTCTGTGCATGTGGGGGCATCGCTTCCCACCCCCTGGGGGGGGAAGTTACTCTCCAGGGGGGGGGGGGGGTAAATTTTCAAGATGGGTATCTTTGGAAAGGTCTCGTCAATACCTTTAAAATGAATCGGTGAACTATACATCTGTGATAATTTAAAACAAAGTTATCGTTTTTTTAAACTTTTAACGAAAAAAAAAAAAACTTTTTTTTTTTTTTTTTTTTATTGTTACTGAGTGAATTTGTATAGGAAAATATAGAAGAAAGTCTTGTAGTAGCCACAACATACTAGTTTATCCCATATTCTGTTGAATTGTGCGTAGACTCTCCTAGATTTACCTCGAAAACCGAAAAAGAAGGTTAATAAACCATTTTAGACGATTAAAAAAAAAAAAAAAATCTTTCAGTAGTAGTGAATTAAAATATAAAATAGAGATAAATTGAATTACTGTAGAATACAAAAATAAATACACAATGATAATTTTCAAAAGACATGTTTTGAGATGCTTCAAAAAAATCGATATTTAGAAAAAGCATTTTGAATTTAAATAGACCTCATACAAGAAAACATTATGATATTTTGAATAAACTGTTTTATTCTTCTCAAATGGCTTTGTCATGAATAATAGATGAACTGCTATTTATAAAATAAATCTTCTTAGAAAGCAGTTGTTAGAAATAAAAGCTAAATTGTCTATGCATTTTTGTTTGGGATTCATAAAGGATAATGCACATTTTTTTTTTTTTTTTTAAATCTTTTTTAAATCATAGATTTTCTTCTAATTACTAAATATATTTAAAATAAAGAGCCAAAAGTTATCAATTTTGTCTTCCTTTTTAAAGTAGAGAGAGAAATTAAAATAATAATAACACTAATTTGGCATCATTAAAAATGTATTATTAAATTAGAAAAACTTTTAAAACGAAGAGTTTTTCGAATAAAATATATGTATGCTAAAAATTTGAAACGTGATTCAAATCTTTACTTTCTATTATTAGAATAAGTGGGTGATTCAAAAGTGTACAAAATAAGATCATGATAAAAAGAACATTTCATCTCGTTATTTTTAAATAGTGACACTTTTTAAAATTTTTATATTACCGAACTAAATAAATTCAGCCAGTCAGAATTTTTTTTTTTTTTTTTTTTTTTATGCAAAACCATCGTTCAAAAAATTCATATCTAGATATTCGAATCTATTTGAGTTTTATTTAATTTAATTCGAACTTTGAACACGGGAGTCTTATACCGAAATTATAATGTAAATTTATAATATACTATATTAAGATAATAGACTTGATAATAAAGCAGGTAGTCCAAAAGTCACAGAAAGAATTTTTCTTTTTTTTTAGGTAGATTCCTGAGAACTATTAATCGTACGGTTGAAAGTGTTGATACTCAGATGTTGTTATAGTTTGTTCACAAAAGTTGCAGTTGGATTTCCACACTTTTTTTTTTTTTTTTTTTTTAATCTATGAAGGTTGATGTTGAGTGGATTATTACAGTGCACAAACTAGAGCTAAGGAATGAGCAACTGTCGCTGATCTAGGATTCAGCATTATGAATGGCGCACTTAAATTTATAAAAGTGTAGCACTTTTTTTTAAGTTTAGAATTCTAGCACTTTTTTTTTTTAAATTTTAGCACTTTTATTTCACAAATTTATCAAAATCTAGCACATTTTAAAGGTTGATTTAGCACTAATTTCCGATAACGAGTTAACAACACAGGGCATTCTTAGATTTTTTAAACCGAAACTAAAACATGTAAGCGACATCTTATTCATTATACATCTATGAGTGTCCTTTACCTCTGTAGTGCAGTTATGTATTGTCCGGTAGATACTATATTAACTATTTATTACAGGATGTATATTACTCTTCTTTAACACTTTTGCTAAAGCAGAAGCATACGTTTTTAATTTTTATAAGGAATAAAATATACATAGCAATACTTATTGAGAACTGTAAATATTTATATTTAATAATTGGAAAACATTAAAAATTTACAGAGACTCTGAAAGGCTGAACTGTTTATAATAATAATAATAATAATAATAAAACTTTGTGAGTTAACCGAAAAGAAAAATATTTCCTTAACAATCATATAATAATATATAATATATATATAGCTATTTATTTTATGTATATAAAAAGTAATAATAATAAAAACAATTATTATTATTATTAATGATGTACAGATGATTAGTTTACAAAATTTTCAAAATGTATATTTATATGAACGATTGAAATACAACGAAGTTTTATTTTTAAATCAAAATAACAAGATTTATAAATAACAATATACCGATTTAAAACTGATTATTTAAAAAATAAATAAATAAATAAATAAAATAAAATAAATGGGCTAATTCTTTTAAATTACTCGAACAACGGAAAATACCGAAATACAACAAATATACTTAAAAAAAAAAAAAAAATAAGGAACATAAAAGAACCTTTGAAGTATTTGAATCAAAGAGACTCCATTACATTATTAGCTTCACGTCACGTGTTCGTGAGAAATAAATATTTCATAAGAAGTGTTCTTGAAACTTAAATGGACCAGCATGTGAAAGCTTTTGGGGTCCATTCGAAGATTACGATAAACTACTTCATTTGAAGCAAACGACTTCTCTTGAATAATAAATACTCTCGTCCTCTTACAACTAGAAACATGGAGTAATAAAATAAATGTTTAAATGGTTATATTAGAGAAACGCACTTCGTTTATTACTGTGTGTAATTCGATCATAAATCGGTTTATTTTTTACGATTTAAGCATTTTCATTTCACTCTCGACTGTAAAGTATTGCGGATTTTTATACTGATTTTTAAGTAAATTACTTTCTGCAAAACAAACTGATCAGTATATGAGTACTAAAAGAAAATTTTGTGAGGTAACATAAATAAACATTTGTGTAATGAGAATGAAAATATGCATATATATGTGTGTGTGTGTGTGTGTGTGCGTGTGTGTTTGTAAATAAATAAATAAATAAATAAAAAACTTTTGCGTAAATAACCACATGAATTTCATTACCTGTGTTGACGCTTGCGCGCTACCCGTCGATGATCACATGTCACAAGAGAACAAAATAAAATGTTCTCTTTTTTAGAGCAAGACTCAGATGCATAGATATAGTAATAAGACATAGATTGATCAATTAGGGGGAAAACGTGATGCCTTTTCATTTGGAAAATGACGGCCATTTTATTCTCTTATGGATATCATTTCCCGAGTGAATATACACGAAAATAGACAAAGATAATTTAGCAAATAAAATTTATGTACTAAAAGAAAATGAAAAACTCCAGATACCACTTTTTCGTTCTTTCTTTCTTTCATTTCTTTTTCCTTTCTCTTCCTCTTTTTTTATTTTTTACTATATTCTAGTATAGTCATGTCTGCACAAAACTGACTTTCTTTCTATCGGTATTTATTACTATACTTCTTTGAGATAAAAATCGTCTACATTCAACATGAAAAATAATTTTAATAAATTATAATTTAATAAATAATTTGTATTGCGTAAATTTGTATAGAATTATATATAGAAGAAAGTCTTGTGGTGGTCACAACATGCTAGTTATATATTAAAACTTCTGCGGCTGCTAACTACATTTAAAAGAATTTTGAGAATTGCACATTACTTACTAATATAAAATATTAAAATTTATAAAAGTATTCCACTAAATATGAAGACAGTAATTGCTTCATAATAATAACAAAGCAACTGATTATAAAATCTATAATTTTCACAAATTACTTGAATATAACTTACTTATGAAAACTTATCCCATTTCTTTTCATATATTTATTAGAACACTTAAAAGCCGCGCAATATTTCGGCATTTTCAAAATTCATTAACATTCTATTCTACTATTATTTTCGAGTTTTAACTCTCTAATGGCTGATTCCAAAAAACTTTTTCGGCATCAAAAATCTTTGATCGTTAACATGGGAATGATAGATCTATATAAATGACTACATCTATGCTCAGATGCGGTTGTGTATAATGACTGACTACCATAAGAAGAAAAACCGAAGAAATATAGAACCATCTGAAATAACATGTGGATAATAATTAATATAAAGAAATCCATAAAACTTTAAATAATGTTGGATAATGGCTAAACTTATGCCGAAATCCAAAACCTCCTTAAATATTTCCTTTTGTATATATGTATATTTTTTTATTTAGTTTTCATTAAATAATATTTAAAACCCTCGAGTAATATTCTTTTGTAATTAAATTTCTACAACTTTCTAGTAGCAATGTTTTTACTTATCAGCAGACGATAAATTTCTCTGTTATCATTAATAATACTGGAAGTAATATTTTTACACTTTTTAGATATTTTCAGCACTTAATAAAAATGTTCATATATATATTTTTTCTCTATATCTATATAGATAATGCGAGACTTTTGCCAGTAAATTGCTCGGAATTGGCATATTATGTGAAACATATACGTTTAAGAAATCAAGAAAGACAAAAATTATAGTATTTTTTGTGTGTGTAAGAGTGTATGTATGTTTGTATGCATATGTCTGCAACGCTATTTTTGTCCAGAATATCACCTAAGAAAAGAGATCGAAAAAGAAAGACGAAAATACAATACATTATAATGTAACCACGACTCCCAACTTATCATATGTAAATTTCAAGAGCGCGATCTATTGCTTAAATTTTGTGTACAGTAAATAATAATTACACACACACACATCTGTATATATATATAAATTACGTGTCAGGATGTTTGTCCGGGGTAAACTCCTAAACTAAGGAACCGATTTTAATGAAATTTTGCACACTGTGTGCAGTTTGGTCCAACTTGAGAGATAGGATAGTTTTTACCTCAATTTATTGTCACAATATTGTTTTATTGCAATTATTTGTTAATTATAGACCTTTATTAAAGTTGCTCCAAAATATCTGTGAGTTCCATTAATTTAATTCTTGCAAAAAAAAAAAAAAAATACGAGTTCATTTTCTTTCGACATGAAAATAAATGCATTTATTCAAACGTGAACGTTAAAAAATTATAAAAAGTTAAATTATGCATCTCACGAAAATTGACGTCATAATCAATTTAAAGATTTTATACACATTGATAAAGTGCTAATGTAGTTCTATCATAGATATAGTAATATATATAGATCTCTCATCCCCATGTTATCGTACAAAGATTTTTGATTCCGGGAAAAAAAAAAAAAAAAAAAAAAAAGCTTTGGAAACAGCCATTTAGTGGTATTGAAAAAAAAAAAAGAAAACAAAACAAAACAAAGAAATAAATATGAATTTAAAACTGTATCTGGAGTCTTCCATTCCCCTTTAGCAAATAAATTATTCATAAATTTTATTTGCTAAAATATTAGTATGTATTCCCGTGTGTATTCACTCGAGGAAAGACGGCCATATTTTGGGAAAAACGTCGTCTTTTCCCAAATGAAAAGGAATAACTTTTTTCTCCCCAATGATCACTCTATTCTATATATGCTATACTATATCTATGAGTTCTATACGCAAGCGAAGTGTGACTCACTGACCGTCTGTGCAGCCAAGAAAAAGATTTCCTATGTTAATTGCCCACTGGATTTTTTGTAAGAAATTATTAAAAATCGAGGAAATTTATTTCCCGATTTTAATCCTTATATTTGGGTATAGATATGTATTAGTTATCGCGGGTGTTAGATTGAATTATTTTGCTGTCAAGTTGACAAAATTTTAATTTTAAATTTCAAAACTCTGTCGCCCTTGGCGTTTTTTTTTATTATTATTATTATTTGGCGATCAAAAGCGTAACACGAAAATATACATGCCAGATGTATGCATTGTACGAAATGTAATATGTATTATTCATTGTACGTATGTATGACATGTAATATGTATTGTACGAAATATTGTTTCATATTATTCATTACTCTTTTAATATAAGTTGTTAAAATAACCATGATTTTTGAAAGGAATTAAATATTTTCGCCAGATAATTTGGCGATATTCTTTTTTTTTTTTCGCCAAGGATGACAGAAATGAAATCTATTCCGCTGCAAAATATTAGTATCTTACATCAGATATTTTATTTAGACATTTGAAAACAAATTTGACTTCAAACTATGATAGAATATTTATCATTTTCCTTTTAATTAGTATATTATTAGTATATTAAAATTTAAAAGCATGGTATATAAATGTTTTTTTTTTTTATCTTATAATTATTCTTATCTTAATCCTCAATGTTTCCCATCTTTATTAACTTGAATTTACTATTAAAATTTTAACATACTCAAAAACTTCTCATCACTTCGTTAAAATACACTAAACTTTTCCAAAATCTTTTTCTATTTAAAATGACACATGTATTTACTTTAAATGTCCAATATTTCATAAGATTTCCAATTTTAAAGTTTTAAAATATTTATCAAATTTACTTATTTTTCTGGTTTAGCCTTATTGTTTTCCTTTTTATAACTACAGCTGTTGACCTCTTTAAAATATTTCAAATGATGAGGTCATTTTATAGTAAAATTATCCATTATAGCATATATTATATTTCACTCCTCCATAAAAATTGATTTTAAAATCGTCTGTTTCTTTTATACTTTTATTTTAATAGAATTTTAATAGAATTTAATTTATATATTAGTCATTTTAGCAATTTTATTCAAAGTAGCATTAGAAATAATTTATATCACTTCTCCATTAAAATTTATAGGACCCTACAATAAAATTAATTTGTGCTTAATATCAACACTACGAAAATTTTTAACAATCGCTTCCAAATTTTGACCTAAGTTTCAAATCTCAACCCTGTGGGTTTTTACATCGGCTACAACGTTTTCGTCTTTGTTCGTAAATAATAATT
The DNA here is from genome assembly GCA_963930645.1 of Salticus scenicus. Lineage (NCBI taxonomy): Eukaryota > Metazoa > Arthropoda > Arachnida > Araneae > Salticidae > Salticus > Salticus scenicus. The sequence continues at coordinate 88,024,452 of OZ005661.1, forward strand.
TGACTGTACTAAATAGTTTACAGCCGTATAATTCAACGTATAACTTAGTCACAGCAACGCGTGGCCGGGTCTGCTAGTATATATATATATATATATATATACACAGAGAGAGAGAGAGAGAGAGAGAAACATAACGTTCAGTAGTAATGTAATATTATCAGTGCAATATATATAGTGCAGTATATATATGAAAACTTTTGAATTATCAACTTAAAAAGTATCGGAAAGGCAATATTTTTTTATTTATTTATTAAATTATGACAAAGTATACATAATGAACAAACTTTCATGTAATTCGTCAACTTCTTAAAGTGAATCGATATTTTATATCAAGTTTTAATAGATTTATTTTAACTTGCGGATCGGTAGATCAAAAACCTCAACCTCCCATTTGCATTATTATTAAGCAGGTCATTTTTATTTATTCAATATTTTTAATGTATATAGGTACACATACACTTGTATGATTCACTCGCTACATTACCAGAGACGTTTCTGAGTATGGTTGCCGTCCACCCAACCCCACCTTGTATCTGTCTGTATATATATAGGGAAACGGCTACAGACCAGTATAACATTACAACATTTATTAAATTAACAAAAGGGACATTACAGAAACACTAACATATACATATTTTACGAGCGGAGAAGACCGTCTGTCTCTCACATAACAGCTCGACGTCGACTCAATAACTAAACATTGGTTTACATCCAAGCGGGGACGTCTTTCCCTCGACAACGATTAAAGATCATCTGAATAAAACAGGTGCGCTTCTCGGTGCGTGCGCATACATTGAAAGGATGATACAAACGGTGACGTGATGACACGTGATAGGTACGTACACAGTGACATCACACAGTGGAGATGATAGCCGGGAAATATAATTTCCCATATATATGAGTATATATATTTTTCTTGTGACTTAACTCATTTTTGTGTAGTTCTGTAAACTAATAACTATTATGTGCCATCCATTTTCAACAGAAAACATGTTTTTAAATATTCTAGAAATTTATATTAATTTCATAATATTGAATGAAATATAAGCTGTTAAAATGCATTTAAAAGAAATTCAGTCTGTAGACCCTAATGGCACGAAATTCTTTTATTTGTTCCTGTACATGAAACACAAATACTATATAAAAAATCTGGAGTGACTCCACTCGACTTTCCGAAAATTGAGTAATTAACAGTTTTGTAGATAAAGTAAAGAAAGAGGAGTTGTTAAACAAACAAAAGAGAGAAAACCATAATAGAGTGTTTCAGTATTTTTCTCCATATATTACTCGATGTTTTATTTCACGCTACTGAACTTTGAGCCCATAGAGCATAGTGATAAAGAATTTTTCCGTTGTGTCCCTGTAAAAACCTATAAATGCTAGATTCACCAAAATGCTTATAGTTAGTGCAACAGTGATTTATAATATTCCTATAAATTTTCAGCTCAATTGAATAAGGCGTTTCGATGCTCTCGCACTTTTAAAAATTTGGTCCCATAGGCCATAATGATAACGAATTTTTCTTGGTGTCTCTGTAAAAAAAATTGTAAGTGCTAAATTCACCAAAATCTATACAGTTGGTGCAACTGTGACCTATAACATGTGTACAATTTTTTTGCTCAGATTAATAAGGCGTTTAGACGCCATCACACTTTTAAAAATTTGGCCCCATAGACCATAATGATAAAGAATTTTTCTTTGTGCCCCTGTAAAAAAACTGTAAGTGCTAAATTCACCAAAATCTATACAGTTCGTGCAACTGTGACCAATAACATGTGTACAAATTTTTTGCTCAGATTAATAAAGCGTTCAGACGCTATCGCACTTTTACAAATTTGGCCCCATAGGCCTTAATAATAAAGAATTTTCTCTGGTGTCCCTGTAAAAACACTATACGTGCTGGATTCACCAAAATCAATAGGATTCGTACTACGGTGACTTACAATATACGTACCAACTTTCAGCTTATTCGAACAAAGCGTTTAGACGCTAGCGTGTTCACTCACAGACATATACACAGACATACATACACACATACATACATACATCATCGTAAAAATAGTGAAAACGGACTCAGGGGACCTCGAAACGTATAGAAACATCAAAATCTCAAATTTGGATTTTTGACATGATTACAATACTTTCCTCACTATAGTGATCGAAAAGTAATAAGATCTATATCTATACATCTAATTTAATATAACCGATAAAGATTTGTACCAAGTTTGACATCATTTGAATCATCGTATAACGTTATTGGTATTCTTTCGAGTGGTCCTGTAGATAATCATTAAATCTATGCACAGAAACTGTTTATAACACAGCAACTTGCAAATTCACCAAATAGCATAGGCGTCTAACGGAAAAGTACCTAAAAATCTCGACAGAGGAAATTGATATATTGATCAACACACATTTTTTCGCAATTCAGATAAAGAATTTTCTCCATTCAAGTTACAGTATGTGTCAAGAATTTTTATATTATAAATTCATGAATATTTATAGTCCAACAGAAATATTTCAAGAATTAATATTTCGCCATTTCTTTGAAGTAATTTTCCATTTCTTGAGCAATAAACAAACGTGAATTGCTTGTTTGTTGATAGGAGATATTTAGATTCCGAAATACGTTCGCGTTAAAAAAAGAACAGGTTTGACAATTTTTGAATAAAAAAGCAAGAAAATAAAAATGTGGTACCATGTCTCTGTTTATTAGTTCATTCTCGGAATACTTGAAAAATCAATATTTCATGAAAAGAAGATAGAAAATTAAACGCTTCACTACACACAGCTAGGAAAAATCTTAAAATCTTATGAGCAACTGCATCAGCTTTAATAAAACATACAATGGAATCACATTTTTTTTAATGAAAAAAAGTATATATAAAGAAAAAATAATTGGTAAAGAACTTACTTATTCCATTTAGGTAATTATTTTAATAAAAAGTAAACACTTTCTCAAAGCTATTTTTATTGTTTTTATAAATGCCTGTTATTATTTCTACATATTAGTTTAAAAATATTATCTTCATTTCTTATCGCCGACAGAAAAAAAAAAAAAAAAAGAAGGGTGTTTTTAAGCGTTTGTCTGCGCGTCTATTAGTGGTTCTGTAGTTTCTAAACAAATTCATCGTTTTTAGTGATTTTTTTTTTTCAATGGGCTCTTCCCACCGTCGTCTGCTCAATCACGTGATAGAGGAAAACGAATAATTGAATTCTGAGAATCGAATTCAATTAAGTATTGTTCTTAAGAACAAAAGTGTTAATATTTAATATAAAATAAAATAAAAGTAATATTGTGCATTTATAAATAGTAGAATAGTTGCATTTGTAAATTTAAGAATTTTTTAAAAACACTTTATGTGTTTATTTATTTTCAACTGTAATAATCGATTTTTGTATGTTCCAGTTTAACTGTTACATTAACTGATTTAGCAATAAATAATAGCTTGTTCTTGTGGAATGTTTATGGATTATAAAATGTTTTCATGTAATTTAATTGCATAAAGGTGTTACGACAAGTTAATTAACTTAGTTACTGGTCTAAATGGATTTACGCAGTACGATGTTGCACTGTCACTGATTTAAGTACCAAAAATCAGAGTATTTAAACATGGTCTTCATGAACATCAATAACAGGTATAAACTAAATGATGATTGTAAATGTATACAGCAAACAAAAGATGATGAATAATGATATAAAATGGATTAAAAATGATGATGTATAAAAAAATAACACAGATTAAATACGATTGATCAAAAATAAGAATAAAAAATATGTTATTTCAGCAATTGCTCTAGATAGACAAGACTTCGTCTGCTATTTGTTTTTCCTCTATCATGTGACCTCTGACGTCAGGTGGAAAGAGCCCATTCCCACAATTAGTTCACACTCTTCCTATATATATCTTGTTCAAATCTTGCAATCTATTTTTAATTAACTTCCCTACTAGCTAGACATTTGAATATTTTACAATAGCTCACAGCCCGATGAAAACACAATACTTTGAAGTCAGATTTTCGAATTTTTGTGTAGTTTTCTTATAATTAATTAAAATATGAAAATAATAACATCCTAATAGCGTTTGGTTTGGTTTCATGAGTACTGAGATTTATTGCTTGCCTCTAGGGCCGCTTACGTCTCGAAAGTCCACACCACAAGGGTTTACAAGTTTTTATTATTACAAGAACAGATACATGAAACACATAAACAAGGACAATACATCCATGCCTTATCCGGGATTCGAGCCCGGGCCCAACTGTGAAGAAGTCAGGGACGCTAACCACTACACCGTCTGGGCGGCTTATTAGCGTTAAAATAGCCATTAAAATAGTAGCTATAATTGCCAAAAAAAAAAAAAAATATTACGAGTTTATTTTCTTTCGACATAAAAATAAATACATTTAATTAAACGTTAACATTAAAAAATTATAAAAAGTTAAATTCATAGATATCCGCGATTGTAATGATCGATAGATGGCGCTTTCTCAACACTGCAGTTGTTAGTAAACATTATAGACACGTGTGTTCCATTAGTGTTCTTTGTTATTCTACTTAATATTCGTACTATAATTTCTCCGCCATTACATCATGGAAAATTTATTGCTTTTGGAAAAAATACTTCAGTTTATTCAAAGTTCGATCGGAAGTAGATTTTTAACTGAAGTTGAACAAATATTAGTTTCAAATCATCTGATTAATTCTTTACTTCCTTTAGCCGAAGCAACAGAAATTTTAAATTTGTCATTTGGAAATAAATGGAAGCTCAATTCTGGATTTCTTGATCCTTTGGAGTTAGATTGTAGCACACAACAGTATGTGTTATCTTTTTTACCGTATTTATTCATTTTTATTCAATTAATATATGTGAAACTAAATATCGGCAAGCAATGGCGGCTGTATGGAATTCGAATTAAACCATGTTTATTGTAATTTCACCTTAGCCCACCAGAGGGCGAGCATTTCATTACAATCGCGGATAGTAATTTATATAGATCTATCACCCCATTGTTATCATGCAAAAATTTTTGATGCCGAAAAAATTTTTTGGCATCAGTCATATAGTGGTATTAAAACCATTGAAACTCAGCAATTGTAATAGAATAGAATGTCGATGAATTTTCAAAATGTCGAAATATTGCGTTTTTTAATTATTCTAATAAATTTATGAAAATAAATGGGATAAGTTATCCAAAAAGTAAATTATATTTGACTAAATTATGAAAAATATAATTTTTATAATCAGTTGTTTTGTTATTATTATGAAATAAAAACTGTTTGATTTTTAATGTAATACGTTTCTTGAAGTTTGATATTTTTTAAGATTTTATATTAGTAATACAGAAATTTCAAAATTCTTTTAAATGTAGTTAGCAGCGGCGTAGGTAAAGAATGTTAGTTTTAGTATATAAAAAGATTTTAACTTTAAATATTACCTAAATTAATAAATATAGCAAAAACAGAAGAAAAAGAAAAAGAAAAATGATTTTGAAATGGTATCTACAGTTTTTCATTCACCTTTAGTACATAAATTATTCATAAATTTTAGAGATGAGTTTGTCAAGTTTCATGGAGCAGAATTGAGAAGAATTGCAGAAAGCAGGGCAGATTGGAATCTCCTATGAGAGGCCTTAATCCTGGAGTGGACTGGTAAAGGCTAAAACTGATGATGATATATATATATAAGTCGTAAACTATATATTATATATAATATATTATTTATAAGTGTGTTTATATATACATTTGATAGATAAGATATCAAAATATGTTTTTAATCATACAATACATTAAAAATATTAAACAACAAAAATCATATATAAACACATAAGTCGGTTAAAAAATTAAAATTTTATAATGAATGATTTTTAGGAAAGGATCTACTTTACATTGACATTTATATTCTCAAAACCCTTTTTAAACACTTCTTTTATATTTTTTAATAGTTCTACATATTTTTTTGTATTCTTCGTACATTCATTAAATATTTATAAATATAATTAAATCATTTAAATCCCTATACCACAAGACAAATGAAAATTTTAAATGTCAAAATTTGTTTACGCATATTATAAAATACGAAATGTACAAGCTAGTTTTCCAAATTTATTTCTTTTCCTTTTTTCCTCTGCAATGTAATATTTGATTTAGCGATTTACCTATTCATAAAAGATGATAGCTGTGGAACACTTTTAATTTCTCTATTAAGCCGTGGGCGTTGTGATCTTTATCTTGAAAAAAGAGATTCAGTTAAAACAGATTTTTAAAAATATGTATTTGATACTTTTTTTTTTTTTTTAATAGGTATTCCACCTGTAAAAATGAACAAGTGTAAAATGAATGGGGTTTTCAAGAATAATCTGTAAAGAAAGGATTTTTTGCAAATGATTTTTAAATGTTATGATCAAATAAAAATTATATTTGTGTTTGTTTGAATGTAACGCCAAGTAAAAGTTTAATCGCTTTTTTTCAATGGTGAATCAACAACGTATTTTCCCAGTGACCCTGCCTGTCCTCATCACCTAAATAAAATCGCTAAAATTAAATAGACCAATCCATCAAAATTGTGTACATGAACGTTATGAACATATATATAAATGTTTAAAGCTTTTCGCTACGAATTTATTAGCGGGTCCGCTAGAGGCCAAGTGATTATACGCTCAAAGCTGGTAGATGGGAAGTGCTGGGTTCGATGACAGGTCACGCTCATCGAGTTCGGAGTTTTCTGCGGTTTTCTCCGAAACTCGCGTAAATATTACTAGGACCCTTTCGAAAGACTCCCATGAAGGGCATTCCACCTATAGTCGTAGGACCATTGCGTAGTGAATCAGCTTTAAACCCTACAACCAACCAACCAACGAATTTTTCACCACCATCGCTATTGCAGGCAATTGTATGAAAATATAAAATAAAAAAAACTTAGAAAGATGCATAAAAAAAAAAGACGCCAATTAGAAATGTAAAAACATAAAAATTCGACTTATACAGCGCACATAACTTCATTTTACATGTTTAAAACTAAACTTATTGTGAGAAAAACTGACAGTTTTTATGTATGGAAAATAAACAGGCAGGTTCAACTTGAATCTGTTTAAGAAACCAGATTTAAATACAGTAATTTATTTTAAAAAATCTTACTTTCTAAGAGAGGCCCCCTATCTTCGTCGGATACTTGGAGAGAACTTTCGACGAAACTAAATAGATGATTTGCTTACATTTTAAAAGGTGGCGCCACGTTCCTTCCAAGCTTCCCATTGGCTCGTTGACATTACACGACGTAGAATTAACAAGAAATTCGACTTTATTTATTGCGCAGGTTTGATTTTCATAGTTCGTGATTTTTTTTAAGTTTTAAAAATTAATTCTTGTATTTTCATTTTTATATGTTCTATTTAAAGCTACACCGGTTTTTTGCAAATTTTATATCTGACATGTGATCGTTAACTCAATTTTTAATTTTAAAGCTTTGTCATACCTATATAACAACATTATCTATTATATGCTTTGATATAGAGGGTTTCATAAATTCTCGAAATTTTTAGAGGGCGATTATACTTTTATCTTTTTGAATCAAATATTATATAAACAACAAGTTATATTTTAATACGTGAAATAAAACTACTCATTTTTTATGTCTAAGCAATTTTTTAATAAAAATATGTATTCTGCATTGAATTATTCCACCTTTTTATGGAATTACTGCTTTAATGCGCAATGTCATACTATCATGCAGTGTTTTAATATAAATATCAGAAATTTCTCTGTGCCAAATATCATAAATAATTTTTTCTATGCTTTGCAGTGTTGTAGTCTGCAGTTTTTTAATCCTTGCCCCTTTATCGTGCTTTTTTATAGACTAAATATTTTCGAGCGAATTGAGATTAGGGCTATTTCCATGTCTGATGAAAAAGAAATTCTACGATATTTTTTGTGGGATTTAACTTAAAGTTAAAAATGATATGATTTCTTACAGAATTATAGGTGCTCATGGGATAGGATAGGTAGTTTTAACAATTTGAATCGAATAAACGCACCACATACGCCCTTTAGTATGGTGCAATATCATCTTGAAATTCTGTTTGCGGGAAAGTCTGAGTTACCTTCAAAATAGTTGGTCACGCGTCGTTTTTATAATGCTGCGTTTTATTTCGAATTAATTGATCCCTTGAGCATAAAAATTTGCCCGACTCATTGAAAATTTATGCACCTCCGTACCATAATGTACGGAGAATGTGTCACTGTTTTATGAATGTAATTTTCAATAATTCGGTCACATTTTTATCATCTTAGTAGGTTATTTTTTTATCAGCCCGAAATAAAATGAACTTGACTCATCAGATGAATCCAGTTCGGCCTAATAATTAACCGATATATATTTTTTTAATTTTTGGTCAACTGAAGTCTAGTTTTTTTAATTATTTTCCTTAGTAAGGGCTTTTTTGTTTTTCGCAGATCTTCTGATTTTTAACATATTTTGTTTAATTGTTCCCGCACTGTTTTTGAAGATATTATTTTGCTATGCACTTTTTTGTAATGTTTTCTATGTTATGAGCATGTACAAATCGATTTTTTTTTAAACTTTTGTTTCTTAACTTGCCATCAGCTCGCTTGGATGGGAAACATGGCCGCCTAAAGACACATTTTACGTTTAAACAGCCAAAAAAATTTATATCTTCCTAAAAATTATCTCAGGAATATTTCGTTAACATTTAATTATTTTGCCATCTCACGTATTAAAATATTTTTTGACTTTCATTCTAAAATTAACATTTTTTGTGGCATCGTTAAATGCCTTATACTTGCCATTTTTGAAATACTTTCTAAAATTATAATTTTCCTGACAGTTACATTTTATTTTTAACACTGGGCTCAATTCCAAAGTGTATGTGGAGGATGACGTAATAAAATCTGTTCGAAAATTGGCTTTTTAAATGATAAAATTGGCGGCTGCAAAAGGAGAAAAGGAAAATATCCAAGTGCGGCTTTTTTTTTTTTCTTTTCTTTCTTTTTTTTTTTTTTTTTTTTTTTTTTTTTTTGTAGCTTAGTGTATATATATATGTACAAAGGTTGATTTAAAAAACTCATTCTGTATATTTCCAAGAATTTATTTTGTATAGTGTCATAATAAAAATATCACCGCCATCTTTTGAGCAATATTCACCAAAAACAAGTCATCACCAACGTCAGACAAAATGCATACAAATACAAATTTATATTGGATTTCGTCGATTGGTTCAGGCGTTACAGCGTGCACAAAATTTTGGTAACACACGCAGTCAAACACACAGACAGGCAGTTCCTAAAAATAGTCAAATTGTGTGCAGGACATATCAAAACGTGTAAATCCACCAAAACCAGACGACAAACATTTTTATGCATCCAATACTTTTATCTTATTTATAAAAAAAGAAAAAAAATGTGATTTCTTAAATCATACACCTTTTACTCGTACCATGAATCCTCAAAACTTATTAGTACATTAAATTTTAATCACATTAAAACCTGAGACAGATAATATGCACTAAAAATATACATTTTAAAATATTAAAAACACAAAAACATAAATTTAAACGTTTCGAGCCTTTTACAGGCTCCTCATCAGTAAAAAAACATCAAATGTAAATGATGAGATGAACAACCATAGAATAATAATAAAGGAAGAAGGAGCATAAGTGTTTCTAATAAGCTGTTGTGTTGCCACAACAAACAGCGATATTATTATTATTCTATGGCCCTTCTTTAAGGTTTTGAGTAGCAAAAGTAGCTTTCGCTGGCATTTCACTAGAAGGGGTTTGTAAGCATTAAGAGTATTGGCATGCTCCTTCTTCCTAATTATTATTCTATGTGAACAACAGACTTTCATTGTGTGAGTACAACGTATTCATCAGGAACTGCGCATGCCTCATTAAGTGGCAAATCATTAAGTGGCATGCGCAGTTCCGGATGAATACGTTGTACTCACATAATGAAAGTCTGTTGTTCATCTCATCATTTACATTTGATGTTTTTTTACTGATGAGGAACCTGTAAAAGGCTCGAAACGTTTAAATTTATGTTTTGGTGTTTTTAATATTTTAAAATGTATATTTTTAGTGTATATTATCTGTCTCAGTTTTTAATGTGATTTAAATTTAATTTAACTACGAGACGTAATGATTTTTAATTATTAGTACATGTTTACAGGTCGAAAAATTTGCATTATTGTACTTATTTATTAGCATGAATGATTGTATATTACACATACGGGCTCAAATTTGTCCTTATCACGGTACTCTCTGCGATCTGTGCGTTCAGAACATCACAAAACGTGTAAATACTGAAGTCGAAAACTTTTCAAATCCAATTTTTTCTTCTTATATATATAGAAGAAAAAAAAAATTGTGATTTCTTAAATCATACACATTTCACTCGTACCATGAATCCTCAAATCTTATTAGAAAATATTAGCAGGTCAAAAAATTTGCATTGTTGTACTTATTCGTTAACATGAATGATAATTCAGAGTTGCCTTGTAATACTTACGAGGCAAAATTTGTCCTAATCACGATACTTAATGAAATCTGCGTTTTTATAAAAATGAAAAAATGTTCAGTACTTCCCAAAACGTGTAAAACTATAGAATATCGGAAGTTGAAAACTTTTCGAATCCAATGTTTTCTTCTTATATACCTAGAAGAAAATAAAAACTATGATACACCCTTCATCTGTACCACGAACTCTCAAAACCTTTTAGTACATATTAGCAAATCAATAAATTTGAGTTTTTGTACTTATTAATTAGCCTGAATTCTTGTATATAACACTTACAAGTCCAAATTTATTTTTACTATGGTACTCTCTGAAATCTGCGTTTTTCTAAAAATGAACAGATCGTGTTCAGAACCTTCCAAAACCTGTAACTCCCCGAATACCGAAAGTTGAAAGCTTTATGAATTCAGTACTTTCTTCTATAGAATATAGAAGAAAGTAAAAATTTTCAGTTTAAACAATATTGCAGTTTACTTCTTTCTAAATCGGCCAGAGGGTTAAATAAAAATGTCTAATAGACCATCATGTATCCAAATTGTTTTGCAAGCCAAAGCATTGGTGATATTCATATAATTTTTAATGAAAGATACACTCCATTGAAATTGAGTAACATATAAATTCGTTTTTGCCAAATTTCTGCTGTAAACAGGTTAAACTGACCATTTCAACACGTAAAACGCCATCTATTACTTATTTTTTGAACTTTTTATTTATTTATTTATTTTTTATTTTTATTTATTTATTTTTTGAGTAAACCTCATGATTGTCGACGTACTGAATTTTGTAATAATGAGAACGGTAGGAAACAGATAGACAAAATACATTAAAATATGTTAAAATTTCTCTATGCCATTAAAGAACAAAGAAGAGTGTTAGCTGTAAAACAGGACACTTTTTTTTTTTACTCTCGAGTTTTACTTTTCTCATTAAAACTATCATCAGATTACGCATTGTAATTATAGAAAAAGAGACGAGAAGTTTGGGGGGAAAGAAAAAAGAAAAAAAATTTTTTTTTCTTGCATATGTTCTTCTTAACCCTCGCTCAATAGAATTTAATTACACATCTGAGTTACATAGGAAAGAGATCGAATTTTTTAATTAAGTATTATCGAAACCTTTGAAATTCCACAATTCGATTTTTTATTTTTATTTTGAATGCTAAGGTTTATATTGCATCATTACTAGCATCCTAATTTGGAGTGTATTGAATTCATTAAGGGGGAGCGTCAGTTTCTCGATAATCTACCTTTTCCCAAGAGATGGCGTTGTATTTCACTTGAGCGATAGTTTTCTGTTTCTGGTAAACTAGTTCTGTTGAGTACGTCATTTCCCCTTTTCCTGTGACGTCAAGTGAAGTACGCGAAAAAAAGAAGAAAAAAGGGGGAAAAACAAGTGCGGTCATCCCAGAGCGTATATTAGTTCGGTTCATCCTCATTTTCAAGATTTTTTATATTTGTTTTGTATTAGCAGTCACATAAGCAGTTTGTACTGAAATGCGCTGTAGCTGTATAAGTGAAATAATTATAATAACTTTAATCACAAGTGAAATGTGTTAGAGGGCAATATAACACTTTAAATTACAAAAATTTTCATGGTAAAATAATAAAATTGCTGTATAGATTTTTTGCATTTCAAATTTAAATTTATATTCTCTCAAACGGGAATTAATATTTATAGTGTACTTATTAATGAAAAAACAGTGAGTGAAACATTTGTGAACCTCAACTATATCAATACATACAACTCACTGATATCAGTAGAACCTCGCCAATTTAGAATTTTAAGAACAAATTTTTCAACATAATGCGATAATTTATTATGGCAAATTAATTTATATTTGACCATGTTTCTATTTACTTCGATTCTTGTTTATTTGTGTGTCCAGTACAAATCTTGCAATCGATTTTTAACTAACTTCCCGACTAGCTAGATATTTGAAGCTTTCAAAATAGCTCAAAACACGGTGACAATGCATTTTTTAAATAATTTTACCCAACTGTTTCGGGTCCCTGGTGCCCTCGACAGAGTTTATATGTTTCAACAGAAAATTTATTTAACTAACTTTCCGCCTAGCTAAGCTACACATTTGAAACTTTTAGAATAGCGCAAAACCCGATAACAATGCATTTTTTAAATACATTTAGCCAATTGTTTCAGGTCTTTGCTGCCTTCGATAGCATTTATATGATTCAACAATCGTATAACTTCCCGACTAGCTAGAAATTTGAAACTTTTAGAAAAATTCATAACACGATGACAATGCATTTTTTTTTTTTTTTTTTTTTTTAGTCAATTGTTTCGGATCTTTGCTGCCTTCGGTAACGTTTATATGATTCAACAATCATGAACTTCCCGGCTTGAAACTTTTTAAATAAATCAGAACACGATGACAATGCATTTTTTTAATTCTTTAAGCCGATTGTATCGGATCCCCGCTGCTTCGGTAGCGTTTATATGATTCAACAAAAATTCCCGATAGAGTCACCCGACCCGAACCCGACAAAAACATTTTCATTAACCCGAAACCCGACAAAAAAATTTTCATCAACCCGAAAACCAACCCGAACCCGCAACAGAGAACTTTTTGCGACCCGAACCCGACCCGAAACCCGAAAAATAAATCAACATTACTTATTCATTTAAAAACCATGCAAAACAAGGTAAAATGATATAACATGACATAAAATAAAGTAAATTTTCACTGTCACACAGTTGGTAAATTAAAAAAAGAAAAAAACTAGTATGTTGTGGCCACCACAAGACATTCTTCTATATTTTTCTGTCAAATTCACTAAGTGCGAATAATTTATTAAAACTATGATTAAAAATATTTAACATGATGAATGCAAATAATTTCATCTTAGGGAAATCTAACACTAAATATCTAAAGAGAGACAGTTTTATCGTCTATAAATAACATCTTAACCCTCTGTAACTCATGACCTTTAATATTTTTGTGTTTATTTGTTTCGTAATAATTGGAAAAAAATAAAATACACGTGTTTCAGGTTTTTTTTTTATTTCTCATAAATTTCGAAAAAACAAACAAAAACACCTACAGGCAACAAACACTTTTTAGCATAAAATCCTATAAAATACGTGAAATTGGGTCAAAATCAATATTATACAATGAATTTGAAACACTTACCTCTTCACTGTTTCAATATAAAACACAAAACACACGAAAAACTATTTTTTATTATTTTTTGAATCAGAGCCGGTCCGCACTTGTCGTTAGTTACCCACTGTCGAGTAATGAACTTCAACTTACGACATACGGCGCCATACAGTTGTGTTTCTAGATACTAGATTCTCTAACTGTGAGTGCATACGACAGGCTACAGTGCGTGATTACGTTGTAGAACCGATTCTTTGAATTTGAACCACGATCGAACGGTATGTTGCCTACAGTCTACAGTATGGTACAGAGGGTTAAAGTAGTATGTTGTGTCCACCACATGACTTTCTTCTATATTTTCCTATACAAATTCACTCAGCAAAAAACTTTATTAAAATTAATATTTAAAAAAATTATATTTCATGATAATGCAGTCGATTTCCATATTAGAGAAGAAGTATAACACTAAATGTCCAAAAAAGTCAATTTTATCCTGAATATTATTATTATTATTGTTAAAAATGAAAAAATCAATAACTTTATTTCAAATTATCGCAGATCGATCGTTCAACCATTCGTTTAAAGGTATTGACGAGCTCTTTTGAAAAATACCCATCATGAAAATTTACTCCCCTCGAGGGAGGGACTTGCCCCCAAGGGGTAAGACGAGGCTTCTACATACATTTTTTTTTTTTTTTTTTTTTTTTTTTTCCACAGTTGAATACCTGTATTACAAATAATTCTTTTAAATTTCATAATGATTATTAAAAATATTTATACAAAATTTTTGCGCATTTATACAAAATTTTGTCCTATACCACCAGGTTAAAAATTTAGAAAAAGCGGGATGGCAACGCAACCTGTTGGACAGTTTTTACCAAAAGTTGATAGGCACTAATTTATGTCAAGATGTAACTACATACCAATTTGTATTAAATTCTCTGCAGCAATTCCTGAGATACAATTGCTACAATAATTTTGTCACACACACACAGAGACAGACAAACTGACGTTTTCTAAAAATGGTCAAATCGTGTTATACAACTCTCAAAACGTGTAAATTCATCAAAATTCCGAGGTCGAAAATTTTTACGAATCCAATATTTTCTTCTATTGAATATAAAAGAAAGTAAAAATTAAAAATGTATTTTTATAATGGTTATCTCACATATCAAGTTTTGTACAGTTATATGACATAGAAGTTGAGATATAGCCATCCCGTTATCGATGAAATTTGCAGAATAGCAGCGCCACCTATTGGACGACAAGCATTCAAACTGAATCAGCATAATGTCTCATAATCGCCTTCTCACATATTAAGTTTTGTTTGATGATACGCAGTAGAACCTGAGATATAGCTTTCCTTGTAATTGTGGAAATCGCTGTGTAGCAGCGCCACCTGTTGGGCAATTTACACCAAAAGTTGGCAAGCGCTAATATATGTAAAAGTGCACCTACATACAAATTTATATGCAATTCTCTGCATAGCCTTTCTTTAAATTGCGGAAATCACTGTATAGCAACGCCACTTGTTGGCTGATTGGCATTCAAATTGAATCAGCGAAATATCTCATATTGGTCTTCTCACATATCAAATTTTGTTGGATTATACCCAATGAAACCTGAGATATAGCCTCCCTGAAAATGCAGAAATCGCTGTATAGCAGCGCCACCTCTCGAGCGGTTGATACCAAAAATTGATAGGCACTAATTTAGGTCAAGGTGCATCTACATATGAATTTAAATGCAAGTCTGAACAGTAGTTCCAACGATACAGCTGCCACAAAATGTTTGTTACACCCACACAGACGGACAGACAGACATTTTCTAAAAATGGTCAAATCATGGTCTAGATCTCTCAAAACCTGTAAATCCGTCGAAAACCTGAAGTCGAAAATTTTTACGAGTCCAATACTTTCTTCGATTGAATACAGAAGAAAGTGAAAAAAAAAATTAAAATGTAATTACTGATTGTATTGAGTTAAAAATTAAAAAATCTAAAAAAAAAAAAAAAAAAAATGTTTAATAATAATGTTTAAACACTTATGTGAGTTGTGAACTTCAAGATTGCAAAAATGTACTTCAAATTCAGCGTTACTTACTAGTTCGTTGTTTTATGCTTATATTCTGAAAAAAAAAAAAAAAAAAAAGTATATTTATTTATTGCTTTTGTTCGACGTGAATGTTTATAATTATTTGGGACATCTGCTTTCCCACAATCACTTTCAATTCACATAATCAGCAAATTATCTTTCTGCAGTGGCAATTTTCGTGTTTTGTTTATTTGTTCAAGAGAAGAATAATATTATTATTATGCCTTGATGGAATCCGTTTCCTAAATGTGTTTATTTTACATTACTTTTTACTTTCTTCTGTATTCAATTGAAGAAAGTATTGGAATCGTAAAAATTTTCAGCTTCCGTTTTTTGATAGATTTACACGTTTTG
The DNA here is from genome assembly GCA_963930645.1 of Salticus scenicus. NCBI lineage: Eukaryota > Metazoa > Arthropoda > Arachnida > Araneae > Salticidae > Salticus > Salticus scenicus. The sequence continues at coordinate 88,040,542 of OZ005661.1, forward strand.
CGGATTCCAGAACACAATTTGACTAGGTATTTTTGGAAAATATGTGTCTGTCTGTCTGTTTGTGTGTGTGCGTGAAAAAAAAGAAAAATCTTGTGGCGACTGTATCTTATTGCAGATAACTGCATATAAATTTATATGCTGATGTACATTGACCTAAATTAGTTCCTATCAACCTTTGGTGTCAATTTCTCAACAAATGGCGCTGCTGAACCGCGGTTTTCACAATTTCAGGAAAGGCTATATCTCAGGAACTGCTACACGATTTTACGTATAAATCTATATGCAGATACACTTGATACACTTTGACATAAGTTAGTGCCTACCAACTTTTGTGTCAATTGCTCAACAGGTGGTGCTGTTATACGTCGACTTTCGCATTTTCAGGGAAGGCTATATCTCAGGTTCTGTTGTGCATAATCAAACAAAACTTGACACGAATCAGTGTAGCCATTACATGACATTACGCTGATTCAGTTTGGAAGCATATCAGCGTATAAGTGGCGCTGCTACACTGCAATTTTCCCTGAGAACGGAATGTGGCTACATCTCAACTTCTATGACATATAACGGTACGAAACCCGATGTATGTGGTAACCATTATGAAGACGCCATTTTTTAAGACTTTATTTATAGAGAATTAAACTGTCTTTCTTTTCTTATATTTAGTGTTAGTTTTTTATAAAATGAAAATCATTCATTATGGTAGATAATTTTAATAAATAATATTTTTAAGAAAATATTTTTACTGAGCGAATTCCTATAGGAAAATATAGAAGAAAATTTGAGGTGCTCACAGTATACTAGCTTTAAATGAAATCACAACAAGTATTTCTTCTATATTTGATGTATATACAAGTATAAATGGAGGAAAATTCAAAATTCCGTTCACATAAAAGCGAGGATTGAATTTCATTAAAAGTAAAGGTGTTAGAAAAAAAAAAAAAAAAAAAAAAATAGTATGTTGTGCCCACCAGAAGACTTTCTTCTATATTTTGTAATACAAATTCACTCAGTACTGATAATTTATTAAAGCTATTATTTATTAAAATTACCTACCATAATGAATGCAGACCATTTTCATCTTAGAGAAAAGTTACACTAAAAGTACAAAGAAAGACAGTTTTATTCTCTATAAATAATATATTAAAAAATGCGTTATGATAATGGTTATCGCACTTATCAAATTTTGGGCAGTTATACACCATGGAAGTTGCGATATAGCTTTTCCGTTCTCGGGAAAAATTGCAGTACAGCAGCGCCACCTTATGGCCGATATGCATCCAAATTGAATTAGCATAATGTCTGATGATAATGGTCTTTTCACATATCAATTTTATTTTAATTATACACAATAGAACCTGAGATATCTCTTTCCTTTAAATTATGGAAATCGTTGTATAAAACCGCCACCTATTGAATTATTGGTACCAAAAGTGGATAGACAAAAATTTATATCATGGTACATCCATATATAAACTTATGTGCAATTTTGTGTAGTAGATCCTGAAATAAAGTATTTCCTTGAACTGTGGAAATCACTGTATAGCAGCGCCACCTTTTGAGAAATTGACATAAAAAGTTGATAGGGACTAGGTTATGTTAAGGTGCATCTACATATAAATTTATATGCAATTCTCTGCAGTAGTTCCTGACTCTCAAAACATGCAAATTCATGAAAAACCGGAAGTTGAAAATTTTCACGAATCTAATAATTTCTTCTACTGAATATAGAAGAAAGTGAAAAAAAAAAAAAAAACTTGTAAACTGCGCAATTTCCCTTAAATTGTGGAAATCACTGTATAGCAGCGCTATCTGTTGAGCGATGGGCACCAAAAGTTGATAGGCACTAATTTATGTCAAGGTGCATTTATTTATAAATTTATATGCAATTATGTGCAGTAGTTCCAGAGTCGCCACAAAATTTCTGTCACACACATACAGAGACGCAGACTGATATTTTCTGGAAATAGTCAAATCGTGTTCTGGACTCTCAAAACATGGAAATTCCTCAAAAACCGGAAGTTGAAAATTTTTACGAATCTAATACATTCTTCTACTAAATATAGAAGAAAGTTAAAAAAAAAAAAAAAAAAAAAACTTGTAAACTGCGAAATCTTTTCAATTTCCAGAATGTAAATGCGAGGTTATACTGTATTTGTATTTCTTTAATATATACATTAACAACAGTAAAGAAAGATTTATAATGCTTTTCTAATTTTCATACAATTTCTACAAAAGATACATATTAGTTCAGTTAAAGAAAAGAATACAGATTCAGATACAAATACGGATCTATTTTTCTGGCGGATACGAATAGGGAGCTCCGGTACATGTCTGCCCACCAGCCACCGAGCGGTTCTGCGCTCAAAGCTGGTAGATGGAAGCTGTCGGGTTCGATCCCAGGTCGCGCTCATCGACCTAGCCTTTCGGAGTTTACCATGGTTTCCTCCGAAACACGCGTAAATACGGGCTAGGACCGCTTAGAAAGACCCAAACGGAGGGCATTCCCCCTATAGGCCTAGGACACATCTGGTGTCAATCCCCTATAGGCCTAGGACACATCTGGAGTCAATCGGCCTTAAATCCTCCAACCAAACAACCAACCGATACATGTCTAGTATGTACAGAATGTTTAAATTAGTTACATAGTTGTAAACATGCCTATAAAATGTTTATAATTGTAAAAAATATTTTGAAAGGTGTTCTCAAGTCGACCCGACTTATTGAAAACCAAACCCGACCCGAACCCGAACCCGACCCGCGCGAAAAAAAGATCAGTCAACCCGACCCACAAGAGAAAAAATTCTGTCAACGCGGGTCGGGTTCGGGTAAAATCGGGTTACCCGATCCGATGCAGGACTCTAGTTTGGGAATTCAAAAGTTGTTTCAATGCCACTTATTCGAAAAGCTGATAAAAGTGAGAAAGCTTGATATCCCTCTTTCAGTTCTTGCTAAACTTTATGAATGTGGGGGAGGGAGAATATAATGTAGGAAGTGCGTTCTTGTTTTTCTTCTTTTGTCTATTTTTCGGAGAACTGGAAGAGGGGAAAAAGTTCGATGTGAAAAGGCGACGTATTCTATCTTCAGAAAATCATTTGAGCGATATTCCGAGATTTTATTTCATTTATTTTTCATGTTTGAAAGCTAATTTTAGATGCACAGAACATAAAAAAAAATCTGGTGTGAAACAACCACACGACTTCCATTACCCGCTATTACATGTATTATATACATTTTTGAGAGATAATGTGATCAGGATCAGAAAACATAAAAGGGACCTAAAGAGAAAATCGTTAGAGCCGTTTTTGAGATACCAACTTTTACAAAAAATCAATTATTGACCGGAAAAAAATAATTACACACAAAAGAATATTTAAAAGTGAGTTAAAATGGCGAGTTTGAAAAAAAATCGTACAACCGTTTTTAAAGGAACGCCTTTGCGAGGCCTGAACTTGAGCTATTTATACAGGACGCCTATCAATTTTCCTGAACTAACCAACTATATCATTCGAAAGGACATCTAATAGAGTGTTTATATAGCAAGTTTGAAGAAAATCGTTAGAGCCGTTTTTGAGATACGGACTTACGGTCCCACTTCCGGTTTCCGATGTCCCACTTCCGGTTAAACTCAATTATTGACAGGAAAACAATAATTACATACAAAAGCATACTTAAAAGTGAGTTAAAATGGCAAGTTTGAAAAAAAATCCGTACAACCGTTTTTAAAGGAACGCCTTTGCGAGGCCTGAAATTGAGCTATTTATATATGCCGCCTATCAATTTTCCTGAACTAACCAACTATATCATTGGAAAGGACATCTAATAGAGTGTTTATATAGCAAGCTTGAAGAAAATCGTTAGAGCCGTTTTTGAGATACGAACTTACGGTCCCACTTCCGGTTTTTCAATTTTCACCAAAATTTGGAAATTTCATCTGTACACCAGACGTATTTCAATTCTAAAGTTTCGTAGATCTATCTTTATTAGTTTCTGAGCTATAATAGCCAGAAGATTCTCCACATACATACATACATACATACATACACACACACATACATACACACTGACCAATTGCCAAAAACCACTTTTTTGGACTCAGGGGACCTTAAAACGTGTAAATCAGGTGAAAACCCGATATCGAATTTTCAGACCGAATACAATACTTCCATTACCTACGGTAGTAGGGTAATGGAAGTAAAAAGGGAAGTGATCTCGCATTGGATCTAAAACGCTTACCATAACGGTATACAGGAGAATTAAAATGATTGTTGTAAATTATGTATTCGTATCCCGCTCAAAAATATCTTATAAATAATTGTGTGACACCGCTAGTTTACTTTATTTTATAATTAGAATATTACTGGATGGGTTTGAAAAATATTTCATAAAATATTATTCTAAAATAAAAAAATATAAATTATGTCATTTGATTTATTTATTAATCACTATTATTTATGTATTTATTTATTTTGGGGGGCGGAGAGAACGGCAGTTTGCGTCTAGTGTTTGTTTATTTTACAAACAAAAATTTCTTTTCCGGGTTCGGGCTGATGAAAATTTCTGTGTTGAGTTTGACTTGGGTTTCAGGTTGACTTCAAATTTTATTACAATATGAATATTTTATTTTCGAAATCTTTATTTTAGAAATATGTACCGTGTAAGATAATTAGTTTTGATATTTATCGTATATATATACATATACACGCACACATTTACTTAATCCTAATTTGTTAATTTTATAATGGTCGGTTTTGTATTTTATATTTCCTGCAATTACACAGTTTGTCATGGAGGATGGTTTTGGTTTTTTCTAATCTTTAAACTCATATATATATATATATATATATATATATATATACACACATACACATAAATTCATTTTGGTTCTTCAGCATTGCGGCGGCTTTTTATCATCTGTCTTTTTACATCTTACAAGTTTGTTACCATACATATGAACAATAATCCGAAAATCTCGTCAATTCAATGATTTGAAATTTTCGACTTCCTAACATTTTTTTTTACTTTTAGAAAAAAAAAAAAAAAAATGTTTTTTATTACCATTCCTAGTGCATATACACCAATAAAAAACAGATTACTATGCATTTGTTGTATCAAACAATAGAAAATAAAAGATTTGGAAATTCTGTTTTTTATCAATTTCAAATTTCTTAGAAAAAAATTTATAGAGTTTCTTTTTCTTTTTTTTTTTTTTCAAGGAAATTTGTCATATTTGCTATTTTGGATTATGATGTACGATTCTATTAATATATATACAAGGCGCGCAATTTCCACTCGCCAGCTCGCCATTGGCGAGTGGAATTTTTGCTGTGGCGAGTAAAAATTTGGTCTAGTTATAGATACAATTCTTACACGATACGGTAACAGAAAACATTCTTTTTATAGATTTAAATATGGCAAAATCTTGCCATCTTATAACCTCATATTTAACCTCTCGTTTTTAGATTCTCCGAGACCCGAGTCTGTGTAAGCGCTGCCCGAGATCGCGCCAGCTTGGAAAAGGAAAAATGCTTGGTGTATACATAAAAGTTTTGATATCTTCGGCAGTTTCGTTTCTTACTCTGTTATTTCTCCAAGTAGAGTGAGAATAGACGAATGGAAAGCCTCTTTGTTCGTCGCCCACTATCCGAGAAAAGTTGTATTATGATTAAAAGAAGAAAAAAAAAAAAAGAGTTCATATTTTCAAGTTTTTTATTAAAACGTCAATGATTTGCGCATGTAATGATTTGTAAGCAACGATTTTATCGAAAAAGTTATTCCGAAATGTCCATTTCAAATGACAACAATGAACAAGTTATAAACATCGACATTCTGTCTAATTACAAAAATAAAATGGACGAAAAAAACATTTCTAATATTAAATGTTAAGTAAATAAATAGATAAATAAGAAAGCTTAATCTTAATTAAAGTCGCTGCAATAGTCAAGAAAAATAACGTAATAAGCTCAGTTGATATTTTCTACTGAAACTAAAACTCAACTCAAAACATAAGCGCTCTTTTTACCGGAACTAAAGCAGACGGCTTAGGGTTACTGTAACATTAAAAATATCTGTCATTCTGCTGCAGTATGCCATGAGAAAAATCAGTCATAGAAAATAATAAAAGCATTTTCTGAAGGATATTTCGGTATCATATTGCTCTACACATATCCCTTATACAGCTATTTATAAGAATATGACATAAAATTATGAGAAAAATTTAAAAAATGACAAAAATAAAAGCTTTTCAATAAATAGGAGAAACGATTCGAAATAGCAACGCCATCTATTAATAGCTAAAAGAAACAACATGAAATTTTTCGAAAAAATGCAATTTTTGAAAAATTAAAATTTAAAAAAGATTGAGAACACATCTCGTTTTAAAAATTATAACGTCTGAGAGATAAAAGTTATATCTAACGCCAAAAAAAAATTTCAAACAAATTAATTGCATTAACAATGCACGGGATTGATTTTAGAATTTTAGCATTAGTAATCTAGAAAAGCCGTAACTGACGATCCCCCTTAAAAGGCTAAAAAATGCTTACATTAAATTTATCAGATATACAAAGTCTTGCATATAACAAGGTTTGTCAATTTAAATTTGAATACGTGGATAAATTGTTCATGTGGCTTTTCACTACTTTTTTTTTTTTTTTTTTTTTTTTTTTTTATTATTATTATTTTATGTATTAATGTTAAAACATTTTCAACTAACATATTAACATTTGAACATATGTATGAAGTTATTTAAACCTTACTGGCATAAAAGAAGTTTAAGCTAGCAATGTATACTACAGTTTCAGTAACATAATGAGTACTGCCGGCATTGCATAATAGCAAAGAGTTTTATGCTCGTTTAAATATACTGGAAAAGATGGTTAGAAAAAAAAGTATGTTAACCGACAGATTTGAAAATTTTAGAGGGCAGTCAATAACATTTTATCTCTCTCTCTCTCTCTCTCTCTCTCTCTTTTTTTTTTTTTTTTTTTTAACACGTTAATGTAAATAGTTTAACAAGCAACAGAATTAATACAAATTTTGAAAACAGAAAAAAATATATATATATTTTGAGGGAAATATTAGGATAAAAATAATGACACTGACTTTCTCTTACCCTGCATTTCAATACTATAAAGTTCGGTTGCAGATTATGGGGTAAGATATTAATGACTCTATGTGTGTAAACCTAACTAATTTTAACCTAACCTCTAACTAATTTTAGGACCAGTTTCATTTGAGAAATAATTGTATGTGAGGGGGGTCTACCCTCCTCCGCCAATCCCCGTTTGATTAGAGTACCTACATTATTTTAATGTTCAAGGCTGTTATTAAATTCAAATGTTTATTCAAAATTATTCAAAAATTTTCAACCGCACCACTATTTGAAACTTTTGAAACTTATGAATATTGATCGAACTTTTCAAAAAGCAACCTCATATAAACTTCAAAATACCACATTTGAATTATCTGTAATTATATGCTACTAATTTACTCTAATAACAGACGTATACAAATAATACAGACCGTTGAAAATTTCACCTTAGTATTCAGGGAACATCAAAACACATAATTATACAAAAAAAAAAAAGTATGAAAATTTAATTTTAAAAATCTAGTGTGAAGTAGCCACACGACTACCATTACCCAATATTACACGTATTATATCTGTACTGATAAGTATAAAAGATTTAAGTCCATATTCTTGATTTTTCAGGAGACGAAAAATAAAGTGAAACTAACTAAAAACTAATCAGCAGAATCGATTAGGAAAAAAATATTATGTTGGTTTATAAGCTTTATACCATTCAGAGATTGTCAATCTTCATTTAATGAAGGGAAAAAATTGAATTAAATATTTTATACCAAAGATTAATGCTACATTTCTGACTTGAATCTTTTTTTAACAATGGATTTTCTCAAAGACTAAATAACACGGATTTAAATCCTTTATACCAATCGATAGAGAATTTTTTTCTGAGTCTGATTATGTACTTAACTCAAAATCGACTTGGACTTAAATCCTTTATATTTATCAGTACAGATACGCATTTTTGGGGGATTGTATGATCAGAAGATATAAAATTTTTCTGATGAAATAGACACCTAAAAATTTTCCGTTCAGAGAAAGTTGATAAACGTATAAAGACATGTTTCGTGTAGAATATGGTATAAAAACCATTCACTGTTCATTTACAGGGCTACACAAGAGAACTAGATTATAGTACGACAATACTTGAAAATTGATGGAAGTGTACTTCAGGTTGTGCCGTGTGCTATTAATACAGGATATATTTATCTTCTCCACGTGATGTGTACATATTTTTTAGAAAATATAAAGGGCTTCCAATATTTGAGTCATGACATTCTTTTTTATTGTTAGTGGAAGTACTTTACCGCAATATTTTACCATGCCCAGGAAAGCTACTCAGGAATTGAAATGAATTCCTCATAGCCATATGGTAAATAATGTATTTTTTTAAGCTTAAATATTCATCGCTTGGTTTTTTGTACATTTAGACGTTTTGAGGCTTCCTGAATACCGAAGTCAAGTTTTTAACGTTTGACCTTTATCTGTGTCTGTTAGAATAAATTAAAAACAAATAATTTCAGGCTATCCAAATGTTGTATTTTGAAGTTATTGTGTTTGTTACTTGAAAAATTTAATCAAGATTGGTAAGTTTCAAGGGATGTTGGTGTGAAAGTTGTCTCAATATTTGTAAATGAACTTTTGAAGTTAATAACTGATTCGAATTCTGCATAAATATATCTACAGTAATAAAACGGGGGGTTGAGGGCGACGGTAGCATCCAATCTACACACACACAAAATTACTTGTATAATAAAGCTGCTCCGAAGCCTAATTTGAATTGTTTCAACATAGGTTTGCATAACAGTACTCGTTATCTTACCCCCTATTCTGCAATCTGTATTTATTAAATTAAAATTAAGATATTAAATTTTAGGGTAAGAGAAAGTCGTGTCAGTGACACACCAGATTATTTATCTGGGGAAAACTCGACATCGAATTTTCAGACCGAATACAATGCTTCCATTACCTACAGTAGTTGGGATGGATGGATGGTGGATGGTTGGGTTTTACGCCGCACTAGTGCTGAGCATATGGGCAATTGGCGACGGTTTGGTGGTCCGGGTGGTCCGGAGACATGCCATCACAATTTTGATCCTCCACGGAAGGGATGACCCCCAGAGGTGTAATTTTTGATGGGAACATGGAGGACATTGCGCCAGATTTTACGTGCACCAGCCACCATTAGTGTACACGACTGTCTTTGCCCGGCTCGAGTACCGAACCCGCAATCTTCCAATTACGAGGCCGGCGCTCTACCGACTGGGCTACCGCAGCTCTACAGTAGTCGGGTAATGGAAGTAACAAAAAAAAAAAAAAAAAAAAAAAACCTTTATTTAAGGGATGGGTATAAGGAATTAATTTTTATTCCTAAGTAATATTCGTGGACATGGTAAAATACAGTAAAGTACTTCAACAGTAAAAATGTGGAATGGCTTCACTCGACTTTCACTCAACGTTTAGTAATTATGAGGCGTTCAAACAAATTTAATTCATTGAATAATTCAGTAAAAAATTAGAAATAAAAAGTATGGTGATGTGTTCGAATTTCTATCCTAAAGTTCAAATATTTGTACAATGTAGGATAATGTATCCAAATTCTTTTGTGCGATTGTCTATATATATATAGATAGATAGATAGATAGATAGATATAAATTTTAAGCAAGCAATGGGCTCTTCCCACCGTCGTCTGCTCAATCACGTGATAGAGGAAAACGAATAATCGATTTCTGAGAATCGAATTCAATTAAATATTGTTCTTAAGAACACAAAATTTTTATATTTAATATAAAATAATAAAAGTAATATTGTGCATTTGTAAACAGTAGAATAATTGTATTTGTAAATTTAATAATTTAAAAAAAAACACTTTATGTGTTTATTTATTTTTACCTGTAAGAATCGATTTTTGTATGTTTTTGTGTAACTGTTACATTAACTGATTTAGCAATAAATAATAGCTTGTTCTTGTGGAATGTTTATGGATTATAATTTGAAATCTTAAAATGTTTTCATTTAATTTAGTTGCATAAAGGTGTTACGACAAGTTAATTAACTTAGTTACTGGTCTAAATGGACTTACGCAGTACAATGTTGCACTGTCACTGATTTAAATACGAAAAATCAGTGTATTTAAACATGGTCTTCATGAACATCAATAACAGGTATAAACTAAATGATGATTGTAAATGTATACAGCAAACAAAAGATGATGAATAATGATATAAAATGGATTAAAAAATGATGATGTATAAAAAATAACACAGATTAAATACGATTGGTCAAAAATAAGAATAGAAAATATGTTATTTCAGCAATCGCTCTAGATAAACAAGACTTCGTCTGCTATTTGTTTTTCCTCTATCATGTGACCTCTGACGTCAAGTGTGAAGAGTCCATTTCCAAAGACGAACATTTTAAAGCAAAATTCTAAAACATACATCAGTTTTTAGTTTCTTTTAAATAATTAATTAAACTTCGTGTAATTAGTCCCAATAATACGTTATCTGTTTAAAATATTTCTTACTGACTTTTAAAAAAACTGTTAAGTAATTTACACATAATTTTCCATAATGATCCTACATTAGCAAAACACTATAACTCTAGTATGTTCTGGTCATCACAAAATTTCTATATTTTACAATACAAATTCCCTCAATCCGAAATTTCTGTGAAAATTGTCATTCATCAAAAATATTTTCCATGGTGAGTGCAGACGATTTTTCACCTCAGGTATTACACTTATTGTCGCAAGAAAGTCATTTCCGTGCCCTACGGGCAATATCTTAGGAAATGCATAAACTTCATAATTTTTGTTTATTTAATGTAAAAAATGAAAGAAAAAAAAATCAATAATCTTGTTTCAAATTTTAGGTTATCACAACTCTATTTTTCAGTCATTTATTCGAAATGTACTAACTAGTCTTTTTGAAAAATACTCATGCTGGAAATGTTCACTTCCCTGGAGAGGGGGGGGGGCAGGGTGAGAAGCGATGCTCCTACGTGCACATAAGAAAATTACCGTGGTTGACTTTTACTATTGTAACTATACATTTAAATTTCTGAATGATCGATTCAAAATAATCCTTAATGTGCATATACAAAAAATTCTCCTGTGCTATTACCTTTAAAATTTAAAACTCATAAATATTATACCAATTTCACCACCTAATTAAAATTTTAATTTACCAAAAGCCAAATTTTATTATAATCAAATAAATATTGTGCAATAGTGAAACCAAAATCATTCAAAGAAAGGTTTCCAAAACTTCATGGTTCACGACCCCTTTTTCATATTTTCGCTGGCAGTACAGTTTTAGTAAAGGACCCCCATGACGACTTTTAAATTTTTATCACCAAGAGTGCGATGACATTTTACTTACTTTGGCATAATTTTTTGTAAAAAAAAAATCCTATTTTGATTATAGTTTTTATGATTGCATTTTTTAGTCAGTTTATGTCATAAAAGTTCATATTCTTAATATTTTTTAAATATTGCTAGGTTTAAAATGATGCTTGCAAGGATTCCGAAGAAGCACATGTTAAAAATACAATTTTCCGCAAAATAATCTCATCAGATAAATGTCGTAATTTTTTCTTACTAGTTCATTGAGCTAAGTCCGCGTACTTAAATATTGTCCATGTATAAATATATCCTCGCGTACTTTATTAATTACACCACTATCGTATCGTTTCGACAAAAAATATTTGAAACTGGTCCACGTTTGAGAAATATTATATAGATTTTAAACTTTATACGTATTGAACTACGAACTATTTGTTCAAATCTTTCAGAAAAATTTAAAGTTAAGCGTTCGCTTTTCGAATTCAATTAATATACTTTTTTAAAAAAAACATATTAAGTTTATCGAAATATATCTTCAATTTATGATTTTAAAGGACGATATACATATCAAGTTTTTACTTCACTTAAATGATATAAAAATAAACTTAGCTTTTAATCTAGCACAACAGAGATCAAAGAAATTTCCATTTCAAGGGAAAAAACAAACTTTAATTCACTTGCTTCCATATTAAAAAGAAATGTTCTTCAAGCTTACCTACGAAAATTTCTTATTACTTACGAAAGTGTTTTTGAGATGTATATATCTTTGATCCAGAAATTCTGCTAAAAGGAGGGCAAAAATGAAATTCAACTCCAAATCTTAATTCTAAAAAATACATATATAAATAAAAAAATAAATAAACAAGTGACTCTTATCATTTAAAACCAGGAAATAAGGAAAAAAGTAATTTTCTTTAATTCAAGAAAAAAATATACTTTTGAGTGCTTAAGCATAAAAAGTGAAGAAATTGCTCTTCCATGATATACTTTTTGAAATATTTTTCTAAGATTCTATTAAAAGAAATTTTTTATTCCAGTAGTTTCTTTTTCTTAAGTGTTATTTCATAAAAAGAGAATGAAATTATTTTTGAGTAAACATTTATATAACAACTAGCAGGCTTTGCCCGCTTTGCTGGTCACTACAGTAAAATGATTTCTTTTTAATTGATTAATTGAAATGTTTAAATAAATATATTTCGATTGGCGACTTTTTTCGCCACAGATTTAGTATGGGATCTGCTCAGTGATATTAAATATCTTTTTTAGCTTCTCGAATCTATACTACAAAATTATTATTGAAACGAATATTCTCGGAAACAATCCAAAAGTAAAGCTTATTCTTCGACTGTTCTGGAACATTCTGAAAAACAGTCACTTGTTCCACAGGAGTAAAGCAAATAACGTCAAATACTACGGAGCATAATTCTTCGCAAGCTCAAGAAAAATGTTCATTCGCTTAGAGCTCAATCCTTAAAGTGCAATCACTCAGAATAGGTCTCTGAATAACTCTGACTCGCAGTGAGTGCATACTCTCTCGCATAAAGCAACTCACTCCTATTTATAACTTTTTGCGATGATTCCATCGAGAATCCCATGGAAAACTCGAGATCTGTGCTCCCGTGTGTCGGAGATCTTCGAAACTTGAGGAATTCTAAACTACTATTTTTCATCAAACTTGGTCGCCTTCTCACCAAATTTGGTCGCCCACTCACCATGTTTGTCGCCAAGGCTAACCCTACTGAAAGTGAATGAATAAACTGACCTTTTATTTTCACTTCGCCTGTAAAACTGCTTTCATTGCAACAGTGCTAATGATGCGGGGCAAGGAATTAATCCCTTATAACAATATGCTAAGAGCACTATTTCTGTCGCATTTTAGACAACTAATATTTTTATGGTATATATATTTCCCATTAAACGTATTCTTATTTTTATTTATTTATTTAAATATTAATTTAAATTAATCAAATATTTCTGCCGGACAGCGTGCAGGTACAGTTACACACAGCAGCTCGTATATTTGTATTAGAAATTAGCATAGTGATTCGTATATATAAAAAAGAAAATTACACAAATATGTAAACATTACCGTGCTACTCAACTTTATTAAATCTCTCCCTTGGCGGCTTTTGAATTTTTGTCACCATATTAGTGATGATTTTTTTTCCTATAATACAATTTTTTGTATAAAAGAGGGGATCCTATTTTGGTGATATTTTTATCGGACACCTTTTTGTTAATTTGTAAGAATTCTTCATATTCTGTTTATATTTTTAATGGTTTTTAATAGTGCTTGAAATAAATTTTCTACTTTTAAAACTACAAGGGTTTTTTTTTTCCCTATAAAACTATCTATTCAGATAAAAATAGATCATTTATGTTACTATTTCGGTTTAATTCCTTTAAAAGGCTATTGCTAAATTAAAATGGATTAAAATGGATCAATTAATTTATTCATTTTTGCATAATTTTGTGTTAAAAAAACTTAGTACCTATTTTGATTATACTTTTTATTATTGCGTTTTTTAGTCAATTTATGACAAAAGTTCACATGGGGATTATATCATTAAAATATTGCTAGATTTAAAATGAAGCCTGCAAAGATTGTAAAAATGCAACATTTAAAAATAAATTTTTTCTATAAAATGATCTCATCGTACGAAGGTCGTAATTTTTTATTAGATCACTGAACTGAGTCCGCGTGCTTAAATATTGCTTATGCTATATTTTTTATCCTCGCGTATTTTATTAAGTCACTATCGTATCGTTACTAAAAAATTAATCGTAACTGGACCACGATAGAGAAATATTATATAGATTAAATTTGCTCATGCATATGAAAATATGAAAATGGAGTAAAAAAACAACCATAACTTTTTTTTAATATACTTCAGTTTTAGATTTTTTTTTCTTTTTTGTTTTGTTTAAACGTATTTGGCACGGATGAATTGCGCTTAGCATGAAAGCTAATTCATTGATAATCTTGGGTAATAATAGCAGGAGACTTGGCGTTGGAATATTAAAACAGGAATAAACTACTACGTCAGAAAAGCCAAAGAAAAATTATTGAGGTGCATACAGCTGTTTCGGTAGCCTAAAGCGTACCGTCTTCAGTGCAAAAAAGAAACAGCTGTATGCACCTCAATAATTTTTCTTTGGCGTTTCTGACGTAGTAGTTTATTCCTGTTTTAATCTTGGGTAATATTTTAAAGTTTTGATGCTGAAATAGATCGGATATTTTTCGCCAATAACTCTCCTTTTGTGAAAGCCACTATGGGGCAAAAACAAATAGAAATAGAGTTAGGCCGTTCAAAATTTGTACAGATAGGTTTAAGAGGCCTGCAAGTCGAATGGAGATGTTTTCGAAAGTGTAAAGTTATTAGGAGGGGCAAGACGGGGGGAGGGGAGGGGGGGGGGCAAAAAAACAAAAATACAGTTAGATCGTTCAAAATTGGTGTATAGAGGTTTTCGATACTTACAAATCGATTGCGGATATTTTCGAATTTGTAAAATTATTAAAAGGGGCGGTAAGAAGGGGGGCTAAGGGGGGGCTATGGGCAAAAACAAATAGAAATACAGTTAGGCCGTTCAAAATTGGTACAGACAGGTTTTAAAGGCCTGCAAGTGGAATGGGGATATTTTTGATTGTGTAAAGTTATTAAGAGGGGGGAGGGGAGGGGGGGGGCAAAAAATAAAAATACAGTTAGATCGTTCAAAATTGGTATGTAGAGGTTTTCGATACTTACAAATCGATTGCGGATATTTTCGAATTTGTAAAATTATTAAGAAGGGCGGTAAGGGGGGGGGTAATGGGCAAAAACAAATAGAAATACAGTTAGGCCATTCAAAATCGGTACAGATAGGTTTTAGAGGCCTGCAAATCGAATGGGGATATTTTCATAAGTGTAAATTTATTAGAAGGGCCGGGAAGGGGGGGGGCAGAGGGGGCAAAAAAAAAAATAGAGTTAGATCATTCGAAATTGGTACATCAAGGTTTTCGATACCTACAAATCGATTGGGGATATTTTTGAATTTTTAAAATTATTGGGAGGGAGCAGAAGGGCAAAAAAATAAAAATAGAGATAGATCGTTCAAAACTGGTGCATAGAGGTTTTTGATACTTACAAATCGATTGCGGATATTTTCGAATTTGTAAAATTATTAGGGCGCTCATATATATGCATTCGCGCGTGCGCATCGCGCACGGGTTTACGCTGCTGAAGGCAGTGGGGACCCGGTGCGACATTTTTCCCGATCAGAGTTTTTTTTTTTTTTCCCACATGATAAAAATTAATGCAATTTTGAGAATACATTTAAAAATAGTGACCAGCGAAGCGGGCGTAGCCTGCTAGTAAATTATAAAATATTGAAAAACAGAAAAGAAAGGAAAATGAAAAGAAAGAAAGAGAAAAAAGAATCACATAAAGTATGTATTTTTGTCTAAAATGGCGATAAAAATTCAAAAGTATCAGATCTATGATCAGATTTACATATTTAATTATTTAATTATTCATTTTTCTATATACCAACTACTATTAACTTACTCAACTACTATTATAACCACAAAAAATTGTCTCATGCGATAGATGTAGCCGATCATAGCATATTGTAATATTATATTTGGCGTGAAATTGTTGTCGTTTTATAGTTGATCGAATAAACCAAATAAATGTAGAAAATAACGCGAAAGAAAATATTATGTACACCACGTATCGTGCTGTCCGTTTCGAAACTGTCATCTGATAAGCACCCGAATGGAAGACTGGTAAGCTATTGTCACAGGCACCCAAGAGTCTGCGAATGAGTGGGTTGCTGCCGAAGGCAAAAGGGGACAGGAGCGAGCTTTTGAGCAATTTCATGATTTTTTTTTTTTTTTTGTTTATAAAGCGATATAAAAGAATTTCCTTTAAATATAGTGACCAGCGAAGCAGGCAAAGCCTTCGTTGATTCACTATGTTCATTGATTTCACATTCCGTCACTTTTGACGGGGTTATATACTATTCTGTAAATAAAACTGACAAAGTAAATTTATAGTTCATAGAGTTTATTGTAGTAAAGAAACTATACGCAGTCAAATATGACGTCATGGGCAGTTTTTTTTTTTTTTTTTTTTTTAAATAACAACTTCACAGTAAAAGTCTACAAAACAATAGTTTAAAAAAATAGAACAACATATAATACTTCCATAAATTATATTAACACTTTATCAATGTGTATAAAATTTTCAAAGTGATACTGGCGTCAATTTTTATGAGATGCATGATGTAATTTTTTTTCGTTTTTACTTTCTCTTAGACATAAGGTAGAGAAAGTATTGTTTTTGGGTCAAATTTTCGAACGCGAGATTTTGTTATATTTACACGTTTTGAGGTCCCCTGAATACGAAAATCATGTTTTTAGCAAATGGTCTGTGTGTGTGTCTGTGTGTATGTGTGTGCGCCTGTGTGTCTGTGTGTGTGTCTGTCTGTTATCAGCATATCTCAAAAACAAATTATGGCAGAAAGTTCAAACTTGGTATGCTAAATGTATATCATATAGGGATGATACAATAAGCTTTTCGTTAAGATCAAGCAAATGGTTCGTGTACAGGGACAATCAAGAGAATTCTAATACATTACGTCTATGGGGGAAATTGCAGGTAAGTAGAGTTTAACGTCTATAGACTGCACTAAAAAAAATGAAACGAATATATATATATTGTAATAGAGATAGTAACCTGAGAAAAAAAAAATTGTGTATGTAGGAGCCTCGCCTCCCCCCCTGGGGGGCAAGTCCCCCCTCGAGGGGAGTAAATTTTCATGATGGGTATCTTTCAAAAGAGCTCGCCAATACCATTAAAACGAATGGTTGAACCATCGATCTGCGATAATTTAAAACAAATTTATCGATTTTTATTACTTTTAACGAAAAAGAAAAACTGAAAAAAATCGTATTTTTTGAAGTGAAAACATCTTTAGGCGCGTTGAGCACTTTTGGGTGAACAAAAATCATTGAACTCCCGCCATCGTCAGCTAACGCTTTCCATTTGAAGTGAAAACTTTTGGGTGAACAAAAATCATTGAATTCGCGTCATCGTCAGCAAACGCTTTCCATCCTTGTATGATACAAATAATGTATCATACAATTAACTTACTAATGTGAAGTGTTAATAATTATATACTGTATATTGATTTAAAATCTGGTGCGGCTCTACACGACTTCTCTCATCTCCGGGCACTGTCTCTATTGCAGTTAGACCTCACAAAACCGTGAAAAAGCCCAAAGCTGCCATTTTTCTCACGTTTTTACAATCTGGTGCGGCTTTACACGACTTCTCTCCTCTCCGGACACTGTCTCTATTGCAGTTAAACCTCACAAACAGTGAGAAAGGCCAAAGCCGCCATTTTTCTCACTTTTTTACAATCGGGTGCGGCTCTACACGACTTCTCTCATCTCCGGACACTGTCTCTTAAAGATTGCAGCCGGAAACGTTGCAGTTAGACTTCACAGAACCATGAGAAAGACCAAAGCCGCCATTTTTTTCACGTTTTCACAATCTGGTGTGGCTCTACACGACTTCTCTCCTCTCCGGACACTGTCTCTATTGCAGTTAGACCTCACAAACAGTGAGAAAGGCCAAAGCCGCCATTTTTCTCACTTTTTTACAATCGGGTGCGGCTCTACACGACTTCTCTCATCTCCGGACACTGTCTCTTAAAGATTGCAGCCGGAAACGTTGCAGTTAGACTTCTCAGAACCATGAGAAAGACCAAAGCTGCCATTTTTCTCACGTTTTTAAAATCTGGTGCGGCTCTACACGACTTTTCTCATTTCCGGACACTGTCTCTTAAAGATTGCAGCCGGAAACGTTGCAGTTAGACCTCCAGAACCGTGATAATGGCCAAAGCCTCCCTTTTCCTCACGTTTTTGCAATCTGGTGCGGCTCTATACGACTTCTCTCATCTCCGGACACTGTCTTTATTCCAGTTAGACCTCACAAAACCGTGAGAAAGGCCAAAGCCGCCATTTTTCTCACTTTTTTACAATCTAGTGCGGCTTTACACGACTTCTCTCATCTCCGGCCACTGTCTCTTAAAGATTGCAGCCGGAAATGTTGCAGTTAGACCTCACAAAACCGTGAGAAAGGCCAAAGCCGCCATTTTTCTCACGTTTTTACAATCTGGTGCGGCTCTACACGAATTCTCTCATCTCCGGACACTGTCTCTTTTGCAGTTAGCGCATTAAATAAAATTTTATTATAATTTTTGTAGTAGTAGTTTATATTAATGAATAAAAAAACACTTCATTTAAAAGTATTTCCTACACAATAAAATATTTACTGACGATTCAAGAAATACACACGTAATTGTTCACGTTTTCACTTCTGTCGGCACTCCCGAAGTGCAACTGTTTTTTTTTTTTTTTTTTTTTTTTTTGTTAAATGTTGAGAATAAAATGGACTTTTTTTTTTGGATATTTAGTGGTATACTACTTCTCTAATATGGAAATCGTCTGCATTATCATAAAATATAATTTTTTTAAATAATAATTTTAAGAAATTATTTTTTAAAAACCAAATTTAATTTTATATAAATCTAGGTGCATTCATGAAACGGGGGGTTGAGGGGGGCGGTAGCCCCCCTCACACAGAATTAATTATCATATAAAACTTTTCTTAAGCCTAATTTGAATTGCTTAACATAGATTTACATAACATCGTTATCTTACCTCCTAATCTCCAACCTGTATTTATAGTATTAAATTTCAGGGTAAGAGAAAGTCGTGTGAGTGACACACCAGTTTATTTTTATTGTTCACGCTTAAGTAAACGTATTTATTTTCCTGTCGGAAAAAAAAATGAACTCGTAAATTTTTTTTTGGCAACAATTAAATTAAGGATAAAATTTTAATGGCTATTTTTACAGCTATTATGAAGTTAATATTTTCATATTTTAATTAATTAAAAGAAAATAAATCAAAAATTCGAAAATCGGACTTCGAAGTGCAAAAGGACACCTCGTAGGGCACCTTCATATCGAAACATGTGACTGTCTGAGCTACCGTCTTTGCGCTACGCTGTCCACACACAGACACACACAGACAAAGTTTGCCTTCTATCTATATAAAGATTAAAAAAAATAATTATTAGTTATTTATTTTTTTTATTTTTTAAAATTTAACTGTCTTTTTTTTGTACTATTATTATTATTATTATTATTTTCCCACATAAAAATTTGCATGTGATTGGCGCTTCTTATATAATGCAAACACAGGGTGATTCATAATTATATGTACAAACATAAAGGAAAGGTTGTGAACACAGTTAGAAATCATGCATATGACACATTACACAGGAAAACATATGTAGAAGTGAAAATTTCGTAACCTGTCAAGGATCCTTGGTAATCAGATACCCTCTTTTCTATTTCCCCGTGTAATCAATGGAATTTTTGTTGCTTTATATTATCTCGATACCTCTGTCAAAAAGAAAGTTTTTCGATTTTTTTTTTTTCTTTATAAATTAAATATTTATTTTTGAGATTGAAAATTAGACCCTTTAGTTTGCTAAAGAAAATAAAATATTGAAATTTATTTACTTATTTTTTAATTGCCCCCTAAGAAAAAAGGCGACATGTTCAAAGAGTGGAATTCGAAAAACTTTATTTCTGAAAGAGATATATTGATAAAACAAAGCAACAAAAAACACTTTGGATTACATGGGGAAGGAGAAAGAGAGGGTATCTGACTGGGGATATTTCCCTATATTTAACAGTAAGCTCTGCCTTTTTGTGATCCTCTAAAACGATATAATTGTATTTAACAAATGACTTTTACGTATTCAGGTTTAACCCTTTAGTTTTTGTTGGCGTAGCGTATATATGCCAGTGGCACCGATTTGTTAAATAATGTTATATAGGTCCTTTGTCCTCCTGAGGATTTTGGGATCTTCTGATCCTCCTTGGGTGTTTCAAAAATAGACAGCTCGTCCGCCGAGCGGGTTACAGTTCTTAAGGGCCCGCTTCACTCACCGCCGCTGGAAGCCGAAGCTAATGTTATTCTATTGGAAATTTTTCTTTACAAATTACTTATTAACTAATACATATTTTTAAATTCTGTTTTCACATTCTGAAAATTCCCAGCTGTTAAATTGACGGATCTTTTTAAAAAAATTATTATTTTTTTAATTTTTTATATTTTACTTCGAAGCTGAAAAATACGAGTTTTCAATATGTGAATTTTTTTCATTTTGCAATTTCAAAATAAAATATTAAAAATTAAAAAAATACGTTTTTTAAAAAGGTCCGTCAATTTAACAGTTGGGAATTTTCTGAATGTGAAAACAGAATTTAAAAATATGTATTAGTTAATAAGTTATTTGTAAAGAAAATTTCCCCATAGAATAACATTGGCTCGGGCTACCGGCGACGGTAAGTGAAGATAGCCGTTAACGTTTTAGAAGAACGCTAAAAAGGCGGTGCTTTATCTTTAAAATTGCAAAACATGCCCAACGATCGTGTGTTATCTTATCGCGAAAATTGTTACTTCTGAGTATATTTTCCTATGTAAAAATGGTTCTTTAGTAAGTTCTTTCCTTCCCCAACCTGAACATATATTTATACAAATTACCCTGTATAAGAATGTGTTATGCTACAAATGCATATTAAAGACTATACACTGGTCTCAATACTGAAACATGTATCCGCTGCGTGCTATAATTTTTTGTTACTTTCTTCTATAGTCAATAGAACAAAGTTTAGGATTCGTAAATATTTTCGACTTCCAGTTTTTGACGGATTTACACGTTTTAAGAGGTCTAGAATACAATTTCATCATTTTTAGAAAATGTCTGTCTGTCCGTCTGTGTGTCTGTTTGTGCGTGACAAAACATTTTTGGCGACTGTATCTCCGGAACTACTGCTCAGAATTGTGTATAAATTTATATGTAGATGCGACTTGCCCTAAATTAGTGCCTATCAACTTTTGGTGTCAACCGCTGAACAGGGAGCGCTGCCATACTGTAATTTCCGCAATTTAAGGGGAGGTTATATCTCAGGTTCTATAGCGTATAATCAAACAAAACTTGATATATGAAAAGACCATTATGAGACATTATTCTGATCCAATTTGAATGCTTATCGGCCAACAGGTTGCGCTGCTGTACCGTGATTTCTGCAATTTAAGGGAAAGCTGTATCTCAGGAACTACTACACAAAATTGCGTATGAATGTCTATATAGCTGCAACTTGACATAAATTAGTGCCTATCAAGTTTTGGTGTCAACTGCTTAACAGGTGGCGCTGCTTCACAGCGATTTCTACAATTTAACGGAAAGCTATATTTCTGTTGCATATCATCACAAAATATTGATATGTCAGAAAGCCATTATTAGGCATTACACTAATTCAATTTGGATGCATATCGACCAATAGATGGCATTGTAGTAAAATCAATTCCCTTTAGACGGCGCTGCGTCGCCAGTGAAAGAAAAAAGAACCTATATTTTGTTAAAAGATTTTGGCAACAGCCAATAAGTTTTAGTTTTAGATTTTGGATGCTTGGACTGTGTTCGAAGACAGAATTTTCGATCTCTCACTAAGAGAGTTAATTAGATTTGGGAATTATGTTCCATTAAGTATTTCCTTTTTGTAAATAATGTATTTAACTGTAAATAGAATTTTTATTTTATTATAATCATTAAACTATCAGAAAAAGTTTGCATCGTTCTATTTTATTCATTCTCTTGTTTTCAAAGCAATCCGGCATATTAATTTTGATTCTTTATGTTCTTAAAATGTTAATACCACTGAACCGCATAATTTATTTTACATTTTTGGTGCATCAGTGCCGGCAAGAGAATGTTGTTTTTGAAAGTAACGATGCTTGTGTTAAATTCGATTATTAAAATTAATATTTGTGCCTTCATGATATTGGATTAGCTCTTAGAGCGAAGACGGCTCAAGGTAAGAAATTTTATGAAAACTTACAATGGAGTTGGAGAAGCATAAAGTTAATAGAAAAATTCTTCGAACAAGTGTGACAAAGTTAGCGAACAGTATAGAATTAAATTTAAAAGAAGAACATTTAAATGTTGAAAACTTAGAAGAAGCTCTTAATCAACTAATTATAAAAAATGAGCTTCTACAGGAAGCCGATAGGGAAATAGAAAAACTAATTCCTTTAACAGAATATGAAAATGAAAAAAACGTATGTGATGAATATCAGGATAAAATCGCGACCGCTATTTTTAGAGCAAAAACGAAAATAAAAGTAAATTCAGTCGAAAATAGTGGTGTAAATTCAAATGTTTCAAGTACATTACAGAATAGAAGTACACCGTTAAGTGAGAATAACAAATTTGTTAAATTACCGAAATTAATATTCAAAAATTTGGCGGTGAATTGTCCCAATTTATGAGTTTTTGGAATACTTTTCAAGTTAATATTCATGACAATGAGGCTTTGTCAAAGGTAGAGAAATTTAATTATTTAAAAAGTTATTTAACTTCGACAGCTTTAAATTCCATACACGGGTTAGAGATTTCAGAACAAAATTATGACAAAGCCGTAGAAATTCTTAAACAAAGATTTGGACAACGCGATATGATAATTAACCACCACATGAACAATTTGTTAAATTTAGCACCCGTTTATAAATCCACAGATATTTTTAGATTAAAAAAATTACATGAAGAAATCGAGATAAATATTAGATCATTATCCTCGTTAGAAGTTGATGAGAATAATTATACTGCTATGTTAATCGCAGTAATTCTAAAGACACTACCGTCCGATTTAAATTTAGAATTCAATAGAAAACACGCATCTAACTTACATGGAATTAAAATTCAAGAACTATTAGATTTCATACAACCGGAAATAATTTCGCGGGAAAGAACATTATCTACAAAAAAATAAAACAAACGAACAAATAAAAAGTAACAAATTGAGTAATCGAGACGGCAGCAGATTATCGTCTGCGCATGAATTATTCACTACTACTGCGGTAGAAAAGAAACAGATGAGATGCATTTTTTGTAAAAAGAATCACGCGTCAGAAAATTGTTTCGCGTTTGATATTGAAAAGAAGAAGAATATTTTTGAAATCTCAGGGCCGTTGCTTTTTGTGTTTCGAACAAAAGCACCGTATCGCAGAATGCCATAGCGACATTAAATGCAGAAAATGTGGTTATAAACATAATATAACTCTCTGTTACAAATCTAAACATAAACCTCAGGACAAAATAAATGTTCCTTCTGGTTCAGAATACAAACAGGAAATAATTTCTACTGTTTCTTCTATGAATCAGGAAAATAAAATTTTGTTACAAACTTGTTCCGTAAATATTAAAAATAAAACGAAAGAGAAAACGATCCGTTTGCTTCTTGATTCAGCTTCTAGTAGAACATTTTTATGTCGTTCTATTGCTAATGAACTAAATTTAAAAGTGATTAGAAATGAAAAATTGAAAGTATACACATTTGGAAGTAAAACACCGATAGAAAAAACCTATGGCATAGTTAAATTAAAGCTCCTAAATAAAAATAAACCTGATCATAATATTCAAATTGAAGCGTTAGTTACGGATGAAATTTCTGGATCGTTCATTCACCCTCCCCCTGAATTGGAAAAAATTACGAAAAATGATAATTTTCAGAAATTAGAATTAGCTGATATACCTAATAGTAAAGAAAGCATTACACTTTTGATAGGAGTCGATTATTATTATGATAATGTGTTATGTAATATTAGGCGCATTACTAAAAATTTAGTAGCAGTAAAAACTGTGTTCGGTTGGGTTTTACAGGGAAGTAAAAGCGATTCTCTTGAATCATTAACCATGAGTATCATAGTAGAAGAAAACTTGTTGTCAAAACAAATAGAAAATTTTTGGAATTTGGAAAATTCGGGTCTTATTAATCCGAAAGAAAAATTTGACCTTTCCGAAAATAAAATTATTAAAAATTTTGAATCGGAAATTAAGTATGAAAATAAACGATATAAAGTTAAATTCCCTTGGAAAATTAGTAAATCACAATTACGAAATAATTTTGAAATCGCTGAAAATAGATTTTCGAGACTTAAGTACAAATTTTGTAGAAACACAAATTTATTTTTTGAATACAACAATGTTTTACAGGATTATTTGAGAGAGGGGATTATAGAACCCGTTACGGATTTGGAGGAAAATTCTGCAACCTTTTATTTATCACATAGAGCGGTAATAAAAACTGATCGTACAACAAGTAAATTACGAATCGTGTTTGATGCGTCTTCACATGATTACAAAAATCTTTCTCTTAATAATTGTCTACATATTGGACCTCATCTTTATGAAGATATTTTTGACATTTTGTCTAGATTTAGATTTCATCCCGTAGTCTTTACTGCGGACATGAAACAAGCTTTTTTACAAATTTTGATAGACGAGGAAGATAGGGACGTAACACGATTTTTGTTTACAGAAAGTCCTCACGAAGGCACCTCTCCCCTTCAGATTTTTAGATTCACTAGAGTTTTGTTTGGACTTAATTGTAGTCCTTTCTTATTAGCTGCGACAATAAAAGATCATTTGAAAAATTTTAGCGACACACATAGGGAGACTGTTAGTTTTTTAAATGAAAACATTTATGTAGATGACATAATAGGAAGCCACCCATCAGTAGAGAAGGCTTTAACTACAAGTCTAGACTCACTTAGTATCTTTAAAGACAAGTATGCAACTTCATAAATTTCATACAAATTCGACACCATTACATGAACTTTGGGTACAAAAAAATGTTATTAGCAAGGATTCTAAAATATTTGAAGAAAATGATCCCCCTAATAAAGTTTTGGGTTTAGGGTGGAATAACTTGAAAGACACTCTCTATTTTGATTGTAGGGATTTAATAAACCTCGTTTCTAAACAGATAAATACTAAAAGGTTTGTTTTACAAGTACTAGGCAAAATTTATGACCCTATCGGTTTCCTAGGGCTCTACACTTTAAGAGTTAAATGCCTTATGCAGATGATCTGGAAGACTGATCTTGACTGGGATGATACATTACCTGAAGATTTGAAAAAAATATGGAAAGACTGGTGTAATGAAGTAACTCATATTTCTAAATTTTCTGTGCCGAGATATTATTTTTCTGATTTTCCAGAATTTAACATCGGTGATTTGCAACTACATGTTTTCTCAGATGCTAGTATCAAAGCACTGTTGCCTATTTTAGAATTAAAGAAATCTCGAATGAAAAATGCAAAACGATATTCGTTGCTTCCAAAAATAGAGTAGCGCCTTTGAAAAATCTCACGCTACCTAAACTTGAACTCTCAGCTGCATTGTTGGCAGCTAAACTAGGTCATAATATTTTGAGAGTTCTGAAATTAGATATACCCACGTTTTACTGGACAGACTCAATGATCGCTTTTTTTTTATTAGAGGCTCTCCAGAAAAGTGTAAGCCGTTTGTGCAGAATAGAGTACAAGATATTCGTGAATTGACATCTCCTTCAAATTGGAGGCACTGTCCCGGTTCGTCTAATCCTTCCGACCTTGTATCCAGAGGTGCAAAGATCATAAAATTAATTAATGATAGATTGTGGTTAAATGGGCCTGAATGGCTCAGTTCACCCCCCGAACTTTGGCCTAAGCCTGATGATAAACAAAAGCTAGATGTAGAAAGCTTAGAATATAGGAAAAAGATAAAAGAAACACTCCTTTTCAATTGCATGACAGAACAACTCGAAAACCCCATTGATATCAGAAAATACAGCAGTTTAGAAAAATTAATCAGAGTTACAGCTTGGGTAAAAAGATTTATTAAGAGGATCAAAAAAATTCCAGAACTTAACAGTACATTGACAACCGAAGAACTAATAGAAGCTGAGAAACATTTGATATCGAATGAACAAAAGTTGTATTTTAAAAATGAATTTCACTCGCTAATAAATGAAAAAATTATTGATAAAAATTCTCCCCTTAGCAACTTAACTCCTTATCTAGATGATGAAAAAATGATGCGGCTCGGCGTGAGATTAGAGTTTAGTGATTTACAGCTAGAAGAAAAACATCCCATTATTCTCCCCAAACAGTCGTGGTTGACTACCTTGATTATAAGAAATGAACATGAAAAAATAATGCATGGAGGAGTATCTGGAACATTGTCAAAAATACGGTCTAAATATTGGATTCCCAAAGGTCGCCAGTTAGTTAAAAGTGTCCTGAATAAATGTATTATATGTAGAAAATACCTTTCCAGACCAACAGATCAGATCACTGCTCCACTACCCCGTGACAGAATAACAGAGTCGCCCCCTTTCTCCATATGTGGCATTGACTTTGCTGGGCCTCTCTGCATTAAAAATGCTAAAGAAATTAAAAAATCGTATATAGTGTTGTTCACTTGTGCAGTAACCAGAGCGTTACACTTAGAACTTGTACACGACATGTCAACTGATTCCTTTTTGTTGGCCTTCAGACGTTTCTTAGCGAGAAGAGGAAACTGTAAAGTTATATATTCGGATAACGCCAAAACGTTCAAGCGTTCGAAACAAGAACTAGAAAATTTGTATCAAATTCTTTCTGATGATTCACTTTTAAAATTTTTTGCGAATGAAAGAATCATATGGAAAAGCCAATACCTAATGGATTTGAAGACGGCGCATGCTTTAAAGAATCCTACTGCACAACCTGAACTGAAAGTAGGAGATGTAGTGTTAATTGGTGATGATTCAAAAAACAAACTTTTGTGGAAACTTAGTCTTATTTAGTATCTGTATTTTAATTTTTGCATGTGTTATTATCTTTATATTTAAGTTTGTTTATATTTGATAACTAAGAGTTAATTGTTTAAATAATAATGTGTTTGCTTTATGTTTAATATTGATATTTCAATTTAATATTTTGATTTGGTCGTTTATTGATTTAGTTATAGTACTTTAAATATTGTTTACTTTTGTATTTAATATTAGATAATTGTTGATATTTAAAAAAAAAAAAAAAATGATTATGTGATTTAGTACTAATTGAATACTTAGAAATTTGAACAATTTATGATTATCAGAAGTTGTTCGGATTTGAGATTTATTTTTGATTTAATGAGATTTTTGATTTGCGAACTCTGTAAGAGTTCACGACGGGGAGTTGTGTAGTAAAATCAATTCCCTTTAGACAGCGCTGCGTCGCCAGTGAAAGAAAAAAGAACCTATATTTTGTTAAAAGATTTTGGCAATAGCCAATAAGTTTTAGTTTTAAATTTTGGATGCTTGGACTGTGTTCGAAGACAGAATTTTCGATCTCTCACTAAGAAAGTTAATTAGATTTGGGAATTATGTTCCATTAGGTATTTCCTTTTTGTAAATAATGTATTTAACAGTAAATAGAATTTTTATTTTATTATAATCATTAAACTATCAGAAAAAGTTTGCATCGTTCTATTTTATTCATTCTCTTGTTTTCAAAGCAATCCGGCATATTAATTTTGATTCTTTATGTTCTTAAAATGTTAATACCACTGAACCGCATAATTATTTTTCAGCATTGTTATACTGCAAATTTCCTCGATAATGGGAAGGATATATATCGACTTCTATGGCATACAACTGTACGAAATTTGATATATGAGATAACCAGTATAAAAACACATTTCTTAAGATGTTATTTCTAGACAGTGAAACTGTCTTTCTTTAGTGTTAGTTTTCTCTTGTAAGATGAAAAACATTTATATTCATCATATTAGATAATTTGAATGGATAATTGTTTTAATAAATTATTTGCACTTAACTTAGTGAATTTGTATAGAAAAATACAGAGGAAAGTTTTGTGATAGCTACAACATACCAGTTTTATTTTGGTTATTTAGATAAATAAATATAGAAAACAAGAGAACTTGTTTTCACTTTCTTGAATGCAATAGCAAAATATATTTTTCCAAAATATATAAATAAATAAATAATAATAATAATGATAATAATAAATGAAATGAAATAAAATAAAATAAAATTTTGTGTTTATAAATTTCACGATTTATCTTTGTCTTCTTGTTCCAAAATTCCTTTTCATATTTTTTGAGCTTTACTAGAAAAAATTTTAATAAATTATAAGCACAAATGTAAGTACAGAATTAACAGAAGAACTCCCTTTGAAATGTATTTAAATAAAAACTTGGTGCCGATACTAGGGAATGAAACACGAACGTTTAACAATAATAATGAGTAAAACTTTAATTTAAATATTCGCTAACATCTAAAATCATATGTAACCCGACAAAGTCAGATTTATCAAGACGTCATTTGAAAAGGCAGATCTATTTAAAATGTGAGATAATGCTAATACTTTTTTCTTGAATATAAAAAACGTCCCATGCTTTTCGGTGCATTTCAGTGGAAAACGCATATAGTGTTACTGTTACAGTCAGTATATTTTTAACACGTTGAGCGCCATTTCAGCCATTCTAGATACTAGACATTTTGTCATATATCTCTAAAAGTACTGAAGGAATAGTCTTGAAACTTTAGGGGTGTGCAGAACATGTTATACTTCAAACATTTCAATGAAAGTTTTACACCGAAAGTAAAAGCAGTACCAAAAAAAAATTAACATGTTGAGCGCCATGTCAGCCCTCGATAGCTGACAGTGTCAAATATGATATAAAGCCGCGTCAACCATCGGTGGTTGACAGTGTAAAATAGAATATAAAACTAAAAACATTTCATTGCTTTAAGTAATTATTGAAAATTTATTGAAAATTTGCTTAATTTTTATTTATTACAGGAGGAATTATTGTGGAATTTTAATGGATTTTAAGAATTCGCGTAGCGCTCAACGTGTTAATTGCACTCTAAGATTTAAAAAAAAAAAAAAAAAAGTCGCACCAAGAAGGAGTAATGCAAATTGGACACGAATTGGCATGCATATAGATTTCGATAGAAATTGTAAAATTTTAAAGTTTGGCGGCCAATGAAGGAACACGTGGCGCTGCAGCGCAACTTGCAGGATATTAAAGAGGAGAAATTTCGATTCCAGGTCAGAATTCTTTGAGATTTTCATTCCGTGTACTCAGATAGATTATAAATATGCTTCATATACAGGTGCGCGAACAATATGCGCAGATTTCAGCATTTGAGAGAGGACATTTAGTTGAGCTCAAAGAAGCCGGGCGTTCTAATCGGTGACTCGCTCAACATTTGAAAAGAAATGATGCCGTTATTAGACGATGTTGGCAGAAATGGGTGAACACAGCGTCAAGAAGGAAGAGGTTGACTTAGACAGACGACAGAACATGAGGACCAATCAATCTTAACAGCTGAACTCAGTGCACTATATTTATCATCATTATCGATCTTACGTGTAACTGGTGCTTCAGTGCCCGCAAAGACCATTAATAGGCAGCTCAGAGAAAGGAGGCTGAGCTCAGAGCGCACTTTGCACAGACTACCAATTACCAATGTACACAAACAAGCCCGTTTTCTGTGGTCTTGGGCACATTTGACCTGAAATGAAACTGACTGGAGTAGATTTTTTTTCAGTGATGATTCCCTTCATCCTGACTATCGCCAGTCATACAGCCCGACAATTAAGAGTCATTGTCTGTGGTGTCCATTCATTTCATAGCAGGACCTCTTTGGTTGTAACCCGCAGCACCTTTACAGCACAGCGGTACGTTGACGAAATTCTACGTGCCACTGTATTGCCCTTCATATCATGCCATCTTGAGCATATATTTCAGCATGATAATGCCCGCCCACGCACGGAGATACTTTTATCTCTTTGTTTTCTTGCTTTTCCAACATTACCTTGACTAGTAAAATCGCCGGAACTCACCCCCACGGAGAACATTTAGAGCCTTATGAAAAGGAACCTACAACCAGCTTGGGATTTTGCCAGTCTAATACACCAATTGGACGGAAATTGGCGCGATATCTCGCAAGAGGACATAAGCCAAATCTATCAATCAATGCCAAGCTGAATAAGTGCTTACATAAGGGACAGTGGTGGACCAACGCGCTATTGACTTCTTCACTTTGTGAAGCTCGTTCTTTTGATTAATTTCTCAAATTTTTTCTGAAACTATAATCATTTGTTTTTTCTACATGCATATATTACTTCTAGCTATTTTCGTCCCTTTCAGATAATTCCTTCTTGGTGCGTATTTATTTATTTATTTATTTATTGTCTTCAAGTGTTTATGTTTTAATTTTTTGTTATTTTTGGATCATCCGGTGTATTTTAATTTTACTTACGATAACGGATGCATATATAAAACTTTTTTTAGAAAAGCAGTTACAGCATTTCTTTGGATACAGGCAAAATGTTCAATATTTTTATTTGCATTTTTATTAAACCATTGATTGTTTATTAAATATATAAAGAAAACAATTAATACTCATTTTAGAAAACATCAATGATTCATAAGAACATAACTTGCAACATAATGCATTAAACCACATCTTTTGTTTTTAATTAAATGCATGGCTTGATTTAGAACAACTTTTAATTAAAATTCTGGGTAATGTGTATTTACTTTCACTGAAAAGGGGAAGTATAGTTTGTTAACTGCTTGTCTGTGGCACGTTTCAAAGTAAGTTAGAAAGTTTAAGCGGAAATAAACTTTTGCAAAAATATTGATTCGGTTATGTTAAATATTTGTAATTGCTCTATAATTTCACACATATAAAAGAAAGTTTTGCATTGATTTTACATTAAATGCTTGTATTTTTTTATACTTATGCTTTCATAAAATATCTGAATTAATATAATATTTTGAAATATTTCTCAATTAAAATTTCATGAAAAGAATCATATGAGATTTCATTTTTTAGTTCCTCATCATACTATAGGTATGGGGAACTTAGGTAATCGTAAAAATTTTCGACCTCGGTTTTTTTACTTTTTTACACGTTTTCAGGTGTGAAGAATCCGAAAATGACAAAATTTATATGGTGTCTGTCTATAGGGTGTCTGTTTGTCAATGTGTCAGTGTGTCAGTCCGTTAGTGTGTCAGTGTGTTAGTCCGTTAGTTTGTTAGTCTGTTAACACGATATCTCACGAACAAATGATCGCAGAGAGGTTAGATCAGTTTTAAAATATTACTTTCGATACTGGCAAGAACCCTATTCTTTTGCAACATTCGAATTAAAAAACTTCGTAAGTTATGAGAAATTTACGATTTTCTTAGCATGGGAGAATAGGACAAAAATCCACTTAAACGTGCATTAAATGGAAACTTTTTACTGTAAAAATGTCAGACCAGTTTTAAAATATCAGGTTTGATGCCGGAATGAACATTAGTATCTATAAATTTGCTACTTTGAAAATTTCGCAAGTTATTGGAAATTTACGAATTCCTTAACTTGGCAGTATAGGGCAAAATTTCCCATAAACGTCAATTTTGAGAGATATTTTCATCGTAAAGATGTCAGACTACTTTTGAAATATTATTTAGAAAACTGGCATGAATATTAATGACTATTATTTTTCCAATATAAAAATTTCGTAAGTTATTGGAAAATTATGAATTTCTTAACATGGCAGCATAGAGCCAAATTTCACATAAACGTCAATCTTGAGGGATATTTTCATCGTAAAGATGTCAAACCACTTTCGAAATATTATACAGGATACTGGCATGAATATCATAGACTATGATTTTTCCATTTTAAAAAATTCGTAAGTTATTTGGAATATAGGATTTACTTAACATGTCAGAATAAGGCAAAATTGAGCATAAATTTTCATTTTGAGGATCATAAATACATTAGACAACTTCAAAATTATATTTATGATATTTGTTTGAACATGATTGTATACAAATATTCTAATAGGAAAATTTCGTAAATTATTCGTAATTTACGATTTTATCAACATAGCGAAATTGTAAATTTTTCATATAAATAGGAATTTTGAGGATTATTGCATTGGAAATAGTAGCATGAAAAATAAACAACGGAATTGACCCTGATAAAATAAATTAATAGATTAGAATAAGATATATATATCGAAGTTAACGGTGGATAGCCTATTAGGCGGGGATTTCATTCTG
The DNA here is from genome assembly GCA_963930645.1 of Salticus scenicus. Taxonomy (NCBI): domain Eukaryota; kingdom Metazoa; phylum Arthropoda; class Arachnida; order Araneae; family Salticidae; genus Salticus; species Salticus scenicus. Next base: position 88,072,981 of record OZ005661.1, read on the forward strand.
TCACTATATCAAGCTTTGGTCAAATTCATTTCTTTTAACATGATTATAATATGTCTCGCACTAGAAATTTATGAGAACATAAATATGATGGGGAACTGAGCAGAGTCCACCTATGCCAACTAGTTTAATAGAATAAGTACTATTAAATTTTCTATATTGACTACTTCCTCGACATTGTTAGGAAAAATTAACGATTTTAAAAATAATAACAATTACTTTTCACTACATTTAAAATAGCATGAATAAATATGGATAAAATACAATATATACATGTTGATTTTAATAATAGATAAAAATATTTAGCATTTAAATTACATTTTATTCTAAATGAAGTATGCAATATAATATAATAAAGTGCTAGATGGGGATTTTTATTTTTAAAAACTTCTTTTTACTGTTTGTCATTATCTTAATACCGTAGGTAATGGGAGGTAATATATTCGGTCAAAAATTTCGATAGAGATTTTTCAACTGATTTACATTTTTAGGGACTCCTGAGCCCAAAAAAGTGGTTTTCGGCAATTGGTCAGTATGCACAGTGCCGGCAAAAATATATATATATATATATATTTACAGTTGAGCGGGAAAAAAAAAAACTTTACATGTCAACTGCCGTTTCCGCCATAAAAATGTATCGAAATCCAGTGATGACACGTGATGTTAGTCAATCACAGACGACCTTTCCCTTTTTACATTTGATTGCCATCTGCAGCCGTTTAGTTATGGACCTCTGGCTACATCTGCCAAATGGCTGTATCTGGCTACATCTAGAGATATCTGCCAGATCTCTGGCTACATCAATCACAGAGTCCCATTCTCTAGCAAAGTCAAAGCAGGGTATTTCTCTTCCATTTTAAGCTTAATCTGATCCACTGTGTGGAGTGGGAATACCCATATAGGTTCTCAAACTTTTAGTAAATGAACTAAATACTGGCTGTCAGGAGAAAAGAGCATACAACCTTTCTCTAAAAGACTGAGTGATAATATTATAGGGAAAGGTTGTCTGTGATTGACTAACACAACGTGCCATGATTGAGGTTCGGCACATTTTTATGGCAGAAACGGCAACAGACACGTAAAGTTTTTTTTGCCGCTCAACTGTAAAGATTTTTTTTTTTTTTTTTTTTTTTGCCGGCACTGTACGTGTATGTACGTGTGTTCTGGCTATCATTTCTTCAAAATTAAAGGAGAACACGACCTTCAAATGGTCAAAAAATCGATTTTTTAATAATTTATTCTGAATCTTTAACCATTTCGGAATATTATGCAAAAAACCACAGTAAAACATTCCTATTTTTTATCGAGTTCTCATCGTTTTTGTACGACGCTAATGTAAGTAAAAAGCATTGTGTTGTTCAAATGTTTAAGTTGAATTTTTTTCAGTTTGTGGATTTCAAAGTTTTCACGCACAGTTAAATCTAAACTGTATATTCTAAACCTGTCAAAATTTAACCAGAAATGTATTTCTGTATAACCTAGAATCTAAAACTAGAAAAATTGCATATGTTATGATTTTTATTTATTTATTTATTTATTTATTTATTTATTTATTTTTTACACTTGTAAAATATGAAAAAAATATATATATATTAGTTAATTTTTAAAGTTTGGAAATTTTTCATCATTTTAAAATTTTAGAATTATTTTTTAATTTTTTTTCTTGTTTTACACTAAAAGTAATGCTTTAGGAATGTATTTCAATCATTATTTTTAGTTCCCCATCATACTATAGGTATGGGGAACTTAGGTAATCGCGAAAATTTTCGACCTCGGTTTTTTGACGTTTCTACACGTTTTCAGGTTTGAGGAATCCGAAAATGACAAAATTTGTATGGTGTCTGTCTGTAGCGTGTCTGTTAGTCTGTTAGTCTGTTAGTGGGTTAGTGTGTTAGTCCGTTAGTTTGTTAGTCTGTTAGTCTGTGTACACGATATCTCAAGAACAAATTGTCGCACAGAGGTCAGATCAGTTTTAAAATATTACTTTCGACACTGGCAAGAACCCTATTCATTTGCAACATTCGAATTTAATAACTTCGTAAGTTATTAGAAATTTACGATTTTCTTAACATGGGAGAATAGGACAAAAATTCACTAAAACGTGCATTAAATGGGCACTTTTTACTGTAAAAATGTCAGACCAGTTTTAAAATATCAGTTTTAATGCCGGAATGAACATCAGTAACTATACATATGCTACTTTGAAAATTTCGCAAGTTATTGGAAATTTACGAATTTTTTAACATGGCAGTATAGGGCAAAATTTCACATAAACGTCAATTTTGAGAGATATATGAGCCGCTCAGTGCACACATCGATTTACTCCATAAAACAAAAAGTTGAGAAACGCGATGATGTAATGTATATTGTTTTTTAAAATTCCTCTGATAATATGAATTCAAATATATAATGTAGAATGCATAATTGCAGATATAGCTTTCATCTAACGGTGTATAAAATTAATAAGAAAGAATAGCCAACAAACAATCGTCAGTAATGTTACAGTTTTTATGTGACTGGTGGAGTTAATCGATTTGGCAACTGAAAAAAGTAATAAAGTTAAATTAAGTCTTTACATTTTTAAGTTTTTTATTACAGAAAAAGTTAGTTATTATACATTTTTATCACAGCTTTTCCATAAGAATGTATGTTGTCAGTTCTGTTATATTATAATTTTTGTAATTAATTCATAGCAGTTTTATGTGTTTTATTTATTTTACCTTTTTACGCGAATTTAAAGTTTAATTTTTAATTTTAATTAACAATATTTTATTTAATGTAATTTATATGACAATATGCGCGAAAAATAAAAGGTGTAAAATAATCATGATAAAAAAATCTAATGATTTGATTTAAATACGATTTTCTGTAAATTTCTGTAAAATAGAGATCCAAAAATATGGTATTTTTATTTTAGCAGTATAATTGCCGAAACGTCAGTGGAGGCCCTCTGTTGAGACTCAAAACGGTTTTGGGCTGTGTCTGTCTGTCTGTCTGTTTGTTTGTCTGTCGCGCGATAGCGGCCGCAAAAATAGCGCCATCGACTTGAAATTTGGTACACGTGTTCATGAGCCCCACGAAATCAGCTGTATAGTTTTTGGTATGTACTCCATTTGTAGTTCGTACACAGGGACTCGCCAAAGTTTTTCTGATCATTACGGCCTATGGGAGGAATTTGTATGCATCGCGATAGCGGCCGCAAACATAGCGCTATTGACTTGAAATTTGGTACACGTGTTCATGAGCCCCACGAAATCAGCTGTATAGTTTTTGGTATGTTCTCCATTTGTAGTTCGTATACAGGGACACACCAAAGTTTTTCTTATCATTACGGCCTATGGGAGGAATTTGTATGTATCACGATAGCAGCCACAAAAATCACGCTTTCGACTTGCAATTTGGTACACATGTTCATAAGCCCAACAGAATCAGCTGTATAGTTTTAGGTGTGTATTCCATTTGTAGATCGTGTACAGGGACACGCCAAAGATTTTCTATCATTACGGACTATGGGAAGAATCTGTATGTACCGCGATAGCCGCCGCAAAAATCAAGCTATTGACTTCAATTTTTGCCGAAACGTCAGTGGAGGCCCTCTGTTGAGACTCAAAAGGATTTTGGGTTCCGTCGGTCCGTCCGTCTGTCTGTCTGTCTGTCGTGCGATAGCGGCCGTAAAAACCACGCTATTGACTTGAAACTTTGTACACATGTTCATGATCCCCACGAAATTAGCTGTATAGTTTTTGGTATGTACTCCATTTGTAGTTCGTATACAGGGACACGCCAAAGTTTTTCTTATCATTACGGCCTATGGGAGGAATTTGTATGCATCGCGATAGCGGCCGCAAAAATAGCGCTATTGACTTGAAATTTGGTACACGTGTTCATGAGCCCCACGAAATCAGCTGTATAGTTTTTGGTATGTTCTCCATTTGTAGTTCGTATACAGGGACACACCAAAGTTTTTCTTATCATTACGGTCTATGGGAGGAATTTGTATGTATCACGATAGCGGCCACAAAAATCACGCTATTGGCTTGCAATTTGGTACACGTGTTCATGTGCCCCACGAAATCAGCTGTATAGTTTTGGGTGTGTATTCCATTTGTAATTCGTGTACAGGGATAACGCCAAAGTTTTTCTTATCATTACGGCCTATGGGAGGAATTTGTATGTACCGCGATAGCAGCCTCAAAAATCACGCTTTCGACTTGCAATTTGGTACACATGTTCATAAGCCCAACGGAATCAGCTGTATAGTTTTAGGTGTGTATTCCATTTGTAGATCGTGTACAGGGACACGCCAAAGATTTTCTATCATTACGGCCTATGGGAAGAATCTGTATGTACCGCGATAGCCGCCGCAAAAATCAAGCTATTGACTTCAATTTTTGCCGAAACGTCAGTGGAGGCCCTCTGTTGAGACTCAAAAGGATTTTGGGTTCCGTCGGTCCGTCCGTCTGTCTGTCTGTCTGTCGTGCGATAGCGGCCGTAAAAACCACGCTATTGACTTGAAACTTTGTACACATGTTCATGATCCCCACGAAATTAGCTGTATAGTTTTGGGTGTGCATTCCATTTGTAGTTCGTGTACAGGGACACGCCAAAGTTTTTTTTATCATTACGGCCTATGTGAAGAATTTGTATGTACCGCGATAGCAGCCCCAAAAATAACGCTATAGACTTGCAATTTGGTACACATATTCACGAGCCCAACGGAATTAGCTGTATTGTGTTAGGTGTGTATTCCCTTTGTTGTTCGTGTACAGGGACACGCCAAAATATTTCTTATTCTTACGGCCTATGGGAAGAATTTGTATGTACCGCAATAGCGGCCGCAAAAATCCTTCGATTGACTTGCAAATTGGCGCACACATTCCAGCTTTCCATATAAGTAGCTGTATAATTTTTATTGCTATTTTTTTTATAAACTGTGTACAGGGACACGCCAAAATTCTTAACATTACGGCGTATGGGGTGAATTTCGTTTAAACGCATTTTAATATCATTACTTTGCAATGAAGAAAATGAAACTAGAGTACGTGAGTAAGATGCTTAAACTTATGTTGCTTGAAGAAAATATGTGCTCTTAAGCTTTCTAATTAATGTACAGGACCTTACAAAAGTGTTCTGACAATGTCACTTAGTCATCCAAACGATGTTAAATTTGGAACAATTATTAATTTTAAACGCAAAATAAGCTGAATAGTTTTTACTGGTGTATACAATGTTTATGGTTCGTTTACAAAGACACACGAAAGAATTTAGTAACATTAGAGCCTATGGACGAATTTTTAATTTAAGCGCGCACTTTAATGCGTTTATGCTGAATTGAACTTAATAAAGTTAACATACATTATAAAGATGCTTAAAATCATGTTTACTCTAAAAAAAGGTTATGTATAGACTAAATAATTTATGGGACCACACAAAATAATTCCGAGTATGTACTGTAATCATCCAAATGATGTCAAATTAGTTTGAAAGATTAATGAGTTATAATTAATTAGATTTATTCTTATTATTGGCGTTTATAATGACTGTGGCTACTTTTCCGGGATACATAAAGGAATTTCGTACTTGTATGGTGTATAGTCGGTATTTCTTAAAAGTGTATTTTAACATGGTTACACCCCATCAAATATAATAAAATTTTATTAGAATTTTAAAAGCCTGTTTTCATGTTGAAAATTGTAGGCATAGAATTGATAATTAGTTTAAAGGTTACGCAAAGTATTTCCGATATGCTATGTAATTTTTTTTGTATGAAATTCGGTATTTATGAATTTCCGGGAAATAATACAAGACCGTCGTTTAATAAGAATGCATATTGTTGCGTACTTGGGGGTTTGTAAGTTGTCCGAGAATGAAAGGCGAAACTTGCAAAAATTCAGTGATTTATTCACAGAAAGTTCCAGAAGAATACAGGTCTATAAACCAAGTATCAGCTTCAATTCAACCAGTAAACATAGCTTTAACAACAGCCGTTTACAGCAAAACAACAGTACAAACTGTTTAGCAATAACACATAAAGCAAGTCTCATTCAAAGAGGCTCAAAGCAAAGCAAGCATTTGACGAAACCGACACAGATCTGAGATTGGAAGCCTTGGCTAAAAAAATGCTCGTTTTATACTATTCTATCGAACACAGACTGTTCTGGAAAATTATCGTATCTCATCAGCCAATGAGATTAGAGCTTCCATATTTGGTATATCCCTATTAAGGATTTTCTCGCGAAGGTCGCCAAAAAATCGCCAAGGAGGGAAACAGTCGCCAAATTTGGCGCCAAATCCATTTCTTCCCTTATTGGAGCTTTTCAATTCGTTTCTAAAAGAAAATTAGGCTATTTTAACGCTAAAACGACTAGAAATGCACAAAACTAGCATTTTATCGACTTACTAAGCCTCTTTGAAAAAATTTATACAAAAATAAATGCAATTATTTACAATTCCGTAACACTTTATATGATATACAAATAGGTATAGAAAGAGAGATACAGCGGGGGGTTGAGGGGGGCCTCAGCCCCCCTCAGGAATGTATCTGATTATGGTAATAAGTCGATCGAATCAATATATACTATTATATAATAAAAAATAAATAAAAATGGCCTATTGAAAAATGTCTGATGCAAATAGGACGTTGAGGCTCCTGATCTGCAGATCCACTAGTTAAAAAGAAAAAAATATATTACTTTTACTACAGGTAAAGTCTACTGTAAACGTTGTTCTTTTTATCTGTTTACCGATGCGATTTTGTTACGAATATTATTGAGAGGGAGAGAGCATCTTCCGCTGTTTAAAAACAAATAAGCGTCGATGCACGGCCAGAACAGATACAGCGTTACCGAAACGATTTACATTAGAGTATGGAGTTAATCGAAATGGCTTCTGAAATAAATTACTTATTATTCAATGGCCAAAAAAAATTTGCCATTTAACGGTGCTAATCTTTATTATTCCGGAAAGTTATTATAAATACAAAAAGTTATGATTATACCAAGTGCTTTGACATAAAATTTAAGATTTTTCAAAAAGTGGAGTTAGTCGATGTGTGCACTGAACGGCTCATATTCATCGTAAAGATGTCAGACTACTTTTGAAATATTATTTAGGACACTGGCATGAATATTAATGACAATTAATTTTCCAACATAAAAATTTCGTAAGTTATTGGAAATTTACGAATTTCTTAACATGGCAGAATAGAGGAAAATTTCACACAAACGTCAATCTTGAGGGATATTTTCGTCGTAAAGATGCCAAACCACTTTCGAAATATTATTTAGGATACTGACATGAATATCACAGACTATGATTTTTCCAATTTAAAAAATTCGTAAGTTATTTGGAATTTACGATTTACTTAACATATCAGAATAAGGCAAAATTGAGCATAAACTTCCATTTTGAGGATCCTAAATGCATTAGACAACTTCAAAATTACGTTTATGATATTTGTTTGAAAATGATTGAATACAAATATTCTACTAGGAAAATTTCGTAAATTATTCGTAATTTACGATTTTATCAACATAGCGAAATTGTAAATTTTTCATATAAATATGAATTTTGAGGATTATTTGCATTGGAAATAGTAGCATGAAAACTAAACAACGGAATTGACCCCGATGAAATAAATTAATAGATTAGAATAAGATAAATATATCGAAGTGAACGGTGGATAGCCTATTAGGCGTTCCTTTAAAAACGGTTCTACGGAAATTTTTCAAACTCGCCATATGAACTCCCTTTTAGATATCTTGTCGTATGAAATTGTTGTTTCTCGGTCAACAGTTGAGTTTGCCAAGATTTGGTGAATGTCGATATCTCAAAAGGGCTCTAAAGATTTTCTTGAAAATTGCTACATAAACTCCTTATTAAATATCTTTTCGCATGTATTGCGTGGTTGTTGCAGGAAAACTGACAGTCCACCTGATTATGTAGGTCAGCTTTAAAACTCGGAAATTGATATTTCAAAAAAAAGGCGCTAAATTTTTTTTTTTTTTTTTTTTTTTGAACTTGCTAGGTATATTGTTTTTTTATATGCCTTTACATATGTATCAATTTCTTTTTTCTTACATTTAAATTTGTAGGTGTCTAATTTGTTAGGTCAGTTCCATGTCTTCTGGCCACATTATCTTCAAAAAGTGTATGTAATAGGTGTAATAATAGGTAATGGACGTGTACATCTTTGTTTATAACGTATGCATCTCACTACAACACTCTAGATGCTACATGTAGTTGTTTTTGTTCTAGAAAGGATTTTATAGAATGTTTTTGCTTGTCATTTTACACGATCTTCACATGTTTTTTAATGAATTCTTTATAACTTCAAGAATCTCCTATCAATCTTCGAGAAAAATTAGGAGCATAAAAAGTAAATACTTTTTTGCACTTTTTTAAGATCCAGATACCTTTTTTCGATCTGTATATGTAAGTACCAGTAGTACATATAATGAAGTTTCAGCTTCTTTCTTGTAGATGAATAAAATTATTTTGTGAAAGTTCTTTCATTAAAGCCTTGGACAAATTTTGGATAACAAAATAACATCATGAATTCCAAGTAAATGAAAAAGTTATTTACTTGAATGCCATTGCGTTTTTTTTTTTTTTTTTTTTTTTTTTTTTTTTGTACTCTATTTTAAACAGCACAGGTTCTTGCATATAAGATAATACGCAGTAAATTGATTTTGCATTCTTTCTTAAGACGGAGGGGAACGTTTTGGATAAAACTTCCGCCAAGCTCATTACTAATAAAAGAGAAAATATTTTTATTTTTCCCATGCTCGAATCACTGATGCCAGATGGTCGAAAATTAATTCCCGAAACAGGTCTTCAAATTTTCCGAAATCAGGTTTTTTTTTTTTTTTTTTTTTCGAAAAAATCCCCAACTTGATTTCTACTAAAAAGGGGGGGGGGGGGGAAATATCAAGCTGATTTTTTTATGATTTAAGCTAAGATTTTTCCCCAAATGAAGACAATTTTTGAAAAACATCCCCAAATAACAATAAATCTTTTAAAAGTCTATAGTCTTAGGGATAAATCATAACGTTGCCAACATTGACAGAGAGTTGAACTCCCAGATTTGTCCCCAAAAATTTTAGAATTCTCTAAAAAAGTCCCCACAAACATTTGGTCCCCAAAATTGTCCCCAGAAGCCTCAAAAATCCCCAAAATGGGAACAAAATCCATAATTTGGCATCACTGGCTCGAATGTCTGCACACAAAATGCTTGACCGTTTTTCATAAGGGTTACCCTACATTTCGCAAGGAAACTAATTTCGTTGTTTAAAAGTGTCGCCAATAAAGAAGCCAATGTTAAGAATTGCTGAATTTGTTGATATAGCATTCATTATTTAACTTAATGCAACTTATGTGTCCAAATTTTTTACGAATGCGGCTCAAGTTATGAGAAAGAATATATTGCGATTAAACACACTTAGTTTGCCTTTTGAATAAGAAATCTTTTAATAAAGTTAGGAATAAAATAAATATTACATTATTCAATAATCAGAAAAGTATATTAGTTTGAAAAGGTAATTTTTTGTTCACTTATACTTTTGGATAATTAATAAATGATTTGCTGCATTCATTTTAAATTTTTAACATGAAAATTTCTTATAAATAAATTAAAAATAATTTTGCTTTTATTTTGAAAAAAAAAAAAAAATTAAAAATTCTTTTTATATTATTGCAACAAATTTTAAGTTAATATTTATACATATGTGATAATTTAACATCACAATAGACTAAATTACTACTGCACAAAATCTATATTAATAGCTATCATAAGTTGATATGCATGGTTTTTAATTGTATCTATCTTTGAAATATACTTTTAAGTAATTAAAAAAATATATGTTTCAAATTCATTTTTAGTCTATGTTATAATGCTGCAGATAAAAGGTTAAAGAATAAGTGAGTGGGTAATAAATATGAATAGTATTTTTTGTGTAACATGTATTATATATAAATATGTGTGTGTGTTTGTAGTTTGTATAGATTTATGTCAAAATATGTGACACCTTCTAATTTAGGTGTTTCGTCTACTGTCTAGAGAAATACTTTATGGCTTCTCTTACAACACTTGGATGCACAGGGTATGTTATACCCAATACATTTCGTTAAAAATCTCGTCCCGAAGACGAAAAAAAAAAAGGATTAGTAACAAATTAAAATAATAATAATAATAATATTTGGTACCACGATGTAAAATATAATAATTCGAATGCATTGTAGGTATGTGAGTAAGAGACGTCTTTTAATTATCTGTATTCATTTATATGTCAAAAGAACGCATATTTGTATTTTTTTAACAAAATTTAAAATCCATCAAAAGTTGTTTGCTGATAACTTTCAAGATTTTCGAAACAATGTAATGTCCATTACAGCCTATCCAAACCCAAATGGCTTTGAGAGCTGCAATGCAAATGCATTTCATTCGGGCGGGATGGACAGTGTGCTTATATACATATATAGAAGGTTCCATCGGACCCTAATTCAGCCATGCCAACAACTTAATTTATTCCTAAACATTGGAGTAATCCCCTTTTTTTCTCACACTTTTTTTCAGGATGAGTATTTCCCTTCTTATTTAATCGTAATTTAACATTTAAAAAATATTCACTACAGATAATGTGGTGTGAAAAAAGGGTGGATAATAACAAATACTCCGGAATATATTATAATGTTGGCTTGTGTGTTAATTTTGTATACCACTAATTTTAAATAGAACTTTTTCTTTTAAAATGATCATATATATTTAAGAAAAATTTAATTTTAAAGAAGAGTAACAGGAAAGTTCTTGGAAAAAGTTGGGACCAGAAAAACTCATATATATATATATACACACACACATACACCTCAAATATAAATGTCATTTGGTATTGATTTCCTGAGAAGAACACCAATGCATTTCTTAATTTCTGTTCTGATAACAGAAGATAACATTATAAAAGTTACCTAAATTTCGTGGCGGGTTGCAAAACTTAATTGGCAGCATGTGGCGGGTTGGTCGCCCCTGATTTACAGAAAAGTTCTTATACTACAATCGACACAGCAAACTGTAAACAGAACATAAAAAATATTTAATATTTGATGAAAAACGAGCATTTTTAATAAATATATTTTTGTGCATGCACAAACGTTAACAAAGTTTATTTTGCGGTAATTTATTAGCGAAATGTGTCGAGTTACTCTGAATAAAATATAACTAAGAAATACAATAAAAATTGAAATATATTGAAATATAAGTTGAATTTGAAGCACTCTGGAAAAAAAGTAGAATATTTTAAATGTCTTTTTTTTTATATCAACTTACGACTTAACCCTCTGTAACTCATGACCTTTAATATTTTTGTGTTTATTTGTTTCGTAATAATTGGAAAAAAATAAAATACACGTGTTTCAGGTTTTTTTTTTTATTTCTCATAAATTTCGAAAAAACAAACAAAAACACCTACAGGCAACAAACACTTTTTAGCATAAAATCCTATAAAATACGTGAAATTGGGTCAAAATCAATATTATACAATGAATTTGAAACACTTACCTCTTCACTGTTTCAATATAAAACACAAAACACACGAAAAACTATTTTTTATTATTTTTTGAATCAGAGCACTTGTCGTTAGTTACCCACTGTCGAGTAATGAACTTCAACTTACGACATACGGCGCCATCCAGTTGTGTTTCTAGATACTAGATTCTCTAACTGTGAGTGTATACGACAGGCTACAGTGCGTGATTACGTTGTAGAACCGATTCTTTGAATTTAAACCACGATCGAACGGTATGTTGCCTACAGTCTACAGTATGGTACAGAGGGTTAAATTGATTACATACGAGGTGTGGCTATTAAATAACGAGGCTATTGCTGCTACAGATGAACTACATACGCGCCAAATCCGAGAAACCGTCAGCTGTGCAGCATAAAGCCTTCTTTTTCGATTGCAGTACCTTCCGCGTTTGTAGAGAAATCAGTCTGGCCGTAACCTTCGTTTGTGTAAGAGGTGTTTGTTTCGTTTTGCCGAAAACATGATAAGTGTAAAAGTAGAGCAACGAATAGTCGTGAAATTTCACTTGAAACTTGATAAAACCGCTAGTGAAACTTACCTTTTGTGAAAATAAGTGCGTGGCGATAAATGTTTATCACGTGCGCAAGTTTTTGAGTGGTTCAAGCGTTTCTAAGATGGTCGAGAAGACGTTAGAGATGATGACCGCCCGGATCACCCTTTTTTCGTCATTCGTGGGATTGTGTACCTTCACTGGGTTCCTGAAGGTCAGACTATTAATCAACATTACTAACTTGAGGTGCTTGCTCAACTCCATGAAAGAGTAAGGAAAAAACGACCCGAATTGTGGAAGAACAAGTCAAGGGTTCTGTATCAAGAGAACGCGCCAGCTCACACTGCATTGTCTGTCAAGACGTTTCTAGCCAAGTACAACATCCCAGTTTTAGACCACCAGCCTTATTCGCCTGACCTAGCACCATGTGACTTTTATCTGTTCTTCAAAGTCAAATCTGCATAAAAAGGAGCAAAATTTGAGTCAGTTGAAGCTGTGAAAGAAAAAGCGGCACACCTCATGCAGGAGCTCACAGAACAAGACTTCCAGCACTGTTTCGAACAATGAAAAATTCGCATGGAGCGTTGTAGGGATACAGGAGGGGTGTATAATTGAAAGTGATAATAAATAAATATGTATAAATTTAAAATGAAATGTTTTACAGCAATAGTCTTGTTATTTAATAGCCACACCTCGTATACTAGTAAGGGTAAAATTTTACAGATATTTTTAAAAATACAGCCAATAGTTTAATTAGGTATAAAGATAGGAGCAATGACTTCTTCAAGAAATATGATGTCTCAAAATGATATATTGGGTGCTTGAATGAATTCTCGCTGTTGACGGAGACAGAGGATGGAGTTAAACTAGTTCAGCATAGCGGACGATTTCACCAACAGTAATTAACAGTGCAAGTATCAGGCTTTCAGTTCTGTGTGTGAATTCCGGGAGAAGTTAAGAAAAATCTGGTGTGACTTCACTCGACTTTCCGAACGTTAAGTAATTAACAGTTTTATAGAAAAAGTAAAGAAAGAGGAGTTGTTAAACAAACCAAAGAGAAAAAGCCATAATAGAGTGTTTGAGTATTTTTCTCCATACATTACTCGATGTTTTATTTAACGCTACTGAACTTTGAGCCCATAGATCATAATGATACAGAATTTTTCGTTGTGTCCCTGTAAAAACCTATAAATGCTAGATTCACCAAAATGCTTATAGTTAGTGCAACAGTGATTTATAATATTCATATAAATTTTCAGCTCAATTCAATAAGGCGTTTAGGTGCTATCGCACTTTTAAAAATTTGGTCCCATAGGCCATAATGATAAAGAATTTTTCTTTGTGTCCCTGTAAAAAAACTGTAAGGGCTAAATTCACCAAAATCTATACAGTTTTAGCAACTGTGACCTATAACATGTGTAAAAATGTTTTGCTCAGATTAATAAGGCGTTTAGACGCTATCACACTTTAAAAAATTTGGCCCCATAGGCCATAATGATAAAGAGTTTTTCTTTGTGTCCCTGTAAAAAAACTATAAGTGCTAGATTCACCAAAATCAATAGGGTTCGTACTACGGTGACTTGCAACATGCGTACTAACTTACAGCTCCTTCGAGCAAAGCTTTTAGACGCTAGCGTGTTCACTGACACACATACGGAATACACACATACATGCAAACATCATCGCAAAAATAGTGAAAACGGACTCAGGGGACCTCGAAACGTATAGAAACATCAAAATCTCAAATTCGGTATATTTGACATGATTACAATACTTTCTTTTATAGTGTTCGGAAAGTAAAAATAATAATGCGCCTACTTAGTGTTTCAAGATGGCAGATTTTATACCTAAAATACAGTATTTGCAGAAAGTGTTACTCTTCTGCTTTTATCTGAAGAAATCTGCTGCGGAAAGTCAGCGTGTGCTGTAAAAGGGTATGGATACATTCTGTGTGGGAAACAGAGTGCAGAGTTATTTTCGACGATTCAAAGAAAATAATTTTCAGTTAAGTATCAAAATGCGTCGTATCAGCTGAAAACATTTGACGGTGGATAGTTAGAGGCATCACTTGTGGAAGTTTCCTCTCAGACGCTCACACAGTTGTCTGAAACAATGAATGTGGGTGCTTCAACAGTTAATAAGCGTTTAAAAGCAATGGCGATGATTCTAAGATTGGAAAACTAAGTAAGGGAGCTACGGCCACTTGTAACAGGGGTAAGAAATAACACGCAATTTACGTAATAGTTTGTAACATTTTTGATTAGCTATTTCGATAAGCATAATTCTTATGACGCGCTTTACTATGAAAGCACAATTAGTGTTCCACAAAAATGGTTGATGTAAAAAAAAAACATATTTCGTAAATTTTGTTTAAAGGTGTGTTAATTTATGCTTAAAGAAATATTTATAGCTGCTTATTTTATGGGTATACTGACCGAACGTCCCAATTTTCTGGGGACAAATGGGGACGCCCTTTTCTTTTTGAAGGCATTTTTCTAAGTTTAAAAAAAATGCAGAAACTAAATTATTTATCAGTAACACTTTATGTTTAGTCCTTATTTATTAGGAATTAAAAAATGCATCCATAATTTGATAATTGTAGCAATTTTTTATGCTTCTCTATTATAAAGGTACTTTGATCTGGTCAGCCTATCAATGGGTTATGTTATAAAATATATATTTAATTTTTTGGGTAAATCGTTATATTTTTTATAAATAAACAAAATGTCCAAAATCATGCCATGCGATGGGGGAAGTTGTAACACGTTAGAACTTTTGATTCACGTAATTAGACACTCTATTTTAAATGTTAACCAGCAACTTAGATATTCTATGCTTTATTCTGTGAATTTATTTTTGTTGTTTTATAATGAGAAATTATAAAAAGAAGTTTGAAAGAGCTTCAAAGGGGCACGATATATACGATTTGGCTACAGCTGAAATTTTCGAGAAACGCAAATATTAGAATTCTATCGCCCGAAAGAAAAACATTTGAAAAATATTTTGAAGATATAATTAAAAAGTAACAGAAACATAAAGAGAAGGAAAATAAAGAGGAAAAGATTAAATTAAGAAATGAATAAATAAAAAATAAAAAATGTAAATAAATTGATTTTAACTTCAGGTACAGATTCTGAATCAGAGGAGGGGTTTTACTTAGCTTCTGGAAATGCGTGCAGCCTCTCTGAGGAAGAAGAATGGGAATAATGCTTAATTTTCAAATTGTGGGCAGACGTTGAATGTGTGAGAGGGAATAATATGCCACTTAACAAACCACTAATTTGATGAAAATTACACTTTAAAACATGCACAATTTTTTCTTTTAAAAAGATAAATTTAATTAATTGAATTATGATATTTAAATATTATGACATTTAAATATCATAATTCAATTAATTCTAAAGATGCTGCTTTCCTTCCAAAAATATGGCATTTCCTAATACAACCACATATCTAATTTGAATTTCTTTTCAGTGAAATGTATGTCTCAATAGGTTTACACAGCGAAATTTTTTTAACTATTCCTGCATTCATGTTACTGCTAGTCCAGCCTCTCTGATTTCTAATGCAAATACTGTAAGAAGACTCTACAGTCATTCAAGGTCTCAAGGTGGCTCCAGGTCACCCCAAAAAAACACCAACTAACTTCAAAATTGTAGCTACAGGCTGACTTCTTGTCGTCTGTCATCTGCCCTGTTACTGGTAGTATGCCTCTCCAACTCTACCCAATGAAATTTCCATAAAAGCGCCTCAACCGTTTCAGTTTCCAAGTTACTCCATGTTTCCTATAAAGCTCCAACTAAATACAAGTTCCTTTACCTCCAGACTGTAAGTGGCTCCATGGTGACCTAATAAAGCTCAACTAAATTTCCGAACTTACGATTTCAGACTGTTTTATTAAACTTAAGTGTAAGTGCCCCATGTTTTTATCGGTATATAATTGAACTGTAGAAGCACTTGTAATCAAACATATAGCTTGAAATTGTCCTGATAAACAGGGCAAAAAGGCTTTGACAACATGAATTTTTGTAATTTTAAATGTTTCTAATTAAATTTGTCTTTTTAAAAGAAAATATTTTACGTGTTTTAAAGTGTAACTTTCATCAAATTAGTGGTTTTTTACAATGATACGTGGTCTCTAAATATCTCTATATGAGATGCAAATTGATATAATATATCATTTCTTTGTATTAACTTCAGTTCTGACTAAGACTGACTTCTATGTTCATTAGATATTTAATTTTCTATGTATTTTACTGTATTCAATTTGATATAATATATTGTTACTATACCAAGAAAGTATAAATTAATATTTAGTTAATTGCCTTTTTTATTATATTATTATTATTATTCAAGTAATAAATGGTTAATAAAAAAAAAAAAAAAATGAAATGTTGTCGTTTCGTTTTTACTGTTAGTATTTCCTTCGTATCTGTTACAATTTGCCCCAAATCCGAGGCAAATTGTAACAGGCAAAATGTCTTGAAAAGATATTTTTTTTTATGCAAAAATAAACAAAATGAACGAATGTTTCTTTTATCAATAACATAGAGGAATGTGCATTCTTTGCAAAAAGCAATTATAAATAAACAAAATTAACGAATATTTCTTTTATGAATAACATAGAGGAATGTGTATTCTTTGCAAAAATCAATTATAAATAACAAAACGTAAATATATCAAAAAATGCATTTAGTTTTCTAAAAATTGTTACAACTAGCCCCTAACTTCCCTGTACATAAATTAATGGAAAGGGACGTTTTGAAACGCTTAATTATTTGTAAAGTGTTGCTTCAAGTAGAGAATAAAATAGTCATTTATTGTATCTCATTCTGACTGGCGATGAAATGTGGATTCACCACGACAATCTGAAACGCCAGAAATCATGGGCGCGTCCCGTCGAACCGTCAGCATTAATGTCAAAACCGGATATTCATGGCAAGATGATTACGGTTTGCCTTTGGTAGGACCAATTTTGTATTGTATGCCATAAGCTGTTGCAAACGGGCCAAACTGTGAATGCTAAATACTACGAAGCACTATTACTCAACTTAAATCTCGCATATAAAGACAAACTTCCGCAATATTTTCAGAAACATGACAAAATCACACCGCTTCATGAGAGTATCAAACCACATGTTGCCAACCGAGTCGAGGAATCCTTGAAGACACTTAGACAGGATGTCTTACCCCTTCCGATTTTTTCACCACGAATCGTTCTTTCCATTTATCCTTTATTTCATTGCATGCAGCGTAGTCTTTCTAGAAATTACTTCTCATGTTTCAAATGCAGTTACTCAGAAGCCCTCACGTTGACGTTGAACAGTAACAAAAACGAATTCCGTGTGTGGATTACATCAAAAGAACATGAATTTTTTCAATCGCGGAATTTGTTTGATATTAAAAAATTGGGAAAAGATTGTAGCTGCTGAAGGACAGAACTTTTAGTAAATTGTACTATTAGGTTAGTATAAACAAGAGTTTTCTGTTCAATAAACAGCGAGAATTAATTCAAGACTTAATCCATCAAATAATTTGAAACCGTGAAATGCGCATAAATATTAAAAGACAAACTATGATTTTTGAAGATGATTTTAAAAAGACACAGTCAAAATGCTTAATGAATAAACATTCCTCTTAAAAAATATTGCGTTGAAAAACGATGCAATAAAAATTATCAATTTATTTCAAATTGTTAATGGCAAACGTATGCGGTTATCCCTTTTTTACGTAGTTATGAAAATTACCGCTATAAAGTTAATGCAAGGTCACAGACAAATCCATTTCTTGATTCCGTGGAAACATATGATAAATTACCTTGCAGGTTTATATTTTTAATTAATTGTCTAAATTTCCTTCCTCTAATAATATTTTACTCTTAAAAAATATGTCACTGAAACATTTTATTTTGATATATATAACTGCTACCAACAGCAGAAAAAATATAGAAAAAACAAATATATAATATGTATTCAATAGGGCCACAACTCATAAAATATACAATATTTTTTATTGCACAGTTGCTTCTAGTTATACTAAATAACTTGCATGTCTCTTCTATTCTTACTAACCATACCATTAAAGTATTTACATCTTGATTATAATATCTTACATAGTACAATCTGTTATATTTATACACATTATGGATCTAATATTATTATCATTCACGGAGACTTCCATCTCTATGACTTTATATCGATAAATCTATGTCAACGGAAGCAATATCGCCGAAAAGACTAATTAGATGACTAAACCAAGTTGCTCAGATTCTGTTGCTGGGTGGTGAAACGCGATCTATTCACTGGATACCTGCCAACACTAGATTAGAATTCTAATCTTCCGTTCATTTTCCATTCATTTACTAAAGTATTAGAAATTGAAGGGAGTAAGGAAAGAGTTGGAAAAATTGATAATTAAATTAATTTATGTAAAAACAATTATTTGAAAAAGATAATGGGCGTTAAGAATATGGCAAAAATAGCTAGAGTTTATCCTTACATAAGTTTGATATTTTCATTAAAATAGTTATCTTTAAAATAAATTATATCATTCTGAAATTATTGTAATTAATATTAAATGTGCATTATAAATAGACGAAATGTACAGAAGGCTGTTGAGCAAAACTGATATCTTTGTTTAACCTTCTTTACTCTCTCTCTCTCTCTCTCTCTCTTTTTTTTTTTTTTTTTTTTTTTTTTTTCTTAAATGTTTTTTATAAAATGTTATTTCTCTTTTTTTACTTTATCGTTCTCAACTATGGTATAGAATTATTTCGAAATTAAGTTTTCGCTATCAACATCCGTTTTGAGGTCCCTTGAATCCCAAAATCAGATTTTTGAGCGGAGGTTTCATGTATCTGTGTGTCTGTTATCAGTTTAACATAAAGCCAGAAGGAATTCCAAATTCGTTATTTTAAATACATATTCATAGCTGCCAAGTTTTTTAATTTATTCCGGAATGCTGCTAACCCCGCCCTTTTTTCACACCGTAATCTTTGTAGAAAAAATTTATTCAATATATAATTACGATTAAATATGCAGAAAATTACTCTAAAAATATAACGGTGTGAAAAAGGGGCGGGACTAACAACATTCCGGAATAAATCAAAAAACTTGGCAGCTATGCATATTATACGGTGATATAACTTTTTACTGAGATTGGAAAAATGGTCCATCAGCTGGAACAAATCAAAGAATTCAAATATATGAAGTCCAGGGGGAGGGGGGGGCGAACCTTTTCGTTGGCACAAAGCTAATGAAATTATTATATTTTTTTTAAACTACAGAAAAGCATGGTTCATATACAGCCCCTAACAACACATCTTTTCCATCTTCATGATGTCCTATGGATGAAAAGGACATCTATGGACATCCTATGAACATCTTCAGGATGCATTATGGACAAATGTGTTGTTAGGGCGTGATTTGAAAAAAAAATTAACATTCGGTCACAAGGCCACGCAAAAGACATCGAATATAGTAAGAATTACCCTGAGAAACTAATCTAAATGCATATCAAGTTGTATTATAATTTTTTTTCTAATGTGCTGAATTTAAATATACCAATTTGTGTGCATACAATTTATAGAATATTTTTCAGGGCTACTCAAAATCAGTTGATTGGTATTTGATATTGAAAATTTCTTTATTAAAGATAAACACACCTTGAAAAAGTTTTTTTTTTTTTTTTTTTTAGCAAAATAGCTTTGCCAGTAAAATGTGGTGGAGTTGTTACTCAATAGCAAATAATCATACGTACTGAAAGATTATAATTATTGCTACCTACTGTTTACACCTACATAGAACCCGTTCTTGTAGGTATATTTAGTTCAAAATTGTTATGTATGTTATATGGACCATAATAGTAAGAAAAAAAAATTAAATTTAAAAGACAAGTTGTAAAAGCAACGCATAAAGAACAAAAATGCAATTAAAAACAATAAACCTTCTTTGATCACTGTGTTTGTTTAATGAGCACTCTATTTGCGTTAATCACAAATTTAAAACTTATTATAACGTGTTCAATTGTATAGAAAAAGATTTATCGATAATTTTTAGCAACAGGATGCTAAAAATATGCTTGTTTTTAATTCATTTCATTTCCGTATGCCTCTTTCATTGATATTATCTTTCAGAGATTCTCAGAACCAAAATTAAAGGGATTAAAAACTGAATAAGAGTATTCCAGGCAGTCAGAAAATGCCTTGAAATTTCCCAACCATTTCCGAAGTAAACAGGAATCGGTGTCTTTCTCTGTCAGGCAATGTGAAAATGTGTAATATCTTGTATGAAGACAATAGTCTATAAACGTTCTCGTTCTTATAAGACTTGTTAGTGAAGAATTTCACAGAAACCGGCACCTTTGAATTGGCACCTTTTAAGATCTTGAAAAATATTCTCCTTAAAAAATGGCCTAAAAGCAGTTAAAAAAAAAAAAAAACTATACAGTAATGTAATCAGAATGCAGGAACTATTCATGCACAATATTAGAACTTTCATATTATCGAAAATGGAATTCGAGATTTCAGCTGATTTACACGTTTTGAGTTGTCCTGAATCGGTTATCTTTTGTATCTCAGCTACTAATTAAAATAATTTCATAAGTAATACATCATTTGAAAGCTTTGTTGAGTTGGAATCGAACAGTAGCTTACAGAAATTGCTACCGCCAGATGACACTGTAATATTTTAAAATTTCAATATTTCAATTTCTAACTATGATTAAATTATTTTTAATACATCATTCGAAAGATATTTTAAAGTTCTTTTATATTATTGAAAGTGGAATTCGAGATTTCTCCTGATTTACACGTTTTGAGTTGTCCTGAATCTGTTTTCTTTTGTATCTCAGCTACTAATTAAAATAACTGCATAAGTAATCAATATTTTTGCCTAATATAAGGCTTAGTTCATTTAATTTGGGTAGTTACAAACATCGTGCCAAATCATATAATACAGATCATAAACACTTCTTTAGAAACCAAAAATAATTCGAAAATAATAATCTAATAGCTCAACGATACAATTCACAAGTTACTTTGTTTTCACTTCTATCGGCAGTCCCCAAAGACTGCTCTGATTTTTTTTTTTTTTTTAAGCAAGTTCCAGAAACTCCTATTAGAATTCTAGAGCGTTTGCCTCTATTATCAAGGTCAAGCTTATTTAAAAATATCTGCAAATAAATGTGAATAAAAAACGCGGGTTTTAACAACTATAATCTTGGTTTATAACCTAATTCTAGAAATCAAGCGAGAATTTCTCGAGTGCAAAGGATTCAGAATATTCAGATTATTCAGAATATTGTTTCACCATGTAGAAATGTGTAGACTAGAAATCAGCATCTATTCAGCTTATTGGTGTGCCTTATACGCATAACTCAGAAATATATATTCCTTGTGTAGGGATTTAGAAACTAGCCATTTATTCGTTCTAGATGAAAGCGTTTTTTTTTTTTTTTTTTTTTTTTTTTTCTCAGTGTAACAAAATTAGTGCATAAGTCTAGATCTAAGGAGTGCAACTCTTGAGCAACATGGATCTTGTATGTATGGATTTCACTTTACAATGATTAGTATAGAACCTCCCATTTTGCAGATTTTGAGAGATACAAATAATATGACACCCCATTCGCTCACTCTGTCGAAGAATTTTGGGAACCGGACGCTCTTTTGTCCACGAAATAAGTTACTTCTTCAAAAAATTGATTTGAAATCATCTTCTATCCACTTCCTCGTAGCACAATCAATTTTCCGGTTTTTAAATTTATTAATATTCTTTTTCAAAGCCTACCTCTACATAGGCATTTTTCGTAAGACTTCAAAGCGTCAGTATTATCGAAGTGAAATTGCAAAATTCCTACCATTCTCATAAAATAACTTGGTAAGTAAAGCTGGAGCTTTGTTCCCTAAGGGCGTAGTGGAGAATGATTTTATGGCATTGACAAGTGGAAACTATTATAAGTTTTTAAATAACGCTTCAAATTTTCATAATGCCTTTTTACAACCTAACACTGTGAATGCTAAATAGCTCGAGTAAATCGAACTAATATTAATGTTTCATAACTCTATTTAAACGTATAAATTGGTTCATGTTATTATACTGTTTAATTTAACTAAATGATTTTTATTCTTTTTTGATTTACTTATTAATTACCCATATAAAATATATTACTGGATATATACTTATATTAGTACATTTTTTCTTACATCCATTGTGCATTTCAAATGATTGAATATTTATTTATTTATTTTTTAAATCTGTTATTTAGTAAATACCTATAAAAATATTTATATTATTATATTAATTTGAATTTATCCATAAAATATCGAATCTTAACTATTAACTTACATTTATTTTTATCAAATTATTTATATTACACACTTCTACTTTTGCCTTGTTTTACATGTCAGCTTGTCACTTTATATACATTTTAGTGATTACTTTTAAACATCATATTGTTACGAATTTGTAAATAATTCGTACTTATTTTATGTAAATTCCTTCAAAGAGGCTTAGTCAGATGATAAAATGTCATTTTTCTGCATTTCTAGTTTGTTTTCACGTTAAAATAGCTTAAAAACCCGTTAGAAAGCCTCATTATGGCAGATAATGGATTCGGCGCCAAATTTGGCGACTTTTCGCTCCTTGGCGACCTTGGCGAGAAAATCCTTATTATCGATATACCAAAGATGGAAGCTGTCGCCAAGACATTGATGAATATTTAAAGAGCATTGAACCTCTTTAGATTATAGCTTTTGCTGTGTGACACATCTTGTACTAAGAATTTGCTGTTGACAGCTGTTATTTAAGTTGCGTTTACTGGTGAAACTGAAGCTAATACTTGGTTTATAGACCTGTTGTCTTCTGGAATTTTCTGTAAATAAAGTTTCCAGTCTCTGCAAAGTACTCTTTTCTTTCTAGAACAACATACGAATAACCAAGTACGCAACAATATGTTTGTGATTGGTAAAAGATGCATGCATAACTGTTGTATACTGAAGCAGTTATTTTATGATTTTTATTGTGTATTTTCTAAGGTAACCGTATAAGCCCCTCCGTGTTTAACTCTCTAAATTTAAGTACCTTTATCTCAGAAACTCTGAGAGGTACGACTATGAAATTTTAATGGCATTTTGACTAACTTATTTTACGTATTTCAATAGTTCTATTTCTAAGTAAATATATATAATTTTCTATAAAAATTCATTTTTTAATTTTGTTTGTGGTTTAATTTTACTGCCCGAAATAAAAGAAACTCTCAAAAATCCTCAAACCCTTATGTTAAAGTACTTAATGTAACGTAACGGATGTAACCATTAAAAAAAAAAAAAAAAAATAAGGAAAAAAAATAAGCTTCATAAATATTGAGAAAAAGGAGCTTAAACGAAAAAAATCCGTGTTTTGAAAAAAAAAAAAAAAAAAAATTAAACGTTCCCCTCAATACTTTTAATTGTTGTTAGGAAGTTAAATTCAATAAAATCCTGCTTTCACTAATTCTAAGAAAAAGGTACATAAAGTTAATGAATTTAACATTACGAAATTTCGGCTTGATTTTTTTTTTTTCTTTTTTAATTATTTAACTTAAATTTTGAGTGTCTGTTAATTTAAGTACAACAAACACTATGAAATAAAAATATTTAAGTAATTCTCTAGAAATCATAAAAAGCTAATTTTTGGATGTGCTTTTAAAACAATGTTTCCTAACATAAATTTAATTTTGTAAAACATGTTTCGTAATCTTTTTAGAGTCCGGAAAATATATTTTCTGGTAAACATTGAATTTCTAGCCCCAAAATCTCTAAAGTAAAAGGAAATGAAGCAATATATTTTACTTATAATATGATTAAGATGCATTTAATAACTTTTTGCATCATTATTTTTTTTTCTCCAAAAGTACTAACTTTAAATTTAACATAACGCAATTGTTTTACTGAAATACAAATATAAAATAAATAATATTGTGTGTATTATTTATTTATTTATTTATTTATTTTGACAGCTTTTGGACATATAATTACAATGATTGATATTGTGTATACTAGTATACTTTGAATAAAATTCTTGTAAATCGTTGTCCATAAGAATAAAAAATAAAGTTACAAATTTATGCAAATGAAAATATTTAACACTTTTCTTACAAAGAAACGTTCTTTAGCTAAACTCATTGAATTCTATGAAATTGGTACAGGTGTTAGAAGAACTTATACTAAATTCATACTCTGAAAATTAGCTGCTTAAGTTCATTAGGGAGGTTGGGTTGGGTTTTTTTTTACGTCGCACTAGTGCTGCGCAGATGGGCAATTGGCGACGGTCTGGGACACCCCCCCTAGAGGTGATCCGGAGACATGCCATCACAATTTTGATCCTCCACAGAAGGGATGGCTCTCCCGCTTCGGTGACCCCCTAGAGGTATAATTTTTGATGGGAACATGGAGGACATTGCGGCTACGACAGATTTTACGTGCACCAGCCACTTTTACTGTACACGACGGTCTTTGGCCGGCTTGAGTACCGAACCCGCAATCTTCCAATTACGAGGCCGGCGCTCTACCGACTGGGCTACCGCGGCCCTAAGTTCATTAGGAAATATGTAGAAAGATGTTGTAAATTGAATCGGGGTTACCAGAACCTTCCAGTTAACATCAATCATCGACTTCGAATTCTAGAAAACTGACGTATTTAAGAAAATGTAATTCAATGACATAACCAAAATTTTCTTCTGGGAGGGGATAGGGAGTATCGGGAATTATCGAGGACACATCGGAGGGAGTATCGGAGGACACATGGGCAGTTATTTTAAGAGCTTGGCGCTTTTCCCTGCATCCTTGCCAAGTAGGGTTGCATTTGACGTTAAAAATGTTGACTTTTATTAATTTTTTTTATCGCTTTTCCGTTGCAATTAAGCAGCTAATTTTTTCACCGTAGATATTTTGAGCCATCTACCATCACATGTAATTTTTTCATTGAATTCTATGAGTTTAGCTTAAGTATGTTTCCTTGTTAGATAATAACTTTTTAATATTTTTCTTTTTTTTAATCGAATTTCGAATTTTTGTCCCTTCTTTCTCAGGTAGACAGAAAATCTACTCAATGTTGCCAAATTTAGGGAGTTTTTTAATCGATAATCACCAATAATATTGGGGAATGATATTTGATATACATAATAAACGATTAATTTTCGAAGTGACTAGGTAACCCAGGGCCAGGGGTCGTACTCTCCGCCTTTCTTTCAGGACATTCTCATACATAAGAAAATTGTGCCTTTATTGTTACCACTATTTTCGTACAATAATCTCTATCATATTTAATCGTGACCCATTACTATAAAAATGCAAAAAAGATTTCTGCATGAAATTAGTGGTAGCAGAAAAGTCGGAAATTTCTTATCACCGAGTGTGTCCTGAAAAGAGGGCGGCGAGTACGACATCAGGGTAACCGTTACAATTAAAATTTAATGGTAGATATTGAATAACACTGACTCTACTCCATAATATCAAATGATATTTCAAAAATGTCATATTCAACAGTCACTTTAAATTTTTGTCGGTGCAGGTGTATCTTCTTATTTTGATCATGCATCGTGCCTATTTTATTCCCGTGATAAAGGGATTTGTTATTATTTTGACCTAAAAGAAATGTTGTGATTTTTTTTTTTTTTTTTTTTTTTTACTATGATTTCTAGTGTTTACTTGCAAAGTTTTTAATTATTAAATTCTTTATATTTTTCATTTAATCAGGTTAACTTAGAGATGTTTCAAATCAAATCTTTAAAAAAATTTTTTTTTTTTTTTTTTTTTTTTTTAAACATTTTTAACACGAATTGTATATTTATAAGACATTTTTAAAATTGGTCCCCCGATTTTCAATATATATATATATACAGAGGAAAGTCCTTTTAACCTGAAAATACTTGCGAACGGAGAGTGTAACAGCCACGCAAGTGAGGTAACGGTATAGTAAAGTGACTATGCCTGACCTAGTGCAAACGACAGCAGCGCCCCTAGTGGCGAAATTTGGAAGTTAGCCATTACAAATCGAAAACGAAAAGAGATAGAGCAAAATTTCCAATTAGAAAGTTTTAGAGCATCAATTAATTAGTACGAAACGATATTTGGTTCACACGGATAGGATAAATTGGCACCTGTATACCCAAAAATGTCCGTAATCTATGCGCGACTGTTTTACTCTACATATTCACATTTCGGAAATGTAGCAGTGTGAAAATGCAGTTTGTGACTTTGTACTGTACTGTAATGTCTGAAAGCTTTAATTTCCAATGCATTTAAAATTTTAGTTTAAAAGGTGTTGGCGCTCGCTTGATACAATCAACATAATCTCATAGCATAAAATTATTGATGGCAGACGATAATTTTATTCCTAATGTGCGAGCGCTTTCATTTTAAAAATTTTATTTTCTGTGTTGTGGCAATTTCAATGGCTGCCTAGCGACGGGCAGAAAATATGTGTTCTTTTTTGAAAGTGACAAAACAAATGGAATTTTGAATGATCCTAAATGAATGAGATCCTACAAAAGATACATTTCTTAAAAATAAACGTTTGGATTTAGAATTTTGGAGCTGTGTGAGAATGTCAAGCTTCACTAACTTTCAATATTGCGAGATGGTGCTTATTTATGGCGAATGTCAACGAAACGCAACGCATGCTGCACGGGAGTATGCCGTTCGTTTTCCAGGTGCGCGACATCCAAGTGCAGTTACCATCGCAAATGTAGTGCGACGGCTCATGGAGACAGGAAGCACTAAAAGTCGTCCGCGTTCTGGCAGACCAGTGAGTGCAGGTATGCGTATACCGCCAGATAGTATTTTGGCATATGCACTAGCCCATCCACACAGCAGTACAAGAGAAATCAGCATGGCTTGTGGCTTAACACGGGCCCGAGTATGGTAAATACTGCATAGTGAACATGCACATCCCTATCATGTCACTCTGCAACAAGAACTGTTGCCACGGTATAATGAGGGTCGATTTGATTGGTGCAACTGGGCATTAAATAATGTTGAAGATAAATCAGATTTTTTGTCCAACATTGTTTGGTCGGACGAGGCACTGTTTCAGCGTACAGGAGTACTAAACCGGCATAATGCCCACTACTGGGCGCTAGAAAATCCCTCGTGGGGACTATCCACAAAACACCAAGTGCGCTGGTCCATTAATGTGTGGAGCTGTATCTGGAAGGATCGCTTACTGGGACCTGTGTTCTAGGAAGGTACATTAAACAGACAGAGGTACCTCCAACTATTACAGAATATCATACCCGACTTTTTGGATGATATTCCCCTGTCCGCATTACGGGACATGTGGTTCCAACATGACGGTGCTCCTGCACACCAGCCAGCTGGAGTGCGAAGCTTTCTAAAAGATTGCTTTGGACAACAAACTATTGGGTATGGTAGTAGTATTGAATGGCCTCCACGATCTCCGGACCTGACTCCGATGGATTTCTTCCTGTGGGGTTACATAAAAGATCAGGTTTATGCAACTCCATATACAAGTCTGCTGGATCTACGTCATCGTATTACAGATGCTTTCAATAGTGTAACACCTTCCATGCTGAGAAATGTGCATGCAGAATTACTCACACGAATACAAACGTGTATTGTGAGCAATGGCAAACTTTTCGAACATTCTCAACATTAACTTTTCATCACTATGAGACTTAGAGTTCAGTTTACCTATTTTGTTTTTCTGTGTGATGTTATGAAAATGTATTGATGTAAGTACATAGTATTTATTCATTAAATTGTGCATATTTCTTCTTTCCTCTGGCTATTCCTTTCAAATATTTACACAAAATGGAGTGCATCGATTTTGGATATTTTTGGGGTATACAGGCGCCAATTTATCTTATCCGTGTAAACCAAATATCGTTTCGTACTAATTAATTGATGCTCTAAAACTTTCTAATTGGAAATTTTGCTCTATCTCTTTTCGTTTTCGATTTGCAATGGCTAACTTCCAAATTTCGCCACTAGGGGGCGCTGCTGTCATTTGTATTAGGTCAGGCATAGTCGCTTTACTATACCGTTACCTCACTTGCGTGGCTGTAGCACTCTCCGTTCGCAAATATTTTCAGGTTAAAGGGACTTTCCTATGCACCCTGTATAGCGAACGATAAAGGATTAAAGAATATGCGTTAAAAGCAATAGCATCAAAATGAACATTTTTGTTTCTAAAATATGTAACATATTCTATGCATATTCATCAGTTTTATTTCTTGTCTGATATTACTTAAAATTGTCAATACCTTTAATAATGATTTATCTGAACAACAGATAACGTCTTATTATGTGTCTGAGAAGCCCATTTTTCAAATTAATAAATTAATAATAATGTCTAATTGTTTAACTTTATAAAATATACCATAATCTGGGAATATTTGTGCTTAAGGTTTCTTAAAAAAGAATTTGGCAATTAGTACCTTACCTTTTTTGAATGAATTATCTTGGCAACAGATGGACTACTTATTTTACTTCTAAGAAACTTATTTATCATTCTGGAAAAATAGGTATAAATGCATTAGTGGGAAAATAAGTCTACTTATAGCATGGCATGCCACGTTACTTCAAATTCCATTCCTTACTTCTCTAACATAATCTATAAACTGGATCGCTGCCAGGCAAGATTGTTACTCCGTGTCTTTCTGGATTTTCAGATTATGTAGAAAAAAGAAATAAAGATGTTAAAAAAAAAAAAAAAAAAACTAAATAACACCACATTGAACAAAATTTCCTATATAATGTAAAATGTTTACATCAGATATTATTGATGCAAAACATTAAATAAATGTTTTTTTTTTTTTTTTTTTTTTTTTTTCACAAACGAAAAATAAAATCTCATTAGATTTACTGTGAAATTAGTTGGGTATGTAAATATTCTTTTGAACAGTATACCATAAAACTCTGAATCATTTTTTACAAGAATATTGATTGTAGGCGGTGTAATTACATGTAATTATACTGTCTACATATTATTAATTCTCAAATTTTTTGTGACATATTTTTGCATACGTAAAGCACTCAGTTACATTTTAGTTATATTTGACTGTGAGAGAATATATATATATATACATATGTATTTTTTTTTACATGATTATTACAACAAGGCTTATCAAGTTAATGTCTTCATACAAAACAAACAGATACCAAATGCAGCCAAAAAAATTTTGATACATTTTCGCTGATCAAATGTAGTTTATAAACGAAGATATGAGTGAGTAAAACATGATAAATAACATTTCAGAAAAAAAAATGATTCCTGTGTGGAAGAACTTATTAGAATCTCTTTTAAATATTAACAGGGGTCGTAATTCTCCGCCTATATTTTAGGGCTCTTTCAGGGATGAAAAATTTCCAACTATTTTGTTACCACTCATTTTATACAGAATTTTTTATGGTATTTTAATTGTAATGTTTAGAGATTAAAAAGGACAGAGACTTTTCTATAAAAATAGTGGTAGTAAAAATGGCGAAATTTATTTATCCAAAAGTGCCCCAAAAGAAGGCGGAGAATTTGATCCCTGTATTAAGGATTTACTGACACATCAAATTCTTCTAATAACGCAGTTATCGACAGGAAATTGCCATGTATGTACATGTTTATTAACTATTCTATTACGTCTTTATTCTCGATTTTCATAAATTTACCAAATTGTCACGTAACATGTTCATTCACCAAGCTTTACACATCTCAAGCGCTCCATTCAAATGTTGATTTAAAATATTTTTGTATATAATCATGGTAATTCATTTTTGCCTGGTAGAGAGACGAAAAGTTCTTGAATTCTATATTTTTAGGAGATATATATTACTATAATGAGCAAATGGTCATTCCAAGGTAGGGCAATCTCAATTGTTAGTTGGTAGATACAGCTATCGGAGCGATATACAGCGAACGGGGCGGCTGCCTTGGGTCCCCGTTTCAAAGGGGTCATCCATATTCAGTCCATATCAAGGGAAAATGTAATTTTTAAGATATTATTTAAAAACTTGTGCGTTATGCTTTACTCAACAAGGTAATTGATAGTTGTGAAGTGAATAATATCAGTTATGATAATAATACCAGTTATAATATCAGTGAATAATATCAGTTATGTGCTAGGAATAATTCACCATGCGAAAGACATGGTTTGTTTTTCTATTATATTTAGAAAATATTATACTAAATATTTTACTATTATTCTATCTATATTATACCCTACTATTATTCTACATTACAGCCCATGATAGCAGGTCTCAGCAGTGCGTTGGTTTAGTTACAAAAGCAACCTAGTTTAGCAAAGCTAAACTAGGTCTGATACACGCATCTTTTATACTTGACGTAAGGTTGAAGCAATTGTTATTTGTTTTAATAATTTACACTTACGTCTACACTTAAATTTTACTCTATAAATTATGTGAATATGTAATTCCTTGTTCTGAAATAAGATTCTTTTGATTTTTCCAAAATTTTTAAAAAGCGCTGTAATAAAATCATGTAACTGCGAAGTATCAAAAATTTTTTCCTATTTTTAGTCTTAACAGAAATACTAGTATTTTTATCAATTGTTTTATTAAATTAAAAGTTACATTGTATTGTATGGCCCAGAGGAAGAAAGATAATTTGAAAATTCTAAGGAATTAAAAATACTAATTTTCTGTCAAAGAATGAAATTTAAAAAGAGTTACCGCTATTAATTTTGCTACAGTAAATTTCATTTTTTACATCCAAATATGGATTGTTGATAAACGGTTTTGAAAGTTAGAGGAAGTAAACTATCTTTTATTTATAACAACTAAATTTTAAGTAATAAACATGGGGGTTTTGGCAGTTTTAACATGACTGTTTAAACCTTCAAAAATTATCACAAGTCAAAAACAGCAAACTCTGTATATAAAAACTATACTTAATTGTGTAAAAATTAAGACATTTTTAGATTTCACCATAGGGCAAAAATTAGGTAAAAAGGGAGCCCCGAGGAGGAAAATTTCCACACTGCCCCATCTGAGCTTAGACGGACTCTAACAGCTTGCTACAGTAAATAAACAGTCATTTAAAGATAGACCAAATCAGGTGTACCTAATGAGCAAAGCGGTCTGGGATTGGTTATCGAAATTCTCTCCTGATTTTTTTTTTTTTTTTATCTGTATGTATTCATAAGCTTCTTTTGTTGCCAAAGGTCATCATTTGAAGGAATAGCCTTTTATAGTTGATAGCTCAGACTACCTACATATTTTTTTTAAAGTTTTTCATTTTAATACTTTTGAGTGAAAAGTAAAATATTTTGCTTTAATAGTTTGCGATTTTTTTTTTTTTTTTAAATATATAATTTAAAACAATAAGTACACTGCGGTTTTTCAGAAGTTCAGATTCCATTAATTCCATTAATTTAATTTCCATTTTCTGTCTAGTATATTTTATAGGAGTATAGCCGATTAAGCATATGAAAACTGCACTGGCGTGGAATGAAGAGTTCTTAATTTCCATTAATTGTTGATATTTACTTTTTTTCTAAACTACTTGAGATATCTTACGGAGATTGATTACTATTATAAATGCCTATGAATTACATATATATATTTATTTATTT
The DNA here is from genome assembly GCA_963930645.1 of Salticus scenicus. Lineage (NCBI taxonomy): Eukaryota > Metazoa > Arthropoda > Arachnida > Araneae > Salticidae > Salticus > Salticus scenicus. Next base: position 88,104,625 of record OZ005661.1, read on the forward strand.
CAGCATTTTCGCTCAATTTAAAACCTTAAAAAACAAGTATAATTTTTTGGCAACGATTTTTTATGTTAAACACCAAAATGACACCTATACACGCAATATATATATATATATATATATATATATATATATATATATATATATATATATATATATGCATATATAGATATAGATATATATAGTTTATTTCTTTATCAGTTAACTATTATATATAAAAATTACAGAAATCTCAAATTGGTGGAACATAAAAAAATAAAATGAAATAAAACCCATATCAGGTGTATCCGTATAAAGTAATCTATCACAGAATCAATCGTACAAAGTATAAATAAATTAAAAATGAGAATTGTTTAGAATGAAAAGTTAATCATGATGACTATTTTCTTCAATACCTATAGTTACACTAGTTTAACCAAACATGTCGGTCGACATTTTAGCTAGCTTTTAAATATTTGATTTGTAACTGCCATATGACAAATAGTAAATAACTGCCGCTGTATGGGCATAACAGCCTATGCTTCTATTCCATTTGCGTAATTACACACATATATTTGAATATAATTATAGATATCCCAGTTCGATTCATATTTAGAATAGCAATTAAATGTTACGATACTATTATGGTTTGATCGCACAGCACTCTTAAAATATTTTCACCTTCTTTCAAATATTCAAGGATTAAGCCTTCATCAGTCACTATTTCAGAATTGCCGTCTTTTACAATTTATTCAGGAGAAAACTTAGAACCCGCATTTCATGCACACCACTTTTTTGTAGAGTACAGAGGCTGTTCGCACAGTTTTTAGATGATTTTATTTCGCAGTACGAAAAAATCGTTTGCATGGAGAATTTTATTTTCACAACAGTTATATTTTTGGAAGTTTTATTTATCTTCTGATATTTAGAATTTTTGTTTAGATGCAAAAATGCGCTTTTAAAAGGGCAGTGGATGGAAGGATAGGTTTCCGCTCTTTCCAAAGATAGTTTTTAGTGAAATCTTTATGAAAAGCATTTATCAGGAGAAAAATGGAAAAATTGTGCAACAACAGATGAATCTTGGGTCTATTTAAGTGGTTGCAATAAAAAAAGATCAATTTATTATCACAAAAGTGGAGAAAAAAAATTTGCTACATGGCTCAAAGCATCAAAAGAAAGTTTTTCTAAAGGATTTATAATTGCCACTGGTTTTTCATACAAGCGCAAGATAAAAGCAAAAGAATGTGACAAAAATGTCAAAATCAACTCTAAATACTCTCAAGAACATATTTTAATTCCAATTTTTAAAAATGAAAATCCAGATCTTTATCCACAATGCTATCAATCCGTTGAACTGCATCAAGACAAAACAAGCAGCCACACATCGCAATCCGCAATTGCTTTTCTAGAAAAAAATGGAACAAAAAACGGGAATTAAAACCATACCCTTCACTGACATTCCTGCTAAATCTTCTGACGTATCATTGTTGGATTTTTGTGTTTTTCCACTCTTAAAATCAACATTATCCAAACACCGACCTACAACGCTTTGTGGACTCTGGAAAGCCGTTCAAGAGGAGTAGAAAAATATACCTCTTCCAATATTATAAAAAGCATTATTATCATAGAAATTATCATGTAAAATGTTAGTTAAGAATAAGGGCTATCAAACTGAACAAATAAAACTCGAAATATGAGTGAAATTGCTTCAGTACACTCCATCAAAATCGTCTAAAAAATGTGCGAACAACCTCTGTAATTTTCCTTAATGTGTAACTATAACTAAGAAGAAATATACTTTTTAAAAAAAGTAGTGTGGAAAGAAGGCGGGTATCAATGCTCCGGATTAAATCATGTGAGACATTGTTAGTAACCGATTTTTTTCCCACACCATTTCTTTTTTTTTTCTTTTTTTTTTTTTTTCAAAGCGTTATTTTTTTCCTTATTTAATCGTAATCTTGAGTACTTTTGCAAAAAAAAAAAAAAAATAAAGTAAATAAATAAAAATAAAATAAAATAATAATGTTTAGGGTTGCCACCCGCATTACTACCAAATCGTTGAGGGTACAAGTCTGAAATTAAGTGTAAAGATATTTCAGATTAAGAACAATAAATAGAAGGCAAGAACGCTGCACTCGACACTAGTGCAGTTTCATATGCTTAATCGACATATACCTTTTATACTCTTTATTTGTAGATTAAAAATATTAATTGTACATATTACATCATCTAAATTTCTGTATTATTACGTATTCATTCCAGTATCTTTCTTTTTCTTTTCTTTTCTTTTTTCTTTTCTTTTTTCTTTTCTTTTCTTTTATTTATAACATAAAATTTTAAATATATTTTATTTACTATGTAATTATAAATGTGTTTAACACGGGTGATATTAAAAAAAAAATTATTATTTTTATTATTTTTATTCTGTTCTATTTCTTTTATTAAAATCACCAAAAACAATAAAAATACGTTTATTTTGAATTCTCAATTTCCAATTCTTCTTCAAACTTGTATTTTTGAAATTCAATAAGTACTTTTTCGAATTAAAAAATAGTTCAAAACATGAAAAGTTTAATTCACCTATTGAAAAAAAAAATTGTTGCCCAAAATAAAAATAAAACTTATCCCTGCAGTCTAAGTTAAAGTTTTTTATTTATTCTTTCTTTCTTTCTTTCTTTCTTTTTTTTTCTGAAAAGAATTAAAAGAGTTTTGGCGTTACAACTTTTCTGAAAAACATTTCTCAGCATCTTTTATTTTTATTAACTTATTTAATTCAAAGAAATACGACATTTAGAGCAATAAGCATAGAAAAAGTTTCGTAACTTCCAGTTAGAATTGAATAAATAAATACTTTCCTTCTCGTACATTCAAAATGTTTTTTTTTTTTTTCACACTAAGAATGAAATAATCTTTTGAAAAATAAAATAAAGATGTCATTTATAATGACAAAATTTAGGTGTCAGGAAAAATTCAACAGATGTTGATGTACATCAAAGAAGATTTATGTAATATTGAAACAGGAAACGCCTTAATGATTTATGTTTCAAGATTTGTGTTTTCAGTTAGCTAATCGAAAAGATTATAGATAAAAGATATTTTATTGTTAAATTTGCAATTGTGACATTGTCTAATTGAAAAAAAAAAAAGTTTCAATATCTAGTTTTATCTAAATTACTCTAATCTTGTGTTGTGAGTTTCGAGATTATTTTACATATTAACAAGTACTAGTATCGCCCAGTGGTCGAAACTCGACCACTTTTTTGCAAAGCAAAGTAATAGCCTTCTCCTAAATGAAATTAAATTGCAACACAGCTGCGCCAATTGTTTAAGGATATGCACTCAAACTGAATCAGTAGAGTTTTACTTAATATAGTATTTCTCTAACTCTGGTACACTTTAGATGCTGAGCCTTTCCTGAAATGACAGGAAATAGCAACATGGAAGCGCCACCTGTTGGGTGATATAGCCCAAAGGCTAACTGACACGAAGTCAAACCAAGGTCCAACGAAATATCAAATCAGGTTAAATTAATTCCATTGATTCATAAAGTAGAGTATTCGAACTCAAAAAGACGTATATTTCTAAAAATGGTCGAATTGAGTTTAGGAAATCTCAAAACATGAAAGTTCGTCGAAAACCGAAAATCTAAAATTTTCTGAATTTTATACGTTCTTCTTATATATGCAGAAGGTAGAATAATAAATCCAATTTTTCAAAAATAAGTAGTCAATTTCAGTTAATTGGAATGCAAGGAAATCTCGAAATAGGTAAATTCATCGAAAACAGGAAATCAAAAGTTTTTCTCTAACTTCTACTTTCTTCTTAAACATACAGAAGCTAGTAATAAATCCACTTTTTTAAAAATAAGTAGCCAATTTCAGTTAATTGTAATGCAAGAAAATATTAAAACATGTAAATACATCGAAAACCGGAAATCAACAGTTTCTCTAAAATCTTACACTTCCTTCTTATATATGCGGAAGATGTAGAAATAAAACTTTTTATTTATTTTTTTATTTTTTTCTTAAATAAGTAGTCGATTTCGGTTAATTGAAATGCATTATGTTAAATTTTTAAAATATGTCTTCAAATTAGAGCTGACGTAGATCACAAAAAAAAAAAAAAAAAAAAAAAAAAATAGAACTTCCATAAATCAAGTCCCGTTTTTTTTATTTCCGTATATGTTCAATAATGTAAACTTTCTATTTACCATTCTTTCACTCAAATTTCTACCAGTGTAATGACTGTTGTCTCTTAGAACGAAAAATCTGTAGTCGAAAGTATAGTGTTGCAAAATTTATACAAATTATTGTGTCTATGGTTTTATTTGAGTTTTAAGAAATTACCAGATTTCACAACTTTCTGCAATAGGAATTTTTTTAATACAAAATAATACGTGTTATAAAGTGAAAAAATGCATAAAAAGTAAAAATATTTCTAAATATCTTCTTGACATCATTAGAAAATAATTTTTGCATTCCGCAAATCTGGTTAATTATACCTTTCGAATGGTTCCTTTTCAATCCTCTACTACCATAATTAATGTGTTAAAAGTGTACCACAAATTTCATAGATGCCTATTAATATATTGATAAGAAATATTTCATTTTAAAGTAGCAATATTTTAAGTATTTAAATGCTATTTTACCATGTTTTTATTAAGTTCGATTCTTGTTTGTATGTTTGTTTGTTTGTTTGTCAGGGACAAATCTTGCAATCGATTTTTAACTAACTTCCCGACTAGCTAGATATTTGAAACTTTCAGAATAGTTCAGAACACGGTGAAAATACATTTTTTTAATACCTTTAGCCAACTGTTTCGGGTTCCTGCTGCCTTCGGCATCGTTATCAGTACAAAGCTTGCAATCGATTTTTCACTAACTTTCCGACTAGCTAGACATTTGGAACTTTCAGGCTAGCTCATAACACGGTGACAATACATTTTTTCAATACTTTTAGACAACTGTTTCAGGTCCTTACTGCCTTCGGCAGCGTTTATATGATTCAACAGAAAATTTATTTAACTAACTTCCTGACTAGCTAGACATTTGAAACTTTCACAGTGGTTCAGAACACGGTGAAAATGCCTTTTTTTAATACTTTTAGCCAACTGTTTCGGGTTCCTGCTGCCTTCGGCAGCGTTACCAGTACAAAGCTTGCAATCGATTTTTCACTAACTTCCCGACTATCTAGATATTTGAAACTTTCAGGATAGCTCAGAACACGGTGATAATACTTTTTTTAATACTTTTAGTCAACTGCTTCAGGTCCCTACTGCCTTCGGCAGCGTTTATATGATTCGACAGAAAATTTATTTAACTAACTTCCCGACTAGCTAGACATTTGAAACTTTCAGAATAGCTCAGAACACTGCGAAAATGCATTTTTAAAATATTTTTAACCAACTGTTTCGGGTTCCTACCAGTACAAAGCTTGCAATCGATTTTTCACGAAATTCCCGACTAGATAGCCATTTGAAACTTTTATAATAGCTTAAAACACGATAGCAAGGAATGTTTTTAATACTTTTATTCAATTTCTTCGGGTTCTCGCTGCCTTCAGTAGCGTTTACATGATTCAACAGAAAATTTAAAAACATAGTGTATAAAAGTTCTTTTTATCTTGTAATTATTTATATATAAAACTGAAATTATTTTTATCAAATTTTAAACTTTAATGTGAAAAAATTGTAATATTTGTATAGTTGTTAATTTTGTATAGTTCTAGAAAAAATTAATTCTTACAGTAATTTTTACAGTATTGATTTTATAGTAATTTAATAAATGAAAATTGAATGTATATTAGTAGACTACGAATAACATTGGTTTTTTTTGTGTGTGTTTGTGTGTGTGTGTGTGTGTGTGTGTGTGTGTGTGTGTGTGTGTGTGTTTATTCCAATATTATTTTTTAAAGTTATTACGGTTAACAACATTTCTGGTGTGCAATTTACAGGACGTTCTTTTACCCTACATTTCAATGCTATAAAGACTGATTGTAGATTTAGGACTAAGGTAACAAGTACTGTACATAAACCTATGTTAAAAAGAATTCAAACTAGGTTTAAAAATAATTTGATTTTGCAAATATAGTGTTCGCGTTTTCCGCCTTTCTTTCAAAGCACTCTCAGGGAGGAAAATTTTCCGACATTTTTGCGACCAATATTTTTAAAGAAAAGTCTCTACTAATCATGACGCATTACTATAAAAATACCATAAGAATTTTTCGATAAAAATAGTGGAATGAAAAAGGTCGGAAATTTTTCATCCCTGAAAGTGCCCTAAAAAAACACGGCTTGCAAATAATTCTGCGTGTGGATGGCTAACCCCACCCCCCCCCCCTGTCAAACCCCAGTTTTAATATAATATCTATATATATATAGAATTAAAGGCTGTTATTAAACTTAAAATTTTATTCTAAATTATTCAGACAACTTTCATCCGCACGATTTCTTTAAACTTATCAATCTTGATCATTTTTTTTTTTTTTTTTTTTCAAATAGCAATCGCATATGAACTTTAAAATACAACATTTGAACTAATTGCAATTATTTATTTTTAAGTTACACCTGATAACATATATATAAATAGTAAGCACGCAATAACAAACGTTCATCAGTTTCTTTTTTTATGTTTTAATAATTTAACATTACTAAAGTAAACTTTAAATAAACTGAATACACCGTAAAGTTTAAGAATTCCACTGTACACCCCTAAAAAAATTCGGTAAGTTCTATATTTGTACAAATCTGTATATTTCTTGCGATAGTAAATTAGAATATGCATATACCAATTTATATCTTAATAGAATGTAGAGTTCAGACTCATCGCACTTCACATAATTTGATCCCTTAACCATAATGAATAAGAATTTTTCTTTGTGTCCCTGTAAAAACACTTTAAATCCTGCGCTCATACATAGAGCTTGTGCCAAAGAGACCGTTAACATCCTAGCTGACATTGAGCTTAATAGATCAAAGGGTTCAGAAATTATCGTGTTCACTCATACGCATACATGCATAGATAAACACAGGTACAGACATACAACACCATAAAAATAGCAGAAATCAATTTAGATGACTTCAAAACATATAAATGTGATAAATCTCGTAGTTGAAGTTTTTCATGATTACAGTGAACTCTTTGCATTGTATAAGTTCGAATAGTAAAAACGGGTGAAATAAAGAAACAAAATATTCACTTTTTAAAATAATTATTAACATTTCACCAAAATAAATAAATAAATAAATACACTAGATTTAGGTCAAAATATCTACAACCAATAAATATAGAAAAGTTTCACCATTTTAATCGTGACATTTAACTGTGAGAACAACTCAAATGCTAAACTGTAATGTTAGGTATAAATTTGACAGATGTCTTGGCATGGTGACACACTGAAATGTCCCACCTAATAGGCTATCCACCGTTTAGTTCAATACCTTTACCTAATCCTAATTTGTTAATTAACTGTATTGGGATTAGTTTCATATTATAGTTTCCATTAAATTTCTGATGCAATGATCTCCATAATGCAAGTTTATATGAAACATTGCATTATTCTGCTTGTTAAAAAAAAAAACTTAAATTTTGTATAACTTACGAAATTTTCATATTAGAAGTCAATTATGTTCAAGCCAGGATTAATCATAATATTTTTAAAGTGGTTTGAATTTTTTTCAGTGAAAATATTCCTCAGAATAGAAGTTTATGCGAAATAAGTCCTTTTCTGTCATGTTAAAAAAAAAACCCGTAAATTTCGAATAACTTACGAAGATTTTTAATTAGAAAATTCATAGTCAATGATATTCATGCCAATATCCTAAATAATATTTTTAAAGTGGTCTGATATCTTTATGATGAAAATATTCCTGAAAATTGAAGTTTATGGGAAAATTTTCCCCATTCAGATATGTTAAGAAATTCGTAAGTTTCAAATAACTTACGAAGTTTTAAAAATTGAATTTTTACAGTAAATTGTGTGCAAGCCAGTGTGCAATCCTAACTGGTATTTTAATGATGGTATGAAATCTTTACAGTAAAAATATTCTTTTTAATGCACATTTAAATGAAATTTAGCCCTATTCTTCTGCGTTAAGGTGCCTGCCTACCTTTAAAATGCAATTTTCGGTCAAAACTCCCATTTTCTATTTTTAGGTTAGTATTAAAGCCTGACATTTTAGCTTTCTAAATCAGTTTGATTTTGTTTCTATCTTGATTAGAAGTTGAGTTACAGGCATTTTAATATTAGTCACTCGCCAGTTTTTGAAACCGGAAGTGACCGGAAATGACCGGTAAATGTTTGTTTACATAAATGAATTTACTCAATATAAGCATCAAAATTTGTTACTAAATATAAAAAAGAAAATTAAAAGATTTGAAATACATCAGGAACTTATTAAAATTATTATTTTTATTTTTTAATAGGTAAAATCTTGTTTTCTGCTTTTTCTCAAAATGAGATTTTTCGCATTTTGCTTTATCCCAAAACACCATAACTCCGAAAGTTATAATTGAAACGTTCTGAAATTTTGACAAAATACTCTAGAGGAGTTGTTTTGGGGATTGAACTACGACAATGAATCTAGCTTTTTTTTTTTTTTTTGTCGATAGAAGTTATGAACTGTCATGTATATTACTGATTTTTCAGCATGTAAAAATGTTATCTTCTCTAAAATATTAAATAACATGGTTATAGTTTTGGGAATAGTTCACTCCCTTAAGGACCTTTCAATAATCTAAATAAAATTTACAGAATAAAAATATCTTTATTTAAATTTGACTTATGATGTTTTGTAAAAGTGCTTTTATTTCGCAAATTTTATGCATATTTTGAGCCTAAATATCAAAATATTTTAAAATTTGAATCTTTTTTTCAGGTTATTCACTGTTATTCTATTATATAATGCACATATAATATTACTATCATATAATATTACTATATTATGCACATAAATAGGCAATTTTTCAATTATTAAAAAAAATCACCTCCGACGGTAGGCAGGCACCTTAAAAAAATCGTAAATTCAAAAAAAAAAAACCCGAAGTTTTTAAATTGAATGTTGAAAATCAGTTGGGTCCAGTGTCAGTAGTGACATTTTAAAGTTGATCCGGCCTCTCTGTGCTTATTTGTTTTTGAGATATCTTGTACAGAGTGCAACCATAACCTCCTCTGGAGGATTAAAAATTGTATGGGAAATATAATTACAATTCTTACATGAAAAAGTGATATACAATTCTTACATCTGTAAACAAAAAAACATCTTTTTTTTTTTTTTTTTTTTCATTTATTTGTTTAGAGACACTTTTTTACTAAATTTTTTAGACTAAAAAATTATTGCTTAATTTTTCCATTTTTTGTAAATATTTTGAATTGTTTTTATTGCATATATATATAATTTTATATAATCCTAAAAAATAAGCTCACTAGGTAAATTAAGTGTAAAACTCTAGATTTCCATCATGCGTGAGAGCACATCAGCATATATAGTTACGCTCATCAGTGTCTGATTCTGTCACGCTTTAGGCTTAAGAGATTTCCCTGGACTTTGGCTCCTAATTTTCATAATTTAGTTAATTTAAAAAAAAAATCTAATTGTCCGATCGATAAGCTGTTAATCTGACTGATTCAGAAAAATTGCTCCTTTCATTTGCTACCTTATTTATAACGAATTTTTGATTAGATTTTTTTTAATTAATTGAAATATGAAAATAACAACTTTAAAATAGATATTTAGATTTTTAATTGTTGCCATTTTTTTTCAGCATTAAAATGAAATATGCTTTCACATGAAAAAAAGAATATATATATATATATATATATAATGTTAAATTTGCTCGTACATATGAAAAATTGACGTCTATAAAATAATAATAATAATTTTAAATTTTAAAGATAACGAAAAGATAAACTAAAGTGCAAAAATTTCGCACGGGCTTGCTAGCAATGGAATTATTTGAAGTGAGAAATAAATAAAATGAAATGAACATTTTTCAACGGACGCCTTAGTCGCCCTACAACTAACTAGTTATAAATAGCAGTGAAGAAATTTTCTAAAAAGTGCCTCTCCTCTCTCTCCCTCTCTCTCAAACGCATTTCTGGATATTATACGCATTTTTTTTTTTTTTTTTTTTTTTTATTTATTTATTTATTTGTTTTCATTTGAGTTTTGGAAACCCAAGGAATTTGTTTTTAATATTTATTATTCAAAACGTTATTTTAGGTTGAATAAATATTTTTAGTTCATTGTAGTGATGAAATCGATCGATAAAATAATGAACTAAAAAATCAAAAGGCTGCCTAAAGTAAATATTTGTATTGAAAATGTTTTTCCTTTTAATATTTTTTCATTACATTTTAAGAAGAGTATAAAGTATGAAAACTAAAAAAAAACAATCTGGTGTGTCACTCACACGACTTTCTCTTACCCTGAAATTTAATACTATAAATACAGGTTGCAGATTAAGAGATAAGATAACGAGTACTGTTACGTAAACCTATGTTAAACAATTCAAATTAGGCTTCGGAAGAGTTTTATATGATAATTAGTTCTGGCAACCCCCCGTTTCATTAATGCACCTACATTTATATAGAATTTAATTCGGTTATTAAAAAATAATTCTGTTTTTAAAAAATAATTTATTAAAATTATTATTTAAAAAAAATTATCTTTTATGATAATGCTGACGATTTCCATATTAGAGAAGTAGTATAACACTAAATATCCAAAAAAGTCCATTTTATTCTCAATATTAATAAAAAAAAAAAAAAAAATCGATAACTTTGTTTTAAATTGTGGCAGATCGATGGTTCAACCATTCGTTTTAAAGGTATTGATGAGCTCTTTTGAAAGATACCCATCATGAAAATTTACTCCCCTCGAGGGGGGACTTCTCCCCGAGGGGGGGAGGCGAGGCTCCTACATACACAATTTTTTTCCCTGTTGACTATCTCTATTACAAAAATATATATTCGTTTCATTTGGTTTAAAGTGCAGTCTGTAGATGTTAAATTCTACTTACCTGCAATTTCCCCCATAGACGTAATGTCTTTGAATAATTTTGAGTGTCCCTGTACACGAACTATTTGCTTGATCTTAACGAAAAGTTTAGTGTAGCATCCTTATATGATACACATTTAGAATACCAAGTTTGAACTTTCTGCCATAATTTGTTTTTGAGATATGCTGATAACAGACAGACAGACATACACACAGACATACACACAGACATACACACAGACCATTTGCTAAAATCATGATTTTCATATTCAGGGGACCTCAGAACATGTAAATATAACAAAACTCGCGTTCGAAAATTTCACCCAAAAATAATACTTTCTCTACCTTATGGGTAAGAGAAAGTAATATTGATTTTATCTTGCTAACATGAATCTACACAAAAGTAACTGACCGAAATAACATTTGTAATTACATACATATAATAATTACAAGTGTTATACATGTATCAGTTAACAATATTTGACAATCTCATATATATTATATATCAGTTAATGATCTTTGGCAATCTAGTAGTCTTCGTAAGTATTTTATTTTTTAATTACTTTGGGTATCATTTAGTAATTTGGGGTGTTATTTATTTACTCCCTCTTCTGTTTTATAGAATTTTTTTGTTTTATAGGTAAATAGGGCTTATAATGTGTTGCTTCTTTTATTTAAGCATACAGATATAGAGATATTTTCATACATTTCCATACAATAATTCAATATACGCCACTGACGAAGTGGTGATCATTGTTATGCTTCCATTCTTTTTGGCACAACTATAGTATCTCCCCACAGCTGAATTTGGCTATTTTTCTTTGGCGCCGATTTCAACGATAACGATGTCATTCTGGATTGTTTGCTATATAATATGGCAGCCTGCATGCTGTTTATTTTGGATTTATGATTTATAATTTAGCTTATGATTTTATCATTTATGATTTATGATTTTTAGGTTTATGATTTAGCCATAAGGCCAAAAATAAATCGCCAAATTCAGCTGTGGGGAGATACTAAGTTGTTCCTTTTTTTTTTTTTTTTCTTGAGGGGGGGGGGGGCTATTTTGTTTATTTTTTATTCGTATTAGTTCTTTTACTTTTTTAAAGGCAATATACTATAAGATTTATATATACATCCTGATTTATATATCCATTAACTGACTTCCCGACTAGCTAGACATTTGAAACATTTAGAATAGCTCAGAGCAGGATTACAATGCGTTCTTTTAATACTTTTAGCCATCTTTAAGCAGAATTGAATTCATCTTCAGTAAATTTTGTTTTGTATGGAACGTTAGTTCAGAAAAAATCCGCAAGGTTGTGCAAATTTTTAAAAAGTATTTATTAATACATAGAATTGTCAAGTTTATATGATTCAATAGAAAGTTGTAAAATGTGGTATATAAAACGTTCTTTTTATCTTGTAATTATTATTTCTTTATATAAATGTATATTTGTACATATATGAAAGCCTTTTCAAACATATCACAGGAAGTAATAAAAAATCCACCATTTATACCCTACAAGACATTTATGCCCTAAAAGACATTTGTACCCTATTTACCTATAAGACAAACGAAATCAACTGAACAAGAGAAAAAAGTACCTAAATAATAGTTACCTATATGAGAAACCAATACAAATATTCATTGAACAGGACAAAATGATTAAATTCATCAATTACACGAAAGAATGTGAAAGAATTCCAAGAAACAATTTAATCAATAAATATTAAAAGTGTAAAAAAAATTATATACAGAAAACTAGTTTAAAATAATATTAAAATAAAAGTTATAGTGAATAAAAGGGCTAATGCTGTCTATTTAATTTTGAGAAATTATAGAAACTTTAAAAATAAAGTTTTAAATACAAACTTATTTTACAACAAATTGATAGACGATTAAACTGCACTTTAATGAAATAAATATATTAATATGAATTTATTTTCTTTCTTTTTTCTTTTCTTTTTGATAATAAAAATAGCGCTGCCATCCATTTACCAAAACGATATATATGTATATATATTTGTGTATTTTATAATTTCTATAAGAGAGTAAAAATGTATATATATATATAGAGAGAGAGAGAGAGAGAGAGAGTAGTATTTATATATACACTCCGCAACAAAAAGATAGGAACAAAGGGTTTTTTTCTTTGATTTTTCATAAAATAACGTTATCTAAATTGTGCTTATCATTTATTATTATTATAAAATAACACTATTCCTGGTCTAATTTTTCTTTTAAGACTAATTTAGAAAAGTTTTAAGATTAAAATTTTTCTAATTTAAGACTACACTCCGCGACAAAAAGATAGGAACAAAGAGTTTTTTTTTAATTTTTCATAAAATAACATTTTCTAAATTGTGCTGATCATTTATTATCATAACAAAATGTTATCATATGAAAAACATATTAAATATTTAAATCATATTCAAAATATTCACATTCAAAATAATCATATTCAAAACAAAATAGAAAAAAACCTTTGTTCCTATCTTTTTGTCGCACTGTGTAGCCTTAAAATAGAAAAATTTTAGTCTTAAAAATTTTCTAAATTAGTCTTAAAACAAAATTTAGTCCAGGAGTAGTGTTATTTTATAATAATAATAAATGATATGCACAATTTAGATAAAGTTATTTTTTGAAAAATCAAAGAAAACTCTTTGTTCCTATCTTTTTGTCGCGGGGTGTATATATATATATTTATTTAATTTTTTTTTCTTGCTTATTATTTTTTTTCTTTTTGCAGTAATTACTACCTTCATTTTAACTTTTTCTTTATTATCATATGGTCGTGCAGAGCATTTGGGGAAAGTTGGCGCACGAAAACTATTTTAACCTCCTCTACCCGTTTTAAGCCGTAATGGACTCTGCTCCTTCTTTTACTTTTGGTTATTTTGTTATACAGGGTGATCAGTTTAAAAGAGTACCCGTTGTTTTTTCTTATTACCTTTAAATGTGACAGATGTGACAACTATTCTAACACTGAAATATCATTTTTTGAACCTTGTTTAAGTATGGGAGACAATTTCCAACACTGTTGGACTATTAGAACTTTATTTGTGAGGTAAAACAGTAATGGAGACGCACAATGTTATTTAATCCTGTAATAATTTTATTTTTGAAAAACATAATTTAATTTAAATTTTTTTACACTATCATTCCTATCATATCATTCCTATCATATCCTATCATTTACATTGTCATTATCATTTCATAGGGTTTTCCAGAGAAGTCCTGCAAACGTCGATGAATTAAAACAGATCATAACTGAAGAAGTCTCGTCAACAACACCAACAATGCTGCGAAGTGTGTCAAAAAACTTAGTTCGACGTGTCCATGTTTGCATTCAAAATGGTGGCGAACATTTTCAACATTTTCTGTAAAGAATGCTATTCTAAAAAATTCCAATTAAATTATGTTTTTCAAAAATAAAATTATCACAGGATTAACATTGTGCGTCATCATTTCTGTTTTACCTCACAAATAAAGTTGTAACAGTCCAACAGTGTTTGAAATTGTCTCGCGCAACAAGGTTCAAACAATTACACTTCAGTGTTAGAATAGTTGCCACATCCGTCAAATTTAAGAGTAATAAGAAAAACCAATGGGTACTCTTTTAAACTGATCACCCTGTATATATATGTATGTATACACATTGATCATATTTGCTATAAATGATCTCATCCACGAATGTTAAAAAAAAAAAAAATCATATTAAGATTTTAAATATCCTATGTCTTGTGTAAGACTTTATTTCCATATATGTTTGTTTGTTCATTAATTCATTTCTTCCTTCCTAGTGTTTCATCATTGTTTTGATGAATTATTATTATTATTATTATTATTATATACATTGCTGAAAATTTCAGAATATTATTTGGAATAAAAATTGCATATTTTCTTAAAATTCGACTCTTTTGATGATTAAACATTTCAGATAATTTTTTATTCACATAAAACAAAAACTCATGTATTTCATCATTAATATATCTAAAGTGTAGCAAAATATCATTTTAAAACATGGAATCGAATTTAATTAATTTGACATTCTCAAAATCCTTTCTAAACCAGGATGTAGAATTTTGATTGAGTTTGCAATGCTGTTTTCACTTATATTATCTTTTAAGACATCCACGGAGAGCCCTCCCCCTCAGGCCTAGGACCCTAGTGTAGTCCATTAGCCCATAACAACAACACACCTATATTATCTTTTAAAAAATAATAATATATTATACCCGTTGTTGTACTAGAAAGAAATTTAGTTAAAGCAAAAACCAACCAGTTTTTGGTTCTATTTTGTACTCTTAATTTGTGTTTATATGTTTTTATGTCGAAATTTCAAATCTATAAATTTAATGATTTGAAAAGACACAATTATTTATACTGTGTGTTTTAATGCACACATTCCTCATTGTAAGAAATCTTTCATATAGTGTTTCGAACACGTTTCATAATTCTAAAAAGAAAACTCTAAAAAGAAAACAAAGTCTGAATTTTCCTATGAAACAGATTATAGATACACTGGTGAAAGTGAATTTTGCAGAATGTCTTATGAGACCAAAAATAATGATTAAATCTTGCAGTCATTCTTAACACATATTACATCAGACTTCTATGCAGTTACAGTCAGTTAAGAAATTATAAGATCACTTTAATTTTGTAAATTATAAGAAAAATAAAGATTCTAATCTTAATTTAAATGCATAAAACAACATATTGCTCTATATTTTTTTAGAATTAGTTTGCAATAACTTGGTACAATGCAATAAATGTGTAATTAAAATATATATTAGAAATAAGTGAAAAATAATCTGTTAAGAAAGTATAAGACCACTTCTCAAAAAACAAAATTGTACAAAAAATTAATATGATATTGGTCCTCCATTTTTCCCGATGACTTCAAATACTCTGTTTTTCCTTGAAGTAACCAGGTGATTAAGTTCAGTTATACAAATATTATACCATTCTTTTACAATGGCTACTTCCAGTTCATTCGCAGATGAAAATTGTTTATTATTAGCATAAACTTTGCGAGATAATATACCCCATAGGTTTTCCATGGGGTTCAAGTCTCGACTTCAACTTGGCCATGGCAAAACATTATTATTTTTCTTTTTTAAACCACTCCTGTCAAAATTGTCCCCAGAAGCCTCAAAAATCCCCAAAATGGTGACAAAATCCCCAATCTGGCATCACTGCTTGTATGCTTGACTTGAATTCCGCTTGTAATTCTCTATAGAGATAAGAAAGCTGCCACAGACGACTTTTTCTTTTCTTTTCTTCTTTTTCTGATTTATTTATTTTTTATAATTCTTTTCGTGCCACTATTTCTGGATTATGCAGGAAAATCTGCAATTTTCCTGCATAAATTTATCATAAATTTTATGTTATGGATATAATGGTACGAAAAGAATTAAAAAAAAAAAAAATAGTCGTCTGTGGCAGCATATTTCTAAGGAAAAAATCATGCAGTTATAATTTTTTTTTTTTTTTCTTTTTAGGACTACAGTTATATTTTCCTCGAAATTTAATCTAATTTTCTAACTATTCACAAATAATCAAAAAAGTTTTTTGCCTGGGCTAAATTAATTTCATTTTAAAAGCAAACGTTAATAATATGTGTTTATTTTATCTTTTTCAGTCTCCATGGCTGCTGCTCTCAAATGCTTTAGATGTGGAAAGTACACGCCAGACGGGGCGGGATCCATCCTTCCTTGTTACGATTACAACCACACAGATCTCAGAGAGTGCCGTAGTAAGGACAAATTTTGCCTCGTAAGTACAATATACAGTCAAGTATACAGTCAAGTACAACAATACAAAGCATGAAGGTCCATAAGGGGGTTTTTTGGTACAGAAATTAAAGAAAATATTAGATGGGTCACAGGTGGGAAATCTTTGCATTTAATTATTTTAAAACGTGTGTATTTTAAATTTCAATCATACTATATATATTATTCTAGTAATTGTTTGTTCCCCAGGGGCCCAAAGATTCACAATTTTGCATTTTCGGCCAAAATTTTCCCATTTTTAGAGGCTTGACCTCCTTTTTCTATATGAGCGCAAAGTATCAACACTTTCTTATGAAAGTATATTATTAAGTACACTATGACGTAAATTACACAAAAAAGAAAAAAGTGTTGTTCTACTGCGCTCATGTAAAAAATAAATAAATAAATAAATAAATAAAATAAAAAAAAAACTATCGAATCAAATTCTATTTAAACTTTTTACACACGCTTTTATTACACTAAAAATTATTCAAAGTTTTTTTTTTTTTTAGGTACAGTTTTTATATTAATAGGGCGTATCTTTTTGCAGCCTGTATGCTATAATATTTCTTAAGAAAACATCTAATATCCGTCTTTCTACATTTAATGTAAAATGGATACAAATATTGCTTTGATTAAAAATAGTATAGTTATAATATATATTCATTTCTAATATTAACATAAATACGAAAAATTAAGTACTAAAATTATGTAACTTTCATCAATAAGGACCGTAGGCGGATCTTATATTTAACATTATGCCAACAAGGACTGTGACCCCTCACAGCCTTTGTTATGTCATATTTCATACCAGTTAAACTGAACTTTTGGAATTAATTTGTATCATTTTTTTATTCATAGTGGTCTAACCATTCATATAATAAAATAGGAACTTGAAATTCCTCAGGGGCGAAAAACCTTCTTATGGAACCTCATCCTTTATTGTCCTTTTAACATTACTAAAAGATAGACATTTATTTTAAATTCTCTAGAGCTCTGTAGAATATTAAATATAAATTAAAGATTTTTAACGTAAACCCATTGATCATAAAGTCCCAGGGCTAAGCTACAGATGGCGTCGCAAATAAAATTTTTCTATGTGGGTCTAGGTATGGTAGTACTAACTTTCAAAAGATGCACGTCAAAATTTCGTGATATTTAGACCGTTCGATTCTATTTTTGTTATTTTCAAAACACTGGATAAAATTGAATATATCATAGATATAGTAATATATATAGATCTACTATCCCCATGTTATCGAGCAAAAAATTTTGATGCCGAAAAAAAGTTCTAAAATCAGCGATAAGAGAGTATTGAAAAAAATAATAAAGAGAAAAATGAATTTGAAACTGTATCTGGAGTTTTTCATTCACTTTTAGTAAATAAATTATTCATAAATTTTATTTACAAAATTATCCGTGTGTATTCCTGTGTGTGATTTACTCGGGGAAAGGCAGCCATTAAAGTGACTTTTCCCGAAAAAAAAATTATCACTTTTTCCCTCTCGCTGATCAATCTATGTCTTATTACTATATCTATGGAATATATCGTCTGCTGATTAAACATTGTTTTTGATGTGCAAAAGTACTGTTGATTCCTTATAATACGTTTTAAGCCATCTTTGAGTTTCAACCGTATTTTCGCTCATCGAAAAGCAATGTTTAATCAGCACACGAAATTCAGCTCTGTCCATCGTTTTGAAAATATTAACAGTAGGTCAAGTCACTAAAACTTTATTATCTCGGCAACGAACGATCGAAATATTATGAAACTCTCTCGGGTACCTTTTGAAGTTAGTAATACCTCACCCACATAAGAATATATCATTTCAGACGCCATCTGTGGGTTAGTACCATAAATTTTTTACTGATGTGTTAATACTAATCACTATAATTGATACTTTCAACGAATAAAAATAACTATTTAATTACTTAAATTTGCAGTAAAATGATATTAGAAAATAAAACTAGTTGGCGTAGGTGGACTCAGCTCAGTTTCCCATCATATGTATGTTCTCATAAGTTTCTAGAACTGGATATATTACATTCATCTTAAGAGAAATGAATTTGATCAAATGCTTAACACAGTAATAGAATGCAATCCCCGCCTAATAGGCTACCCACCATTTAGTTCGATATATTTATCTTATTCTAATCTATTCATTTATTTTATTGGGCTCAATTTCGTAGTTTAGTTTTCATGCTACATGCTACTATTTCCAATGCAACAGTCCCCAACATACATATTTGTATGGAATATCGCCCAATTTTACTATGTTGATAAAATCTTAAATTTCGAATAACTTACGAAATTTTCCTACTAGAATATTTGTAGTCAAAGACTTTCAAACAAGTATCATAAATGTTATTTTGAAGTTGTTCGATGTATTTATGATCCTAAAAATGGACATTTATGCTCAATTTTGACCTATTCTGCCATGTTAAGTAAAACGTAAATTTCAAATAACTTACGAAATTTTTAAATTAAAAAAATCATAGTCAAGGATGTTCATGGCAGTATTCTAAATGATATATTAAAAGTGTTCTGACACTTTTACGATGAAAATATTCCTCAAACCCGACGTTTATGCGAAATTTTGCCTTATTCTGTCATGTTAAGAAATTCGTAAATTTCGAATAATTTGCGAAAGTTTTAAAGTCGCATGTTTAGAGTTAATGATGGTCATCCCGGCATCAAAACAGATATTTAATAACTGTTCTTACATCTTTACGATAAAAGTATTTCTTTTCATGCACGTTGAAGTGAAATTGCCATATTCTCCCATGTTAAGAAAAATCATAAATTTCGAATTACTTTTTAAAATTTTAATTAGAACATTACAAATGAATAAGGTTCTTGACAATGTCATAAATAATATTTTAAAACTGGTCTGACCTCTCTGCGATCATTTGTTCGTGATATATCGTGTACACAGACTAACAAACGAACGACTAACGGACTAACAAACTAACAGACGTCCTACAGACAGACACTATACCCCTTTTGATATTTTCGGATTCCTCACCCCTCAAAACGTCTAAAAAAGTAAAAAAAAACGAAGTCGAAAAGTTTCCCATACCTATAGTATGATGGGGAACTAAAAAAGAGTCACATTTTTATTGCAGCTTTCCTTAAAATAATCTGCTATGTGACTCACACGACTTTCTCTAACTCAGCATTTAAGAATTATCAAGTCATTTTGCAAATTAAGGGGTGAGAACTCAAGTACTGTATAAATCCTAATTTAAGAATAATTTAAAATGTTTTTTCGAAACAGTTTTATTTGACGTATAATTGTGTGGGTAGGTGGGATACTGCCCCCTTAACCCTTTGTTTTATTATAGCACCTACATTTCTAGGCTGTTACTAAATTTTAAAGAAAGTTTATTCCAAATTATTTAGACACTCGCAACACTCCCTAGAACTTAACAATCTTGATTAAACTGTTTAAGTGAAACCTCATATGAACTACAAAATACAAAATTGAATTTCCTATAGTTTTTTTTTTTTTTTTTTTTTTTTTTTTTTTACGTTAAGCTCAGAACATACATACATACAAATCAAATGCGAAAAAATTGACTTTCGTATTCGGGAACATCAAAAGGGATATTACACAAACAACAGACTGAAATATTGCATGTAAAAGCTGCGCGAGCAGTTCTTGGTTTGTTTGTGCTCAAAAAGTAAAAATACTCTTTAACTACATTTCTTGCGACCATGGAAGCCTCTGCGCAGGTGCGGATTGAACTAGTCCAGTGTTAAAATAGGGGTGACTGAGAGAAAACAAGCGATAAGGGAACATCGAATAACTGGATGTTTGCCAAATAACTATCTCTCGGGCAATTTTGCATCCCTCTAAACTTTTGGACTCGGCCTCACTGCTAGTCGTAGGAAACGTGTTTGTGCTCAAAAAGTGAAAATACTCTTTAACTACATTTTTTGCGACCATGGAAGCCTCTGCGCAAGTGCGGATTGAACGAGTCCACTAGTAAAATAGGGGAGACAAGCTTTTCGTTGAGAGAAAATAAGCGATAAGGGAATACCGAATGACTGGATGCTTATTAAATTCAAACCTATTGGTCAACTTGGAAACCCTCCAAGATTTTCGACTCGTCCTCACTGCTAGGCGTAGAAAACGTGGTTACACTATATCAACTTTGCAAGCGTAGAATGAATAACTTTAAGTACCACACATAGAAAAAAAAATGGATTTTTACTCGAAAATCTGTTTTACAGGTATTCGTTTCATATTTGTTCATTACAGGTGTTTGGTTCAGCAAACATAGTGAATGCTTGATGTGTATTGATTCATGCTGAATGATTAAGCCTAAAGCAAGTTACATAACAGCTAATTTGGATGCTTGATCATGGCTTTCATTACTTGCAGGTTTGAAATACCAAGTTTGATGCAAGCTCGCTGTGCAATCTGGGTAGCTATCGGAATTGGTTCAAGGACCAATTTAGTGATTTTAGTAGGCCGCAAAATCATAGAGTGTTAACAACATTAAAAAAAAGGTTTCGAAAAAACAATATCAGTGATTTCTCTGAACAGCCAACAGTTTAAATATAAATACTAAGGAAAACATTTGGGCTATACTCCCTAGCAACATTAGGAGTGCTAAAAAGATTAAATAGAAATTCAGAATCTAATCGGGTTTCTCTGAACAGACAAAAATTTAAATATGAATACTGTGGAAAACATTTGAGATATACTCGGTCATGAAACCTGTGGTGGTGAATATCAATATAAAAAAATTAATTTTCTGGGTTAAAAAAAAAAAAAAAAAATTGAACTCATATTTAAGAAAATGTCTGTCAAATAGAAATTCAAAATCTTACTGATTCTGTAATGAGCTGAATATATAAATGCAAATAGGAAAAAGCTCCCTTTTAAAAATGGTTTGATTTAGAGATATGTTTCCCTTTATCTTTTTAAAGAAAAAAAATTATTGGTGCAACTATGCACCATTTCTTTTATCTGAATTTTTCTATAACCCAAAATGTTTGAATGTGTATTTTTTTTTTTTTTTTTTTTTTTTTTTTTTAACTATTATTAAGACTGAGGCGCAAAATTATATTGAAGAAATTAGCCATTATCTCATACTCAGAGTTGCCAAATTTTATAACTTACAGTCGGTAACAGAGGTCTCCGAACACTAGCGAAAATTCCTATCTAAAAAAAGTACACTTAATACAGTTTTGTTAAATAAATCCTTGTCGAATCCAGTTTTTAGACTGACTAAGAACAGGATTCGACAAGGATTTATTCAACAAAACTGTACTAAGTGTACTTTTATTATATAGGAATTTTTGCTAGTGCCCGGACACTTTTGTTACCGACTGTACGCCTGTAGAATTTTAACCGGCTTTTATTTAACACTATTCTATATAAAATAATTGTTCAAATATGTAATTACGATAAAATAAGAGAAAAATTACACATAAAAAAGTGCTATCAAAAGAAGGCGTGGCAATCAATATTCCGTTATAAATTATAAAAGAGAACAACTCTGCATACTACAGAAATAAAGGGCTGTAAATATTTACTAGTAAGTGTCCTATGTGCATTTTTTAAGCAGTTTAAAAAATTCAAAGTACAAGTGAAAAGTGTGAGATTTAATAAATCATAACGTTTTAAACAGTTATTGTAGTCTCAAAATATATATTTTGAAACCAAATACCACGAAAACATAAAATTTATAAGAATTATTTTTTGTCGAAATTATTAAGTATGATCTTTCGCAAGAATAAATAGTGTGGACGTAGGTACACCATAAAATCAGCTGCATCCAATATATTTCTGTTAACTAATTTAACTCTTCATCGGGCTGTGGTAAGCATACTTACCACCAAAATCATCAGCTTTTAAATAGAGGAACACATGGTAAGCTGCTTTTCTACGCCTGCCGTTTTTACTGTACTAAAATACATGAAAGAACGAAATAAAAGAACAAAGAGTCACATTCTGTGTTGAATATTTTCTCTTCTGAAATTATCTTTTTAAGGCCGTGGTAAATTTTAGGAGGCGGGGGGGGGGGGGAGGGGGTGATGTTCTTACCTATGCAAAAAAGAAAAAAAATTCTTGGGGGACTATAAATATCCAAATCTCTAAATAATTATGAATCTTTAACGGTAGGTACACAAACTTCTTTCAATGAGCTAATATACACCCCGCGACAAAAAATTAGGAACAAAGGGTTTTTTCTTTGATTTTTCATAAAATAACGTTATCTAAATTGTGCTTAACATTTATTATTATTATAAAATAACTCTATTCCTGGACTAATTTTTTTAAGACTAATTTAGAAAAATTGTAAGACTAAAATTTTTCTAATTTAAGACTACACAGCGCGACAAAAAATAGGAACAAAGTTTTTTTTTTTTTTAATTTCGAATATGATTTTTTTGAATATGAATATTTTGAATATGATTCAAATATTTAGTATGTTTTTGATATGATAATATTTTGTTATGATAATAAATGATCAGCACAATTTAGATAATGTTATTTTATGAAAAATTAAAAAAAAAAAAAACCTTTGTTCCTATCATTTGCCGCGGAGTGTAATCTTAAACCTTTTCTAAATTAGTCTTAAAACAAAAATTAGTCCAGGAATAGTGTTATTTTATAATAATAATAAATGATAAGCACAATGTAGATAACGTTAATTTATGAAAAATCAAAGAAAAAACCCTTTGTTCCTATCTTTTTGTAGCGGGGTGTACATTCAACTACCAAGAAATATAGTTACACTTAAATTTTATTTGTTTATATATTATCATTAAATTGTTTTATTATTATTATTATTATTATTATTATTTTATATTAAAACCTTATTTTAAAAATGTTATTATTTACTTTTTATTGTTAATATATTCTTATATGTTTTATATTTCAGAAATACCTAAACAAAGGCATTATAGTCAGAGATTGTGTAGAGGAGTGTGAGTCAGGATGTAAGTGTATTTGCAATTTAATGTATTATGTATATTTAAAAAATAATGATAACTTAAATATTTTTTAATTTCTCAATTTTTTGCGACATTTTGAAATAAATTGAATGGGTGAGAATTTGTGGCGACATATTCTATGATTGGCCGTGGATTTATATTTTAATAAGAATATGTCTGGACCACAGAGGCACATTGTCTTTGAAGCTGGAATAAATAAAGATAATACTTAGCATTAACGTTTATCGATCACTTAAGGGCCCTCTTCACTCACCGCCGCCGGAAGCCGAAACTAATGTTATTCTATAGGAAATTTTCTTTACAAATAACTTATTAACTAATACATATTTTTAAATTCTGTTTTCACATTCTGAAAGTTCCCAGCTGTTAAATTGACGCACCTTTTCTAAAATATTATTTTTTTAATTTTTTATATTTTATTTTGAAGCTGCAAAATACGAATTTTCAATCTGTGAATTTTTTTTCATTTTGCAATTTCGAAATAAAATATTAAAAATTAAAAAATTACATTTTTAAAAAAGGTCCGTCAATTTAACAGTCGGAAATTTTCTGAATGTGAAAACAGAATTTAAAAATATGTATTAGTTAATAAGTTATTTGTAAAGAAAATTTCCCCATTGAATAACATTGGCTCGGGCTTCCGGCGACGGTGAGTGAAGAGGGCCGTTAAGAACAAAGACTCGGCACATTGAAGAAATGAAGAAATTTCCGTAGAACTTGATTTTTCACAAATTAATTTATAATTGAAGATGGCTTATTAAAATAGGTGAAAATACTCATAAGTAGATTCAAAAACATCCACAAATATTTATAAAGTTCTTGGGACAACAACAGATTTGATGATGTAGTTTGCCGTTAACATTCAAACTTCCTAAATTTACATGAATTATTCAGAAAAAAAAAAAAAAAAAAAAAAAAAAAAAACTATGTATAATATTATACAGCACGTTGCATCGAGGGTAAATGAATACTTATTTATAAAAATTTGACGAAATGCGAGAAGTGTATAACATTTTTGATTTTCATTATCAAGGCATACTAGGAGACGATGATCTTAAGCAATGGAAGAAGCGTAACTGAAACTTTTTCTGCATAAAAAATAATAATAATGTGAATAAACCGTTGAGGTCTTTTCATGACAAGGGCTATACAATAAGCCGGAAATCGCCCATATAGGCGATTTAAAAATGAACTTTATCCGCATTACGTAATAAACACTTGACACGTGATTACTACAGGAAAAATGCAGAATTATAGTGTTTACATTTGCATTTTACGGGGAAATGTTTGCATTCTATAGGGAAATATTTGCATCCTAGAGGGAAATTCATAGGGAAATGGAGAATCAGAAGTCATATGTTGGGTATGATTAAAATTCGAACCCAAAAAACCGATAGAGTCCATTATTATAATTGAAAACTTATACTTTACTTGTATTGCCGTTTGGCGAAATTATTTAATAACAAATATCGCAGTGGTGTCTATTAAAAGCTTGAACTTTAGACAAATGTCTCCTCTTAATTTTCTGAAATTTAACCATCAAAAGTGGTAAAAGGGGGCGTTTCACATATCTACCCGTTCTTCGCACGTGGAAAATAGAAGCAATTTCCAAAAGAATTTTTCAATAGATTTAAACGAAGCTTGATCTCCCTTACAATTCAGAATACACAATCCTTTGCCAACAGGTCAATTTAGTTGGCTTTGTTTCAAATTTTTATTTTTTAACTGTTCCCTAAATGAAGAGCGGGTAAAGCTGCGATGAATTCGTAATACAACAACTGCGAAAAATGACGAATGGACTGAGTTCATGTATTTAAATATTGTCTATGTATGAATATTAATACTTATTCTCGCATATTTTATTTTTTAGAAAACTCGCTTATAGTTTGGCTAAATTTAACACGAAATATTGTATAATAAGAAAAATATTCGAATTTCAGAAAAAAAAATTTCACCGATAGCTTACATTTAACATAAGATTGCAGTATAAAGTTTTTTAAATATAACTTTTAAAAAATTCTGTCCTAAGACGTAATACATTGGCTTTTTTTTTTTATTATTATTGTTTTCGTTGTTGTGGTCCCTGTAAACAAACTAGTTGTACAGGATCTATTAATGACATTTTAAATAGGAAACATTCCATAGGAAACTTGAGTGTATCATTTTTCAAAAAATCTCAAAATATTGACGGATGATAGGAGCCGGAGACAAACAGATAGAAAAATAGACAATATGACAGACAGATGCACAAATTGAAATCATATTCCCGCTAAAATTATAAGAAAGTGTAAAAACGCTCATGTAAACAAAAGTGCAATTCCAGTAAATTTTTATTAATACCTCTTAATGTAACTGATTATTTTTGTTTGGCCCAGAAAATCTAATGGTAACCATACTATATTACATAGAAGGCACACTCTTTTGTGAAAACGAATAATATATTTCAATTGCATTAAGCTTTGTGGAAAATAAAATTATTAAAATTTGGTTTATAAAAATAACTCTCATACAACACAATGCTTTCGAGTACTTTCAAGTGCCCCTGTACAAAAACCAGTTAGAAATGTACTCCATTTTACATAAGAAACATCCGATAGGGAATTGAATAACATATTAAAATTTCATTAAAGTTTCTATACATTAAAGGTATTAAAATATGATTTATAGAAACTCCTCTCATAGATCACAATGCTTTCGAATACTTTTGGGTGTCCCTGTACACAAACCAGAAGATGTATGCATTCTATTTTCAATAGGGAACATCCGATAGTGAACTTGAATAAAATATATCAGTTTAAAGAAATTCCATAAATATTTACGGGAATTAGAGCGCAGAAAAACAGACAGAGAGACAGGCAGACGGACAAAAGAATAGTCAGACATATACACAAATTGAAATTATATTCACACTAAAAAAATGATAGAAAGTGTCGAAAACGCTTAATGTAAATGAAAATACAATTCTAGCACTTTTTTATTAATAGCTCTTAATATAACTGAAGATTTTTGTGTCACCCTGTAAATCTAATGCTAACCATGCTATATTCTATGCAAAGCATTCTTTTGTGTATATAAATAACATATTACAATTTCCTAAAACTTCGTGGAAATTAAAGTTATTAAAATTTGATTTATAGAAATATCTCAAAAAGAACGCAATGCTTTGGAGTAATTTTGAGTGTCCCAGTCCCTGTACATAAACTAGCGGTGGTATGTAATCTATTTTATATAGGAAACATCCAATAGTGGACTTGAATAAAATATTTCAATTTCATGAATATATTGTACAGCAAAGGTATGAAAATATAGTTTACAGAAATACCTCTCATAGAACACAATTCTTTGAAATACTTTCCGGTGTCCCTGTACACAAACCAGTAGAGGTATAAACTCCATTTTCAATAGTAAACATCCGATAGTGAACTTGAATAACATATATCAGTTTCAAAAAATTCCATAAATATTTATTGGAGTTAGAGCGCGGGCAGACAGACAGACGGACAGACGGACAAATACACAAATTGATATCATATTCACACTTAAAAAAATGTTAGGAAGTGTTAAAAACGCTTAATGTAAAAGAAAGTAGAATTCTAGCAAATTTTTAACAATAACTCGCAATATAACAGAATATTTTTGTGTCACCCTCTAAATCTAATGCTAATCATACTATATTCTACGTAAAGCATTCTTTTGTGCATATAAATAACATATTTCAATTTCCTAAAACTTCGTCGAAAGTAAAGTTATTAAAATTTGATTTATAGAAATATCTCTCATAGAACGCAATGCTTTAGAATACTTTTGAGTGTCCTTGTATATAAAACAGAGTTGGTATTTAATCCATTTTATACAGGAAAAATCCAAAAGAGAACTTGAATAACATATTTCAATTTCATTAAGATATGTGTACAGTAAAGGTATGAAAATATGATTTATAGAAATACCTCTCATAGAACACAATGCTTTGAAATACTTTAGGGTGCCCCTGTACATAAACCAGTAGAGGTATAAACTATATTTTTAACAGGGAACATCCGATAGTGAACTGGAATAACATATTTCAATTTTATTCAGCTACGTGTACAGTAAAGGTATGAAAATACGATTTATAGAAATACCTCTCATAGAAAACTATGCTTTGAACTACTTTCGGGTGTCCCTGTATACAAACCAGTAAAGGTATAAACTCCATTTTCAAAAGAGAACATCCGATAGTGAACTTGAATAACATATATCAGTTTAAAAAATTCGACAAATATTTACGGGAATTAGAGCGCGGAGAGACAGACAGACAGACAAACCGAAGTCATTAACACTTTCCAACCTTGAATGGAAGTGTTAAAAATGTTAGAAAGTGTTAAAAACGCTTAATGTAAACGAAAGTGCACTTTTAGCAAATATTTATTAATAGCTCTTCATATAACTAAATATTTTTGTGTCAACCTGTAAATCTAATGCTAATCAAGCTATATTCATGCAAAGAATTTTCTTTTGTGGTTATAAATAACACATTTCAATTTCATAAATCTTCGTGCAAAGTAAAGTTATTAAAATTTAGTTTATAGAAGTATCTCTCATAAAAAGCAATGCATTGGAATACTTTTGTGTGTCCCCGTACACAAATCAGTTGTGGTATTTGCTCCATTTTATACATGAAACATCCGACAGTGAACTTGAATAACATATTTCAATTATATTAAGATTTGTGTACAGTAAGGGTATGGAAATATGGTTTATAGAAATGCCTCTTATAGAACACAATGCTTTGAAATATTTTAGGGGGTCCCTGTACACAAACTAGCAGAGGTATAAACTCCATTTTCAACAGGGAATATCCGATAGTGAACTTGTATAACATATTTCAATTTCATTAAGATTTTTGTACAGTAAGGGTATGAAAATATGATTTATAGAAATGCCTCTCATAGAACACAATGCTTTGAAATATTTTCGGGCGTCCCTGTACACAAACCAGTTGAGGTATAAACTCCATTTTCAATAGGGAACATCCGATAGTGAACTTGAATAACCGATATCAGTTTCAAGAAATTTCATAAATATTTACTGTAGTTAAAGCGCGGACAGAGAGACAGGCGGACAGACAGACAGACAGACAGAGAAACCCAAGTCATAAACACTTTTCAACCTTGTTGGAAAGTATTAAAAACTGTCCATGCTCTATTCGGTGTGGAAATAGTGATCGTTTGAAGGCTTGTAAAAGAAAGCCCCAATAATAATTAGTGAGGAAAAAATAAAAATTGATTGATTCATTTATGGACTTATATAAGGACCGGGGTTCTCACAAAAAAAAAAAAAAAAAAAAAAAAAAAATGTATCGTTATTTTTAGCACCACACTGTAAAAATTTTTGTGTAAGAATACACAACATTATTGAGTGAACTTACTTTCCTCAACCATATTGAGAAATGTTATCAACTATAGCTGTGTAACAGAGGCATGTTACGAAATTACAACTGATAATATTTCCCTACATAGGTGTGGCAAGTAAGCTGCCTCAATGATTGTGGAAAGTAAGTTGCCTCGATCATGTTGTGTATTCTTACACAAAATTTTTTACAGTGCACTTAATTTTACAAGTGACAAATCATCAGTATCCATATATTAAAAAATTAATACATACAATTTCCGGTATTCAAATTTTCTTTTGTGAGTACAGTCGGTAACAAAAGTCTCCGAACACTAGCTTTAACACACACTATATTTTAATTGTTCCCTAAATACCGAGCGGATAGAGCTGCTATAAATTCGTAATACAACAACTGCGAAAAATGACGAATGAACTGAGTTCAGGTATTTAAATATTATCCATAAACAGTCGGTAACAAAAGTCTCCGAACACTAGCAAAAATTCCTATATAAAAAAAGTACACTTAATACAGTTTGGTTAAATAAGTCCTTGTCGAATACTGTTTTTAGACTGACTGCAGGATACGACAAGGATTTATTTAACAAAACTGTATTAGGTGTGCATTTTTTATATAGGAATTTTCGCTAGTATTTGGAGACTTTTGTTACCAACTGTACCCTGATTAAAACCATACATTATCATATAGATAGGACTGTGAAGCTAAAACGCGAATCGGAAATATAGTAGCACCACTAGTGTCAACAGAGGGGAACTACATGTTAAGTCTACATGAATAGCACCTTTGATCGAAAATTGTTTTTCTATTTCGCGAGTAGTTAGTAGCAGGTTAGTGTGGGAAGTTTTCTTTTTCTTTACTTTCTATTGTTTTTGAATTCACAAAATTATCCTCAAAACATTCACAGATATTCTTCTAAGAAATAAAATTAATTTTAATAATGTTTAAAAATATGCTTTGTCAAACATATTCATATTCAAGTACAAAATAAAATGACAAACTGTAATTCTGAAATAGCAGTATGAAATCATTAAATATTTAACGTTGCTTGTTTTAAATAATACAAAATGCTTTAAAATGAAAAAATGTTTTTATTTTATGTATTTTCAAAGTTTATTTTCTTAATATTTATCACTTGCTTCTTAAAATAAATTGCTTTTGACAATCAAGTTAGTAAATTATAATAAAGTTTCCAAACGAAAACGTATATGCAGTTTTCTTTCCTTCACTTTTTCTACTACTTTTAAATTCACAAAATCATAACATTCACAGGTATTTTCTAAGAAATAAAACTAATTTTATTATGTTTGAAAATAAATTTTGCCAAACACATTCGTGTTCAAGTGTACAAATTAATATAACAAACTGTAATGCTGAAATAGCAGTATGGTATGAAATCTTAAATATTTAACATTGCTTGGTTTAAATAATACAAAATGCTTTAAAATGAAAAAAAATATTTCTGGTTTATGTATATTTTTGAAATTTATTTGCTTAATATTTAGTACTTGCTTCTTAAAACAGATTGCCCTCGACAATCAAATTCTTAAACAATAACAAAGTTGCCAGACGTAAACATCAATACATTGGTTAGTTGGTTTGATGTTGGGTTTAATGTTGCACTAATATTACGATATGAACATAGCTACAAAAAAAAAAAAAAATAATAATAATAAGACGAACAATTGCGTAAGCTGGGGAGCTCGAGAAACTTACAGCCGTTGACAATAAGGTCTTTGCAGTCAAATTTTGGTTACCTAAGAATATACGGGAGTGTCCTATCTGTATAATAATCTGTGACTAAGACTTCCCCCACATACGTCTTGGTATTCCAAATGATAGCTAAATGACGTCCTCTATCGTTTAATCGGCTTAAATAATTTTATTTTTGTAACACATTTGCTTTTGTTTCTAATAATCATCTCGTGTGCTGTGCCCTCTGGTTCTGCTCTCGAAGATGGTAGAGGACTGCTCCAGATTACCAAACTACCGTCGACAGCAAAAGTATCCGAGCAATAACAAAAATTCCTATGTAAAAAAAAGTACACTTAATACTCTTTTTTTAAATAAATCCTTGTTGGATCACGTTCTTAGACTGACTAAGAACAGGATTCGACAAGGATGTATTTAACAAAACTATATTAAGTGTATCTTTTAGACATAGGAATTTTTACTTGTGCTCGGATACTTTTGGTGCCGACTGTAGGTAGGAAGGTAGGTTGGGTTTAATGTCGCACTAGTACAGTGCTATGGGTAATTGTGTAGTCGTTAGGAACCTTTCGTGATTTTCCCCGAATCTCGCATGAAAGTTAGCTATGATGCCTTTGAAAGTAGTTTTGGCACACCATTTAGGTCTAGCATCCTCCTGTTGTATTTTGATCATAACTTTAACAACAACACACACCTCATCTGAAACTCTGATATAAAAATAAATAAATAAATAAAAACAGTAATCAACTATCAGGTCAATTGAAAAAAAAAAAAAACTTTAGGAGATACAGTTTAATTTAGTCAGTCGGTAACAAAACTGTCCGAACACTAGTAAAAATTCCTATATAAAAAATGGTACACTTAATACCGTTTTGTTAAATAAATCCTTGTCGAATCACGTTCTTCATCAGTCTAAGAACAGGATTCGACAAGGATTTATTTAGCAAAACTGTATTTAGCGTACTTTTTTTATATAGGAATTTTTACTAGTGTTCGGACACTTTTGTTACCGGCTGTACGACAGGGGACTATTTTGTATATTATAAACTTGATATATTTTGATTGTCATTGATTTCAATACGTTTTTTTTTTTTTTTTAAGTTTTATTTATTTTATTTATTTATTTTTATTTATTTATTTATTTATTTATTTATTTTGCAAAGTCGTTTTTCTTAGCAACGATTAAATTAATTTAAATAAAAACTCGAGTGTTTTTATTTTTATTTATTTATTTATTTTAGAAATTTATATTTTTAAGATATTATATTAATTTTTTCTGCTCCAAGAATAAAATAAACCAAATAAAGGAGTTTTTTTAATTATTAATATATTCATTTAGCTATAAGAACATGTGAAAAATGGTTCATTCCATATTTTCAATCCGATTGTCCATAAAAAGCTTCAGATTATGAAAAGGAACCCAGAATCACGTGTTCGAAACACGTGTAAGAAAAGTTGTTTAATCGAACATTTTATTATTATTATTATTATTATTATTAATACAGTAGAACTTGGATAATTCGAAGTTGAAGGGACCAGAGGAAAATTCGAAATATCCAAAAATTCGAATTACATATACTATTTTGTCGAAAAAAAAAAGATTAATTAAAAATATTCCCCCTAATTAAATCAATATTTTTTACGAGCTTAATTATTCAACATTTTTTTTAATTAGTCAGATATTTTTGATTGCTTTTTTAAGTACAAATTATGTGTCATAGCATATGACTTCAACCTATCAATTTATACAAAAATAGATTTTACATTAGACATGACTTTCAATTCAAAAAAACTTCGAAGTGCATGTATACACACTATATCTTCTGATGCACTGGGTAGGGGCTTCTCTTGTATTTCCTTATCCTTCTTTTGAAAGACTGTTAAAATAAATAATACACCTTAACTGAGAAAAATTTAGGGAACAAATTTTACTGTAATATTTTAAAGGTAATCGTATGAAAAATTCAAATTATCCAAAATAGAATTCGAATTATCCACGATTTTTTAACATTATTTTAATACAAAATTCAAGGGACTGAGTAAAAAATTAGAATTATCCAGAATTTCGAATTAAACAAGTTCTAATTATTCAAGTTTCATTGTATTATTATTATTATTATTATTATTATTATTATTTATCTAAGTTTTGAATGAATTGAGTTTTTCTCTCAGGAATTAAAAACTTTTGTTTAATTTAACTATTTTACTACTTGTCAATATAGTAGTTAACAGTCGTTTTTAAAATATATAAATTTCTTTCAAATAAAAGTTTATAAAATTTGGACATTCTCTTACAAATTAAGAAATGAAATAAAATGGTGATTTTAATGGATATCGTGACATATTTCATGTCAAAGACAGCAAATGATGACAAAGCGAAATGACTGATTGAATATAGTATCATACTAATAATCATTCGATTAAACGAAATTACTTAATGATTTTTAAAGTTGCCTCGAACAAGTTACTTAGTTATAAAGATTACTTGAAAGTTTAAGGATCATTTGATTTTGGCATATTATAATCGACTCGAAAGGAAGCCGAAAATTCGATTAAGTTCACGGAGTCATGTAAGCTCAGGTTTAAAAGGATAAACGAAAGTGCCATGATACCGGAAAGTTTAAAGGAAGGATTAATTAAGAGATTATAAAATTCCTATACTGTTTTGAGAATTTAAAATTACCGTAAATTTACCGCCTAATAGATCTGTTTAAGGTAAAACTGTTTCAGTAAAAGTGAAATAAATGTAGCTCGTTTAAAGTAATGGTATGTAGTAACAAGATGATTAGTAATTAATTAATTACAATTTATCTAAAATATTTAACCTAAAAACTTAAAGAATGAAACTTTGTAAACAAATGATGTTAAATTAAACAAGAACGGAAAATTATATGGTTTGCATATATTATTAACAATTTCCAACTGTACACACTTTTTGCCTTACTTAACATTCAATATACCTTGCCTATGTGTTATGATTAAGCTGCTAATAGGATAATCAAATTATATATTCAACAAAAAGAAAATTATTTATTATGCATATTCCAAATGTAAAATTAATCATAATATTTTTAAAGAATAATCATATAATACAGTAAAATTTCGATGATCGTGAATTAGATTGTACTGGTAGCGAATTATCCGAGATTACCTCTCCTTCCCCCTTCAGAAAAATAAATAAATAAAATAAAATAGAGAGAGAGGGATAAGGAGAAATTCCATTTTATCTATGGAAAAGATAAAGAATTCTTAAGGATTTCACGGGACAACTTCTTCACAACTTGACGTATTGTATTGGACGTATTAGTAGAAATCTTGAAAAGAAATTTTTAGCAAATGAATGAAATCCTATAGCTATAAAAGGCGCTGATTCCAGTATTAATTTTACTGTAACCCAAAATGAATTCTTTGTTATATATTCGCACACGCTGAAACAATGCTTAATTAGTTATGAAAGAAGGCGACACCTGTTGAAGAGAAAATGATACTGAGAAATTTATGTAGCACAATTTATCGAAGATAAAAAACGAAAAAAAAAAGTTTAGCGATTTATTTTCTCAATAAAATAATGCAATTTACTGGGTGGCAAAATTTTTTAATGCTACTCTTTTATTTATTTATTTATTATTTTTTTTTTTCAGTTACTCATGTCTTATTTTACTTTCTTTATATAGAGCACTTACAAGAAAGGTATGAATATCGGTACTTCAATTTTTTTTTTATTACCGAATGATCTATTTATCAAACAATACATATTGATAAAAAAAAAGTATATCAGTCCAAATTACTTATTACACCTACACTGGTTTGCAAAATGATATGAACATCTAATAATTTTGTGATATCAAGAAAAATTTTATAATACCATCTAATAAATTTGTGATATCAAAAATTCATAAATACACTCAGGAACATTGAAAATAGCACACCAAGAAGGGAGAAATGTACAACGATGAAACTTTGCAAATAAGAAGAGTCAGGTCCGATATGCAAATGATCCAAGTTTGGTACCAATGCGCATGGCCACACACTCTGCAGTGGCGCTGCAATCAGTAAGTGGCATTATATAAACCGGCGCATAATGGAAGATTTATAAACGTGACGATCTCATTTCGACTCTAGAGGGACTTTAGTAAGCGAAAAATGAGAGGTAGGTGTGTGAGAAAACAGAAAACATTTCTCACAGTTAAGCGAGTTTGAGAAGGTTCTTATTATTGGCTTGAAAACTGCAGGCTGGCCAACGCGCCGTGTTGCTCGCCACATCATCCGTTCGTCAGGTTGTACAACCTCATGACTATATTGCGACCTGTATTCACAACTGAAACTGTTGAATGACACCCCTCTCTCACACTCACTGAAGGCTTAAAATAAATTGTTTCCCCTTTCCAATACGCCTTCAGATATTGTGTGCATACTTCCCTAGTCTGAACTTCACCCCTTAACCTTATGTGTCTCCCCCTCCCCCTACCCCCTCTTCACCTCTACTGTAGGGTGACCAGATTTTTTTTTATGCAAAATGAGGACAAATTATGCAATGTCCTCATTTCCAGGAGAAAAATGAGGACATTTCTGAGAACACAAAATTTTATAAAATATAGCATAAAACTGGCTTATGCTCCTTAGTCTACTGCTCTTTTTATCAATCCATATCCACTGTTTGGAAATTACATTAAAGTGACTAGAGTTAATGTTCTCCTCAGAGTCACTTGACCAAGCAGCTTGCTTACAATGTTTATTAACCGCTCAGATAATATTTCAATTTTGTACACTTCTGTATTAGTGACTATATGAAATTATTTATAATTCACATAAGCTCTGCCCACTGTACACATACTGTAGTCTGGAAGCAAAATGTATCTATGGAGAACACTGTTTCTAGATACCTATTTTACATACACATACATTTTTTACTAGGACTATTTACAACTGTTTAGAAATTATTGCAAGAAAGATGGTCAAACATTTAAAAGATAATAGCACCGCTGAATCTCATGAAAAATAGTTCGAAGTAGTAAACAAAACATTGCTCGAAATTAAGGGAGGGGATATGCAGAGGATGGGGGGGGGGGAGTGGGTTTCGACAGCTAATTATTAAAAAAAAAATGGCGCCAATTTTTCCTTTTGGCACCTACTTAAGATAATTACTGCGTACACCTATGTGGGGCCCTTCAAGAATAGGGACCCAAGACAGCTGCCCTGCACGAGCTGCCTGCTGCCCTGTCTTAACATTAGTCAGGGCCTGCACATAAATGTGCTTCGCAAGTTTCGAAGCTTCCAAACGAGTCCGCAAACTGAGTTTTAGGAGTATGGGTTGTAAAAGCGCTTTAAGCAGTTTTGAGTCAGGCAAATTTGTGGCTTTTCATGATCAAAGACTTTCAGCAAGAGCTATCGCAAAAAAGTTGAAAAGATTCCCAGGTGTATTATTAAATTTTCTTTGATTACAAGGGAATTATGGAGCAAAGAAATCTCCGGGACATCCGGCAAAGCTATCGAAAAGGGAATAAAAGAGCCATTTTAAAAAGAAGGAAAAATGGAATTGGAAAACAACTTATGCGAACTAATGAGATATCTAGCGATAGCAGCGTCAAAAAGTACTTTGTCCAGAATAGTCAATAGCTCTAAGGTAGAGTGACCATATTTTTTTCCTTGAACTTGTGGACAAAGATGGCGGTGTCCTCGAATTTCGAGGACAAAAAAATAAAAAAATATTTAAATCACCTTAAATTGTAAAATTTTAGTAATTTTTATGCATAAAGCACCTTATTTCAGCTTATTTATTATACATATAATAAATTACTATAATAAAACATTAATAACTTTATAACCGGCGTCCCCAAATGTGTTGTGAATTTTTTGGGGACGAAGGTAGTTTGTTCTCGAAATTCGTGCCTGTCCTCGAGATTCGAGGACATATGGTCAGCCTACTCTAAGGTGCTGAAGTACAGTCGGTAACAAATGTGTCCGAACACTAGCAAAAATTCCTATGTAAAAAACGTACACTTAATACGGTTTTGTTAAATAAATCCTTATCGAATCATGTTCTTACACTGACTAAGAACAGGATTCGATAAGGATTTATTTAACAAAACCGTATGAAGTGTACTTTTTTTACATAGGAATTTTCGCTAGTGTTTGGACACTTTTGTTACCGACTGTACAGGAAAAAAAAAATTCTAACCACGTATGACTGTAAAGCACAGCAAAATCGCCTGGATTGGGCGAAATATCATATGTCATAGAAGTTATAATATGAAATAATAATATTTTCCGAAGAAAATAATTCAATTGATACAGTCGGCAGCAAAATGATTGAAGCGCTAGCTGTAATTCATATTTAAAAGATACGCACCTAATACTGTTTTGTTAAGTAAATATTTGTCGTATCAGGATCTTAAACTTATGCTGTTTATAAAAAGTAAGTCGATGATAAAAATTAGCGATCAAACTAAAAATAAATAAATACATAAATTAAAATTGTGGATGTGCTTCAATTCTTTTGCTGCCGACTGTATGGTTCAATGTTTTTTCTTATTATTGGCACGGTCAACGCAAAGAGCCAGAAACATCTTCAAAATGGCAGGAAGGTGGAGGGTCATTCATGGTTTCAGCTGCGTTTGGATTTCGTGATAAAGTCGACATTGCGTATCCTTCTGGCAGAATTAATGCAATAACCTACCAAAATCTACTTGAAGAAAATATATTGCCTATTCCCGTGGAAAGTGGTAGATATTTCTGGATGTTTCAACGGGACAATGCATCCATCCACATGGCAAATAACACTCGGACATTGTTCCTAAATAATGTACATATGTAATTCCATGGTAATCTTTTTCTCCTGATTTAAACCCGGGGAAAAACGAAGCCTACTGGTTAGATCAATTTATGCAAATGGAAAATGGCATGCTATAATTTCAGAAGCGTTTGAATTTCGTGATAAAGTCGACATTGCATTTCCCTCTGGCAGAATTAATGCAATAAAATACCAAAATCTACTTGAAGAAAATATATTGTCTATTCCCGTGGAAAGTGGTATATATTTCTGGATGTTTCAACGGGACAATTCGTCCATCCACATGGCAAATAACACTCGGACATTGTTCCTAAATAATGTGCACATATAATTCCATGGTCATCTTTTTCTCCTGACTTAAACCCGGGGAAAAACGGAGCCTACTGGTTAGAGCAATTTATGCAAATGTAAAATGGCATGCTATAATTTCAGAATTAAAAGCTTCTACCCATTGCCACTAGAAAAAAAAAAATCAACTAAAATACATTAAAAGGCTTGGTCTGCTCCGTGCCTGACCGCGTTTTTACATTAATTGGAAAATGTGATGCATACCCTAGCTACTAATCCATATTTTTGGTCTATGTTCCTATCATTATGCAACACCTCAAAAAGGAAAAATGCAGTTTTCTATATATAAAAATATCTCTTTTAATTATATTTTGTTTTAATATAAAAATATTTGTTCTCTCTTCTAACATTAATAAATCTTAAACATATTTTGTCGCATTTATGTTTGAAAAACTTGGTGTTTATATTATTTTGATACCCGGTGCATTTATGATTGAAAAACTTGGTATTTATATTATTTAGAAACCTTGTGCATTAAAGATTTTTCAAATTTGATTAGGTGTCAATTTATCTTTTGCTAGCACTGCAATGAAATTTCAAATTAATTTTCATTAGAGTAATTTGGAGAAAGAATACTTTTAAGTATTTTTCTTTTCTTTTCAGAATTTTTGTAAAATTACTGGTTCGTTTTTCATTTACTATTCATTCAACTATGAAAACTGATACTTTTTAGTACAAATTAAAAGTATATTGAAGTTCAAAGATTCTTAAAAAAAAAAAATGTTTTTTAAAATTTTCCTTAACGCTTTCGTTTCAATATTTCATCCCATTCTTGGGGTAAGTCAAAAAAGAAACTCTAATTATATTGCGTCTCCTACAATAAAAATATTTAACATAATATCTATAAAAAAAACCTTAAATATTGTCAACAACTATATATGTATTTGAAGTTTAACGTGTGTGAGTGTGTGCCTGTTGAAAATGGTTGATTTGTATTGTAACCCTTACAACGTTTTAGTTTTGCTTTTGTGAAATTTTATAAATAACACACAAACCAAAAAGCATCAGTGTAGTAAGGGATAAAAATTATAGTTATATTATAGCCTGTAAAAGATATTGCTGTATATCTAAGACGGAAAGATGGTGTTAAGATTCAAATTTCCAACTAGAAAGACCTTTTGGTGTGAAAACTTATAATTCAGGGTTGAAAATTTTTCAGACATGGAACTGTGTAAAAAATGTTGAAAACAATAAAAATCTCTAAATCAGTTACATTCTGAAAATGAATTTAAACTATAATTAAAAAATATATATATTGATAACACTGTTATTATAGAACTTATTTTTGGACAAAATGAAATAGATTATCGAATTATCCTGGTTGGCTTTTACTGGAACGACAGTCCTATAAACAGTACTTCTACATATTTATGTATAGCAGCTGGGAGAGCCTACTGTTAGTTAAGAACGGTATTTTTTTAATTACGATAAAAGTATGAGTAAACTATACTGTAAATTGCATAATAAGTTACAGAGACATGGATACTACTCTACCAACACTATGTGGCAAAATTTACAAACAGCTTCTGTTGACAAAAAAATTATTTTTTTAGCGATTCAATTATGTTATTTATATACATTTTTTAATGTTAAGAATACTTTAAGTAGAGCAAAAAGTTTCTCTCTTTTTATGAACAGATTATATATATATATATATATATATATATATATATATATATCACAAGGAAACATACAAAAGATGTCATCTTTAAAAAATATTGATAAAAAAAACATAGGTGATTCGACTCTTCATAAATCACCAGAAAGTGAAAAAATTATCGGCTGAAATGAATTACAGTGACCACAAAAAATTATCAAAATTAAGCATTTTTGGCGATTAAGCACTGTTACGCGATAAGTTTGCTAGCACCTAGACTGCCGTGTACGAACAGAACCGTGTTTTGCTTCTCCGCCAAGTACTCAAAATCAACCGCCAAACAGTGTGGAATCGCCAAATATGGTTAATTTTGATAATTTTTTGTGGTCGCTGTGATTCATTTCAGCCGATAATTTTTTCACTTTCTGGTGTTTTATGAAGAGTAAAATCACATACATTTTTATTTATTTTTTTATTTTTGAAGACGACACCTTTTGAATGTTTCCTTGTCAGTAATACTATAAATCTGTAATGTACATTAATTTTAATGTTACATAAGTAAATTTTCTCCTCTTAATTTGAAAATAATTCCTAGAATAAAAGCAGAATATAAATGTCACACTTTATGAAATTTTGTATACTCACATTTAATATGTCATAAAAGTTTCAACAAAGAATATGTTTTTTTTTATGTCCCACCGATAAATAAATCGAATTTTCAGACATAGGAGAGCACTATCGATCACAAATCAATAGAGAGAAAAATTCTTACATAAACATACATCTTTAAAAACCTGTTATGGGAAATGTCTCTACCAGCTGTGGATTTCATATGACTATGTCTATCAAGAAAACAGACTCTGATTTTGATGATCTAAACATAAAATGTAAGGATATTTAATAAATATCCTTGTTAAGAAAATTGAAATATACTTTAACTTTGATAAACACTTTATATGTCCATTAAAAATTTAATAATGTATGTCAAGGGAAATCGTATTAAAAGTATATTTATAATATATAAAAATTAGATAAAATATTTCTGTATGTAGATACGAAAGGGAGACCTAAAATACGGTTACACGGGTAATAAAAAAATATTTATTAATAATAGACAGAAAACTCTAAAAGGAATTTATAAACATGCTTACCGACCTCTTTTTCTAATGATCACCAAATATTTTTATTCATATATATGAACGCAGGGCAAACTTGATTTACTCAGTTTGATAAAATCAACGTCCTTTTTGATTGAGCCAGTCATTGGTAGCTGTTTTCATATCTCTGTCTCTAAAGAATATGCTGTGTCAGATAAGAGTTCTTTCATTTTCGGAGAAAAGAAATAGCGACTGGGTGCTAAATCTGCGCAAGTTATTACCAGACTTCCCACTTTAACTTTTTCAACACTTCTAAAATCTGCCGAGCGTTATGGGGCCTAGCGTTGTCATGCAGAAAGGTATCACCACCATGCAATATGTTAACACATACTTTAGCCATAAGTTACATTTATTTATTTTATTTATTTATGTATTTTTTATTATTATTATTATTATTATTATTATTATTATTTTATTTATTTATTTATTTATTATTATTATTTTTTAATAACACTCGAAAAAAGTGACATATATCATAATATATTTTTATTATTTTTACTTTGCTTGTAAACAAATAATTTAAAGATTCTACTTTTAGAGGTTAGAACCTAAGCCAGACTCATTTATTTGAGCATTTAGCATTTTGCGTTAACTTCTACGAAATGCGTCTAACTACACTACGCCTAAAATCCCTTAGAAAGACCCCCCCCCCCCCCCCCCCAATGCAAGACATTTTCCACGTCCTTGCTAAAACGTGTCTCGCAGTGTATTGCAACAACTTCGAAATCAGTCGGTATCTGAAAATTAATTTTGTGAAGTTTTGTTTTGTGGCATTCAAGTATTAAAACAACACCCAAATCGCTTTTTAGCTCTTTTATAAAGCAAAGAATAAGAATCATCTCTGTATTTTGTGATAGCTAGAAGAAGAATTTTGGCGTTCCGAGGTCGTTTTCCCAGTGAAGGCTTGTATGTGAGAAATTCAATTCGATGTGATCCATTACGACAAACACAAATAAAAAATAGCTTAAATTGGAATGGAATGCATGTCATTGGGATAAGAGAATAATGAATGTCTTTACTTTTACAAATAAGTTTAAATTCACTTTATAATGTGTATCTTTTTTATGTTCGGATCTGCCAGAAACATCACCATAAATCTAAAATTGTTGAAAGACATGCTTACAGCTGAGGTGAGATCGGGGTGCGCGCCAGATTTGTATGCATTCAACTGAGGCACTGTAAGTTATTGAATATATAATGACAATGTCTTGAGGAATATATGAGGTACTATTATTTTACTATTCAGAATTCAACCGATAGAGCCCCTTTGGGAAAATATTGGAAAATATTTTCAGGGTTTTTGCACATACTATATACTCTATGAGTTGCAACAATAGTTGTACTAAGTAATGTATTATTTTTTGCAGAATCCATC
Source organism: Salticus scenicus (assembly GCA_963930645.1). Taxonomy (NCBI): domain Eukaryota; kingdom Metazoa; phylum Arthropoda; class Arachnida; order Araneae; family Salticidae; genus Salticus; species Salticus scenicus. The sequence continues at coordinate 88,146,708 of OZ005661.1, forward strand.
TTTTAGGCATCTCTTTTTTGAAAAAAGTATAAATTCACCAAGACAAATAAAAATAATACGGAGTGACTCCACTCGACTTTCCGAATATTAACCCTTTGCGGCGCAAGACATTTAGAATGATTTAAATTATACTGCCACCGGAATTTATGAACTAAATTAAACTAAAAGAAATTTTAAATTTTAAGGTTAAAAAAAAACGGCCTTTTCTAATATGTTATAAACGTAAGTTTTTGCTAAAAAGATTCCGGGATGAATTTTTGCAGCTGGATCTTAAGTTTTGCGTCCTCGCAGCGTGGACAGCACGCGTTAAGGGGTTAAGTAATTAACGATTGTTTAAGTAAATTAAAATAAGAGTAGTCGTTAAAGAAGCAAAAGAGAAAATTATAATAGAGTGTTTGAATATGTTCCCCATAAAGTATGCTGTTTAATTTAAAGCTGTTGCACTTTCAATAACTTGAGAGCATAATGATAAAGAATATTGAGATCATAATGATGAAGAATATTTCTTTGTATTCCTGTAAAAATCTATAAATGCACCAGAATCTATGCTGTTCCCGCAACGGTAACCTATAGCATATACTATAAATTATCAGCACAATTAAATAAGGTGTTTAGATGCTATCGCACTTGAAATAGTTTGAGCCTATATGTCATAGTGATAAAGAATACATCTTTGTGTCCTTGTAAAAAAAAAAACTATAAGCGCTAGAATCATCAACATCTATACTTTTCGTCCGACTGTGGTTCATAACATGTATATAAATTTGCAGTTCATTCGAATAAGGCGTTTAGACGTTATCGCACATTAAACAATTTGAGCCCGTAGTCCATAATGCAAAAGGATTTTTCTTTGTGTCCATGTAGAAAACGTATAAGTACTAGATTCACCAAAAAAGCAATATGATTCGCAATACAGTGACCTATAACATATGTTCCAACTTTCAGCTCATTTTAACAAAGCTTTTAGACGCTATCGTGTTCAGTCACACACAACACACACATACACATATATATATACATCCCCGTAAAAATATTCAAAAATGAATTCAGGGAACCTCAAAACGTATAGATACATCGAAATATCAAAGTCGAATTTTTGTCATGATTACAATATTTTTCTTACATATATATGTTATGAAAATGAAAAAGTTTCATTGTTACAATATTATAGAAATACAATTTTTCTCTAATACTACATATAAAACATTAAAAAAATGTATATAAAGTAAATGTGAAGAGCTAACTGTTTCTTAAGTATATAATTTAAAAAGGATTTTTCATGTAATTATCTATTAATAGTATTACATATAAGTTAAAAATAACATTCTTTAATTAAATAACAAAGATTTAAAAATGAGTTAGTTAAAGTTCAACTTAATTGTATATTTACATTATTTTAAATTATATTTCTAACTCATCTTTTTTTTTCTTTTTAACACTGTAAAGAATAACAAGACAAAATCGATAAATGTTCACTTATTACGCGTAAAAATAGTAATAATAATAATAATAATAATAGATATGTAGAAAACTATAAATTACAAATAAATTATGATTTTTAAGATAAATTAAAATAATAATGAATTTTTAATATTAATTTATACTTATCTGTACGACATAAAAAAATAACAACTTTATTTTAATTACCTATTTAAAACTAAAATTCAGTTCAATATATGTATTTGGCATGCATTGAAATTTTTATTGTTTACTACATATTAATATGGGAAATATTTAAAAACAATTCTTACTTAAAAAAAAAAAAAAACCTGTGTAGGTCATTTTTAAATACGAGCAATTAATTAATTAATTAATTGTAAACTTTATGTTTTCTAAGATGCTGAATTCGTAATCTCAAATTTTGCCCATCACATACATTTTACTGATTTATTTTTATTTTTAATTAACAGGGTTTTTTAAATACACCGTAGATACATCGCACCGTTTCATTCACGTACACTCTCAAAAATAATATACTCAATTTTGACGATTCAGACATCCTCGGGCCTAATTTCGTTGTTTTTGACAACCATTTCGTCAAGCGATCACGTGATTTTTGAAGAAACGTAAACTCTCAAATATTTAACGAAACTGTTTACTCATAATAGCATGTGCTATCTTTCATTACCGCCGTATTGGTTTTTTTCCTGTGTTGTTTCGACTTTACGTTACAAGAACTTTTATTTGCCGGCCTGGTGGTTCGGTCGGTCTGCCTTCTGGATTCTCAGGTCTCGGTTTCGAATCCCGGTGCGGGCATGGATGTTTGTGATGTCCTATGTCTACAAAATATTGTGTGCGCTTGTTTCTGTGAATTACTGTAAAAGTATGGACCAACTGAGACATAAGTCATTGTAACTATAGATCTCATAGCTGTCAAATAAGTGTCCAAATGATTTTTATTTGTTTGCTCTGTTTTATTTATATTTTCATTAAATATAATTAGGATTTAATGTCTAAAGCAACGAACTTGCAGATAATTTTATAATTTGTATTTTATTCTGTATCACGAAACTAGGATGAAAAAATGTATCTTTACTTTTGACGAAATTCGTATGTTCAAACAAGTGACGAACGTAATTTTCTCAATTTGACGAAATATTCGCTCGGGGTATTTCCCTGGAAACGGTTTCGTGAAATTTAAAGAAAATTCCGTGAAATTTGAGTATCCATTTCTGAGAATGTACCGTCACTTAGCTTTGTGAAAAATGTGTCACTACGAAATTTTTACTTCTACTATTATGCAGTTGAATCGGGTGTAAAAAATAAATCCCTGATAAAGTGATACTACTGCAACCTCCCATACATGCACCAATATAATATTTATGCTATGTCGTATTTCATGTCGAAGAGAACATTTCCACGTGTGTACAACATCCTTGCTATATTATATGGAGTAGGGGGGTGTGCCTGCGACGTCCTTACTATTACACTGAGATGTGTTTTCTACGTTGTAGGTATGCAAGTGATCTGTAAAGGTGTTTTTCGATATATACCCATATTAAATCGGCATAGTTTCTCACTATGGTTGTCTCACATATCACGTTAACCCATATGTGAGATATAGCCTTCCTGTAATCGAGTAAAACTGCAGTAAAGCTGTGTTATATGCCGATCGATATGTATCCAAGTTGAATCACCATAGTTTTCTATAATATGCCGCACACATATCAAATTATGTGTAGTTATATATACGACAGAATTTGAGATATAGTTTCCCCATAATTTGAAAAGTAAAATAGCACAGAACATAGAAGCGATACCTGCTGGGCGATGCATAAAAAAATCGAATCTATGCCAATATATATCAAGGTCTAATCAAATATAATATTTTTGTCAAAGTCTGACTATTATTCTGAGAGTTACAAACCCATAAAATTTTGTTAACACATACGGAGACTGGTATTTTCTAAAAATTGTAAAATATTTTTCAGAACATATTAAAACTCGTAAATATATCAAGAAATGGAAGTCAAAATTTTTCACGAACTCAATACTTTTTTCTTTGTTATATGGAAGGAAGTAATTATATTATTGTATATGCTACGACATGTATAATAAATACATGTGTATTTAGTTATCCTCCATGTTTTTTTTCTTGTGTTACTTCCTTACTCTGGTGTTCTCGCGATGGCAACAGCAAGACTGAGACCAGGCACAATGTCACGTGCCAAAAGCCAAAGATGTTGATGAACTGTTGAAGAGAACGGGCATGTTCCCGCATTTTATATTGCACTAATTATTTTATTTTTTATACAGTTGTTAAATAATTTTTTTATTTGTTATTTAAGAGGTTTTTGTACTGCATAAACAGAAATATTATCTATATTTACTATAATATACTTAAGTTATTTACTTGAACTAAAGAGAATATATAACCCGTTAGCAGTCGCTAGTTGGTCGATTCGCCACCCATTCCTTTAGTGTTGCCAGACATTTTTATTAAATAGGCACCAAAAATTTTTAGAAGTGGCATTTGATATACATAATCGACGATTATTCGAGTCGATTCGCCTTTTATGTATATCAAATGCCACTTCTAAAAATTTTTGGTGGTTATTGAATAAAAAAATCTGGCAACACTGAAGGGTTAGGCGGAGAATCGACCAACTAGCGACTACTAACGGGTTAAGAATAAGTACTTCATGTACATGAATATAAATTTTTATATAACAAATCAATACAGTAGGGAAAATTTTATTCAACAGAACAAATTCTTCAATACTAATTCCATTTCTTTTTTCTTTTTTCTTTTTTTTTTCAGTTCACGAGTTGTCTGAGTTTTTCTGCTGCGACGAAGATGCCTGCAATGGCTATCCACTTATTAGAATGGGATGGATAGTGTGGATCCTTCTCTTCATTCTGATCATCTTCATGCACGAAATGACGTAGAACGCTTACGTCATGAAGTGTCATTCGTATGGTATGAGCAAAACACGTTTCAACACTGCACAAGTGCCACCGCCCTATGTCTAAAAGAGAAAATAATAATAATAATAAGTTTGTCGGGAAACAAAAAGTTCACTGTATTGTTAAAAATAATTAGATTAACCGAATCTCTTGTATTGCGAATTAAGTAGTTTCCCATCCCTTAGCATGTATTTTTCTTTTTGTGTAGCTTTCCTTTCTATTAGTGTTTGCAACCCATAGTACGTATACATATATCTTGCTTGATTTCAGTTCGTTTTAATCAGCTACATTAACAGGAATTCCAATCTTGCATTTACGTGACCTTTAAACCATAACATACAGGTGAGTTTAAACTCTCGTCAGCCTAATACTCTTCTCTGCAATGCCCCCTAATGGTGCAAAACTTGCAGTTACTCCATTTTTAAGATATATTTCAATCGTTTTAATGTTACTCTATTTCATAGTTCATTGTCTTCATTATTTTTAAGTTGTCCATTAATGTTATAAACATTTTACATACGGTAAAAACTTTATAGGAAAATAAAATAATTCAAACTCATCAATATTTTAAGCAATATACTTCTAGTTTAGCTATGATATCGCAAAAATTTGAAATGATCATAATAAATAATTGAGCTAAATTAAAGAAAAAATTTTAAACAATTGTTAAAATGATTGTAAAAATAATAAAATTGTTAATAATATTTGGAGATATCGATCACTAGACTCGCGGAATTCAACTAATTTACCATTATTTAATTGTTTATAGTAAAAGTACATTCTAAATTAATGAAAACTTTAAATATTAATGTAGTTTTTAAAAGCTGGGGATTACATGGCTCAAGTCTTTATTTTCAAAAGTTTTCAAAGAGCACCGTGAAATTAAAATTTATTTCCTCTAGCAACAAGTTTGCTTATTTCTATTAACACTAAGTTTGCATTATACTAGATTTATCTTTTTGTTCGCGTTTCTTGCTGTTTGAATGCTATTTCAACATTGTCAGTTAGCCTAGATATTTGCTCATAAATGCGACATAGCTAGTTTCTATGCATATTTCCTTATGAGTACTGCTTTAAAATTTTGTGAATTTTAGGGCATGTATTTTTTTTTTTTTTTTTTTTTTTTTTTTTTTTTTTAAGATATATGAGTTCTTTGCCTTCTTGAAATTTTATATTTGCCGCCTACACTGTAAACATTTTCACCGCAAGAAAACAGTTATTTGAACTTCAGTTTTTTATACATACGTTTGACCGTATCTTTAGATAACGATTATTTAAACATATTTTGATTTTATAGTTAAGAGAAAGTAAAATAAATCAAAATTATACGCAAAATATAACACAAACTATAAGAATCTTACTACTTCCTTACAAATACAGTTCTTGTATCCTTTCATTTACGATACAAGGACAGTGATGAATTGCTTTTTTCTTTTACAGGAATGCTGAATACAATCCGCCATAAATAAATAAATAAATAAATAAAATGTCTTCGGGGCGAAACACACAAACTAGAAGTATAATTACGGTTAATTAACCTTAATCCTGTTAAATGGCTGTACAACAGTTCTGTTTTAGGCATACTCTAAAACAATCTTTGCAAATTAACGGTGTTTCTACTGTTTTCTAAATAAATGGTAATGTGAAAGTAAAACAAATGGTTAATAAATCTTTATTTTACCGAAAATTTTTACAGTGTACGGTTTCTATCAAAACTTAAAAGTATGAATAAAACATTACTTGCTAAGCATTTAATTTTTTAACTAGACTAATTCAAACACGAATGAAAAACATGATTTTTTTTTTTCAAAATATTGCACATTATATTAAAAAATTCAATAGTAATAAATTCTGAAAAAAAAAAAAACAGCTTTGACATCAAAATTACATTAAAAATAAAATAAAAAAAAATAAAATCATAAAAATAAGTAAATTAGTTTGTCAAAGTCAACAAATTACAAAGATAACAGAAATAAAATAGACATTGAATAAAATAGACCTCGTTTCACGAGAAAAATGTTTCTAATTGATCTGCCATCAATTACTTTAGAAATTTACTGTGCTATATTTAACTTTCTAAAAAGCATCTCCAAATTTTTAAAATGGTAACACCAAAATATTCTTTGTACCTAAATTTGTCTGTTTGGCACAAATTGTTTTTGTGAAACAGTGAACTATTATTTACAAATATGCACACGGTTAGTTTTCTTCTAACAATCTACCGTAATTATCATTTCTTTTACTTTCATTTATGTTACAACATTTTCATTTTTAAAGTAACTGCAAGTCTGTACTATTAGGGTCACGTGAGGAGCTTTTTTCCTATCTTGAAGACATTCTTTAAAAAAGAGTGGTTCTGGGACTATTTTATTTATTCAACTTTTCGCTTATAACGAGGATGGTAGTTTTAAAACATTTTTTATAAAATTTAATGCTGTTTCCATACTATTTCACATATCATCTGCTATGTATATTTTACGTCGCCTCAGTTCAGATATCGAAATAATTCGAATAGGATCATCAAAAATCTGGATTCAGCTTAAATGTATTTAGTACTTAGCTGTTATAATTTTGCCTTTTCTTTAATGACCTCTCAATTTTTTTAACTGTACAGAAGTGATTTTACAGATAACATTAAAGCTAATCCTTTAGTTATAAAAATAACTGTACTATTAAATAGTATAGGAGATGTTTTAATCACCACATTCTTCTATTTCAAATTATAATTTAGCAGACTTCACTGTTACAATTTTTTGCTTGGTTGAACCAAAACTTAATACTACAGTAGGCGCTACCATGACATTGTAAAGCCTTCGTCAACGATTTGGTGAACTAAAGCTTGGTATTATAGTAGTTACAACCGTGATATGTGAAAACTTTTACCATGATATGGTGCTTCCTTTCAACAAGAAGTACCAAATTATTGTAGAAGGGTGATTCTCCAAAAACCTCACATCAAACATCACAATATGGTAAAAAAAAAATACTACAAAATGGTATAAAAATATCACAAAAATGGTTTAACACAGAAAATTGTTATATATATATATATATATATATATATATATATATATATATTTGTTTATTTATTTTTTTTTTAAGATACAGTTTTTCTATTGCATTCCCACTCGTACAGAAAATATTACTCAATTACTATTTACTATGAATAAATGATTGGAAAGTCACTCACCTTAGCCTGTCCAAATCTTTTTATAAAAATTTGTCTATTAAGTTATTTATTTAACATTTACAAATCAACATTTCACAAATAAATTAGTAGTAGTAAACCGTATATACTTAAAAGCGTAAAATAATATTATTTGAATCCTTTTAATCATTTAACTTATAAAAGTAAACTTATCAACTTTAAATTTTCACCAAGGTTTCCCTGTCATGAAGGGTTTAGGGATTTTTTCAATAATCTTAGAGAAAAAAAGGAGAATTTTAGCCTGATGCTTAAAAACGCTATTTATTCCCGCCATTTTCTTGAATTCATAGCGTAATTTGAAGATTTGACTCACTGAGCTTCTTATCACAATTTTAAAATGTTAAACTGAGGTATGTAACATTTTATGATGTCATTCTCCTGTACAACGTTTCTGTACAACTTGTTTAAAAGAATTTTGAAGAAATAATACCTGTTATTATATGTAATTAGGTGATGAAATAATAATAAATAAGCCCTCTTTAGCCTACATTTGGCTCTAGGCCTAATATAAGAAGGCTTACTGTAAGAAAAATGTCATCCTGCTGGCACACAAAAATGGCATTCTCCTGGCATAGTTAAGCATAGCCGGATGCTTAAAATGAGTCTTTTATTCTTTTTTTTTACCTTTTTAAGTGTCTTATAAAGAGTAAGAATATATATATATATATATAATCACATTTATTTTGAAAGAATTTGTCATTTGAAAATATAATTTTTTTGTAGAATTGCTCAAAAATATTCACCATGGCATGGCTGCAGCTGCCACGACATGAATGCTGTACCAAATTTCGATTAAACTTCTAAAATTACAATTACTGTAGAATCATTTTTTGGTTCCACCAAGCGTACAAATTTTTAACAGTTTATTACATAAGATATCACCTTAATATTTAATTAATTGATTATATCCTCACTCTGGAACAAAAATGAATGTTTAAACAGTGGTTGCTAAATATGTGATATTAAAGGTGCTACAGTTTCCTTAGATGTGAGGGTGATTATAATATAAGATCTTTAAAAATTAGAAATAGAGTTAATCAAAGTATGAATTTAGAACCGCTTTTATAGTTAGCTGATCACTGATACTATATTTGGCATTTCATTCTTGTTCTATTAAATGACAGTATATATTTTTTGCTACTGTAAAACTGTTAACTGCTTTAAAATGATTAAAAACAACTGGATACGAGACACTTATTTAAAAACATGCAGTGAAATACAAGTTAAAATAATTTAAAAGACACAAAACATAAACGTTTCGTGCTATTTTCTTCGAACCTGATCAATATATATATCTTCCAAGAAAAAACTTCCAGTTCCACAAACAAGAAGTTTAATTTAGGATTGCATATTCGGATAGTACAACTCATGCGTCGTTTATCGGAGTTGTGTGATTCTTTGTTTGCAACCTTTCCAGGAAAATACGCGAATGATCAGCCTGATATAATAATTCTAATATTACTAAAGTCCGCAGTATCTGTTTCAGCTGCATGGACTGAAAAAAAGTTCTGTAACTGACATCTAGAAACTGAATTATGGCTCATGTCACCCTTGTAAATTTTAGTTCCCTTTGCTAGCAAGTTTTAAAATCCCCTTTAAGAATTCTAGAGCACTTTTTTTTTTATATTATCGTGGTCAAACTTATTTAACAATCACGCAAACAAATGAACACAAGAGGCGAATTTTGTAATTATAATTTTGTTTTATAACCCAATTCAAGCGAGAATTTCTCGCAATAAGATGGATTCAAAATTTTCATAATCATAATATTGTTTCACCATCTAGAAAAATACAGACTAGAAATTCTCGAACACTTTGTTATTCCATGTTATTTGTTCACCTTATCCGCATAACTCGGAAATCTAAAGTTCTAAATTAGGAATTCAGAAGTTGACTACTTATTTATCCCAAATGAATGTGGTATATTTTTTCCCTCAATCTGGTTGACCAATTTTGAACAATTATCACCAGTTTTATAAGCACATTTGTTTTCTTTGATGCAAATATCAGCTGAACGCCCTGTCTCAAGTTGGGATAACTATTATTCGAAGTTTTTTTTTTTTTTTTTTTAAGGAGTAGCAGCTAAGATTCAACCTGCTCCAACGAATGGCGTATGCGCTGTACCATCCGAATTGACAATCCTATTTTAAACTCCTTGTTTAAGCAGTTGTAAGTTGCTTCCCGGAAGACGTTATTATATACTGACTTGTTATTGAGATTTTACTAGGCATTTTAAAATAATATCTCATACAGTTGTTTTTAAACATGATAAATCAAATAAATGAGATTTAATATTTTGAAAATATTTTACCTATCAAGTATTTTGTTCATTTTATAAAAGAGTTATTTTAACCCATTAATGCTTTGAATCCATTTATATCTACGTTTTCAAAAATATATCGTGAATTGCAAAAGTTTGTTTGTTTTGCATCACGAATTCGACAGAAATATATATATATATGAATATTTTAAAAATCTTCTAGGAGAAAAGAATAAGTTTGCTCGATTATTTTTCATATGATTGTATTTACGTTAGCAAATCTATATCAGTAAATACAATAATAACAGTTTATCAACTTTCCATAAGTTTTGTTTTGTGTGATTTTTCTTCATATTTTACATTAAGTCTTTAAAAAATGAAGCTAGGATATTTATTTATTTATTTATTCATTTATATATTTCTTTTTTTAGATAAAACTTAAATTTTGCAGACATACATATTTTGAATTACATTCTCTTTCATTTGATGATATTTAACTTCAGTTTATAAAATTCATTTGCTGATTTTTAACTTCATTTTCCAATACATTGTTGCAAAAATAATTGGACATTAATGGGTTAATATTTATAACATAATTTTAAAAAAGAAATTATTGTTTTCTTACTTAAAAAAATAATAATAATAATTTTTATCATTGTTGTTATTTACTTTTATAACTTCAAAAATCTACAATGATTTAAAATTCATAATAATAAGAGCTTAATTTTAATAAAGAGAAATAATTTTAATGATAAGAAATAAAATACATTGTTGAAAACTCAGTATTTCATTATCTTGGAAACATATTTCAGTGTATTTGTTTGACAAAATTTAATTTATTCAAATTATTGACAAAATTTATTTTTTTCTTATTAATTCAAAATGCTCAGTTAAAACCAAAACTAAATGTTAATTAAAGTTAAATGTCACTTTGACTGTGATCAATTAAAATAAAGGAAAATATCAATGTCAAGGAAATTCTTAATTCGTTATTAAAAATTAATTGAAAACTTAGATGAATAAAATTTACTTTAAATGACTTCATGAGAATGTTATTTGTTTGTTTTATTCTTCTGTGTTATACGAAAATTTTATATTTCAGACAAAATGTAATACTTTAAAAAAATTCATGGAAATATACATCCGCATACATTTATATCTTTAAAGTGACATTTTCATGATTTTTTTATTTACTTCTATTTAATTTCCATTTACATGTGTTTAATTCTTTTCACTTCAATGTAGAATCAGATTTTTAAAAAGTTTGCCAATTGTATTCACGAATTATATTTGGTCTTTATGCAATCAAATTCAAAATGTTTAATTTTAACTTTCTTACAATTTCCTCTGTGTCCGTTTTCTGATAAAGTACTTAAACAAAATTATGTTAACTTCTTATTTATACTGAAATGTATTCGAATATTGTTGTCTTTTAAAAGTATATATAATATTTTCATAATTCAAATTTAATTAATTTTATAATATCTCGTAAACTATCATTTTGATATTTTCTTTAATAAATTTTCTTATTAATTATGCAAGGTAGACTTTCGTTTATGATGACTCATATTTAATTTTACTATATTTTGTATTTTACACCGCGTGTTGAAAATCTTAGCACAACAGAAATTGCGATAAATGAGCCATTCATTTTCATGTTAACTGCACTTGTATACATACTAGAAGTTGAACAAAAATAAGAAAAATACAAATGTTTAATACGGCAAGTGAACCAGTAGTTGATTCTGAACCATTAGCGTACACTTTTAAACTCTAAAAATAAGCTTTCTAAGTTCGCGCAACAATCACGGTTGTCGTTGCAATCTTCTACAAATAATGACTTGAGTCTTTCTTCTCCTACAAATAATGACTTAAGTCACAAATATTTTCAAACATCAGTTTTAGAACTACACTAGTTTAACTGCAAAAATTTGTACTGTTTGTCATTTGCAGTTTTATCTTACAGTTTTGAATAACTGAATAAGATTTTATTTGCTTAGTTTCTGCTTATTTTCATATATTTCATGCACAATTTGCTCTCATATGACTAAATTAAATATGCAGAAATATTTTAATATGCTAAGTTTTTTTTTTTTTTTTTTTTTTTTTTTTTTTGTATTTAAATATATATAACTTTTTATGACTATAATGAAAAGAATGAAAAAGTTTAATAATTCACCACAAAAACCCACAATAGCTAATTAGGTAACTAGTTAACTTAAGTAGGTTTAATTATTTGATGTATTTGAATAGTTATATTAATATAAATTTTTAGAAAACTATTAAAATTACTTACCTAAATATTAAAACTATTAGATTCCAAAACTTTTTGAAAACATGTAAAAGAAGGACCTTTCAAAGTAATGTAGTAGAAAAAGGGATTTAATAATGGATAGTAAAGTCTTTGTTTGGACCATTATAATAGACTTTCTTTACAGTGGGATTTTAAGCAAATCAGGCACATTACATTTTTTTTTTTTTTTTTTTTTTTTTTTTTTTTTAGATATCTAAATATGTTGCATGATTTGTTTTATTCGTTATTTATTCCCAACTACAGTAGGGTAGGGGTGGGGGGGATTTTAAATTCTAAAATAAGAATATTTCTCAGTTTGAATCAAGTATCTGATACGCTGACTTCGGCTCCATTGCCTTATTTAGCAAGATTTTCGTTTAATATTTTCCCCAAATCTAGAACACGATAAAATTATTATTATAATTATTTTTAATATAATTCAAAGTTCAAAATCTGATGTTTTGCTCTTATACATGTTCTTCGTCCTTTTTATATTTGCAATATCTCTATTTCTCCTGAGCTTTTTTTTTTTTTTTTTTTTTGTCATTTTTGTTAGTGATAAAATAGTAACCAGTCAAATTCAACTCTTAAAAACCCAGAAATCGTCTGCGTGCGTAAAAGTGCTTACGTCAGTTGTTAAAGTTTGAACAAAAACAATTTAGTACTTTGACTTTTGATTTTTTTTTTTTTTTTGCCATTTTTGTTAGTGATAAAACTGTAACCAGTCAACTTCAACTTTTAAAAACCCAGAAATCGTCTGCGTGCGTAAAAGTGCTTACATCAGTTGTTAAAGTTTGAACAAAAACAATTTAGTACTTTGACTTTTGATTTTTTTTTTTTTTTTTTTTTTTTTTTTTTACCATTCTTGGCACATTCATTGTAGGACATTGAGATAAAGGGAATATGTAAAGATTTATTCAAAAACTGTTGTGCTTAAACTTTTCACACGGGCTGTATAGTGATTAAATATTATTCTTTTATAATTCTTTATCACAAATATACAAAGAATTACAACAAACTAAAAATAAACTTTTTTACAAAAATGTTGAAGGAAGGATTATTAATATAATCAATAATTTTACCTTACTTAAATCCTTACTAAGTCCGAGCTTCATTATATATTTCAGCTACCTAACGGTGCCATCGTCAGAAACACTCGGTAAAAAATGATTTGAAGGTGCTACGTCTGGACGACTTGTTTATCTTTTGTAGTTTCTTCTTCGATTTCTTCACTTCTCTTGTTTTCTTTATATAGCTGTTGCCACTCGGTAGGGATAATGCTATGTTCGATATCATTGATAGTATTATTATTGGTTAGTATTTCGGTAGCTTCTCTTTTGAGAGCATAATAGTGAGAGTTGTATGGGGCTATTTTATGAAAATTAATGGAATCAATGTTAATTGGGTTAGTATTGTTAGTCCTTGAGAAAGCTGTGGAATGTCTATTGTATTTTAAGTCGGTTATGTGTTCTGAAATACGTTCTTTTATTTTCCTTTTAGTCATTCCTATGTATGAGGCTTTATTTTTATTTTTATTTTGATATTGGAAATCGATTTTATAAATGCATTTAAAAAATCGATTTCCAGAAATAGTTCATCAATCAGAAATTAGTATAAATAAAAATTCATAGATTCTCGATAAAAATAATGAAATATAAAAATAAAAATATTTATCGAATTAATTTAAAAGTCATTTGTAGACATTTCATTACAAGAAGACGGAAAAAACATGATCAATTTATTAAATTAATTTTATTATTATTATTATTATTATTATTATTATTTTAGAACATGCTTACACATTATTATATTATTATATTTAATATTTGATAACAATTATTTTAACCGAAGTATTTCCATGTAACTTACATGTATTTGTAACATGATATACACATTTGCTTGTTTATAACAAATTCAAATGTAAATTTTAATTTTTTACAAAATGTGGTGATCTCCTTTTCATGTACCTACATTTTAGTGAGACCTTCTTATTTTCTTTTTCTTTTATAATGACTAATATATATATATATATATATTATCAATTCATTATTTTTACTATGTAAAACAAAGGCTAAAGCTTTAAATACATTTACGGCTGTACATATTCACACATAACGCAATATGATTATTTTTTGCAAAATGCTTATTTTCACGTTATAGCTGTAACAGTGTAGTGATTCAAAATTTTGAAAATAAAAATATTTGTTTCAAATATTTGTCTTTGTACTTTGTGTATTGTATTTATTATATTCTTATAACAATAAATTACACAGTAAAGACAATTTTCAATCTCTGATGTTTTATCCCGCATATTCAGAGAAATACTCGATTGATTCTCTTAAACTTTCCTGGTGTAAAGTTATACAACATATATTTTAGAGAAGCTTTTTAAAAGCGTTCTTCAAAAGGCAAAAATAGAACAAGTCAGAAACAAGAAAAAACTAGTATGTTGTGGCCACACCAGAAGACATTCTTTTATATTTTCCCATACAAATTCACTCAAAAACAATTTTAAAAAACAAACAAAATTTACGATTTTTTTTTTTTTTTTTTTTCGTTAAAAGTAAAATAAAATCGACAACTTAGTTTTAAATTATCACAGATTTATAGTTCAACCATTCGTTTTAAAGGTATTGACGAGACCTTTCGAAAGATACCCATCTTGAAAATTTATCCCCCCCGGGGGTATATCCCCCCCCAAGGGAGGAACCGAAGCCCCCACATGCCCAAAATTTTTTTTCTAGTTAACTACTACTATTATCAATAATTCATATTAATTTTACAATCACAAGTTAAAAATAACTCTCATTATGTACATTTATACGAATTTTGTCCTATACTGCCATGTTAAAAATTTAGAAAAAATGCGATCACAGCGCCAACTGAGCGATTGATTCCCAAATGTAATCAACACCAGTTTATGTCAGGGACCAACTAAACAGGTTAAATTTTGTTTAAAAAAATACGATTTTTTTTCTGTATTTCTGTTTTTTTTTTTTTTTCGTTAAAAGTAAAAAAAAAAAAAAAAAAAAAATCGATAACTTTGTTTTAAATTATCACAGATTTATAGTTCAACCACTCCTTTTAAAGGAATTGACGAGACCTTTCGAAAGATACACATCTTGAAAATTTACTCCCCCGGGGGGAAGCGCCCCACATGCACAAAAATTGTTTCCTAATTAGCTACTACTATTATCGACAATTCATGTTAATTTTACAATCACAAGTTTAAAATAACTCTCATTGTACACATTTACACGAAATTTTGTTCTATTCTGCCATGTTAAAAGTTTACAAAAAATGCGATAACAACGCCACCTGTTGAGCGATTGATCCCCAAATCTAATTAGCACCAGTTTATGCCACGATGCAACTAAATACCGAATTTGGTTAAATTGCATTCATTGGTTCGTGAGATACAGCATCCACAATAACCGTGATACACATAGACAGACAGACATTTTCTAAAAACTGCCAATTAGTGTTCAGGACATCCCAAAACGTGTAAATCCATAAAAAAAACGGAGGTCGAAAATTTTCACGAATCCAATACATTCTCTATATTACATATAGAAGAAAGTAACATGCTTAATATCAATTGGAGAAAATAATGATTGAAATATGTAATGAAATATGTAAACTTCATTTAATTAATTAAAAACGAATTGTTTTATTTAGTGAAAATTTAGTGAACAAATCTTCATAAAACTGCCCAAAAACCAGTCTTCTTCAAATATTTCACAGATGATACAGCTTGTATTACAGCCTTCTTTCCTTCTTTATATATATATATATATATACACTGCATAAAAAAGTAAACGGACACTTCTTTACAATTTTTTAAAACCCCGTCTTTGTTTAATAGGAAATGTCAATTAAAATTGTTTAACATATTTATACTTATCAATCTCCATATTTTTGACAGACAAATAAAAATATTCAATTATTTAAAATTTTAATGTAGGGAAATGCAGAAAAGAGAAAAGGTGTACATTTGCACAATATATATACATTTTTTTTTTTTTTTTTTTTAAGTAGACGGACACTGGTCAAAAATTGCAATTATCTAAGTGGGTGTTTCTTGCCGAATACTAGTTTTGCATGTACACGTACATTTGGCATTTTGCCAATTGCTAACGTGCTTGACAAGATGGTTTTACGTAGTTAAATTTCTTGGAGATGAATGCGCCATGCCACGAGGAATTCCTCTAACTGATTACCAGAAGGGACAGATTATAGCGCTGAAAAATGTTAATAAAGGAATCAGAGAAATTAGTAGGCTACTTCTAATAAGCAAAAGTAGCATCAGCGATTTTCTACGGGCTTCTGAAGCCCATGGCGCAAAGAAAAAGAGTGGCTGGCCAAAGAAACTTTCGCTTAGAGAACAAAGAAAATTTTTTACTGAGCTGAAGAAAACTGGAGCATCAATTCCCAGAGTTCAAATAAACACAGGAATTACTAACGTAACTTCTCAGACAGTTTATAACTACATTAAGCACTCAGAGCTCATTCAATATAAGAAACGAAAACATCATCCAAGCTGAGGGTCACCACGTGACAGAAAGCCTACAGTGGGCTCAAAACCATATGTCTTGGACTATCTGTAGAATGGATATCTGTAGTTTTTTCAGATGAGAAAAATTTAATTTAGACGGCCCCGATCGATATCAATATTATTGGCACAATTTGGAGAAAGAAGACGAAGTGTACTCTACTCGGCAAGTTGGTGGTGGTGGCGTGATGGTGTGGCTAGCTGTTAGCTATGGTGGAAGGACAAATTTAGTGTTCCTAAGTAAAAAGCAGACTCACAAAGATTATATTGAAACACTAAGCAGTGAGCTTTTGCCATTTGCATGTGATCTTGGAGGAGAAAACTGGATTTTCCAACAAGATGGAGCGCCAATACACACCGCTAACAACGTTAAAAAATGGTTTCATGAGAACAACTTCAATGTTTTACCCTGACGATCCAAGAGTCCGGATATGAATCCTGTTGAAAACATTTGGGCTATACTTGTTCATAAAATTTATGAGGGTGGACGCTAGTATGAATCAATTCACCAGCTCAAAGAAGCTCTTACAAACATTTGGGAAATTTTCTGTCAAAAAAAGATTTAGAATCTCATTGATTCGATGCCTAACAGAACAGAGTATACGAACTTAAGTAAACATGAGACGAAACCCTTACTAGAAACGTTTTATTTTAGAGATACAAGATGTGTCCGTCTACTTTTTTTTAAGAAAAATTACAGTGCAAATATGCACCAATTTTGTTTCCTGAATTTTTCCACTACATTATTCAAAAGGATTGAATCTATATTCAAAAAATAATAATATATGGCGTCTCAAGAATATAATTATATTAGAGAAATGAACACCATATCTCTAATTAAAGAAATAAACGGCTTAAAAGTATTACAAGTGTCCGTCTACTTTTTTTATGCAGTGTATATATTGTTCTTCTTTTGTTTTTTGTTTTTTCTTTTTTTTTTTTTTTTTGTTCTTTAGTTTTATTCAGAACAGAATATCATTAACTTTCTTCCTCTATTAGCCATTTCCTTATTTCTAATTTTTTCAACATTTTTTCTTTTCTTTTATATTCAATAGAAGAAAGTATTGGATTCGTAAAAAATTTCGACCTCGGGTTTTTGATGGATTTACTCATTTTAAGGGCTGTAGAACACGATTCGACCATTTTTAGAAAATGTCTGGTTGTCTGTCTATCTGTGTGTGTGAGACAAAATTTTGTGGCAACTGTATCTCAAGTACTACTGCACAGAATTTCATACAAATTTGTATGTAGTTACGCATTGACATAAATTAGTGCCTATCAACTTTTGGTAAAAATTATCCAAGAGCTTGCGTTGACATTCCGCTTTTTGTAAATTTTTAACATGGTGGTATAGGACAAAATATTGTTTAAATGTGCATAAAGAGGATTAATTTTTAATAATCAATATGAAATTTAAAAGAACTATTTGTAATAGAGACAGTCAACTGGAAAAAAAATTGTGTATGAAGGAGAATCGCCTCCACCCTGGGGTGAAAGTCCACTCTCGAGCGGAGTAAATTTTCATAACGGGTATCTTTCAAAAGAACTCTCCAATACCTTTAAAACGAATGGTTGAACCATCGATCTGCGATAATTTAAAATAACGTTTTCTTTCTTTTTAATAAAAAAAAAGGGGGGGGGTATGTAATATTCCGAATAAAATTGACTTTTTTTAAATATTTTGTGGTATATTACTTCTCTAATATGGAAATCGTCTGCATTATCATGGAAGATAATTTATTTAAATAAGAATTTTAATAAATTATTTTTACTGAGTGAATTTGTATAGGAAAATATAGAAGAAAGTCATGTGGTGGCACAACATACTAATTTTTCCAAATTCTTCTCCTCCCAATTTAGCCGTAGTGTACACATATTCTCCTGTTAAAGAAAAAAATGCTGTGGAAATATAGTTTTTATCAACCTTAAACTGTGTCCAATTCAACTTGCAACACATCTGTCCTATGCAACCCGAAAATTATGTTAAAATAATAATAATAATAATAATAATTACAAGATAAAAAGAACTTTTTATATACCATGTTTTTAAATTTTCTGTTGAATCATATAAACGCTAGCGAAGGCAGCGAGGACCCGGAACAATTGGCTGAAAGTATTAAAAAATTTCATTGCTATCGTGTTTTGAGCTATTATAAAAGTTTATTTAGTTAAAAATCGATTGCAAGCTTTGCACTGCCGAAGGCAGAAGGGTCCTGAAGCAGTTGGTTAAAAATATTTAAAAAATGCATTTTCACAGTGTTTTGAACTATTCTGAAATTTTCAAATGTCTAGCTAGTCGGAAAGTTAGTGAAAAATCGATTGCAAGCTTTGTACTGGTAACGCCGCTGAAATCAACAGGAACTCGAAACAGTTAGTTAAAAATATTTTAAAAATGCATATTCACCGTGTTCTGAATTATTCTGAAAGTTTCAAACGTCTACCTAGTCGGAAAGTTAATTAAATAAATTTTCTGTCGAATCATATAAACGCTTCCGAAGGCAGTAGGGACTTGAAACAGTTGACTAAAAGTATTTAAAAAATGTATTGTCACTATGTTCTGAGCTGTCCTGAAAGTTTCAAATGTCTAGCTAGTCGGGAAGTTAGAGAAAAATCGATTGCAAACTTTCTACTGGTAACGCTGCTGAAATCAGCAAGAACCCGAAACAGTTAGTTAAAAATATTTAAAAAATGCATTTTCACCGTGTTCTGAACTGTTCTGAAAGTTTCAAATGATCTAGTCGGTTAATTAATTAAATAAATTTTCTGTCGAATCACATAAACGCTGCCGAAGGCAGTGAGGACCTAAAACAGTTGACTAAAAGTATTTAAAAAATGTATTGTCACCGTGTTCTGAGCTGTCCTGAAAGTTTTAAAAGTCTAGCTAATCAGGAAGTTAGTTAATTTTTAACACTTTCTTTTTAACATTTGTTAATATTAACCAATGTCATGAAAATGATATTATTTTAGCAACATTCTGCAATATTTGTCAACATTCGACAAGCAATATTATTTTTTGGATATTGAGAGATATTTGTCAACATTATGAAAATATTGAAAAAAAATTTTTCCAACTGAGTGAAAATAATGCCTGGACCGGGAGTCGAACAACGGATCTTTGACTAACGAGGTCAAGGCTCTACCAATTGAGCTATCCAGGCCGACAACCGGTGGGCATTACTCACTCAGACAACCTTTAGGCAGAGCAACTGGTCTATCATGTAGGTAGCTCGACAGAATAAGCCGCAGGTAATGGAAACATCATTAAACAATGGGAGGATGTTGTTTGATTAATGGTTGTTTAATGGTGTTGTTGTTTACACATTGTTTAACACATTGATTAATGGTGTTTTCCATTACCTGCGGCTTTTTCTGTCGAGCTATCTACATGATAGACCAGTTTCTCTGCCTAAAGGTTGTCTGAGTGAGTAATGCCCACCGGTAGTCGGCCTGGATAGCTCAAATGGTAGAGCTTTGACCTCGTAAGTCAAAGATCCGAGGTTCGACTCCCGGTCCAGGCATTATTTTCACTCAGTTGCAAAAATAAATTTTCAATAAATATGATTTTCTTCCCAATTTGTTGATTGTGTGATATTAATAAATATATTATAAAAATAATCCATGTTTTTGAGCATGCGTCATGTTTGAGATATCAAAAAGTGATATTTATTGATATCAGCAAATATTGGAAATATTGTCAGGTATCAGAAAAGAATATCTGTGAATATCTTTCAGAGGGGGTTCATTTTATATTCTCCAATGTTATATTTTTATATTGGCCAATATCTTTGCGCTGCCTGGGATAGATACGAAAAAATATTAGTTAAATTTTTCACCAACGTATTACGCTCTATTCGCAGGATGCTCTCACATTTTAAAAAGATCTGTCTGATCAAATGACGCCAAATTTCGAATAATGAAGCTCTTTTTATGTTAATTTCCAATGAGCAACGTCTCAAGGTCATTATAATAAATCATGGCCGTCACATTGTGTTGAATATACTGCATCACTGTAAAAAGTAGTTTTACAATTAAAACGCCATCTGATGAACAAAAATTAAACTAATTTACTAATAATTTTTTTGTTACTTAAAAAAAAATACCATGTATTTCTGTTCATTTCAGTGGAAACTGCAGAGTGCTACAGTCAATACTTTTTGAATAATATATTTCTTTTTTTTTTTTGTGTGTGTGTGTGTATGTCTTTTGGATCACCCTTATCCTTTCTAACATATCCTTTCTACATACCCAAATAAAGTGCATAGATTCCTCAAAAAAGAAGAGCTACATTGAGCATTAGTGTTCTGAAAGTAAATAAAAGTTAAGTTCCTGTAAGAAAACAAAATCAGCAGCTACCTGGATATATATATATATATATATATATATATATATATTCAGTGTCATATTTGTGTTAATCTCCTCCATGGAGGATCAAAATTGCGATGATATGTCATCACCTGACCACATCGTTATACTAGTGATACGTAAAACCCACTCAACCAACCAACCAACCAACCTATTTGTGCGAATTAGAATGTTCTACTTTTACCACAATTAAGTGTAAAAAAAAAATTTTTTTTTTTTTTTTTTTGTATTGATAGATTGATAAAATGAAATGAGAGTTTGCCTTTTGATTATTTGACTTAGTTATTGTAATGTATTTCGCAGTAGTTTGTATATAGTTCACCTACATTTATTTATAGTTTTTAAATACATTCGATTTTAAATAGCTTGAGAACCACTGTACCAACATGTCGACAGAAGTGGTGTCAATGGAAATATATGATGTTATAGGAAGTCATACGCGTGCTCCTGTAGATATTAATAAGTCAATGCACACCTTTTCTTACAAAAACCACGCTTTTAAGCCTCTAAATAACGTATGTTAATTTCATTATGTGTAATGTACCGTACCAAGTTAAATTGTGCTTAAAAAGAAATCTGTCTATAGGCTGTAATAGTAAAAGTTCTTTCGTGTGTCATCGCAAACAATATATTTACCAATGAAAACTACTTAACTAATTCTATGTAATTAAATTAAACTTTATAAAAACATTTTTTACTTGCTTCACATTTGGCCGTAAATTTTTCTGCTGTACGCCCAGTTCTCATCGACGGCGACTTATTCTGTTCTGGAGTTCTCCTTCTGATGTTTTTGGGCTGCCTTCACCATAAGGTGGCACTACATTCCACCAGGTGCCATTGCTTCGCTGTCATTGCACACATTTTTGTTAGTTGCTATTTCTATCGATTCACGAAACATTGCGTATCGGTATTCGTTATAATCGGCGAGTTTCTTAACATTGTCGAAGTCTATCATAATATTGTTGTTATTAAACGTTTTAGTTAGAGCTGTGGTTATTTTACCTGTTCTTATGTCGTTTTTGTGTTCGTTTATTCTTGTTTTGATTTTCCTTTTGTTTACTCCGATGTAGGATCCTGATTTTCCCTTTTTATTTTTAAATGGTATTTTGTAAATACTTGCGGTTTACAGAGGGAAGATGAGATCTTTGTCACTAAGAATTACTTGAAAATTGTTTTCATTTGGTTTTATTGGTATTTGACATTATATTACCTAGCTAAATTTTTAATTTTATTGGAAGCACCGCGATAGAAAGAAATGGATGAAATAAATTTCATTGGGGTTTTTTGAAGAATGGGTATGTTTTCAAGGGTTTTTAACCTATTTTTAACTAATTTATTTACTAATTTCTCTGGATAACCGGCTTTTTTTAGTATATTGTTTAATTAGGTCTGACTCATTGTTTAGGTCATCGGCATTACAAAGAAAGTTGGCGCGATTATCATGCGAACGAATTGCATTGATTTTATAACGGTAGGGGGTTTTTCTTTAAAAATGTATGATTTCGTTACTGCTTGTCGGTTTTCTGTGTACGGTGGTTTTAATTTTATTACCTGTTTGTGTAACTCTAACATCCAAAAAATTAGTTTGTTGGTTTATTTTTTAATCGTAGGTGAATTGTATATTGGGATCAGAACTGTTTATAATATTTAATAGTTTCCTGGTTAATTACGGCAAAAACGTCATCTACGTATCTATACCAATAATGGACTTCATCTTTCAGTTTTTCAAGTATTTGGGTTTCTAGAAGTTTCATTTTAAATTCGGCTATAAAACCCGAGATGGGTGATCCCATAGGGACACCTTCCTTTTGCTGGTATATCTTATTGTTAAATTTGAAATAATTTTCGTTTAATAGGAAATTAGTTGTGGCAGCGAGAGTTTCGGCTATTTTAGGATCTTGAAAATTATTGTTTATCGATTTCTTAAATACTTGTACTATTTCATGAATATTGATGGCGGGATAAAGATTAGTTATGTCAAAACTGACAAATCGATAATTATTACCAAACATTTTTCAACTAATTCGTAGTGACAAAGATCCCATCTCCCCTCTGGAAACTGCAGGTATTTACAAAATACCATTAAAAATAAAAACGGAAAATTAGGATCCTACATCGGAGTAGCCAAAAGAAAAATCAAAACAAGAATAAACGAACACAAAAACGACGTAAAAACAGGTAAAATAACCACATCTCTAACTAAAACGTTTAATAACAATGATATTATGATAGACTTCGACAATGTTAAGAAACTCGTCGATTATAACGATTAGCGATACCCAATGTATGACGAATCGATTGATATAGCAACTAACGGAAATGTGTGCAATGACAGCGACACAATGGCACCGTATTGAATGTGGCGCCAACTTACGGTGAAGGCAGCCCAAAAGGAGAACTCCAGAACAGAAGAAGTTGCCGCCGATGAGAGCTGGGCGCCCAGCAGAAAAATTTACGGCCAAATGTGAAGCAAGTAAAAAGGTTTTTATAAAGTTTAATTTAATAAGTTTGAAAATGCTTCATTCAAAATTGTATTCTTTTAAAGTAATTCTATGTATGGTGGTCCGATAGCCTGGTGCGTATTTAAACTGACTCACAATTCCAAAGTAATTCTATGTAGCTCGTAAAAATATGTGTCAAATATGACATTATTTAGATGAATTGAAAATGTGATAGAATGTTTTTGTGTGGTGCTATAGATTAATTAGTAAGTCTATGCACACATTTTGTACAAAAAACAAGCATTAAGAATCTTAATAATGTACCTTAACTTCATTATGTTGATTGTAGTGTAATCGCGTTATGATAAGAATAAAAATTCTGTCCATAGGCCGTAATGGTAGTAAATACTTTGACGTGTCCCTGTACACACACCATAAACAGTAACGACACCAAAAATATACAAATAATTCTATATGGCTTATTAACATGCTTAAAAAGTTTCAAGTCAATTAGGAGATTTTAGCGGCATTTGCCATGGTAAACACAAATTCTCTCCGTAGGACGCAGTGATAAGAAATATTTAGGTGTATCCCTGTACACAAACCATAGTCAATATGCACACCAAAAATTATACGGCCAATTCTATATGGCTTATTAACCTGTTTACCAATGTGCAATAAATTCGGATGATATTTGCAGTCGCTACAAAGCGACACACCAAAAAATTTTTGAGCCTCCATGAGAAGACATCCACTGACATTTCGGTAACTAATATTATCAAGGAAGACATATTTGAATAGAATCTATGAAACAACTTAATAATTTGTTTTAATAAATATTAATAGATTGGAATAGATTTGGTAATATATCATTAAGAGTCTATGATGAACATGCTTTCAAAATTATCGACAGATTGGGTAAAATATTGGTGTTTCTCATTTACGAATATCGATCTCTTAACACCTTAAATCAATACAGAGTAATTGAAATATTCTACCCATGTGATAACAAAAATATATCAGTAATAGTTTGGATTTACTATAATTGACTACTTCAATTTTGAAAATCATATTTTATTATTATATTATTTTAATTTTTCATTTTAACTACCTAAATATATAATAAACACAATGCAGAACGTAAATTCTTAAATCTGAAAAAAAAAAAATATATATATAAATTTTGTAAGGTGATATCATAAACATTAGAAACGAGCTAAAAATGATTTAGATCTGAAAGGTTAAGCACAATCTTTATCATTCGAAAAAATATAGACACAAATGAAAATAAGGTTACAAACAATACTACTATATTGCAACCATCACTTCCTTCGATATTTCCTATACAAATCACGCAGTGATAATTATTTATTAAAATTATTATTTATCCAAATTGTTTTCCATTGAGACTATAAGTGATTTTCATTTCTGAAAAGTATTACTCTAAATATCGAAAGACTGTCAATTTTCTGAGCTATTGCCGACATCTTAGAAGATGAATCTCTTAATTTTTGTTAAAAAAGTCGACAATTTTGTTTCAAATTATACACTATCTACCAATACGTATTTGGAAACTTCCGAATTTATACGTTTTCTCAAATATGCAGAAATATTCTTAAAGAATTATCTTGAAACTTTGGGGCATAAAGAACATGTTATACTATATGTCATATACTTCAGTAAAAGTTTTTCCCTGAAGAGGAACCTATGTTATTGAAAAAATAATGTAGCAAGAATCGGATAGCTCTGAAGATGACGAAAGTTACTTATGTCTAGTTTGCTTGGAGCAATACAAAATCTCTAGATCTGAAGAAAACCACGTGCAATGAATGACATGTAAAAGGTGGACTCATGTCAAATGTACCAAAAATGAACTTTATTATATTTATATTAACTGCAAAAAAGACGCTGAAACAAGCAATGACAACGAGTGATTAAAAATATAGATAGGCCTATAGGACATAGATTTACACGTTGTAGTAAGCTACCGAATGAAAGATCAATATGGCCAAAGATTTGTGTTGGCTTATTTTTTTTTTTCTTTCCTGATTAACACAGTTTTTCCCTCTTTATTTCTATTGTTAAGTGTCTCTAAATGTAGCTTTATAAAAGACTAAGAGTTTACAAGTGTTAGTAATATAACTCTTTTTTTTTCATTTGGTTTACAGCGTTATTTAGAAAATGAAAGTGTTTTTATTGTGTTAAGAACTATATAAATAAATAAATTTTTCCTTGTTGATTTAAAATATTGCATTTAATTACCTTTCTCACATAATTTGTATATGTTACAATGTGTTTGTATGTGTAATTTGTATGTCACAATGTGCTCCAAGCATGTCTCTACTAGCCCCACTACTGGGCAAGTTGGGACAAATTTCCATAGATATAGTAATATATATAGATCTATCATCCCCATGTTATCATACAAAGGTTTTCGATGTCGAAAAAAAAACTTTGAAATCAGCCATTCAGTGGTACTGAAAGAAAGAAAAAAAAGAAAAATGAATATGAAACTGTATCTGGAGTTTTTCATTCACCTTTAGTAAATAAATTATACAAAAATTTTGTTTGCTGAAATATTCGCGTGTATTTCTGTGTATATTCACTCGGGGAAAAACGGCCATATTTTGGTAAAATCGGGATCTTTTCCCAAGTGAAAAGGAATCACTTTTTTCTGCCCAATGATCAATCTATATATGAGGAGCAAACATTCAAACCGTGTTTTCTCCTTCGAATACAATTTTTCAGAAAACACAAAAAACTGATAAATTTAAAAATAACCCTTCTTAGACCCTAATTGTCGTTTATTTAGTTGTATTACTGGTTACTAGGAAGATCTGTAGGCATACTTTACCTAATAAACTTAAAGTTAATTAGAAAAATGCATTTGAAATTTGGAGAAAGCATGTTTTGACCGAAACACAGAGGAGAAAACATGTTTTGAATGTTTCCAATGTGGACAAAACATTTTTTGAATGAAAAAGTATGTCACTCGCATATTGATCCTCTGTTTCTTCATATTATACATGAAAGTTATTAGTAATGATATCTTTATACCATTTAAAATCAGGCTGATTTTTCCACTTTTCACCATACATCAAGAACATATTTCAATTTAATTGAAATTTGTGTAAAATAAAGGAATTAAAATACAGTTCATAAAAATATCTCTCCTAGAACACAATGCTTTGGAATACTTTTAGGTGTCCCTGTACACAAGCCAGTAGAGATAATCATTCCGATTTCAATAGAGAACATGATCAATATAGATAGGTGTTCACTTCATTTTCAATAGGGAACATCCGATAGTGAACTTCAACAACATTTATCAGTTTCAAGAAATTCCATAAATATTTACGGGAATTAGAGCGCAGACAGACAGACAGACAAACCGAAGTCATAAACACTTTTTAACCTTTTTAGAAAGTCTTAAAAAGACGAAAACGTCACTACTAGCCCCGGTCTCCCCTAGATAGTCTATAAACAGTATTCACTTTATACTGCGTACTTAAATTTAGTGTTTATAAAAAAAATAAAAATAATAAAAAAAACCACACGAAATGAATTGCACTTCCAGCTCTTTCCAAGTATAGCCCCAATCTATCAAAATACTTTGGGTAGCTCAGTAAACGAATGATGAATGATTTCTATATCACAATCTACACAAAATGTGCTTTTATGCATAGAAAGTAATCTGGTGTGCTCATCACACAACTTTCTTCTACCATGCATTTCAATACTACAAAGATTGATCACAGATTAAGTCACAAGACCATTAAAGTAAGATAATAAAGATCAGTCTTTTTAAAAAATAATCTAAAAATAGGTTCAGAACCAGTTTTTTTTTTTTCTTTTTTTTTTTTTCTTTTTGACATATAGTTCTGTGTGAGGGGTATACTTCCCCCCCTCAACCCTCCGTTCGTATATAGTGCCTACATTTATTTAATTTTTTTAATACAAGGCTGCTATTAATTTGCTTTCAAACTTGCCAATCTTGATCATTATTTTCAAATAGCAATTTAATACGAATTTCGAAATACCAAATTTGAATTTCTTACAGTTACTTGTTTATAAGTTATGCTGATAGAAGATAAATTTACAGATCAATCGCCAAAAATTGACGACTAATTGACGACTTCAAAGCAGTGATATAATACAAATTAAATAAATAAATAAAAGATTTCGAAGAGTACAACAAAAAATACTTTGTTTACAATATGTGCATGAAAGATTAATTTTCTTTCCTGAGCAGTGTTTATCGACATAGCAAAATGAACAAAGCGCATACATCAATTACATTCAATAGAGAAGAAAGTTTAGCTTAATTTAGGGTAGTCTTGTATATTGTCTATAAACTATTTGTTCATCACATTGTCCACTTTAATTTAAACTGCTGTTTGTAAAAAATGCAACACCATGAAGGAATGCGAATATCGTAATGATATTTATTGGGCTCATACATTATAGTAAGAAGAACAATTGATTAAAATTTCAGGAAATTTGGAGTAATATGTACTGAGAAAACAGGTCATAAAGCAGCGACCTCTGTGAGCAATAACTCCACTTATCTGCCTAGGCACTGAATCAAACAGCAATTGGATGACATGTACGGGTAAAGCACACCATGAAGTTTCAACACGATGCCATAAGTTATCGATCGTAGTTACTGGTGATTGGTGGGGGCCAGTCGCTTTTCAACGATTAAACAGTCATTTTCATTGGTGCAAGATCAGGAGAACGCACTGGCCACAGCAACAGTCGAACATATCCTGCATCAATGATGATCCGGACAATATTTACAACTTGCGGTCGTGCATTGTCCTGCTTAAGTATTGCGTTTCGTAGTCCTTGAATTTAGGGCACAGCGAAGCGCATTAACTCGTCAGAAATGTAATAGCTGGTATTCAGAGTGGCGGGAATCAAAACAACAGGTGATCGAGACGTATATCCAATGGTACCACATACCATCACTCCATGTGGTGACCCAGTATGCAGCTACCAAAATTTTGATTACTCTCAAAACTGCATCACTGATACGGACGCCTTTAATGTGTGATTAATGACGAACCTGGACGCAGGGATGGCGTGAAGTCGCCTTTCAGACACATCACAATCCCGTTTACAGCATCAAGATTGCCTTATAAGTATTTAACGGCATTGTCAATAATGCACATTGCCAGCTGGGATTCGACATCGTTACACTGTCCACCACATGTAGTGATGGTATGGGGTCCCATTGGATACACGTCTCGATTACTTCTTGTTCGCATTCCCGGCACTCTGAAATGCGGTTATTAAATTTCTAGTGAGTTAACGCCCGCACCTCCTCTTTATATTCAAGGCCTCCGCAGCGCCACATTTAAGCAGGATAATGCACGACCGCAAAATGTCAGTATAGTCTGGACCTTCCTTAATACATAATGTATTCAAACATTTCTCTGGTCAGCGCATTCTCCTGATTTCGCAGAAATGAAAGTGACTGTTTAATCGTCAAAAGCGACTGGCCCCCCACCACTCACCAGCAGCTACGATAGATGAATTGTGGCATCGTGTTGAAGCTTCATGAAGTGCTTTACCCGTACATGTCATCCAATCGCTGTTTGATTCAATGCCTAGACAGATAAGTGCTGTTATTGCTCACAGAGGTCGTTGCTTTATGTACTGTTGTCTCAGTACATGTTACTCCAAATTTTCTGAAATTTTAACCAATTGTTCTTCTTACTATAATGTATGTGCCCAATAAATATCATTATGATATTCTCATTCCTTCTTGGTGTTGCATTTTTTACAAACAGCAGTGTAATTTTATATGAAAAACATGTAACACGAAAAGAAATACACTTTCTGCAATTTCCCAGGGGAGGCTGAAGAGCTCCTGTCTTTGCCTAGAAAGAAAAGAATCAGAGTTATCAAATTATAAATTTATTCGGTATAGTCTCCCTGGAGATTGTTAAAAAACACTTCTTAGGATTTGTTCTAACATTTTCAGGCAATTAAAAAAAAAATATTTTGTTTTTCCTGAACAGACTCGAAACATTGCTCCTTCAAGTGTTTTTTTTCTAATTGAGAAACAGAAAATATCTGTTAGGGGCTAGGTCTTATGAATAGGGATGATGGGGGACCAAATGGAAACAAAGGATGTTCAATTCTGCTCGAACAACGTTGAAAATATGCGCATGTGCATTGTCATGAAAAAACAGGAATTCTTTGGTCAACTTCCCCCCGGTGATTTTCCTTAATTACTTTTATTATTTGGTCTAGAAGGTTAACATAATGCTCTCCAGTTATACTGATGGTCTGAAGTAAAAAGTCCACCAACATTATTCCATCTTTATTCCAGGAAGATGCCATGACATTTTTGGCCAATTTCTGGGTTTGGAACTTCTTCGGTTGCGAGGAACTTCTGTGGCACCATCTTTTTTATTGCTCTATTTTTTCAGGATTATAAGTGTGGATCCATGTTTCATCTTTTGTTACTAGCCTAAACAGAAAATACTGTGAAGCTTCAAAATGAGCCAAAAAGGCTTTGGATATTTCAACTTTGGTCTTTTTTTTTTTTTTTTTATCATTGTTCAAATATTTCAACACAAATAAACAAGTGTTTTAAAAATCAGAAAGACTTAATATTTGTACAGTTACATACCGAAACATTTAGCTTTCATTTGCCACAAAATTTATTTTTCGATTTTATATCGAAGGGGACAAAGCCAGAAACTTTTCAAGCTCGCCTCATACAGCCCCAATATATAAAAAAAAGAATTGGATAGCTCTGTATACAAAGGACGATCCCATATCCCAATCTGCACAAAACGTGCTTTTATGGTTATTGAAAAATATGTTCATTTCATTTGGTTTGGTGTGGCATATAAATATTAAACCCTACTTACCTGCAATTTCTCTCATAGATGTATTGTATTGGGTGAGTGCGAAAGTTCTACCCGATTTTGGATTTGCAAATTTGCAATCCAATTAACGCCACACATGACATTGTAATAACGCAAATCGTCGGCTAAACAAACGTGTGGAGGCATCACATATAAATGCATCGTGTCTCACAAAGTTAATCATCTCAAAAAAAATATCAGAGGTGAAACATGGGAAGCGAGAAGGAGCATATAAGACATTGTTTGTTATACGAGTTCGATAAAAAGAGTACGGCAGTTGCAGCATGTCGCAATGTTTGTCAAGTTTATGGGAAAGATGCAATACACGAAAGCACATGTCGTCGATGTTTTCGTAAATTTAGGGAAGGACACAGAAGCTGCCAAGATCAAGCTAGGTGTGGACTGCCATCACACGTTGGAGACGACGATATTGACCAATCCATAAGGAACAACCCGAACCTAACCGTGCAAGAATTAGCGGAGACTTTCAACGTACAACGGACAAAGGTCGAGAGACGAATGGTTAAGTTGGGTTTTACGAGAAAGTTGGATCGTTGGGTTCTACGTAAACTGACAGCTAATCAACGGGATGACCGAATCGACACCTGTGTTTCCTTGCTTTCCCGGTACAAAAATGACCCATTCTTGACACGAATTGTGACATGAGATGAGAAGTGGGTTATGTACCGTAACGCAAAGCGTCGTAGGACTCTGTGTCGCCCTTCTGGTCCGCCTGCATCGACTTCGAAAGCTGAACTTCATCCCAAGAATATGTTATTGAGTGTGTGGTGGGATGTACAGGGAATAATTCACTGGAAAATCCTGCCACTCAACCAAACCATCAATGCTGCCTTCTACTGTTTCCAATTAGACAGTCTGCATTCAAACTTGGCAGAAAAGCGGCCAGGTCTCATCAATCGTCACTGTGTTATAATTCATCACGATAACGCCAGTCCACATGCTGCTGTCATCCCTCGCCAAAAGTTACTGGGCTTTGGTTTGGAGGTTTTACCCCACCCTCCCTATTCTCTTGACTTGGCACCAACTGACTATCACCTATTTCGTGCGTTGAACAATTCCTTCATTCAGAAAATATTTGATGATTGTTATGTTTGACTCGAAACCGCCGAAATTTCATCTCCTACCAGAAAGATGGCAAAAGATCATCGATAGCAATAGGAATCATGAACAATAATAGGTACTGTCCATTTTGCGCTTATTTGCTTTTCTTTATGAGTAATAGAAACGGGTAGAACTTTTACACTCACCCAATATTTAAATTTTCTTGGATGTTCCTGTACGGACGAAGCATTTACTTGATTTCAACGAAAAGTTCAGTGTAGTATGATGATAGTGTAGTATATGATACATATTTAGAATATCGAGTTTCAATTTCCCGATGATATTTATTCTTGAAATACGCTGATAACAGACATACAGACACACATACAGTCACAGAGACCAACCGCTAAAAACATGTTTTTCGGATTCAGGGGACCGTAAAACGTGTAAATATAGTAAAAACTAAATTTTGAAAATTTGATACCAAAAAAAAAAAAAAAAATACTTTCACCTCATTTTATACGGGGTACGAGAAAGGAAAAATATGTCCATTCCATTTTGTTTAGTGCAACCTATAGAAGTTACACTGTACTTAAAAATAATACCGTCCATACACGTAATGTATTTGAATTGTCTTGGATGGCCCAGTAAACGAACCCTTTGCTTGATCTTAACGAAATGCTTAGTGACGCATCAGTGTATGATACAGATGTAGAACTGGACTTCCTCTTAGTATTTGTTCTAGAGATATGTTGATAAAAAAACACAGACACATACACAGATCAACTAGTAAAAACGTGATTTTCAGATTCAGGGAATCTCAAAACAGGTAAATATAACAAAAACTCATTTTCAAAAATTTCCCTCAAAAACAATATTTCCTCTACCTTGTATATGGGTAGGAAAAAATAAATAATCTGATGTCGCACTTACACGACTTTCTCTTACCCTGAAAGTTGATACTATAAATACCAACGAGATATATAAAGTAGAGTGATAAATGGTAACCCTTAAGAAGGTCCAAGATGAGTCATGTGACATGCTCTCCTTGCACCTGCGTATTCGGTGGTTCCCTTGGCAACAGCTCATTTTCAGTAAATTTCTATGGGAACGGTTTGGAGATTGTTCTTCGCAGCCAATGTTTTTGTTTACTTACGTAGTTTAATATTCTTTTGTTCTAAATCATTTCGATTTTGATTTTACTTCTTTTTTATTTCGCGTAGTTGAACTTTAACCAGTAAAATTTTTAAAAATAGTTGAAAAATTATGATTTGTTGTTAAATTTACCTCTTTAAAAGTTTAAATTTTATTTTATAAACACATTTCAACTTTGTTGGGAAACGATGAAAAAAAGGTATTTTATTATTTATTAAAATGTGAAATGTGTGTAAAATTATTTTAAAAACAATTTATTTCGGTCATAGGACTGTCATGTTACCTAATAAGAATGATAATTTGTCGAACTGATATTTTAAATGCCAAAATAGCGATAAAAAGCCAAACACAGTAACCTATTCGAGCATGTCACGTGATTCATCTTGAACCACGGAAAGCTAATCCTTCATCCATTGAATCAGCACTCTAATTTATATATCTCGTTGATAAATTATAGAATTTTTTAAACGTACCTTAAAAGCAATTCAAATTAGTATATGGAACAGCTTTATTTGACAAATAATTCTGTGTGAGGTACGTCACAGAATTATTCCCTCAACACCTCATTTGATTATTGTACCAACATTTATATAGAATCCAAATCTGTTTTTAAATTTAAAAGTCCATTAAAAATTATTCAGACAACTTTTATATGCGCTATTATTTGAGACTTATCAGTTTTCATCAAATTTTTCAAGTAACAAACTTATATTAACTTCAATATAACATCTGAATTACTTGAAATTATTTTTTTTTAAGTTACTCTATTAAGAAACAGAAAAAAAGATCATGCATTAAAAACTTGAATTTGGAATTCAGGAAACTTCAAAACGTGTAAATGTACAAAAAACAAGTGATGAATATTTAGCTATAAAAAAAACTGTTTTATTTATCGTATAAAGAATTAATTTCAATATCTGAGTACGCCATGATAAAATATTATAGTAAAGCACATCCCCTAATTACATTTAATAAACTAGTATGTTGGGGCCACCACAAGACTTTCTTCTAATTTTTTCTGCACAAATTCCCTAAGTGCGAATAATTTTTTAAAACTAATATTTATTAAAATTATTTACCATTATTAATGCAAATCATTTTCATCTTAGGGGAATCTAACACAAAGTATCTAAAGAAAGAGAGTTTTATCGTCTATAAATAACAGCTTAAAAAAGGCGTTTTGAAAATGCTTATTTCACATACCAAGTTACGTACAGTTATATGTCATAGACGGTGAGATATAAACATACCGTTACCGATGAAATTAGCAAAATAGCAGCGCCACCTATTGGCCAATAAGCATCGAAATTGAGTCAGGATAATGTCTCATATTGGTCTTTTCACATATCAAGTTTTGTTTGATGATACGCAATAAAACCTGACATATAGCCTTTTTTTAAATTGTGGAAATCGCTGTGTAGCAGCGCTACTTGTTGAGCAGTTTACTCCAAAAGTTAACAAGCACAAATTTATGTTAAGATGCAGCTACATACAAATTTATATGCAATTCTGTGCAGTAGTTCCTGAGATATAGCCTCTCCTTAAATTGCGGAATTGCTGTACAGCAGTGCCACCTATTGGCCGATAAGCATTCAAAATGAGTCAAAATAATGGTCTTTTCACATATCAAGTTTTATTTGATGATACGCAATAAAACCTGAGATATAGCCTTTCTTTAAATTGTGAAAATCGCTGTGTAGCATCGCCACTTGTTGAGCAGTTTACACCAAAATTTGATAAGCACAAATTTATGTTATGATGCATCTACATACAAATTTATATACAATCATGTGCCGTAGTTCCTGAGATATAGCTTTTCCTTAAATTGCGGAAATTGCTGTACAGCAGCGCTACCTGTAGGCCGATAAGCATTCAAATTGAGTCAGGATAATGTCTCATAATGGTCTTTTCACATATTAAGTTTTGTTTGATTATACGCAATAGAACCTGAGATATAGCCTCCCCTGAAATTGCAGAAATTGCTGTATAACACGCCTCCTATCAAGCGGTCGACACCAAAAGTTGATAGGCACTAATTTAGGTCAAGGTTCATTTGTAATTCTGAGCAATAGTTCCGGAGATACAGTTGCCACAAAATTTTTGTCACACGCACAGACAGACATTATCTAAAAATGGTCAAATCGTATTCTAAAGCTCTCAAAACGTGTAAATCCGTCGAAAACCGGGAGTCGAAAATTTTTACGAATCCAATACTTTCTTCTACTGAATATAGAAGCAAGTAAAAAGAATTTTTTTCTTAATTATTAGTAGTCCTGTATATCTTTTAAAAATTATTTACAAACCTCATTGTGCATATAAAAATAATCCTGTATTAATAACACACAACGCAACCTAAATTACGCTTCTCTGAATTTTCAAGTATTGTCCCGCTATATTGTAGTTCTTTTGTGTAGCTCTGTAAAAAAACGGTGAATGACTTTCATATAATATTCTACATGAAAACACTTTTACGCATATAAAATTTATATATTCATTTCATTTGGTTTAGTGAAGCCTATAGATTTTAATCTCTACTTAGATACAATGTATTTCAATCCTTATGGGTGTCCCTGTACACAAACCATTTGTTTGATTTCAACGAAAAGTTTACTGTAGCATCCTTTTATGATAAAGATTTAGGATACAGATATGGAGACTTCCTGCTTCCTGCTGAGCTTCCTGCTGTTATTTGCTCCTGAGATATATTGATAACAGTCACTCACACACACACACACAGACCAACCACTAAAAACATGTTTTTCGGATTCAAGGAACCCCAAAACGTGTAAATATAATAAAAACTGAATTTCGGAAATTACCTAAAAATAATACTTTCGCTACCATAAATATTGGTAAGAAAAATTAAAAATTATATATACATAGTTGCGAACTTGTACTTTTCTTTTTTTTTTTTTTTTTGCTACCGGAAATTTTTTATAGAAATTTTTAATAAGTTTTAGCAGTTTTCTGTGATTAAATATATATTTCAAGAAAATACTGGTGTTAAAAAGCTGTACAAGTTGGCACCTATATTATACTGACCAAACGTCCCCATTTTCTGGGGACAAATGGAGACGTCCTTTTTTTTAAAGGTATTTTTCTAAGTTTTAAAAAAATGTAGAAACTAAATTATTAATCAATAACACTTTATTTTTAGTCCTTATTTATTAGGAATGAAAAAATATATCCATAATTTGATAATTGTAGCAATTTTTAATGCTTCTCTATTATAAAGGTACTTTGATCTGGTCAGCCTAGCCAATGTACACATCACAGTATATAATTTGTATTTACATAAAACAACAACGTGTGTTTCTTAGGAAATGTGCGGTATGGTTATCTGTAGAAAAACACTAGATGTTAAGTGAATTCATAGTATTCAAATTAATTAGCAGAAATTAACATTTTGTAGGAATTATTACTTATTTCTATAAAAGATAGGATAAAATGAATACTCCAAAACAAAACTATACAAAATTCATGCTTAAAATACACAATTAAAATTCACCTAAAATGTAAATATTCAAGTTAAAATCAATAAAACAATTAATATGTTTCTTAAAAATGATGTATTCATAAAAATAGAGCCACACAGAATTGATAACTGAAATTTATATTGTTTTATTTATATTGATCTCCACAAATTTCATAAGATAAAATAATACAGACTAGAAATATCTTCAAAAGTTTTAAAGGTAATTGAAATGGAAAATATGTAAATATTCAATCCGTCGATGATTAAAATGACAATTCTTGGACATTTTAATATTTCCGTATGCCTTTTGTAGAATGTATTTGTTGTCAATATTTAAATAGAAGGGCATGTTGTTTCAAAAATTTCATTCTGAATCATTTAATAAAATTGGAATCTTTTGTTTGTGTGGGACAAAGTGAATAATAAACTCTCATTTATCGGTAAATTTTTAAATAACCATCTTCGCTTATATCTGAAATCGATGTTTATTTCCAGATATCTGGTCATAAAGAAAGGTTGTGCATATTATTAAAATTCACTTTGAAATAAAGTACATTCATAGCACAATTTTTAATACTTTATGAGAAAATCTTGTTAGAGAAATTCTGGTATTTCCATGCATTTTACTATAAGATAAAATAGAATATTATTTATAAAGTACATTGATATATTCTTAATATATATATATATATATATATATATATATATATATATATATATAAATCTAAATAGAATGAAAAAGAAAAATATCAACATATGTAACTGAAGAGTATGCAACATATGTAACAATATATATATTTATATATATATATATATTCCGCTGCTAAATTAAAAGTTCTTAGAATTAAATTACAGTACCTGGCCAAATTATTAGACCATTGGTAACTTATACATTTTTTCATGTTTAAAACCTTATTAATGAAGAATTTTATTAAAAAAGATATTTTCTTCATTCATGTTTCGAAAACATATACATTAAGGAATACAATAAAAGAAAAAAAGTTATAATACAATACTTATTGAAGAAAGAAAAAATTGATAAATTAAATTTAACAGAAAAATCAATATTTCGTATGGCCACCTTTGGCAACTAAAAGGGCTTTAACACGACGAGGCATACTTTTTATGCATGCTAAGATGGTTTCTTGCAGATGCTTATTATAATTCCACTGTATGTTAAAGTTTCCAGCAACTCTACGTTATTGGTTATATTTTTCTTATACATTTCTTTTTTCAGCAACTCCAACCATTTTCAATAGGGTTCATATCAGGCGAGTTACCAGGCTAATGAAAAATTTTGATTTTTTTTCGCTCTAAATACTTCGATACACTTTTAGCTTTATGGCATGGAGCACCATCATGCAATATACTGGTTCCTCGTCTCCAGGAAACTATTCTTGCATTTGTGGCATGAGCCTGGTTTGTAAGACTTTCAGGTATTGGTCTTGTTTCATTGTATTTTTGACCCCATAGAGAAGACCAGAACCTTTTCCTGATATGACAGACCACACCATGACTGATGAAGGATGTTTGATGGTGGGAACAATACAATCTGACTTGTATTTCTCGTTTGGACGCCGCCGAATGAATTTGTTTTTTTCGGTTAAAACATGAAAAAACGATTCATCAGAGAAGCAAACCTGAAAATTAAACAAAATTGCTTTTTATTTAATTTCTTTACATTCATTGTAAATGCCAATATATCGTTGATCAAAATAAATAGCTGTATACCTTTTCCCAGTCTTCTATTGTCCAATTTTTGTACTTTTTTGCCCACTCCAAGCGTTATTTAATCATTTCTGCTGTAAGCCTTGGCTTGAGAGCCGGTTTCATGGCAATGAGTTTATTTTCTGCCAAGCGACGTCTCAAAGTTCTTTCTGATGTATTAACGCCTTCATTTTGAACTTCTTTCATCAACATGCGTAACGGTTTCTTTCTGTTATTTATACAAATGTCTCGTATTTTTCGATCCGTCCTCGGCGTCGTAATGCGATCTCGTCCATTATTATTCTTCCGTGATGGACCCAAACTTATGTTTAAGACCATTTTCTTTTTAATATTTTTTTTTCTGAGCTTCTGGATACTCCTACCTTTGCTGCAATTTGATTTTGGGTCAGTTTAGTGGCCTTCAGTAGACCATAAACCCTACTCTCTTTGGTGAAAAGTCAGCCTTTCTTCCCATCTAAAATAAAGGAGCAAAACCTTTTTATGATAATAAATATGTTAAATATCCCACACGATATTAATAACAATTCAAAACTTACTTTTTGCAGCAAAATATTCGATTCAATCCAAAATAAACAAGCAGAGCAAATTTTACGTTATAATGCGAGTTTACACCTATGCCAATGTATCAAAGAATAATAACTAACTGTCTTCTATTGCCAGTTTGAAAATGTTTCTGTAATAAAGGTACTGAAATAAGCTTAAGGTAACACTAATTAAATAATAATAATTTTGAGCAGGTCAGGTATAATAAACTTCCAATTTCAAAAAAATTTGAATATTTTCTTTGGTCTAATAATTTGGCCAGGTACTGTAAATTATTGTTATATCAAAATTGCATCTCAATATGATGATTTTTGATCTCGGTCAATAGATAAAGCTACCACCATCCTACCGAATAGCCATAGATGAAATTCGAGGATTAACTGGCTTTAAATTATTTCAGATATACTTCTATATACGAAATTTTGAGCATATAGAACAAAAAACTAATATATATATTTTTTCAATTTATTCAAAATATGTGCATTTCTAGTGTATTACATTAAATTTTTGCATCCGAAATCTCTTGCAGCCCAATTTATGATTATGAGTTCTATTTGGGTGGACGAATCAGATAACAACTTACGTAACTATCGTACCTTTTCGACAAAATTTAATCGTAACTGGTCCACGTAAGAGTATAATATGTTGTACATATTTTGAGCCCCGTTTACTTACAAGATTCAGTTTTACAGTAGTACGTATAGCACATCAGTTTTGTGCACAAGGATTCCCACAGGAATTCAGATACATTATGGTGTATGAGAGGCATTTATTTAAAGCGCATTTTAAAATCGTTATGCTGCACAAAATCCAACGAAATTAACAGAAATTATTTATATGCATAAAATAATGTTTTTTATAGAATATTAAGCCCATCTGTTGTCCAAACTTTTAGCACTATTGCCGTTTGTTGCCAGGTCGAATTTTAGTTCATTCAAAAAATGTTTGTAGAGGTTAGGAGTCCGTTTTAAGCCGTCTGTTCCGGACTAAAGAGCCTTGATGTAACCTTAGATGAAATGCCCCAAACCAAATAAGATCTACAGAATTTAATATATTTAGAATTAATAATTTGATTAGCGCGTGCACACAAATTTTTAGATACATAATGGAAATTGTTTGAAGTGCCCTTTCTTTTTGTTTTGTGTAATTTTAACACTTTATGAGAGTTGTTTCTTAATAGTTGAACAACATTTCTTAAGATCTCATTATAGGGGTAGAGTTACATTGAAGGTTAAGCGGTATAAAAGATAATTACACTTGAAAATTGTTTTTTATTCTATTCGAACTTTAAATTTAACATTATTTATTTATTTTCTTTTATGTAGAAGAATTGGTTTTTTCCAATTATATGGTTTAACTACTTTGATAAAATTGTGTACTTATATTTATTGATACATCATTAGTTTTCCGAAAATTATTTAAACAGATTATAAAATGCTTCACTGAGAAAAAATTCTGTAGCTGACATCTAAAATCTAAATTATGGCTCTAGAAAAAGTAGTCCCATGTCATCCTTATAAATTCTACTCCCCTTTGAAAGCGAGTTCTAGAAACCTTTATTAGAATTCTAGAGCGT
The DNA here is from genome assembly GCA_963930645.1 of Salticus scenicus. Taxonomy (NCBI): domain Eukaryota; kingdom Metazoa; phylum Arthropoda; class Arachnida; order Araneae; family Salticidae; genus Salticus; species Salticus scenicus. Next base: position 88,186,654 of record OZ005661.1, read on the forward strand.
TTTTCTATATTATCGAGAGCAAAGTTATTTAAAAATCTCTGCAAATAAATGTCAATTCAAGAGGCGGATTTCAGCAACTATAATCTTGTGTATGACCCAATTCTAGAAAACCAAACGAGGATTTCTCGCAATACAAAGAATTCAGAATATTCAAAATATTGTTTCACCATCTAGAAATGTGTAGACTAGAAATTTTCGATTATTTCATCTATTCAGATTATTGGCGGGACTTATGCGCATAGCTCGGAAATCTATATTTCTAGTTTAGGGATTTAGAAAATGACTACTTATTCATTCTAGAGGCAGGCAGTATATATATATATTGTCTCAGTGTTTCATGTAAAGTTTTGCACCAAATTCAGCAAATACTCGGATTTTGATAATGCGCTTTCTTTACGCAATATTTAAAAACTTTCCTTTACATTTGGTTCCGAATAAAACCAATAATACGTCACATAAGTCTGTAGACATATTAAAAATTCGTAAAAATTAAAGGAAATGCTAGAATTGAACACAGTTTGCGAAGAATCTATTCTCAGGAAAGGAGATTTTTTTTTTTTTTTTTTTTTTTTTTTTTTTTTTACTTAAAATATAGTTAGAATTTTTGTCAATAGAGGGCGCTGAACAGACGTTTAATGAAAAGTGTGTAAACCAGTGTCCCATAAATTGCATGGTTTTATGATTAACGCTCATTTTTAATTTTTCCTCCTACTTGTGCATACATGGAGTTTATTTGCAATCTAACTTCGCTGATAAAGCGTTATTCATATTCGCCGACGGAAGATGCAGTTAATGGTGTTGTAACTCATTTGCAAACTGCAGACACATACAATTGGATAGCAGACACATACAATTGGAGTTACATACTTGTAAGCATTTGCATACAAGTAAATAATATTTTTTGGTAGAACTGTGTGATTTGCTCACAAACAGCGCTACCTATCGAGGAAAAAAAATTTTATTAATTTTTTTTTCTTTTACAAAAAAAAAAAAAAAAAAAAAAAAAAAAAAAACCTTCGCAAAAATAACTTTTTCCGAAACCGCGTACAATTCTACCAATTTCTTTAATTTTTATGAATTTGAAGAATGTCTGCAGACTTGTGGGACACCCGGTATATCTGATTTTTTTTTTTTTTTTTTTTTCGTATGTTTAAATGAGGTTTAGGGTTCTAAAGGATTTGCTAAAAGATGGTATTTCTTATGCTGGCATAATAACGTAATTTAAACGTAACGTTATCATTGTTACCTATTTTTGTTGTTGTAGTAGTTGTGTAAACTGACTGAAAGGAAAACAATTATGTACGTAAGAAACACAATTTGTTGAGAAATATTATTAATTTTAACAGAATTAACCAGAGAAGTTTTCCTGAAGGTTCCTATGAAATTAAACTTCTTCTTTTTTAATATATGTGGTCAAAATATTAGAGAGCTGAAGTTGAAACGCAGATGAATGGAAAAGATCTTGAGTTGGCGTGCTTTATTGGGATCCGGATATCGTTGTTTCTTTGACAATATCTGATCTTTTAAAATAACTCCTGAGCAAATCGCTCATATGTACTCCCGAGACGTCCAGGGAGGAAGGAAAAAAGCTGAACTAACTATCGTCCATCGCGCAGCCAAAAGCTAGGAGTTGTTATAAGGGGTGCGATTTCATTTGACAGCTCGATCCTTTTTATTGTTATCTGTAATACCCCTACAACACAGCGATATCCCATATACAACACAGCAATATCTCTACAATACTGCAATACCCGATACTCCGACACTGAGCTTCATATCGAAAACACACATTCTAGCTCATTGTGTTCCGACGAGATTTTATGCCCTGTTCTTTTTCTTTCCTTTATGGACCACTGGGCAGACGGTTACGTCGCAGTTGTGACCGGGACATATGCGACCGGGGTTAAAATCGTAGCACTTGCGACCGAATTCTGAAATCTATGCACACCTGGTCATCGCAAGGTAGCTTTTCTGACCGCTATAATTAAAGGCATGGCAATCGCTGCGTCAATGGATATATCCCGCAAAAGATCACCATAATTCACTTAGCAATGCACATTAGATTTAATGAACAATATTTCAAAACAACCTATTTGTTGTTGAATTTTTCTCGCCAAAAAGATTAAACATATTATTATGCAAAAATCATTTAAAATATGTTATAGTATAATAACATAACCAAAATTCTATTAATGATTACATAAATACAATGATGGTGCACAAGCATTTTTTGCAATCATTATTATAAACTATTAAAATCATCGAATCCGGAGCATATTCAGATTTATTTATTAGATATTCTTATTAATAAAATTATAACTTTTACAAAAGTACCTATATTTGAGTTAATGAAAAATTTCATTAATCTTAAAAAATAAATAAATAAATAAATAAATAAATAAAAATAAAATAAATAAAAATAAATGAAGAGAAGTATCTATGAAATACCAATGAAAGTAATTTAGCCATTGGTGTTTAGTCAGACCCTGACTGGTGCTTATTAGATTTGAGGATCAATCGCTCAACAAGTGACGCTGTGATCCCATTTTCTCAAAATTTTTAACGTGGCAGTATAGGACAAAATTTCGTATAAATGTACATAATGAGTTATTTTTAACGTGTGACTGTAAAATTAATGTGAATTATTGATAAGAGTAGTAGTAAACTAGGAAAAAGGTTTGTGCATGTGGGAGCGTTGCTTCTCACCCGGGGGGAGGGGATTTTCAGTATGGGTATCTTTCTGAAAATCTCGTCAATACCTTAAAGACGAATGGTTGAACAGATCTGTGATAATTTAAAACAAAGTTATAGATTTTTTTCTCTTTTTTAAACGAAAAAAATCGCTTTTTTTTTTTTTTTTTTTTTTTTTATTGGCAAAAAAAATTACTTTTTGTCGGCATTGAATCATATAATTCTGTCAGATATAAATCATCTGCATTTATAATGAAAAATAATTTTATAATTTAATAAATAATTTTCATTGCATGGATTTTCGGTAAAATTATATAGAAGAAAGCCTTGTGGTGTGGCCACATCGTACTACTTTTTTATTTATTTAATTTATTCACTTAATGGTAAAATCTCTCTTTCTCTTTCTCTATATTTATTATTATTATTATTATTATTATTATATTTAAAAATATAAATACATTATAAAACATTACGAACAACAATAACAATCTTTATATATATATATATATAAGGCAATGTTTGTGTGTGTGTGAACAGCGTAGCACAAAGACGGTAGTTTGTTTCGACACGAAGGTGCCCTCTGAGGGGTCTTTGTGCACCTCGAAACCCGATTTTCGAATGTTTGATTAGTTTTCTTTTAATTAATTAAAATGTGTAAATAATAACTTCATATTAGCATTATATTAGCCATTTAAATTTTAGCTAGCTATAATTTAATTGTTACCAAAAAAGAATTACAAGTTCATTTTTTTTTTCGGTGTAAAAATAAATGCATTTAATTAAACGTGAACAATAAAAAATTATACATCTCACAAGAACTGACGTCATTATCATTTAAAAAATTTATACATATTGATAAAGGGCTAATATAGTTCATGATGCCAAAGTATGTTGTTCTAAATTGACTTTTCATTTTTAAAAGAATTTTTTTTTTATATTTTTACTGCCAAGTTGTTGAAAAAAAAAAAAAAAAAAAAAAAACAGTTTTTTTTTTTTTATTTATAATAACTCAAAGAAAAAAAATAAATATAAATATATTTATTTTAAAAAATTTTGAAAAAAAAAAAAAAAAAAAAGCTGAAAGAATAGCGAAAAAGAAAACTGAATTAACTTAATTATCAAAAAACTCTATTTTTTACAATTAAATTAATTTTTCCTTGTAATTTTTGATAAAATATTTTTTTTAATATTTTTCTATAATAATTAATAGAAAAAAATCTTTTTTAAGTAAATGTCTTTTGAAGTACATTTTTCGAATAATAGCCTAAAGAATAGCACTGAGAAAGCTCGGCTAATTTAATTAGTATTTATTATATATATTTTAATGTAAAAATTTATGAATTAGATTATTTAAATAATATAATTTTAATTAGTTCTTTGTTCTATAATCATGACAAATGATATCTTTTTATATTACAAAGTATTTTGAAATAGTTTTTTTGGTTAAAAGCTCAAACCGTAATGTAAAGTAATCTGATCTGAATTCATTATTTAAAAAATATTTTTGGTAATTAAATAAGTTTTTAATTATATTATATTATTAATTCTTTTTTGTATAATTAGTGGTTAAAATAACTTTTTATATTAAAAATAATGTTGTGGGGGTAATTTAGGTGTTAAACCCGACTGAGAACATGAGGGTCGATAACCATGACCTGGGATCGAACCGAACACTTCCTGTCTACCAACGTGGACACTTTGGTACTGCTGGGCTTATTGATTAAAAGTCCAAATAATTGTATTCAGCGATTTCATCTAACTTAATTATAATAAATTACATTTTTTATAAATAAATTAGTTTTTTTAATTGAATATTTCATTAAATATTTTTTTAACTACCCCCCCCCCCACTTTTTTTTTTTTTTTTTTTTTTTTTTAATTATTCATAGAAAATAAAATCTTTTAATATTAAAAGTGTTTTAAAATAAGTTTTTCTATTAAAAGCAGAAACAGTTGTATTAAGCAATCTCAGCTAAATTAATTATTAAAATTTATATTTTTGATAATTAATTTAGTTTTTAGATAATTAATTTAGTCTTTTATTAGAATTTTTTAAATAAAATAATTTTAATTAGATCCTTAACTAGCATTTTTTTTCATAATTATTCATAGAAAATAAAACCTTTTAATATTAAAAGTGTTTTAATATATATATATATATATATATTTTTTTTTTTTCTAACGAAAGCAGAAACAATTGCATTGAGGAATCGCAACAAATTTAATTATTAAAATTTTTATTTTTCGTAATTCATTTAGTCCTTAGATAATTAATTTACTCTTTCTTTGAAAGTTTTTTATTTTTTTAAATAAAACAATTTTAATTAGATTCTTATTTCTATAATCAGTCATAGAAAAAAATATTTTTATGTTTAAGAGCATTTTGAATTAGAAGTTTCATTTTAAAGCTCAAACAATAGTATTACATAGCTGTCAAGTCTTTTTTGTTTCTCTTTATATTCAATTAATTCTTGTTATCTGATCCCTTGTTTTGTAGTCTAATTTTTTAAAATTGAATTACACGATAAGAGAAAGCCCTGTTAGTGCCACACCAGATTATTAAAGTAGGGAAAAGAACTAAAATACTAGCGCGTACTAGCACCCCCTCCCACCTCAAGCTGCGCACCTGAATTACATTACAATAATTGTATATTGTAAAAAAAAAAAAAAAAAAAAAAAAAAACCTCTTTTTTAAATTTATTGACTTTTGTACGAGTTTGGGTTTTTTATTTAGTAAATAAATTCAGTTTTGTTAACTCTTTTTAACGAATTTAATCAGTGAAGGCCCCCCCCCCTCCTTACACATAAACACATCGCCTGCGTTGCACCTGCTTTCGGATAGATCCGGTCGCAAGTGCTACCCTCAAACCAAAACGGTCGCAAGTGCTACGATTTTAACCCCGGTCGGATCTGTCCCGGTCGCAAGTGCGACACCACCGGGCAGACATTCCAATGAAATAATACCTGACACTTCACGTCTTTCTAAAAATTGTTTTCGTGCTTCTCTATGCCTCCCTGATCGGTATGATAGCCAGAATTTTCTCGAATAGAGCACATTTGAAATTTGATGAAAAGTCACTTAAGACAGTCCGATGATCGTGCCGATCAATTTACCAGATTAAACGTGTATAACAAGTTTTCCGACAAAAAAAAACAATTCTTACTTTTTTTTTTTTTAATTCTTGTAACTATAACTTGAGAACAAACATTCAATTTATGTGATATAGTTATCGTTTCGCTTCTATACATGTATATCACTTTCAGCGATTTTAATTCCATTTGGATAATTCTCTCATGATGCGTTGATATTAATTTTATTTAGATTAAAATTGACATAGAATGAAATTTCTAAAGCTTGTAGCCTGTATGAAAGCAATTTTAATAAGTTCAGTACAAAAATAAATATGTTAAACATATTTAACATATTCATCTGAAAAATTTGAAGAAATATATCATACGAAACGGAGCAGAGTCTACTTATGCCATGTAGTTTGATATTGTTTTGAAATTTATTATGCGTCCAAAAATCTGTAACTTTTTATAAGGCCTTCACATATTCCGCTCAAAAATAAAAAAAATAAAAGGGGGAAAAAGGAGCAAAAATTTATTCTTAGTACTCAAGATAATTTATCTGAAGAAAAATATTTGATTTCTAAAGACAGGGAATCGTTTTAAGTATAGTAGGTGATCAAATTATTAGATTTTTTTTTTTTTTTTTTTTTTTTTTTTACATTTTTTCAATTCTTTACAATAATACTAGACGATATGGCCTGGAACTTCATACAAACAAAGAACATTTGAAAACTCATATTTTCCATGATCGATTTAATCCAGAGTGCAATTAGGGGCCCAACCACAAATTGAAGAAAAGCGCAGACACTTTTAATCAGCCTGTATCATAAAAAGCTCCAAATAAATTGTAACTTTAACACATTGTCGCGCATAATATGTACATTATTTATACAATTTTTTATGGGAATTGCGCAATTATTTTAGCAGATATATATTTTCCTTTCAAAAATTATTAATATTTCTATGAATTTTTTGCTTAAAACTAGAACGGATTTCTAGAAAATCTTAGAAAAATTGCATAAAATTGACAGAATATTAGAGAAACATTATTCTGAAATACAAAATTCACACGTGTAATATTTGCTGAGATATAAGCAGGTATAGCAAATACTGTTTGTCTGCGCATGTGCAAAATATAGAAAACATTTTACTACATAGGTTAAAAGTTAGATATATTAGATGACTTTTGTCAAAAGTTCATTTGAATAGAGAAAAAATTTAGCAAATTGTCGGCAAAAGAAAGAGCTTAGATTTTCGATATTTTCCAGAGCTGAAATTTCATAAGGTGTTTTTCACATATACAGCGTATTTAATTTGAAGATCCAATTATTTCAATCCCATTGCAAAAGTTTTTTTTTTTTTTTTTTTTTTTTGTGAAAACCTCCTAATTAATTCACAAATCTTAGTAAATAAATAAAAATATGTTAGAGTTACAAACTTATAAGGGGTTTTTCACGAAAAACAACTTTACGTGGTTGAAATAATTGGATCTTCAAATCAAATACGCAGCATATGAAAAACCCGTTATGAAATTTCAACTCTGGAAAACACTTAAAATTCGCTCGTTCTTTTGCCGACAATTTGCTTAATTTTTCTCTATTCAAATGAACTTTTGACAAAAGATATCCAATATACCCAGCTTTCAACCTATGTAATCAAACTTTTTCTGTCTTTCACATATGTGCAGTAAAAAAATATTTACAATAAATGCTCATATCTCCGCGAATATTATACATGTGTTTCCAAGTACACATGTGTTACACATTGTTTCCAAGTAATGTTTCTGTAAAATTTTATCAATTATTCTGCAAGTTTTATAAAATTTTATGGAAACCCGTTCTAGTTATAAGCAAAAAGCTTGTCAAAATAATTAATATTTTTTGAAAAATTGATTGATTTTTCCCTAAATAACTACGCAATTCCAACAACAAAATTTATAAATACTTTACATAGTATGTGCATCGATGTGTTAAAATTAGAAGCCATTTGTAGCGTTTTATGAGACAGGGGGATCCAAAATTTTTGCGCTTTTCTTCAATTTGTTTTTGGGCCTAAAATTTTAATCTGGACTAAATCGATAGTGAAAAATGTGAGATTTTAAGTGTTCTTTGCATATCTGAAATCATATCTGAAATTCCAAGCTATTTCGTCCAGAATCTTTTTAGAAATTGAAAAAACGTCAAAAGAAAAAAAAAAAAAACCCTAATACTTTGATCACCCACTGTAAACTGAAGCTTAAAAAATATTTTGACCGATGAACATAGTAGCTGTTGGGATAAAGGTAAACTCATAAATGCAAAAGATTCCGGATTTATTTTTATTTATTTATTTTATTTATTTATTTATATTTTAATATGTTTTTATTTATATTTTAATATCAAATCATTTCCTTCATTTTTCAATTACTATTTAAATCTTTGTAAAGTTAATATATTAAATTTAGCTAATTTTAGTATTTTTTTTTTTTTTTTTTTTTTTTGTCATTTTACACGGAAAAATTATTGTCATTCCATTTAAAATATTAAGATATAATATTTTATCTCACAAATGTTTTCCCATATTCTATTTAAAGATTAAATTAGAATCAAATCTCTCTTGTTAAACAAAACTGTCGTAGAATGATTTAATTAATCCTTTGGGTTTAATTAATTATGCTCCGGTGAAATGCAGTATTTTTCTAAAATATAAATAGTCATAAATAGTTAAATATTTTTCCCTTGAGCTATAATAATTCTGACGGAAAATACTAGTAATATTGTACAAAAATTTAGGTACATTAAATAAAGTGTAAGAGAAATAATTCAAATTTTAAAAAGAAACACTTTTACGCACGTAAAAAATTATTTTAAAAATGTTTCTTTATATTCAATTAAAAAATATACATTTAAAATATATATATACATATAAACCTTTTTGCTATAATTAAAATATCATCTTCAGGCATGTATTTCAATAACTGATTATCCAACTAACATAAACTGGTGACTGATATTAATAGTCTAGCCGAGAAAAATAAGTTTCACAAGCCATGAAAGGATTGAAAGAATTCAAATTCTAAAATTATTATTAGAAATTAATATTAAGTGATATCTTAATAGTATTAGCTCAGAATAAATCTTAATTTTAAGAACAACTTTGTGAGAATTCTATTTTAGAGCCCCAGTAAAGTTAGTTTTTCAGCAAAACACGTCGTAGCGCAGGAATCGGAGTTAAAAGAAGTTTCTTAATCAAAATTATGCAATAGTCGAAATAAGCGGCAAGGCATTGCGAAATACGAAATCCTGGATATCCGGGTCAACCAATGAAAGAATGTGGGGTGGATTTTAGCTTACTTAATTATCCAATAAGAATTCATATTAGGAGTTTGGCCTCACCCTAAAATATCCATGTTTAAGCAGGAGCACCCGAAAATCTGGGCCTTTTTCATGGAAGCTTGCGCTTAATTAGTTCGCATCAATAAAAAGTTTATTTTAACGGCCCCAGGAGGGGATTGGTTTGCGGTTCCGCCATTAAGGGGACGTTTTCGGCCCGACTCGTCTACGGATCTGCTTCTGCATGTCAGCGTGCTCAGATTGATTGACTGTTAATAACGTGTAAAATGACTAAGTGTCTTCAATAAAACGACTGCATAAACTATTGTGGAATATTTATTTGAGTGAACTCTCTTAATATGAAGTGACTGTCATTAATCATCTACTAAAGAAACAATACGTTACATATATATATATATAAACCTTTTTGCTATAATTAAAATATCATCTTCAGGCACGTATTTCAATAACTGATTATCCAACTAACATAAACTGCTGACTTATATTAATAGTCTAGCCGAAAAAAAATAAGTTCCAAGCCACTCATTAGGTGGCGACTGAATAAAATATAGCGGCGAGTTAACCCTAGATAACTAAACTTAAATCAGTGTTACTCTGTAACTAATCATTCGACTCATAGACTACGAGTTAAAAACAAGTATATTTTTATATTTTATTTATTTATTTCGAACAAATTAGCATAACTTAAAGCACGGCCCTACTAGATCACTCCTCGACGCCAACGCGTCAACGGCGTGAAAGCGGCCATAACAATCGACGATTTTTCCGGAATCAAATGCATTGGAAGTTAGGGTTGGCGCACAGCGCCGCCACGGTAGAACTAACTTAGTTTTGTATATGAAGCTGCATAAGTTTTTTTCCGTTTGCAGAGCATTTAAATTGATTTAATTATATTTAAAACGCAGTCTTCCGATACGCAAAAATATATGAATCATAAAAATAATTGGGGCAATAATTTAAACCAATTCATTGAAAAATAATAAATGACATTAGTCGTTTTTTCCTAAATAAAATAAACTCTTCTTCAAATTTTTGTTTTGCATGAAAGAAATGAAATAAGGACTAGAAAGAAAAAAAATAAATAAGAGGATACAGATCCCTACCCCTTCTTGATGAATAGCAAGGTACACAATAGTACACCATTTTACAAGATACAATGCTTATTTTCACGTTTGTTTACAATTGGAATCTATAACACAAACTGATTTTCAGGGTTGGCAGCGAGCGCCATCTACTTTATTCCGCGGCATGCATTGATCTTTGCAGTTTTGTTACGACCGCTTACGACGTTGGCGCGTTGGCTCCGAGGAGTGATCTAGTAAGGCCGTGCTTAAAGAAAGTGTTATAATATTTCAATTAAAAAATAGAAAAGTGGTAAAAATTATCCTTTGCACGCTCTTGGCAGATATTAAGAGTGTGCTCTTCACAAATAGCCTTGCTGCAGTAGTTGCATACGTATTTTGTCCTTTTGCGTTTCTTAGATATCGGACAGAAAGTACAAATTCTGCGTTTGTTCGCTACACTTTTAGTCGCGTCTTCTGTGGGCTTTTCCGTATTCAAAATATCTTCAATGTTCATTTTTGATGATTTCACTAAACATTCGACTCTTAGACGACGATTACAGCAAATCTCGAAAAGTAACAATTGTACAGCCGAGCTTATCACCTTCGGATAACTCATTTTTCTAGTTATGAAGGTACTGAGAGTGAGGTGGTGTGAGCGCAACGGAAACATCTGAATTAACAAAACAGTAGTCTATTACCCTAACAGCACATCTCATCCACAAGACATCCTCAGGATATCCTGTGGATGAAAGTACGTCTAAGGGACATCCTCCGGATGAACTATGGATAAGTGTGCTGTTAGGGTAGACGAATGTGTTTAGCTATCTAGGGTTAAAAAATTAAGTCACTCGTCATTTTTTCGTGCGATAATCATTAAAATTAATATCACTAAATGGTCGCGTATTTCAGTAACTGAAAATAATTTAAGTCAAATGGCGGTGAAATGACGTATCATTTCGGAAATAGCCTGCAACAATATGACATATTTTGTAAATTAGACATCCAGAAACTAAAAATGCTTTTGTTTTGCTGAAATATAATACTTTATTTTCTGAATTAGATTTGAATAAAAATGGAAAGAAAAAGAAAGGAAGAAGAAACACGAATTTTGTATATTAAGAGTAAAAGAATCACCTGTTTGTATAATATAATTCCAAATTTTTTACCAAAAATTTGGAATTATATTATACAACCAGATATTTAAATTGCATTTATACTTTTTCAGTGGAATATATAACCTCATCAATTTCAAGTTTCATTTAAGTTTCCATGGACGATGCTGCATCCTTCTCCAACGATATTTACGCCACTCCAGGTTTCATGTTCCCATCCACAGTTTGTCTTCAAGGTTTGATTCCTTTCCACTTATAAGTTTTCGTACATGTTTCTTCCAACACTTGTTAACGCCAGTCCAGTGTTTCAGCTCCCATTTATTGACTCCTCCAGAAGAATGACTTCCATTCACTACCACTGCTCGACAAGTTTTTTCACCTTGATGTTACCACCACGCCAACCTTTCCAATAGCCAGCCAAAACTGACTTTTCCTACGCAGTAATCAAATGTTGCCTCAGTGTTAATGTAGAATGGCTTCAACCAATAAACTAAAAAAATTTTTGTATTAAAGTAGCGATGTAACTGTAGCTTTAACCTGATTTATAATATATATACTTGTAACACAACTGCACATTGTGTAAAACCATGTAGACTGCCTGATGATGCCCTGATTTTCAAGGCGAAAAGCTTTGAAATGTGCTGCTTTTAATTAAATATATGTTTTTAGAACTTATATACGTGTTTTAAAGTGTTTTACTTATTAATTTAAAACGTTACACGTGTTTTTAAAAGTGTTTCTATATGAGATATACTTTTCCTGAAGATTAGAATTTGCTGAAGTACATAAATATGGGACAGTCGAAGACTGGAAAAAAGTGTTATTTTCAGACGAAACAAAGATTATTCTTTTTGAAAATGACGGAAACAGATATGTTCGACGACCCAAGTACGATTTTAGTTCCAAGTAAGATTCGAGAATGCCAAGTACGATTCTAGATATCAAATTTTAACTGCAAAACATGGAGGAGGAAACATCATTAGCGTGGGGAGATTTTTCGCATAAAGGCGTTGGTCTATTAATGAAAATAGAAGGCACTATGGACAAAGTTATATATAAAAACAAGTTTATAGGTTTTATTTATTTATTTATTTATTTTGTAGCTTTAGAAAACATAAACTTTCTATAGGAAAATTACAGAAGGTTTCTGTTTTTTAACATAATGTTTTTTTGGAGTGTGCTACAAATGCCTGTTTTTCAATTATGCTGATGACAAACGCTCAGACACATGTGTTATCTAACTGCAAAACCGCCCAAGTCCTTGAAATCAGAAAATGGAAATTTTTTTTCTTCAGTTTTTTTTAGTTCTAAATAAACTCTTTTTCACTATCTGAAATGTAGAAACCATGACAAAAGGTTTTCAGATGGTGGAAACTGGAAACCTTTACTTAGGACTTGAAAAACTGAAAAAACACAGTTTCCGGTGTTGGCCGGTTTTGTAACTAAAAGGCACACACAGGCACAAGCCAACCACCAAGAATCTGATTTCGGATTTAGTCTACCGAAAACTATAATTATATAAAAAAATAATTAAATCAAAACTCAGTTTCGAAAATTTGAATGAATTCCCGAATTAAATTTGTAAAAGTAAAAACTAATGCATTTTAGAGAGCAAACTTTTATTATCATTATGATGATGCTACTTAGATCGGATATGTATTTTTTTCTTTAACCCTCCGTTGGGCGAACCCTGCCTGAGAGGCCCGTTCTGTTTTTTTTTTTCTCTAAATATCCTACACATGATTTTTTATTCAAAAACACCCATATGGTGACCTTATTAGGAGTGAATAGAAAGTAATAAACGAAAATTTGATGCATAAGTACGAATTTATTGACAATTTATAGTATTTTAACAACAAAGTATTTACCTAGCCTCTCAGGCAGGGTGCGCCCGATTTTGTTCTTCCTACGGGTGCGCCTGACGTAGCGTTAAAAATCTTTAAGCGTTTAAACCGTATTTTTCCGTTTTGCATAATCAAAGTAAATAGCTGGTGTAACTGAATTTTGAAATGTATATTGTATTTTTCTAGAGAATAAGATTGATAAAGTCTGTTGTATACACAAATTTTCGTTTTTATACTGTGCATAGTATTTATTTTATTTCATTAAACAGGTTTGTTGAAAAACTGCTTATGCTTAAAGTGTTAAAAACTTCTATGTCTAACCATATAACATAGTCCGCTTAAACTTATTAACCCCGTCCTCGATAGTTAATAAGTTTAAATTGATAAAGATCAACTATGAATAATTCAAATGCATTCAGTTGGATTCACTTATGATACAACTTTGAAATATAATTTCATACTAAAGTTATATGACACTTAAATCTTTCTGAGCGTTACCGGATTATCTTACTTGTTATTTATTATACAGTTGAAATACAAAATAAAATAGTCAAAAATATTCTTACCTACACCTAGATTAAGTCTTAAAGTAAGAAAATAAATGTGTATTTTCAGATATAGATTTCTGAAATTTACAAAACTCGTTCAGAAAACCCCTTTAAGAATCTAGTATTAATACTTCAGAAAAAAAACTGTGAAGTTGCTGATATGAAATTATTAGTGAAGAATTAATCTAATAAAAAAGTTGAATAACAATTGGATAAAAGAAAATTGCATTAAGAGTTAAACAAAAAATAACATTAGCTTTTAAAAAATATTTTTTTTATTTCCAACATTTAATAAAAATAATTGAATTTTTCCCTATAGACATTTTTAAAAAAATTGTGGAATTAAATGTTTTAACTTTTCAATTTCATTCTCTAAAATCTTATATTTTTATTAAATACAAATAATTATAAGATAAAAAACTTTTTATAAACAATGTTTTTAAATTTTCTGTCGAATCATAGCTATAAAATACCATAGCTCTGTTGAATCATAGCTACATTAGCACTTTATCAATGCGTATTGTTACGAAATTGTAAATAATTGTATTTATTTTTGTATAAATTCTTTCAAAGAGGCTTAGTAGATTGATAAAATGTCAATTTTCTGATTTTCCAGCTCATTTTCGCGTTAATATAGCTTAATTTTCCCTTTAAAACGCATTAAAAAACTCCATTAGGCAGGTAATGGATTTGGCGACAAATCTGGCGACTTTTGGCGAGAAAATCCTTATTATCGATATTCCAAAGGTGTACGTTCTTATGTGATTATTTAAGGAGTTACAGGAAATTTGAATTAAAAAAAGTTGGTTTTAAAAATAAAATATTAATCCTTTCAGAACAACATATATTTGCATCATGAACTACATTAGCACTTTATCAATGTGTAGAAAATCTTTAAAGTGATAATGACGTCAATTTTTGCCAGATGCATAATTTAACTTTTTACAATTTTTTAAGGTTCACGTTTAATTAAATGTATTTATTTTTATGTCGAAAGGAAATGAATTCGTATTTTTTTTTTTTTTTTCTTGCAACAATTAAATTATAGCTAATATATTAATGACTATTTTTATTGCTATTAGGAGCTTATTTTTTTCATATTTTAATTAATTAAAAGAAAACTATTCGAAAATCTGACTTCGAAGTATTGTGTTGTCACCAGGTTCTCAGCTACTGTGAAAGTTTCAAATGTCTAGCTAGTAGGGAAGTTAGTTAAAAATAGATTGCAAGATTTGTACCGAACAAACAAACACGCAAACGAACAAGAATAGAAGTTAATAAAATCATGGTAAAATAGAAATTTCTCTTTGACTTATTTTTGCAAAATTAAAACAATTTTTTTTTTCTTGATTTACTTTTTAACACCTTTAAAAACTTTAATTTGTAATAACACATTTTATCAAGAAAATATTATGCCCAATTTCTTTTTAATATTTAATAATCCTTCCATTAACAATTCCAAACCCATATTTTTACATTCTTCCTCTCATATTACACTTCAAATAAATCAGTTATATAACAATTTGGTATAATTTAATCTCTAAGTGGAAAAGTTAAATGTGGCTAATAATTTGAGAATATTATTTCCTAAGTTTATTCAAAGAATTCTCTTCTATTAAATATAAAAGATTAAAACATTACCCCACCTCGTAAATTCTCATGAACTTCAGATTTTGAAAATTAATTAAGAGAGGACTTCAGTCATGAGGTAAAGAATGCGCAAAAGGATTTAATTAATCCTGTGGGTACAATCAATAATTCCGTGCAGTATGGTGTATTCACTTGCATACAGTAAGCATCAATTTTGAAACATAATTCGACGAAAATACAGCATTTTATTTCAAAATAATTATGATTTACAGGGAAGCCGAATATTTAAATAACAGAACGTAAACATACCAAAATTCTGCGAATTAATAATTTGATTGTGAACGATAAATATTTCCAGTTTATTCATGCAACAATAAATTTCAATATGAAATGCAAATTATTATCGTCAAGAAAAGTTTCATTGCTAAATAGCCTGTATATGCTAAGCTCTGGTATTATATTTACAACATAGATATAGTAATTTATATAGATCTATCATCCCCATATTATCATACAAAGATTTTTCATGCCGAAAAAATTTTTTGGCATCAGCCATTAACTAGCATTGAAACTCGGCAATTGTAATAAAATACAATGTTGATGAATTTTCAAAGTTTCGAAATATTGCGTCTTTCAATTCTTCTAATAAATTTATGAAAAGAAATGGGATACGTTATCATAAAAGTAAATTATATTTGACTAAATTATGAAAAATATTATTTTTATAATCAGTTGCTTTGTTATTATTATGAAATAAAAGCTGTTTTGGTTTATAATGGAATACATTATTTAAAGTTTGATATTTTTTTTAATTTTATATTAGTAAGTAATATATAATTTTCAAAATTCTTTTAAATATAGTTAGCAGTGGCGCAGGTAAAGTACGTTAGTTTTAGTATGTAAAAAGTGTTTAACTTTAAATATTAACTAAATTAATAAATATAGTTAAAAAAAAAAAAAATGAATTTGAAATGGTATCTGCAGGTTTTCATTCACTTTTAATACATAAATTATTCTTTTTTTTTTTTTTTTTTTTTTTTTTTTTTGCTAAATTATCTGTGTATATTCACCCGGAGAAACACGGCCATTAACTGGTCAAGATGGCTCTTTCTCGGAATAAAAAGGAATCACTTTTTCTCCCTCCATGATTAAACTATGTCTTATTACTATATCTATGGCTTACAAAATGAGAGTTGTAAGGTCGTTTATGGTCATTTTATATAAATCAAAGCTAATTATACCAGAATATACGCCTTGATTCCAAGCCACTGCGAACATATACGCCAGATAAGGGATTCTAACCCAACATCTCGTACGAATTATAAAAGTTTTGATTTATCAGATAACAACTGCATCATAATATCCACAAAAAAGACATTTAAAAAGCACAAAAAAGCCAAGCTCAAAGAAAGAGAATGGATTGACCCTTTGCCGTTCAGTGTTCCACTACATGGAACACCTAACTTCGCTAGCTTCTCCAACCGTTAAATTCAATTGCAAATGCATAAAAATAGGTTTATTTTTTACTTTGAACTTTCCTTTTCATCCATAGACGGCATCACTACACAAGGCAATCTATGATATTTAGCTGGAACGCGTTATTTTAAATCCTCGTATTTACAAGAAATTTTGTATATTTTTTTTTTGTGATAAAAAAAAGATTGCTCGAAAAAAGATTTCTATGTTATATCGTTGGCTGTACTCTAAATTATTTATTCTATATTATTTTTAATTTTTTATACAGGAAACATACGAGGAATCGTTGAATAAAATAAGGTGTTCCATCTCCTGGAACACTGCGACTCTAGCGCATTTCATATTATGCAACCAAAAACAATGATGAGAGAAGACATATGTGTTTAAGTGCTCTGTTTTCCTGTATTTGGAGGGAATTTGGAGGGGCTATCAGATGGTGCGAGGGAGGGTTGGTTGTTAATTAAAAAAAAACTCACAAAACTAGTTTCATGTGCAAAACCTGCAATGTTAGTTTGTGCTTCTACCAAAAGAGTGTGACGTGCTTCCAAAGATTTCATGAAGCTAAAAAATAGACTAATTGTAAATATTTTTGCACATAGGACTTTTATATATGTATACTAACTGTAAATATCAAATTATTTCATAAAAAAATCATATAACCAAGATTTTTTTTTTTTTGGGGGGGGGGGGGGGGAAGAGGGGGAATGGAGTGTAGAGTAGCAGGCCTCCCCGTGATGCACCATGGGTCATTCTAAATTTACTACACAGGTATGATACAGTGTTTTTTAATTCATATGCAAAATCTTCTACTCGTTTACGCGCTTCACTGCGATGCTCTTAGACGCACTTTTCAGAGCTCTAGTGGCTCAGTGTTTCCTCTGATGGAACACCCACAGATTCAAAACGGTAAGTACTATCTTTACAAAATTATACCTGTGTACTCCGTTAGACCTAAGTACACAGCCTACAACTTTTTTTGTTGAAATTCCAACTTTAAAGGGTAGTGCGCTGTAAAGGGTTAAAGTTGTATCTAAAAAGTGTGTGATATCAAATTTCCAAGCTTACATTCTAATACTTATTTAATATCCCCTTTTAACTAAATTTTCACATGTAAATCCTTGTGGTATGTTGATAGAAATCCTTTTTTCTTGTGCTAAATACATCATAGAGTGTTTCTGAAAATTATTGTTTTTCAGACACTTCTCTTTATTTGTATAGATGATATGTTATTTTGAAAATTCATTTCAATATAATGACCAGTGAAGCGAGTAAAGCCTGGTAGTATACTATATAGAAGGAAGTAAAAATCTTTATGCATCATAATTATCAATGCCAGAATGAAGGATTTTAAAATTAGATACTGTATCGTGTACTGATTTTCTTATTCTAAGGTAAAATTAAATGAAAATTATGTCATGGTTTGAAAAATATTCAAAAATCACCAAAAATCAACGATTCAAGTTACAGATTTGAAACATATGTCTTTCCAAAATGTATTCATTTCTGTTTTCAGGGATGTAAAATTTAAAATTGTAAAAACAAAGATTCTTTGGTTAAAAAAATAGCTTATAAAAAAGAAAAAGCAGTTCAATTTGGAATTAATACTTTTCGGTTAAACTGAGATGAAGCAATTACATATTTGGTGATATAAGTTTCTTACGTGATATTTAACAGTTTTTCACCAATTAAGATACGAGATTTTGATTTTCAAAAGCTAAATTTTATAAAAGTTCTTAGATTAAGTAATTATCTATCTGAAAAATCACTTTTCAAGGAATTCTGCACATTTATGAATTCTCTAGTTTGTTTTTAAAAAAATTCTTGACGAAGAAATTTTTTCAAAAAGTTGTCAAAACATCTCATTTTACGCTAAATGGAAAATGCTCCCATTTCTTCCTTATTAACTTAGGAAGTTCGTTTTCATCTCAAACTAAAGCTCTCGTTTATAGGAATATTTTACTTTTTGTTTCATTTTTCTGCGATATTTGGTTCTTCCAATATTTAAAACTTTACGGAAAAAAAGTTTGCCTATTTAACATGGGGAAATTGGTTTCTGTATAATAAGCATCTAAAGGTCTTGGGTTATTTCAGGCGATTTTATTGTTGGCGCGTTTTTTTTTTTTTTTTTTTTTTTTTTTTTTTTGAGCTTGGCATGGCAAAACGACCGTTTCTGCTTGATTTCGCAATGTGTCGCCTAAAGTTTTAGTAATGTATCCCTCATCAGTTTTTGATACATATACCCATACAACTTAAAATTTTAGTTTTAGATGAAAATAAAACAAGAAAGAACAATAATTAATACACGTGGCTATTATATTTACTAACAAATGCAGTTGAGAAAGCGCCATCTATCGATCATTACAAACGCGGATTAAAATGGCACTTATCGTCTGTTATTATTTTTTTTTTATTCCAGGGTAAAATCAAACGAAAATTATTCTACAATTCAAGGTACAGATTTGAAACAAATGTTATTGGAAAATGTATTCATTTTTGTTTTCAGTGATATAAAATTTTAAATTGTACAACATAATAAAAGCAAGTATTCTTTAGTAAATAATAATAATAATAATAATAATAATAATAAAACATTACCTATCCGCGATTATAATGAAATGCTCGCCCTCTGGTGGGCTAAGGTGAAATTATTCACACCACTGCATATCATCATATTATACAATCGATTTTCCATGATGTAATGGCGAAGAAAGAACAATAATAAATACACGTGGCTATTATATTTACTAACAACTGCAGTTCAGAGAGCGCCATCTATCGATCATTACAAACGCGGATACAATGGCACAATGACATATCCTGTGCAAAAAATAGATTTAATTATATTTCAATTATGATCTTTTATGATGTGAAGTATTATTATTAACTTTAAAACAAAAACATTAAATCATTAAATTAATTTTTTTACTTATTTTTATTTCATATTATTATTTCACGCGCACTTTTTATTTCCTAATTCAAAATTATTAAAAAAAACTTTTTCGATATCGCTTGTAACGATACTGATTATTATTAATTTTCTTTTCTTTTTCTTTCAATAATAATAATATAAAAAAAAATATTTTGATGAAATTCTGGCAAAAGCAGAATTTAGTTTAGGACGGAGGACTATTATTATTATTTTTTTTTTCTTCCCAATTATAACATCGCTTTCAAATTATTCAATTATGTTTTCGATAAATTTTAGATTTCGACAAATGTCCAACTATCGAAAATTGATTTCCACAAATGTCCAACTATCGAAAACGACAACGCAAAAATCCCAGATTGAGACTAATAGGCCCTCAGTCCTAATAATTAAATATTTTTAATTAAGACCATTTTATAGAAAATACCATTCTTAGAATGATTTTGTGTTTAAATAAGGTAACTTGTTTATATATTTTCTAAAAAATATTAGAAATCTATTTTCTAAATAATATTAGAAAAAGAATAGAAACAGAAACTTTCATGTAACAGAAAGAGAATCAGTTTATCATATATACACATATATGTTTTTTCATTACAGTTTTTTAAATTCTGTAAAATTATGCTTTACAGTGGGTTCCTAATTTTACACTGAGAAAAAATTCTGTATCTGACATCTAGAATCTAGTTTGCGGCTCTAGTAAAAATAGTTCCATGTCAACCTTATAAATTCTAGTCCCCTTTGAAAGCGAGTTCTAGAAACCCCTATTAGAATTCTAGAGCGTTTGCCTATATTATAGAGAACAAACTTATTTAGAAATCTCAGCAAATAAATGTGAATACAGGAGGCATGTTATAGCAACTATAATCTTGGTTTATGACCCAATTCTAGAAAATCAAGCGAAAATTTCTCTCAATACAAAGATTTCAGAATATTCAAAATATTGTTTCACCATCTAGAAATGTATAGACTAGAAATGCTCGATCATTTCGTCAATTCAGCTTATTGATGTGCTTTATATGTAAGTCTCGGAAGTCTATATTTCTAGTTTAGAGATTTAGAAAATGACCACTTATTTGTTCTAGACGAAGGCAGTATACTTTTTTTCTCGGTGTACTGATTGATCCTTTTAATATTATTATTATTTTTTTTTCTGTTTTCTAAGGAAATATTGAGCGATTTTTTTTTAATTTCAGGCATAAATAAAGCATTCCAAGGCTCAACACTTTCAAATATTCATTTATTTACGATTGTAATTAGTGGATCAACTACACTGTAAAAATAAAATGTAAAATCATGGTATTTGACCGTAAAACTTTAGAGGAAAACACCGTTTTGCTAGCTAAATGCGGTCATAATCCGTAAATCAATGTATCGAAAGTATAATTTAGGAATTGACCGTATAATTTTATGGGAAATGACCGTTTTGTAGCTAACTAGTCGTAGCCTGCAAATTGATGTCATGAAAGTATAATTAATGAATACTGGAATTTTTTTATGGGCAAAAGCCGTTAATCTACCAAAATTGCTCAAATATGCCATCAAACTGTATTTTTATGGTCAAATCTCTTCAAATGTAAAGTGTTATCTTTAGACTGATGTTATAAAAGAAACACTTCACATTTGTAACAGAAAATGTAATTGTATTTTTATTGATTGAGAAATTTTATTTACACATTCATACAAATAGAGCATTTCCTCGTGACGTCTGGTGGTTGGCAAAAAAGCGCGCTCGACTTTCCCGCGCCCCGCCCACCATTGATTTTCCGTTGGTGATCCGCCATCGCTATGCTTTTCCCAAGCCTTTTTGCCAACCATTCATAAAAGTTGAGATGTTTGTTTACAAACAAGGAACTGCCCTATAGCGAT
This sequence comes from Salticus scenicus, assembly GCA_963930645.1. Taxonomy (NCBI): domain Eukaryota; kingdom Metazoa; phylum Arthropoda; class Arachnida; order Araneae; family Salticidae; genus Salticus; species Salticus scenicus. Next base: position 88,208,178 of record OZ005661.1, read on the forward strand.
TGACATAGAAGAGCTATTGTTTTCCTAATTTAATTAAAAGAATTTTCGTTGCTAATATATACATATTTTCCACAGTATGTTTTTATAGAAAAGGAATGGCAACGGAAAGTTCTTATTTTCACAACAAACATGTCAGCTTGCTCCCGATTGTTTGATTTCCATCACTTCGATACAGATATTGAAAACCAAGTTGAAAAATATGTTTTTTAAATTGTCATTTGAACTACCAAGGTAAGTTAATTAAAGATTTGCTAAGTTTTAAATTACATTACATGTTTTTCATATGCATTGTACCTATGTTTGTTAAGTTTTCTAACGCGTGCGTAAAGCATGTAATAAGAAACCTGAAAATATTTGTCGGATTACTGTTCATAAATTTAGGTGTTTTCTTATTAATTAACTCATATGTACACTAAATATAGTTTAATTTGTGCTAAACTTCGCTTCTACTTCTAGGGCCGAACTAGTAAACTTTTGTGCCCAGGGCATTTTCAACTTTTCATGCCCCCTTAGAAGATCCAACCCCCTCCCAGAAAAAAGGTTTCTTATTATTATACTACGACCTATAGCCGGCGATAAAACAGGACTGATTGTAAAAAGTATTTGGGCAAAAAATTAATATGTTTTTGGCTTTAATAAATTGACTCCACTCAGTCAAACGATATTTTATTTTAAAGTTTTATTCATATATATAAAAATAAAACACAGCTGAGTTAGAAAGCACGAAAAAAACCCTGGGAGTTTTAGATAAGATATTTTTAGCTATAAGTAATATTTTGTGACCCTCAGAAATTTCATGCATAGGGCACGAGCCCCAGGTGCTGTGTGACAGTCAGGACCTCTCTACTTCTAGTAATCAGTTGAAATAAATATACAAACATTCAAATTCAACAAAACTCATAAAGTTCATCTAAATGTTTATAAATAATGCGTTATATACTTGTAAGTATACGCTCTCTAGTACCCGCTTCTGTAGCCGAAAATACAGTTTTAAAAACTAAAATACTCAACGATATGTTATGTAACCTATAGTATGTGTTTCGTCAGCTTATTTTAGTTTGTTATCTGATAAGGAAAAAAAATCCTTTTGAGATTTTTTGAACTTTTATCGCTTGATTATAAATACTTTGGTAGAAATATTTAGAAGGATACATATGCTGTGGTACATATGCTGTGGTACATATGCTGTGGTAGTTATACTTTGATAATTTTTTTATTAGAAATTAAGCCTTGATGATGAAAGTATTTAAATGCATAGAAGTATTTTTTTCTATATATAACGATCAATAAATAGCAGTCGTTTAACTGTGGTTTTCTTTTTTAATTAGAGAATTAATTGTGAGAATTAATTAGAGAATTAATTTAATTGTAATTTTTCTTTTTTAATTAAGATTCTTGTAAATCCGATAATGTTAATGGTATTCTCAAATTGTTCTTCTCTAAATACCTTACTTATAGAAACTCCTCCTCTTTTGAATTTTTCCTAAATTTCTATTGAAAGAAACAAACTGAAGAGAAAAACGTTCATATTAGTAGTTTAGGGTAGTGCAAAATTTAATTTCATTAATTTTCAATAAATTTGTTTGAATCTAAATGAAGTTTAAAAGTGTGATTTTTAATAAATTGATATTTATGATTTGTTTTTTATTGAAACACAACTGAAATTGTGTTTGTATTTTTATTTAGTACTTGCAATATTTATTATAATGTAAATAGTAGAGTAGCATTGTCTATTAATAAATAATATGTATTATATAATGTTCATATATTTTTTAATAGGGCATGCTTGTGTATTAACCCAGAAAAAAGATCGAAATCCCCCAAAAGAACCAGAAGGACGAATATAAATACAAAAGTGCAAAACTTATTCAAATTGAGCCAATATATATCAATGTGGAGTTTATAAATTAATCTGTAATTATGTATGTGAAGTATATGTTTGAAAATTGTAGGCTTAATAAATAAATATTTTGTAAATATTTTATTTTATTTTATTTTATTTTATGAGCTCTTAGTAAAATATTCAAAAGTATTTTTTCATTTGCTTCCTGACAACATTTGTAGCCTACTTAATGTCTATATTGTTTATAAACCATTTTAATTTTAAGATTTTTTCCCTATGCTTCTTCTTGTATTTCCCAAAACAAAAATGTTTCTAGGAATAATTTCACTCACAAAACTTTTAGGTGTGCAGAAGAAAAGTTTAAAAATTTCATGTTGAATTAAAAATTGGGGGGGGGGGGGGGGGATCTTTTGCAAAGAGCCTTATAACCCATTAGAAATATTAAAATTTTATTTTGTAAATATATTTTATATTTTGTTCATGTTTTATTCTGAATATTTTCATTTTCAGTTTCCCAGCCTTTCCTATTTTCTCATACATAAACAATATAATTGTATTTATTTCATTTCTAAATTTTCAGATTTCACAAGCTGTTTTATAAATCCTAATTCAAGATTCAGTCAAACAAAATTTTGAAAGTAAAAACATTACATGTTCTTTAAAAAATAATACATTTCAAATCTCCATTTATGTATTTTCTGTATTATTTTATATAAAGTCTCTCTGAAGTAAATAAAGTTGAACAAATAAAGAATAACTTTAGAAAGTACTTGTAAAATTTAGAAAAAATATCTTGAATATAGTTGTATCTCATGTTAACTCTAGAAAGTGGTAACTGTCCTTGTAGACTACAAACTACTAACCAAATGTTTTATACTTTTTGAAATATGATGAATTTCTTTTATCAATGCTATATTAAGCATGAATAACACTTTTATCTTTTGTGATGAAATTCAGTCTTAATTTGATGAAAAAATGTCATACATGTAAACGTAACTCTTTGGAAAATTAGGTTCTGAATACAAATGTTATGAATTATAGCTGCCACATAACTGCCACCTTTTTTTATAATTCTTTCTTGCCACTAAAATTTTGACTTATTTAATAAATGAAAAATTTCTGTTAAATTTTAGGGGTAAATGAAAATTTAAAAATGCCAGAAAAGAATATTTCTAAATACCAATACTCTAAAAATTTGATTAGTGATCATATTATTGGTGATTATTCATAACTAACTGTTGCATTTGAGATGCTACGTCCACGAAGAGACAAGCTAATGTTAATCCCATGGTAGCATGATCTTGAAAAATAATTTTGATTCTTTTTTTTTTTAGGACTGAGGGCCTATTAGTCTCAATCTGGGATTTTTGCGTTGTCGATTTCGATAGTTGGACATTTGTCGAAATCTAAAATTTATCTAAAATATAATTGAATAATTTGAAAGCAATGTTATAATTTGAAAAAAGAAAAAAAAAAAAAAAAAAAAACTAATAGTCCTCCGTCCTAAACTACATTCTGCTTTTGCCAGAATTTCATCAAAATCTTATTTTTTATTATTATTATTATTGAAAGAAAAAGAAAAGAAAATTAATAATAATCAATATCGTTACAAGCGATATCTAAAAAGTTTTTTTTAATAATTTTGAATTAGGAAATAAAATGTGCGCGTGAAACAATATGAAATAAAAATAAGTAAAAAAATGAATTTAATGATTTAATGTTTTTGTTTTTCGCGGGGCTGCTCATGCATATAAAAAATGCGTATTAAAACGAGTCGAAGAAGGAAGCGAAATAAGTATCGAGTTATATTACGATAAATACGATATATAATATGATACTATATATTAGACCTATCGTCCAGGGTTAGTAGGCATTTTCGTTGAAAGAAATAGTTTGTTCGTTCGGTGCAACTTGCACATTAGTCCCGTGAGGTACAACTTTCACATTAGTCCCTTGAGGTACAACTTTCACTTTAGTCCCGTCAGGTACAACTTACACATTAGTCCCCTTTAAATATATATAGATATATATTTTAATTTCATCTGCAGTTTTTTTTTTTTTTTTTTTTTTTTTCAGAACCGAAAAACTGCAATCAAAATTGAAAATCTATGCAATCAAATAATTTGTCAAGTACACGATCTCGTGGGATTAACAGCTTGTGAGTTTCTTTTATGAAATTTTTTGCAAATTACTCATTACATAATGTAATTATTTTATTTTAATTCCATTTCCACATTTAGGAAATTAACAACCGCTAAAATGTTTTTTTCTTTCCAAAATTTTATTTTTGAAATTTCATTTTGAAGTTATAAAATAGGAAAAAAAAATTCACTTAATTAGATAATTTTTTGCGCTTTAGAGCTTCAAATTAAAATATTAAAAATTTAAAAAATAATTTTTGAAAACCGTAAAACATTTTAACGGTTGTTAATTTCTAAATGAAAATATAATTTTAAACAATCTGGTGTGAAACAACCACACGACTTGCATCATCCAATATTACACTTATTGTATGCACTTTTTGGGGATTATGTGAACATAAAATTTACCTAACAAATTAAACACCTAAAAATTTTCCGGTAAGAGAAAGTTGATACCCGTATACAGACATATAAAACAAATTTACATAGCGAATTTAAAAGTAATAAGAAGAAAACAATCAGCTCAGTCAGTTTTTGAAACATTAATTTCCGATATCTAAAACTGATCTACCTAATCCGGATAATTGTTAATTTTCCTTATAGTAACCACGTAATACTTTAGAAAGGATATTTGAAGTGGGTTTCTGTAAAAATTTTCAAAACAATTATTAGAGCCGTTTTCAAGATACCGTCTTATACCAAAACTTGACATACTGAATTATTGACCGGAAAAAAAATGAATGCATACAAAAGTATATCTAAAAGGTGGTTAATCTGGCAAGTTTGAAAAAAATCTGTACAGCCGTTTTTAAAGGAACGCACTTGCGAGACCTGACACTGAGCAATTTATACATGACGCCTATCAGTTTTCCTGAACTAATCAACTATTTTTTTTTATTAAAATCACACAATCAACTGTGGAAGAAAATCATATTTATTGAAATTATATTTTTTCCGACTGAGTGAAAATAATGCCTGGACCGGTGGTCGAACCCCGGATCATTGACTTGTTTCTGCCTAAAGGTTGTCTGAGTGAGTAATGCTGACCGTTTGTCGGCCTGGATAGCTTAATTGGTAGAGCCTTGACCTTGCAAGTCAATGATCCGGGGTTCGACTCCCGGTCCAGGCATTATTTTCACTCAGTCGGAAAACATAAAATTTCAATAATGAACTATTTCATACGAAAGGGCATCTAATAGAATATATATATATATATATAGCAACTTTGAAGAAAATTGTTAGAGCCGTTTTTGAGATACGGACCCACTTCCGGTTCCGGATGTCCAACTTCTTTGGTTTTCACGAAAAATTGGAAACATCATTTGTACACCAGATCTGTCTCAATTATGAAGTTTCGTAGTTCTATCTTTAATAGTTGCGGAGATATGATGGTCAGACGATTCCACACACACACACACACACACACACACGCTTACCAATTGCCAAAAACTACTTTTTTCGACTCAGGAAACTTTAAAACATGTAAATCAGGTGAAAAGTCAATATCGAGTTTTCGGACCGATACAATACTTCCATTACCTACGTTAGTAGGGTAATGGAAGTAATAATAATAATAATAAGATAATGAGTAATTTACAAAACATTTTTTTGTAAACTATAACATGGGGTTATTAGACTGTTGGACATATTAGGTGAAGGAAGAGCTTAATGAAAGCCAGGGCTATTATTTTGACTTGAGACAATTTTTGTTAATTTTTGGAGTTTGTAATGCTTACTTAGAAATTTTTTTATTTATTAAATTAAATATAATTTATATTTAAGAAGGTTAACTTATAGATTTTACAAACCAAACATTTCTCAAAAATTAAAAGTACTTTCTCTTACCCATAAGGCAGAGAAAGAATTGTTTTTGGTTCAAATATTCGAAATTGATATTGTGTTTTATTTACACGTTTTGAGGTACCCTGAAACGAAAAATCATGTTTTTAGTGGTTGTTCTGTGTGCGTATGTATCTGTCTCTGCGTGTATGTGTGTGTCTGTCTCTGTGTGTGTTTCTTTGTTGTGAGCATATCTCAAAAACAGATTATGACAGAAATTCCAAACTTGGTATTCTAAATGTGTAGGATATAGGAATGCTACGCTAAACTTTTTGTTGAGATCAAGAAAGTGATTCGTGTGCAGGACACCCAAGAGTATTCAAATATAAGAGTATTCAGACACCCAAGAGTATTCAAGAGTATTCATTTATGGGAAAAATTGCAGTTAAGTAAAGTTTAACATCTATAGACAGCCCTAAACCAAATAAAACGAATATATATATATATATATATATACGTAAAAGCATGTTTCATGTAGAATATGGTATAGAAATTATTCACTGTTCGTTTACAGGGCTACACAAAAGAACTAGATTATAATACGACAATACTTGAAAAATGATGTAAGTGCACTTCAGGTTGTGCCTTGTGTTATTAATATAGGATTACATTTATGTCCTTCACGTGATGTGGAGGACATAACTTTTAGAAGTTATACAGGGCTGCCAATACTTAAGCCATAACTTTTTTTGTTGTTGTTGTTAGCGGAAGTGTTTTACTGTAATATTTTACCATGTCCAGGAAAGCTGCTAAAGAATTGAGATTAATTCCTTATAACCATATGGTTAATGTATTTTTTTTTTTTTTAACTAAATATTCATCGCTTGGTTTTTTGTATATTTACACGTTTTGAGGCTTCCTGAATACCGAAGTCAAGTTTTAACGTTTGACCTTTGTCTATGTCTGTTAGAATAAATTAAAAACAAATAATTTCTGCTATCCAAATGTTGTATTTTGAAGTTAATGTGTTTGTTACTAGAAAGGTTTGATCAAGAAATATAAGTTTCAAGGAATGTTGTTGTGAAAGTTGTCTCAATAATTTTAATTGAACTTTTGAATTTAATGACAGATTCGAATTCTATATAAATGTAGGTACAGTAATGAAACGGGAGACAGATTTACTTGTCAAATTAAGCTGCTCTGAAGCCTAATTTGATTCTTTAAACATGAGTTTGCATAAAAAGTACTCGTTATCTTACCTCTTAATCTCCAATTTGTATTTATAATATTAAATTTCAAGGTAAGAGAAAGCCGTGTGAGTGACACACCAGACTAGTTTTTTCTCATTTAGGAACAACTGTGTGTCTAATAATCATTACTGAAATTCATTTAGCAATTTTCAAAAGAAAATAAAAAGTTTACGTTAAAGGGTAAACATCTGTTGAAAATGTATGTAAATTTTAATTTTCAATTAATGTTTCTCTTTTACTTCCATTACACGACTACCGTAGGTAATGGAAGTATTGTATTTGATTCGAAAATTCGGTATCAAGATTTACCTGATTTACACGGTTTAAGGTCTCCTGAGTCGATAAAAATAGTTTTTGGCAATTGCTCAGTGTGTGTATGTGTAGGTAGGGAATCTTTTGATTATCATATCTCAAAAACTAATAATGATAGATTTACGAAACTTCAGAATTGAGACAGATTTTGGTGTACAGATAAATTTTCTAATTTTTGGTAAAAATTGGAAAACTAGAAATGGGACATCGGAAACCGGAATTGGGACCGTAAGTCCATATCTCAAAATTAACTTTAACGATTTTATTCAAAGTTGCTATATAAACACTCTATTGGATGTCTTTTCGAATGATACAGTTGGTTAGTTCAGAAAATTGATAGGCGTCCTGTATAAATAGCTCAGTTTCAGGTCTCGCGTTTGTTCCTTTAAAACCAGCTGTACGGATTTTTTTCAAAATAGCCATATTAACTGCTTTTAAATATCTTTTTGTATGCAACTATTGTTTTCTGGTCAATAACTGAGTATACAAAGTTTTGGTAAAAGTCGGTATCTCAAAAACGACTCTAACGATTTTCTTGAAAATTGTTTTATAAATCCATTTTAGATATCCTTTCTCGTGTATTGCGGGGTTATTGAAGGAACACTGACAGACATCCTGAAGAGATAAGTCAGTTTTAGATCTTGGAAATTAGTGTTTCAAAAATTAACTCTACCTTTTTTTTTTTTTTTTAACTCGCTATGTATACTTTGTTTCATATGTCTTTACGCGTTTATTAAGTTTCTCCAACCGGAAGTATTTTAGGTTTCTACATCGTTAAATCAATTTTATGTCTTCTGATCACATTATCTTTCCTGACCACATCTCAAAAAAAAAAAAAAAAAAGTATATAATACGTGTTATAGTAGTTAATGGAAATCGTGTGGTAGTTTCACACCAAATTTTTTTTTAATTATTATTTTACTAAAATAGATATATTTTTAAATTTAACAACATTTTATGTTTATTTCAATTATTATTATTTAAACTGGGACTACTTTTTAAACAAAGAGGGGCAAAAATAACCAAATATCTTTAAGTATAGAGTAAAATACTTAATTTTTAATTACTTGAATAGCTTATTATCTAGGCAATAAAATTCTTTTTTGTAAGATCTAATGTAATTACGTGATATATATTTTTATTGTAAAACACATATTGGTTAGATTTAATGGACATTTGCTTTTCTCATTTATTTTTAAATTACGGCTATTTTACTTCTTATGAAAAATAAAACCTTTAACTACATTACGTGAGCTATTTTAGTTTGTCTTTTATGCTTTTTTTAGTAAAAATTACAACCTTTTCTGTAATGTCTGGCTGCGATATGTGCCTATATGCTTTTTCTTCACAAATAGTGTTGTTGCTGTTAATAACTGAGGAAAATATATATATATATATATATATCCTTTCTTTCGTTGAAGCAAATATGTCTCTTTTATATAAGAGTACTTTAAAACAAACGTAACAATGAAAAAAAAAATCACCGAAACATTGCTGTTGAATTATGATGATTAATGAATTTGAAAAAAAAGTATCATAAACTGGAAAAATAAAGTGTAACGATAGTTTTATAAAAATCTCTCACATTGAATTAAATAATTTTTGTTATAAAATATTTAATTTCCATCTTGAAGAATGCTAGCTTGCAAATTAAAAAAAATCAACACAGAGCTAGTTAAGAATTTAATTAAATATACTGACGTGCAAAAAATAAAACAACAGCCTGTTTTCTCGTTTTATTCTTTTGTGTATAACTTTTAAACAAAAAAAAAATATATATATATATATAAAATTACATCTCATATAGAAACATCAGCCTCTCCTTAATGAAAATAGTCTAAAAACTCTTACAGTTATTACAAGTTTTTCTCTACTATTCTACCCAAAGAATTCTCCCTTAAAGTGACTTAAAGGTTGCGGCTTTTAAAACAAGTCTTTCTCCTTTTTCTTGTGTCACCAATTGATAGTCTACGCAGCGCTGGTGCGACGTGCGACCCAACCGGCCGGCCAGGCCAACCTTTTTCTTGTAAAGATCTAAATTAATGCAAGTTCCTCAGCATGTTCCTCAACACAAATTAATGCATGGCCTCAACGGTTCCACAAAAAAAGTGTCTGCATAGTAAAACAAGTGAAGTTCGACTCTACGCTTTCAGACTGTTTCATCTGTGACTGATCTGTGTTCACAGGTTTCAGCTATTTCATGTATAATAACTGTAACCGTAATATGGTTCTTTTGTATATATAAATCAAATGTTACTCTACTTCTAGTTAAAATGGCTCTGTCCTGATGATGCCCTGATGTTCAGGGCGAAAGGCCTTGACACGATGTATTTTTAATGATTTTAGTAAATGGATCATTTTATACGTGTTTTACAGTGAATTTTCTTATAAAAATAAACAAAAAAAACCTAACATTTAAATAGAATGTTTCTTAATCAAGTAATTAGTCAAATTTTATGTAACTTTGACATTAGAAATAATTTTTAAACTTCCTTCTTTTATTTCTAACTAGCTGACCCGTCCAGCTTCGCACGGATGAAGAAATTTTAGTTAAAGATGGATTGGCATGTAAAAAATCAAGAAAGATATCAGTTTATATGTTATAGTCAGGCAATATTATTAACTGAAAGTCAAAATATAATTTTACAATTATTATTATTTTTTTGAATTAGTTGTTAAATGTTGGCAATTTTTACTTAATGTTATTTATTTATTTATTTTTTCATAAAAAGAAGAATTTCTTTACTCATGAATAAAAAATATTGTAAAATAAACCTATGACATGAAAATGTTTTTGATAAAATTGACGTCATAATAGCTTTAATTATTATTTATTTGTTCATCTTGCAAATATATTTAATTTTTTCCATAATTCATGGTTATTTTAATAATGTATATTAAGGGAGAAATCAGTAATATGAAACAATATTCGTACAATATATACTATTACAGAATCTGGTGTGAAACAGCCACACGGCGACTTCCATTACCCACTATTACACGTATTATATACAATTTTTTGGAGATGTTATATGCATTTTTTGAGATTTTCCAGTGAGAGAAACTTGATCTTGATACACGTATAAAAGACACATACAACAGAGTTTATATAGCGAGTTAAAAAATAAGAGAAAGAAAAAAAAATAATAATATAGTTATTTTTTTTAAACACGAATTTCCGAGATCTAAAACTGAACTACCTAATCAGGATAACTGTTAATATTCCTGTAATAAGCCCGTCATACTTGAGAAAGGTTATCTAAGTTGGATTAAGGAAACAATTTTCAAGAAAACATTAAAGCCGTTTTTGAGATACCAACTTTTACCAAAACTTAGCATACTCAATTATTGACCTAAAAACAATAATTAAATACAAAAGGATATTTAATAGGAAGTTAACATGGCGAGTTTGAAAAAAATCCGTACAGGCGTTTTTAAAGGAGCACACTTGCGACATCTGAAATTGAGCTGTTCATAGAGGACGCCTATCAATTTTCCTGAACTAACCAAATATATATCATTCAAAAGGGCATCTAATAGCATAAAAAATTATAAAAACAGTAATGGTGTTCAAAAACTATAAGCATAAACAATTTAAGCCAATTTATAGTTTTTGAACACCATTTCCCTGAAGACGGTTAATGATGGAATATTAACCGAAACGTCGGAATAAAGATAATTTAAATTATGTGATATGCTGAAAGTATATTTTATTACTGTTTTTATAATTATTAACAGCATATATAAGTGGAATATATATTTCTTTATTGGGCATCTAATAGGTTGTATATAGAGCAACTTTGAAGAAAATCGTTAGATCTGTTTTTGTGATACGGGCTTACGGTCATATTTCCGGTTTTCGATGACCCAATTCCGGTTTTTCAATTTTTACGAAAATTTGGAAAATTTATCTGTACTCCAGACCTGAATCAATTGTGAAGTTTCGTAGTTTTATCTTTATTAGTTTCGGAGATATGACAGCCAGAAGATTCCACACATACGTACACACATACACACACACTGACCTATTGCCAAAAACTACTTTTTTGGACTCAGTAGGCCTTAAAACGTGTAAATCAGGTGAAACTTTATATCGAATTTTTGGACCGAATATAATACTTCCACTACCTACGGTAGTGGGATAATTGAAGTAAAAACATAGATCTCGTATTTAATACGAAAATATACAGATTTTCGTATTGCGCTTTTGATCGCCAAATACAAAAATCGCCAACGACGACAGATATCAAATCTATGCTTTGTTTTCAATTAAAATATTGAAAATTTGAATTAAAAATTTATTTTACCAAAATTTATTATAGCCTCTAGCACTTAGAGACAGAGTTACTTTTGTTTAGTTGAAAGAAAAAAAAAATCGGCTTTTTAGTTCTAGCGATTGTTCTCTACATATACATATAAACCTTTCCTCTTTATATATTATTATAGAGCATAGATAGATTAAATAGGTTTCTAATGAACATAATGTAACTCAAATAATTAAATGCTATTTGCATTTCAGTAATGGCTGTATGCGCTATGTATATTGAGCTACTTGTCATAACTGTTAGTTGCGGAAAATAGTCGCCAAATAAATTTAAACTTCTCAATTATTCTTTTAAAAAATGCATAATGAAATGCAGATGATTTTTTTTTTTTTTTTACTTTTTATATTATTATTCGCGTGAAAATATATTTTATTAAAAGTCGAAAAATAAATTAACTCGTAAATTCTTTTGGCAACAATTATAAATTAAAATAAATAATTTAATAAAAGTTTAGAAGTTAGAATTTCTAATTTTTTTTTTTTTTTTTTATTTATTTATTTTTAAATTCTAATTTCGTTTACACGCATCAGTTTAAACATTAATGCTTAGATCATTATATTATATTATATCATATCAAATTATATTATTAGAAAAATAAATACTTTTAAATCTATAATGACGTCAGATTTAGCGTGTAAGTTTAACATTTCGCAAAGCTTTATATGAATTTCAATTTAATTCACGTGCAAATATATTTCTTTTCTTTTCATGTCAAGATATTTTGAAAACAAAATGAACATGTACTAAATGTTTCTTTTATGTTGGCAGCAGCTAATTTTTTTAATGTTTCATTATTTCCATTTCTATTATGGCTTTTAATGGGGATTTTAATTAAAATGCTCAGATTTTAAACTAAAATTTATTTTATCAAAATTAAATATAGCCTATAACAATCAGGAATACTGTAGCTTTTGGTCAGTGAAAGAAGTTTTTAAATCGGTTCAGTAGTTTCAGAGATTACCCTCCACAAACATACAATTTTTTGCGCTTTATATAATGATATAGATAAAGTGATACTAATAACAGAACACAGACTAACCGCTAAATTTTTCTTCTCTCTATTCTAAAAGCTTCAAACAGTATGATTATTAATTAGGCATAATTTTGAAAATTAGGCATACATAATATTTCGCCTACAATGTTAGTAAAAGAAAGTAATTATCATTCTCCCAATTTCGTTAGACAAGGTATAATTTGCTAAAGCATTTCAACTACACTGTTAAAAATTTGGTGTTACTTTGAACTAAAACTTAGTACTGAAGTAGCTGCAACCACCCGATTGCTTAACCTTTTAGCCTAACTTGGTAATTTTATGTTGACCCAAATATCGGGATTATGTTTTATATAAAAAAAAAAAAAAAAGTATTCAACATTCAAGCGAGCCGGGGATCGAACTGAAGACCGTCTTGTCTCAAATCTAATACCTTGGCACTGTGCCATGCTTGCTTGCCTGCTGATTCTGTGCACTGTCAAAAAAAGTCCTGTTTGCTGCCAGAAATTTTCCGTAATTCAGAAAAATACGTTCTATCAACGTACTTTTTCCGTTGATAGAACGCATTTTTCTGAATTACAGAAAATGTCTGGCAGCAAACAGGATTTTTTTTTTTTTTTTTTTGACAGTGTGAGTGTGTTTCGTTGATTTTGATTAAAAGGGCTAAATTTTCTAGTGCCTCATCTTGACCCATGGGTGGGTTGTTGCAGAAAATCTGCACTTTACCCTGCATTTTTGACCACGCTCTTTAAGTTAAGCTAGGTTTAGTTTCAAAAAGAATTTTACTGATTCATATTGCCTGGACTGTATGATAGATTTTTCTCTCTTCTTACAAGGATGTACTTCAATAAACTTTCTTATAATAACAACTGGTTAGTAATTAATTTTACAATCATTGGATAGTTAGCTTTAAAAAAAAAAAAATTAAAACGTCTTTATTTATTTTTCATAACCAACGAGAATTCTTTCAAATATTTATATTTTCAAACATTCATATTTTTGTTTCATTTTTATTAATGACAGTTAAACATTTGTCTCAGGAACATCACTGTTAAAAAAATGCAATTTTGTTTCCAGAAATTCTCTGTGAAAATTACAGAATTATCTGTAATATGAGAAAAAAAGTCGTAAATTACTGAAAAATTACGTTCACAAACGTATTTTTCTTTAACTTTCACAGAATTTTGTAATTTTCACAGAGAATTTCTAGCAACAAAATAGCATTTTTTTAACAGTGAGATAAAACGAGTATTTTTTATGAGTGTGCGCAGTGGCATCCTAAAATCATTATCTTTGGTAATCTGACATAGAATAAAATTTTCTCTCTCTCTCTCTCTCTCTCTCTCTCTATATATATATATATATATATATATATATATATATCATATACGTAATGACTACATCGAAAATGTTCGGTTACAGAAACTTCCTGGCAGCAAAGATGCCAAAAATAATCCGTATGCCATGCGATAAATACGTTGACAAAAACTTTCTGTAACAGAAAAATACAAAGAATATTCATTCACAGCATTTTTTTTTTCCATAGGGAACACAGTAAAAATTCATGCATTACATAAAATTCTATAGTTTTACCAGTCGAACCAGAATCCAATGTCGAGTACGATACGATGTTACGTACTCAGCACTTCCCAATCTTCTTTTGATGTCGATTTCCTGCATATAAAAAAATGAACGTACAGATGAAATCTGTATTAATAATTACAGATTTATGTGGTTATAGAAAAGATATATATATATATATAATATATTGACATATTAAGAAGTAATTTTACACTAAATTTCGGTGATTAAAAAAAAAAAAAAAAAGGGGGGGGGGAAATCATAAATTTCCTGTAGAAAAGTTACAGAAATTTTCTGTTTTTTAACTTTTTTTTTTTTTTTTTTTTAACAGTGAAAGGTCAAATTTTAATTTAAAGTAACTGCATAATTTAAAGTCTTAATTTTGTAGACTTCGTAAGAAATGTTTGAGTAATTAGATCTTTTTCAAAGAATTCGGGTCTGTAAGGAATAAGTTTATTTATCTTCACAAAAAATAATGCCTTTTTTTAATAAAAGGGGCTGAAATTTTTGTAGAAATCTTTTTCAAGTTCATATTAGCAGTAAACTAGATTAACTACAACTTGGATGTTTCAATACGTTGTTATATGTATCAATAATTTTTCATGAATTCAAAGATTGCAATTTTAAGAATAATTCAACAATGTATATTGTTTTATTTAGTAATTAGCCGGCTTTGTCTGCTTCGCTAGTTGCAATAGTTAATAGAATTTTCAAAATACATTAATCACTATATTTTAAATCACTTAAAAAAAAATATTTAAAAAAAAAACCATTCTAATCGCTCAAAACCTCGCTTCGGATCACCAATGCATGTGTGCCATTTTAATTTAAATGCTAACTAAATGATAAGTGACACAGCTATTATTAAAAAACTACGTTTTTTGGACAGACATTTCTCGGACAGATTAGAATCTTCATTCTATGACAACAGATGGCAGAACCAACACCCCCACACACACTCTCTCTCCAGCGACAAAAATCTTAATTACTTAAAAAAAAACATAATAATAATAATAATTATAAATTCGAAAATTGGGCTTCGAGATGCATCAAGTCACGTTCAAAACTCACCCGCATGCAAAATTCTGTAGCTCTGCAATCAGCCGTTTGACTATATAAAACGACAGAGATAAATATACACACACATATCTGCTTTTATCATATGTAGAGAAGAGTACACTAGAACACTATGTTTTTCCAACTCTTGTTAATTGCTTGCAATTGCATGAATACAGTTTTTTTTTCTTTTCACTCTTAATTACATACAATACTTTGTCTTATAGGAGAGAAACATTTTAATGGCTTTACGTAATAAATATTTGTATTGTTCTCTTTTTTTTCACAGTTCTTTTGAACACTAATTACGAAGTAGTCCTAGTTTTTCTAATTTACGCAATTGTCTTAGAGATATTGTTGCATTCAATTGCCGTAAAATTTTAAAATTGTCGCATTTTTTTTTTTATGTCAGAAACACAACGAAATTATTATTATTTCATTCTGTGTCATGGTTAAGTTTATTTGTTGAATAATAAATTATTAATAAATGCATATGAGATTGCAAGGTAACACATAGTTTAATTATAACTATTTAGAAAAGTTTTAAATGTCCAAAAATATTAAGTTAACTCTAATTTACCTTTTATTATGCGTTTATTTCTCTTTCATTAAAAAAAAAAATAAAATAAATAAATAAATAAAATTACTTCGTAGATAAATCCACCTGCTCTTCAGAATATGGAATAGTTTTTAAATTTTCCAAATGAAAAAAAATGCTTTTAGTTATTATTAGTCATATTTGAAAATAAAAGTAACTATTTAAAGAAAAAATAATCTGGTGTGTCACTCAAACGATTTTCTCTTACCCTGAAATTTAATACTATAATACAAGTTGGAGATTAAGAGGTAAGATAACAATGTTATGTAAACCTATGTTAAACAATTCAAATTAGGCTTTGGAAGAGTTTTATATGATAATTAATTCTATGTGAGGGGGGGGGGTCTACAGCCCCCCTCGACTCCCCGTTTCATTAATGCACCTAGATTTATACAAAATTTAATTCGGTTATTAAAAAATAATTCTGTTTTTAAAAAATAATTTATTAAAATTATTATTTAAAAAAATTATGTTTTATGATAATGCAGACGAATTCCATATTAGAGAAGTAGTATAACACTAAATATCCAAAAAAAAAAAGTCCATTTTATTCTCAATATTAAAAATAATAATAATAATAATAAAAAGATTTTGATGAAATTCTGATGAATTTTGATGAATTATAACATCGCTTTCAAATTATTCAATTATATTTTCGATAAATTTTAGATTTCGACAAATGTCCAACTATCGAAATCGACAACGCAAAAATCCCAGATTGAGACTAATAAGCCCTCAGTCCTAAAAAAAAAAAAAAAAAAAAAAAAAAAATTCGTTAAAAGTGAAAAAAATCGATAACTTTGTTTTAAATTATCGCAGATCGATGGTTCAACCATTCGTTTTAGAGGTATTGGCGAGCTCTTTTGAAAGATACCCATCATGATAGTTTACTCCCCTCGAGGGGGGACTTCCCCCCCCAGGGGGGAGGCGAGGCTCCTACATACACAAAATATTTTTCCCAGTTGACTATCTCTATTACAATATATATATATATATATATTCGTTTCATTTGGTTTAGTGCAGTCTATAGACGTTAAACTCTACTTACCTGCAATTTCCCCCATAGACGTAATGTATTAGAATTCTCTTGATTGTCCCTGTACACGAACCATTTGCTTGGTCTTAACGAAAAGCTTACTGTAGCATCTATATATGATACACATTTAGAATACCAAGTTTGGAATGTCTGCTACTATTTGTTCTTGAGATATGCTGATAACAGACAGACACACACACAGACATACACACAGACCATTTGCTAAAAACATGATTTTCGTATTCAGGGGACCTCGAAACGTGTAAATATAACAAAATCTCGCGTTCGAAAATTTGACCCAAAAACAATACTTTCTCTACCTTATGGGTAAGAGAAAGTAATAAAGCAGTAGGTAAACAATATCGAACCCTAATATTTACAAAACTTTGAATAAAAACCATGAAATCCAAAAAACTCGCAACAATTGTTTCAGATCGAAAAAGCACACGACCCTTCGTCAGGCGAACAAAGTAGGCACGAGTACAGCATTCAATGCTGTAACACACAGTTGTTGCGAGTTTTTTGCGCATTTTATGGTGTTTATTCGAAGTTTTGTAAGTATTATTTTGCAACGCCAGTTCTGTGGTGCTTTCTTATTAATATCGAACCATGTTTCTCGTAGTTAGTAGTTTAGAGCACTATGGTATTTTCACTAATAAAATGTTAATTTTATGGCGACAGAAGACTTTCAAAATGACAAAAATGAACTAAATTTTACCAACACAATCTTTAATTAGTCCTATTGAAACAATAAATTATGCATTGTTGAATACATATACAGAGGGGCCAGATTGAACTTGGTCTATTCGGCTCTCTATGTAGCTGTAACTAAAATGCGGATTAAGTATAAAATTTGTATATAGACGCTCCAAAGGTTGCACTGAAAGATTCTGAAAAAAAATTAGAAAAATTAAAAAAAAATCTGGAAGGGAAAGAACATACAACAAAATACAAACAAGCTACAAATTTCAAAGCAAACATCTTTATTTTCTATTACAGGCATTTTTTTTAGAGACTGTTTAGCGGTGTAACACATATTTTCGGTTTCGGGCCCATCATTAAAATCTACAGCCGATGAACAGTGTGTGTTCCAACAGCTCACCGCAGCTGATCACCAGTGACCTGCCGCACATGCAACGCTATGCAGTCATTCAAATCAACCAAAGTTACAACATTTCCATGATAAACCAAACTCTTTAAATGATCAAAAATGTAGCCAAAAATCACACGGATTAAGATCGGGAGAACAAGCAGGCATAGGAATGGAAAATGAACCGCTATTCATGTTATCGCTTCTAAAAAAAATTCTCTAAAAACTTTTGAAAACTGTCATAATAACAGTTTTAAATGTTGTATGGTTTGAAAATGTTAAAATAGACCACAGTTATTTATTTGATATCATTTCAAGTATTTTGATTGTATTGCGCCCCCTAGCGGAAATTTAAAAAAAATTAATTTTAACTTAGTTTTTTGAGAGAATTTTTGAACACATACTTTGAATTATCTATCTACAAATTTTCGACTCAATCCATATTTTAGTTATAACTACAGAGTGCTCTGAATAGACCAAGTTTAATTATGGCCACCCTGTATATTGTTTGTTTGTTTGCTTATTTTTTGTAAGATTGTGCAAAGATTTTCAGGGTTTTTTATTTATTTATTTATTTATTTTCTATTTTGACTTCTACATATTTTCTTCAAAATAAATATATTTTATCTTTAAGCTATCTCCACATTAACCTAAATTTAGTAAAAATACTTATAACAGCCCTGTGGTATCGAAAATCACATATTCAAAATTATACATTATCTCTCAAAATTTAATTCATTTCCCATCTTTACAATAAGCGATTCTAAAACATTTATAACATTTAAAATCAAGTCTTTGCGGTTTCTTGTTTTTGCTTGTAACGAATTAATTTAACCTTCAGCTACAGCTCAGTGTTGGCCATAATTGATTAAAAAGTAATTCAATTACAATTAAATTAAAATTATTTTACTGCCAATCAATTAACAAGTAATTGATTACAAATAAATTGAATTGCTTAATCGATTTATTTATAATAATTCAATTTATTTCTAATTAATTATTTGTTAATCGATTGACAAAGAATATATATATATATATATATATATATAATTGCAATTTAATTGTAATTCAATTGCTTTTTAATCAATTATGCCCAACACTGGTGAAATATCTAATTTAATCCCTCTGTGTTTCTTCCAATAAATAAAAATAAAATATGAGAAGAGGCGATTATCTTACAATGAACTGGGATAGTTAAACTTATCATCTCAATAAAATAAAATAGAATGTTTTCGCTGGCGTTGTCACTTTTTGCAAAACGTAGATGTACTCTTGAAAAAGAAATTATGTAGTTCTATCGACTGAAAATCTTTTGAAACCATAATAAGTATAAACAACTATTATGAATAAAATTGTTGTGGTTAGATTATCATAACTTACTCTTTCGTTCCCAGGATCTTTCAACGGTAATTGTTGGCTAAAATCAGGGTCGCCAATATATTTTAAAAAAATTATATTGATTTCAGCGTAACTGAAAAACTCAGTGTTGCTCATGAGTTCTTTGAGATTTGAGTTTGAAGATCTTATTGTGGTTTTTGATGAGAAGTAACTGAGCCAAATTTTGATCACTTTTTTCTTCGACTTATCAGATGTAAGGACACTTCGTATTTTTAACACGCTTTTATTAGTTTCCCCTGTATGTATGTATGTTTGTTTGTATGTTTGTTTGCATGTTTGTTTGTATGTTTGTATGTATATTTGTAACCGCTCTGGGAGCAAACAAAAAATCTATATTGCAAAAAAAGACTTTCCGCATGTGAACGCCGTGGCTGTGAGGTACGTCGCTGCGCTACGAACCTAAAGGGCTAGAGTTCGATCCCAGTCAGAGGAGATTTTTTAAAAATGGTTTTTGTTTAATTCTACATTATTTTAATTAAAGATTTAAAAGTATGTAAATATTATGGTGTGTCACTCACACGATTTTCTTTTACCCTGCATTTTAATACTAAGATAGATATTTTGTGCTTTTTAGTTCACATTTCTATAAAAGCGTGTTCTTTAATTTTTTTTAAACTATAATATCATTCTCTGTACTCTCCGTGTCCTCATTCTCATCCGTGTATAACAACTTTTTATCATGAAAATTTTGTAAAAAAAAAAAAAAAAAAAAAAAAAAAAAATCTCTATAAAGCTATAATTACATAATAATGTTGGAATATTTTCTCACAATTAAAAGTAAATAAAATATTTGAATCAGCAAGATTAACTGGGTTTATTGTCATCTCAACAGAACTGCGGTCATTTTACTTGAAAAAATTGTGAATTTGTAAAGTATTCCACTTCGGTAACAATTCTTCATCAAACTGAATTTCGGAATGAATAATATTTCTTTCTCTAAACATTTTATTTCAGTAGATCAATAAATAAGTATAACAAGCACAAAATATAATTACCCAGTACTTTATTTGCTCATCTAGAATTGTTCATCTTTAATATTTAAACATAATTATCTCAGAAAAAACTAACAGCAAAAAAAAGCAATTAAAAAGCACTCTTTGACTATTCTATTTATTTTTTAAATTGCCTCGGCTATATTTATCGCATAAATATTTGAACAAGGAAAGAAATATATGTATAAAATCACTTTGCATTCAAAATCTCTCTTTAAGTTTATCTTTTATTTTATTTGTCATAAAAATTTATTATTTAAAAGAAAAAAAAATGTTTCTTACTGTAAGGAATGAATAATGATAATGGATATTTATAAATAAGATTTATAAAAGCACAACTTCAAAAAATTACAAATAAAATTTTATACATACGAAAATATTCTTATTTATTCCACTTAATTTTTATAGCTATTATTTGAAAAAATATTGACGTGTTATATTTTTTCATAAAAAAAAAAAAAAAAAAAAAAAAAAAAACTCTAAAAACTTTTTTTTTTCTTTTCACGCGTTCACTAATATAGTTTTAGAGAACTTTGCTTATTAAAGAAAACACGGGGGAGAGATTAATTGTAGTAGTTATTAATTAAAATCTTTTGACTGAAAGTTAATATAAAACATATATTTTCTGAACTTTTTAAGAAAAATTGCTCATACGTTTTTGAAAAGGAAATCAATCAAGTTACATAAACTGAATTTATTTTTCATGCATTTTTTTTTTTTTTTTTTTTTAACTTCTTAGAAATTAAAGAATCACGACTAATATCTCAAAAAGATACGTTGAGTGCATTTGGTATGATGTAAATTATAAAAAATAATAGTAAAATATGTAAATTTTTGAAGGAATTTTAATTAGGTTTTACATGATCTCTAATAAAATACTTACATTCTACTTTCTCTTACCCATATAATAGTAGAAAAAGTATTGTTTTTGGGGTCAAACTTTCGAACTTTAGTTTTTGTTACATTTATACATTTTAAGATCCCCCGAAATCTGAAAATCAGGTTTTGTACAGAACTACACAAAAGAATTCGGAAATATTAGAAAAAAAATTTTAAACTGCTGAAATTGCATTTCAAGTTGTGTTATGTGTCTTATATACAGTGCAAAATTTGGTACAACTATAGTATTTCCCCACAGCTGAATTTGGCGATCTTTCTTTGGCATCGATTTGAACGATAACGATGTCTTTCTGTACTGTTTGCGATATAATATGGCAGCCTGCATGCTATTTATTTTGGATTTATGATTTTATGATTTATGATTTATGATTTATAATTTAGCTTATGATTTTATCATTTATGATATATGATATTTAGATTTATAATTTAGCCATAATCGCCAAAAATAAATCGCCAAATTCAGCTGTGAGGAAAGTTGTTCCCTATAGTTGTTCCCTAAATTTAAGTATACGATGTAGTGTGTGCATATAATTTTTAGACAAAGCACGGGATTACTAAATATTTAGTGAATATATTCTTCTTTATTAAATGTAATAAATGATAACGCTTTACTAAAATTTACCAAGTTTAGGAAAATTACTGCGGAATGGTAATTACTTTTTTATACCGTATGGTTAACAAATTACTAGTTAGGAGTCCAAATTTTAACTTTGATAATTTGCTGTAATTACGTGTTTGAGATACCTTAAATAAGAAAATCAAGTTTTTTAATTTTTCTGTGTGGTCGCTTGTTATCTGCATAACGTAATTGTGGATATTCAATTTTTTTTTAAGATTATAAAGAATCGAATCGAATCGAACAAGGAAGACTGATTTAAATAA
The DNA here is from genome assembly GCA_963930645.1 of Salticus scenicus. Taxonomy (NCBI): domain Eukaryota; kingdom Metazoa; phylum Arthropoda; class Arachnida; order Araneae; family Salticidae; genus Salticus; species Salticus scenicus. The sequence continues at coordinate 88,230,352 of OZ005661.1, forward strand.
TGGTTCAGAGAGAAAGGAAATAATCTGGTGTGTCACTCACACGACTTTCTCTTACCCTGAAATTTAATAATATAAATACAGGTTGCAGATTAATAGGTAAGAAAACGAGTACTGTTATGTAAACCTATGTTAAACAAGTCATATTAGGCTTCTGAAAAGTTTTATATGATAATTAGTTCTGGATGAGGGGGGCTACCGCCCCCCTCAACCCCCCGTTTCATTAATACTCCTACATTTATATAGAATTTAATTCGGTTATTAAAAAATAATTCTCTTTTTAAAAAATAATTTATTAAAATTATTATTAAAAAAATTATCTTTTATGATAAGGCAGACGATTTCCATATTAGAGAAGTAGTATAACACTAAAAAAGGTCCATTTTATTCTCAATATAAAAAAAAAAAAAAAGTACGATTTTTTTTTTTTTTCTAAGTTTTTTTTCGTTAAAAGTAAAAAAAAAAAATCGATAACTTTGTTTTAAATTATCGCAGATCGATGGTTCAACCATTCGTTTTATAGGTATTGACGAGGTCTTTTGAAAGATGCCCATCATGAAAATTTACTACCCTCGAGGGGGGATTTCCCCCCCAGGGGGGGAGGCGAGGCTCCTACATACACAAATCTTTTTTCCCAGTTTACTGCCTCTATTACAAAAAATATATATTCGTTTCATTTGGTTTAGTGCAGTCTATAGACGTTAAACTCTACTTTCCTGCAATTTCCCCCGTAGACGTAATGTATTAGAATAGTCCAGTCAAAATAGGAAAAATAGAAGAAAAAAATCGTGTAGTTTTGAAATTTTTCATACTTATAGCCAAGGGGGTCCTGAACAACATACTAAAAGTCCCCGCCCATGGGGGGTGAGCGGGGGGCAGGGGGGGCATTTAAGGGGGGCAATTTTCAGTTTTTATTAAATATCTTACAAACTATCCCATTTAGAGAAAAAATGTCAATTACAAAATTAATCTACGTAAAATTTCCTACAAAAATGTATCTTACATTTTGTTTGTACGATCATTAGTTTAGAAGATATAGGGAGATGAAATAAAACATTTTCTTGAAAAATTCTTTTTTGCAACAGTAAAATCAACTAAAGTGTGCAATTAAAAGGGTTCTTGTCAAATATGTTCTAATGTAAAAAACAAATATATACATAGGGAATATGCAAGGATAATACAGCATGTTTTGTAAGTTTTAAATAATTTTAAGGGTAGTAGGCGCAAGTGGCGGTTTGTGTAAAAATCTGGATAAGTCCAGTCAAAATAGGAAAAATAGAAAAAAAAAAAAATGTGTAGTTTTGAAGTTTTGCACACTCATAGCCGAGAGGGTCCTGAACAACATACTAAAAGTCCCCGCCCTTTTGGGGTGAGCGGGGGGGGGCATTTAAGGGGGGCAATTTTCAGTTTTTATTACATATCTTAAAAACTATCGCATTTAGAGAAAAAATGTCAATTACAAAATTAATCTACGCAAAATTTACTACAACAACGTATATTACATTTTGTTTGTACGATCATTAGTTTAGAAGATATAGGGAGATGAAATAACACATTTTCTTGAAAAATTCTTTTTTGCAATAGTAAAATCAACTAAAGTGTGCAATTAAAAGGGTTCTTGTCAAATATTTTCTAATGTAAAAAACAAATATATACATAGGGATATGCAAGGATAATACAGCATGTTTTGTAAATTTTAAATAATTTTAAGGCTAGCAGGCGAAAGTGGCGGTTTGAGTAAAAATCTAGATAACGAAGACCCAAAACCGATCAACATTAAAAAAAAAAAAAAAAAAAAAAAAAAAATCATGTAGCTTAGAAATTGAGCACAGTTATAAAGTTAAGTGCCCTGAATAACATACTAAAAGTCCCTAACCATGCGGGGGGGCATTTAAAGGGGGCACATTTCAGTTTTTATTAAGTATCTTGAAAACTATCGCATTTAGAGAAAAAAAAATCTCAATTGCAAAATTAATCTACGTGAAATTTCCTAAAAAAATTGTATATTCTATTTTGTTTGTATGATCAATAGTTTAGAAGATATAGGGGAACAAAATAACACATTTTCTTGATTTTTTTTTTTTTTTTTTTTTTTTTTTTTTTGCAATAGTAAAATCAACTAAATTGTGGAATTAAAAGGGTTCTGATAAAATATTTTTTAATGTACAAAACAAATATATGCATAGGGAATATGTAAGGATAATACAGCATGTTTTGTACGTTTTAAATAATTTTAAGGTTAGTAGGCGCAAGTGGTGTTTAGGTAAAAATCCAGATAACGAAGAAAACCGATCAACATTAAAAAAATTCTTATAGCTTTGAGATTTTTTTTTCTCTAAATGCGATAGTTTTCAAGATACTTAATAAAAACTGAAATGTGCCCCCTTTAAATGCCCCCCCCCCCCATGGTTAGGGACTTTTAGTATGTTATTCAGGACACTTAACTTTATAACTCTGCTCAATTTCTAAGCTACACGATTTTTTTTTTTTTTAATGTTGATCGGTTTTGGGTCTTCGTTATCTAGATTTTTACTCAAACCGCCACTTGCGCCTGCTTGCCTTAAAATTATTTAAATCTTACAAAACATACTGTATTATCCTTGCATATTCCCTATGTATATATTTGTTTTTTACATTAGAAAATATTTGACAAGAACCCTTTTAATTGCACACTTTAGTTGATTTTACTATTGCAAAAAAGAATTTTTCAAGAAAACGTGTTATTTCATCTCCCTATATATTCTAAACTAATGATCGTACAAACAAAATGTAATATACGTTGTTGTAGTAAATTTTACGTAGATTAATTTTGTAATTGACATTTTTCCTCTAAATGCGATAGTTTTTAAGATATGTAATAAAAACTGAAAATTGCCCCCCTTGAATGCCCCCTGCCCCTCGCTCACCCCCCATGGGCGGGGACTTTTAGTATGTTGTTCAGGACCCTCTCGGCTATGAGTGTGCAAAACTTCAAAACTACACATTTTTTTTTTTTTTTTTCTATTTTTCCTATTTTGACTGGTCTTATCCAGATTTTTACTCAAACCGCCACTTGCGCCTACTAGCCTTAAAATTATTTAAAACTTACAAAACATGCTGTATTATCCTTGCATATTCCTTATGTATATATTTGTTTTTCACATTAGAAAATATTTGACAAGAACCCTTTTAATTGCACACTTTAGTTGATTTTACTATTGCAAAAAAGAATTTTTCAAGAAAATGTGTTATTTCATCTCCCTATATCTTCTAAACTAATGATCGTACAAACAAAATGTACTATACATTTTTGTAGGAAATTTTACGTAGATTAATTTTGTAATTGACATTTTTTCTCTAAATGCGATAGTTTTCAAGATATTTAATAAAAACTGAAAATTGCCCCCCTTAAATGCCCCCCTGCCCCCGCTCACCCCCCACGGGCGGGGACTTTTAGTATGTTGTTCAGGACCCTCTCGGCTATGATTATGTAAAATTTCAAAACTACACGATTTTTTTCCTCTATTCGTCAAATTTTGGCCTTCGTTGCCTGGACTAGAAATCTCTTGATTGTCCCTGTACACGAACAATTTGCTTGATCTTAACGAAAAGCTTACTGTAGCATCCCTATACGATACACATTTAGAATACCAAGTTTGAACTTTCTGCCATAATTTGTTTTTGAGATATGCTTATAACAGACAGACACACAGACACACACACACACACACACACACACAAAGGTTTGTAAGACGTGTAAACCGGGGACCATATGTGAATTCCTACACACCGGGGACGTCTATATGTAATAATATTTTTAATAAAGTTTTGTTATATTTGAGGTTCATTTCACGTATTTATATCATTCCTACTCGAAATTTTCATAAATATTAATTATTTTAATGTTGTTGTTTTTTCAGGCAAACTGGGGACCTGTGTATAAATAAGACGTGACTTTGCTTTAACATCTGCAGACTGGGGACTTAATATAAACATTTATGCAGAGAACGGAATAAAAACCGAGGACATATCCTCGTTATCTAAAATTTAAATGCTATTTTAGTACTTGCGTGTAAAATGTTTATAATGGAGAGGGGAGCTAACTGTGTGCAACAGCAACAATGTTGTAAAAAATTCAATAATTAATGCAATAATTAGGTACAGAAGAGAAAAAAGTGGCTAAAATGAAATAATAATGAAATTAATTTGAAATTTTAGCGCTAAATATGCGTTATTTTTTTTTTTTTTTTTTTTTTTTGTAATTTTTACAAAAAAAAATATATATATATATATATATATATATATATATATATATATATAATATACATAGAATATAAATTAATATTGATCATAGTAGAGAAAATGTTATTATTCTTCATTGTATATGCAATAATAAAGTTTATCATAATTTAATAAAATATAATTATATATGCAATATTTGTTAATCTTATTAGAAGCTTTAATTACTAGAATGTTGTTAAATTAATAAAATAATTTTACAAATTATAAATAAAATTATTGCAAAATAATTTTTAATAAAATAATTTTGCAAATCTCTCTCCGTGATTTCCATTCAGGCCTTGCACTTACCAAGACCAGTCCTGATTAAATGCTCATTATTTTAATGAACTATGCAAATGCTTTAAATATATGTAAATTAATCATTAATTAAGATTTGTATTTTAATTAATTACTTTAATAATTATTGTAATAATTGCTATAAATAAATTTATTTCGTTGAGTAAAAAAAAAAAAAAACTTGTTTAATATTTTATTCCCCTGGATTTCACTTAGTTCGTTGCATATAAACGGCTGCAGAAGATTGATGGCGTATACACACCAGAATAGGGTCACAGATTACATATCATCATAATGAGGACTTGGATTAGACATCAACAAAATGGGGACTTGAATTAAACATCAACAAAATGGGGACTTGAATTAGACACCGGCAGATAGGGGACTTGGAGTATACACTAACAGACAGGGGACTTGGGCAGACACCACCAGACTGGGGAGTTGGAGCAGACACCAGCAAAGTGGGGACTTGTAGTGCACACCTGCAGTCTGGGGACTTGGAGCAGACACCAGCAGAGTGGGGACTTGGAGTAGACACCAGCAGAGTGGGGACTTGTAGCAGACACCAGCAGAGTGGGGACGGGGACTTGGAGTACACACCTGCAGTCTGGGGACTTAGATTAAACACCAGCAGATTGGGGACTTGGAGTAGATATCATGAGAATGGGGACTTGTAATAGACACTAGCAGACTAGATAAATGGAATAGACTAGAGTCATAATGGGGACATGGTAGAGACAGCAGATATTGCTGTCAGAATCTATACTAATATATAAAAAGGAAAGATTTATTTGCATGTGGAGGGTAAATTCTGGAATTACTGAACCGAATAATAATAATAATAATAAAATCCCTAATCTAAAGCTTCACTTTTTCTGAGTGTTATAAGCTATAGTTAATTTTCAGAAAATATTTTTTTTAGTTCGAAATTTCAATATTTTGATTAAAATCGACATAAAAGCCACAAAAGATAAATAAATAAATAAAATAAATAAATAATAAATAAAAAATAAATAAATAAACAATAAATAAATAAAAAATAAAAAATAAATAAATAAACAATAAATAAATAAATAATAAAAATAATAAAAATGAATAAATAAACAATAAATAAATACAATAAAATAAAATAACATTATATAATATTTCTCTAACGTGGACCAGTTACAATTATTTTTTGTCGAAACGAAACGATAAAGGTGTAATTAATAAAATACGCGAGGATATTGAAAAATATTGAAAATTGAACAATATTTAAGCCCATGACAACAAAAAAATTTTAAAGAAAAATATAGATATTTCACTTTTGCAAAAGATAAATTTTTTTTAAATATTTTAAATATTTTAAAAAGCATTCAAGAACAATATTCCTTTTGTTTAAGTATTTGTTAGATTCTTCTAGAATGTTCTATGATACGATTTTTCTTGGCAGTTCTTAAATTTTGGTTTCAGCGTCATGCTGATATCGCGATGGTCCCGGATTCAGTCCTCGGAAGACGATATAGTACTTTTTTTTTAGATCATTAATAGAACAAAAATGGCAATTGATAAAAGAAAATTTTCCGTTGTCTGCACAATATCCTAAGAAATTTTAATTAGTTTTTTAAGAAGCTTTTTCTTTTTTTGTAACTAAAAAGCACAAAACAAAATTTAAGTGAAAAATAATTTTTTAACGTTAGAAGCTTTTTATTGTGCAGCCCTAAAAAGCATAAAATAAAAATTTATTCTGGCAAAGACATGCTACAAAGAAATGAAAGTTTCAACACTAAAAAAAATTTATAGAAAAATATAGGTACTTTCTTTTTGCAAGAGATGGAAATTTTTAATGTTCAAAATATTTTTAAAAACTTTCGAGACATTTGAAATTTGTGGCCTAACGAATGATTATACAAAAACTAATAACTAAGGATATTGATCTAAGAATTTTTCTTCTTCTTCTTCTTCTTTTTTAAATATATATTTGACTTGAAATGGTGTCGTGAAATTAGCGTCCTTGTCGAAAATGTCCGGTCTACTTCAGCATTAAAATTTTTAAAAACTCCCAAGATTGTCTATCTATAAGTATATTAGTTATTTTTATTTTAATTATTTGTTTTTTAAATCATAATAACATCATTTTTTCATGTGCATAAGCAAATCTAATTTTTGATATTTTTGTATTAATCGCGTGAAAATAATGTCGAAATGCAATAAACCGGAAAACATTTTTGCCAACAATTAAATTTAAAATTAATATTCAAATGGCTATTTTTTAATTGATTGCCGAAACGTCAGTGGAGGCCCTCTGTTGAGACTCAAAACGGTTTTGGGCTGTGTCTGTCTGATGTCTGTCTGTCTGTCGCGCGATAGCGGTCGCAAAAATAGCGCTATTGACTTGAAATTTGGTACACATGTTCATGAGCCCTACGAAATCAGCTGTATAGTTTTTGGTATTTATTCCATTTGCAGTTCGTATACAGGGACACGCCAAACTTTTTCTTATCATTACGGCCTATGGGAGGAATTTGTATGTATCGCGATAGCGGCCGCAAAAATAGCGCTATTGACTTGAAATTTGGTACACATGTTCATGAGCCCTACGAAATCAGCTGTATAGTTTTTGGTATGTATTCCATTTGTAGTTCGTATGCAGGGACACGCCAAAGTTTTTCTTATCATTACGGCCTAAGGGAGGAATTTGTATGTATTGCGATACCGGCCACAAATTCACGCTATTAACTTGGAATTTGGTACACATATTCATGAGCCCAACGGAATTAGCTGTATATTTTTAGGTGTGTATTCCATGTAGTTCGTTGTGTACAGGGACACGCCAAAGTCATTCTATCATTACGGCCTATGGGAGGAATCTGTATGTACCGCGATAGCCACCGCAAAAATCAAGCTATTGACTTCCAATTTTTACCGAAACGTCAGTGGAGGGCCTGTGTTGAGACTCAAAAGGATTTTGTGTAACGTCTGTCCGTCTGTCTGTCTGTCTGTCGTGCGATAGCGGCCGCAAATATCACGCTATTGACTTGAAATTTGGTACACATGTTCATGATCCCCACGAAATTAGCTGTATAGTTTTTCGTATGTATTCCATCTGTAGTTCGTATACAGGGACACGCCAAAGTTTTTTTTTATCATTACGGCCTATGGGATGAATTTGTATGTACCGCAATAGCGGCCGAAAAAATTCTCCGATTGTCTTGCAAATTGACACATATATTCAGGCTCGGTATAGAAATAGCTATTTATTTTCTTAGGTCTATACTTTTTATTGCTTGTATACAGGGACACGCCAAAATACTTCACATTACGGCGTATGATATGAATTGCGTTTAAACGCATTTTAACATCTTTGCTTTGCAATCAAGAAAATTAAACTAGCGTACGTGAGTAGCATGTTTAAACTTATGTTGTCTGAAGAAAATATGTGCTCTTAAGCTTTCTAATTAACGAACCTTACAAAAGTGTTCTGACAATGTTACGTAGTCATCCAAACGATGTTAAATTGGAACAATTATTAATGTTAAACGCAAAGTAAGCTGAACAGTTTTTACTGGTGTATACAATGTTTATTGTTTGTTTACAGAGACACGCAAAAGAATTTCGTAGCATTAGAGCCTATGGACAAACTTTTATTTAAGCGCGCACTTTAATGCGTTTATGCTGAATTGAACTTAACAAAATTAACATACATTATAAAGATGCTTAAACTTATGTTTACTCTTAAAAAAGGTTATGTATAGACTAAATAATTTATGGGACCACACAAAATATTCCGAGTATGTACTGTAATCATCCATATGATGTCAAATTAATTTGAAACATTAATGAGTTATAATTAATTAGGTTTATTCTTATTATTGGCGTTTATAATGACTGTGGCTACTTTTCCGGGATACAAAAATAATTTCGTACTATTACGGTCTATAGTCGATATTTCTTAAAAGTTTATTTTAACATGGTTACACTCCATCAAATATAATGAAATTTTGTTAGAATTTTAAAAGCATGTTTTCTTGTTGATAATTGTGGGCATAGAATTGGAAATTAGTTTAAAGTTTACGCAAAATATTTCCGATATGCTATGTAATTTTTTTGTATAAAATTTGGTTGTTATGAAATTTGGTATTTATGAATTTTAGGGAAATAATACAAGACCGTCGTTTATTAGAATACATATTGTTGCGTACTTGGGGGGTCCGTAAGTTGTCCGAGAATGAAAGGCAAAACTTGCAAAAATTCAGTGTTGTATTCACAGGAAGTTCCAGAAAAATACAGGTCTATAAACCAAGTATCAGCTTCAATTCAACCAGTAAACACAGCTTAAACAACAGCCGTTAACAGCAAATCAACAGTACAAACTGTTTAGCAATAACACATAAAGAAAGTCTCATCTAAAGTGGCTCAAAGCAAAGCAAGCATTTGACGAAACTGACACAGATCTGAGACTGACCGCCTTGGCGAAAAAATGCTCCTTTTGTACTTTTCTATCGAACACAGACTGTTCTGGAAAATTCTCGTATCTCATAATGAGATTAGAGCTTCCATATTTGGTATATCCCTAATAAGGATTTTCTCGCCAAGATCGCCAAACAAAATCGCCAAGGAGGGAAACAGTTGCCAAATTTGGCGCCAAATCCATTTCTTTCCTTATTGGAGCTTTTGTAAGTGTTTTTAAAGGAAAATTAGGTTATTTTAACACTAAAACGACTAGAAATGCACAAAGTTAGCATTTTATTAACTTTACTAAACCTCTTTGAAAGAATTGATACAAAAATAAATGAATTATTTACAATTCCGTAACACTTTATAAGATATGGAAATAGAGACACAGCGGGGGGTTGAGGGGGGCAGCAGCCCCCCTCAGGAATGTATCTGATTATGGTAACAAGTCGATCGAATCAATATATACGATTATATATAGTAAGGAATAAATAAAAATGACCTATTGAATAATGTCTGATGTAAATTGGACGTTGAGGCTCCTGATCTGCAGATCCACTAGTGTAGGTTGACATTTTAATTATATCCGCAACTAATTAAATTTTTTAAACTCTGTTTTCACTGTCCTCTCGGAAAGTTTCCTGAGAATCCGTATGTCAATTTTTTTACTTCTAAATACAATAGGTGCTGAACTTAGAGCAGAACGGGCATACTTACAGACAGACAGACAGACAGACAAACCTTTCCTTTTATTATTATAGATGCTTATTTCTCTCGTAATAAAGTAGTCAAATATATAAAGTAATTATTAAAAAACTTTAAAACCACACTATTTTAAACCCCAAAATAGTGTGGGGTTGGGTTGTGAAATTAGGGTCGATTGACTGTATTAGGATCCCAGGCTTGAGGGGAAGTGCCTTCTGTGGGTGTCTTTTTAAGGGATCTTGTACCGTATTTAAGCAAGGTTCGGGCACAAACATGGAAAATTCTGAATTGCTAGGTCTACGAGTGCTCCCTGAGATCGAACCTGGTCCCTTACGTCCAATTAAATTTAATCGCCGGGAGCCAAGATTGAATTATGTGTAGATTAACATGTCATTTTCACCAATGAAGTTTCAAGAGATACCAAGTATTTCTCAGTATATTCGATGAAACATAAGAACACAAAAACTTTAACATATGTATTTTTGTGAGTCACCTGTAGGATTAGTACAATACCGTAGCTTAATAGAATTTATGGACTAGGTAATATACGAAAAAGTACCTAAGCACATTTTTCAGACACCATAGTTTTAAAATTAAAAGAAATGAAAAAAGGACTAAATTACCTATTGAGAATTTTTTGAAATGGAAAATTAAATGTAAAATATGTCTTAGGTAATGAATAATCACCATACCAAGTATCCCCCCCCCCTCCAGCCCACCAGCGGCCGAGCGGTTCTGTGCTTAAGGCTGGTAGACGTGAGGTGCCGGGTCCGATACCAGGTAGCGCTCGTTGGCCTAGCCGTTCGGAGTTTTCCGTGTTTTTTTCCGAAACTTGCGTAAATACGGGCTAGGACCCCTTAAAAACACCTCCACGGAAGGCACTCCCCCTCTGGCCTAGGATCCAAGAGTAGTCAGTCGGCCTTATTCCTCAACACCAAGACCAACACCTCCCCCCACCCCCACCCAGAATAGAATGTCGTTTCTCTACGGGTGACATCGGTTAATTCACTTATAAGCATAGTTAGCTGCACTAGTTCCAAACCCTAAACAATAATGTGAACTGCTTTAGGACTTTTTTTGTTCCTAATCAGAATTCCTTCTGTTTCTAGTGAAATAATTTAAATCTGTAAATAATAATGATAATAATGCAGCATATATGGTGTGAAAGGAAAGGAAAAAAGGATGCATTTGTGAAGGAGAAAAAATACTTTTTTCTATATACTGTAAAAAATTTCTGGAAAGTTATTTTTCTAAAATGTTTATCAAGAGTTTCAGCAAATTTACAATAATTCTTAGTTAATAATAAATATTCGAGATTCTCAATCTTTATTCTGTATTTTTAATCTATTTTTATTATTTAATTTCTTGTTAAAAATTAAAGACGAACTTTTTACTTTAGTAAAAGCATTCTAAGTCCCAAATTTAATCTCGCTAACAATGAATTAAAACAATATTATTTATTAAAATGCCTATATAAAATAGATTCTTTTGCATCTCTGTTTATGTTTCTCTATCGAATGTTTTAACAGTACAAGACATTTCTCGACCCCACAAAAAGTTTTTTTTTTTTTTTTTTTTTTTAAATATATTTTCGAAAGCTCGCTGAGGATATATTTAAAATAAATTAATAAGTAACATAAAATAAAATAAAATAAATAGGTAATTGCACTATCTTTCCATAAATGACCGGACACTTTTGATTTCAGACATTTTTCAAAATATCTCAAAAAGTACTAAATAAATCACCTTGAGACCTCAAAAGTGTAAAAAAACCTGTTATACCTCATGTTACTTTAGTTAAGTTTTACGCCGAAAATGAAAGAGGGACCAGTACAAAATTAAAGAAAAATGAAAATATTTGGCATCACTATGTAAAAAGTAATGCTTGAAATACGATCTGGCTGTAGCATGTGATTATGGGGTTCTTTCGCATTTCTCTATAAATTTTTAAGTCTCTATCGCTCAGGGAGATAAAAAGGTTTCTTTTAAAGTCTATCAAAATATTTCACTTTTTTATCTATAGCGCGCAAGGTATTAAACGTGGTGCAAAGCTATTTTCTGGAAATCCGACATATACAACATTAGACACAGCATACTGCAATCAGAACGAAAAAATATTTAATATCTAATAAAATGTGATAATTTTTTACAGTTGACCTAAATTAATTCTGCATATATATATATTTCCAGTGCCCAGAAAAGGAGGAGTGGCAGTTCTGTAAATATTATTGAGGTAGGGCTAGCATGAATTTATCTAATTTTTTGCTAAAATCATCTTACTACTTATGGAATATGTAAATGGAAAATTCCCGGTCGGGCCTTTTTTTTTTTTTTTTTAACACTAAAACGATAACAACGAATAAAAAGTAAAAAAAAACTAAAAAAAACTCGTAAAAAGGATAATTTGCTTATTTTAAAAGCCTATAAAAACATTTTGCGCATTTTAAAATAATAATGTTAACGACAAATTGCAGAAAATAATAATATTATTATATATAGATCAAAATTTCTTATTTACCTGTGTATATGCCTATTGTTTGGGTTTGCAACTGAAAGAATAAAAAATTTAAAATGTTACATCATCACTAACATCAATGCAACCTTTTATTTATTTGTTTTATTTTTTGGAGTTTTTAATGCATGCAGAGTAAAATATTTTGCTGCAAAATAAATTTGTCGTTAAGAGAGCCCATTAACATAATTTTAGTTTTATATAGATTGATAGAAAGAAAAATCAAATTTTCACAATAAAAATTTTAAATATCATTATTTTATGCTTCATGTATACAAAAACGTGCTTTCTTGGTCCTCCTTTACCCTTCCCCCACACACTTTCTGTGTTTAATTTAAAAATTACTTCGACGGTCATTATATTTTAATGAATCTTCAAACACATTGAATCGTTGAAACATTTAAAACAATATATTTTTATTGGCCACCGTTTTCGCTAAATTAAAAGTATAGCTAAATACCGTGATATACCGCCATTAACGAAATGTAAATGAAATTTATTTATTTCAAATTCATTATATTAATTAGAAACATCGTTAACACATTCGCTGCCACTGACGCGCTGGCGCGTCAGCATGGCGCTACCTCCCATGCCGGTGACGCTCTGGGGCGACAATCGAGTATGATAAGTAAACTGCTTTAGTTTTAGTTCGGATTTGGAGGTTGAACGATGAGGTTTTTGTGGCACGTTAGTGAAGCATTATTTTTATATTTTCAGTGCGTGGTTTTTAAATTTTGTGTTTAAATTTTTTTTTTTGTGCAGCCAACGTTTTTAATCATTAAAACACTTTTTTTAAATTCGGCTTCTGAGGATGGATATATAAATTTTGGTGGCAGCGAATGTGTTAATTTTAGGGTAAAATTTTGGTAGGCGGTAAAAATGGCACCGGTAAAAATGGCACCTGCGATTTGCGTAACATATACTACAATGAAAAAAAGCCGCATTATTGCTAAAAATTAGGAAGTATTTTGAGCTTTGTTTGACTGTCGTGATATATTTGGCCATCACATACAAATATCTGTATTATGAATAAAAAGTATTGATTTTTTTATTTTTTATAGAAATATTATAGATATATTTTATAGAAAGTACTGATTTTAAGTAAAATTTTAGAAGAAAAATTAGACATTAGAAATTTAAATTAAATTGGTACAACATTCACGCAGTATATGTCTGTTGAAAGTTTGGTTGGGGGGGGTGGGGGGGGGGGAGAGTTTAGAGACGACTGAAAGAAAATAATTGTTTTTATATCACCATCTTACTGATTTTAATGAAACTTTGTATAATAATCACTTACTATTTATGAAAAAGCTACAGTGTTCTATATACGGGGGGCGGGGTCAGAGATATATGTATTGAAAACTTTTTCAAACAATGCTATACAAATATGAATCCTATTGAGCATTATATACAGCTGAAGGGGTCAAGAGGGTGGTGCGCGTAGATTTTCTTTTTATTTCTTTCTTTTTAATCATTCTATTATTAGAAATTAGACATTAGAAATTTAAATTAAATTGGTACAACATTCACTTAGTATATGTCTGTTGAAAGTTTGGTTGGGGGGGGGGGGGAGAGTTTAGAGACGACTGAAAGAAAATAATTGTTTTTATATCACAATCTTACTGATTTTAATGAAACTTTGTATAATAATCACTTACTATTTATGAAAAAGCTACAGTGTTCTATATACGGGGGGCGGGGTCAGAGATATATGTATTGAAAACTTTTTCAAACAATGCTATACAAATATGAATCCTATTGAGCATTATATACAGCTGAAGGGGTCAAGAGGGTGGTGCACGTAGATTTTCTTTTTCTTTCTTTCTTTTTAATCATTCTATTATTTATTTATTTATGACTCTTCTTGTTTTTAAAAAGTTTTAATATTTCACTTTAAATGCGTGATATGCAAAAATTAAATAAGTTGAATTTTGTCACTTTTTAGCTTCAAAGTGAAATATTAAAAATTTAAAAATTCAATATTTGGAAAACGATAAAAACGGTAACGTTTACGTATTTTTTAAATGTGAAAACGGATTTAGAAAAATTAGAAAATGAGTAATTTAAGAAACTAATTTCTCCATTAATTAACAGAGTTACACTGGCAATCAAATTAGGTGAAAAACATAGTTATTAATAATTATTATAACTTTTACTTTTATATAACTAACAATAACGATAGTTGCTATATAATTGTTATATATATATATATATATATATATATATTTATATGTATAGCTGATAATAACCATTAATAGTTATAGCCAGTGGCGTATCCAGGATTTTTCCAAGGGGGGGGGGGTTTCGTCCATCCGAATTTTTAATTAAGTTTAAGTTTATTTAAGTTTAATTAGGATAAATTAAGTTTATTTAAGTTTAATTAAGTTTAAGTTTATTTAAGTTTAATTAAGTTTATATTTAATTAAGTTTAACAATCTTTTAAAATATCATAATTACATGCCGAAAATTAGAGTAAGAAAATGAAAAATAGTAAAATAAACTCACCAATTAAAAGATCAAACTAAAAAATCTATAATTAGCGACGAATAACGTAGAGCCTGTACAAACTGCTGCACAAAACATAAAATACAATACATAGTTACGCTTACGCAAAATATTTCATTGAATTTTCTTATTTACAGAGCGAAGTCTAATCGACGAGAAGTTTTCGCTAGTTCATTTAAAATGCCTTCTATTGTTGGGATATTATTTGGGTCACTCCTTAAAGGTCAATGGTTCCAATTCCCCATATGGTCGACCCCTCTTGTCCTTGAATATGAACTCGTAAAGGTGAAATCCTTTCAGAGAATTGTTTTCAGGGGAAACATGTTTCGCGCCGCGCAAATGAAGTGGTTTAGTTATTTTCAGGAGTGTTTATCGCAGAGTAATGAAAAAAAAAGTTAGTCATTATTTTAAACCACTTCGTAGAAAAAAATATTCTACGCTTGCCATACATTTTTTCCGCCTGAAATGTGAAAAACAATGTAAGGAACAGCCTAATTTTTCTTGTCGTACATTCTGTCAAGGGGGGGGGGTTAAACCCCCAACCCCCCCCCCCTTGCATACGCCACTGGTTATAGCTATTATTATTATTATTCAAATAAATAGTATTAGTAGAGTATGTGTATTGTGTATATATATATATATATATACATAAATATATATATATATATATATTGGTATATATTATCAGTAATTATTATATCAATAGTATCTTATAGTATATAAATTTATTTAATGAAAACTTAATTTTAAAAATTATATATAAGATGGGCTCAAATGTAAAATATAGATTCTTTTCAAATTTATAAAATTATTTTTCTAACAATTCTAGGTTATAGCACTTTAATGTTTGCTTCTGAATGTGCAACTGTCATGCAGTAAAAGATAATTTTTCAAAAGAGGATTTGGCATGTTAGTCAGTTTTGAAATGTGTGACAGCTTCAGTTGCCCATTTGTTGTTCGCAGGTGAGTACACGGTGAACGGGGATTATATGATTATTGTATACGAAGAAATGAAAAAAATAAAAATAAAAATCACTTATTCAGCATGAAGGTCACAGACCTGTTATTAGTAAAGTAAAGTATTATACACAGTAAAGTACATAGTAAAGTATTTCAACAATGATTTTCTTTCCAGAACAAAATGTCAAATTATTTAGTAAAGATATAATAATGAAGTATCAATCATATCATTAAAAATTTTCGATTCAAAAGAGTTACTTACAAATACTTCCATTTCATAATTTTTATTTTTCATTGACCCGCAATACCATAATAGAGTTTTTACTTCATTAATATTTGGTCTCCTTTTGTGGATAGTTCATGTAAGGGTGCTTTATTCCGTGGTGATTTTTCCAGGGCTGATTTTTTTTTGGGATACCAAATAAAAGGGCACTTTTATATAAGCAAATCGCAAAATAATAAATGTGAATAATACATTTGAAGAATGATTTCTAAATCACATTTCTAGAAATTTCAATTCATTGTGTACAATATTTATTTAGTATATACCTGAGGGACAAGGGGGGGGGGGTAGTACCGGTTGTCTTTATACCACCTTCTTACCGATTTTAATGAAACTTTATATAATCGCGTACAATGTGAAAAAATTACAGTGTCAGACATAATTGGAGGTGGATGGCAGAGGAAAACAACATTTTTTTTTTTTTTTTTTTTTTTTGTATCACCATTTTACTGATTTTAATGATATACTAGCGAGCTTCGCCCGCTAGCGGGTCAGTATTTTCAAATGAATCACTAACAGTAACTTTTAGTCTTAAGAAAAGAAATTGAAAAAAAAAAAAAATCATTTATAATTGGGTAAAAAGTCGGCCCAGGTCCCCACTGCCTTCGGCAGAGCAGTCCCGTGCGCGCTGCGCGCGCACAATTTAAGGGGCAAAAGTGGTTGCACATGAAAAAAGAAAAGTTTTTTAAACTGCCCTAGTATCGATTTAAATAAAACATTGAATATAAACTTACTGTTAAAAAATTGCAGTGAGTTTTACAGATATCTTGGGGGGGGGGGGGGTAGCAGAATAAGAAAAGTAGTTGATTTTATATCGCCATGCTACCTATTTATATGAAATATTGCATGACTATTACTTATTCTAATTTCCAAATTATTATTAGGTAAGAGCGAGAAAAAATTGTTTTTATAATAATAAATTATTTTGTTATATAAATAAATCAATTACAATTTTAAACTTTCGCATATGACATTCTTAAAGCAATCTCCATTTATATATATATATATATATATATATATATATATATCAATCTGTGTATATATCAATCTGTGTATCAATATGTGCAATCATAAAAAATTGCATCCTTGTTTTTTTTTTTTTTTTACATTTCTACACGTTTTGAGGTGTGAGAAATCTAATAATCAATCACAGAACTGATATGGTTTATCCGTTTGTGCGTTAGTTAATTAATATATGTACTCGACAATATAAGAAATTTTTTTTAATTAAAAGCTTCTTATACATTAAGAAATTAAAAATTAATAAATTTTTATTATTAGTTTTAAAAATAAATTTTAATTTTAAATAAAATTTTCAAAAAGTTAATTTTTTTCATATTTGAATATAATATATATGCATCTATTAACACATACATACATAAACACATATATTATATGTACACACATATGTAATCATAAGTCATTATTTTAATTCTTTAATTCATAATATATATGATTGATTTAATTCATATAAATTTGGTTTTTAATTATCAGTAATTATTATTGTTTTTTTAACCTAATAATAAAAATACTTGTTTATCCTGCTTCACCAGTCTAAAGCCGTGGTGGCCGCTGCTCCTTCTTAGTTTTTTTTTTTTTTTTTTTTAGTTTCATTTGTTTGAAATATTGCCTTTATTTCACATAGTTTTTAGTTTTTATACTACTCATCACATACTCACTCTAAAACATTCTTACAAGCTTTTAAAACGCATTTTTATTTATGTATGTTCTTTTATTACTTTTTTATGGTGACTTTTTTCCCGCATGACATTCTTTCCGGTGACTTTTTTTCGTGACTTCTTTTTCAGGTGACACCGTTTATACGTTTTTTAAGGGACCGTTCCAGAAAAACGTACAAATGAAAAAATCGTACAACTGAAAATTTGTTTTAACACATTAATACATAATAAAGGATTATATTATTACTAAAAATCAAATTAATTTTCATGATTTCCTTTACATTTGTTCGAATAAGATGATTTTTAATGGTATTTAAATTAATTTTAAAAAGTAGGATAAATTTTAAAGATAATTAAAAATGTAGAAATTCAGGAAATTTCCATAAAATTTTGATTTTAACCTTTAAAGACAGTCTTTCGTTTTCTAAACAAAGATGACGTTTTTGCAAATGGTTAAAGAAAAAAAAAAAAACTGCTTTGTCTCTCCAACAGCAAGACGTTAAATAAAAATAAGCATGATAAGAAATAAAATCTTCTGGTATCCTATTCAAATTTACCCAAAGGAAGTGAGTAATAAACCTTTAAGTTTACAAAATGCCTATGAAATTGTGAGATTTTTTTGTTCTTTCACATCCCGTCCCTAGAATGCAATTAAAGGAGAGAGTGGGACGGAGGTCTACAAGTTATCAGTTTTCTTTCTCTAAAAGAAATCCTGTCTACTTTTATACTTACCAATTCACCCAGCCCCGAATGCTTGCTTCTGAATGTTTCTCTACCCCCCCCCCCCCCCCTCCCCCTTGCAGGCTATCAGCCCTACTTGGTTGTTATTGAGTTGCGCTTAAGAGTAGGAAGGACTACTCAATTGCGCTTAGGGCCTTCATCCTCATAGGCATCAGTTGCGCCGAGATCATATCCTCCCCCCCCCCCCAAAAAAAAAAAAAAAAAAATCATAAACGCATCAATTGCGCTCGTAGGTTTTTCAGAAAATCAGAGAAAAAATTCTAAATGATTTTGACTATTCAAATTTGCATAATTTGTCGATAAAGCTTTCTGATAATCATTAATATTTGTTTGTTTCAATTTTTTCAAAGCTTTTCAGGAATAAATTGGTTTTTCAAAAAACATTTTGCATACCAGAACAAATTGTTCAGCTTATTCTGTCATAAGATATTGATGGCATGAGATTTTTGGATTTCTTTTTGAAGTACTTATGTTTCATTTAAATGAGGAAATATTTTGAAAACTTTACAAGTAAGACTAAACTAAATAAAAATATGGTGTATATTCAATATTTAAACTTAAAACTTCTTCACAGACCATAAAATTCAATCCAGCGCTACCGTTTTCGAAAGGACTTGGCATTTTTTCATCAGGTGTAAAAAACATGTGCTACTGCCTTGGAGGCAAAAGCAAGACTTGCTTTTATTTGTGTAATATAAATATTTCTTTAAATAAATAATATAATATAAACATTTTTTTAATTGCTCTTGTTTGAATTTATTGGAGCCTATTATCTTTACCCAGGAGATAACACGAGAATAAGTAAATAATTTTTTCCTTCCCAGAAATTACAGTTCGTTACCTTCCGGTATACAAGAGGGGGGGGGATGACAATGAATGTTATCAGTAATTTTTCTCGCGAGCGCAGTTGATGTACTTTTAACAATGGGGGATTAACGTAAGCACAATTGATGTGTGCCCGTGTACTTAAATGATATTTTAAACTTGGGAACAGCTGTATTACGATTCATGACAGGATATTTCATTTCGTATATGCCCGCCTTTTCCCTCTTTTATAGCCCTCTTTTTATCTCTTTTACCCATGTAAACCTATCTGTTACTTTATTTGAAGTATGACAATGTCCCAACTAAAACTACCTCAATGTAATGACAAAATATTTCTTTGTCGTACCAAACACTAATATTCGTTATGCAATGCCTTTTTTTATTTCGGTTGTACAGTATTATTATTGTAATAATAATAATAATTATTATTTATTTTTGTATAAATATTGGAAAAATATAATTCAATAAATTAAAATTGAGTTTTTCCGTAATGCACTTTTTAAAAGAAATTTTCTTATTTTATAAATTAATTTTTCTTTTCCTAAGATTTCTTTTTAGCTGGTAGTTAGCTCGAATATTGTGCTAACTTAGCATTTCATTACCTAGATAAATGTTTCTGAAGGCTACATATATCATGTTGACCAAACAAAACTCTATCTCCTAATTTTTCTCAATAATGCGATCATTTTTCATTTTAGCATATGCTTCGCAAATCGCAGGTGCCATTTTTACCGGTGCCATTATTACTGGTGCCATTTTTACCGGTGCCATTATTACCGGTGCCATTTTTACCGGTGCCATTTTTTCCTACATTCAAAATTTTAAGTGAAATATACATTCACAATAGTCTGTAGACGATAAAATTAAGAAAAAAAAATAGCTGGAGTACATGATTATTTGAATTTGTAAATAAATCATGATAAAATATTTAAAAATTGAAATGTTTATACATACATATTACCCCCAGCAAATACATTTAATAACTTTAAAGCTGTTAGATTTAATTTTTCATTTTTTTTTTTTGTGTGTATTTCTCTCTCTCTCTCTCTCTTTTTTTTTCTTTAGTACGACAAGATTATTTCTTTCAATCTGTCATTTTGCGTCGTTACCAATGTATAGTGTGTTCAACACTATAAAAATGTTCGAAAATGCCTGCCAATATACAATTTTACCATTTAATTTTTCACTCTATCTCAGGATGCCAAATGTCGCAACGTCTTAATTAATGCAAATGTTATCACTAATTTTTGTATTAGAGGCATCCTCTGCTACACTCAACGACTCGTCATCCGCATTTATCAGCATCATCGTCATCATTTTCTTGCTCTTTCGTTTGATATTCCTCATAAAATTTTCTACGTAACCGCATTTCACGAAACAATTTTCTGATGTCATATAATCGTTAACGCCAGAGATCGAAGTTGAAAAGACATTTTTCTCTTCTTGTATTGATAAACATTGCGATTTTTCAATTTTCATGAAGTGCCTGAAATTTAACATAGTCATATGTTGCTAAAATATATCATTTTTCAATAAGAATGAATGTGTGTGCATTATTATGCATGTCTATATTGCGCCGTAAATCTCATCTAAATCCGACAACTTTTGGAGATTTTACTGATTTTATTTATTTATTTATTTGCATTAGTATCCCCCAGTGGTCAAAATTCGACAGCTTTTTACAAAACAAAGCAAAGCAAAAATATTGCCTTCTCATAAACGGAATTCTCATAAATTGCAGCACAGCAGCAATACCTATTGGTCTATAGGCACGATTCGACTATGAAGAACAGTGTTCAAACTAAAAAAACAGACCTTTTCTAAAAATGGTCTATTTGAGTAATCTCAAAACGTGTACCTTCATCGAAAACCAGAAATCTATTTTTTTTTTTTTTTTTTTTTTTCTTTTACTTTCTTCTTATATATGCAGAAGATAGAATAATAAATCCATTTTTTGAAAAAATAAGTAGTCAATTTCAGTTAACTGAAATGCAAAGAATCTCAAAACGTGTAAATACATCAAAAAGCGGAAATCGAAATTTTTTTACATCTTCTGCTTTTTTTTTCAATCCCTACTATTAGTTCACACTCTCCCTATATATATCTTGTACAAATCTTGCAATCGATTTTTAACTAACTTCCCGAACTAGCTAGAAATTTGAAACTTTCAGGATTGCTCATAACACGGTGACAATGCATTTTTTTAATACTTTTAGCCAAATGTTTCGGGTTCCTGCTGCCTTCGGCAGCGTTACCAGTACAAAGCTTGCATTCGTTTTTTAACTAACTTCCCGACTAGCTAGGCATTTGAAACTTTCAGGATAGCTCAGAACATGGTGGCAATATATTTTTTAATACTTTTAGTCAATTGTTTCAGGTCCCTACTGCCTTCGGCAGCGTTTATATGATTGAACAGAAAATTTATTTAACAAACTTCCCGACTAGCTAGACATTTGAAATTTTCAGAATAGTTCAGAATACGGTGAAAATGCATTTTTAAAATACTTTAAACCAACTGTTTCGGGTCCCTGCTGCCTTCGGCAGCGTTACCAATGCAAAGCTTGCAATCGATTTTTAACTATTTTCCAGGCTAGACAGCAAGCCGTTTGAAGCTTTTATAATAGCTCAAAACACGATAAGAATGATTTTTTTTTTTTTTTTTTTAAATACTTTTAGCCAATTGTTCCGGGTTCCCGCTGCTTTCGGTAGCGTTTATATAATTCAACAGAAAACTTAAAAAACATGGTATATAAAAAGTTCCTTTTATCTTGTAATTATTCTTATTATATAACTGAACTGAGTCCACGAGTTTAAATATTGTCCATTTATGAATTTTATTTCACTTTTTAGTTGATTTTGCACGCGCGCTTTTTATTTCTATTTATTAACTAAAATAAAATTTTTCTTTGTTGACCTAAGTAGGAATTGACTTAGTTTTATGTATTACTTGTTATATACGCAGCAAGTAATAAATCCACATTTTAAAAATAAGTAGTCAGTTTCAGGTAATTAAAATGCAAGGAGGAAAAAAAAGGAGGTATAAAATTTCAGTATGAGTATCTTTCGAAAGAACTTATTTAAAACAAAGTTTGTATTTTTTCATTTATAACGAAAAAAAAAAATATATTCTTCTGATGTTGATCCACTATTGACGTGCTACTGCCTTTTATTGCTATAATAAAAAAACACCACAGAGCTGGTGTTTTAAAATGATAAGTACAAACTTTGGATAAACGCCATGAAATGCAAGAAACTTGCAAAAAATTATTTCATGTAGAAAGATATCACAGTCCTTCGTCAGGCGACCAAAGTAGGCACCAGTGCTGCAATCAAAGCAGCTTTTGATCTGAAACAATTGTTGCGATTTTCTTGCATTTTATGGTGTTTATCCAAAGTTTTGTATTTATTATTTAGTGCTATAATTCTGTGAGATAAAAATCGTCTTCATTATTCATGGAAAATAATTTTAATAAATAATTATCTATATAAATAAAAAGAAGTGTATGTCTGTGTGTGTATCTGCGATCTGGTGCTCCAACTACTGATCGCACAGCTACAAAAGTTCACATTTAGGTGAATAAAAGTTGAATGATGAGTCAATTAAAATTTTTTCTTCAGAATCAGAATGTAATTTATAGAAATGATAAAATAAATTATTTTAAATAACGAGTAACAATATTTTTCACCGTTATAGGAGGAAGTAAACCTAAATAAACATAAAGACTGAAACGAAACTTATATTGACTGATAAGAAGAATAAACTGGATCGTTTCTTTCTGGAAAGTATACAATAGATAATCGGAAGAAAGAGATTCTCAGTAAAGGTGTATTACAGCTCTACGAATTTTTCTCAAAATTTTTGAATATCCTCAGGTTTACTAGCTTAGAACTGCGCAAATAATGTGGGGTGAACAAGCAGTTGAAAAAAGGGAGGGAATGAAACCTTCAAGGAAAATAGTATCTTCGCAGGTGTTGAATTAGAAATATGCGAAAGAATAAACAGTAGTATCTTCAAACAATGGTATCTTCATTCGTAATAATAATTTATTTATATTGCATAATAATACTGTGAAACTTCACGGAAGTATAATGTACTGATTTATATCCCCAATTGATTTAAAATATTGCTAGTTGCAATCTTTGTAACTAATTTTTTATTTTTAATTTATTAAACATTTTGAAAATGTTTTCTTTCTAAATTTCCCTGTTTACCTTATTCTAATTAAGTTGTATTAAAGTTCACTTTTTCACCTTACCTCGTTTAATAATTTATTCCAATAGTTCTCACTTTCATTGTCACTTGATGATTTCTTTAACATTAGCTTCGGAACCATGTCATGACAACGTTAACCAAAAAAAAAAAAAAAAGGTAACGAATATAATAATGATATAATAATGTATCTTATGCAAATGCCTAAGACTTATGTAAAGTCTGAGTTAGTAATTATAATTTGTATTCAAACATAGTTGGTCTAGAGAAAAAAATAATTTATATCAGTATCTTCTATTAAAAGAAATATTGCTTTTCTCTGTGGATATACATGAAATATTTTAGATGCGTATGTTTTCTATAAAAATTATACAATGTATAAAAAAAATATATAGAAGGAAAGAATAGAAATGAAAAAATTCATAAAACATTTAAGAATACAGAAATTTACATTTAAATCATCAAATATTTTTGTTAAATTATTTATATTTTCAAAAAGGAGAAAAACTCTTATTATTATTATAATTACTATAATAAATTCAGTGAAAGAAATTTGTAACACACTTTTCTATGGTAAATATTAATAAATTTAATACCTATCTCAGTAATCTGTATAAAAATAAAATTAATATTTAAATTTTCTCAAATAATCTCTTCTCCCCCTCCCTCTAAAAAGTTAAAATAATAATTATATAAAAAAAGAAAAACTAGTATGTTGTGGCTATTACAAGATTTTATTCTGTATTTTCCTAGACAAATTCACACAGCAAAATTATTTATTAAATTATTTTCCTTGATGAAGAAGATTTTCTTTTCAGAGAAGTAACACAAAATGCCGAAAGACAATCAATTTTTTTGCCATAAGAGAAAATACTTTTTTTTTTTTTTTCTCGTAAAAAATAAAAAAAAATAAAAT
Source organism: Salticus scenicus (assembly GCA_963930645.1). NCBI lineage: Eukaryota > Metazoa > Arthropoda > Arachnida > Araneae > Salticidae > Salticus > Salticus scenicus. The sequence goes on from OZ005661.1 coordinate 88,254,676, forward strand.
AAATAAAATAAATAAATAAATTATAACAGATGTGTGGTTCAATTATTTGTTTTAAAAGTATTGAGGAGTTCTTTAAAAGAATATCTATATTAAAAATTTTGTATCCCCAACGGGGTGGAGGGTGGGAGGGTGACGCTCCTACATGTGCACAATTCCTTTCTTAGTTTACTACTACTACTATTATTACTAATTCAAAGTATTTTTTTTTTTTTTATTATTAGTTAAAAATAATTCTCATTATGTACATTTATACGAAATTTGGTCCTATACTACCATATTAAAAGTTTTGTAAAAATTGCCGCTCCCTAGTAAGCAATTGATCCTCAAATGTAATCAGCAGCAGTTTAAATCAAAATATAACTAACTATATATCAAGTTTGGTGAAATACTGTTCATTTTTTCTTGAGATACAGCATCCATAAAATATATGATACTCACACACACATTTTCTGAAGGTAGCAAAATCGTGTTCAAGAAATCTGAAAACGTGTAAACCCATCAAAAACCGGAGATCAAAAGTTATCATGTATCTAATACTTTCTACTTATACATAATAAAAGAAAGTAAAAAATAAAAATAAAAAAGTAAAATAAAAAATAAAAAATAAAATAAAATAAATAAATAAGTAAATAACAATAATAACAGAAATAATGCGTGCAAAACTTTGACTAAACACCATAAAATGCAATAAACTCGTAACAATTGTTTCGAATCGAAAGAACACACGACCTTTCGTCAGGCGAACAATGTAGGAACGAATGCCGCTTTTACTAATAGACGCATATTGTTTCTTTTTTCTCTGTGCCAAATTTAAGCTCACCGTTCGGTGAATATGCAATTTAAGCGTAATATACAGGACTATTTACATATATCGAATGAGTTTTAAAAAATTGGCGTGAGTGGCCACATGTCGTAATAGCTTGAAATAAACTTTGAATTTTAATAAGAGATTTACACATTTTATGAACGTTACTACAGTATTCAAACGGAGGATTTAGAGTAGCGGCAGATCCATGACCTTAAATATTGATTATAACCATTTTTCTTTCTTCTGCACATGCCTCATTGCCCGATATAATCAACAGTATTTTTTTTTTTTAATTAGTTAATGATAATTATTAAAAGATTCAACGATTCAAGGAATTCTTAAAAATAAGTTATATAAAATAATATTTTTTTCTTTACCTATGCCTCACCTGCAAGTATAAATATCCCCTCTCTCTCTCTCTCTCTCTCTCTCTTTTTTTTTTTTTTTTTTCCAATTAGTAAATAACAATTATTCAAATTTAGGTTAAAAACGACATGGAAAGATATATAAAACCAGGATTTCTGTTCATTTGATCCTAATCGTCCAAAATGATTGAGAGTTATATTATTAAATAAGTTAACTATGCTATATTATTAAATAATTTACTATTATATATATATATACAGAGAGAGAGAGGAAATAAATTAGTTACGCAAAAATAAGTATCACAAAAAAAAAAAAAAAGAGTTATTGAGGCTCCCGATCTCTAGATCTATTATATGGAAAATATGAGTGGAGATGTGGAGTAATGCCTCTCAATGTTCCAAACACTGTATTGTTTTAAATCTATTTATTTTACAGAATGACTGAATCGTTTAGGGAAAAAAAAAATACATTTAAACATTTGTTTTCTTGAAAATGGTATACATGTTTACGGCAATTTAACACATATTTTACATTTTTTTTTTTTTTTTTTTTTTTTTTAATATATATATATAGTTTGGAGATGAAAGATCTAATACAAATAATTTTTGCGTTCTTTTTGGCTAATTCTGGGCTAATTAAATTTTAGACACTTTCAAAGTTCACTTTTATTACACAATCAAATGCTAATAAAGCATAATGTATAAGATTTATTTTGTGTGTCTCTGTAAGCGAACTACATATGTTCTGTTTCATTTAATGAATTTTATATTGCAAAAGTAATTGTCCACATAATTTTCGTCTATAGATTTTAATTTACCCGTGTTATTTTGTGCCTCCTTCTGAAAGAGTTATAGATCTTTCACCTTTTAAAAGGTTTTTAAGAGCACACAACTTTCCCCACGGTGTTAAACGAAGATCTATAACACTTATCAATTCAAAAAGAATCGATTTGAGTTCACTAAATTTTAAAGGAGATAATTAAAAACATTTAGGTTAAATAGCTAAATTGTTAAAAAATGTAAAAATGTGACTGTGAAAAAAATAGGGCAAAATTAAAAAATCTACAGAAATATGCAACAAACTTTTTATTATTAAAAATAAGCATAAGTATAAAAAAAATTCTTAGGCTATAGTAAGATTTTTTTCTTTTTAGGGGGGGGGGGGGTGGATATTGTCAGGTACGCGGTAAAAATAACTGTAGAAAATTTATCAACGATAACAACGGTGATAATCAGTGTTAATCAGTTAACTTGAAATTATTTTTAAATAATGATTTAAAATGGATTCACGTTAAAAGGTAAAATATTATTTTTATTAAAATATTTTTTGTAGTATGTATTTGTAAAGTATGCTATCAAATTCAGTATTCATCACTCTTCTTGAAAATAATGCTTCTTTACTTCCCCTCTCTCCCCACCGCTTGTCTTATAACAAATGTATGCATCAAAGTTATCGGACCTGTCAAAATTGACAAATCCCCCTTAGTAAAGATTATCTTTAATCGTAGAACAATCGAAAAGGGTGAAATAGAATTTTCTGTACTCCCAAATATGCTCTTCGGAAATCAAGAAGAATTTATCCTTTATATAAGTTCATGAATCCTGGAAAAAATGGTAACGGTAAAAATGGTAACGGAAAAAATGGTACCGGAAAAAATGGTAAACGGAAAAAATGGTAACGGAAAAAACGGTAAACGGAAAGAATGGTAAACGGAAAAAATGGTAAGTGGCAAATTAGTATTCTGAAACATCTGTACTATGAATCCATGGTACATTGCTACTGAAAATGAGTATCTAAAAAATATCTGTAATGATGATCTGAAATTTGTATCATTAATTCCATGTTTAATGTCCTTTCGTCAGGGATAAAACTACTTAACATGCAATAATCCTAAAAATTGCAACATGCATGCGAAATGAATGGTTATTATTTAAAATAATATTTATACCTAAAAAAAAAAACAAATAAATAAATAAATAAAATAAAAATGGAGTTCTAAAATTTTCACGAATCCAACACTTTCTCTCTCTATATATATAGAAGAAAGTTAAAAGAAAAAATTATACAGACACGACATTATTTCATTATTTAAAACATGAAAATCTGACATTGACAGATTTTAATTTAGTGCCAGAGGCCTACTGCTAAACTTGTTAATATCGACAAATTCTTCTTTAGTTAATTAGTGACGATCTAAATTACATGATAAAGTTTTCATTAAATCAAACCAATGTGTTTCAGCTGCAGATACTGTAACAAATAACGTTGGAAGTCCAAACTGTCTTATATCCGCAAAACAAAGTTTTTTCTCTTTTTCCCAATGAGGGGGAGGTGTGTCTTGGGGGGGACTCATGTCAAAGGTGTGCCTTGGGGGGGACTCATGTCAAAGTTGGGCCTTGGGGGGGGACTCATGTCAAAGTTGGGCCTTGGGGGGACTCATGTCAAAGTTGGGCCTGGGGGGGACTCATGTCAAAGTTGGGCCTTGGGAGGACTCATGTCAAAGTTGTACCTTGGGGGGGACTCATGTAAAAGTTGTGCCTGGGGGGGACTCATGTCAAAGTTGTGCCTTGGGGGACTTCATTCAATAAATCCCCATTCAATAAACCGACTGAAATAGGCCCTTAGCACTATTAAGAGTGTATTATAAAAATTCGACAACGCTGTGCCAACTGAAATAGGGGTACCTTGGGAGGGACTCATGTCAAAGTTGTGCCTTGGGGGGACTTCATTCAATAAATCCCCATTCAATAAACCGACTGAAATAGGCCCTTAGCACTATTAAGAGTGTATTATAAAAATTCGACAACGCTGTACCGACTGAAATAGGGTACCTTGGGGGGGACTCATGTCAAAGTTGGGCCTGGGGGGGGGACTCATGTCAAAGTTGTGCCTTGGGGGGACTTCATTCAATAAATCCCCATTCAATAAACCGACTGAAATAGGCCTCTAGCACTAATTAAGAGTGACCTATAAAAATTCGACAACTGTGCCGACTAATATAGGCCTCTAGCACTAAAAAAAAAAAAAAAAAAAAAACAGATATTGGAGTTCCTGATACATTATGAGGCAAATAAAAGATTCAAAATGAGAAATTAATGTACAAACAAATTATTTAGCACGAAATTCAGAGACAGCAAAATTTTTAAAACCCATAAAAGTTACATATTTGTTTCATACGCACTAATAAACGAAAATTAATAAAAATCCATATTAGATAGGCTTTTTATATTGTGTAATCTATGTTAATTCTAAACACAAAATCTATAATAAATTAATAAATAATAATTATGATAAAATATTTTTAGAAGTAGACATCTCCGACCGCGTATACACGTTCGTGACCATGAAAGGGTTAAATCCTTTATACCAATCGATTGAGAATATTTTTCTGAGTCTGACTATGTACTTAACTCAAAATCGACATTTTTGGACTTAAACCCTTTATACTTATCAGTACAGATATATTGAATCAGTGGGAAAAGTATTCCGTGTATTAAATCAAACAGCTCATTTCCTTCAGCTGTGCTTAAACTCAATTATGCCATTTTTAATTCTTCTAATTTCATAACTAAGAATCTGAATTGACTTCACTCAACTTGCCAAACATTTAGTAATTAATGACGTTTAAAAAAGTTGAATAGTAGAATGATTTAGGCATATGTGATATGCGTCATGTTTTCTGAAAGTTTCATGAAATTTGGTGTTGGTGTTTGGGAATAAGATCGATTAACGCTGCACTAGGGTCCTATGCAGGGTTTAAACAGCCGTTCGCTTTTTTTCGTATTTTAAAATGGCAGGAAGAATTTCGCTTTTTACATGTATAAATTGGTATATTTAAGCTTTTATTTTTGGCTTTAAATTAAGCAAAAATAAATAAAATAGGAATAATAATAAAATAAATAAATTTTCATAATACAACAAATTTTATAAAATAATATTTGAATTGTTATAAATTTTCAATTTATTTAAATTTAAAATTATTTCATACTCTTAAATCTTTCCTAACTAAAGGTTTTAAGAATTAAAAAGAATTACGAAGAAGTTTTATTTATTTATTTTCTTCGTCAACATAATACTGCTTAAATAAAAATAACATACTGAATTACCCAAATAGTTTCAGATGTATTTAAAGAAAACACAGTATATTTTCTATTTATTTTATCTTTTTACTTAATTTTTCTTAAACATTGCAACAATTGCAGTTCTCTTTATTTTATTTTACATAGTAAACTTTTTATCTTTTCTCCCAATTATGTTCTGATTTTCTGATCACTCATAATGAATTAAGAGATTAATTATATATGAAATGTTCGATAAAAGAAAATTTATTTTTGAAGTTTTTTGTTAAAAATTGTTCATGATGCATTTCTTTATTTATTTATCCCCCTCTCTAACACACCGGAGAGGCAGGGGAGCGCATTTGCAATGCTTTTCATCAAAGTTGAAAAATGGTTTTATTGATAGATTCATACATCTGTCTACGTTTTCCATTTTTCACTAATAACTTTTAAAATGTTTTGAAACGGACGTATATTGTCTGGACTCAATACTGCATGCTTTTTGTTGGAAAGCTTACACAAAACGACACTGGTTTGTGCATAAACACACGAAAAATATTCGAATAGGTTACAGCCTATGCGAAGCATTTTTTAATAATATTCTTCATATTTATACTGCGATTAATACGATGATAAATACCATGTTTTTTTTTTTTTTTGTTTTTTTTTAAGGATGGAGGACTATTAGTCTCAATCTACGGATAAAACGTTGTCTCCAGTTTTACGATGGTTGGACATTCATCGAAATTGAAAATTTCTCTAAAATATAATTGAATAATTTGAAAACGACGTTTTAATTAAAAATAAATAAACTAATAGTCTTCTGTACTAAACTAAATTTTTCTTATGTAACTCGTAATTTTTTTTGACAACAATTAAAAATTAAAATAAATAATTTTAAAGCTATATTTATTTTTATTTATTATTATTATTATTATTAATGTTAATTTGAATTAACTCTTTTTCTGCCCCAGAATAGCCGGAGATAACCGAACTTCGTGGATCCCACAATAGCAGTACTAGCCGAGGGAAAATTCTTTCCCCCCAAAGTTAAGAAGCGATAATCTGGTTTGAATGACAGGTGGCAGTAAAGGGGTTGACCTCGATGTCAACTAGGAGGAAACAGTAAAATGTTTAGTTTCACTTAAAATTATTCATTTTTGCGTTTGTATCTTTCGAAGTGAAACTGTATTCTTTCAGGAAGTATTTAATTTTCTAAATAATTATTTATATGGAATCTGTTTTAATTTCTGGAATTTTAATTGTAATTGGAAAGGTATGGTAGTTAGAGAGAGGCGGGGGGGGGGGGGAGACAATTTTTCCCAATGGAAGCACTGTATTATTATCATTCAGGAAAAAAAAAATAATAATAATAAGACAAAAGAACACGAAAAATGTCTAGTAAATAAATAAGAAACTAAATATGTGTGATTTATTGAAAAACGGAAATAACTATTCGATTTTCTTAATAGGAGGTAATAATAGTTCGAAATTTTCCTTTATTTAAGAGTGAAAATGAATATAAAAATGTCTTAGAAATTAGTCAATTTCAGTTGATATTAGCTTTAAAATAATAACAATAAACCTTAAGTTTTCTTTGGCTTTGATGCATTCTTAAAAAGTGAATGAAATTTCATGAAATTTTCAGGAAATATAGTAGCTTTTCATTTGTTGAATTTGATTGTAATTGCTTAGTCTTTTAGGGGAAATAAAACAAATTTCCTTATTATCACTTTCAGAAAAACCTGTTTAAAACATCCACTAAGAAGGAAGGGGGGGGGGGATAAAGAACCTTATAGAAAGGCAGAAACACTATTAAATTTTCTTGTTCAGAAATAACAAATAATCAAACGTTTCTCACACGAGTGAAAATTAAATTGAGAATGTATTACAACTTAGTCAGTTTTTAACTGATCTCAGTTTATTAAAAAAAAAAAAAAAAGAAAGAAAGAAAGAAAGAAAGAAAGTCAAAGCACACTAAAAGCTTTAAAATTGCTTTATCTTCGTTACGTTTTTCTAAAATAATATGAGTAGTGATTGGTACGCAAAAAAAAAAAAATAAATAAATAAAATAAAATAAAAAATAAATAAATAAATAAGTAAACATTATCGTGCTACATAATATGATTAAAACTCTATTTTATCGCCATATTAGTGATGGATATATATATATAAAAGCGAACTCGAATTAAAGTCGCATGTTTATAGTTAATGATGTTCATCCCGGCATCAAAACTGATATTTAAGAGCTGTTCTTATATCTTTACGATAAAAATATTTCTTGTCATGCACGTATAAGTGGAATTTTGCCCTATTCTCCCATGTTAAGAAAATCATAAATTTCGAATAACTTCTGAAGATTTTTAATTAGAATGTTGCAAATAAATAGGGTTCTTGGCAGTGTCATAAATAATATTTTAAAACTGGTCTGACCTCTCTGCGATCATTTGTTCGTGAGATATCGTGTAAACAGATTAACAAACTAACAGACACCCTTCAGACGGACACCATACAAATTTTATCATTTTCGGATTCCTCACACCTGAAAACGTAAAAAAAAAAGTCAAAAAACGGAGGTCGAAAATTTTCACGATTACGTAAGTTCCCCATACCTATAGTACAGTCGGTAACAAAAGTGTCCGAACACTAGCAAAAATTCCTATGTAAAAAAAGTACACTTCATACGGTTTTGTTAAATAAATCCTTATCGAATCATGTTCTTAGACTGACTAAGAACAGGATTCGACAAGGACTTATTTAACAAAATAGTATTATCTCTACTTTTTTTACATAGGAATTTTTGCTAGTGTTCGGACACTTTTGTTACCGACTGTATGATGGGGAACTATTATATGCGTCACATTTCTAAAATTAAAAATATTTTTTTCGAAAATTATTAAGATATATTGCAAGTTGTCGAAATTTAAAAAGCATTTCTATTGCTTTAATATTTTACTTAATATGATAAAAATGAAAATTTGCGAATATCCCTTTATTGTCGAGTTGGTTTTATAAAATACCTCATTTTATCATCGTTATTTCTGTAAATTTTCATGGTATAAACTGTATATTTCTTATAAGGTACTCTACATTAATTAAGTGCTAAACTATGTCTTTCTTTTTTTTTTTTTTTTTTCTACAGTCCAGGTGATCACAGTAACAATTTGAATATTAAATGTATTTGTTTGAGATATATTGGAGTGCAAGGTTGATTTTTATACCAACTATGTGAAAAATACATGAGCCGGAAATCGAACCCGGGACCTCCGGTTAATGCGCGGATAACCGAAGGGCCCGGATTCGATTCCCGGATCTGGTATTTTTCGCATATTTGGTGTAAAAATCAATTTTCCACTCCAATCTATCTGAATTTAAAAAAAAAAAAAAAAAAAAAAAAAAAAAAAAAAAACTAAGTGAAATGTATTTGTTTTAAATTATAGTATAATGAATTAGGCATATGAATCATGTTTCCTGAAAGTTTCATGAAATTTGGATAAAGACGCTGGAATTATACAATAAAAACTTGTGAAAAAAAAAAAAAAAAAATGCGTTTTTAATAAAATAGTTAAAACTATTTAAGCTATCATTACAAAATTCTACATACCTACAAAATAGAACTTTTATAAACGTATCTAAAATTTGTAGATGAATCGTGTAAAACATGAGTTCATTGAAATGAGTACTATTTTGATTGTAAATAAAATATAAACATGTTTTGTTTCTATCTAAATAGTCTTAGATACTTATTTTTATGATTCAGTGTATATATTGATAGACAGATAGATAGATAAACAAAATGTTTGCAATTGGTCGATTACTAAGGAAATCAACTTGATAGAAACAATTTTTCCTTATTTGATATACATTATAAAATTAACATTTATATGAAAATATTAAAAAATTCTAGTTTATTCTTCAACAGCAATTTAGCTTAATGTTCAATTGAATTTCAACAGGAGCTAATAATCCTTTAAACTAGTGCAATAAAAGGGAAAAAATAATTATTAAAAGAAAAATAATAATAAATATTAAACAATAAAATAAATTCCTTGAGAGGCTTGAGCTTTCAAATTTCCACTACTCCTACACATATGCCCTTGGTGAAGTTTCCTGTGTGCAGCAATTAATTGGAGGGTTCCACTTAACCGATATTTGTATGAGGTCCGCGATGTGCTGCTGTTAATGCGGTGTATTAGTTGGTGCATTTATAAAGTCCACGTTGTGTTGGTGTTAATGCAACGTGCCCACTTAGCTAGTGTGTATATAAAGTCCGCGCTTTGTTTCTGTTAAAGTGAAGTGCACACTTAGTTGGTGTATACATGAAGTCCCCATTGTGTTGGTGTTAATGCAAAGTACCCACTTAGCTAGTGTATATATAAAGTCCTCACTTTGTTGGTGTTAATGTGAAGTACCCACTTAGCTAGTGTATATATAAAGTCCTCACTTTGTTGGTGTTAATGTGAAGTACCCACTTAGTTGGTTTATACATGAAGTTCTCGGTGTGTTGGTGTTAATGCAACACGCCCACTTAGCTAGTGTATATACAAAGTCCTCGCATTGCAGGTGTTAACGTGACGTGCCCGTTTCGCTAGTGTATTCACAAAGTCCGCTCTCTGTCAGTGTTTATGAGGAGTACCCACTTAGGTAGTGTATATAAGAAGTCCGCATTGTGCTGGTGTTACTATGACCTGCTCACTTTGTTAGTTTTTATAAGAAGTCTGTATTGTGCTGATTTTAAGGTGACGTGCCCAGTTAGTTAATGTTTATATATAGTCCTGCATCGATTTAAGGGTATTACTAAGGCAGATTATATATATATATATATATATATATATAAATATATATGAGTGTGATCGTGAAGATTTTATTTTATTTTATTAAGTTTTAGATGTATTTATTATTAATATTATTATTTAATGTTTGGATTTTGTAACTTTTTTATCTCCTATGAGTATTTTAAAATTTATGCAATAAGTATATATTTTGCATATATTAAGTATATTGATAAATATAAATCTTGTTACATAACAAATGAAGACAGTTATATATCTGGATGTATCAAGTACGTACAGTCGGTAACAAAAGTGTCCGAACACTAGCAAAAATTCCTATGTAAAAAAAGTACTCTTCATACGGTTTTGTCAAATAAATCCTTATGGAATCCTGTTCTTAGTCAGTCTAAGAACATGATTCGACAAGGATTTATTTCACAAAACCGTATGAAGTGTACTTTTTTTGCATAGGAATTTTTGCTAGTGTTCGGACACTTCTGTTACCGACTGTATAAAATATATTTGTCATAATTAATAATTGCTTTGGTAATATTTCTTTTAATCTCGATCTAGTGGATTTATATCTGAAATTTGACTACTTTTTTCATACATCATTATTGCTATCATTATATAATGTATATATAAACTGTAGTGAGAAATTAAATATTTTACATTTATTAACCTATATAAAACACAATTATTAGAGAAATACATTATTCATTGTTAATTATAAGAAATAAAGAATTAAATACTCGTGGATTATTTATTACCAAAATTCCGTCGAATAATATATATATATATATATATATATATATATATATATATATGTATATTTTTCAATGAGTAATTAATAAACAATATTGAGAAATTAAAATATAAAGCGCAGTTATTAGACAAATACATTATTCGTTGTTAATTAAAAGAAAAAAAAAAAAAAACTCGTGTATTATTTATTACCAAAATCCCGTTAAATAATATATATATATATATATATATATATATATATATATATATATTGCAATGAGTAATTAATAAAATAGATATTGATACCGATCAGTAACAGGGATATTAAATAAAGAGTGAGATTTGTTTTTCAATCGTCCGTTTTACTTCGCTGAGTCAGGAACTTCACACCCGTATATTTCTTTTACACATAACCGGGGACCTGAAACGCGAACAGTTCTTTACCGTCAAACCGGGGACTTGAGTTTTAAGGTTTATACACACCTTAAATATTTTTGTGTATACGGTATAGTGCAAAAACCGTAAACTGGGGACTTCTTAAAAAAAGTGGAGAAAATGAAGTATGTAATAGTTTGAAGTCAGAAAGACGCTTTTCTATCAATTTTTCAAACCGGGGACGTCCCCGGTTTGATGGACGTCCCCGGTTTGTTGTTGTGTATCACAATGAAAGTCCCCAGTTTACTGTTCTCACAAACACACACACACACACACACACACACACACACACACAGACATACACACAGACCATTTGCTAAAAACATGATTTTCGTATTCAGGGGACCTCAGAACGTGTAAATATAACAAAATCTCGCGTTCGAAAATTTGACCCAAAAACAATACTTTCTCTACCTTATGGGTAAGAGAAAGTAAAAAGGGGGTTGAGGGGCCTAAAAAATTAGCACTTGAAATGTTTGACCAAGAATAGTAAGTTTGAAGGAATAGTGCAGGTAATTTTTTTCTAAATAATTTGGAATAAGTGTTTAATGCAATAACAGGCTTAAATTTTTAGGAATATATATGCATTATCCTGAATCGGGAGATTGAGAGTGGCAACAGTCCTCCTCGCGCAAAAATATATACTTAGGAAGATTGTTTTTTAAATTATTTTAAACTGTTTTTAAAATATATTTGTATTCATCACTTGTTATCTTAATTCTCAATCTATAGTCAGTTTTTATGGTATTGCTTTTTATTACACCGATCAGTGTCAATGTTTTTAAGGCTAGTCGCGTGAAATATTTTAAACCCCTGGAAAAATTTAGATACAAACGTAAGCTCTTTTTAATACATAAATCAAAATTTTTTAAATAAATTATCATGACTCACAGAACATAGAAAAAAAACTTGGTGTATCAATTGTGAGATGACAAAAATCTAGTGTAATTAGAAAATAATTACTTATAGAGCTGCGATCTAGAAGATAATCACATTCAAAATATACCAAAAAAAAAAAAAAAATCTCAATAGAATATAGATATTTATTTTCCTTCAAATGACATGGTGCTTAAAAAATTATTGATGTCACTGAAGTGACTACCGGCATCCCGTCATTTTTTTTTTTTTTTTTCTCAATTCTGAATTTGGGAAATTAAATGTAATACAACTGCATACATGCAACGATTACCAAAATAACTTTTTTAATCAATTCTCTAACAGAACTTCCTTTTAAAAGTTGGGACTGAAACCAAACAGAAAAGACTTCTAATCTAAAATCGAATCTAATAGTTAAGTCGTTTCTACCAACACCGAATATAATTCGTTATACTTATGGCTCTAGAACTGAAACACAGGCCGATTGCAAAGTTTTTGCAACACAATTGAAACATTTTTTGCTGTGTGGGTAGTGTGTACTCACTGTTGAAAAAATGCAATTTTGTTGCCAGTAATTCTCTGTGAAAATTACAGAATTTTCTGTAATTTGAGGAAAAAAGTCGCAAATTACGGAAAAATTACGTTGACAAAACGTATTTTTCTGCAACTTTCGCAGAATTCTGTAATTTTAACAGAGAATTACTGGCAACAAAATTGCATTTTTTTTTTTTTTTTTTTTTTTTTTTTGACAGTGAGTTGTACAAATTAACAGTAGCTGTGTGATATTGATTTCTCTGGTAGCCTGTTGACGATCTTACTCTGGCTAAAGTATAACATTTACCTTTCATACCTGTCAAACGAAACTTTTTGCTTTACCATCACAGCACTCAGGGTTCTTTCTATTTGTTCATTCGTCCAATAATTAGACAAAATTCTTTAATTTATTGTATTAAGTTGTTGTGAATCAGAAAAAAAAAAAAAAAAAAAAAAAGAAAAAAAAAAAAAAAAAAAGGCTCAATATTTCTAGGATGTCAGTCGTAAAGAAAAAGGGACGATTTTATACCGAAAAGGGTGTCCTTAAAAATCCATTTTCTCTCCTAATTTCTAATTTAAAAAAAAATTAAAGCTGACTTGGAACATACACAGTAATGCGGAACCAATTTCGATACGAAAATAAACAGTATGAGTATATAAGCTTCATGAATTGGATAAAAGATACAATATAAAAGAAAAAGAAAAGAAAAGAGAAAGAAAAAAGAAAGAGAAAAGAATCTATAAAATCAAAATTCTCATATCATTTTGTTCTGATATTCGACATGTACTCTTATTTGCATATCGAGTTTTCTTTTTCTGTTTCTGCTATTTCTAATCTGCTTTACAGTAGATATTTTACGATAGGCTGCATCTATTTCACAGTACATCTGACCCATCTGTTTTACAATAGACTGCATAATTTCATTATAAATAAAATGCTACCTTAATTCTTTATTAGTATGTTATAAAATATATTTTGTCAGTGTTTTTATTTCTTAAATTTTATTTTCATTCATTTTAGTTATTCTTTTTAGCATGCTAACATTTTAATTCATTTCAGAGCACAAGCTCTATTTTCACACCATTTTTCTTAAAGAGTAGCTTTCACCTTCTTTGATCGTAATTTCATAGTGGAGAAAATTTCACTACAAATAAAGTGGTGGAAAAAACCGGCGGGAACTAACTCTCTAAAAATGGAAAGCGAAAATTCTCTCAAATTGAGCCATTTTTCCCTCAATCAACGTGTCTAAAAGTAACTTTTCTGACGTTGAGGGAAATCCCCCCGAACCATTGAGCTGCTATCAGCGGCTCAGATTTGAGCTAATTGGAACAATTTATTTTTGAGAAAAATTGGACCAAATTTTACACTCCCTCCGCCGGTAACTCGGGTCCCCGTACATGGCCGACTAACGCGCTACTACTACGCCACGTTTTCATGCAAAACGTAGTTGTGCAGCCGTTTTCAACCATTCTCAAACATAGAAAATATTATTTATGAATTTTTACTTCTTTTATACATAACACGAAGCTATGGGAAACCCAATAAACTTCCTTAAAATAACACTATTGATTTAAAATTGAGGAAAATTTCTTGAAAACAGAACCTCTATAACAAGCAGAGATTTTAGAAGCTTGCAAATTAATTCTATATAATTTAGAACGTTTAGAAAAATAGATTCTTCCACTCAACGTTGAAGAGTTACTTGAATAATTATGAGTTGAAAAAACAGCATGCACTATTTAGTTTATGCATATTATTCCCGATATGTGTTGAATTTAGTTATAATTAAAACATTATGATGCCTTTTTTGAACGCTTTATATACATTTTAATAAATTAGTTTTAAAGAATATAATAAAAATATTAAATAACTTTAATAACATAAATAAATTTTTACATTATATGAGTACATTGTTCTTTTTCTTTATATTTCACATATTTCTTTAAGATACAGTTTTTAAAAAGACATTCACTGCTTATTTTCAGTTCTTTATGACCAACGCTCGGGATTTGAGAACTCTGCTATTTTTTGTTAGTTGTATGTAAAACGTTTGTTATATTTATCAAAGAAATAAAAATAAATAATAATAATAATAATAGTAACTTTGATATTTTACTTTTTTAATCGACAAAAGTCCTCAACAAATTTTTTAAACAATATGTAAATTAATGAATTATATTTATCTAAAAAATATTTTTCATGTGTTATTTAAAATATGGTCGATAGATGGCACCATAATTACGCACTTACTGTGATATAGAAATCCCATATTTTTAATGAATTTTTCCCATTTATTGAAATTTAAATCTATATTAATGTTTTATGTAATAATGTATTCGTGCATACAATAATAGTCTTTAATTAACCGCTGAATCCTTTTGCCCCCAATAAAATAAAATAAAAAGTATGTGGAAAAGATAATCTTGCTGTAATCAAAAGCCTCATTCTTTCATTTCGTTTTTAAAAGAATACCACGTGGCCATTCTTATTTTCTGCGTAAATCAAAGTTTAACGGCTAACATACTTTTAATCTGTTTCTCAAAATTACCCTTGAAAAAGAATTAATTACATTTCTTTCCTTTGCATTTCCCGGCTGTGGTTTTTTAGTTCTCAGCACGAAAGTTTGACATCAGACTCGGTTTAATGTAATATAGTAATCCTGCTCGCAAAGTATTCAAAATTATTAACTGAAGGAATATATAACGGATCTAAAGAAACCGTTTTTGGGGTGATCTTGGCGGCAAAATATTGTATGCCAACGTGTTCGTGATTTTCTATTTTGGCTAAAAATTTGGACACTCTCTCACTGATCACCGTCAAGGAAGCATCTCTTAATAGAGGATTAAGATTGCTCTCTCCCTCTCCCCGATTTTGCGGTTCCCGAACAGAATGTACTGTTATTTAAATTGGATTATCATGCCACTATATTTTTTCCTGATGTTGTCTTACAGCTCTTTGGATCGCAAAATAAAAAAATATATATTTTTTTTAATTGTCATTCAGGAGTGTTTCTTCACGGCCATTTTGAATGAAATTATCGAACCGGGACTTTCTATGCTTCAAGTAAATTTCATCCATCAATAATCATTACGACACACATTATATAATTACTTGAGTTGGGAAACTGAGTTGGGGATTTTTTAGAAAAACCCTTCACTTGGGGGAATTTGAAAGCCTATTTGGGGAAATTGACTGTAGACCATTTGGCAGCACTGGATGCAGCTAGCTTGTGGCCATTTGTCAACCGTGAAGGAGGGAGGGGAGTTATAATAAAAGTAAATAGAACTAAAAAAAACTGAACTCGAAAACTGTAAAATAAAAAATTAATTAATCGATTAAGAATTTTATTTATGTTTTTATTTCCATCACAGTTGTTCTTTAAAACAATTATTTTTATGGCAGAAAATATAATTTCCCTTTAATAAATCTTTTTATTCCCAAACATACTATTTAAACTAAGTCAAATGATTAAATGTTACCACTTTTTGGACTTCAAAACAACAATTCACTGCTTTGCTATTCTCAATTATCTTTTTACGTGTACCATTCTTCATGTATATTTGTACAGGAAATTTAAAACGGTTTTCTTCATTTTTCAAAAAACTCATCTTTATTATTTGCCTTTTATCATGTTCCTGAGAAAAAAAAAAAAAAAAAGATTCAGTAATATCATTCTTTCAATAAACCGCAAGAAATAAAAATGTGAAAAGATAGAAGTTTTCACTAAAAAATTATTTTAACATAAGTTGTTGACGTATATAATTTATCTTTGGGAAATGTTGCGATAAATTTTCCACTCTCTTGGAAATTATTAACATAAATACCTTTTAATATGGGATGCAAGAATTTCTTTTTTCTCTCCTCTTCTAAAATATATCTCAAATATTTAATTTTAGAATGAAAGTATGGGAACGTATCAATATATAAAATTTACATATATTAAAATTTCTTTAAAATTTAATGTAATTTTAATCAATAGGATGTTATTTTATAATATAGTGAAGTAATGCTAAAATATGTCCTCAATGCAGACATTTTATAGTTAAAATATTTTTTACGACATATATTAAAATGTTTTTTTTTTTTTTTTTTTTTTTTTTTTGTATGCATATTAAACTGGTTAATGCGTTGTTCTTAGTTTTCAAATGTTCTGTTAGAACTGCAGAGGATTTTCTTATCTATATTTCTTCTTCCGATTTTATAAAATATATTTACAATAACGTTTAATAATTAATAAATATACAAATATATAACATTTAAAAAAACTCTGTTTATATGATTTACTTGTTAAGAGATTTGGATTTATCCAATTACGTTTATTCTTTCGCTTTTGTAAAACATCTTTACAATAATTTTGATAATTCATAAAAATACGAACAATGTTTTATTTTAGCAGGTATTTGATAAGATCATTTTAATGAAAGTATACTTTCCCCCCCCCCCCCCAAAAAAAAAAAATATTATTATTTAATCATTTAATAAAATAAATAAATAAAAATTATCTGATTTTAATGAAATTTAAAAGTAATAAATAAAAAGAAATAGTGTTGATTTAATTAAACACATTACATAAAAGAATGCTCCTTTTAGCATTGAATTATTGAGCTTTTTGCTTTTAGGTTCATAATAATTATGCAAAATATCTTGTATTCATCGTAAGTTTAACTAAATACGTTTTATTTTATTTCCTTATACGACGTAAAAAGAAACTCGAATACTTCAATACTCGAATACTCGATCGTGAGTCACTGAAATTTTATATCTAGGACTATTATAGCAACTCCAGTTTTTATTTTGATATGAAATTTCATTTTAGAGGTGGCCGCGGGTGTCTGCATACGCATGTGTATAAATATGCATAATGCATGTATCTAGCATAAATCAAAAACAGTTGGACATACATCGATGCAAATTTGTAAGCATGTCTATTACAAAATCTACGCTCATAAAAATTTGCCCATTGGATTACGAGATGAGCTTAGTACTCACAGTCTGCTGTATTTACCACTAAATATTCTAAGAAAATATTCTCCAGTAAAAAAACTCGGTATGCTAAATGTGTATCATATAGGGAGGCTACACTAAGCTTTTCGTTGAGATGAAGCAAATGGTTCGTGTACAGGGATACTCAAAAGTATTCAAATACAATACATCTATGGGGAAAATTGCAGGTAAGTAGAGTTAAACGTCTATAGACTGCACTAAACCAAATGAAACGAATATATATTTCTTGTAATAAAGATAATCAACTGGGAAAAAATTTTTGTGTATGTAGGAGTCTCGCCTCTCCCCCTAGGGGGAAGTCCTCCCCTCGAGCGGAGTAAATTTTCATGATCGGTATCTTTCAAAAGAGCTCGCCAATACCTTTAAAACGAATGGTTGAACCATCGATCTGCGATAATTTAAAATAAAGTTATCGATTTTTTTCATTAAAAAAAAAAAAAAAAAAAAATGTGATATTGAGAATACATTCAAATTTTTTGGATATTTAGTGTTATACTACTTCTCTAGTATGGAAACCGTGTGCACTATCATGGAAAATATTTTTTTTAAATAATAATTTTAATAAATTATTTTTACTGAGTGAATTTGTATTGGAAAATGTAGAAGAAAGTCGTGTGGTGGCCACAACACACTAGTTATTTGTTGTTAGTAGATGTGCTTAACTAATAATATTTTACCATTTCCAGGAAAGCTGTTCGGGAATTGAAATAAATTCCTCATAGAGATATGGTATATAATGTATGTTTTAAGCTAAATATTCATCGCTGTTTTTTTTTTTTTTTTTTTTTTTTTTTGCATATTTACACGTTTTGAGGCTTCTTGATTACCGTAGTCAAGTTTTTTAACGATTGATCTTTGTCTGTGTCACTTAGGGTAACTTAAAAACAAATAATTTTAGGAGATCCAAATGTTGTATTTTGAAGTTATTATAAGTTTGTTGCTGGAAAAGTTTGATCAAGATTGATAATTTTCAAGAATATTGCGTGTGAAAATTGTCTGTGCAATTTTAAGTAAACTGTTAATTTTAATAACAGATTTAAATTCTATATAAATGTAGGTGCATTAATGAAACTGGTGGTTAAGGGGGGGGGGCGGTGAAACAGAACTAATTATCATATAAAACTCTTCCGAAGCCTAATTTGAATTGTTTAACATAGGTTTACATAGCAGTACTCGTTATCTTACCTCTTAGTCTCCAACCTGTATTTATAGTATTAAATTTCAGGGTAAGAGAAAGTCGTGTGAGTGACACACCAGATTATTTCGTATAATATACCGATTTATTCCTATTCATCTTCACTAAAGAGTATTAAAAAAAGACCCTCTACCCTCGGTTGAATTCTATTAAACTGTGAATTGTTTGTTTGAACATGAAAGTTTGTTCAATAAGATGATGATTACTGTTTCGAAAAATGCGACATTCATGCTCTGCAATGTACACAACGCTATTTTCGAGACCTCTTTGGTGCGAGTAAAAGTTTTATTGAATTGTTTCAGAAATATTCGCTGGTTAAAGTTCATCCATTGAGTAGAATTTTTATAAGTATTTACGAACTTACCATATGCGAAAATGAGAATGATTTTGTAATAATATGTATAATTAAATAAGGTGTGCAAAGAAACCATGGGGCATTCACAACAGATTTTTTATTATAACTAATGCTAGACTGTCTCATTTTCTGAAATTACTTAAAATTTTAATTTTTTTTTTATTGAACATTTCGATTAGTCACATTTTCTGTTATTTTTATTTACATATACAAAAGTACATTTTTTCTAATGGAACGTAGCATTCATAAAAAGTCACGATAGTAAGCTAAATGAGACAAAATAAAGATTTAACTATGCTAAACTTTATTTATCTATGCGAATAGCATTTCCTATTACAAAATCATTTTGTACACAGAGAAAAAAAAAAAAAAAATGCATATCGCCTCCATATGGGGAAAATAAATAATCATTTTCTAAATCCCTGCTGAACTAGAAATATAAATTTCCGAGTTATGCGTAAATGTTAAACAAATAACCTGGAAAGACAAAAAGATCGAAAAATTCTAGTCTGTATTTTTCTAGATGATAAATTTATATTATGAATATTATGAATATTATGAATCCTACGTATTGCGAGAAATTCACTCTTGATTTCTAAAAATTGGGCCATAAACCAAAGTTATAGGTATTAAAACTCGCCTCATGAGTTCGCATTCATTTGTAGAGATTTTTAAATAAATTTGACCACGATAAAATAAATAATCTCGTGTGTCACTCACACGACTTTCTCTTACATTGAAATTTAACACTATAAATACAGGTTGGAGATTGAGAGGTAAGATAACGAGTACTGTTATGTAAACCTGTGTTAAACAATTCAAATTAGGCTTTGGAAGAGTTTTATATGATAATTAGTTCTGTGAGAGGGGGGGGGCTACCGTCCCCCTCACTCCCCCGTTTCATTAATGCACCTACATTTATATAGAATTCAATTCGGTTATTAAAAAATAATTCTGTTTTTAAAAAATAATTTAAACAAATTATAATTTAAACAAATTATCTTTTATAATAATGCAGACGATTTCCATATTAGAGAAGTAGTATAACACTAAACATCCAAAAAAAAAAAAAAAAAAAAAAAAGTTGAATTTATTCTTAATATTACATTTTTTTTTTTTTTTTTTTTTTTTTTTGTGTGTGTGTGTGTGTGTGTGTTAAAAATGA
Organism: Salticus scenicus; assembly: GCA_963930645.1. NCBI lineage: Eukaryota > Metazoa > Arthropoda > Arachnida > Araneae > Salticidae > Salticus > Salticus scenicus. Next base: position 88,274,989 of record OZ005661.1, read on the forward strand.
GAAAAATCGATAACTTTATTTGAAATTATCGCAGATCGATGGTTCAACCATTCGTCTTAAAGGTATTGGCGAGCTCTTTTGAAAGATACCCATCATGAAAATTTACTCCTCGCGAGGGGGGAGAGGCGAGGCTCCTACATACACAAAAAAATTTTCCCGGTTAACTGTCTCTATTACAAAAAATATATATTTGTTTCATTTGGTTTAGTGCAGTCTATAGACGTTAAACTCTATTTTCCTGCTATTTCCCCCATAGACTTAATGTATTAGAATTCTCTTGATTGTCCCTGTACACGAACCATTTGCTTGATCTTAACGAAAAGCTTACTGTAGCATCCCTATATGATACACATTTAGAATACCAAGTTTGAACTTTCTGCCATAATTTGTTTTTGAGATATGCTGATAACAGACAGACACACAGACACACAGACACACACACACACAGACACACAGACCATTTGCTAAAAACATGATTTTTGTATTCAGGGTACCTCAAAACGTGTAAATATAACAAAATCTCGGGTTCGAAAATTTGAGCCAAAAACAATACTTTCTCTACCTTATGGGTAAGAGAAAGTAAAAAAGTCGTTTCTGAAAAGTATTTCATTTTATAAATTAAAATTATTCTTCTTATTCTGGTAGTTCCCGTATTTTTAAATCTCGATTCTTTACACACAGGGGTTAACTAATGTTAAGCAGTGATAAAAACTAACATAAAAATTAAATATAAAAAGATAATTTTACTTTAAAAAAAAAAAAAAAAAAAAGGAAGAAAGAAAAAAAGAAAAAAATACTGTAGTTTTTCTTTTTCTTTTTTTTTTTTTTTTAACCAGAGAGTGAATTAGTTTTACAAACGATTACAGTAGGCTAAAAGGAAAAATACTCTTAGTCTCCAACCTGTATTTATAGTATTAAATTTCAGGGTAAGAGAAAGTCGTGTGAGTGACACACCAGATTATTTCGTATAATATATCGATTTATTCCTATTCATCTTCACTAAAGAGTATTAAAAAAAGACCCTCTACCCTCGGTTGAATTCTATTAAACTGTGAATTGTTTGTTTGAAGATGAAAGTTTGTTCAATAAGATGAAGATTCCTGTTCCGAAAAATGCGACATTCATGCTCTGCAATGTACACAACGCTATTTTCGAGACCTCTTTGGTGCGAGTAAAAGTTTTATTGAATTGTTTCAGAAATATTCGCTGGTTAAAGCTCATCCATTGAGTAGAATTTTTATAAGTATTTACGAACTTACCATATGCGAAAATGAGAATGATTTTGTAATAATATGTATAATTAAATAAGGTGTGCAAAGAAACCATGGGGCATTCACAACAGATTTTTTATTATAAGCTATCAACTAATGCTAGACTGTCTCATTTTCTGAAATTACTTAAAATTTTAATTTTTTTTTTATTGAACATTTCGATTAGTCACATTTTCTGTTATTTTTATTTACATATACAAAAGTACATTTTTTCTAATGGAACGTAGCATTCATAAAAAGTCACGATAGTAAGCTAAATGAGACAAAATAAAGATTTAACTATGCTAAACTTTATTTATCTATGCGAATAGCATTTCCTATTACAAAATCATTTTGTACACAGAGAAAAAAAAAAAAAAATGCATATCGCCTCCATATGGGGAAAATAAATAATCATTTTCTAAATCCCTGCTGAACTAGAAATATAAATTTCCGAGTTATGCGTAAATGTTAAACAAATAACCTGGAAAGACAAAAAGATCGAAAAATTCTAGTCTGTATTTTTCTAGATGATAAATTTATATTATGAATATTATGAATATTATGAATCCTACGTATTGCGAGAAATTCACTCTTGATTTCTAAAAATTGGGCCATAAACCAAAGTTATAGGTATTAAAACTCGCCTCATGAGTTCGCATTCATTTGTAGAGATTTTTAAATAAATTTGACCACGATAAAATAAATAATCTCGTGTGTCACTCACACGACTTTCTCTTACATTGAAATTTAACACTATAAATACAGGTTGGAGATTGAGAGGTAAGATAACGAGTACTGTTATGTAAACCTGTGTTAAACAATTCAAATTAGGCTTTGGAAGAGTTTTATATGATAATTAGTTCTGTGAGAGGGGGGGGGGCTACCGTCCCCCTCACTCCCCCGTTTCATTAATGCACCTACATTTATATAGAATTCAATTCGGTTATTAAAAAATAATTCTGTTTTTAAAAAATAATTTAAACAAATTATAATTTAAACAAATTATCTTTTATAATAATGCAGACGATTTCCATATTAGAGAAGTAGTATAACACTAAACATCCAAAAAAAAAAAAAAAAAAAAAAAAAAGTTGAATTTATTCTTAATATTACATTTTTTTTTTTTTTTTTTTTTTTTTGTGTGTGTGTGTGTGTGTGTGTGTGTTAAAAATGAGAAAAATCGATAACTTTATTTGAAATTATCGCAGATCGATGGTTCAACCATTCGTCTTAAAGGTATTGGCGAGCTCTTTTGAAAGATACCCATCATGAAAATTTACTCCTCGCGAGGGGGGAGAGGCGAGGCTCCTACATACACAAAAAAATTTTCCCGGTTAACTGTCTCTATTACAAAAAATATATATTTGTTTCATTTGGTTTAGTGCAGTCTATAGACGTTAAACTCTATTTTCCTGCTATTTCCCCCATAGACTTAATGTATTAGAATTCTCTTGATTGTCCCTGTACACGAACCATTTGCTTGATCTTAACGAAAAGCTTACTGTAGCATCCCTATATGATACACATTTAGAATACCAAGTTTGAACTTTCTGCCATAATTTGTTTTTGAGATATGCTGATAACAGACAGACACACAGACACACAGACACACACACACACAGACACACAGACCATTTGCTAAAAACATGATTTTTGTATTCAGGGTACCTCAAAACGTGTAAATATAACAAAATCTCGGGTTCGAAAATTTGAGCCAAAAACAATACTTTCTCTACCTTATGGGTAAGAGAAAGTAAAAAAGTCGTTTCTGAAAAGTATTTCATTTTATAAATTAAAATTATTCTTCTTATTCTGGTAGTTCCCGTATTTTTAAATCTCGATTCTTTACACACAGGGGTTAACTAATGTTAAGCAGTGATAAAAACTAACATAAAAATTAAATATAAAAAGATAATTTTACTTTAAAAAAAAAAAAAAAAAAAAAGGAAGAAAGAAAAAAAGAAAAAAATACTGTAGTTTTTCTTTTTCTTTTTTTTTTTTTTTTTAACCAGAGAGTGAATTAGTTTTACAAACGATTACAGTAGGCTAAAAGGAAAAATACTCTTAGTCTCCAACCTGTATTTATAGTATTAAATTTCAGGGTAAGAGAAAGTCGTGTGAGTGACACACCAGATTATTTCGTATAATATATCGATTTATTCCTATTCATCTTCACTAAAGAGTATTAAAAAAAGACCCTCTACCCTCGGTTGAATTCTATTAAACTGTGAATTGTTTGTTTGAAGATGAAAGTTTGTTCAATAAGATGATGATTCCTGTTCCGAAAAATGCGACATTCATGCTCTGCAATGTACACAACGCTATTTTCGAGACCTCTTTGGTGCGAGTAAAAGTTTTATTGAATTGTTTCAGAAATATTCGCTGGTTAAAGCTCATCCATTGAGTAGAATTTTTATAAGTATTTACGAACTTACCATATGCGAAAATGAGAATGATTTTGTAATAATATGTATAATTAAATAAGGTGTGCTAAGAAACCATGAGGCATTCTCAACAGATTTTTTATTATAAGCTATCAACTAATGTAGCTAGACTGTCTCATTTTCTGAAATTACTTAAAATTTAAATTTTTTTGTATTGAACATTTCGATTAGTCACATTTTCTGTTATTTTTATTTACATATACAAAAGTACATTTTTTCTAATGGAACGTAGCATTCATAAAAAGTCACGATAGAAAGCTAAATGAGACAAAATAAAGATTTAACTATGCTAAACTTTATTTATCTATGCGAATAGCATTTCTTATTACAAAATCATTTTGTACACAGAGAAAAAAAAAAAAATGCATATCGCCTCCATATGGAGAAAATAAATAATCATTTTCTGAATCCCTGCTGAACTAGAAATATAAATTTCCGAGTTATGCGTAAATGTTAAACAAATAACCTGGAAAGACAAAAAGATCGAAAAATTCTAGTCTGTATTTTTCTAGATGATAAATTTATATTATGAATATTATGAATATTATGAATCCTTCGTATTGCGAGAAATTCACTCTTGATTTCTAAAAATTGGGCCATAAACCAAAGTTATAGGTATTAAAACTCGCCTCATGAGTTCGCATTCATTTGTAGAGATTTTTAAATAAATTTGACCACGATAAAATAAATAATCTGGTGTGTCACTCACACGACTTTCTCTTACATTGAAATTTAACACTATAAATACAGGTTGGAGATTGAGAGGTAAGATAACGAGTACTGTTAGGAAACCTGTGTTAAACAATTCAAATTAGGCTTTGGAAGAGTTTTATATGATAATTAGTTCTGTGAGAGGGGGGGGGGGGCTACCGTCCCCCTCACTCCCCCGTTTCATTAATGCACCTACATTTATATAGAATTCAATTCGGTTATTAAAAAATAATTCTGTTTTTAAAAAATAATTTAAACAAATTATAATTTAAACAAATTATCTTTTATAATAATTCAGACGATTTCCATATTAGAGAAGTAGTATAACACTAAACATCCAAAAAAAAAAAAAAAAAAAAAAAAAGTTGAATTTATTCTTAATATTACATTTTTTTTTTTTTTTTTTTTTTTTTTTTTGTGTGTGTGTGTGTGTGTGTGTGTGTGTGTGTGTGTTAAAAATGAGAAAAATCGATAACTTTATTTGAAATTATCGCAGATCGATGGTTCAACCATTCGTCTTAAAGCTATTGGCGAGCTCTTTTGAAAGATACCCATCATGAAAATTTACTCCTCGCGAGGGGGGACTTCCCCCCCCAGGGGGGGAGGCGAGGCTCCTACATACACAAAAAAATTTTCCCGGTTAACTGTCTCTATTACAAAAAATATATATTTGTTTCATTTGGTTTAGTGCAGTCTATAGACGTTAAACTCTATTTTCCTGCTATTTTCCCCATAGACTTAATGTATTAGAATTCTCTTGATTGTCCCTGTACACGAACCATTTTCTTGATCTTAACGAAAAGCTTACTGTAGCATCCCTATATGATACACATTTAGAATACCAAGTTTGAACTTTCTGCCATAATTTGTTTTTGAGATATGCTGATAACAGACAGACACACAGACACACAGACACACACACACACAGACACACACACAGACACATAGACCATTTGCTAAAAACATGATTTTTGTATTCAGGGTACCTCAAAACGTGTAAATATAACAAAATCTCGCGTTCGAAAATTTGAGCCAAAAACAATACTTTCTCTACCTTATGGGTAAGAGAAAGTAAAAAAGTCGTTTCTGAAAAGTATTTCATTTTATAAATTAAAATTATTCTTCTTATTCTGGTAGTTCCCGTATTTTTAAATCTCGATTCTTTACACACAGTAGTTAAGTAATGTTAAGCAGTGATAAAAACTAACATAAAAATTAAATATAAAAAGTTAATTTTACTTAAAAAAAAAAAAAAAAGGAAGAAAGAAAAAAAGAAAAAAATACTGTAGTTTTTCTTTTTTTTTTTTTTTTTTTTAACCAGAGAGTGAATTAGTTTTACAAACGATTACAGTAGGCTAAAAGGAAAAATACTCTTAGTCTCCAACCTGTATTTATAGTATTAAATTTCAGGGTAAGAGAAAGTCGTGTGAGTGACACACCAGATTATTTCGTATAATATACCGATTTATTCCTATTCATCTTCACTAAAGAGTATTAAAAAAAGACCCTCTACCCTCGGTTGAATTCTATTAAACTGTGAATTGTTTGTTTGAACATGAAAGTTTGTTCAATAAGATGACGATTCCTGTTCCGAAAAATGCGACATTCATGCTCTGCAATGTACACAACGCTATTTTCGAGACCTCTTTGGTGCGAGTAAAAGTTTTATTGAATTGTTTCAGAAATATTCGCTGGTTAAAGCTCATCCATTGAGTAGAAATTTTATAAGTATTTACGAACTTACCATATGCGAAAATGAGAATGATTTTGTAATAATATGTATAATTAAATAAGGTGTGCAAAGAAACCATGGGGCATTCACAACAGATTTTTTATTATAAGCTATCAACTAATGTAGCTAGACTGTCTCATTTTCTGAAATTACTTAAAATTTAAATTTTTTTGTATTGAACATTTCGATTAGTCACATTTTCTGTTATTTTTATTTACATATACAAAAGTACATTTTTTCTAATGGAACGTAGCATTCATAAAAAGTCACGATAGAAAGCTAAATGAGACAAAATAAAGATTTAACTATGCTAAACTTTATTTATCTATGCGAATAGCATTTCTTATTACAAAATCATTTTGTACACTGAGGAAAAAAAAAAAAAAAAAAAAAAAATGCATATCGCCTCCATATGGAGAAAATAAATAATCATTTTCTGAATCCCTGAACTAGAAATATAAATTTCCGAGTTATGCGTAAAAGTTAAACAAATAACCTGGAAAGACAAAAAGATCGAAAAATTCTAGTCTGTATTTTTCTAGATGATAGATTTATATTATGAATAGTATGAGTCCTTCGTATTGCGAGAAATTCACTCTTGATTTCTAAAAATTGGGGAATAAACCAAAGTTATAGGTATTAAAACTCGCCTCATGAGTTCGCATTCATTTGTAGAGATTTTTAAATAAATTTGACCACGATAAAATAAATAATCTGGTGTGTCACTCACACGACTTTCTCTTACATTGAAATTTAATACTATAAATACGAGTTGGAGATTGAGAGGTAAGATAACGAGTACTGTTATGTAAATCTATGTTAAACAATTCAAATTAGGCTTTGGAAGAGTTTTATGTGATAATTAGTTCTGTGTGAGGGGGGGGGGGTCTAGCGTCCCCCTCACTCCCCCGTTTCATTAATGCACCTACATTTATATAGAATTTAATTCGATTATTAAAAGATAATTCTGTTTTTAAAAAATAATTTATTAAAATTATAATTTAAACAAATTATCTTTTATGATAATGCAGACGATTTCCATATTAGAGAAGTAGTACAACACTAAACATCCCAAAAAAAAAAAAAAAAAAAAAAAAAAGTTGAATTTATTCTTAATATTACATTTTTTTTTTTTTTTTTTTTTTTTTTGTGTGTGTGTGTGTGTGTGTGTGTGTGTGTTAAAAATGAGAAAAATCGATAACTTTATTTGAAATTATCGCAGATCGATGGTTCAACCATTCGTCTTAAAGGTATTGGCGAGCTCTTTTGAAAGATACCCATCATGAAAATTTACTCCTTGCGAGGGGGGACTTCCCCCCGGGAGGCGAGGCTCCTACATACACAAACATTTTTTTCCCAGTTGACTATCTCTATTACAAAAAATATATATTCGTTTCATTTGGTTTAGTGCAGTCTATAGATGTTAAACTCTACTTACCTGCAATTTCTCCCATAGACGTAATGTATTTGAATACTTTCGAGTGTCCCTGTACACGAACCATTTGCTTCATCTCAACGAAAAGCTTACTGTAGCATCCCTATATGATACACATTTAGAATACAGAATTTGGAATTTCTGCCATAATTTGTTTTTCATATATGCTGACAACAGACACACACAGACGAACCGCTAAAAACATGATTTTCGTATTCAGGAGACCTCAAAACGTGTAAATATAACAAAATCTCACTTTCGAAAATTTGACCCAAAAAAATACTTTCTCTACCTTATGAGTGAGAGAAAGTAAAAAACGTTCTGGAATTCTAATAGGAGTTTTTAGAACTCGCAAGCAAAGAGAACTAAATTTTAAAAAGTTGACATGGAACTGTTTTTAATAGAGCTGCAATTAAGTTTCTAGATTTCAGTCAAAGAACTTTTTTTCAGAGTAATTTTAGAGAGTAACATTTTAAATGCCAAATGGTCCGTAAATAACAAAGTGTAGTGGCTTCAACAGGGGATCGGTCTTGGCGATAAACTTGGCGACGATCATAGCAAGTAAATTCAGTAAAAAATTTCTCTTCAGTTTTTTTCAACAGTACCATTTCCATAAAAAAGTTTTTTTTCCCTATGGCATTCATTGGTTATTGAAACAAACGTTAAAAAATAGAAATTTGGTTAAAATTAAAATGAAGTATGAGAATTCCTATTTTACCATGTTATAATTAATTTCTATTCTTGTTCGTTTGTTTGTTTGTTTGTCCGGTGCAAATCTTGCAATCTACTTTTAACTAACCTCCCTACTAGCTAGACGTTTGAAACTTTCACAGTAGCTCAGAACACGGTGACAACACAATACTTCGAAGTCCGATTTTCGAATTTTTGATTAGTTTTCTTATAATTAATTAAAATATAAAAATAATAACGTTCTAATAGCGTTAAAATAGCCATTACAATTTTAGCTATCATTTAATTGTTGCCAAAAAAAAAAAAAAAAAAATTACGAGTTCATTTTCTTCCGACATAAAAATAAATACATTTAATTAAACTTTAACGTTAAAAATTAAAAAAAAAAGTCTCACAAAAATTGACGTCATTATCACTTTAAAAATTTTATGCACATTGATGATTCATCAGAAAATTAAAACATAGTATATAAAAAGAGTTTTTATCTTATAATTATTTTTCTGATAAATATTTCAATGATAAGTCTTATCATTGGGTAAGAGTATCTGCTCTTAAAACTGGTACAGTTCCCGTCGCTTAGTAAAATCACATTCGTCACGAGCCAAAGTGATTTTATTAAGCGGCTTATTTTTATATCCGGCGAACGTTCCAGTACTCAAGGAAAAAGGTATATCACTTCATTGAATTTGGAAAGAAATTTCAAAAGCTAACGAATAAGGGTAATAAACAATATTAATTAATTTTGATAGATAATTAATTATTCCTCCGATATAAATAAATTACACGCATTCCAAATTTCTATGCGCTTCCCTCCGAAGAAAATCATTATTTTACCAAAAGATCACACTTTTTTTTTTTTTTTTTATTAATTTAGAATCTCTTAATTTCTAGATATTTCAAAATAAGAACTAGATTTTCTCTTTTAATAATCAAAAAATAAAAAATTTATATCATTTGCAAATCAAATCAAATCATATTTGCAACATATTACTGCGCTTTGAAGAATATGTTCCTTGAAATTGTTACAGAGATGTTATGGGGCATGTTTTATTTGTAACTATGCTGCAAGAGTAAAATTTTCGACAATGAACAATAACGGGTACTTTAATTTTTATTATTATTATTATTATTATTATTATTATTAAAAAAAATCACAATGTAAATAAAAAAAATTTTTAGTGTGCATAAATGATAATTTTGGCTGCTGAGGAGGTTTTTTTGAGTTTATTAGACGGCGATGCTGATTTTATTAAGCGGCGGCTTCAACAACAGTTTTTATTGATTTGATTCCAGTCCTGGCAATTTGATCAGATTAAGCGGCTGATTTTATTAACCAGTGATTTTATTAAGCGGCGGTTACTGTAGTTACTTTCATTACTGTGCTCATTAACATTCAGTTAAAAAGGAAAAGAAAAACTGGTCACTTCATCCAAAATTTAATTATGTTTCTGATATAAATTAAATTTAGGAATTGTGTAAGAGCAGATAATTTCAAATGGTTTGTTCTTCAGATAGCAATATTGCTGGATGCCGCCGTGCGTAGAGGTCTGCACGGACCAGGCTTTCGGCCCGAGCCCGAGACCGGCCCGGCCCTCGGGCCGAATTTTTCAATTTGCTCTCGTGCTTAAAATTTTTTTGTAGGCTCCGGCCGGGCCGGGCTCGGGCTCAATATTTTTTGTGTGTACTCGGGCCGGACCGGGCCTGGAGGAAATTTTAAGCCCGAGCCCGGCCCGGCCCGAATCTTTTTCTAAATTCCTCGTTAATCAACAAAAAATTAACATGATAAAATACTTTTTCAGTCAATAATTTTACATAATTTTACAGTCTGGTATGTCACATAAAATTTTATTTTGTTAAAAGGTGTCTGTAACTAAAATTTAATTGTGTATCAGCTTGACTGTTCGCTATCTGATTTTCCGCAAATATTTTAAACATGTCTCGAAATTAATATATTTTATTTAAAGTAATATTAGATTGTTTCTAATTCAAAATAATATGCATGTTACTACCAGTTTGCGTACATCTAACAAACAAAAGATATTAGATACGTTACTGTATATAAGGCTTTGTTTTCTATGGTCTGTAGTGTTTAGGTGGTATGAAGGCTATAAAAATCCTTCCGCTGTAACTTTTTCTCTAAGGTTTTTTTTTTCTTTTCTCCGGGGCACTGAATGAAAGTAGCATCAATTTTAGCATGTGCAAAAGCATCTTTTCTATTGAATATGGTGGGATTAGCATTAAAGTTTTGTGTACCAGATCACATGAAAGATTTGGATACATTACGGTATATAACAGGAAGTGGTTGAAAGTGTATTTTTAGTACTATTAACCATTTTAAATATCTTCCTATATTGTTTGAGAAATGCTAATATTTTCGATTTGACTTTCTGTCTGTCTTTGTGCCACCTGTACGTCTGTAATAATGAAATACCGTTTTTATATAAATATCTTGTAAACATTCAGCAGTTTTGTTAAAGAACATTCTATTGCTTAGCTATATAAAACCTCTGCAAAACACATACTAAAAATCTTTTTCGTAGAAAGGCATGTTTTTTTTTTTTTTTTTTTTTTTTTGTAATTTTACATATTTTTGAATCGAGCCGGGCCGGGTCGGGCCTGATTTTATCACTTTTTGTCCGGGCCGGGCCGTACACTAGTATAAAAGAAACGGGCCAGGCCGGGCCGGGCCTGGGCTGAATTTTTCGATTTCATACTTGGCCGGGCCGGGTAAGCAAACCTCCCCAACGGGCCGGGCCTGAAAATTTCGGCCCGTGCAGACCTCTACGTGCGTATGAGAAACCAAGATGAGCCAAATAGTATGATGGTCTTCAAATGGAAAAATAACTAATGTACAAATTTTATAACAATATCATAAATGTTTTATTTCAAAACACTGTTATCCCACAAACAAGTTATTTATTCTAGATTTTCTTTCTTTCTTTCTTTTTTTCTTTCTTTTTTTTTTTTATTTTTTATTAATAATTTTACAGCAACAGTAAATGATTTTTAATGACTGTATTAATTTATGCATATTTATAAAAGAATTTCATTCCAACAATTATGCTATTAAATTTTTCTTTTCCTAATCATATACAAAATAATTGATTATTTATTTTATTAAAAAACTAGTTGGCATAGGTGGACTCTGCTCAGTTCCCAATCATATTTATGTTCTCAGAAATTTCTAGTGCCAGACATATTATAATCATGTTAGAAGAAATGAATTTGACCAAAGCTTGATACAGTGACAGAATGAAATCCCCACCTAATAGGCTATTCACCGTTCACTTCGATATATTTATCTTATTCTAATCTATTAATTTATTTTATTGGGGTCAATTCCGTTGTTTAGTTTTCTTGCTACTATTTCCAATGCAATAATCCTCAAAATTCATATTTATATGAAAAATTTACAATTTCACTATGTTGATAAAATCGTAAATTACGAATAATTTACGAAATTTTCCTAGTAGAATATTTGTATTCAATCGTGTTCAAACAAATATCATAAACGTAATTTTGAAGTTGTCTAATGTATTTGGGATCCTCGAAATGGAAGTTTATGCTCAGTTTTGCCTTATTCTGACATGTTAAGTAAATCGTAAATACCAAATAACTTACGAATTTTTTAAATTGGAAAAATCATAGTCTATGATATTCATGCCAGTATCCTAAATAATATTTCGAAAGTGGTCTGACATCTTTACGATGAAAGTATCCCTTAAGATTGACGTTTATGTGAAATTTTCTCTATTCTGCCATGTTAAGAAATTCGTAAATTTCCAATAACTTATGAAATCTTTATATTGGAAAATTCATAGTCATTAATATTCATGCCAGTGTCCTAAATAATATTTCAAAAGAAGTCTGACATCTTTACGATGAAAATATCTCTCAAAATTGACGTTTATGTGAAATTTTGCCCTATACTGCCATGTTAAGAAATTCGTAAATTTCCACTAACTTGCGAAATTTTCAAAGTAGCATATTTATAGTTACTGATGTTCATTCCGGCATCAGAACGGATATTTTAAAACTGGTCTGACATTTTTACAGTAAAATGTTTCCATTTAATGCACGTTTAAGTGGATTTTTGTCCTATTCTCCCATGTTAAGAAAATCGTAAATTTTTAATAGCTTACGAAGTTTTTAAATTCGAATATTGCAAATGAATAGGGTTCTTGCCAGTGTCGAAAGTAATTTTTTAAAACTGATCTGACCTCTCTGCGACAATTTGTTCTTGAGATATCGTGTACACAGACTAACAAACTAACGGACTAACACACTAACACACTAACAGACTAACACACTAACACACTAATAGACACCCTACAGACAGACACCATAGAAATTTTGTCATTTTCGGATTCCTCACACCTGAAAACATGTAGAAAAGTAAAAAAAACCGAGGTCGAAAATTTTCACGATTACCTAAGTTCCCCATACCTATAGTATGATGGGGAACTAATAATAATAAAAAAATAAAATAGTTTTATAAGCTTTGCCTTAGGTAGGTAGCTTTAATAACTATAGCATAAAATATTTAAAACATTTTAAAAAACTTATTATTCTTAATATACTTTTTTACACTAACCAGAAACTTTTAAATTTTAACTGAGAAATTTTCTATTATATTTACTTATTTCAAAAATTTCTTTTTTTACCTGTTTTTAAAACTCTACTATCGGTTAATATTTTATGTAAATATATTAAGAACAAAAATGCAAACTTCTGAAAGCCGAGTAAGTAAATATTTGACCTGTAAAGTGATAAACTGTTTGAGTATAAAACGCTCTCCTCATTACCTTAATTATGTTTAATACACGATTTAATAGATTATTTTAAAATATCATTTAAACCCTATCACGTATGCATGTATTCAAGTATTATATTTACATGTATACATAAAATTTATAAATTATATTTTATAAATTTACATTTAAAAAAAAAAAAAATAACAAAATTTATCTTTAAAATGAAAAATTGTTTATGCATTAAAACGCATAAAAGAAATCAAACGATGAAAAACTATTTCAATAAAGATATTTTAAGCTACATATTCTTTGTTTAATTTATTTAATTTTATGGTTTTGGAATATTGATTAGCATTAATGGCTTAAATTTTGTGCCACTTTTTTTATAAAAAATATGAATAAAACTTAGGAAAGACTTAAAAATGTTAGATTCACCGAAAAAAATAATAACATAATAGATTATCTCATTTATTTAATTTAAACTTTTTCTTTAACATATGAAAGGAAATGTAAATATTATTTTAGCAGATTCTATGAAAAATAACATAATTTTGAGAAAATTTCCATGCTATTAAAAAATAATTTTAAAGTATTTATATAAAACGAAATAATTAATCAGCATCTCATGATTAAATTTAGGTTAACAAAGCCCGATTGCTTTAAAATACAAACAAACGAAAAGTCATGCGGTTTGAATAGATAAGTAATACTTTCCAACAGTAGGTACTCGTTGAATCATGTAACTTTCAATGAACATTCTTCCTACGAGGTCACACGGGTGGAGGTCGATTCCCCCGATGTATGATATCTTGACAGAAAAAATTGGTTGTTTCCCCTCACCCTTTTTTCGAAGGTACAGGTCGTTTGCCCTGATCCCCCCTTGCTGTGTCCATGTTTATCATTGACATGTACTAATGAACAGTGGGGGGGGGGTTTCCTTCATTCCCTTACAGTTGACTTAAATAGTACACACACACACAAGAGAAAACAATTCTGCGATATATTTATAGAATTTATAAATAATCTCTTGGAAGAAAATAGTTTTATTTGTATATGTATATTGCATAACTGGTCCTCATGTATAGCGTAATTATTTATGTGTGTATGTGTTGTACTTTTATTTTACCAAAAATTCAAGTACTGATTTATTAGGTCATGATATTAAAAGATAAATTTATTATTTTTATATTAACAATATTAATAAGATATTTTGTAAAGATTTCGTAAGGAATACAATGGGAATATTTTATTTTCTTATTTTTAAGTTTTAAAATAAAATTTTTGTTTGTAATAATTCGCGATAAAAATTTCAAAACTAGGTTGAAGAGGGGGAAAAAAATCTTTCAATCGTGTTTCTTTCTTTCTTTTTGTATATTAATTATCTCAATGAATAATTATTTATAACTAACTGGTGGTGAAAGAAAAGAGAAAGTTTGAATAAATATGTGTACATATACACTCCTTCTCATATTTATAAGGACACATTATGTTTTGAAATAACTAATGTAAAAATAATTGTGAACAAGATTATACACCTACTAAGTGCACTTAATATATCTAGTATTCTAAAAACCAAAACTGCTATTTTTTTTTTTTAATATGAAACAAAATTAATAAAATTTAATGCAAAATATTTTTTTCTCCACGTTTTTAGATGTTCATAATTATAGGGACAATCAAGATTTTTTTCGTTTTACTTAACTTACTAGCGGATAAATTACAGTTAACATGTGAATTTGTTAACTACTGGGCTAGATTAATTCTTATATAAGCCTTTAATTTTTCTTGAACGGTCATATTACTGATAATTCCTCGAAAAAAAGAACGTTCATGTAGTAAAGTATGATAAATGTGTTTTTAAGTGGAAGGATAATTTCAATCCGCCGAATTTCTAATGAAATTCGAAAATCTAAAATTGCTGAAGGAAATGTGATCAAACGTTGAACTGCTGGTTCGATAAGAGAGATGCAAAATCTGATGTAAAATCAGAGTTGTTTTACAGAGATCGAAGACTCATAATTCTTCTTACTGTTCTACTCATAATGACTGCTGCTGAATTTACTCGTAATTTTTAACGAAAGGTTGGAGTCCACAATTATGCCTGTTTAAAGTAATTAATAATATGTCAAAATGAATAAAAAACCTGTAATAATCAATAAGCATTTAATGGGGAAAAGAACTTCTGTGTTAAAGTTGAGTAAAGACAATATTAAATGGTAAAATGCTGCATTTTCGGATGAAAAACATTTTATTCCTGATTAACCAAATAGTTTTAACAGTTACTGGCACGATCTGAAGATAGCGAAAGACAGAACAGATTTTTTAAAGGCAGACATGAGTCAAGCATTTTAAAGGTGGGTCTATGGTGCTCTGGAGAGCTGTTTCTACTGAATGCAGAATGAATTTAGTAAATTTTTCAATTACTATGAACACCAAGAAAATCACTGCAAATTTTAAACGTGGAATTCTCAGATTTTTGTTAGATTTTGGGGGGTAATAATATTTTTTTCAACAAGACTTGAATTTTTGCTTTACGTCTAGAGCAATAGGAAATAGTTTGAAGAAAGAAACTTCTGTATTATTGTCTTTCCCATAGCCTAAAAGTTGAAAACACCTTAACTCATCATATTTGAAAAGTGCATGCAGGTGGAAAGCAATTTTTAATAGTTTTAATGCATTCAGAATATCATCTATGCTGTACGAAATGGTATTGAAACTGAATAAATAATAAAAAAAATGTATATATAACTATATACCAAAGAGCCCTGTGGCAGAAATTTATTATGCTTTCTGCGACAAGTTTCATCAACACCAAAATCTTTCTGCGGGAATAGTTTGTGAAGTTGACATTTATAAATTCAGAATAAATTATTTTTTAATAGCAAATAATATTCAATATAACCAATGTATTTAATTTTTAACTAGGCAAATATCTGCACTATTGCAAGAAAATACTCTTTTTTTTTTTTTTTTTAAGAAAGGTGAAAATAAATCTATTGAACTTAATTGCTTCAGATTTTTTGTTCACATTAATATATATACAATATTGTTTATAAAATATTCAATGAATTCAAGCCATAAAATGCAGTAACACATCAAAAATAATCTGCAAATTTTTTAAGGCATTTAAATCATGAAATGTCTAAATTAAACAAATGTTACAAATACTTTTAAAATTTCATTACATTTTTTATATTAAATATATATATTTAAATACGCAAATGCACTTATTTCATAAGGTGCAAACCAAACAACATAAATACAGAACTGAAAATTTAAATACAACAAATTAAAAGTAAAAATTAATATAGAATACTGAATATTATAATGAAATATAAATAATTTACAACATTTATAGTTTTTGAGATTATTAGAAAGTTGCAAGATAACATTCTAATACACAAGATTAATTTTTATATTATATGCAAATAGCATAAAGATGTGTATTTGAAATCTAAAAAATGTGATTTGACATTAAACAATTCAGAATGTATAATTATACTATCATTTAAATGCATAAAGTAAAACAGAATACAAGATCTAAGTAACACAATTATACACATAGCATAGTCGAAATATTTTCATAAAGATTGAGGCAAGTGAAACATTAAATTTTTAAGAAAATGTTGAAATGGGAAATATAACAGATTTCATGGATAATATATATAATGGAAAATACTGATTACAGATGAATGAAATAAATAGAAATCAATTAAAAGTAATATTTGATATTGGTATCGATACAAATAAGTAAATAAAAATAAATAAATAAAAGCATTTGCTGTTTAATTAGTATTTATTCAAAACAACTACTATTAGATAAAATTCCTTTTGCTTACAATATATATCTATATTAATAAAATCAGACTTTTGTCTGTAAATTTGTGAGAATCGAAAATTTTTTCGATATCTTCATGTTTCACACACCATGAAAGCCGAAAATGACTTCAGAAAATTTTGCCTGTGCGTGTGTGTGTGTGCGTGTGTGTGTCATCGTGTCTGTATGTCGCTTTTTTTGTCCGGCCATCTCTTGAGAACGGCTGGACAGAATTCAACGGCGCTTGGCAGGAATTTAGGTCTTCACCCAAATTAAAATTATATCTATCAACTTTTCAGAATTTCTTCCCCCCGTTCCATCCTGGGGGGCAAAAGACAAAAACACATTTGTCCGGGTATCACTTGAGAACGGCTGGACGGAATTCAACGGCGCTTCGCATGAATTTAGGTCTTTACCCAACTTAAAATTATATTTATCAACTTTTGAGAAATTCCCCCCGTTCACCCCTGGGGGGCAAAAGACAAAAACACGTTTGTCTGGGTATCACTTGAGAACAACTGGACGGAATTCAAAGGCGCTTTTCAGGAATTTAGGTCTTACTCAACTTAACATTATATCTATAACTTTTCAGAAATTCCTCCACGTTGCCCCGTGGGGGCCAAAGTCAAAAACTCGTTTGTCCGGGTATCACTTGAGAACAGCTGGACGGAATTCGACGGCGCTTGAAACGAATTTAAGTCTTTACTCAACTTAAAATTATATCTATCAACTTTTCTGAAATTCCCCCTCCCGTTCCCCCCTGCTGGAGAAAAAGACAAAAACACGTTTGTAAGCATAACTCGGCTCCTAATTACTTCACAATGAAGAAATTCCACATGGGGAGACTAGACATGAGTACAAATAAAACATTATCCGCGATTTAAGAATTTTCGATTTTTAAAGGAGGGAAGGGAGAAAATGGATTTTTGGCGGGAAATTGTGAAAATTCCTGATTTGAGTCGAACTCTACCAAAAATGGAATAAAGACTTTGAAAACAGGCTATGCGACTTTCGTAGGATTTCCTAAATCACATTTTTGATTTTTTGTGATCTGCCATTTTTTTTCTTTGGGGGGGGGGGGGGGTATGTGTTACAAAGAGCAAATTCGAGACACCCTTTTTAGCGCTAAATTTGTCCTGGAAAAATTATGAGAGCTGCGGTCACGAAGTTTGGTTCTTGGATTTTTTATATGCAACCGGCACCTAAAGAAACGGGATTTATTGAAATATCCCCTTCCCCACAGCGGGCCAGGAAGCAAAAAAACATTTGTAAGCATAAATCGGCCCCAAATTACTTTACGGTGAAGAAATTGCACAGGATGAAACTAGACTTGAGTATAAATAAAACATTATGTACGATTTTAGAATTCTTAATTCTTAAAGGAAAGAGGGGGAAAAACGTTTTTCGAAGGGGAAATTTCAGAAAATCCGGATTTTTTTAGTAGAGCTCTGCTAAAGATGTTACAAAGGTATTGAAAATAGCCATGTGTCTTCTTTAGAATATTTTCAAAAAAGACATTTTCGTTTTTTTGTGATTTTCGATTTTATTTTATTTATTTTTTTTCTTTTTGAGGGGAGGGGGGGGGAGTTGCAAATTGAAGACCCCCCCCCCCCCCCGTTTAGCGCTAAATTTGTCTTGGGAAAGCTATGGGATCTTCGGTCACGAAATTTGGAGCGCAAATTGTTTATATGTATCTGACACTTATTGTAACGAGATTTTACAAAATTCACCCACTTACCCCCTTGCGGTCGGGGAGGGGAGCAATAAACACGCTTAAAAACACGTTATTCTGTTTGAATTCGCTTTACATTATCTTAGAATGATGCGTTTTGGTGTGTGGATGTTTATTAAGTATACGCATTATGTACTATGGTGAGATTTCGCAAAACTTCTAACTTAGCCGTTGGGGAAGGGGAAGTAAGAAGCGGGTAAGTTGCTGCTGAAGACAGTGTGGACCCGGAATCCTCACGTTGCGAGCGGGAAAAACCTCTACGGAATACAGATGAACTTAATTTAGATTATTAATAATGTAATGGAATTTCGACAACTCATTTAAGTATAGTACTCAGCAAAGCGGGCAAAGCCTGCTAGTGTGTATATGTATATAAGTGACAAAAGTCATGGGATACCTCTTAATATCGTGTCGGTCCTCCTTTCGCCCGGCGAAGTGCAGCAACTCGACGTGGCATGGACTCAACAAGTCGTTGGAAGTCTTCTGCAGGAATATTGAGCCTACTGTCTCTATAGACGTCCATAATTGTGAAAGTGTTGATGGTGCAGGATTTTGGGCACGAACACACCTCTCGATGATGTCCCATAAATGCTCGATGGGATTCATGTCGGGCGATCTAGGTGGCCAGATCATTCGCTGGAATTGTCCAGAATGTTCTTCAAACCAATCGCGAAGAGTTGTGGCCCGGTGACATGGTGCATTGTCATCCATAAAAATCCCATCGTTGTTTGGGTACAAGAAATCCATGAATGGCTGCAAGTGATCTCCAAGTAGCTGAACATAACCATTTCCAGTCAATGTTCGGTTCAGTCGCACCAGAGAACCAAGTCCATGCTATGTAAAAACAGCCCACACCATTATGCTGCCACCACCAGCTTGAACAGTGCCTTGTTGACAATTTGGGTCCATGGCTTCGTCGGGTCTGCGCCACACTCGAACCCTACCATCAGCTCTTACCAACTGAAATCGTGACTCATCGGACCAGGCCACGGTTTTCCATTCATCTAGGGACCAACCGATATGCTCACGTGCCCACGAGAGTCGCTGAAAGCGATGTCGTGCTGTCAGTAAAGGCACTCGAGTCGGTCTTCTGCTGGCATAGCCCAAGGAAGACAAATTTCGCCGCACAGTCCTACCGGACACGTCCCTCGTACGTCCCACATTGATTTCTGCGGTTATTTGACGCAGTGTTGTTTGTCTGTTAGCATTTACAACTCTTCGCAGACGTCGCCGGTCTCGGTCGTTAAGTGCAGGCGGTCGACCACTGCGCTGTCCATGGTGGGATGTTATGCCTGAAATTCGATACTCTCGGCACACTCTTGACACAGTGGACCTGGGAATGTTGAATTCCCTAACGATATCCGAAATGGCATGACCCATGCGTCTAGCTCCAACTAACATTCCGCGTTCAAAGTCTGTTAATTCCCGTCGTGCGGTCATAATCACGTCAAAACCTCTTCACATGAATAACTTGAACACAAATGAAAGCCCTGCGAAAGCACTGCGCATTTATACCTGTTCTACGCGATGCTACTGCCATCTGTATATTTGCATATTGCTATCCCATGCCTTTTGTCACTTCAGTGTATATATATATATATATATATATTCAACAAAATCTTCGGTTTGACTTTTATTCAAAATAACTATTTAATTTGCAATACTTCAATAAAAAAAAATAAAAAAATTCAAATGTTTAAAAAATGAAATGAACCAGCTGTAGAAACTAATAAGGGTATTTTTGTAAAATAAATTAATAATTTTTTTAACGACTTCATATGCTTAAACAACAAAATTTAATGCTAAGAATTTTAATCACAATTAAAATAATTAATGATTAGTAAAGAAAAAAATTAGATAAGCTACCAATTTTATAAATTAAAATACACATTAATATTTATTGCTAAGATCTTTTACTACATATAAAATGCTAAAAACCAATAAAATATTTTAAAGATTAATTTCTTAATTTTCTATTTTTTGAAGCAAGGTTTCAAGCTTCATTTTTTATTTTGCGTATAACTACAGACGTCACAAATTTTCCCATAGTCTTATTTCTGTATATGTTTGTGAAATGTATTGCATAGTTTGAACCAAGCATTAAAATTAATGCAGATTTTAAAAATTTGCGTGCATTTACAGTCGGTAACAAAAGTGTCTGAACACTGGCAAAACTTCCTATGTAAAAAAAGTACACTTCACACGATTTCGTTAAATAAATCCTTGTCGAATCCTGTTCTTAGTCAGTGTAAGAACATGATTCGATAAGGATTTATTTAACAAAGCCGTATGAAGTGTACTTTTTTTACATAGGAATTTTTGCTAGTGTTCGGACAACTAATTTGTCGTGCGTAAATCAGAAAATGTATGAAAATCGGACAGCAGCAAACACGCACTTATTTTAAAAAAAAAAGAAAGAAAAATCACTGGATGCAGCTATTTTGTTATGCATGAATCTGAAAATGCATGAAATATTAAATTGAGAAAATGGTCGCAAAGCCACATTCTTTCTAAAAAACATCTTTTTGCAATACAATAAATACACATGACACAAGCGGCAGGCGCGGCGCGAAAACAAAGTTTGGAGACACGAAAATGAAGTTCCGTTGTGAAGAGGTTACCAGTGAAAAGTGTCGATACACCGAATCGTATCACCGAATCACGAATCGCTAATGCATGCCGTTTCGAAGCGAACCCAATTGAGTTACATCCGCTGTATCTCCTCTCCTTATTCAGGATTGAGGGGATCGTATCTGCAGAAACGAAAATTTGTTCTGCAGAACAGTTTATAAACCATTCTTTGAGTTTCTCTCTCTCTCTCTCTTTTTTTTTTTTTTTTTTTTTTTATTTATTTATTTATTTTTTTCAAACACAATGGCAAAATTTATTTGACTTAAGTAAAATCTTTCTGCAAGAACATTTCTGTTTCTGCGACATTGTGGCCGTGTCGCCGTGTTTCTGCCACTGGGCCAAAGAGAATGTCTGACTGTTTCACCCTAAAAAGAGACCCCCATAAAGTATTAATTTAAAGAATAACTGAAAAAAAACTACTAACATTCGAGCTGTGTTTATAATTGTGAACACCTGAAAAATCAACTTTTTGACCGTATTTAAAGTTTTTTAAGATAGAAAAACGATAAACCTTTTTAAATATAGTCTATTAATGAAATTCAGATTAATAAAAAATATATTTGTTTAAATAATAGGGTTCAGTTTTTAGTTAATACAGAAAAACGGGCGTCCTTATAATTATGAGAACCAGTGTATATAATTTATCATTACTGTGATCAAACATAAGGAAAGAAAGTTTGGGTTAATCAACAAACAGTTACATATAGAAGTATAGCCTTTTACAAGGCAGAAGATATCGAAAAAGTTAATGATTTGTATCTGCTATATTTATTTATGAGTTATCTGTAAAAATGCAAACAAACTGTAACAAAAAAAAAAATAATAAAATAAAATAAATAATAATAATTACTAGAAGAAGAATAAGGAGCAGAGTCCACCACAGACAAGTGGAGACGGTTAAACCAGTTTGATGGGGGCTTAACCTTTTACAAAATCTCTGAAAGACTTTCTTGTAGTTTTAATGAAGGTAAAAATTACTGTAAATTAAAAAATAATAATTAGCAAGTGAAAATTAAAACTTAACGAGATAGCTTTGAAAATGTAATTAATTTACATAGTAATTTCATGACCATAATGCGTTTTTTTTTTTTTTTAAATGAGATTAGAGACAATTATAGGATATCAACAATTGTGTTAGACAATATTTTATATTATGTTATTAAAAGACACTCATTAAAATGAATTTTCATTTGGTATAATAATTTAACTATTATCTTAAACACCTTCATCAATAACTTTAATTTTTAAATAATACAATTATTGTGATGATAATTTAGACTTCTTACGCATTAAATAATGTTATAGCCCTGATATTAAAGCTAAAATAGTTATTTAAATCCTTAAATATGTTACATAGCAGTGTTAATAATTTAAAAAAAAAATTGTTACAATATACTTCAATTGAAATAACTTGGCAGTATGAAATACATAGGATCAAAAATAAGGAAATAATTGAAGTACAGTAATATTTTTTTTTTCTTTATTTATATATATATAGACTTAGGGGCCTCTGCTCCTTCTTCTAGTTATCATTTATTTATGTTTGTTATACTTGTTTCATATTTGTTATGTATGATCTTATATATCAGGCTCCCAGAAAAGCTCATTAACTTTTCAATATCTGTTGCTTTTATAAAATTTCATTTCCATGTATAATTGTTTAATGATTAAAGTATGAGTACTATGATTTAATTCATATTTCATTTGAATCCTGAATACATATTTTTAAATTCATAGATAATTTTGGCAACTATTCATTTGTTTCTCTTGCATTCTGCAGTTATAATGCATCATAAATAGGCATAGGCATATATTTTTTTATTAACGGGGGTGATGGGTGGGGTATAAAAAATTATTTTGTTTTTATTAATTTAGCTTTATAGAAATTTAAGAAAATAATTATATCCGGGTTTTTACTTGTGTATTACGCCTTTAATTTTCACAAGCCTTCCAGTTTTTTAACGTTGGTTAATTTATACTCTGTTGTTTATTAATGTTAATTATTTAATTAACAAAAAAGTATTCCCTATTTTTGTTAAATATCAAATGAAAGTTTAAAAAATATATTTATTATGTGTTCATAAATACTAAAGTCTTACAACTTCCAATTTCGTTTGATATCTGACATTAACTTTACAAAACTGAACTGTAATGAAAAATTTCTGTACTATATATGAATAATAAAGGCACGCGTTTTAGAAGAAATGTCTTTTTCATCAGGCAAGAAATGCGTACTATTTATTCTATAAAGAAGCACAGGAAATCATACTCCGTATTTTATCGCATAAAGGTAAAATGCATTTCTTTCCTAACGAAGGAATATTTTGTTCTTCCGAAATACATTGCCTATATTAATCTTTTATGGCGCATTCAAAAAGTTTTTTGTTTTAATTTGTGACTCTGCACTTATCTTATACTATGTGCTTGCCATACCTTTTACATCTTTGAAAATAAAGAAAATATTTCATGTGCACAAATTCAAAATTTACCAAAATCTGTACTTTCATTGTATTATTATTATTGTTATTTTTTTTTTCCCTTGAGCAATACTAGTTTAAACAGCAATAATAAGGCAGTATGGTTGTTCCCAAATTTATATAATTAGTAATATTATAACTCTAAAGATTTAAAATGTGTTCTTGGTTACGACTGTTAAATGTACTAGTAATTTATTTTTTTATTCGAAACCTAATTTTTGTCTTAAAAGTTAAAGTTCTTGCTTTTTAAGTCTAACTTTTTTATTTAAAATTTGTGTATGAAAATAAACTTTTATTATTATTATTTAAAAGAAAAAACAAAAAAAAAGAAAACTGCAGAATTTAGAGAAAAAAATAGTTCGTAAAAGAAAAAAGAAATAGAAAATGGAAAATTTAATTAAAGGTGGCATAATTGTCAATTTTAGCACTCGTGTTTCCTATAGATAAATAGCTCTAATCCCTTTGAGAAGTGTATGGATATTTCTAGTTATCTTGAAAAAGAAATAGGGGGGAAGAGATGGGGAAAGATAATGTGGGGGGGAACTTACCAGCGCAATCGACCTGTAAGGGAAAAATCAAATTTCTCTCACCCCCTTTAAATCAGGGGTGTGATGTTTATTTAGATGGCCGTCGATTATTGAACTTGAATTAGAAAAATAGCTTTATAATTCTTGCGATATGAAACGCTAATAACACAGGAAATATCCAATTATACAGGCATTTTTTGTAGATATTATGATGAATTTATTATTTATGAATTGTTGACATATTTAACACAGCTATAGGTGACCAGATAAGCATATTACTATAAAAATGGTAGATATAATTGGGGTAATTAAATAATTTGGAGTGGGAGCCCAAAACGACGGCTTCACTGGTCAAGTCATGATGATGAAGTAACGCTTCGATTTCTTGATTAATTTCGCCAGAGCACAAGTCGAAGCCAAATTCAAATTAGTAGAGAAAAAATGGTTGTAATTGTGTTCCGTATAAACACATACAATTTTTGAAAAGGTTACCACATGATTATAATTCAAACGGTCCTCACTAAGCGCCAAAACATGCCATGAGAACCGGAACTTTTAAGCAAAAATTAACGTACCATGTTATGAGACCAGGAATCCACTTATGGCTACAAAACTGCATTTATTTGAAAGATGAAAAGAAACCGAATTAGGAAAAGTCAAAACAAGCTATTGTAGATCTGTATTAACGTTAAAGAACGAATAATATATGATCAAATGTGTCGATAGAGTTGCAATAAGCAAAAGATACATATGTGGGAAGAGGGAGAATGTAAAAATTTAAAGAACATACTGTATGTGAATTTAAGTTGCAATTTAGAGGTCATACAAATGTGTTCGTTAGTTTATTTTAATTTAATTTCTACTATAATAATATATTTTTTTAAATATGTAATTATGGACATCACAAGGGGAAACGACCAGGCCCCGGTCACACAAAGGACATAAAGATTTGCATTCCTAATGAATTGTAAAAATTGTTGTAAAGCGTAATTTGCATTTGTAAAACACATAGCAAAAAACGAAATGCAGTTCGAGCGATTTTCGATTGTACCATTTAATATATCTGAATATTTTAGTGTATCCTTGTAAATCTTAAAACTAAACATACTATATTCTATAGAAAACGTGAACAATAGATGTCAATTTCATTATGATTTGTGCAGAGTGACGTTACTTAAACATGATTTATAAAATGCCTCTTATAAAGCAGAATGTATTGGCACAGTTTTGGATGTTCCTGATGCAAAAACCAGCTGTGCTATTTATATCATTTTAAATAGGGAACATGCCATAGTGAACTTGAATAACATATATTATTTTTAAGACATTTTGAAAATATGTATGGACATTAGAAGCGGACAGACCTATAGATAGACTAACGTGAAATCAGACGGACAGATAGACGAATTCAAATCACAACCAATCTTAAACATTGTTTTTAACACACTGTCACAAAGTGTTACAAACAATGAATGCAAACGAAAATCCAATTCCAGCAATTTTCAAAATAAAGTTACCAAAATAGGCTTTATGGAAATACCTTTTATAGAACACTAAGCTTTGGAATACTTTCACGTGTCCCTGTAAAAACCAACGAGT
Source organism: Salticus scenicus (assembly GCA_963930645.1). Taxonomy (NCBI): domain Eukaryota; kingdom Metazoa; phylum Arthropoda; class Arachnida; order Araneae; family Salticidae; genus Salticus; species Salticus scenicus. Next base: position 88,300,791 of record OZ005661.1, read on the forward strand.
TACCCTTTTCCAATAGGAAACATCCTATAGTGAATTTAAATATCATATATATGTTTAATTCCATGAATATTTACGGGAGTTAAAACGCGGTCAGACGGACAGAAGACAAACCGAAGTCATAAACATTTTTCAACTTTGTTGGAAAGTGTTTAAAATGATATCTTTTTTCTTTTCTTTTTATGTAGCATCAAATGTTGATATACAATGCGTTTCAAAAGACAACGATTTTCATTATTTTTTCTATTCCATTATTAACCCCTTAAGGCACACATTGTTTGAAAATGCACATTTATTTTACCAAAATAGCCAAAAAATAAATAAATAAGTAAGTAAATTCTAACTTTTCGAACATATATATGTAAGGAAAGTATTGCAATCATGACAAAAATTCGATTTTGAGATTTATGTGTTTCTATACTTTTTGAGATGACCTGATTTTATTACTTCTATTTTTACGGTGATGTATGTTTACATGTATGTGTGTATATGCATGTGAGTGAAAACGATAGCGTTTAATCGCTTTAATCAATTGAGCTGAAAGTTGGTACGTATATTATAGGCCACTGTAGCATGAACTTTATTGATTTTGGTGAATCTGGAATTTACAGTTTTTTTACAGGGACACGAAAAATATCTTTATCATTATGTCCTAAGGGCTTAATTTATTGAAAATGAGTTAGCGTCTAAATGTCTTCTTCGAATGAACTAAAAAAATTTATATATATTATAATTCACCATCACACGAAATATGTAAATTTTAGAGAATATAGCGCTTATATTGTTTTACAGGGACACCACGAAAAATTCTTTATCATTATGAATTATGGACTCAAAATATTTAAAACGCAATAGCGTCTAAATGCCTTATCCGATTGAGCTCAAAGTTTATATACATGATACAGTTCACTGTCGCACGAACATTATAGACTTTGGTGAATCTAGCACTTATAGATTTTTACAGGGACACAACAAAAATTTCTTTATCGTTATAATCTATAGGCTCAAATTAAGTGATGTGCAAAAGCGTTTAAATTAAACAACAATCACTGTAAACATTCAAATTACTATGCTTTTCTTCGCCATATGTCGTGAGAGAATGTTGTTTCGGCGGCTTATATGTCGCCCCTTGTCGTGTGTTAACTTCATTCTGGCGAACCTAGTAATTTTTTTTTTTTTTTTTTTTTTTTTAATAAACGTTCTAGCATAGTTAGAAGCGCTCGACACCGCTCTTGGAGTGGTGAGCGGCACCTCCTCCCTGTTATATACCTGTTAAAATTCAACAACGCACTATATGGTGAAAAATAATGAGTCTTCCAAATATAATTTTCTCTTTTGTTTTTTTAACGATTTCTCCTACTTTAATTTATTTATACAACAGTTAATGGGCTCTTCCCACCGTCGTCTGCTCAATCACGTGATAGAGGAAAACGAATAATCGAATTCTGAGAATCGAATTTAATTAAATATTGTTCTTAAGAACAAAAATTTTAATATTTAATATAAAATAATATAGAAGTAATATTGTGCATTTGTAAACCGTAGAATAATTGTATTTGTAAATTTAATAATTTTAAAAAACATTTTAAGTGTTTATTTATTTTTACCTATAAGAATCGATTTTTGTATATTGTAGTGTAACTGTAACATTAACTGATCTAGCAATAAATAATAGCTTCTTGTGGAATGTTTACGGATTATAATTTGAAATTTTAAAATGTTTTCATTTAATTTAATTGCATAAAGGTGTTACAACAAGTTAATCAACTTAGTTACTGGTCTAAATGGATTTATGCAGTACGATGTTGCACTGTCACTGATTTAAGTACCAAAAATCAGAGCATTTAAACATGGTCTTCATGAACATCAGTAACAGGTATAAACTAAATGGTGATTGTAAATGTATACAGCAAATAAAAGATTATGAATAATGATATAAAATGGATTAAAAATGATGATGTATAAAAAATAACACAGATTAAATGCGATGGATCCAAAATAGGAATAGCAAATATGTTATTTCAGCAATCGCTCTAGATAAACAAGACTTCGTCTGCTACTTGTTTTTCCTCTATCATGTGACCTCTGACGTCAGGTGGGAAGAGCCCATTACTTAATACTCGATAGTCGTGTGGAGCCAGCCAGTCCAGATTTTTTTTAAAATTATTATTTATTTAAAGAAATACATTTTAGAACCTTATTTTGTTCCCCCCCCCCTTTCAAAAAAAAAAAAAATCCTTTTGTATGATTTGTTTCAAAGCAAGCTAGCCCAACATTGCAAAAAATACACATATAACGAATTTATTTTCTTTTCTTTTTCCTTTGTTATCCCTTTCAGCACAACACACAGCGCAATATCTTGTAGAAGCTTCTTTTGGTTTGATAATGCCTATCTGTTTCCGGTCAACAGCTATACTTTCTTCTGAACTATCTTCAGAATCACTGCTGTAAATATCAGTTTCGTTTGAGACACTTTCTGACAAATTTGCATTTTCATATTCAGGTTCTGAATCACTCATTTTCCGATATATATTTTAATAAAATATAATGCAATATAAAATAATAATAAGTTGAAAATTAGAAAACATACCAATCCCGTATACGTATCTTTATTTTCAGTGTACACAAAATAGCTAACTGTATATAAAAATACAATACTGTCTATGACTGTGCAGCAATTGTTTTCTTTTTTTTAATTTACCAATTCGAAGACATCATCAAATCATTCTCAAATACATTGGGGTGCGAAAATTAAAACAACATAAAATGCGACGACGTTCGATTTATATCGAGTGTGTACTGTTTGGACAGTTTAACATGCTCGACTTAACTCTAGCGTGTATGATAAGAGGTTAAATACCTCGTTTTTTCTGTCAAATAACAGACATTTTATTAAAAAATGTATAATTGTTTCACTTCTCAGTGAAAATTAGATTTAAAAAAGGCTATAAAAACATTGATTTTGTGAAGGAAAGAATTTCAATTCAGTACGATAGGACTTTTTTGAAAGCATTTGACAAATTGTCTATAACCATCATTTTCTTTCCATTTTTCCATTATCCGACAAAAAATGTTGGTCCAAGAATGCTAAAAATTTAAATTTAGGACCATTATAACATATAATTTTACATTTGCAATTTTAAAAGTGATATGATCTCCACCGTTAGAGATACCTACATTAAAAACGAAAATTATGATTGTTCGACTCAAAAATGTTATCAATAAATTATTTTCATAAAAATATTTCATGATGTTTAGTCAATGTTTTAGAAAATTGCTAAACGAGTGGTTCACTCGTTCGATTTTTTAAAGTCCCATGTTATTGTACATAAATTTACAGTTTAAATTACACTGCTCTGCAAAAAAAAAAAAAAAAAAAAAAAAAAAATTCGACATCTGATACCATTCTTGCAGATTCTCACGTAAAATGACTTCCTGAATCCGAATATGACCACCATTTTGCCCAATCACCCACCGATTTTTAGATACACCCCTCCTTCATTTCTTATCATTGTTTGGTAGTTTTATACACATCAGTTTGATTTGGAGAGGAACAATGATTGTGTTAAATGTCTTCTGACCTGAGGAGCCACAGAGGTAGAAAGTTCTAAAACACGAACATTTGTGGTAAGGAGGAAATTTGGGGGGATTTTTGCCCAGAAAACAAAAGAAAATCAATAAAAACAATCAGTTTATGGTTTTTTATTTCCCGCAATATTTCTCTTACTTTTTAGATATTCCAGCTTCCAGTTTGCCATTTTCTTACCAAAACACCCCAAATAATAAAAATTATACGGTGAAAATTTTTTCAAAATCTCCCTGAGTGGAGTAAAGTCTCAAAACCCTCGCAAGAAAGTTTGACTGATTCACTGTACGACGTTTGCTTTCAATAACTCTCACGTTAAATGTTTTGGGCAGTAAAACATGAACAGTAAAATATCCTCCTTTGACATGTGTTAAAGATCACCACACAAGATCACCACCGTCGAGAACACCATAAAGGTCACTCTCTTATCGCAAAACCTGTACTAAAGGTAGATATCGACTGACGACTACAATGATAAGAGCTTTAACACGCGTCAAAGCAGGAGATTTTACTGTTCATGTTCTACTGCCCAAAACATTTAACATGGGAGTTTTTCGAAAGCAAACGTCATATACTGAATCAGTCGAATTTTCTTGCGAGGGCTTTGAGACTTTACTCCACTCACCAACCTTTTGAAAATATTTTCACTGTATAATTTTTATTATTTGGGGTGTTGTGATGTAGATTATCACATATTAGAAAATTTATATTTTTCTCTTAAAAGGATAGGTAAGTTCTCTAAATAAATAAAATTATAAATTAGATTTTTAATCTTAAATCAACTATTTAAAATATAACGGTATAACTGTTTTTAACCTATAAATAATAAATTTACAATATGCGTTTTCTAATTTTTATATCTTCCCTTTCATGTCTTTTTCAATGTAACTGAAACAAAAATCTTTGATCTGTTCCCAGTATTCACTTAGCAAGCCTAACCTACTGGAAATTCTTTTCGCTCTGTAAATGATAGTGTTTTGACTTATTTCTATCCGTTTGTTTTGTGAAACCAGAAAATAATTAATTCGGTCTCTTTTAATCGCACATCGAAATGTAACTCATGCACCCTCTTGTCGCCTAATTTACATCAACGGTTAGATAAAATATTTGCTTAGCTAGTTATTTTCCCAAGATCTAAATCTTGGCGAAATCATGCCAACATTCTATAATAACGGTCATTGCCGAAACGTCAGTGGAGGCCCTACATTGAGACTCAAAACGGTTTTGGGCTGTGTCTGTCTGTCTGTCCGTCTGTCTGTCGCGCGATAGCGGCCGCAAAATTAGCGCTATTGACTTGAAATTTGGTACACATGTTCATGAGCCCCATGAAATTAGCTGTATAGTTTTTGGTATGTATTCCATTTGTAGTTCGTATACAGGGACACGCCAAAGTTTTTCTAATCATTACGGCCTATGGGAGGAATTTGTACGTATCGCGATAGCGGCCGCAAAAATAGCGCTATTGACTTGAAATTTGGTACACATGTTCATGAGCACCACGAAATTAGCTGTATAGTTTTTGGTATGTATTCCATTTGTAGTTCGTATACAGGGACACGCCAAAGTTTTTCTTATCATTACGGCCTAAGGGAGGAATTTGTATGTATTGCGATAGCGGCCACAAAAATCACGCTATTGACTTACAATTTGGTACACATATTCATGAGCCCAACGAAATTAGCTGTATAGTTTTAGGTGTGTATTCCATTTGTAGTTCGTGTACAGGGACATGCCAAAGTCATTCTATCATTACGGCCTATGGGAAGAATCTGTATGTACCGCGATAGCCACCGCAAAAATCAAGCTATTGACTTCCAATTTTTGCAGAAACGTCAGTGAAAGGCCTCTGTTGAGACTCAACAGGATTTTGTGTTCCGTCTGTCCGTCTGTCTGTCTGTCTGTCGTGTGATAGCGGCCGCAAATATCACGCTATTGACTTGAAATTTGGTACACATGTCATGATCCCCACAAAATTAGCTGCATAGTTTTTGGTATGTATTCCATTTGTAGTTCGTATACAGGGACACGCCAAAGTTTTTCTTATCATTACTGCCTAAGGGAGGAATTTGTATGTATCGCGATAGCGGCCACAAAAATCACGCTATTGACTTGCAATTTGGTACACATATTCATGAGCCCAACGGAATTAGCTGTATAGTTTTAGGTGTGTATTCCATTTGTAGTTCGTGTACAGGGACACGCCAAAGTCATTCTGTTATTACGGCCTATGGGAAGAATCTGTATGTACCGCGATAGCCACCGCAAAAATCAAGCTATTGACTTCCAATTTTTACCGAAACGTCAGTGGAGGGCCTCTGTTGAGACTCAAAAGGATTTTGTGGTCCGTCTGTCTGTCTGTCTGTCGTGCGATAGCGGCCGCAAATATCACGCTATTGACTTGAAATTTGGTACACATGTTCATGATCCCCACGAAATTAGCTGTATAGTTTTGGGTGTGCATTCCATTTGCAGTTCGTGTACAGGGACACGCCAAATTTTTTTTATCATTACGGCCTATGGGAAGAATTTGTATGTACCGCAATAGCGGCCGCGAAAATTCTCCGATTGATTTGCAAATTGACACATATATTCAGGCTCGGTATAGAAATAGCTATATATTTTTTTAGGCCTATACTTTTTATGGATTGTATGGATTGTAGACAGGGACACGCCAAAATACTTCACATTACGGCGTATGAGGTGAATTGCGTTTAAACGCATTTTAATATCTTTACTTTGCAATCAAGAAAATTAAACTAGCATACATGAGTAAGATGTTTAACTTATGTTGTTTGAAGAAAATATGTGCTCTTAAGCTTTCTAATTAATGTACAGGACCTTACAAAATTGTTCTGACAATGTCACGTAGTCATCCAAACGATGTTAAATTTGGAACAATTATTAATTTTAAACGCAAACTAAGCTGAATAGTTTTTACAGGTGTATAGAATGTTTATGGTTTGTTTACAGAGACACGCAAAAGAATTTCGTAGCATTAGAGCCTATGGACAAACTTTTAAGAGCGCACTTTAATGCGTTTACGCTGCATTGAACTTAATAAAATTATCACACATTATAAAGATGCTTAAAATTATGTTTACTCTTAAAAAAGGTTATGTATAGACTAAATAATTTATGGGACCACACAAAATAATTCCGAGTATGTACTGTAATCATCCGAATGATGTCAAATTAGTTTGAAAAATTAATGAGTTATAATTAATTAAGTTTATTCTTATTATTGGCTTTTATAATGACTGTGGCTACTTTTCCGTGATATATAAAATAATTTCGTACTATTACGGTCTATAGTCGATATTTCTTAAAAGTTTATTTTAACATGGTTACACCCGATCAATTATAATGAATTTATGTTAGAATTTTAAAAGCATGTTTTCTTGTTGATAATTGTGGGCATAGAATTGGAAATTAGTTTAAAGGTTACGCAAAATATTTCCGATATGCTATGTAATTTTTTTTTTTTTTGTATGAAATTTGGTAGTTATGAAATTTGGTATTTATGAATTTCAGGGAAATAATACAAGACCGTCGTTCATTAAGAATACATATTGTTGCGTACTTGGGGGTCCGTAAGTTGTCCGAGAAAGAAAGGCAAAACCTGCAAAAATTCAGTGATGTATTCACAGGAAGTTCCAGAAAAATACAGGTCTATAAACCAAGTATCAGCTTCAATTCAACCAGTAAACACAGCTTAAACAACAGCCGTTAACAGCAAAACAACGGTACAAACTATTTAGCAATAACACATAAAGAAAGTCTCATCTAAAGAGGCTCAAAGCAAAGCAAGAATTTCACGAAACTGACACAGATCTGAGACTGACTGCCTTGGCGAAAAAATGCTCCTTTTATACTTTTCTATCGAACACAGACTGTTCTGGAAAATTCTCGTATCTCATAATGAGATTAGAGCTTCCATACTTGGTATATCCCTAATAAGGATTTTCTCGCAAAGGTCGCCAAAAAAATCGCCAAGGAGGGAAACAGTCGCCAAATTTGGCGCCAAATCCATTACTTACCTTATTTGAACTTTTTTAAATGTTTTTAAGGGAAAATTAGGCTATTTTAACGCTAAAACGACTAAAAATGCACAAAGTTAGCATTTTATTAACTTTACTAAACTTCTTTGAAAGGATAGATACAACAATAAATGCAATTATTTACAATTCCGTAACACTTTATAAAATATGCAAATAGAGACATAGCGGGGGGTTGAGGGGGGCGGCAGCCCCCCTCAAGAATGTATCTGATTATGGTAACAAGTCGATCGAGTCAATATATTCGATTATATAATAAGGAATAAATAAAAATGACCTATTGAATAATGTCTGATGTAAATAGGACGTTGAGGCTCCTGATCTGCAGATCCACTAGTTTAAATACTAGTAGCCTTTTAAAAATATACATGTGAATATTCCTAACGTAAACGCAACCATCTTCTATCTTAAACTTTGAACTGGGCATCTACATTATAACGCCAAATGCATTGTCATTTTTTTTGCTCCAGATTTGGAAAACACTTTCTTACTCATCAAGCATGTAAAACCTCAAGAGCGATTCGGGCCTGGGGCCCGGCCTGATCCTCGGTACTGTTTCCCCGCTCCAGAATGTTTCCGTTAAACAAAAAAACTTATTAATAAATTTAACATTACCTTATATAATGACCTTATATTTTTTCATCACGATACGTATTTCGGGTGCAACCGCACTCATCTTCAGGTGAGATGTGACTCTCTTCATTCGTCTTCTTTGTTTATTGTTGAGGTCTTCTGGTTCATCATTTCGCTTCACTTCTTTTTGGGTTTATTAATTATTAGATTCCAGTCTTTCGGAATGATTGCGTGCTCTTTTTCATTGACTGCATAGGGGTTAGTAACGATTTCAAGGGCTTCGCGTTTTAAGGCATAACTGTGATTATTATAAGGGGCTAGTTTTTTTAGTAGAGATAGTGTTAATATTGTGTGCGGTTATGAAGATGAGTGCGGTTGCACCCGAAATGCGTATCGTGATGAAAAAATATAAGGACATTATATAAGGTAATGTTAAATTTATTAATGAATTTATCGTCCTGTAAGAAAATTTATGTGATCAAAAAAACTTATTATGTTCTTTTAATAGACTATGGTCACGTACATTGGAAAAATGTTGAATAAACCTGCAAGCGAACAAAATATGTCTCTGAGTTAATTCCGAGTCTGGACTTTAAATATAAATTAAGTTTTAATAATGTTTTTACTTTTCAGCTAACATCATCAACGAAAATATTCTTTTTACGACGGCCAAGTCAACTCTTTTACAGGTGTTTTGGTAAGAAAACGGCAAACTGGAAGCTGGAATATGTAAAAAATGAGAAAAATATTGCGAAAAACAAAGAAACCTGATTGTTTTTATTGATTTTCTTTTGTTTTCTAAGCACAAATCCCCTCAAATTACCTCCTTAATACAAATGTTCGTGTTTTAGAACCTTCTACCTCTGTAGCTCCTCAGGTCAGAAGATATTTAACGGTTAAAATAATCATTGTTCCTCTCCAAATCAAACTGGTGGGTACAAAATTACCAAACAATAATAAAAAGTGAGGGAGGGGGCAGATCGGAAACGGAGAAAGAAAACGGTGAAAAACAGTTATCTAGAAAACGGTGGGTGACTGGGCAAATGGTGGTCATATTCGGATTCAAGAGGTCATTTTACATAAGAATATACAGAAATGGTTTCAGAGGCAATTTTCATGCCGAACAGTGTTATTAGTTTATTAATTTTTTAAAACATTTTTAACTTCTTTAAATAAAATTTTTAGAAATTTTGTATTTAACAGAATTTAATTTACTACCTGAGTTCTAATTTTGACTCTGACTTGTCCTCTTTAAGTATTTATAAACTCTCATTCTGTAGCAGAAATAACGTGTTTGACCTGAGAGGTGGAACATTACGTATCAATAACAACACATACATCTGACCCCGAATTTCAAATTTTTGAACGATCAGACCAGAACTTTACGAGATAATATGATTGACCTTGGGATCGGATCTTCATACATCGGCCATCACCACAACCGAGACATCTGACAATGAATTTCAAATTTCAAAGCTATTGGACCATAACTTTACGAAATACAGTGGGTGTTCTAATTATTACAATTATTTTTATTTTGACATTTTTTTTTTTTCGATTTTTTTTTAAATGTACTAGAATAAATGACCTGAAACTTCTTACATACAAAGAACATTTAAAAACTCATATTTTCCACTAACGATTTAGTCCAGAGTGCAAATAGGGGACCAACCAAAAATTGAAGAAGAGCGAAAATATTTTGTAACACCTGTATCACAAAATGCTACAAATGACTTGTAATTTTAATAAATTGTTGCACATACTATGTACAATATTTGTATGTTTTCGTGCGGAAATTGCGCAATTATTTAGACAAATATATATATATATATATATATATATATATATATATTTTTTTTTTTTTTTTTTTTTTTTTTTTTTTTTTCAAGAATCATTGATTTTTTAACAAGTTTTTTGCTTATAACTAGAACGGATTTCCATAAAATTCTACAAAACCTGCTGAAAAATTCACAAAACATTAAAGACACATTATTCTGAACCATAAAATTCCCACTCGTAATATTCATTGAGATATAAGAATTTTTATTAGTATATATTATTTTACCGCACATGCGCAAAAGATACAACTTTTTTTATTACACAGGTTGAAAACTAAATATATTGAGCAACTTTTGTCAAAAGTTTATTTGAAAAGAGTAAAACTTAAGCAAATTATCGGCAAAAGAACGTGATAGATTGTAGGTATTTTCCAGAGTTGAAATTTCGTAAGGAGTTTTACACATGTTGCATATTTAATTTGAAGATCAAATTACTTGAACAACATTGCAAAAGTTCTTTTTTGTGAAAAACACCTCAGAGGCTTGTAACTTGAACATACGTTTATTTATTTGCTAAGATTTGTGGGTTCATATTGAGTTTTTCTCAAAAAAGAACTTTTGTGCCGTGAATAAAATAATTGGATCTTTAAATTAAATACGCGAGATGTGCCCTTATGAAATTTAAACTCTGGTAAATACCTAAAATCTAGGTCGTTCTTTTGCCGACAATTTGCTTAATTTTTACTCCACTCAAATGAACTGTTGAGGAAAGTTCCTCAGTATATTTATCTTTCAACCTTTGCAATAAAACAATCTTTCGCGCATGCACAGTAAAATATTTAATATATATGCTCATATCTCAACGAATATTATACGTGTGAATTTTATGTTTTAAAATAATGTTTCTCTAATGTTTTTTACAATTTTTCAGCAAGTTTTGTAAAATTTTAGGGAAATCTGTTCTAGTTATAAATCGAAAACTGTCATAAAAATCAGTAATTTTTGAAAAAAAAAATTACATCTGCCTAAATAATTGCGCGATTCCGGAACCAAAACATACAAATATTGTACATAGTATGTGCAATAGTATATTAAAGTTACAAGTCATTTGTAGAATTTTGTAATAGAGGGTTATCCAAAGTATTTTAATTCTTCTTCAATTTGTGGTTGGTCCCCTAGTTGCAATCTGGACTAAATCGATAGTGGAAAATATGAGTTTTAAACGTTCTTTGCAGGTATGAAGTTTCAAGGCATTTCGTCTAGTATTTCTTTAGATAATCGAAAAAAATATCAAAATAAAAAAAGTTTCTAATAATTTGAACGCCCTCTGTAACTGAGTAATGAACCTTCAATCTTTACCACTACACAGCCATTCGACTGAAAGTTTCAAAAATTTGAAGCGATCGGACCGAAACTTTACGGGGGTCTACAACAAATGAACACGCTCAACCCACAAATTGAAATAAATAGCTCTTCGATCCTAAGAAAAAATTCTGGGGTCTCCGAAACGCGGGAGCCATCCCCAACGTGGAGAATCAAAATTGTGATGGCATGCCTCCGTACCACCTTAATAGGTGAGTCCCAGACCATCGCCGATTGCTTATAGCATTGCTTGAAACGTGGTCGCCGTCGTACTACATAACGCCTATCCCCAATTCCACACACCTGCTTCTGCTGTTAAACACTGCCTCTCGATAGAAAATTTCAGTTTGGAGGAGAAGAATAATTATTTCGACCAGAAAAACTAGTATGTTGTGGCCACCACAAGACTTTCTTCTATATTTTCCTATACAAATTCACTCAGTAACAATTAAAAAAAAAAAAAAAAAAAAGTTTTTTTTTTTTTTCGTTAAAAGTTAAAAAAAACGATAACTTTGTTTTAAATTATCACAGATGTATAGTTCACCGATTCATTTTAAAGGTATTGACGAGACCTTTCGAAAGATACCCATCTTGAAAATTTACCCCCCCCCCCTCGGGCGTACTTACCCCCAGGGTTTGAAGTGATGCCCCCACATGCACAAATTTTTTTTACTAATTAACTACTACTATTATCAATAATTAATATTAATTTTACAATTACAGTTTAAGAATAACTCTCATTATGTACATTTATACGGAATTTTGTCCTATACTGCCATGTTAAAAATTTAGAAAAAATACGATCACAGCGCCACCTGTTGAGCGATTGATCCCCAAATCTAATCAGCACCAGTTTATGTCAGGGGTTAACTAAATACCAAGTTTGGTTAAATTTCGATTAAAAAAAAAAAAAAAAAAAAAAAAAAAAAATACGATTTTTTTTCTAAGTTTTTTTTTTTTTTTTTTGTTAAAAGTAAAAAAAAATCGATAACTTTGTTTTAAATTATCACAGATTTATAGTTCAACCATTCGTTTTAAAGGCACTGACGAGACCTTTCGAAAGATACCCATCTTGAAAATTTACTCCCCTCGAGGGGGGACTTCCCGTCCAGGGGTGTGACGAGGCTCCTACACATACAAAATTTTTCCCCTAGTTGACTATCTCTATTATAAATAACTCTTGTAAATTTCATAATGATTACTAAAAAATAATTCTCTTTATGCACATTTATACAAAATTTTGTCCTATATCACCATGTTAAAAATTTAGAAAAAGCGGGATGGCAACGCAACCTGTACGACAGTTTTTACCAAAAGTTGATAGGCACTAATTTACGTCAAGGTGCAACTACATACCAACTTGTGTGAAATTCTGTGCAGTAGTACCTGAGATACAGTTGCCACAAAATTTTGTCACGCACACACACACAGACAGACAGACAGACATTTTCTAACTAGTATGTTGTGGCCACCACAAGACTTTCTTCTATATTTTCCTATACATATTCAATCAATAACAATATTTAAAAAAAAAAAAGATTTTTTTTTCCTTTTTTTTTTTTTGTGAAAATTAATACATATTCAATCACTAACAATATTTAAAAAAAAAAAAAAAAAAAAAATAGAATTTTTTTCTAAGTTTTTTTTTTTTTTTTTTTTTTTTTTTGGTTAAAAGTAAAAAAAATCGATAACTTTGTTTTAAATTATCACAGATTTATAGTTCAACCATTCGTTTTAAAGGTATTGACGAGACCTTTCGAATGATACCCATCTTCAAAATTTACCCCCCCCCGGGGGGGTACTTCCCCCCCAGGGGGGGAAGCGATGCCCCCCCATGCACAAAATTTTTTTCCTAGTTACGTACTACTATTATCAATAATTCATATTAATTTTACAAACACAAGTGTAAAATAACTCTTATTATGCACATTTATACGAATTTTTGTCCTATGCTGCCATGTTAAAAATTTAGATAAAATGCTATCACAGCGCCACCTCTTGAGCTATTGATCCCCAAATATAATCAGCAACAGTTTATGTCGGGGACCAACTAAATACCAAATTTGGTAAAATTTCGTTAAAAAAAAAAAAAAAAATACGATTATTTTTCTAAGTTTTTTTTTTTGTTAAAAGTAAAAAAAATCGATAACTTTGTTTTAAATTATCACAGATTTATGGTTCAACCATTCGTTTTAAAGGTATTGACGAGATCTTTCGAATGATACCCATCTTCAAAATTTAACCCCCCCGGGGGGGTACTTCCCCCCCAGGGGGGGAACCGATGCCCCCCCCATGCACAATTTTTTTTTCCTAGTTAACTACTACTATCATCAATAAATCAAATTCATTTTACAATCACAAGTTTAAAATAACTCTCATTATGCCCATTTATACGGAATTTTGTCCTATGCTGCCATGTTAAAAATTTGCATAAAATGCGATTACAGCGCCACCTGTTGAGCTATTGATCCCCAAATCTAATGGGCACCAGTTCATGTCAGGGTGCAACTAAATACCAAGTTTGGTTAAATTTCATTCATATGTTCGTGAGATACAGCGTCCACAAAAAAATGATACAGACACACAGACAGACACACAGACAGACAGACAGACACACAGACAGACATTTTCTAAAAACTATCAATTCGTGTTCAGAACATCCCAAAACGTGTAGATCCGTCAAAAAACGGAGGTCGAAAATTTTCGCGAATCCAATACTTTCTCTATATTACATATAGAAGAAAGTAAAAATGGTCAAATCATTTTCTACAGCTCTCAAAACGTGTAAATCCATCAAAAACCCGAGGTCGAAAATTTTTACGAATCCAACACTTTCTTCTGTTGAATATAGAAGAAAGTGTTTGATGAATATGATGTTTGTTTACAAAGTTCATATAGATAGCGTCGAGCACCTTTTTTACTTTCTTCTATATGTAATATAGAGAAAGTATTGGATTCGTAAAAATTTTCGACCTCGGGTTTTTGATGGATTTACACGTTTTGAGAGCTGTAGAATACGATTTGACTATTTTTAGAAAATGTCTGTCTGTCTGTCTGTCTGTCTGTCTGTCTGTGTGTGTGTGTGTGACAAAATTTTGTGGCAACTGTATCTCAGGAACTACTGCACAGAATTTTATACAAATTGGTATGTAGTTGCACCTTGACATAAATTAGTGCCTATCAACTTTTGGTAAAAATTGTCTTACAGGTTGCGTTGCCATCCCGCTTTTTCTAAATTTTTAACATGGTGATATAGGACAAAATTTTGTATAAATGTGCTTAAAGAGAATTATTTTTTAGTAATCATTATGAAATTTACAATAATTATTTATAATAGAGATAGTCAACTGGGAAAAAATTTTTGTACGTGTAGGAGCCTCGCCACCCCCCCTGGGGGGGAAGTCCCCCCTCGAGGGGAGTAAATTTTCAAGATGGGTATCTTTCGAAAGGTCTCATCAATACCTTTAAAACGAATGGTTGAACTATAAATCTGTGATAATTTAAAACAAAGTTATCGATTTTTTTTTACTTTTAACAAAAAAAAACTTAGAAAAAACATCGTATTATTATTATTTTATTTTTCTTTTTTTAACAAAACTCAACCAAACTTGGTATTTAGTTGGCCCCAGACATAATTTGGTGCTGATTACATTTAGGGATCAATATTTCAACAGGTGGCGCTGTGATCGCATTTTTTCTAAATTTTTAACATGGCAATATAGGACAAAATTTCGTATAAATGTACATAATGAGCGTTATTTTAAACTTGTGATTGTAAAATTAATATGAATTATTGATAATAGTAGTAGTTAACTACGAAAAAAATTTTGTGCATGTGGGGGCACCGGTTCCCCCCTGGGGGGGTGAGTCCCCCCCGGGGGGGGGGTAAATTTTCAAGATGGGTATCTTTCAAAAGATCTCGTCAATACCTTTAAAACGAATGGTTGAACTATAAATCTGTGATAATTTAAAACAAAGTTATCGATTTTTTTTACTTTTAACAAAAAAAAAAAAAAAAAAAAATCGTTTTTTTTTTTTTTTTTTTTTTTTTTTTTAATATTGTTACTGATTGAATATGTATATAGGAAAATATAGAAGAAAGTCTTGTGGTGGCCACAACATACTAGTTCATGGATGCTTTTTATTACACTTACAAGCTTCTATTTAATTCATTTATTGTATTCAGCACACTTCAGTGTTTAATTGATTTCAATTGATCTATGTTGGAGAAGCTTATAAACGATTTAATCTATTTTGTCATTAAATACTTTTATAAGTTTTTATTTTATTTTATTTTATTTTAATTAATGTTTCTTAAGAATGTAATTATTTCGCTCCTTTTAAATAAAAATAAAATCTAATGATAAATCTATTCTAATTAAGAGTATATTGTACATTTAAATGGATTCAACGTCAAACTTTCCATCTGAAATATTGGCAAACGCATTACGATTAATTAATTCAACTATATTTTCTGTTAACTTTAAAGTCGAATAAAATTATTATTATTATTTATTTTTTTATTTATTTTTTTATTTATTTATTTATTTTTTTTTTTACTTAAATACGACAATTAGCCTTTAGAAATATTCTTGTTTAACAAATATCTGCGTATTCACTCTAAATGAAATATTCAGTTTGGTTTCATTATGTACTTAAGAAAATCCATGCTATTCAAATGAGATGCAAATGAGAAAATGCTCAGTGCCCTTTCGTAGGAGTTGTACTTAAACTTTCTTTAAGAAGTGCTTTTAATTCATTTGTTTATTTAATAAAGTTTGTTAAGTATTTTAAGAGAACGATGAATAGTATAAACTTTTTTTTTTTTTTTTTTTTTTTTTGTAAATTGTTAATTTATTCGCATTGGTATACAGTACCCATTACATGTACTATTACATGGAAAAATTTCTTTCAATTTCTTAAAATAAGATAAATTTTAAGTTGCTTCATGAATTCTAATTTTTACTGATTTTATTCGATATACATAAAATACACGTGACTGAGATCACGTGCTCAATTCCATCCAGTGAGATGTCGTTGTTTCTTCAGTAACCTAGCAACGAACGGGGAATTTGATATCACATTTCATCTGAGCGTGGCCTTGAGGCGACTGCCTAAAGGAAATAGAGTATAGTAATTTACTTTCTACAATTTTTTAAAACTTAGAAATATGCCTTCAAAATAAAGGCTGTTCCCAGAAAATGGGGACATTTGGTAAGCTTACTCATGATACTCTCAAGAAATCTATTTATATTCCACTTTCTAATTTAGAAATTTCGTAAGTTATTCGATATTTGCGATTTTTTTAACAAGGTGCATAGATCAAAATTTCGCATAATCGAGCAGTATGAGAAATTCTTTAATCGCAAAATTATTGGATCATTAACTATGAATATTCTACTTTGAAAACATCCTAAATCATTCGAAATATATTTATATTTTCTCAATATTAAATAAATATTGCTAAATTTTGCATAAACATGCATTATGAGGAATTTTTTGACCAGAATGAATATCATTTATTATCAATATTCTAAATTGTAAACATCGTAAATTATTCAAAATTCAAGAATTTTTAACATGGGGCTATAAGTCAAAATTGTACATTATAAGGATTGTTGCATTGGAAATAGTATAGTATTGCATAACAACTAAAATACGTTACTAACTCCAATGAAAATAATGACGAAATTAGTATAAGATAAATGTATCGGATAAAATGTAGGATAGATTAGTGGGTGGGTCATTACAGTCTGGACTATCCTCAATGATCGTTCATTTCTCGTAACATGATTGTGATGAACGAGAAACAAATTCTTGAAACAAATTCTCTCTACTGATATCTTTTACTCTTTAATTATTATTATAAAAACCAGATATGAATATATACGATGAGGTTCTGTATACATCTGGACACATATGTGTTCCTTTTGTTAAAAACAAATGAAATAGAAGAATGTACTCTTTAACTCGGATGCGCCAATTGCATCCTACAGTCGGTAACAAAAGTGTCCGAACACTAGCAAAAATTCCTATGTAAAAAAAGTACACTTCCTACGGTTTTATTAAATAAATCCTTGTCGAATCTTGTTCTTAATCAGTGTAAGAACATGATTCGATAAGGATTTATTTAACAAAACCGTATGAAGTGTTCTTTTTTTACATAGGAATTTTCGCTAGTGTTCGGACACTTTTGTTACCGACTGTACTTCACGGACCGAAGGCCAAAGCTCCACTAACCGCCAAAACACCTTTCCGCTCCCAGCGGCATGGAAGGTTGGCTGAGTGAATGAAAAAGCTCAAGAAATGGTTGGTTGAATGACAATGATTATAATAAACATTATTGTAGGAATTTATGAAATCAAATATTTGATGTAGAACTGAAAAGATACAGTCGGCTGCAAAATTATTCAAGCACTAGCAATAATCCTTGCCAAAAAAAAGTACACTTAATACAGCTTTGTTAAATAAATCCTTGTCGAGTCATATTCTGAATCAGTCTAAGAACATGATTCGACAAGGATTTACTTAGCAAAACAGTCTTAAGTGTACTTTTTAAATATAGGAATTATTGGCTAGTGCTCGTATAATTTTTCAGCCGACTGTACAACCTATGCCAATCAGATTCTTTTTTTTCCAAAACAGAAAAAAGAAACATTTTGTTATCAACAAGTGTTATTAATTCCCCAATATACTATAAGTATTGGAAACTTGAATACTCACGAAAATTTTCTACTTCCGTTTTTGGACGTATCTACAGTCGGCAGCAAAAGTATACGAGCCCTAGCAAAAATTCCTATTAAAAAAAAGTAGAAATAATACTGTTTTGTTACATAAATCCTTGTCAAATCATGTTCTTAGACTGACTAAGAACAGGATCCGACAAGGATTTATTTAACAAAACTGTATTAAGTATACTTTTTTTTATATAGGAACTTTGCTAGTGCCCGGATACTTTTGCTGCCGACTGTACACGATTTTTTAGTGCGAGGAATTATCTGAAAATTATGCAAGTGTGATTCAGAAAATTTAATATCAAATATCTATAAAATAAAATAAACTTTTTGCAGTTGTTTATATCATAAAATTTAATATTTGTTTATAATACACTGTACACCTAAGCATATTTTTAATTTATAACCATATCTTTCGAAGTTTTCACTGGTTGCCCTTCATTTCTTCTTAACTTGACAAAAAAGACAATTTCTAAACAAATAAGTAAACAAATAAAAAGTATTAAAATAATAAATCTATGGTTTAAATGTATATATGGATGATCACTTTATTTTACGTTATCAAGGACAATTTTAACATTATCTTTTTAAAAACTGAAGTTTAATATTGAGATGGAATAAGTTAATGCTAACTGAAACAGAATCGAACTTCATTTGCATTTTTGACACGTTTGATGCATAAGTATAGATCAAAAATTGTAAAGGAAGCCGAGAGGCATTTGAATTCTAAATGCACCATGCACTGCATTAAGGTAATCGATTTATATATTCAGAAAGTATCATACGTTAGTCACTTAGTGGAATAATCAAACATTTGAGCATAATACTTGATTTCTAGAAATTCGGAAACTCTCAATGATAAAAAATAATAATAATAACATGAAAATCTGACATTGACAGATTTTAATTTAGTGCCAGAGGCCTACTGCTAAACTTGTTAATATCGACAAATTCTTCTTTAGTTAATTCGTGACGATCTAAATTCCATGATAAAGTTTTCATTAAATCAAACCAATGTGTTTCAGCTGCAGATAGTGTAACAAATAAAGTTGGAAGTCCAAACTGTCTTATAGCCACAAAACAACGTTTTTTCTCTTTTTCCCAATGAGGGGAGGTGTGCCTTGGGGGGGACTCATGTCAAAGGTGTGCCTTGGGGGGGGACTCATGTCAAAGTTGTACCTTGGGGGGGACTCATGTCAAAGTTGTACCTTGGGGGGTACTCATGTCAAAGTTAGGCCTGGGGGGGACTCATGTCAAAGTTGGGCCTTGGGGGGACTCGTGTCAAAGTTGTACCTTAGGGGGGACTCATGTCAAAGTTGGGCCTTGGGGAGACTCATGTCAAAGTTGGGCCTGGGGGGGACTCATGTCAAAGTTGGGCCTTGGGGGGACTCATGTCAAAGTTGCACCTTGGGGGGGGAATTCATGTCAAAGTTGTACCTTGGAGGGACTGATGTCAAAGTTGGGCCTTGGGGGGACTTCATTCAATAAATCCTCATTCAATAAACCGACTGAAATAGGCCCTTAGCACTATTAAGAGTGTATCATAAAAATTCGACAACGCTGTACCGACTGTAATAGGGGTACCTTGGGGGGGACTCATGTCAAAGTTGGGCCTGGGGGGGGACTCATGTCAAAGTTGGGCCTTGGGGGGACTTAATTCAATAAATCCCCATTCAATAAACCGACTGAAATAGGCCCTTAGCACTAATTAAGAGTAACGTATAAAAATTCGACAACTGTACCGACTGAAATTGGCCTCTAGCACTAATGAAAACATGACTTATTTTTAATGTCCTATAAATTTAATAGCTAGACGGCTTTCATATTGCTGGATTTAAAATAAAAAAGGTCATAAAAATTAATAATGTTTGTAAAAATACTGTTTAATGAAGTAATTTCAAAATAATGGGCAGATATTTGTATAAAAAGTTAACATGCTGTTAATTAAATTTAAAAACTTATCTACGAACAATAAAATTAAAGTAAACACTCCAAGCATTTAATGTTTGGAGTTAAAAACAAGGCTTTCGTCTTGCTTTTGCCTCCAAAGTAGATTTCTAATTACATGTAACACATGTTTTTTGCGCTGAAGAAGAAAAATCATGTTTATTCAAAACCAGTAGTGCTTACATTAATTTTATGGTGCATGAGGAAGTTTTTGATATAAAAAGGAGAAAAATTGTGGCTATTTTTGTGCTCAATATTTTCGTATTGAAGGACATTGATTTTAATTAAGACTTTTTTCATCTCTCTTAAAGAACTCTCAATGTACACGTACCGCAAATATTAACGCTCCCAACTTCTGCACTTTAGACTGACTGCATCAGCAGTTTTGACTCTAACTCCCGCGCTTATATGCAAGTACATGTACCACTTTACTATGTAACCACGAATAGAAAAGATCTCTGTAAAATGCTCCTTCATATTATAGCACCTTTAAATATATATATATATATATAACACAAATAATCCAGATTTATTAAATACAAAATTATCTAGAAGGAGAAATTTCATCAATGAAAAACAATGAAAAACACACCAAATACTAATATTAATTTTTTGCAGATCCAGTAGTCCTTTTTCCCAGGATTATTTCAGCTTATGGATATGTACGTGCCTTTGAATCAACACTGCATAATGGAACTGAGGTGTGCATTGGCAGAGAAGGTGAGTACAAATCTTACCTTCATTAACTATTGATAAACAACTAACATAGTATATATGTGTATATCAAAAGTAGAAGTTATCTTATTTGAAAATATATAATTGAGCTGCGCTATGCGCTAAATAATAAAAGTAAATATTAACTTAATTATAAAAGTTTTCGAGTTTAATTATTTATTACACACAAATTCTTTAATTTATTATTGCATGTCCTGTTAGTGGTGAGCTAAATTAAAGGTTTAAGTCTCAGACGCAAGTTTAAATATTCTATCCGATGACTGTCTTATTTAGAGCTGTAGGGAAAGGGCAAACATAACCACAATGATAGCGTCTATACACTTGTTT
The DNA here is from genome assembly GCA_963930645.1 of Salticus scenicus. Lineage (NCBI taxonomy): Eukaryota > Metazoa > Arthropoda > Arachnida > Araneae > Salticidae > Salticus > Salticus scenicus. The sequence continues at coordinate 88,321,885 of OZ005661.1, forward strand.
AAATCTAAACTGGTTTTGTGACTATCCCATCTGAAGATGAAATCCATTGTGCATTTCTCAAATATGAAAAAGATAGGATAAGTTACTGTGAAACTGACTTATCAACATTTTTAATTAATCTTGAATTACTACTTCAAGTCCAGTCTGAAAAGCGCTTAGTTTAGTATCATTGAGCAAATAGATAACTTTTTTTTTGCTGATCTTTTTACTTACTAATTCAATGTAATTGAACTAACTACCTACACTTCACAACTTGTTCAAGTAAGAACAGAGGAATATTATTAATCGCTGCATTCGGAAGTGATTTTTCCGCTCCCAACGAATACGAGTCCTCATTGCCTTAGCCGCTTTTTACTCCCTTCTCTACCGCGAGTAAAGTTAGGAGTTTTGCGAAATCCCATAAAAGTGTATATTGCGTACACTTATTCAACACCCACGCAACAAACTTCGCCATTCTGAGATAATTTGAACACACTAAAACTTGAAAACGGATTTTTTTGCCCCTCAGCCCCAAGGAGACGAGTGGGTAATTTCGTAATATGCTTTCCAATGCGTTTTGAGTGCACATAACCAACCGACTGATCAAAAAACCACCTTCTTCTGAGATAATTTGGAGCACAGTTATGATCAAAAACGCGTTTTAAGTCCCCGATTTTAAGGGGGGAATGTTGTGGAATTTTGCAAATTATTTTTATACTACGTGTTAGGTACGTATAATCAAGCCACACATAAAAAATCGCCTTTCCAAGATAATTTGGAGCACATTTATGCATGAAAATATGTTTTTGAGCCTCAACATCCCCCCCCCCCCCGCCCAAGGGGATGTAAAGAAGATTTTTGCAAAATACATTGTAGTGCTTGTTGGGTACACATAACCAATCGACACATAAAAAAATCTTTTTCTTAAGATAATTTGGAGCAGGGTTACTCTTTAAAACGTGTCCCTTCTCCCCAGCCATTAATTGAGTAAGGGGAAATTCGGCAAATACCCTTTATAATGTTTTTTGGTTACACATAACAAACCCATGCATAAAAATTAATCTAACTGAGATAATTTGAAGCAAAGTTATGCATATAAAAATGTTTGTTGTCCCTTCCCCCTCCCGCCACCAAGGAAGGAAAGGGGTAAATGTTGTAAAATCCCGTTGCAATAGGTGTTGGATACAAATAAACAACACGTACAACAATATTCGTGACCTAAGCTCCTATAGATTTCTCAGGACAAATTTAGTGCTAAAACGGGGATGGTGGGGTGGACAGGTCTTGAATTCGACCTCTTGTAATTCTCCCCAAGAAAAAAAAGGGGAGGGGGTGGAAATATCGTCAGGAAGTCGCACGACGGTTTTCAACATCTTTTTACCGTTATTAACAGAGTTCTATTAATAAATCCGGATTTTGCGAAATTTACCCTTGTAAATCGTCTCCCCCCCCTTCCTCCCTTAAAAATTGAAAATTTTAAAATCGCAGAAAATAGTTTTATTAGTGCTCAGATCTTGTTTCCCCATGTGCAATTTCTTCAGCGTGAAGTAATTTCGGACGAGTTATGCTTACAAATGTGTTTTTGCCTCCAGGTAAGGAAACGAGGGTAATTTCGCAAAATCCCGACTTGGACAAAGGCGCATGTGGGAACGGCAGGCAACGAAATGGCAGATTCACTTGCAAAACAGGTTATTTCACAAAACATCTTCGATGAACAGATCTCTCTTCCTCTTCCAGCCTCACTAGTCAAATCATCCATTAATAATAAAATTATCACAGATTGGCAAAGAGAATGGGGGCACAGCGATAAGGGCAGGGATACTTTTCAGTCCTTAATAATGTAAACAAAAATTTTATAAGTCCAAATAAAATAGTTACATATTTTATCTCAGGCCATGGCAGCTTCCCTAAATTTCTACACAAAATTAAAGTATTAATATTAGATAAATGCAAATGTAACAACAGTAAAATAGGATCCCCTTTTCATTATCTCTTTGAAAAATGCAATTTAATCCCAATTAATTTTAGATTCAACAGAAACCACACAATACGTAAAAACATGCAAACTGTTCTTTTAAACACAAACAACTACAATAAATTAAAAGATATCTACAACATTCTAATTCATAACTTTTCCACCATCAAATATAAGATTTAGCATCGATCACTGGCAGCTGGCTTGCCTTTTTTTTTTTTTTTTTTTGACTTTTTAGTGTTTTTGGTTTTAATGTGTTTGGTCAAAAATTTGTAAAAATTTGATTTCTAAATAAATTAGGGAACTCTTCCACTTTGATCCCCGGGCCTGTCGCCCGGGATGCGGAATCGCTAGATAGTGGCAGTCAGGTTCGCCTGCCTGCCTAAGATGCATTTTTCCCCTGCGGGTAGATGTGTCTTTGCCATAGTCGCTATTGAACTCAGTGGCGACGGTAAAGACATCTCTATGGCACTAAATCGTGAGATATACCGCTCCATGGTGGAAGTTTTCCTTTACCTTTGAAGAACTCAAAGTCCTAAAACCAATCTACACACTAAAATTTGTGTCTTTTTCTCCATAGAATCGCCATGGTTGAATCACGCTGATGAGGGGAGGTCTCAAATTTGCGCTCTCATAACTCCCCCCCTCCCCCCCCCCCAAAAAAAAAATCGAAAATCACAACAAATTTAAAATGTGTTATGCCTCAAGAAGACACACATCCGTTTTCAACATCTCTGTTCGACGAGTTCTATTCGAAAATCCGGATTTTGCTAAATTTGCCATCGAAAATCGCTTCCCCTCCCCTCCTTAAAATTCCAAAATCACAAAAAATATTTTATTTTTTTATTTTTTTAGTATTCTAGTCTAATCTTCCCATCTGCAATTCCTTTACCCTGAAGTAATTTGGAGCTGAGTTATTGTTTAAAAACGTGTTTTTGCCTTCTTCTACTCGAGGAGGGGGGGGGGGGGACGAAGGGAATTTCAAAAAATCCTGTCTTAGTGGAGGTCAGGTTCCTAAAACCAATCTGCACACCAAGATTTGTGACTCCATTTTTCATAGAATCATCACGCCTGTGTTGAGTAACTGAATCAGTGAATCAATGAGTTTACAGTCGGTAACAAAAATGTCCGAACACTAGCAAAAACTCCTATGTAAAAAAAGTAGAGTTAATACTGTTTTGTTAAATAAATCCTTGTCGAATCCTGCTCTTAGTCAGTGTAAGAACATGATTCGATAAGGATTTATTTAATAAAACCGTATGAAGTGTAATTTTTTTACATAGGAATTTTTGCTAGTGTTCCGACACTTTTGTTACCGACTGTACTCTTTTATATATATAAAATTATTAATAGCACGACAGGTAAAACTGTTTTTTTCAGTCTGCGATTTTGGGTTGTGGCCGATTTTGTGTTAAAAATATTCCAGATTACCTACCAATATCCAATTTTACCTTTTAATTTTTTTAACTATCTTAAAATATTATATTAAATCTTTCAAAACAATTATAAATAAATAAATATAAATATAGTATTTTATGGGCAGGAGAAGATTTATGATTAAGCCATAACTAGAATATGACGAGGCGTTTCATTTTAAACACATAAAATTTAATAGATGACTACGACAATTACAGATGAAATACACAAGTAACATAAACGACTACATTTTGAAGACTGATCTGTTCTAGCAGAGATAAAAGTAAAAAGGAATGAACAGATCATTGATTGGACAATACAGTTTACAGGTACATGTACATTTACGTGACGTCACTTACCACAAGACCAATAGATTGAATCAGGAATACAATGGCGAAATACACCACAACTCTCCTCCCCTTAATTCCGTATACCATACCTGATGGGAGGTTTTTTTACTCTAGATGATCTTCTTACAACCTGTTCAGAAAAAGATAAGTTAGTATGCTTAAAGTTTGAATGTTCAGATTTTAGTTCTTTATTTACAGTACTGTTGATATTTTTATCACAGTGAATTTCTCCAGGCTTTGTAGACACAGATCTACTGTCGGTTCGCACTGGATCTGGTGTAATGGAAGGATTGGTTGGCACTGGATCTGGTGTAATGGCAGGATTGGTTGGCACTGGATCTGGTGTAATGGCAGGATCGGTTGGCACAGGATCTGGTATAATGGCAGGTCTCCTACCAGACTTAGATTCTACATTGCTTTGTAGGTGTGGACTCTTGCTATCGGGAACCATGGAAATACTTGCACCAGGACTTGTAGTTTCCTCCAGTTGTACTCTGGAACCTACACTTTTCAGTTGATCAACGTGTCTTTTCCATACACATGAACCTACTTAAATTTTGTAATGCAGTTTACCTAGTCTGGCAATTACTTTACCTATTTTCCATTTATCTCCTGATGTGTAATTGCGTACTGCAACTTTTTCATTTATTTGGAATTCTCTTATCTTTTTCTTGTTAAAAACATTTTTATGTTGTTTGTTTTCAACATAATTTTTAACATTTGGTACAAGTAAATCCAGTTTTGATCTGATATTTCTCTTGAGAAATAATGATGCGGAACACTCCCCTGTTGTAATATGAGGCATTATTCGGTATTGGAATAGAAATTCGTTTAACTTAAATTGGAGATTTCCGGGTTCTGAACTTAAGGATTTCAATCCTTTTTTAATTATTTGGACATATCTTTCAGCCTGACCATTTGTAGAGGGATGATATGGTGCAGTTAAGCTATGTTTTATGCCTTTACTTTGTAGAAAATGTTCGAATTGTTTTGAAATGAATTGTGGCCCATTATCAGACACAAGGGACACAGGATAGCCATATCTGGAAAAAAGCGAAGAAAGACAGTTTATAGTGTTCTCAGCAGTAGTATTAGGAACAATGAACACTTCTGTCCATTTACTGTGGGCATCTACTACGATTAAAAACATTTTCCCCATCATTGGACCAAAAAAGTCTACATGTATTCTGTTCCAAGGTGTTGTAGGCCATTCCCACTGATGATTGTCCATTTTAGGAGGGTTATGTTTTAATTTAATACAAACAGAACAGTTGCTAAATTCTCAATGTCTTTATCAATACCTGGCCACCATACAAAACTACGTGCCAGTGCTTTCATTTTAACTATGCCAAAATGGCCAAAATGTAAATCTTCTAACACTTTTTGTCTATGAACAGTAGGAATTACAACACGATTCTCTTGTAGTATGCAATTATTTAGTATAGAAAAATCTTCTTGTTTACGTCCGAAAAGTAAGTAATTTGGCATCTGTGTGCCTGATATTAAATGTCGGTACATTTCTTTCAATACTGGATCTCGCTTAGAACTTGCACACAACGTTTTTGTAGTTAACGGTAACGAAGTGATTTGATGAATAAATAAACAATCGGATTCATCAAGATTGCCAAATAAATTTGGTGACAAAGTTGGTGACACTTTTTCTGGCTGTAGCGAACCGGACGACGGCAGCAGTAAGTCTTCACTACGTAATGGAAGACGTGATAGAGCATCGGCATTTCCGTGCTCTACAGATTTTTTATATTTAATATCATAATTAAATGTTTGTAAGTATAATGCATATCTTTGCATTCTAGCTGCCAAAAGTACCGGAATACTTTTTACGGGTGAAAATATGGAAACTAGGGGTTTACTATCAGTATACAGAGTAAATCTCCTACCATATAAAAATTGAAAAAATTTCTTTACTCCAAAAATTATTGATAACGCTTCTTTATCTACCTGACTATACCGCTTTTCTGACACTTAAGACAAAGTTCTAGAAGCAAAAGCTATGGGTTTTTCGGAGTTATCTGGCATTGTATGCGAAAGTACTGCCGAAATTCCATAAGGAGAAGCATCAGTGGCTAAAATTAAGGGTAATTTAGGATTAAAGTGGGTGAGAATCCTTTCGGAAGTAATTTCCTGTTTAATTGCATTAAATGAATTTTCACATTTTTTAGTCCACTGAAAATTTACATTTTTACGTAATAATTCATTTAGAGGATAAGCAATCGTAGATAATTTAGGAACAAATCTAGAATAGTAAGATACTAAGCCTAAGAATGCTTTTATCTGAGTTACGTTTTTAGGTACTGGAGCATTTAAAATAGCAGAAATTTTTTCTTGCGTTTTGTGTATGCCATTTTTATCAATTTTGTAACCGCAGTATGTAATTTCATCATTCATGAAAAAAGATTTTTCTTTATTTATTTTAAGATTATATTCACGTAAACTTTCTAGCACTTGTTTTAATCGGTCTAAATGTATTTCATCAGTTTCCCCTGAGATACATATATCGTCAATAAAAACTGAAATACCCTCTATACCTTTTAAAATTTGTTCTATAGTTCTCTGCCATATTGCTGGCGAACTGTCAATTCCGTATGGTAATCGCGCAAATTGAAATAAGCCTTTAGGAGTGTTAATAGTAAGCAATTCTTGTGAATTTTCCTCTACCGGTAAATGCAAGTATGCTTGATTTAAATCTATCTTTGTAAAATGTAATCCACCCCCTAAAGTTGCTAATATATCTTCAATTTTTGGTAGCGGGTATTTGTCAACCTTTAAAAATTTATTGACCGTGACTTTAAAATCGCCGCACAAACGAATTTTACCATTAGGTTTTACCACCGGAACAATGGGTGTTGCCCATTTACTAGTACTAACAGCTTTTATTATCCCTTCACTTTCTAATCTTTCCAATTCTTCATTTACTGCATTCCTTAATGCATACGTAACTGTTCGCGATTTACAAAATATTGGTGATGAGTCTTTCTTTAAATGTAATTCAGCTTTAACATTTTTAATCTCACCTATGTTATTTGTAAATAAATCCGGAAATTCATTAAGTAAATTATTTAAATTTTCCGAGATTTGTACTTTGTTTACCCGAACAGTTTGTAAATTGTTTGGGAATATATTAAATGTAGTTATCCAATCCCTACCTAGCAATAAAGGAAAATTGTCCTTTTTAACCAAATATAACTTAACATTCCTAGTTATGTTTTCGTAAGTTACATTTACTCTAACAAATCCCTCGGGCTGGAAAATTTCTCCAGTAGCTGTTTTCAATTGTATATCAGCAGGAAACATTTTATGTTCTGGAAATAATCTCCGAAAACGATTTATCGGTACAGCGGGAAATCGCCGATCCTGCATCAAGCTCCATTTCTGCTTTAGCACTATTTTCTATCAAAACCCAAGTTTTTATAGGTTTAGTGCCTTCAGATTGTAATGACAAAATGTCTACAGTATCAAGAAGATTTACATTTTTCTTTTGAGTAACATTGTTTTGTGCGTTCCGACACACCTTACTCAAATGACCGCGTTTTTTACAAAAATTGCAAACTGCATTAATAAATGTACAAACATTTGCTAAATGAGAGCTATTTCCACAACGATAACAATGAGTTTTACTTTTATTTGCACTCGCAGTTTTGTTCACGTTTTGTTTACTTAAGTTATTTTGAGAATAATTTTGTTTTGGTTTCCTAGCACTAACAGAAACTTTATTCAAATTCAAATTCTTATTTTGTAATTCTATCATGTCATTTTCAATACTTTGCATAGTTACGGCTTGTTCTACTGCTTTTTCAAATGTTAAATCTTCAACCTGAGACATTAATTTGCTTTGGATTGTTTCATTTTTTAATCCGAGTAAAAATTGTTCTAACAAATTTTCTGACAGCGAATCGCCCGTAAACGCGCAATGTGTTGTAAATTTCTTTAAACGAACACTAAAATCTTGAACTGATTCAGAATCTCCTTGAAAACATTTTCTAAATTTAATGCGTTCTGTAATTTTGTTAGGAATTTTACATAGATGTTTTGTTAAGACATCTACTAATTCAGTGTAAGTTTTTGATTCAGGAAGATCTGGGAACAATAAATTTGTAAGTAAATTATATAATTTCGGTCCTATAAAAGTAATTAAAGCACTAAGTTTTTTTTCATCTTTTATATCAAACAATATAAAATTCTGTTCTAATCGTCGAATATAAGTGTCAGAAGACTCAACAGAATCATTGAATTCTTTAAAATTTTGAAACATTTTTAATGAAAATATGCTACTTCTAATAATAAAAAGATGCAATCAAATAAAAGAACAGAAAGAAAAAAAAATAAAATAAATGTGTAAATACCTTTTTCCCTCTCTTTCTCGAAAAATAAAAAATCGTAGACGAGTAATTATCGATGGCGCCTATGCATTTCCGCCCCGACAGCAGACAGAAAACTCACCGCTGCTGCCTCCGATCTGCTTTATGATTCATTTCAAATAACCAATTTCTTCTTCGTGAGATATTTAGAACATATTCCGTTCTCTTTTTTTTTATGAACTGCAGATTTCATTTTTAATTATCTTCAAGTAGATGTTTGTAAATGTATAAGAGCAAAACTTTTTTGCTTTTTTTCTTTTCCTTTATTCCTGGTCGCCATTATAGTATTTTATGGACAGGAGAAGATTTATGATTAAGCCATAACTAGGATATGACGAGGCGTTTCATTTTAAACACATAAAATTTAATAGATGACTACGACAATTACAGATGAAATACACAAGTAACATAAACGACTACATTTTGAAGACTGATCTGTTCTAGCAGAGATAAAAGTAAAAAGGAATGAACAGATCATTGATTGGACAATACAGTTTACAGGTACATGTACATTTACGTGACATCACTTACCACAAGACCAATAGATTGAATCAGGAATACAATGGCGAAATACACCACAATAAACAAATAAATATGAACAAATAATATTTAATAAACAAATAAAAAGTGCGGTGAAGAATGAAATATAATGAAATATAATGAAATATGAAATCTATGAAAAAATATAATGAAATATAATGAAAACCAATTATAAATGTCGCGCAATTCGCCTATGCGTCACGAACACACTGTGAAAATTTGTCAAGCATGTTCAAGCAATTTTGTATATAGTTTGGTAAATATATATTGGATAATTTAATTTAATTTAATTTATAGAGATGTCAATGATAGAGGAAAATCTACTTTACCCATTTAAAACATAAATTATACATAAACGTTTTGTAAAAGTTAAAAAATGTTTCTCCTTGTTTTCTCTCTCGCATTACGTTAAAAAATATTTAAAATAAAATTCAGAAAAATCATGGTAAAGCAATGGCACAGCTTGGACCGCTTGGTGAAATTTGAAATTTGGCACTGATGTAGCTTGGACGTTTCTCGTCAAAATCTTTACTTACGCAATTTTGATAGTCATTTTAATTCATCGCCAAAATAACAACAAAAATTTAAATGTTACCAAGGCGTTCCTATGCTAAAGCCATATCAAAGAAATTTTAAGAAATGAATATAGTAACCAACGATAGGGAATTAAATATAATTACTTCATGCCACAGTTACAGCTTATACGGATGAATAGATTTATAAAACATCCTTTGTACTAAATTAAATTTTGTTTACAAAAAATGTAAGCAGAATTTTCTGTCTTTCTTTCTTTTATGTCTCATAAATAGTAAAAGTTCTTTATTTTGTGTGGAATCATTCCAGGATTTTATTAATTATACTTCATTAATTATCAAATCAAACTTGATATATATATATATTTAAATACTTTTTTTTTTTTTTTTTTTTTTTTTTTGTATTATGAAACATTTAACAAAAATTATATATTATTAGTTTATCAAGGGAAAAAAAATCAAATACAATACAAATTTCTTAGCGTTTTACGATATTAAGCTAAAGCGTGGGTCAAAATAATTACAAGTTTCTATCCAACTCTGTTTATATTACTTAAATCATTCCTTAACAATTAATTAATAAATTTTACAAGCTTTTAAAATAATTTTATACCATTTAAAATTGATAATTAAAAATATGAAAACCAAAACCAATAATATAAATACTTTTTTTTTATTATTATTATTCATAGCTAAAACCTTAAAAAAAAAAAAAAAAAAAAGTTGCCTTTCAAAAATTGCTTTTTTATTTTCAAAAGTTAACTTTTAATTAAACATAGTAAAAAAAAAAAGTAACAAATTTCACAACAACAACTTTAAATAAATAAAATAATAACATATGAATTCACTGAATATTATAAAGAAATCTTATAAATCTTCATCAAAGGAAGAGCAATTTATTAAATAAAAATCATGAAACCCTAATCTCTACCTAAATTCTTTAAGAAATAAGAAAAGTATTATAGAATTTGATCAACATTTCCTTTAAATATTTAAATATCATTATAACGAGCCTTTAAATCTAAAAATATACACTATTATATGGAACGCAAACATTCCCTTCATAGATTAATTCCAAAATGTTAATATCTGTTTCGGATAAGACGCTTGATGTTTATTGAACAATTTATAGATATTTCAGAGACTTTAAAATTTACTTTGTTTCACATGAGCAGCAATTTTAAACTCATTAACTGTTGCGAAATGGCTTTAAATCTTGGAATAAAGAGGCAAGCTATTAAATATTGCATATGAATAATTAACAGAAGTACAGCATAGAAGGCTGAAGGATTTTAAGTGCGTATACCTTGTTTGCGCAGAAGCTAAATATTTGCATTTTCCTATCTCGAAATTGGCCATAAATGTTTTAAAGAATTTTAACATTACAGGTTTAAATGATGAGGAATAATGTAAATAAAAGGAAGTAAATTGAAATTCTGATAAATTGTAATGCGACTAATTCAAATTTATAATCGAAATATAAATACAAGTTTATCATTAAAGCACCAGATAAATTCTATAAAGTACAGTTAAAAGCTTAAAAAAAATTTCTAAAAAAAAAAAAATCGTTTTTATTTTTGTTTTATTATTTATAAAATACAAGCGGAGTAGTTAATCTGTTTTATATAACATTAGGTATACAATATTGAGACCATAGCTTAAATAATGAACATAATTTGCCACCAAATAAATAGAAGTAAATTATTATGTTTGAAAAAAAAAAAAAAATTGTATAAAGACTTTAGAACATGTTTGGGAAAAACATGTCCTTTATCTTTCTATAAATTTACTGAAAAATTTATTTATATATACATTAAAAAAAAAAAAAAAAAAAAAACTAATAATCCGTAATTTAGTTTAATCTTCAGTTTTTAATATTGTATATTCCCGAATACAAAAAATAGTGTTTTAACTATTGTGAATATACAACCTTTCTAAAATAGCCTACAAAAGTCTTGAACAGACTTGAAATTTATGTGAAACTAATCTTAGATAATTTTGTTTAGTTAGATTTCATATATAAATCAAAAAATGTGACAGATGTGACTTACTCGTTTAGGACGTAAACACGTACTATAGTAAGTCAAAGTTTGGATAATGAGCGTATTTGCCTAAAAATTAAAAGAAATTAAATTAAATTATATATATACATATATATAATAACAATAAAGGAAGGCCTGTTGCTGTCAACAAATTTTGAAATTAGAAATCATACTCTTACACATATGATATTATTCAATAAATATCAATGTTGCAGAGTGTTTTCATAATTCTTTATCAGCATGAACCACCTAACCATGAATTTTGCTAGTTTTACTTCTTGAACAACTAAACTCCTAGAATTATGCTTGGGAATTATCCATGTGACTCCAAATGTATCATCCTGTGAGTATTGTTTGATTATTATGGTTGTTTTCTGTTAGATTCTCTGTTATTTCGAACTTAATAGTTTATTAAACTTTAAATTTCACTTCAGTTATTTTCATGCACGATAGGGAGCCCACTAGTGATTTGCTATTACAGCCACTAGTGAACGAAATCGTACATTGGTGCTCAAGGGTAATAAAGGCCACCCCTGATGAATTTTTTTTTTTTACCTTTCTGAGCTTCTCCTTCTTGAAAAATATTCATTCTTATTGGTCTATGTGGTTTCAGTGATCTTGTATCTGTTGCTTGGCTTTTACTGCGTTAAATAATTCCTTATTAATAATTTATTATATATATATATATATATATATATATATATATGAAAGGGATAAAAAATAGTTAAATTTAAATAATTAAAACCCCATTTTAAAATCTAGAAATCGCTAATAATTCGTAAGTGCGCCTTTAAACTTTGTTTCACGGCAGAAGACTTCATAACGCGAAAATCAGAAAAATTGAACAACTTTCAGATTAAAAAGTGCTGAGTAAGTGCAATCTTCCTTTTCTTGTGGTTAAGTAATGCATGTTAATTAATCCTGGGGATCCAGGCCTGAGCTGGACTGTCAATCATAAAGTTAATAGCCAATGATTAAGCAGGGCAGGACTAAATATTCCCGCCGAAATAGACGGTATTTAAGCTGGGACACACAAGAAATCGTGGCTTTTTCCGATATTGACTTGCTTAGTAAATCTACGTTAAATACTACTCTCATCATGTAAAGCTCGCTAACGAAACCCGCGGCCCGGTGGGGCGTCGCTACGGAGAAGGGCCGACTTTCGGCGTAGTTACGGGACTTATGACGCTCAGGATGTCTAACATTCAGGCCAAGACTGCATATCGAACTTAATAAAGGATTATTAGTGAACCTAATGGACTCCTCATCCTTTCTAAGATGCTCACCTTACCGGAATACCAACCCACGTAATAATACGACATCCCCGTTTCTACGTTACAGAAGCCGGCAGGTATGTACACCTAGTGTATGGAAACCCAAGAAAACTAGTTGGCATAGGTGGACTCTGCTCAGTTCCCCATCATATTTATGTTCTCAGAAATTTCTAGTGCGAGACATATTACTAGTGGATCTGCAGATCAGGAGCCTCAACGTCCTATTTGCATCAGACATTATTCAATAGGTCATTTTTATTTATTCCTTATTATATAATAGTATATATTGATTCGATCGACTTATTACCAAAATCAAATACATTCCTGAGGGGGGCGGCAGCCCCCCTCAAACCCCGTTGTATCTCTCTTTGTATACCTATTTGTATATGATATAAAGTGTTACGAAATTGTAAATAATTGCATTTATTTTTGTATAAATTCTTTCAAAGAGGTTTAGTAAGTTGATAAAATGCTAATTTTGTGCCTTTATAGTCGTTTTAGCGTTAAAATAGCCAAATTTTCCTTTAAAAACGCATTAAAAAGCTCCTATAAGGGAAGAAATAAATTTGGCGCCAAATTTGGCGACTATTTCCCTCCTTGGCGACTTTTTTTGGCGATCTTGGCGAGAAAATCCTTATTAGGGATATACCAAATATGGAAGCTCTAATCTCATTGGCTGATGTGATATACGAGAATTTTCCAGAACAGTCTGTTTTCGATAAAAAAATTATAAAAGGAGCATTATTTTCGCCAAGGTGGTCAGTCTCAGATCTATATCAGTTTCGTCAAATGCTTGCTCAATGGGCTCATGAATATGTGTACCAAATTACAAGTCAATAGCGTTATTTTGGGGGCCGCTATCGCGGTACATACAAATTCTTCCCATAGGCCGTAATGGTAAAAAAAAACTTTGGCGTGTCCCTGTATACGAACTTACAAATGGAATGCACACCGAAAACTATACAGCTAATTTCGTGGGCATCATGAACATGTGTACAAAATTTCAAGTCAATAGCGTGTTTTTTGCGGCCGCTATCGCATGACAGACAGACAGACAGACGGAATCCAAAATCCTTTTGAGTCTCAACAGAGGGCCTCCATTCACATTTCGGAAAAAATTGGAAGTCAATAGCTTGATTTTTGCGGTGGCTATCGCGGTACATACAGATTCTTCCCATAGGCCGTAATCATAAAAAATCTTTGGCGTGTCCCTGTACACGAACTACAAATGGAATACGCACCTAAAACTATACAGCTGATTCAGTTGGGCTCATGAACACGTGTACCAAATTGCAAGTCAATAGCGTGATTTTTGTGGCCGCTATCGCGGTACATACAAATTTCTCCCATAGGCCGTAATGATAAGAAAAACTTTGGCGTGTCCCTGTACACAAATTACAAATGGAATACACACCCAATACTATACAGCAGATTTCGCGGGGCACATGAACACGTGTACCAAATTGCAAGTCAATAGCGTGATTTTTGTGGCCGCTATCGTGATACATATACATTTCTCCCATAGGCCGTAATGATAAGAAAAACTTTGGCGTGTCCCTGTATACGAACTACAAATGGAATACATACCAAAAATTATACAGCTGATTTCGTGGGGCTCATGAACATGTGTACCAAATTTCAAGTAAATAGCGCTTTTTTGGCGGCCGCTATCGCGCGACAGACAGACAGACACAGCCCAAAACCGTTTTGAGTCTCAACAGAGGGCCTCCACTGACGTTTCGGCAATAATGTTAAAAGAAATCAATTTGACCAAAGCTTTATACAGTGACAGAATGAAATCCCCGCCTAATAGGCTATACACCGTTCACTTCGATATATTTATCTTATTCTAATCTATTAATTTATTTTATCGGGGTCAATTCCGTTGTTTAGTTTTCATGCTACTATTTCCAATGCAATAATCCTCAAATTCATATTTATATGAAAAATTTACAATTTCGCTATGTTGATAAAATCGTAAATTACGAATAATTTACGAAATTTTCCTATTAGAATATTTGTATTCAATCATGTTCAAACAAATATCATAAACGTAATTTTGAAGTTGTCTAACGTATTTAGGATCCTCAAAATGGAAGTTTATGCTCAATTTTGCTTTATTCTGACATGTTAAATAAATCGTAAATTCCAAATAACTTAAGAATTTTTTAAATTGGAAAAATCATAGTCTATGATATTCATGCCAGTATCCTAAATATTATTTCGAAAGTGGTTTGACATCTTTACGATGAAAATATCCCTCAAGATTGACGTTTATGTGAAATTTTGCCCTATTCAGCCATGTTAAGAAATTCGTAAATTTCCAGTAACTTGCGAAATTTTCAAAGTAGCATATTTATAGTTACTGATGTTCCTTCCGGCATCAAAACTGATATTTTAAAACTGGTCTGACATTTTTACAGTAAAAAGTTTTCATTTAATGCACGTTTAAGTGATTTTTTGTCCTATTCTCCCATGTTAAGAAAATCGTAAATTTCGAATAACTTACGAAGTTTTTAAAATCGAATGTTGCAAATGAATAGGGTTCTTGCCAGTATCGAAAGTAATATTTTAAAACTGATCTGACCTCTCTGCGACAATTTGTTCTTGAGATATCGTGTACACAGACTAACAAACTAACGGACTGACCCACTAACAGACTAACAGACTAACAGACACCCTACAGACAGACACCATAGAAATTTTGTTATTTTCGGATTCCTCACACCTGAAAACGTGTAGAAAAGTCAAAAAACCGAGGTCGAAATTTTTCACGATTACCTAAGTTCCCCATACCTATATGATGGGGAACTAAAATGAAGCAATACCTGCTGGGTGGAAACCCTAGAAAGAAGAAATCATTAGTGATGGATTATTACTTATTTCTGAACGCTAACTCAATCGAAACTTTGTTGTGTTGGAGAGCGATGAGATCCAGAGATCGTAGATATTAAGATTTTTCGATGCAAGCAAGAAATCTATATTTCTGAACATTAAATCCAGAAAAAGATGATATTGAGAATATATTTCGTAGCTGTCATTATTTTCTGACGCAAGCCAAAATCTTTCAATACGCAAGATAAACTATGTGCTCCTCCTGCTATAGTAAAGAATCAGACTTTACGCATGCCGTCGCGGAGTGCTTTGGTGATGCTGCGAGCCGCTGGGGAGAGGAGAAGCGGATGAATCACGCCTTGACTTTTCCATGTTTAAAGATCGCTCTGGTTGATTTTCGAAGCGCCTCTGATGAACGTAAGAGAAACGTAACTTTCATAATTTTGCCTGTTCGAAAGATCAATGAAAGAGTGAACTAAGAAAAATATGCAAGAATTTCTGCTAGAACTCAAGCAGACTTTATATTGTGCGATAGAAGAAAAAAGAAAAAGAAGCCCGCAAATAATGACCCATTTTTTCTCATTTCAGCAATGAGAGAAAACAGATGGCTATCAGCTGTTCACCAGACGTTTGTGTGCATCAGATAAATAATAACAAAAAAAAAAAAAAAAAAAAATTAATCGTATTAATGGTTTGACTTATTGGAGCTGAGAATACGGTGAAAGATTCTTTTTTTTTTTCTTTTTCTTTAAATAATTCGTGAATAATTTTTATCTTATTTTATTTTGTTTTATTTTTGAAAGAAGATGACGGGTGAGTAAAAAGTTTTGATTTAATGATTAGTATATTAATAAAAATTATTTATGTTTCTCAATATTAAAAATAATATTTGACCTATTTTATTTCCGCGATTTTTATGATTTGCAGTTAAAAAAAAAAAAAAAAAAAGTTAATAATGATATTTTTCAATAAATTTTTTTTAACAATTTTAAGAAACATTTGAAGTTAATTGTTAGTATTGATTTTTAATTTTCTGAATTATTGTTAGTTTTAAGGTTTTGGTATTTATTAAATGTTGAATTTATTGGAAAATAATAATAATAATAATGATCGCCTAGTATGAAGTAATTTAACTTCTTGAAAATGTTTAAAAAAAAAAAAAAAAAAGTTAATAATGATATTTTTCAATAAATATTTTTCAACAATTTTAAGAAAGATTTGAAGTTAATTGTTAGTATTGATTTTTAATTTTCTGAATTATTGTTAGTTTTAAGGTTTTGGTATTTATTAAATGTTGAATTTATTGGAAAATAATAATAATAATAATGATCGCCTAGTATGAAGTAATTTAACTTCTTGAAAATGTTAAAAAAAAAAAAGTTAATAATGATATTTTTCAATAAATTTTTTTTAACAATTTTAAGAAAGATTTGAAGTTAATTGTTAGTATTGGTTTTTAATTTTCTGAATTATTGTTAGTTTTAAGGTTTTGGTATTTATTAAATGTTGAATTTATTGGAAAATAATAATAATAATAATGATCGCCTAGTATGAAGTAATTTAACTTCTTGAAAATGTTAAAAAAAAAAAAAAAAGTTAATAATGATATTTTTCAATAAATTTTTTTTAACAATTTTAAGAAAGATTTGAAGTTAATTGTTAGCATTGGTTTTTAATTTTCTGAATTATTGTTAGTTTTAAGGTTTTGGTATTTATTAAATGTTGAATTTATTGGAAAATAATAATATAATAATAATAATGATCGCCTAGTATGAATTAATTTAACTTCTTGAAAATGTTTTAAAAAAAAAAAAGTTAATAATGATATTTTTCAATAAATTTTTTTTAACAATTTTAAGAAAGATTTGAAGTTAATTGTTAGTATTGATTTGTAATTTTCTGAATTATTGTTAGTTTTAAGGTTTTGGTATTTATTAAATGTTGAATTTTATTGGAAAATAATAATAATAATAATGATCGCCTAGTATGAAGTAATTTAACTTCTTGAAAATGTTAAAAAAAAAAAAAAAAAATTAATAATGATATTTTTCAATAAATTTTTTTAACAATATTTCAGAATGCAAGTATTTGATTATTTGTTTTCATTTTAATTTGTTTATGAAATTTTTGCATTTCATTTGGTTTTTGGTATAGTGCACGATATCAATGGTTACTTTGAAAGGTTGAATTTCAATTTTAATAAGGATCAATACATAAAAATTTAACTTAAATTTTATTATTGAGCAAACTATAATAATACTAAATAAATAAAATAAGTATTTTATGGGTGTCTTATAATTTGGGGATCTTTAAGTTTACCTGAACAGTAGTAAATAAAAATAAATGGTCAAGTATGACAAATAGTTTATAGTATAATGCCAATGATTTTTCAAGAGTAATAATTTTAATATACGATGTTTATTTTTTCCTTTGATTTTTTAAAATTTTTCTTTCATATTTCTTTTGCCTATTACTTGTTGAATGTGGTTAGTATTATATTTGAATCTTTTTGGATGTGTCGCTGCATAAAATGACACTGATTTAATTATAATATAAAATGTGTCGTACTTTTACCTTTATATTTAAATATTCTTATATTTCCAGATACATTGGGAAATAACTGCATTTCGTATATTACTAAATGTTTAGTATTTTGGGTTTTTTATGTGTTAGGCTTTTTATTATAAATATTCCATATATCTAGTGACTTTATATAATTTTAAAATTCATTAGATATCATATTTTATACGTTTTTTCGTTTCATATACGTCCAGAGATACCCATGTTAGATATGGCTCATAATTGTTAATGTAAACATTTTTAATTTTTACCGTTACTACAGTCATCGTTATGTAAACTTCTAAAATTCTCACGACAATGCGTTGGTTCCAGTTCAACCTTATCTAGAAAATCAACCGTTGGCCAAGCCCAACTTGAAGCTTTTATAATCATTATGAATTACATATACTACATACATCTTTCTTTTTTATTTAAACTCGAGTTAACATTCAATCAACAATCTTGCAGGGTAAATATGAGTATTAAGTATTCTGAGGTATTTCTTGGTATTGGGCGACCGGCCGCGACAAAATAAATTTTTCTGATCAAATGGGTACCTTGAGCAGAAAATAAACAATCTTATAACCTTGAGACCTCATGAATAGGAAAATAAACTAATACTCATAAAATAATGCTCCCTGAATTTTTTTTTTATCTCTCGTATTTCGACATGGTGAGAAAGAAACACAAAGGCTGTATTATATATTGTTGAGGGTTTTTCAGGCAAAATAGGGGTAAAAGCCATGAAACCTCGACAATTATGAAAGATGCTCAGTGTTTGTTTTCACAAATTGACTGTAGATAACTAAACAGATTATCTTGTGTATTAGTGTAAATAAGTTGTTTTTTTTCCTTTTATGCATTTACAGCTATAGTTACTTTTCACGTGAACTTGTCAGCATAAATATTAGTAGTATTTTTCTTTTTATTTACTTGCTTTAGATAGGATATCATAAAATTTGAAAGATTAAGTTGTGAACTTTATAAACCACTAAGCAAAAATTTTAAATGCTAAGTCGTTACATTAAATGTCAGGCTTTATCTTTCATTAAATGAAGAAATTTACTTACTATGGTCTCGTGTCACGAGTAATACTACTTTGCAGCCACTGCAGAGATGGGGGCACCTGTAGTTGTTGTTAAAAGAAAGTACTTACCTGTGGACCTACGGAGAAGAAAAAAAAAAGAAATCCTATTTTAAAGTTTAATATTTTTAAATATAATATTTTCCCACCGCCACTTTAGAATGTAGAAAAAGAGGGAAAAAAAGGCTAAAAACCCCATAGGAATAGCATGGGAAGAAAAGCAAAAAAACTCACAATGTCAAGTGTGTTTAAAAAAAAAAAAAAAAACAAGTTTCACACCGGAAATAATAAAGGGACAGAGTTGACTAGAAAAATACATTGAACAGCGGGAACCGGGCGGGCTGGGGCATGGGTCCTATCGTCCAGGATTAATACAGTCCATTTTACATGTTTACATAGAGCATTTTTTCAATATACCATCTTTTGTAGTGTTTTAATATGTTAGTGTACTTATAGAAGATTTTCTCATATAGTTCCAAAATAATCATTTTATATTTTGATATACGGATATACATTTTAATTACTTTATATATTATATATTTTTATTGTGTGATTCTAGGCTCAAGTATCGTCTAAATGATTTCTACATGATTTCTAACATGATTTCTACATGTTATTTGTTTTCTTTTTTCTCATTTAATATTTACAGGATTGTCACTTTATATGCTTGATATATGTTATAATTGAATATATTTTTTTTAATGTTTATTATCTTAGTTTAGCCAGAAGATTTGTGTAAGTTCAAGTTTTCATTATAATGTTGTCAGGTTATTCTGTTTTGTATATAAACTATGAACTGGAGCACGCCTACAAGAATTAAATATGTCACAAACTTCACCAGGACTATATTAGGACATTTTGTTTTGTTCTTCTAGTTAGCAATATGTAAAAAAAAAAATAAAAAAAAAAAATAATCAAGGTATTGTATATCTCATATTCTATAACTATATGGTTTTCAATGTTTATTTTACATTATTGAAATGTGTATTTTGCAGCCAGTAGTTTACAGTCAGTAATTTTTTTTTCATTTAACATATTTTATACTGCTAAAAAAATGTGCAAAATATTGTATCTCTTATGTACAGGCCAAAACATAGGCATCCTGAGCTGATTAGCAGATAAAAATTAATCCGGTAAAATTTACACTTTTATAAACTTAAAAAGTCTACAAGTTAGTCCAGCAAAGTTTACAATTAAATAGGCAAAAAAAAAAAAAAAAAAAAAAAAAAATTGGGGCATCTTTCTCACGCCATTAACAATAATATCAGTAATTGCATAATAGTCAAATTTTTCACCTGGAATGTGGTCTACCTCCAGGTGAGCTCCCACGGCTTTGCAGGCAAACCCGGGGGATCTCGCTTGGGAGGGGGGGATATGAAAGGGATAAAAAATAGTTAAATTTAAATAATTAAAACCCCATTTTAAAATCTAGAAATCGCTAATAATTCGTAAGTGCGCCTTTAAACTTTGTTTCACGGCAGAAGACTTCATAACGCGAAAATCAGAAAAATTGAACAACTTTCAGATTAAAAAGTGCTGAGTAAGTGCAATCTTCCTTTTCTTGTGGTTAAGTAATGCATGTTAATTAATCCTGGGGATCCAGGCCTGAGCTGGACTGTCAATCATAAAGTTAATAGCCAATGATTAAGCAGGGCAGGACTAAATATTCCCGCCGAAATAGACGGTATTTAAGCTGGGACACACAAGAAATCGTGGCTTTTTCCGATATTGACTTGCTTAGTAAATCTACGTTAAATACTACTCTCATCATGTAAAGCTCGCTAACGAAACCCGCGGCCCGGTGGGGCGTCGCTACGGAGAAGGGCCGACTTTCGGCGTAGTTACGGGACTTATGACGCTCAGGATGTCTAACATTCAGGCCAAGACTGCATATCGAACTTAATAAAGGATTATTAGTGAACCTAATGGACTCCTCATCCTTTCTAAGATGCTCACCTTACCGGAATACCAACCCACGTAATAATACGACATCGCCATTATAAGTTACATATATATATATATCTTGAGTAAAGTTCTTAAACATTTTGTTTAATTATGTCACATATATAAAGAAGGAGATGTAGTTAGTTTGTTTCATATGACATGTGCACGTTATAACGATTCAAAGTTTGGATAATAAGCATATTTGTTTAAAAATTAAAAGAAATAAAATTTCATATTTATTTCAAAACAATTATATGTTTTGTGTTAAGTTTTTAGATATTTTGTTTAATTATATGTCACATACAGAGAAAGAGATGAGCTAGCTTGTTTTATATGATGCATGCACGTACTATGGTAATCCGTGGTAACAAAAATAGTGACTAAGTGTGAAAAGACCTCAGGCCTCGGTAGAAACAAATACATTAGGAATTGCCATTCGAAGGTAATTGAGCAAGTTCTGTAACAAATATTAGAAGAAGCGGTAGTCCCTCAATATATATAAAAATATAATATAATATAATATATATATATAATATAATATATATATATATATATATATTATTATTATTATTATTATGAAAACTTTTCCAAACATTGCGCTAGGAAGAAATGATATATCACATGAAGAAGATGAAACATGTAATATATCACTGTGTAAGAAATATAATAGAATATATATATATAATTACATATTTTAGTTTTACTTTTAAACAGAAAATATAAATTCCCTAACATATTTTTAAATTTGCCCGCAACTAAAAGTTATTTAAAAAAAATTACAGTGGGAGCATTGAAAGACTAATTAGTATATAATAATAAAACACAGATAAACTGATAAACATATTATAACTCAACTCATAATTTAATGCATAGCACAATAGAAGTATATACCTCTTTAAATTTTCATCATCTTATAATAAATTGTAATCTTTTTGAGTAATTCTGTATAAAAATCTCTATTGCTATATTATTTTCTGCAGAAAACATGCTTTTTTGCATTTTAAAGTTCAAATTAATTTAGTGTCGTTTAATGCTGTATAAAATTTTTAAATGTGCTTAAATATTTTTCTCTTAGATCGTATTCTATCAGAACTAATTTGTGAGTAACAGGCCCAAACAAATTTCGCTATACATACAGTTTTTAATTGGATTAATTTTATATCAAAATTCTGTAGTTAAACTAAGTAGCTTGTATAAATTTCAGGCATTCTAAAAATATTTACGAAAATACAAATTCTGATAGACGACAAACGGAAAAAGTAATTTTTTTAAACTTCGTTGTAAAATAGTAAACATACATAACACAATGAAAATATACTTCAAACAATTTTTACTTGAATCTCAAAATGTATCTTAATAGTACTTATTTATATATTTATTTATTTAATTTTGCCTCTGCAAAATAATTATGTAAAAATATATTAAATATGCTTTAAAAAAAACTGTCAAAGGTCGTAATGTACACGAATTCTTTTGTGATATCCTGTACATAAACCCGTAGGCTTACTTATATAATTTTTAATAAGACGAAAATTGTAGTTCACATGAATTCCTATCAGTTTCAACGTATTTTAAAAATACTCATGCAAATCAGGGAGGATAGATAAACCGATAGACAGACGAAAGCTATTTATAAACACTTTCCTACAAAGCTGTTTGCACTTGAGTAGTTGATGTAGTAATGATAGACTATAGTAATAAACTAGTTGGCATAGGTGAACTCGGCTCAGTTCCCCACCATATGTATGTTCTCTTAAATTTCTAGTGCAAGACATATTATAATAAAAGGAGACTTCGCATTGGAATATTAAAACCCGAATGAACTACTACGTCAGAAACACCAAAAGAAAAATATTTGAGATACATACAGCTGTTTCGGTAGCCTTAAGCGTACCGTCTTCAGTGCAAAAAGAATGCTCTGAAGACGGAAAGAAAAGAATGCACTTCTTTTGCACTGAAGACGGTATTCTTAAGGCTACCGAAACAGCTGTATGCATCTCAAATATTTTTCTTTTGGCATTTCTGACGTAGTAGTTTATTCAAGACATATTATATTCATGTTGAGAGAAATGAATTTGATCAAACGCTTGATACAGTGACAGAATGGAATTTTCGCGTAATAGGCTAACCACTGTTCAATTCGATATATTTATATTATTATAATCTATTAATTTATTTTATTGGGGTCAGTTTCGTAGTTTAGTTTTCATACCATTTTTTCCAGTGCAACATTCCCCAAAATGCGTATTTATATGGAATATCGTCCAATATTGCCATATTGATAAAATCTTAAATTTGGAATAACTTACGAAATTTTCCAATTACAATATTTGTAATCAGTGATGTTCAAACAAGTACCATAAATGTTATTTTGAAGTTGTCTGGTATATTTATGATTCTCAAAATGGATGTTTATGCTCATTTTTTCTCTATTCTGCCATGTTAAGTAAATCGTACATTCCAATAACTTACGAAATTCTTAAATACGAAATTCATAATCAGGGATGTTTATGCCAGTATCCTAAATAATACTTTAAAAGTGTTTTGACATCTTTGCGATGAAAATATCCCTCAAAATGGACGTTTATGCGAAATTTTGCCCTAATCTGCCACATTAAGTAAGTCGTAAATTTTGAATGACATACGAAATTTTTTTACTGGGAAAATTCGTAGTCAAGGATGTTTATGCAAGTACCTTATATAATATTTTAAAAGTAGTCTGACATCTTTATGATGAAAATATCCCTCAAAATGAATGTTTGAGAGGAACTTTGGCGTATTCTACCATGCTAAGAAATTTGAATAATTTGCGAAATTTTCAAAGTAGCATGTTTATAGTTAATGATTTTCATCCCGGCATCAGAACTGACATTTAAAAACTGTTCTTTCATATTTACGATAAAAATATTTCTTTTCATGTATGTTTAAGTGAAATTTTGCCCTATTCTGCCATGTTAAGAAAATCGTAAATTTCGAATAATTTCTGAAGTTTTTTAATTAGAATGTTGCAAATAAATAGGGTTCTTGTCAGTGTCATAAATAATATTTTTAAACTGATCCGACCTCTCTGCGATCATTTGTTTGTGAAATATCGTGTACACAGCCTAACAAACTAGCACACTAACACACTAACGGACTAACAAACTAACAGACACCCTACAGACGGACACCATGCCCGTTTTGATATTTTCGGATTCCTCTATTCCTCACATTTGAAAACTTGTCAAAAAGTCATAAAACCGAGGTCGAAAATTTTCACGAATACCTAAGTTCCCCATACCTATAGTATGACGGGGAACTAAAAAGATTATAATAATACTTGATACTTATGAAAAGACAGGAGATAAAACACGTCCCACTAAGAATAAAAAATCAAAATTATATCTCACTAACGTAAAATCTAAGCATTTTAATTTACTTAAAATTATTTTCAATTCAAGCAATATTTTCCGATTTTCAACAGATCAAATTAGTACTAAATCATTTAGCAGATAGACTCTATCACATAAAACTCTTAAAAAGAAATATTTATAATGCTTAGCCTCTAATTCAAGAGTCATGTGGTAAAAGACGTAAAACACTAAATCAGAAATATTTTAATTTAGCAGGCGCTGTAAAAGCTAGTAAAATAAAGAAATAAATAATAATAATACGCATTAAAAATAAACACTCATTCTTCATTGCCTAATCATATATATAACCAATATTCATTTGTAACTATTTCAATTATTTCTAACTATTTCAATATTCATTTGTAATTGTTTAACAACATTTTTGATATACACTTTCTGATATTTGTTCGTATTTTTTCTTTCTCTTACCCATAAAGTAAAGAAAGTATTGTTTTCGAGTCAAATTTTCGAAAATGAGTTTTTGTTATTGTTTACACGTTTTGAGGTCCTCTGAATCCAAAAATCGTGTTTTAGCGGTTGGTCTGTGTGTGTGTGTCTGTCTGTTACCAGCATATCTCAAAAATTTGCAGCAGAAAGTCCAAACTTGATATTCTAAATGTGTATCATATAGGGATGCTACACTAAACTTTTCGTTGAGATCAAGCAAATGGTTCGTGTACAGGGGCACCCAAGATAATTCAAAAACATTACGTGTATGGGGGAAATTGCAGGTAAGCAGAGTTTTACATCTATAGACTAAACCAAAAGAAACGAATATATATATTTTTATATGCATAAAAACATGTTTTACATGTATGGTATAGAAATCCTTCACTTTTCGTTTGCAGGGCTATACAAAAGAACTATATTATAGTGCGACAATACTTGAAAATTTATGGAAGTGTAATTCATAGGTTGTTATTAATATAGGATTACAATTATGTGCACCATGTGATGTGCACATAACTTTCAAATGATATATACAGGGCTATCAGTATTTAAGCCATAACATTCTTCTTCATTGTTAGTTGAAAGTGCTTAAATATAATATTTTACCATATCCAGGAAAGCTGCTCAGGAATTTAAATTAATTCCTCATAGCCATATGGTAAATAATGTATTTTTTAAAACTAAATATTCATCAATTGGTTTTTTGTATATTTTCACGTTTTGAGTCTTCCAGAATACTGAAGTCAAGTTTTTAACGTTTGATCTTTGTCTGTGTCTGTTAGAGAAAATTAAAAACAACAAATTTCAGGCAATCTAAATGTTGCATTTTGAAGTTAATACGTTTGTTGCTAGAAAAGTTAGATCAAGATTGATAAGTTTCAAGGAATATTGCGAGTGAAAGTTGTCATGATTATTTTAAATAAACTACTGAATTCACTGGTTTGTATTCTGCATAAATGCATCTACAGTAATGAAACAGGGGGTTGAAGGCGATGATAGTCCCCCTCACACAGAATTATTTATCAAATTAAGCTGTTCCGAAGTCTAATTTGAATTGTTTTAACATAGGTTTGCATAATAGCACTCGTTATCTTACCCCTTAATCTCCAATCTGTATTTGTAGTATTAAATTTCAGGGTAAGAGAAAGTCGTGTGAGTGACACACCAGAATTATTTTTCAACGTAACCGCATTTTAAATGTTTATACGAGCATGAGGTTTTGCAAATAAACATTTGTGATGTGGAAATCACATATGTTTTTAATAATTTTATTTAATTTTTATTCAAATCTATTTTATCGTTTTATACAATAATGCACTCTTGCATTCAATATTAATCTTTAATAACCGCCGAATTGTTTCTTCATCAATAAAATAACAATAATAATAATAATAAAAGAAACGTAAAAGAAAATTATTTATGCAAGCAAAATCTCATGATATCTTTCGTCTTATAAAGAATAACACACGGCTTATTTTATTTTTGTTCCTCCTAAATCATAGTAGTCTTATTTCTAGCATAATTTATTCTGTTAGACAAAATTATCCTTGAAAACAATTAAATTATAGCAAAATTTATGTATCTGTCCGTTTCGGTTTCCTTTTCTCATCACGAATGTCTGGCGAAATTTCGGGATTATTATAGGGTTATCATATTATGGCAAACCTACTCTGGGTATTCAAAAATTATTAGCTTAATTTCAGTGTAACGTATCTTTAAAAAAACACTTTTTATGTGTTTTTTTTTTTGGCAATGAAATACAAATGCCAATATATAATGATTATTTGAAATTGGCTGGAACTTTATTATTCTTCTCTGATCGTTCCTGCTTAGAACATCTACGGATGTAGTTCCTAAAAAGTTTATCCATTTGGGGCACCTTCCCTCCTTATTTTACGCAGCAAGTCAATAAAAAATCTGGTGCACAAATTTTGGTCAAATCTTTATTGATTTCTGAATTTCGTCCTTTTTAACACCTCTGGATAGTCTTGGTTATTTTAATGGAAGAACTGTAAATTATGTTTCTAGCAGCAATCAACACAAGTTTTTCACTTGTACGAAAATATGGTCTAGTGGAAACCGTCGAAATGGAAACTTCCCAATTTACATTTTGTCTACCTGCAAAATACTTCTCTACATACCTGCATTATCCTACGGAAAATTACTTACCTGCCACTAAAAATACTTCGCTACAACATTGAAAAAAAAAAAAGAATTATATTAGAAAGATACAAACTGTCAACAAAAATTATAATAAAAGCGATAATACTGTTTTCAATGTATAATATTCGACTTTTTTTATTAAATACGTCTTCGGCTTTTCTCAGTTATTTTAGCAATCTCTAAAATTATTTTTTTCCTATTACTCAATAATTACAACTTATCCGTAACAACAAATAATGTATATCTTGCCTCGATATCCAATATCTAAATTTAGATTTTTCTTTCAGATGATATTAGCAGAAACTCTTTTATAAAATTCTTCATAAGAACTTCTGCAATGCTTTTGTGCTTAGGTTCTTTTATTCAGCTCCGGAAATCTTTTGACTATTGAAGTTATCGGCATCATTTTACGGGTCATAAACTCGTAAGAGAATTACTTTTTATCCATCATTCCTGACAAGAAATTAGTTCTCAGGTGGTCGCAAATACGTCGAGGAAATTTCTTTCTTTATGTTTGAAAGAAATGTCTTTATAAAAGGTCTTTGAACGCAATATGTGGCTGTTATTTCTATGAAATATTAAATTTTTCCAAAGATGATCAGCACAAGTTGTTTTGCTCTTATAATTTCCAATGTACAGAAATTTATATAACAGTCAGAAATTATTTATTTTTTTAATGCATGTTAGAGGTTGTCATAGTAGAAGAAAAGCGTAGAAACTAACGCAACAACCAAACTCGTAAGAACTGTTTCGGTTTGACATTATTTACCATGATCCGTCATCAAGAAAAATGTAAGCCTGGGTATAATGTGAAAGCGGATCCACTTCTTATTATTTAACGCATAATTTTTCGATGCCTAATACTAAAATATGTGGCTTTTTTACCCTTTTATACTCTAAGCTATAAGATCATTGTGCCTAAATGCGACGTGATTTTTGGTAAGTTTATCGCATTTAGGAAACTTATGACATTTTAGTAAACAAATAATTATGAAAAGAAAGAAAAAATGGTTGAATATTATACTCATAGTTCTAAACTAGTGTTTTGTGTCATTTTTTTTCAAGAAATTAAAAAAATATCAGTAATTTATGAAAATATATACCAGCGTCGCATTTAGGAAATTTTTGTCGCATTTAAGGTACTATATCCTAAATGCGATGTTCAAACTCCCTAAATGCGATAATGCATTTAATGCATGGGAGCTACTTTAATGTTATTAACACTTTCCAAAGAAGGTTGAAAACTGTTATTAACACTTTTCAACAAGGTTGAAAAGTGTTTATGACTTCGGTTTGTCTGTCTGTCTGTCCGACTGTCTGTCTGTCCGTCCGTCTGTCTGTCCGCGCTCTAACTCCCGTAAATATTTATGGAATTTCTTGAAACTGATATATGTTATTCAAGATTACTATTGGACGTTCCCTATTGAAAATGGAGTTCATACCTCTACTAGTTTTTGTACAGGGACACCCGAAAGTATTTCAAAGCACTGTGTTCTATGAGAGGTATTTCTACAAACCATATTTTCTTACCTTTACTGTAGACATATCTTAATGAAATTGAAATATGTTATTAAAGTTTACTATAGGACCTTTTCTGCATAAAATGGAGGAAATATCACCACCGGTTTATGTACAGGGACACTCAAAAGTATTCCAAAGCATCGCGCTCTATGAGAGATATTTCTTTAAATCAAATTTTAATAACTTTACTTTCCACGAAGTTTTTGGAAATTTAAATATGGTATTTATATGCACAAAAGAATGCTTTGCACAGAATATAGCATGATTAGCATTAGATTTACAGGTTGGCACAAAAATATCCAGTTACATTAACAGCTATTAAAAAAAATTGCTAGAATTGTACTTTCGTTTACGTTAAGCGTTTTTAACACATTCTAACATTTTTTAAGGGTGAATATGATACCTCTACTGGTTTGTGTACAGGGACACCCGAAAGTATTTCAAAGCATTGTGTTCTATGAGAGGTATTTCTATAAACCATATTTTCATACCTTTACTGTAGACATATCTTAATGAAATTGAAATATGTTATTCAAATTCCCAATTGGATGTTTCCTGTATAAAATGGAGGAAATACCACCACCGATTTATATACAGGGACACTCAAAAGTATTCCAAAGCATTGCGTTCTATTAGAGATATTTCTATAAATCAAATTTTAATAACTTTACTTTCCACGAAGTTTTTGGAAATTTAAATATGGTATTTATAGGCACAAAAGAATGCTTTGCATAGAATATAGCATGATTAGCATTAGGTTTACAGGGTGACACAAAAATATCCATTTATATTAAGAGCTACTTATAAAACAATTCTAGAATTGCACTTTCGTTTACATTAAGCGTTTTTAACACTTTCTAACATTTTTAAGTGTGAATATAATTTCAGTTTGTGTATCTGTCCATCTGTCTGTCCGTCTGTCTGCCCGCGCTCTAACTCCTGTAAATATTTATGGAATTTCTCGAAACTGATATATTTTATTGATGTTCACTATCGGATGTTCCATATTGAAAATGGAGTGAATATCTCTTCTGGTTTGTGTACAGGGACACCCAAAAGCATTCGAAAGCATTGTGTTTTATGAGTGTTATTTTTATAAACATTATCCCTATAGAATGTTCCCCATTCAAAACGACATTAAAAAGTCCTGTACAACTAGTTTGTTTACATGGACAACAACAACAACAACAACAACAAAATGCCAATGCATTACGGTTTAGGACAGAATTTTTTGAAAGTTAAGTCTTTCTACTGCAAAAATCATAAAAATATTGAAATGTATTGTTAATATTCTAAAATAATGTTTTGTATAGAATATGGTATGATTAACTTTCTGATTTAAAGGGCTACACTAAAATATTCAGAGATATCAAAAGCTGTAATTATAATTTAATGGCTGCATTTTATTTTGCGTTAAGCCTTTTTAACTCTTTCCAAAATGCCTAAGAGTAATTTTAAAATCAATTAGTCTATCTGTATATTTTTCAGTCCTGTGTCTGTTGTGTGATAACGTTGTAAAGTTTGCGTTGACGCAAACTCCATCTTAACTTAATTAGATCACTAAATGGATAAGTAAGAGAACACAAGACTTGAATTAACAATAACTAAAGTTTATTTGAGCAGATTAATGGGGAGGGTGGCCTGGCAATTAAACTAGCTCAGTCAGTGTATTACTCAATCAAAATATATATATCAACAATTAAATTAGATTATCTTAAATATCTCACCCTAGGAAGCAATTGAAGGTGTAGCGACGGTTGCACTCGTAACTCCACTTTCGATCAGAGGATTCCCTACAGATCGAAATTCACTTTCACGAGCGCTAGCAAATACTCGTACTAACACTCATCATGACTTATTCCTCACTCCTCTAAATTTCTACTACTCAATATTCGCCAAAGTAAGACTTTCAACAATCCACTATAATACTCCAATATCCACACTATAATATGCTCCGACATCCACTATAATATCCTCCAACATCCACTATAATATCCTCCAACATCCACTCCCATCTACTAAAACCATCGCCATTTTATACTTCTTCCTACATCCTCCTCTCTCTTCATTTCAATCCGTCCTTTTAAAATCACTTCTAATTTATCTAACATTCAAAATCTAAGTCTTTCATTGCAGCACCCTGCCGACACAAAGCTAACTCGACTTCAACTTTCGCCGAGTCACTGGCGACGAAGCGATTTTAACCGTCCCCACTTTCAACAACTGTGGCGACGTTCTGACGTCTCAACCTCACAACGTAGGCAAAGAATATTAAAAGTTATTCGATACAACAATTACGTACAGTTGGAAGGTGTTACTAATCAATGGGTACTGCATGATTTTTCTTTCTTGTTTAAGTCTTAACGTGTTTTCAATTTCTGTATCTATGTGCCCGAATCTCCATTTGTCTATCTGTCCGTGTACCGCACTTAGCGTCCGGAAATATTTTCTGAATTTTTAAAAAAATATATATGTTGTTCATATTCACTATTGAATGTTCCCAAATAAAAAGGGCATTTATAGGTACTGTACAACATGTTTATGTACAGGAACGCGCAAAAAATGCCAATGCGTTGCATTTTAGGACATACATTTTTATAATTTACATTTAAAGAACTTTCATACTGTACTTTCAACTGTAAAATCATAAAGAAATTGGCATTTATTGTTAATTTGCTAAAATAATGTTTTGTATAAAATATGATTTTATTAACCTTCAAATTTACAGGGCCACACTGAAATTTTCAGATAGATTAAGGGCTGGAATTACAATCGAAGGGCGACGGTTTCTTTTGTGTTAAGCATTTTTAACACTTTCAAACAGTGTTTAAGAATGATTAGGAATTCAATTAGTCTGTCTGTATGCCTTTCAGAACTACTGTTTGTTTGTTGTGTGATAACGTAGGTACAGAACTTTCAAAGTTATAAGATACAACAATTACGTGCAGTTGGAAAGTGTTAATAATCATTGCGTAATGCATGATTTTTCGTTCTTTTTTTATAGTTTATAAAATACTTAATACCACATAACTATTTCAAGATAAAATGTTGTGTAACTCTATGTGCAACTCTGCCTTTAACAGTGTGTGTAACTCTTCCTTTTTATTAACAGTGTGTGGAACTTTGTGTCTAAATCTGCTGTTTGTTAACAGTGTGTAACTCTTCTTTTTTTTTTAACAGTGTGTGTGTAATTCTGTGTGTATTGCTGAACTTTTCTAACAGTGCACGTAACGCTATGTGAAACTGTCACTGTGTGTGCAACCCTGTATGCAATTAACAGTGTGTGTGTAGCTCTTCTTTCTTATTAACAGTGTGTGTAACTCCATGTGTAATTTTGTTTTTTATTAACAGTTTTTTTTAACATTGTGTGTGTAACACTGTGTGTATCGCTGATTTTTAGCAAACAACGTGTGTAATTTTACTTATGTGTAACTTAACAGTGTGTGTAACCCTGTACGTAATTAAAAGTGTGTGTGCAACTCTGCCTTCTTATTAACTCTGTGTGTGTAACTCTGTGTGTAACTCTTTATTAACAGCGCCTTTTTATTAACAGTGCATGTAACTCTGTGTATAATCCTGCCTTTTTATTAGCAGTGTGTGTAATTCAATGTTCAATTCTTTTTTTGAACAATGTGTGTAAATTTGCGTGTATCACTGATTTTTTGCTGTGTATAATTCCGCCTTTTTATTAACAGTGTGTGTAACTCCGTATGTAAATCTCTTTTTTTTTTTTTTGACAATGTGTGTAACGCGGTGTTTACCGCTAATTTTTTGCTAACAGTGTGTGTGTAACTCTGCATTTTTATTAACAGTTTGTGTGTAATTGTGTGTGTAACTCTGCATTTTTATTAACAGTTTGTGTGTAATTATGCGTGTAACTTTGCCTTTTTATAACAGAGTGTGTAACTCCGTGTTTAACTCTTCTTTTCTGAGTAGTGTATGTGTAACTCTGATTCCATGAATATTTACGGGAGATAGAGCACGGACAGACAGACAGACAAACCTAAGTCATTAACACTTTTCAACTTTATTCGAAAGTGTTAAAAACATTTAGAAAGTGATAAAAACGCTTATTGTAAACGAAAATGCAATTCAAGCAATTTTCCAACAATACCTCTTAATGTATCTGAATATTTTTGTGTGGCCCTGTAAATATAATGCTAATAATATTGTATTTTATGGAAGGCATTCTTTTGTGCATATGAATAATATATATATATATATATATATATTTACGACTTGTGCAACGTAAAATCATTAAAATTTGGTGCTTAGAAATATCTTCCATAGAACGCAATGCTTTTAAATACTTTCGGATGTCCCTGTATACAAACCAGTGATGGTATTTACTTAAATTTACATGGGGAATATCCGGAAGTGGACTTAAATGATATATTTCAATTTCATTAAAATTTGTTTAAAGTAAACGTATCAAAATATGGTTTATAGAAATATCTATCATGGAACACAGTGCTTTGGAAAATTTTGGGTGTCCCTGTAGACAAATCAAAAGAGGAATTCCCTCCATTTTCAATAGGGATCATCCGATAGTGAACTTGAATACGATATATCAGCTTCAAGAAATTCCATGAAAATTTACAGGAGTTCGACTGCGGACAGTCAGACAAACCGAAGTCATTGACACTTTTCAACCTTGCTGGAAAGTGTTAAAAAAAGAACGAAAAATCATGCAGTACGCACTGGTTATTAATACTCTCCAATTGTACGTGCTTGTTGTATCGTATAACTTTCAATATTCTTTGCCTGCGTTATCAAACAAAGGAGAGAAGCTCAGAAAAATATACAGATTGACTAATTCAATTTAAAACCGCTCTCAGACATCGTTGAAGAACGTTAAAAAGGCTTAATGCAAAAGAAAATCCAGCCGTTAGATTATAATTGCTTCCCTTAATGTATTTGAATATTTTAGTGTAGTCCTATAAATCTGAAGGTTGATCATATCATATTCTATACAAAACATTATTTTAGAATATTAAAATACATTTCAATTTATTTATAATTTTTACAGTAGAAAGTTTTTTAGATGTGATTTATAAAAATGTCTGTCCTAAAACGCAAAGCATTGGAAGTTCCCTGTACACAAACACGTTGTGTAGGACATATTAATGGCATTTTAAATAGGAAACATTCCATAGTGAACTTTAATAACATATATCTATTTTTCAAAATTCTGAAAATATTTAAGAACTCTCGGGACGAGAGCCAGATAGAAAGACAGACAATCGGACAGAAAGATAACCAAATTAAAATCATATTCGCGCTTAAAAATTGTTAGAAAGTGTTAAAAATGCTTATTGTAAAAGAAAATGCAATTACAGCAAATTTTTATTCATAGCTCATAATGTAACTTAATATTTTTATGTGGCCCTGTAAGATTAATACTAATCATACTGTATTTATAAAAAGCATTCCTTTTTGCATATGAATAACATTTTTCAATTTCATTAACATTTGTGCAAAGTAAAGTTATTAAAATTTGGTTTGCAGAAATACCTCTCAGACAACGCAATACTTGTAAGTCTCCCTGTACAGAAAACAGTGGTAATATTTTCTCCATTTCACATAGGAAACATCCGATAGCGAACTTGAATAACATATTTCAATTTCATTAAGATTTGTGTAAAGTAACGGTATTAAAATATGGTTTATAGAAATGCCTCTCATAGAAAAAAAAAATAGTTTGCAGTACTTTCCGATGCCCCTGTAGACAAACCAGTAGAGGTATTCACTCCATTTTTAATAGGGGACATCCGATAGTGAACTTGAAAAACATATATTAGTTTCAAGATATTCCATAAATATTTACCGGAGTTAGAGCGCCGAAAGACAGACAGATGGGCAGACAAACAGATACACAGATACACAAATTGAAATTATATTCACACTTAAAAATTGTTAGAAAATGTTAAAAACGCTTAATGTAAACGAAAGTGCAATTCCAGCAAACTTTTCTTAATAGCTCTTTATGTATCTGAATATTTTTTTGTTGCTCTGTAAAACTAATACTAAACATACTATATTCTATAGAAAGCAGTCTTTTGTGCATATGAATAACACATTTCAGTTTCATTAAGCTTTGTGGAAAGTAAAGTTATCAAAATTTGGTTTATAGAAATACTTCTCATATAACGCAATGCTTTGGTATGCTTTCAAGTGTCTCTGTGCCCAAACCAGTGGTGGTATTTACTTCATTTAATATATAAAACATCCGATAGTGAACTTGAATGACATTTCTCAATTTCATTAAGGTTTGTGTACAGTAAAGGTATTAAAATATGGTTTATAGAAATATCTCTCATAGAACACAATGCTTTGTAAAAGGTTTGGGTGCCTCTGTACACAAACCAGTGGAGATATTAACTCCTTTTTCAATAGGGAACATCCGATAGTGAACTTAAATAACATATATGAGTTTCAAGAAATTACATAAATATTTACTGGAGCTAGAGCGCGGACAGACGAACAGACAGATACTTAAATTGAAATTATATTCACAGATGAAAATTGTTAGACAATGTTAAAAACGCTTAATGTAAACGAAATTGAAATTATAGCAAATTTTTATGAATAGCTCTTAATGTAACTGAATATTTTTGTGTGGCCCTGTAAATCTAATGCTAATCATGCTATATTCTATGCAAAGCATTCTTTTGTGCATATGAATAACATATTTCAATTTCATTAAACTTTGTGGAAAGTAAAGTTATTAAAATTTGGTTTATAGAAATACCTCTCATAGAACGCAATGCTTTGGAGTACTTTCGAGTGTCCCTATGTACAAACTAGTGGTGGTATTTATTCCATTTTATATATGAAACATCCGATAGTGAACTTGAATAACATGATTCAATTTCACTAAGATTTGTATACAGTTAAGGTATTAAATATGGTTTACAGCAGTACCTCTCATAGAAAACAGTACTTTGGAATACTTTCGGGTGTCCCTACAGGAATTAGAGCACGGACAGACAGACAGACAGACGGACAGAGGGACAGACAAGCCTAAGTCACTTTTAAACCTTGTTGGAAAGTGTTAAAAAGGAAAAAATGCTTAAACTTCCCTTAATATATCAACAGTAAAAATTGCCGCATTTAAGGGATAAAATTTGTCGCATTTAGGAAAATGGTGTAAACAGACCCTTAAATGCGATAAAAATTTTAAACCCCTCTTTTTAAGAAAGTGTAGTATTTTTTTTTTTTTTTTCTTCTGGTAGGTATAAAGGGTATTCAAGCAGATGACGTAACAGTGATTATTTGACCTTGAAAAATAAAAGGATACAATTACAGTTACTATATTTGAAAATTTTTCATCGCAATTAGGAAAAGACGTCGGAAAGCCATAATGGACAATGTTTACTGCAAAAGAAAATTCTACTAGAAAAAACCTTTAAAATTTAATGAAAAGTTTCGCGATCCGTTCTTGAAATGTGTATGTTCCATTATGATTCATAAGTATGCGATTTATGCATTTAGATTTTCAGTAGAAGAACTTTGTCGCATTTATGGGTTATCGCATTTAGGCACAATGACCTTATTTAAGTAAGTTGTCTAATAATGTTACACACAAGATTAGTTTATTCGCCTGACAAAGGTATGTGCTTATTTATTTTGACTCGAAATAATTACTCTGTATTTCTGCAGTAATTTCTGCAGCATTGTTTTCGAAAAGTTGATTATCCAATATTCAACAATATACACCTATACACTCATGTATATATACAGGTGTTGGACAAAGTAATGGAAACACTTTCATTTTTTTTTTTTACGTTTTGTTGAATATCTCGAAAAATATATTTAATATGTTTTGGGAATAAGGAAAACATGTCTTTCCTTATATTTTCCAGCAAAGGTTTTATCACGAACTTCTTTAGTGGAAGAACAACAAATCCAATAAAATAAAAAATACAGTAGAGCGCCGATTATCCGGATTGGTCGGGACCAAAGCGGATCCGGTTAACGAAAAATCCGGATAATTGAACAACTTATAAAACGGCCAAGTTAATGTTTTTTAGGTAACTTCCTTTCACGCTTTTTCCAGGCTTAGGACAAGTAATTGTAGTAGTGCCTATTTAGCGTATTACAAATGGGGTGTTTAGAAGTTAATTTTTTAACTTTTAAAAATTTTATTTTCTGTTAAATTGGTACAATTTTTACATAAAAACTCACATAGAAATTGTATTATAGTATTACAGTAGTATTACATATTTAAAAAAGAATTTGCTGTATTGGTAAATGTGATGGTTACTATGTGACAGTGGTCGATTGTCCTTTATCGACCACTGTCCAGTGGATGGAATATCCAGAAACAACATTCCCCGTCCCCACGCAATACAACAAGTGGATCTGCAGATCAGGAGCCCCAACGACCTATTTGCATCAGACATTATTCAATAGGTCATTTTTATTTATTCCATATTATTTAACAGTATATATTGATTCGATCGACTTATTACCATAATCAGATACATTCCTGAGGGGGGCTGCTGCCCCCCTCAACCCCCTGCTGTATCTCTCTTTGTATACCTATTTGTATATCATAATAAAGTGTTACGGAATTGCAAATAATTGCATTTATTTTTCTATAAATTCTTTCAAAGAGGCTTAGAAAGTCTATAAAATGCTAATTTTGTGCATTTCTAGTCGTTTGAGCGTTGAAATAGCCTAATTTTCCTTTAAAAACGCATTAAAAAACTCCAATAAGGGAAGAAATGGATTTGGCGCCAAATTTGGCGACTGTTTCCCACCTTGGCGATTTTTTGGCGACCTTGGCGAGAAAATCCTTATTAGGGATATACTAAATATGGAAACTCTAATCTCATTGGCTGATGAGATACGAGAATTTTCCAGAAAAGTCTGTGTTCGATAGAATAGTGTAAAAGGAGCATTTTTTTAGCCAAGGCGGCCAATCTCAGATATGTGTCAGTTTCGTCAAATGCTTGCATTGCTTTGAGCCTCTTTGAATGAGACTTGCTTTATGTGTTATTGATAAACAGTTTGTAATGTTGTTTTGCTGTTATCGGCTGTTGTTTAAACTATGTTTACTGGTTGAATTGAAGCTGATACTTGGTTTATAGACCTGTATTTTTCTGGAACTTTCTGTGAATAAATCACTGAATTTTTGCAAGTTTCGCCGTTCATTCTCGGACAACTTACGAACCCCCAAATACGAAACAATATGTATTTTTAATAAACGACAGTCTTGTATTATTTCCCTGAAATTCGTAAATACCAAATTTCATAACTATCAAATTTCATACAAAAAAATTGCATAGAATATCGGAAATATTTTGCGTAACCTTTAAACTAATTATCAATTCTATGCCCACAATTTTCAACAGGAAAACATGCTTTTAAAATTCTAATAAAATTTCATCATTTTTGATGGGGATGTAACCATGTTAAAATACACTTTTAAGAAATACCGACTATAGACCGTAATAGTACAAAATTCCTTTATGTATCCCGGAAAAGTAGCCACAGTCATTATAAACGCCAATAATAAGAATAAACCTAATTAATTATACCTCATTAATTTTTCAAACGAATTTGACATCATTTGGATGATTACAGTACATACTCGGAATTATTTTGTGTGGTCCCATAAATTATTTAGTGTATACATAACCTTTTTTAAGAGTAAACATGATTTTAAGCATCTTTATAATGTATGTTAACTTTATTAAGTTCAATTCAGCATAAACGCATTAAAGTGCGCGCTTAAATTAAAAATTTGTCCATAGGCTCTAATGTTACGAAATTCTTTCGTGTGTCTTTGTGAACGAACCATAAACATTGTATACACCAATAAAAACTATTCAGCTTATTTTGCGTTTAAAATTAATAATTGTTCCAAATTTAACATCGTTTGGGTGACTACTTGACATTGTCAGAACACTTTTGTAAGATCCTGTACATTAATTAGAAAGCTTAAGAGCACATATTTTCTTCAAACAACATAAGTTTAAGCATCTTACTCACGTACGCTAGT
Source organism: Salticus scenicus (assembly GCA_963930645.1). Classification (NCBI taxonomy): domain Eukaryota; kingdom Metazoa; phylum Arthropoda; class Arachnida; order Araneae; family Salticidae; genus Salticus; species Salticus scenicus. Next base: position 88,360,327 of record OZ005661.1, read on the forward strand.
TTCATTCTCTTCATTGCAAAGTAATGATATTAAAATTCGTTTAAACGAAATTCACCCCATACACCGTAATGTTAAGAATTTTGGCGTGTCCCTGTACACAGTTTATAAAAAATATAGCAATAAAAATTATACAGCTGCTTATATGCAAAGCTGGAACGTGTGCGCCAATTTAGAAGTCAATCGACTGATTTTTGCGGCCGCTATTGCGGCACATACAAATTCTTCCCATAGGCCGTAAATATAAGAAAAACTTTGGCGTGTCCGAACGTGGAGCGTGTCCGTCTTTGGCGTACACGAACGACAAATGGAATACACACCTAACACTATACAGCTAATTTCGTTTGGCTCATGAATATGTGTACCAAATTGCAAGTCAATAGCGTTATTTTGGAGGCCGCTATCGCGGTACATACAAATTCTTCCCATAGGCCGTAATGATAAAAAAAACTTTGGCGTGTCCCTGTACACGAACTACAAATTTAATGCACACTCAAAACTATACAGCTAATTTCGTGGGAATCATGAACATTTGTACAGAACTTCAAGCCAATAGCGTGATTTTTGCGGCCGCTATCGCACGACAGACAGACAGACAGACGGACAGACGGAACCCAAAATCATTTTGAATCTCAACAGAGGGCCTCCATTGACGTTTCGGCAAAAAATGGAAGTCAACAGCTTGATTTTTGCGGTGGCTATCGCGGTACATACAGATTCTTCACATAGGCCGTAATGATAGAAAATTTTTGGCGTGTCCCTGTACACGAACTACAAATGTAATACACACCTAAAATTATACAGCTGATTCCATTGGGCTCATGAACATGTGTACCAAATTGCAAGTCAATAGCGTGATGTTTGTGGCCGCTATCGCGGTACATACAAATTCCTCCCATAGGCCGTAATGATAAGAAAAACTTTGGCGTGTCCCTGTATACGAACTACAAATGGAATACATACCAAAAACTATACAGCTGATTTCGTGGGGCGCATGAATATGTGTACCAAATTTCAAGTCAATGGCGCTATTTTTGCGGCCGCTATCGCGCGACAGACAGACAGACACACAGACACAGCCCAAAAGTTTGAGTCTCAACAGAGGGCCTCCACTGACGTTTCGGCAATTAATACTGCATTTTTTATCACCGATGTACTAAATCGCCCATCATGGGGTCCGTGTGTGCTAATTCAGTGACGAAGCCAGTCAAAAGAAAAGGAATCAGGAAACGCATTCCTACCCTCTCTAACTCTTGGAAAAAGAAAAATCCTAATCCTTTCATTCAGCCCTTTCCACTCTCCCCCCTCACTGAAACTGGGCGGAAGAAAGCGAGTGGAAAAGGCGGGGGACAAAAGGAGCGATTTCGATATCTTCAGAAAATCTAAAGATAAAAACTAAATTTCGTGTTTTTTTTTTGTTTTTTTTTGGGGGGGGGGGGAGGGGGGGGGGAGACCGGGAAAGAAAAAAAAAATGTCAATTCCAGCTATATAAAAAAAAAAAAATCTCGAATTGTGTGTGACAGGCTCATTATATCCTAAAATATATAGAATACACTAACTTCTTTTATATGTATAACTTCCTAATAATGCAACACCATATCAACATCAATATAGAAAAACAAATAATGGAAATACATTTCATTCATACATTACTGTGTTGTCATGTAGCAGTATTATATCATTAAAACACATTCAACCGTCTCAGAATTTTACTTAAAAAATGTTCCTAAAATACATAATTAAGGCAATAAACTTTTGCAAAATCTTCTTAATAAAAAAAGCCCAAGTTTGCCCGAGATAATGCTGAAACTAATGTCATAGCTATAAGAATAAAGAAAATTAATTTTTTTTTTCCGTGGTTTGGAGGGATGGATAAAATAACTGAAAAAAGACGATTCAACAGAAAAAAAAATTGACGTCACAATTGCATCAATGAATTGAGAAAAAATAAATTTTACATGCGATATGAAACAAATAAATTGAGAATAAAAAGACAATTTAAATGAATCGATGTAATTCTATATAAGGACCATCAATTAGTGATATACCGATTTTCTTTCTCGGTGACCACTGTAAATTTCCAAATTATCATAGCATAGTTTTTCAAAATATACATTTTACATTCTAAGTTTGGTGCATTTATATATAATAGAAATTGATATATTGCTTTCCCTTAAACAGAGTTACATTGCATCATAGCAACATTACTTTTTAGCCAATATGCACACTAATTGAATAAACATAGCTTTTCGTCCTGACTCTCATTTCTATCAAGTTTCGTGCATTGATACGCTATAGAAACTGCGATATAGCCTTATCTTACATGACGAAAATCGCATATAATGTATTTGGGCGGTATATTTCAAAATCTAATCAGCACCAATTTAAGTAAAGGTTAAACCAAGTATAAAGTTTTGTTGAATTCCGTCCTTTTGTTAATGAATTTTGTAGATATATCTACAAAATTGTGCTATCGCACCACAGACGTTTTCTAAAAATGGTTGAATCCTGTGTTAGGACACCTGAAAATGAATAAATATTCATTGAACTCTGGTAATCGAAAATTATCATGAGCCAAACATTTTCATCTTTTGTAAACAGAAGACATTAATAAAAACATGAAATCTAAATTAAAACACACACAAAATAAGTAAACAAATGAATGATCATATAAAAATAACGATATAAATTTTTTATTGAACACTAGCAGACTTTGCCCGCTTCGCTGGTCATTATATAGAAATGAACTCTCAAAATACCATATCATTAATAATAATTAAAAAAAAAACGTTCAAATCAAACAAAATATAAGTTAAATTTCTCGCAACCTTCGGTAGCGGTTTTCTTACTCCCCACACTTCACAAAATCCCTTTGTTGTGCATGTTGCATGCACATACCTAACCGACACATTAAAAGACCCACACATCGAAATTCTCTTTCCTAAGATAATTTACTGCAGAGTTACGCATGAATACATGTTTATCACCCCCTACGGCCACCTAAGGGACGGTAGGGGGATTTCACAAAATCACATTGTAGTGTGTGTTGAATACGCATAAGCAGTCTATACTCTATACATCAAAAATCGCCATTCTAAGATAATTTCGAACAGAATTACGTATGGAAACATGATTTTTACCCAATTGGAGCAGAGTTACTCTTAAAAGTGTTTTTTTTTTGCCTCCTATCCCCGCTCTTAAAAGGGGGGAGGGAAAATTTCGTAAAATCTCTTTATAATGCGTGTTCGGAACTCATAAACAAAGCACACGTAAAAATTAATCTTACTGAGGTAATTTGAAGCAAAGTTATGTTTGGAAACATGTTTTTTGCCCCACCCCACCCCCAAGGGGGGATTGGACGAAATCTTACAAAATCCCTTTGTAGTATGTGTCTTGAGTACGCATAACCAACCGCCATATCAAAAAATCGCTATCCTGAGATAATTTGGAGCAGAGTTACACTTATAAGCGTGTTTTTGCCTCCCTTCCCCACCCTAAAAGGGAAGGAGGGAGAAATTTCGTAAAATCCTTTTACAGTGCGTGTTGGGAAGGCATAAACAACCCACACATAAAAATTAATCTTGCTGAGATAATTTGAAGCAAAGGGTTATGCTTGGAAACGGGTTTATTCCCCCCCCGCCCAAGGGGAAAGGGGGGGAATTTCGCAAAATCCCGTTACATAGGGTGTTGGGCACACGTAAAACTAAGCCACACACTAAAATTCGTGACCTCATCTCCTATAGATGAGGACGAATTTAGCGCTAAACACTGAAGCGCTCTCCGGACGAATTTAGCGCTAAAAGAGGGGCTCGAATTTGCCTCCTTGTAACTCCCCCCAAAATCGAAAATCGCAAAAAACCAAAAATGAGTTTTTGGAAATATCCTCAAAGAGACTTGGTGGTTTTCAATGTCTTTGTGCTATTACTGGTAGAGTTTTACTCAAAAATCAGTATTTAGATAAATTTGCCTCTGAAAATCGTTTTTATCCCTCCCCTCCCCCCCTTATAAATACAAAATTCCAAAATCGCAGAATATGATTTTTTTGTACTCAAGTCTAGTCTCTCCCTCTGCAATTTCTTCACTGTGAAGCAATTTGGAGCCGATAATAACAGGAGACTTGGCGTTGGAATATTAAAACCCGAATAAACTACTACGTCAGAAACGCCAAAGAAAAATAGTTGAGATGCATACAGCTGTTTCGGTAGCCTTAAGCGTACCGTCTTCAGTGCAAAAAGAATTCTTTTTGCATTGAAGACGGTACGCTTAAGGCTACCGAAGCAGCTGTATGCATCTCAAATATTTTTCTTTGACGTTTCTGACGTAGTAGTTTATTCGGGTTTTAATTTGGAGCTGCCTTATGCTTATAAAGATGTTTTTCCTTTCTGCGACCCCCAGGTGGGAACGGGGGGGATATTTCGCAAAATCCCCTCTTAGTGGGCGTCAAGGTCCTAAAACCAACGTGCTCACCAAAATTTGGGACTCTATCTCTTATAAAATCGCCCTGGCTGTGTTGAGTCTGTGAATCAGTGAGTTTACTCTTATACATAGAGAGATTAAACTGCTTAGTAAGAGCTCTCCGAAGAGTACTTCACTCAGAATTAAGCCAGTCGCATTGTAGTCGGCTTTAAAATCTATAACACAACACAGCGCAGTACATAAAATTAGAGGCTATAGTAGAAATTGCCATAAGACTGTTAAATATTTTGACACATTTTTGTGCATTATGGGAGTCCTGAAATTTTTTATCGTGATATAGTTGCAACTGATGAAGTTTCAAAATTCCTTACTATCTGGCAACATATTTTCACCAGAATATAATAAAATATATCAGGAGTTTTAATATAACCAGCAATCCAGTTTATAGAATGATTCCTCTATTTGACATGATATCATTCCCTGTTAACTTTATCGTTATATTAATAACATTTTAATTTGATAGACATTTTCACATGACATGGAATACAAAATTAATTTTTGTGTTATACAAATTTTTGCCGTCATTTGTTTTTTAAACAATGTTTCCAATATTTCAGTTCAACAATTGAATGAACAATTGCAACAACTATTTAATAAACAATTGTTTGATAAACAACAATGTTTATATTTATAAATTTTTACAACAATGAAAAGCTTCTCTTTTTAACAGTTTTCTTCAGTCTAATTACTGACCCTCATCTGAGAATGACGTGTCTTTCATTCTTAGGTGTTTTCTTAGTGAGTTACTTTTTAAAAAAGTTCCTCGTGTGGTTTATTTTTAAGTTTTTCGAACATCATCCTATGGATGATGCTCGGGAAAGGTATGCGTGTCCAGTGACTTCCATCTTTGCTGGACGTTATTTGTTAATGAATAATGATAATCAAAAATTTTATAACCCTGCTTTATATAAAGCTCGTATTAGCAAGCATCCAAAATTGGATATAAAAAAGCTTCCAAAAGTTGATAATATTATTTCACTGCCTGATACTGTTACTGATGAACCTCCGTTCACCGAAGTGGACTCAGTTCAGTCTCAGGTAGTGGACACACTCGATGAAAGAGAAACAGTTTCTACTGCACTGTCTGATAATTCTACTGACGAACCTCCGTTTCAAATCGAAGTGGAATCAGTTCATTTTCAGACAGTGGAAACGGGTATTGAAAATCAACCAGTTTCTGTTTCTTCACAACATCATAAAAAAAAGAAATTCCGAAAATTGAGGAATTTTCTGAAAATATGTTGTTGTTGCATTCGTAGTGTGAAAAACTAAATTATCTCGGGATGCTTGCTGGCAGTAGGCAAGGGGGCCTGCCATATCAAAACTCCCCATGAGAAACGATGCATGGCGACCTCCACGTGGTGTTTCTTGGGTAACGCTAACAGCCATGCGCATTTAATTTAGATAAAATTGTTATTATAAGGTTTCGTTTGCGCGTATGTGTGTGTGTTATGGTTATTGTTATAACATATACCCAGTTTTTTTTTTTTTTTCTATAATGAATATCCGCTGTTTAAATTACAAATTTCGGAAATTTCTATTTTTCGTATATTTATAACCTACTTGAAACTCGATATCATAAATTTTAAAGTAAAATTAAACTCACACATTACATTTTTACATGGAAAAAATATCACTTATTTCAATAAAGCTACATCAAAATTTATTTTTTGAGCATGCTTAAGCTGAATGGCTCACGTCAAAAAAGTTCAAATCTTTAAAATATTTTATATCAACCAAGTTCTATGAAAGTAGTATCTGTAAGAAATAATAAAATCGTATTACGGTTTAATATTAGAGAATACTTTTAATTTAGGATTTATTTTCGAATTTTCTGAGAATTATTAGATTAATTTTCGTTCAAAGCCGCCAGTGTAAACAAACAAGATAGAAGTACCATTTTAAACCACGAGAGAATTTAGGGAACCGACGATAAATAAATTAAGAAAATAATTATTTGTACTCATTCAGTTTCATTAAAAAAGAAAAAAAGAGAGAATGGTTTGTATTAATGTGATGTTATGTGCAAGATCGTAGGCAAAGGGAGGGTCCAATCCCCCTCCCACAGAAATAAATGATGAATGGTTGTTTTCGTGTAGTCTCATGTATAAAGCAAACATTGTTGCCTAAAAAAGGTTTAGAAAGTACTAACCCACATACAAATAATTTTATAAAACTCATGAATTCAGTTTAAGGGTTTTTCCCATTATGTCCTTTTTTCTTCTTTTTTCTCTCTATATTTAAGCTCTAGAGCGGCGTAAAACCCAAGCTTTAATAAAGTTATTTGTTTTGAGTGAATTTGTATAGGAAAATATAGAAGAAAGATTTGCGTGCAAGGGCCGATTAACAAGAGGTATGGGGAGCATGTGACCTGAGCAACAGAAGGCCATAAAACTGGTTCTGAAAATACCATTTTGCCTTTTATGCCTAAAAATGGGAAAAAATGGTGTCATATAATGCAATTTCTGCCATATTAGTCCTATAAACATGTATATATGTAAATGTTCTTATTGTTGCACAGAACGAGAGGGAGGCGAGTCCATGAAAACACATGTTCCCCGGGGTCTAACATGAAGTTAATCAGGGTCCGTTTGTGTATGCGTATGTGCTTTTCTTTGTGTGTGCGTGTGACATTATTATATCATTAGAAATGTGATTGCCTCCCCCCCCCCCCAAAAAAAAAAAAAAAAAAAAAAAAAATCCTGACTACAGTCTTGCTAGAATAAATTGTAACGACCATCATTGAGTGTACTCCAACACCAACACCATTTATATGAAACAATAGTAGGCGATTCTATACCGATTTATACCAGATTTTCGTGAAAGCTCTATCGCAGAATCTATAATATTGAATTACACCGAATTTTATATGCATGATACTTAATTAATAAAATTAATAATAATGGTTATGATGATGATAACAACTGTTGGTCTAACTTTGGTGTATATAGCTTAGCATGTGTTTGTTGTTGTAATGGCACAAATTTTTGAAAGATATATCTCTGAATCTATTAAATGTAATTGAACAAAAATAATTATAATTTCACATAAATAACTGTGTGTATTTTTTAACACTTTCCAACAAGATTGAAAAATGTTAATGACTTTGGTTTGTCTGTCTGTCTGTCCGTCCGTGTGTCTTTCCACACTCTAATTCCCGTAAATATTCATGGAATTTCTTTAAACTGATATATGTTATTCAAGGTCACTATCGGGTGTTCCCCATTGAAAATAGAGTGAATGTCTTTACTGGTTCGTGTACAGGAATACCCTAAAGTATCCCAAAGCATTGTGTCCTATGAGAGGTATTTCTATGAACAATATTTTAATACCGTTAAATTACACAAATCTTGATGAAATTAAAATATGTTATTCAAGTCTACTATCGGATGTGCCCCAATGAAAATGGAGCAAATACCATCTCGGATTTGTATACAGGACTCCCGAAAGTATTCCTAAGCATTGCGATCTATGAGAGTTAATTCTATAAAACAAATTTGAAGAACTTTACTTTCTACAAATCTTAATAAAATTAAAATATCCTATTCATATGCACAAAAGAATGCTTTCCATAGACTACAGTATGATTAGCATTAGGTTTAGAGGGCTACAGAAAAATATTCAGTTAAATTAAGGGCTGTTACAGGAAATAGGCTGGAATTGCATTTGCGATTACATTAATCATTTTTATTGCTTTCTAAATATTTTTAACACTTTCCAATAAAATTGAAAAGTGTTAATGACTTTGGTTTGTCGTTACATTCAAGGTTTTTATTGGAAATTTTCTGAAATTCCATTTTCTTTTACGTTAAGCGATTTAACACATTTAAAAAATTTTTAAGTGTAAATATGATTTCAATTTGTTTATCTATCTGTCCGTCTGCCCGCCCCCAGCGTCCCTAAATATTTTCAGATTTCTTACAAAATTATATATGTTATCTAAATTCCCTATGGAATGTTCCCAATTTTAATGGGCATTAATAGGTCTTGTCATACTGATTTGTGTACGGGACACCCGAAAAATGCCAATGTATTTCCTTTTAGGAGAGGCATTTTTAAAAATTACATTTAAAGAACTTTCTATTGTAAAAATCATAAAGAAATTGACATTTATTGTTAATATGCTCAAATAATATTTTGTATAAAATATTATTTTGTTAACCTTCAGATTTACAGGGCTACATTAAATTGTTCAGATACATTAAGGCTGCAATTAGAATTTATGGGCTACGTTTTCTTTTGTGTTACGCATTTTTAACACTTTCTAGCAATGTTTAAGAATGATTAGGAATTCATTTAGTCTATCTGTGAAGAAAATCGTCATGTAATCCATGCGTGGAAGATCTTTTTTAATCATTTCACACACATAAATAAAGATTTTTCAGAACACATGTTATTCAAAATTCACAAATAAAAAGAGATCCAGTTGTCATTTTCTTATTTTATATTGATCACACAAATAATATATTTACACTGATAAATATATATTTACAAGAATTAAACTAGAGGCTTTCATTTCAAGCACATTGAAATAATTAATAAAACAAGATTATCGGCTTTTTTAACCTGCCAAGAATAATACATTACTTCCATTTCGGGAGTAAAACGCAATTACCGTTCAAAACGGCCATGCTATTTTCAAGAGACACTTTTAGGCCTTCTCTCACGAATACAAGTCACTTCTGACGAATTTTCAGTTTCCATGTAGTTAACAAAAACCAATAAAAATAAAATAAAATAAGTATACAAGTCATAATTACTTGTGTGGCATCTGGAAGCAATAATTGACGCCAGTTGCTCAAGCAGTAGGTTCCAGGGGGAATTAAATTAGCATGATGAAATCAATATAATATATTACTCATTATAAATTTCCTAATCAATCATTAAAAATGAAATATTAAAGTATTAGATTGAACTCTTCATGAAAATTGACATACATGTACAAAATATCATTAGTTAAGCTGCAGATGAAAGTAATATTATATAATTGGTAGACTTAATAAATCCTTCATAAAATAATTTCTAACAAACTCCCCCCGGATGAACAATGGTTCAGCAAAATATTTTCAAAATTCAAGACACTTAAAATGAACAAAAATCAATACTTACATCAATACTTACAATAGGATAAATAAACATAAACTACAAAAAACAACAACTTCAGATAACCCTACTAAAGTAGAAAAGAGAACATTAAAGTAAAATTACAACAGGAAATTTTAAATCTAAGTTATACATATGAAAAATATTTTAACAATAATAAAAAAAGAGGTTTTTTTTTTTTTTTTAAAGTCTGTAAAATGTTCAATTTAAATGTTTTAGTTCCATTTTGTACAATAACTGTACTGCCCTTTTAATTATGGCACTATCAGTTTTTAATTCACAAGCACAGATTTTACCGTCTCATCCAGCAAAAGTTTTTTTTATTTTTCCGAGCTTCCAAAAAGTTCGAGGTAAATGTTCATCTTTCACTAACAAAATGTCACTGATTTGAAAGTCACAACCTTTAGTTTGTTCAGTCTGATGCACAGATCTTAAAGCTAGAAGATACTCATTTTTCCAACTTTTCCAAAGATGGTTCAAGAGATTTTCTCTTAAACGGAGACGCTTTAGAAATTCTTGTCTAGTTCCGTGTAAGTTTAAATCATTGATTTTTATCGCTGGTAAACACATAACTCGTCTTCCTAATAAAAAATGAGCTGGTGTAAGAGGAGATGGTTCGTCGACATCTGAATAAGTGTAAGTCAAAGGTCGGCAATTGATCATTGCTTCAACTTCAAGTAACAAAGTCTCTAAATCACTCAAGATCAACGAAGGCTTTCCTATGATTTTTCGAAGAGTAGTTTTAACTGAGCGAACCATTCGCTCATAAAACCCGCCCCACCAAGCTGCTCTTTCTGTGATATATTTCCATGTTATTCCATTATTAGCATAAAATTTTTTAACATTTGGGTGGTGGATGGCGTTCCAAATTTGTTTCAGTTCATGTTCTGCTCTCTTAAATGTCTTTGCATTGTCCGAATAAATAATTTTACACAGACCTCTTCGGGCGATAAATTTTCGAAAGGCATTCAAAAATTCGGTCGTGGTCATGTCTTTCACAAGTTCCAGATGCACAGCTCTGGTAATTGAACAGGTAAATAACAGTATGTAGTATTTATTTTCACTTCCCTTCACATAGAGAGGTCCAGCGTAGTCAAGTCCAGTGACAGAAAACGCTGGTGCTTCGTTAATGCGATCACCAGGTAAAGGTGCAATTGATTGCTGACCAGCACGAGTGTTGTCTCTCTTCCATACAATACATTTGTTTAATATACAGGGTGATTCGAAAAAACGTTGACAAAATGACATGGTAGATCAGTCATACAATAAGGATCAAAAATCGCATAGGAACAGTGGGTCGCAACAGCGATCCGGAGTCGCTACAGGGAGTCTAAAGTAATACATAACACAAAGAGAAGAAACAAAACCATTTGAGATCATTTTTTTTTATTATTACTAACTCACATGCGACTAATGCAAGCCAAATGTTGAGCCTACAGGAGATGCTCAAAGTTTTTGCCAGATGCATCAAGACACGCCTGGCATCTACGTTGCATAGAACGCCGCACCTACTTAAAGATACCGGTGTATCCCGAACACATTCTGCTGCCACAACGATTCTTCCTACCAAGTCTTACGTCGTTGCAACAGGTGTTTCATACACAAGTCCTTTTAAAAATCTCCATAAAAAAAATCCAAGGGAAACAGGTCTAGTGATAGTGGTGGCCATGCGATTGGTCCACCACGACCAATCCAGCCGCCAGGAAAAGTAGCCCTCTCTGACTTCTGTGCTGAAATTACAGGAGCTCTGTCGTGTTGAAATCGAATATGTTGACGAATAGGCATCGGAACATCATTCAGAATTTCTGGCAGAACCTCCGGCAAGAATGTTATATAAATGGCACCGTTAAGTCTTTCTGGGAGAATGTACGGACCAAGTAAACAAACTCCTACAATGTCAACCCGCACGTGAACGGAAATTTTTCGTTGTGCGCCGTGCGGACGTGTAGCATGCGGGTTTTCATCCGCCCACGTATGCAGGTTGTAAAAGTTCATCACACCTTCTAATGCAAACGCAGCCTTGTCCGTGAAGTGAACACTTGTTGCAAAGCTTCTGTCCGCAGCACTTTCTTGCAAAAAGCACCACGCAAAATCCATACGATTGTTGTAGTCTCCTGGTTCCAGTGCCTGGACGCGTTGTAAATGATAAGGATGTAGTCCTTCGTCGTGTACAATGCGCCAGACGGTAGCTTTGGGGATACGGGTCTTTCGGGATACAACTCGTGTACTCGTTGAAGGATTACGCTGGAGTTTTTGGACAACTCTTTCTTAAGCATCCACTGTTCGTTGGCGACCTTACTGTACTTATTCGCTGGCGACCAGCATTCGGCTTGTGTACGTCGAACGAGCTGGTTTCACACAATCGTCGATGCAGAGTGGCAAAGAGTGAGCGGCTAGGCACCTTTCTACCAGGATATTTCTCACGATACATTCGCAAGACTTCTCATCCATTGCAGTTGGCATGGCTTAAATTAAATGCATGTCAGCCATTACGTTGTGCGTGTAACTAGCCATGTTACGCCCAACGGATCCACGGCTCGAATGAAGACAATCTCCGTTTGCTCAGCTCGTGTTTGTATCACAACGCCCTCTCGTGGCTGTAGCGCCCTCTACAGGCGTTTGCGACCCCCTTTTCCTATGCGATTTTAGATCCTTGTTGTATGACTGATCTGCCATATCATTTTGTCCACGTTTTTTTTAATCACCCTGTAGATTTTACAATCTGTCGCCCCTTTAATATTCAAAAATTTCCCGTATTTGTACAAGTGTACTTGAGACTCCTGCATGCAATACCTTTTCATGAGAGTTTTTTATGATCAAGAAGGTTAAATGGTGTTTAGCAGGTAGTAACACTAGATGTTTACCTTCAAAGGGTAAATTTGACTTTTAAAGTCGTCCTTGGATCAATAACAGATTTTCTTCTGATAAAATAGGATTCAACTGATAAATTTTGGATTCTTTAGAAATCCATTTTTATTTTTTAGACATTTAATTTCTTCGGGAAAACTTTCTTCCTGCACTAATTTTAACCAATAATTTTCTGCGAAAAGCATTTCATTAGCAGGTAATTCCGAAAATATTCTTTCTTTTTTGTTGACTTTTATATTAGAAATATATCTAAAAATCCAAGCAGTCACTCAATACAGTCGAGTCAAGGAATTATACTTTCATATATCCATGTTTGGAATTTTCTGCTTATTTTCTTCAACCATGCACTGTAATATCGCTGTGGGTTTTTTTAGACTGCTCGTCTGTCACATCGGGTAATTTACTTTTAGTTAATTTAACTATAGGCCACTGACTTTCCCGACAAGAAATAAATTCAGGGCGATTAAACTATTTTTTACAATTTACCAATACATTTACAGAACAACCTCTTATTAAGAGATCAGCAGGATTTAAATTACCATCTACATGTTTCTAGGATTCTGGATTAGATAAATTTTGAATTTCATAAATTTGATTTGAAACAAAAGGTTTCTATTTATTTTTGTTGCCCATTATCCAGTGTAGTACAATCTCAGAATCTGTCCAAAAAACAAGTCAATTACAGGGAGGATTTTCTTGACATAATCCGCAACCCTGGCACCGATAAGTGCCCCCATAAGCTCTAAACGTGGAAGGGTTAACTTTTTTAAGGGTGCAACCCTAGATTTAGACATTACAAAACAGGTTTTAAAATTATTTTCAGGTGTTTTATATCTTAAGTATGCAACTGCGCCATAAGCATTAGGATTAGCATCAGTAAAGATATGCAGTTGTAATTGAGTCTTATCTTTACTACCTATCGAGTCAAAATAATATCTGGGAATTTTAAGTAGTTTTAGATCTCCAATTTCTGATAACCAAGTTTTCCAGCTATTTACTAATTCCCCAGAAAATTGTTCATCCCAAGAAATTCCCATAACACACAACCATAGACCTTATATACTATAGACCACGCCACCAATACGGCTGACCATTACAGCGAATGTCTTCAACATGAGGGTGTAATCTGATACCTCCATCCTTTGTTCTGAGTCTCGGAAGTCACGTGATCTTGGCCTAGGGGTGATTCCTCTCTCTCTCTCTCTTTTTTCCCGTATGCAAGCATAATCTCATACTTCTCTGACTGAAGTAAGAATTCAAACGCAATTTTTTCGCTTGCAAAATGATTTATCATAATTTTTTTTTCTATGTAATTAATCTATGAAAGTTTAGCTTTCCATCCATGTGTAAATCTAAATGCTAAAATAAAAAGTGCGTGCACAATAAAAATATTAAAAAACACAAAATTCGTTCCTACAGAAAAATAACATAGTGATGATTCTCCACTCTTCCTCTAGACCAACATCACGTGACAATTTTGCTGGGGAAGCTCGTTCATGATGCAGTCAAATAACGAGGGGAAATGCGTTGTCTAGTATATAAGGTCTATGCACACAACTGCTGTAATAAACATTTTACTCTAATTACATAAGGAGCAATAAAATCCGCTGGGTCAAATATCATGGCTGCAACCTTTAAAATGTTTCTTTTTGTACATGAAGTATTCTCTATTTTTGATAACAAGGGTCGTAATTCTAGTCCCAAATTATCTTTTTTGTTATTCCAAGTTAGTTAAGCCTAAAACCTTTAAAGATGTATTTCGAGAATCAAGATCAGTAACAGTTAAATTTTCACGAACCCACTCTTTTCGAAGCTCCTCAGAATTTGTCTCAAATTTCCTCAAATTCATACCTGCATCTCTTAAAATATTGGCAGCTTCAAGGGTTAAATTAAGAGCTTCATTAACATCATTTCCCCCCCGAGAACAAATCATTAACAAAGAGGGTTGAATTAAGCATATTAAAAACACTTTCATGAGAAAACTTGTATTTTTTAATATGGTGTTTAATTGTACAAACCAAAATAAAGGGACTACAGGTAACTCCAAAAGTAGCTCTTTTCATTCGATAAGGTATTATTTTTTCATGATTGTCAAAGTTTTTATAGTATAAAAATCTTAAGTAGTCACGATCTTCCTCCGCTGTAGATATTTGGAGAAAAGCTTTTTCAATATCGGCTGAAAACGCAATTTTATGAAATCGAAATTTTAAAATTATGTCCAAAACACAAGGGTTTAAGTTAGGGCCAGGATTTAGATTTTCATTTAAAGATAAACAATTATTTTGTTTGGAAGAGGCATCATAAATAATGCGTACCTTTGTAGTAGTTTTATCCTCTCTTATCACGGGTCTATGGGGGATATAATAACAACCATCAGAAATTTTTCCGGGACATTTTTCTACTATTCCTTCTTTAAGCTGCTCGGTTAAAATAGAATTATAATTTCTAAGTAATATTTCATTTTTCATGAATTTGTTTTCCAAACTGGAAAATCGCTTTTTAGCTACTTCAAGATTATTTCTCAAGAAATCACGAGAATCTTTCCATAATAACCGTTCACGAATTTTAAATTTTGTTCAAATTCATCTACAATTTCTAGATTAGTAGAATTTTTTTCATTATTCTCCAAAATTCCAATAGATTCAAGATCCCAAAAGATCTTTAATTGGTTATTTATATTTTTGACAGATATTCTCAAGCAATTTACACCCCTTTTATTGGTCATTATCTGCCCTTGAACTGTATGCCCAAATATAGTGTCTATGCGACATATAAATCTTTAGTTAAATTTTGGACAATCCCCCTCTGAATTTCCCATAAATACTCCGAGCCTAACAAAATATTTATCTCATTCTCGAGACCCGTATCAGCTGGCCTATAGCCTCTTTTTCTCATTAGTTCTAGAATTTCAGGTGCCACTGTTTTTACTACAGCGCCTGTTATATTATCTACAACAAGCGCTTCGATCTTTATAAAGTTGCACGGTTGCGCAATACTACTTAATTCCAGCACCATTACATCATAACAAGACTCGTAAGGTTGTCTACGGCCAAAGGGGTACATTAACAAATTTTCCTGCCTCACAGGTTTCAATTTTAATTTTCTCACTAAAGACTTTTTCACGAAACATTTTTCGGACCCGCTATCACAAAGTATTCTGGCTAAAACGGTATTATTACCGGCCGATACAGATACACAACATGTCTGAAGCAAAGTTGATTTTTGTTTAATTTTTTGTTCAGACATCATTGATACAAATGGTACTAGTTCTTCTTTTTCATGGTTTTCACTCTTACTTAATTTAGGACGAAACAAATGATTATGTGTCGTATCAGAACATTTTGTACAAGGATTTAATTTAGTTCTGCAATCTCTTGCTAAATGCGATTTAAAAAACCACTTATAGCAACGCCCTTCTTTCTTTAATCTATAACGTTTCTGCTCATCCGAAAATTTTGTACATGTCAAACCTCCATGGTTAGAAGCTTTGAAAAATATGCAAAATTGCTTCGCGGAAGCACTTAAAGCTGCAGCCGAAGGGATGTTTTTCTTTGGAGGAAATTTTTTATTTTTACTTTGATAGATTTCAGATATTTTACTAGGGGAACTATTTACAAGTTTTGTTGCTTCACGACATCTCAATTCATTTTTAATAAAATTAATTAACTCAGTAACCTCAGTGTCTTTATCCGGATCGCGTTTTCTATTAAATTCTAACACGAGTTGCTCAGGCAATAATTTTAATAATATTGGTAACAATAAATGACCATAAGAACCCGATGTGACGCCGAGCGAGTCCAAATTTCATATACAAATTTCAATATTGTCATAGAGTTGTCGCAATCCATTTAAATTAGATGAGGATTTCACTGCTTCAAGATTCAATATTTTATTCGCATAACAACTGATTACATTTTCTCGTTTTCCATAACTTTCCTTAAGAAGCTTTAAACTAGAAAAATAATTTTCTTCATTTAAATCGAACCCACTAACAATACTATACGCAGGGCCTGACAACAAAGATTTCAAGTAGTGAAAATTTTCAATAATAGTTAAACTTGTATTGGAACCAATAGTGTTAGAGAAGGTATTAAAAAAATAAAGAAATTTGCTTGTTTCACCGGTGAATTTGTCCAAAGATAACTTTGGTAATTTTACTGCCGATGCTTGTCTACTATTCGAGTCAGAATCCGAAAAAACCTTCATTTTTGGCACCGGCATCACAAATTTTATTTTCGGTAACAAAATTACACTTCTTAAGACGATTTTTAATTTTAAATTTCAAACTTAAAATTTTTTCAAAATATTCTTCAACGGATTTTATTTCTTTTCCGTATTCTGCCTTATCAGATATTACATTGTCACCTTCGGAATTTAATTCTTTTAATTCCTTTTCTTTTTCCAATAAAATATCATGTGTTTCTTTTAATGAATCAATATCCGTATTCTCTATATCAACAGCAAATAAAGCTTCCGCTTTTGTTACTAATTTTGTAATTAACGTTCTAACTGTTGATCTTTTAGTTTTAATTTTTTCTAACGTATTCATGTTTAATCTGAAAATATAAACTCAATAAATTATAATTCAAAATTATTAAACATATTTTCAAAATAGCAAATAAAAATAAAAATCATTTCTTATTCTAGATTTTTTAATCAATCATTCAATATATATATTTTTTCAAATAAACATCAATAACAAATTAATTCTTTATTAATTTAATTTTTCATTCGAATAATATCAATGTCTTAATGACAATATTTATTTAAATCAATATAACTTTTTTTCAATATATTTTCATGAATATATTTTTCAACAATTTCAAGATTTATTTTATTTATTTAATTCCTACAAGTATTTTCAAATTCTTAATTTTCAAGTATTCAAGAAAATTTTTAGTATAATTCGAAATATATATTTTCAAACAGTTACTTTTTTATTTCAAGAACTAAAGGAATATCAAAAGGTATCCTACCTTTTTCCCGGGTTGCAGGACACCATGAATAAAATCGTCATGTAATCCATGCGTGAGAGAGCTTTTTTAATCATTTCCCGCACATAAACAAAGATTTTTCAGAACACATGTTATTAAAAATTTACAAATAAAAAGAGATCCTGTTGTAATTTTCTTACTTTATATTGATCACACAAATAATATATTTACACTGGTAAATACATATTTACAAGAATTAAATTAGAGACTTTCATTTGAAGCACATTGAAATAATCAATAACACAAGATTATCGTCTTTTTTAGCCTGCAAAGAATAAAACATTACTTCCATTTCGGGAGTAAAACGCAATTACCGTTCAAAACGACCATGCTGTATTCAAGAAAAACTTTTAGGCCTTCATTCTCTCACGAATACAAGTCACTTCTGACGAATTTTCAATTACCATGTAGTTAACAAAAACCAATAAAAATAAAATAAAATAAGTATACAAGTCATAATTACTTGTCTGGCATCTGGAAGCAATAATTGACGCCAGTTGCTCAAGCAGAAGATTCCAGGGGGAATTAAATGAGCATGATGAAATCAATATAATATATTACTCATTATAAATTTCCTAAACAATCATTAAAAATGAAATATTAAAGTATTAGATATTAGATTGAACTCTTCATGAAAATTGACATACATGCACAAAATATCATTAATTAAGCTGCAGATGAAAGTAATATTATGTAATTGGTAGACTTAATAAATCCTTCATAAAATAATTAGACGAATAAACCAATTTCTAACAATCTGTATGTTTTTCAGAAGCACTGTCTCTCCGTTGTGTGATTACGCAGGCAAAAAGCATTGAAACTTATACGATACAACAATTACGTACATTTAGAAAGTGTTAATAATCAATGTGTACAGCATAATTTTTCGTTCTTATTTTTTATTTTATTCTTTTGTGGGGAAGAACGTGTCAGAAAGTATTATTTTTTTATTTATTTTAAAAAACTTTGTTTATTATGTTAAAATGGTACAAATGAAAGATGTGTAATGACCCCAAGATATCATAATAGTGTTACAAAATTGTAAATAATTGTGTTTATTTTTGTATAAATTCTTTCAAAGAGGCTTAGTAAGTTGATAAAGTGCTAATTTTGTCCATTTCTAGTCATTTTAGCGTTGAAATATTTCCCCTTAAAAACGCATTAAAAAGCCCAATAAGGCAGGTAATGGATTTGGCGCCAAATGTGGCGACTTTTTCCCACCTTGGCGATTTTTTTGGCGACCTTGGCGAGAAAATCCTTATATGGGATATACCAAATATGGAAGCTGTAAGTTGATTGGTTGACCACTTTCTAGAGTTTTCTCGAAAAATCTGGGTTCCATGGAACAGTATATAAGGAGCGCTTCTCGCCAAGGCAGTGAGTTAGTTCAGTTCAGTCTAAGATCAGCTTCTGTCAATGTTGCATTGCTCTTGAGCCTCTTTGGAAGAGACTTGCTTTATGTGTTATTGCTATACAGTTTGTACTGTGGATTTGCTATTGACAGCTGTTGTTTAAGCTGTGTTTACTGTTTGAATTGAAGCTGATACTTGGTTTATAGACCTGTATTTTTCTGGAACTTTCTGTGAATAAATTACTGAATTTTTGTAAGTTTTGCCTTTCATTCTCGGACAACTCACGAACCCCCAAGTACGCAACATTTCTGGTGTCAGAAGTGGGATTGTCTGTGAATGGTTATAACTAGAGCTATGGAAGAAGAGATGAAGAAACTTCTAGAAAGCTTAGCTACCCAGATGAATGAAATGAAAGAAGGGCAAAGAGAAATGAAAGAAGGACAGAGAGAGATGAAAGATAGCCTGAGTCAAGAGATGAATGAAATGAAAGCCGGACAGAAAGAATTGAAAGACGGCTTGACTGAAGAAATGAAGGAAATGAAAGACACTATGGGTGAAGTTCAGGAAGAAATTAAATCTAATCAAGATGAGATGAAGAGAGAGCTTTCAACGGTGAAAGAATCAATCGAAAGTAAATTATCGGATATGGGAAGCAGAATAGATGGAATAGAAGAGAAAGTTTTGAAAATAGAAGAAAGTTTTGAAGAGAAAGCTATGAAGATAGAAGAAAATGTTATGAAGGTTGAAGAGAAAGCTGTGAAGATAGAAGAAAATGTTATGAAGGTTGAAGAGAGTGTTACGAAAATAGAACGGAGTTTCGAGGAGAAAGTTAAAGAAAGTTTTGACCAGGAACTGAAAGGAAGGTTTTCAGAGATAGAAGGCAAACTGAAGAGAATAGAAGAAGATCTGGAGAGAAAAGTAGAAGGAAAGTTAGAATCCATGCCCTAGGAAACTGAAAAGAAAGAGAGAAGAATACCGAATCAGGAATTTATTAAGCTATCTACCTACGACGGCAGTTCCTCATTGGCATGTATATAAGACGCAGTTTTCCATCGTAGCTGAAGCTAACGGCTGGGACTCTGTTGAAAAGACGGCTCATCTGGTAGGGTCGTTGCGGGGCGACGCCGCAGATATTCTGGAGACCCTTTCGAAGGAACAGCGATATGACTTCGAAGCTGTAACCAGAGCACTAGAGCTACGTTTTGGAGCGAAATGGTCCAAAGAATATAGTCGACTCCAGCTCAGGTCCCGTCGTCAGAGACCAGGGGAAAGCTTACAAGAACTGGCATCAAACAGCCAGAGGCTTTCACATTTGGCTTTCTCAGACTGTCATCCTGAAACACGTAATGATCTGGCTCTAGAATATTTCATTGATGCTGTCGGAGATCCAGATATTCAAAAAGCCCTCAGACGCTCCGGCGTGAAGGATGTGGAGTCAGCCTTGGTGTATGCCCTAAAGCTCGAGACAGCCCAACAAGCCTCCTATAAACATCGCCAGAACAGCACAGCAGACAAAGTGAACGGCTCTCAAGATGATCTTAAAGAAATTCAGGAAATGACTGCAGAAATTAATAGAATACTACGCATTCTTGAGAGTAAGAAAGAAGGGAAGACTCCAACAACTAAATGCTAGGGCTGTGGAAAAGACGGGCATATCAAACGAAGCTGCCCAGTAAGAACACCTAGAGACGCAACCGTGAATGTCTCTGAAGTATGCCACCCAGGAGGAGCGCTTCGGAAAAATCCTGATGCCTTCTTGCAGGAGCCTCCATATGTAGATCATAAATACAGCTGTAAAGCCGATGATAGACCCCAAAGAATACAGCCAGTTGCTCGCCAAGTTACTGTCTCAACACCATCAGAACAAGATCCCGATCCATGGAGTGACGAAGAACTTAGACAAGCCCAGTTGGAAGATCCTGACATAAAGCCAATAATACAGCTGAAGGAGACGACCAGCAACAGACCTACCTGGCAGGACATTTCCAGATTCAGTCCCATTACGAAAAGTTATTGGGCACTTTGGGACTCTCTTCATATCAGAAACGGCGTATTATACAGAAAGTGGGAATCTGATGATGGGAAAAGCTTCAGATGGCAGATTTTATTACCAAGATAAAAAATTCCAGCTGTTTTAGAACAACTGCATAGTAGCTCTACCGGAGGCCATTTTGGGGTAATGAAGACTCTGGAGAAAGTTCGGGAACGCTTCTACTGGTGCAAGGCAAAGGAGGATCTGGAGAAATGGTGTAAATCCTGTGATGCTTGTGCGGCACGTAAAGGCCCGCAGAAACGAAGTCGAGGAAGACTGCAACGGTATAACGTGGGAGCACCATTTGAACGGATTGCAAACGACATCTTGGGTCCTTTGCCACGGACCTCCAGTGGAAATAAATACATCCTCGTCGTGATGGACTATTTCACCAAGTGGCCTGAGGCATATCCCATTCCCAATCAAGAGACATGCACAGTTGCAGAGCTCCTAGTGCAGCAATGGGTGTCAAGGTATAGCACGCCCCTACAACTTCATACCGACCAAGGTAGGAACTTTAACTCTGATGTTTTCAAAGGACTGTGTCAACTACTCGGCATAGACAAAACCCGGACAACACCCTTACATCCCCATTCGGACGGCATGGTCGAGAGGTTCAATCGTACCATCCTGAATAACCTCTCTCTTCTAGTATCAAGGAACCAGCAAGATTGGGACTTAAAGTTGCCATTGTTCCTGCTGGCTTATCGAAGTGCTGTCCATGAAACCACCGGCTATACTCCAGCCCAGATGCTCTTTGGACGTGAACTTCATCTCCCATGTGATCTCCTGTTTGGTTGTCCACCCGATGCGCCTTCATCGCCCGAGGAGTACATCTAAGATCTCCAGGCACGATTTGAGGACGTACACAACTTTGCTCGGGAGCGGATTAACATGCCAACGGAGAAAATGAAGACAAGGTACGATCTAAAGGCTACACAACATGAGTTCCAGGAAGGAGAGAAGGTCTGGTTGTGGAATCCTGTTCGACGTAAAGGACTCTCTCCCAAGTTACAGTGCAACTGGGACGGACCATACACAGTCTTAAAAAGGCTGAATGATGTAGCGGTGCGGATCACTAAAACACCATCATCAAAACCGAAGGTGGTGCACTATAATAGGCTAGCCTAGTACCACAAGTAACGGTAATGTTAAAATTAAAAATGTAAATACTGGTAAAATTTGCGCATGCGTGATGTAAATATTTGTATATAAATACTTGTACATATTTGTGAATTTTGTAAATATTTCTCACATGATTTTTGTTTCTATTTTGTCGTTATATGCAACTTAGTTTTTGTATTTGAGATTATGTAAATTTGGTTAGTTTCGCCTCTTAACCAAGGGTTGCACTGGCCGGAACGTGCAGTCCTTGGGAGGGGGGCAGTGTTTCAAAATTGTAAATAATTGTGTTTATTTTTGTATAAATTCTTTCAAAGAGGCTTAGTAAGTTGATAAAGTGCTAATTTTGTCCATTTCTAGTCATTTTAGCGTTGAAATAGCCTTATTTCCCCTTAAAAACGCATTAAAAAGCCCAATAAGGCAGGTAATGGATTTGGCGCCAAATGTGGCGACTTTTTCCCACCTTGGCGATTTTTTTGGCGACCTTGGCGAGAAAATCCTTATATGGGATATACCAAATATGGAAGCTGTAAGTTGATTGGTTGACCACTTTCTAGAGTTTTCTCGAAAAATCTGGGTTCCATGGAACAGTATATAAGGAGCGCTTCTCGCCAAGGCAGTGAGTTAGTTCAGTTCAGTCTAAGATCAGCTTCTGTCAATGTTGCATTGCTCTTGAGCCTCTTTGGAAGAGACTTGCTTTATGTGTTATTGCTATACAGTTTGTACTGTGGATTTGCTATTGACAGCTGTTGTTTAAGCTGTGTTTACTGTTTGAATTGAAGCTGATACTTGGTTTATAGACCTGTATTTTTCTGGAACTTTCTGTGAATAAATTACTGAATTTTTGTAAGTTTTGCCTTTCATTCTCGGACAACTCACGAACCATCAAGTACGCAACAATAGTTTAATATTTAATTCAAACCCAAAATTGAAAAACTGTGTACTACAAGTCATTTTTTTTTTTTCAAGAATGATCTATGCAACAATATAGTAAACTAATTAGTTTTAGGGCGACTAAGGCGCCCGTTGAAAAATGATCATTTTATTTTATTTATTTCTCATTTGAAATTATTCATTTGCTAGCAAGAGCGTGCGAAATTTTCGCACTTTATTTATCTCTTCGTTATCTTTAAAATTTAAAATTATTTTTATTATTTTATAGACGTCATTATTCAGAAAGAATTCTTAATTACTGACATTTCTACGTAATGTGTCTGTTAGCACTCAAAAACAGAGATTCCTAATATTTTAATAACATTTTACAGGTTTCTTTTCAACACTAAGGGGCTCCGCCCCCTGCTCACTGCCAGCCCCAAGGGTAGCGTCTCTTGTTTGAGCGGGTTTTACGTTGTACTAGTGCCACGCAGGGAACAATTGGCGACGGATCGGGACTCACCACTAAGGGTTGCTCTAAGACATGACATCCTGTACAGGTTGAGTACATTTTACGTCGTACTAGTGCTTTAATTAGACACCCTTGGCGTCTTGGAAATTTATCGCCAAACGTCCAGGTACTCTGTTCTAAGAACATGCGCCCGCAAGTCTCTACACTAAGCCTAACCTTTAGCGGTCTCAGAGACCGATGTTCCGGTATAAGGGTTAAATTAAAAATTTATATATAAATCTTAAATTGGAGAATTCGTTAAATATTATTTCAATAATAACCTTTTAGATTACGAAGCATATAATATTTTTTATTCAGATCCAACCGATAAAAACATTTTTTTTTTTTTTTTTTGCAAAGTTTATATATCACAGTAATCACTAGACTCAGTTTTGAACTTTTAAATTTGTACATGCTACGAACTTATTGAATATTAAAGATACGTACTCTTATTACTGACAATTATATATGTGGAAAAATATTGATTGCGTAAATAAATAAACTATTATTTAAGAAATACAAAATTAAAGAAGAATTTGAAATCTTATATTTACAAATTAATTTAACTTCTTTAAATTAATGATTTAACTTATTAGAATTCAAGAGGAATTTTATTTCAGTTTTTCCACTTTCTTTTGATTTATGTATTAAGGTTATCATTAATCAATGGTCCAAACAACAAATAACTAACATGCAAATAAATATTATGAAACGAATAATTTTAGGAGATCCAAATGTTGTATTTTGAAGTTAATATAAGTTTGTTGCTGGAAAAGTTTGATCAAGATTGATAAGTTTCAAGGAATGTTGCGTATGAAAATTTTTTGTATAATTTTAAGTAAACTTTTAATTTTAATAACAGAATTAAATTCTATATAAATGTAGGTGCATTAATGAAACGAGGGGTTGAGGGGGCTCCCGCCCCCCTCACACGCAACTAATTATCATATAAAACTCTTCCGAAGCCTAATTTGAATTGTTAGCATTAGTTTACATAACAGTACTCGTTATCTTACCTCTTAATCTCCAACCCGTATTTATAGTATTAAATTTCAGGGTAAGAGAAAGTCGTGTGAGTGACACACCAGATTATTTGTCTACCGAAACATCATATTCTTCTTTTTTTTTTTTTTTTTTTTTTTTTCATCTTTTAAATATATATGGTTCTTTTTTAACACGCTTTTATTAGCTTCACTTGTATGTATGTTTATATGTATGTTTCTAACCGCTCTGGGAGCAAACAAAAAATCTGTATTGCAAAAAAAGACTTTCCCTACGTGAAGGCTGTGGCCGTGAGGTAAAGCTCCGGGCTACGAACCTAAAGGTCTAACGTTCGAGCCCAGTCAGGAGAGATTTTGTAAAAATGGTTTTTGTTTAATTCTAAAATATTTTATACTCACCCTGTAATATGGTGTGTCACTTACACAATTTTTTCTTACCCTGCATTTTAATACTATAAAGATAGATATTTTGTGCTTTTTAGTTCACATTTCAATAAAAGCGTGTTCTTTAATTTTTTAAAAGTATAGTTTCTAGTGTCACTATTTTAAGAGATTTTCCAACAAATTGAAACAAACAGTATTTATGTGCGTATTGTATAATTCACAAGTTATGATAGCTTGTTGTGTGTTGTAAGCGTTGACAAGCATCAAATATATAGAATAAGTAAATATGTAAAATGAATTGAGTATGCATGTACATAGATGAATTGATAAGATGAGTGATGGTTGATATATATATTAATTGTTGGTTTAATTTCATTGAATATTTGATTGGACCTTTACTATTGGTAGTTATCTATATAATAAAGTTATTAGTAATTTTTTAATGTATAACGATTTTAACGCTATCGTGTAAATATAACTTTCAAATTAAATAGATTTATTGCGTACGAATAGTACAGCAAATCTAGTGGGAAAAAAAATGAGAGTTATATATATTAAGATCTTAAGGTCTAAAAATATATGCTTTTTAATACTTATACAAAACTTAAAATAGATATATATGGGTAAAATAGTTTTATTAGTCAAATTACTTTTAAAATAAATAGTTTAGTCCCAGTAATTTCCTAAGTTCGTATATTCAAGAAAATGTTTGAGAAAATCAGTTACATATCAACCTTATTTAGGGAAGTAGATCAGGCAGTTTCCTACCAAGTATTCTAATTTTATAAGTATTCGTAAAATGGAAAACTTTGTGTTTTGCATAACTTAACTGAATATTTATGTTAATTGGTTACATTGAAAACGTACATCAGCTGAAAGCTATGCATTTAGGGAGCACTTCTACTCCTTCGAATTGTGTCTGTGTTTGAAAAGCCTGTATTACTGTATCTTAGATTTTTTTTAAAAACTACTGTTTCAGGAAAAAACCTCTACTATTTCCTCTTGTGTGAAATTTTAATGCTTATGGAGTACAAATTAATTCGGTCCGTTTTCTTTTTCGTTAAAAAAACATTTTATTTATTATCAAAATGAAAAAACATGTTATTCAAAGTATTGTCCATCGGTAGCCACAACTTTTGTCCACCTTTCTGGCAATTTTCAGATTCCATCTCTGAAAAATGAGTCCTCTCTGGACGCAAACCATGAATCGAGCCATTCTTGAATTTCTTCGAAAGAAGTGAAGCGGTGTCCAGCCAAATCGTGATGCATCCGTCGGAACAACCAATAATCAGAAGGAGCAAGGTCTGGCGAATACGGCGGGTGGGGTAGGACCTCCCATTTCAACGTTTCCAAGTAATTTTTAACGACAAATGAAAAATCGCTTTTCAACGTCGCGCGGTTTCAACTCGTATGGGACCCAATTTCCTTGCTTTTGAACCATTCCCATTTTTTTTAAGCGCACGGAAATTGCTTGCTGAGTGACTCCCAACGATCCTGCAAGCTCTTGTTGCGTTTGGCACGGATCTTGATCGAGCAATTCCTCCAATTCGGCGTCTTCGAACTTTTTCGGCTGGCCCGGGCGCTCATTGTCTTCGACACTAAAATCACCATTTTTGAAGCGTCGAAACCACTCTCTACATGATTTATCAGATGGCGCAGATTCACCATAAACTTCCACAAGCGATCGATGCGCTTCAGCGGCACTTTTCTTCCAATTAAAAAAGAAAATCAAAACTTCCCGCAAATGTTGTTTCTTTAGCACAAAACTCGACATATTGAATGCTCAAAAAACCAATGTTGTTGTATAAAACTCGAAGCTTCGTTGACTGAATATGGTTGACAAAGGTCAAACCTTTCTAACAATGCCAAAAACATCTATCATTATTCAGTAAACAAATCAGCCAGAGCCATCTATTGAAAACGGACCGAATTAATTTGTACTCCCAATATATATAGTGAGATCTAATAAATATGTTGTATCGAGATTTATAAAATTGTACTTTAATGTAAAATTGCTTCTATTTGACTTATCTATTGGTTCTTACAATGCAAAATTACTGCTTTTACGCTTGTAAATATTTGAGCAAATGTATAAAAAAAAAATGGCTAGGAAAAATGTTTTGTTTTTAATAGCTTGTGAATGAAACCTGGGTTAGAATGCAATAATATTCAAAATTATCATATTTTCAATCTATCCTTTCATTAAAAATATTTTTTTAATAAATTTTCTTCTTCTATCATAAAAGGTTTTAATTATCTACGTCTGGTTTTACTATATCATACTAAAATGGCAGGCCACGTGAAAAGCTCTGTTACTCTGGGGGGGGGGGGGGGTCTTTGTTCTACACTTCTTTTTGCTTAGTAAGGTTTATTAGACCGGGACCTAAATCTTAAGGCTGCACATAAGTCAAATTTACACATTACCCTTCCCCACATAATCTTATGGCATTTTTCTTGCTTTTTATTATAAGGATATATCATTCAAAAATAAAATTTTTCAAATTCTGTTTTTTTTTTTTTTCTTTTTTCTTTCTTTCTTTTTTTTTTTTTTTTTTTTTTTTTTTTAAATAAATTTTACTTTTTCTTTTCGATATTGAAATTAAAGCCTTCTGATTACATAATCATAAAAAATATTTATAACATTTTTTAAAAATATTACTCACTAAAATAAAAAGAGACATGTTCAAAAAGTGGAATAAAGGAAACAGAATTAAAAAAATTTCACTTTTTAATGAGATATCTTAAATATAAGAAGCAATAAAAATCACCGATGGTCAAGCTTACACGAAATCCGAGCCACTACAACTACGCATACCTGAACCGGTATTCTAACCTAACACATAAAGACCGGAGCGCCAACCAGGTGGGCTTTTGTTACTCGGTGACAAAAAAAAAAAAAATACGTAACAACTATTAAATTATTATCTGGTAATTATAGACATATTACATTCATTTATATTTTATAGAAAAATGCACGGAAATGCTAGAATTGAACGATGATAAATTAGTTGTAAGTAAGTTCCGTTAAAAAATGATGAATATAACAAAGTTTCATATGATGACAATTCACAATATATTTTCGCCACTAGGGGGCGTTGTGAGCTAGTTTATCATCATAAAAATATAATCATATTCCGTACAATGGTTATGCTTATTCATGAATATAAAATATGAGTTGTTCATAATAGATTATAAATTCTTATTTCGACCACCAGACGACGCTCTAAACGCTTTAAAATGTCATCAAAATCATTCATTCACTTACACAAATCCTTTCAGTGCAACACAATTAATAAAATTTTAAAGGCTGGGAGGCGCTGCGAGCTATTTTAACGTCATTCAAATCTTAATTTCACATCATAGTGAAACATTTTAAAATGTTATTAAAATATCTCACCCATTCATATACACAGTATATCCTCTAGATCTGAATCGACGAACCTGTCGGTCAGCAGTCAGTGCCTTAAACATTCGGCTATGCTATCACATGCCGCTATGTTTCACTCAATTATTATACTTAATCACGTGTACATGAAAAATTTATGCCATCTTGAGCGTTAAAAAGTTTGTTAAGCACTGAGTCAGTGATAACGGAAATATATAAATACATGAAAACATTGTGATAAAATATCATAAATTACGGAAACACATAATGCGTAAATACGGGCTAGTATCCCTTAGAAAGACCTCCATGGAAGGCAATCCCCCTCAGTCCTAGGACCCTTGTGCAGTCAATCGGCCTTCTTCCTAAACAACAACAGAAACACATAATACTTTTTTGGATGAAAACAGTTCTTCCTAGTACAGAAAAAAAAAAAAAAAAAAAACCCTGTAACAGGATTTTTTTTTTTTTGCACGTAATATCTCGCTTAAGTTTATCCGATAAACCGCTTAAAGCAAGTAAAGTAGTAAAAAAGAAAAAAAAAAGAACTATGGATGAAATTATATCTATGACAGACTTTAATTCAGTACGACGGACTACTTATATTTGTATTTTAACACCCTTTCAATATATATATATGGAAACACTAGTCTAAATAATCAGGAAATATTCAGCCGAGACCCGTTGGTTATGTGGCCAGAATGCACAACTACGAACCTGAAGGTTGTCAGTTGGATCCTCACCGATGGCAAGTGAAAAATATATATGTAAAAGTTTTTACGGATTTTACGTATTTTAAGATAGAGTAAGAAATTAAATGATAAAACTGGATATTGGTAGGCATTTTCGAAGTGGAACACTATACAATCGGCAGCAAAAGTATCCGAACACTAGCAAAAAAATTCCTACATAAAAGAAGTACACTTAATACAGTTTTGTTAAATAAATCATTGTCGAATCCTGTTCTTAGACTGACTGAAAACAGGAACCGACAAGGATTTATTTAACAAAACAGTATTAAGTGAACTTTTTTTATATAGGGTTTTTTGCTAGTGCTCGGATACTTTTGCTGTTGACTGTAAATTGGTAACGACGCAAAATGCCAGATTGAAAGAAATAGTCCTGTCGTACTAGAAAGCAGAGAAGAGTGCAATAAGGCCTATATATATGTATATATATATATATATTGGCCGAAGATGGGTCGTGTGTGATTATTCCGACCCTAAAGAATTGTTGTTCGCCTTTACAATCTGCTTTAAACGTTTTCTTTTATTATTTGTATTTTAGTCTAACTATCATCTCAAGAATATCGCAGTTACAGGGTGTCAAGGAAAGATATTTTCCTTATTAACTCTGGATAACACGAACTGTCTAAAACCTTTTGCCTAAAGAAGATATTCTTTGATTACTAGATAGTGTCCAGGCGTCGTCTCAGAATTCAGGCGTCAGTCTCAGACACGCAGAATTCGACCGTTAAGGTACCTGCGTACCTTCGGAAGAGATTTTTTTTTTATATTTGAAAAAGTGCCTACTTATGTTCATTATATTGTAAAATATAGCTGAAAATTGCGAATAACACGTAAAAATATGCACATTTTTAAATATTTTGATTTTTAGCCTCAAAACATACATAAAATTTGCTACGAAATGGCACTTTTGCAAAACATCAAAACTGAAATTAAAATGAAGATATTTTTATTCTGTAAATTTTATTATGATTAATGAAACTTTCTTAAGGTACTGAAGTATTTTCATAATCATAACTATGTTATTAAATAAATTATAGAAGTTAACGTTTTCACACGCACACACACAAAAAAAAAATCAAGAAAATATCTGAGAATTCACAGCTTGTATCAACTAAAATATTAAAATAAAATGAACTGTGATCATAGAAGACGCACATTACCTAAATAAACTCCTTTAGAGTATTTTTTCAAAGTTTCATAGCGTTGCATTTATAACTTTTGGAGTTATGACGCTTTGCGATAAAGCAAAATGTTAAAAATCTCATTTTGTGAAAAAGCAGAAAAAGTAATTAAAAACCAGATTTTACCTATTAAATAAAAAATAATTTTAAAAAGCTCCTGATTTATTTCAAAGTTTTTATTTTCTTCTATACATTCACTTTGTATGCAGTAACAAATTTTGATGCTTATATTGATAAACAAACATTTACCGCCACTTCCGGTTTCAAAAACTTGCGAGTGACTAATATTTAAAATGCCCGTAACTCATGGTCTAAGCAAGATAGAAACAAAAGTCAAACTGATTTAGAAAGTTAAAATGTCAGGCTTTAATTTTTAACCAAAAATAAAAAATCAGATTTTTGAGGGAAAATTGCATTTTAAAGGTAGGCAGGCACCTTAAAAACTTGATTTTCGGATTCTGTGTAGTTCAAAACGTGTAAAAATAGCAAACATTTAATTTTGAAAATTTGACCCGAAAACAATACTTTCTCTATGGGTAATAATAAAAAAAAAACTAAGCAATAAAATTTCAGAAGCATTTAAATTGCTTATCAAAAATTTTATTTTTTTTTTTCGTTTTTTGTGTTACTATTATACATTATTTTTCTTTTCATTGTATTTCTTTTTAACTATAATGTTTTAAAAATACTAATGTTTGTTTTGATTTTCTTTTCGTTTCGAAATATATGTCAATTGAGGCTTTTCTAAAAACTATTTTGATTTTTTTTTTTTTTTTATTAGGTTCATATACAGTACTTGTTATCTTAACCCTTAATCTGCAAACTGTCTTTATACTATTGAAATGCAGGATAAGATGAAGTCGTGCAAGTCCCACACACGATTATTTTTTATTATTAATGCTTTAAATCTCAATCGAAATTTTCCAAAATAAAACACGCGTAATATTATAGGAAAAGAAGAATATAAAAACTCGAAGTAAAGTTATAATTTTAATGTTTTTATCGTGCAAACTCAACAGCAATTTTGAACATACAAATAAAATTTAAAAAAATTGCATTATACAGGAAATGTTAACTTGAGTTATAGGCTAAGTCCGCAAAAAACTCCAGGAACAATAAAATGCAGGCCGTGAAGAAGAAAAACCAATAATTTTGCAGCAAACATCTTTATTTCAGCAGCATAGGAATAAAAAGGTTTTTTAAAAAGTATATTATTAAGTCTAAAAAACATTCAGAGGGTTAGATGAGAGAGAGAGAGCTTCGCGATTACGTGTTCTTACAGCAGTAGTCTACGAGCGAATTCTCGAGTTATCTATCTCGCGATCAAGATCAAACTGCTGAATTACGCCAAGATTTTCGAAATAGTGCCAAATTTTACAGCCAGACATAATCCATTGTCTCTAGAATAACTTAATATAAATATTTTGAATTTAAAAGTCCGTTATAACAGTTTATGCCAATGATTATGCCAAATTTTATCGCCAGAAAATCGTTGCGTAAGGGAGACACAAAGACTACGATTTATTGCACATCCTGTCATCTAGAAATATAAATTACCCTTTAATGATTTTACAACGGAAAATTATTGCCTAATTTATTTATAACAAAGTGGACTTGCGCAATTTAAAAGAATGAAAATGTAATTATGTATACAACGATTTATAAATAAATATAATATTTTTTTATATTTTATTTATTAAATGATTTAGGAGAGATTATAATTCTGAGAGACGTCATTTAAAAAGATGACTAGCAGAAACAAATTATTTATTTTAAAGAATATGTTTTTGTTCTCAGAAGATCTATTTAATAGCTTAACGGATAAAATATTATTAGAATTAAGATGTCTATTTATAGAGACAAGTGCGAATAAATATAAAAGTAATTTAGAATTTCGTTAGATATTTTTATTAGCCATTTAATTTATTGAGAATATAGTAATTAATTAGTGCATTTATTTAAAGCTGTAACTAAAACTCATATATGTGAAGGAACGACTTCACATATTTCTCCCCAGCGACGAGGAAAAAAAAAAAAAAGAAAAAAATGAATCGTCAAAATGGACAAAAATTGCTGAAACATAAAAAGCTCTCTCTCACCTTCACAACAGTACAAAAAACTCCAAAAATTTTGCATACCATTGTGGGAAATGTAAAATAATCTTTTGATAAACAAAAAAAAATTGTGGCATATAACAATAAATCTGAAAAAAAATTCACTAATATGGAACAACATATAAGACATAAATAACCATTGTTATGATAAAGTGAAACATCTGAAACAAATTATTTATTTTAAAGAATATGTTTTTGTTCTCAGAAGATTTATTTAATAGCTTAACGGATAAAATATTATTAGAATTAAGATGCCTTATTTATAGAGACAAATGCGAATAAATATAAAAAGTAATTTAGAATTTCGTTAGATATTTTTATTAGCCATTTAATTTATTGAGAATATAGTAATTAATTATTGCAATTATTTAAAGCTGTAACTAAAACTCATATATGTGAAGGAACGACTTCACATGCATAAAATTAATATTACTTTTGCATTCATCAATTGAGAATATAGTAATTCTTTTATGAAAGGTGCAATCTGTTAAGATTGATATTACGTACTAGTATAACTGCAGTTTATTTATTTATTTATTTTACTTGTTAACGTTGCTTACAATTATTAAAGTACATAATGTCGAATGAATTTCAACATAAGAGAAATATTTGACATATTTAGCTCGTTTAAGGCACCGAACATAATATAAAAATATTTAAAAGATAATCAGTTATCTGACGCAGATATAAAATATTATGATATGACAGAATGATAAATCGATTTAATCTTTAAAAGTGTTACTTTTCAATATGACATTGTTGACATACATTATCTTTTCGTTAAATGTGTTTAATATTGATTTTTGTCTTTTTTTTTTTTCCTTGTATATTAATCAAAAGAGCGAAAAAATAAGTAAATCAGCATGTATTCATTAGGTATGTAAATCTTTTTATTATTATTATTATTATTATTATTATTATTATTATTATTATCTTTCTTGATAAAATTGAAGCAAATGAATATAATTTTTAGTGATATTAAACAAAAATTGTTCATACTGAACATTTTTTTTTTTTTTTTTTTTTTTTTTTTTTTTACTTTTAATAAAATATTATTTTCTCTTAACTATATATAGAAATGAAAGTAATATTTTTAGATGAAATTTTCGAAACTCAGTATTCGATATCTTTACAAGTTTTGAGGTTCCTGAAACTGAAAATTACTTTTTTGTGGTTGACTTGTGTGTCTATCTGTGTGATTGTCTGTTTGTCTATCTATGTGTCTGTTATTATCCCGCACAAAAATCAGAAAGAAGTCAAAACATGGTGTTCTGATTCTGTATTAAAAGGGGGTGATACTTGAAAAAATTCATTGAAATGGAATTAATGTCTACAAGGATATTTCAAAATATTCAAATACATTACGCTTATTGACAAAATATCTTGTTAATACATATAAACATCTTTAGATAACATTAAACAAAGGGAAATTAGCATATATTTTTCTATGCACAAAAGTAAGATTGATATAGAGATTTGTATGAAAATCATTTGTTTAAAGCCATACACAAAAGAAGTCAGGTATATTATGTTCTATATTTGGAATTTCCTCGAAGGGTACTTTAAATTGTACTATGATTTTTTTCTACTGTATTCAGTTTAAACAAACTACGTGGTGCGTGTACAATTTACGCATAATATAAGTGGCTAGTCAAAAATAAGTAAATAGTATATTGTTTTTTGTTGTACGCAGTTGGTGAAAGGACTTTAGAAAATTATTTCATATCTAAAGAAATTTTTTTAGACGACAATTGCTTACTTATTATACCTGCTTACTCACAAGGTTGGCAATATTTTACACTGAGAAAAAAAAAATATACCGCCTTCATCTAGAATGAATAAGTGGCCATTTTCTAAATCCCTTAACTAGAAATATAGATTTAGCTATGCGCATGAGGCACGCCAATAAACTGAATAGACGAAATGATAGAGAATTTCTAGTCTACACATTTCTAGATGGTGAAACAAAATTCTGAATCTTTTGTATGGCGAGAAAGTCTCGCTTGATTATCTAGAATTGGGTCATAAACCAAGATTATAGTTGCTGAAACCCGCGCCTTGTGTTCGCATTTATTTGGAGATATTTTCAAATAGGTTTGACCTCGATAATATAGATAAACTCTCTAGAATTCTAATAGGGGTTTCTATAACTCGCTTTCAAAGAGGAATAGAATTTATAAGGATGACATGAAACTATTTTTTCTAGAGCCACAATTTAGATTCTAGATGTCAGTTACAGAATTTTTTCTCAGTGTAGGAAATATATTATTCGACATCCAGTTTTCTCTACAATTACACATTTTCGCTATAATTACAAGTCCCTGAATATGGATATGTTTTTAGAGGTTCATCTTTGTGTCAGTTATAATTATTACTTAGAAAAATAATTTCAGAATTGTATTTTAAAAATCACATAAAAAAATTTGACTGATGTTGGTAACTTTCAAAGAGATAAAAAAATTTAACGAACGTAGGTATCATCACTGAGCTGAAGAACAACTGGAGGAAATGCTAGATCGGTTTTCGCGTGCCGTTTTTTGAAGGTTTGTCTTCCGAGCGTTGTATGGCAAAAAGCCTTTGATATATTTATATTTCAAAGTAAAATTGTGTAAAGGTTGTCTGTTCGAACAACCATATGCTAAACATGACATTACAATTTTAAATTTTAATTCTTTAAAGATTATAATAGTAATAGATGACCCGATAAATGTAGCTTGCCATACAAGGCAGGCGAACGATTGCAGAAAAACTGGCACGCACGAACACTGTGTAAAAGTATTGGAAGCATTTGCTCCAGTTGTTCTTCAGCTCAGTGGGTATCATACTCAAACGAGCAGAGGGTTAAACGGTAGTGATAGCCGTTTTCCCTTCACACAAAATGAATTGCCACATAACCTTGTGTCTCTAACAAGTTGAGAAATAGAAAGTAATGTTAGTGCCACACCAGATTATTAACATGTTTTTTATTCTTTGCACAAGCATTCAACGTTTAATTTTTACGTTGGTTTTCTAAAAAAAATAAAAATTCAGTTCGCAGAACTTTTTATTCAACATTTTTTATTTCTTAAATTATTCTACTGAATATTCAAACTAATTTTAAATATGTTATAATATGAATATTAATTTAAAATTTTTGACTTTTCGAGAATACATTTGTAATTATTATCTTTTTTTTTTTTTTTTTTTCTTCTTCATTTTAAGCTGTCGGGTTAATTTACATGTAATTCTATGAGAATGATTTTTTTTTTTTTTTTTTTTTACGAGTGATTTAAATCACCACATAAAAAAAAGAAAAAAAAAATCCTTTTTATCTGAGATATCGAAAAAATCTTTAGATAAATTCTTTATTTAAAAAATATATTAATGGATGGTTTTCTTTCAAGTATAACATAAGAATTAAAAGTAAGTTAAATTTCAAAAACACACATGATTTTTTTTTTTTTTTTTTTTTGTGTGTGTGTGTGAAAGTTTAGTTTTCTTTAATTGAATATGACATTTATTTTAAGGATGAACTATTTTCATAATACTATTAAGTACTATTAAGAAAAAAATATGTAAAATCCTTATGTATGCATAAATATACATTTATTTAGAGTACTATACTACAAATTACATCGAGAGTTTTAAAATTATTAGTTCGAAATAACTTTAAAAAAGTGATTTAAATAGTACTTAGCATTAAATATAAAAACTAAATTAGTAAGTTATAATGTATATAAATAAAGAAAAATTTTTGCGTGTCCGTCTGTCTTTCTGTTTGCCTGTCTGCGCCCTGAAGATCAGGCTACTAATCGCAGAACTATAAAATTTAGCAGTGTGGTAGATTGAACCTTACAGGGCTGCATCTCATGGAGATCTTTTCGATGTTCGAATTTAAATTTTAAAAATTTGTTTTCGGTTTTCAACACTGATTTTTCTATTACATTTTTAATAAAATGTCCTTTCACTGTCTGTGTAGGTTCTGACGTTCTGACTACTGATCGCCGAACAACAAAACTTTTCAGAAGGGTAAATTCGAAGCTGAAGTGGAACATCTTATAGAGATTAAAATTTATAACAATTAAATTTTTATTCAATTTTTATAATTAACTAATAGTAATAATACAGTAAATATATTGTACTCATAATTTTATTTTTACAGAGTGGGTGCTAGAAGAACTGTGTGATTTGTTCTCGCTAATACATGGTACCAAAATTAAAATGTTCAAGACGTAGCCATCTAAAAAATATGATACTATTCTACGATTCTTAGACGTAGCCATCTAAAAAATCATAGTCCTTGAATAATAGAAGCTCCACTTATTGTCCGATACCTACCCAAATTTAAATGCCCAAGTAATGTGTTCTAGCAGCCGTTAGGAATGCGTACCTGAAGCAGAGCAGCCAGGGAAGGTACTGTCGAAGGCCCCGGGTTGTGGAAGAAACGTTCAGAGCAATTTCACTGCAGTTTTAGATTTTGTTTTTGTTCATAAATCTATATTATGATAAAGTAAATAATTATACCAAATATTTAAAAATATTTATTTTAAACATGAATTTTTCTTCAATTTAATCTTTTAAGATTGTTAAATATTTTATAACCTATTTATTTTTACCATGTATTATTTTTCAACGGCATTCTGTTACATTCATTTATTTGT
The DNA here is from genome assembly GCA_963930645.1 of Salticus scenicus. Classification (NCBI taxonomy): domain Eukaryota; kingdom Metazoa; phylum Arthropoda; class Arachnida; order Araneae; family Salticidae; genus Salticus; species Salticus scenicus. The sequence continues at coordinate 88,397,106 of OZ005661.1, forward strand.
ACTTAGAATCTTATTTAAATATTTATACAATTAATTAAAGAGGTAAAATAAATTATTCGCATATTAATTTACTTCCTTGAGAATTTCTTTATATAGAGTGTCTAGTGAAGTAAACAAAGGCTGCTAATACTTAAGTTATATAGTTTGTTATAATAACTTAAAATAGATATATTGAATCTCACGACATATGATTATTTTTCAAATTGAAAATATGTACTTAATTTAATACATAAACTACAATGAAAAGACTTCAACGTACGGAAAGCTAAAAAAATCTAAAACGAAAATGCAGATAGCTATTTTGATAGCATTGAGCATACCGTCATTAGTCCGTAAAAGAAAAGTACTGCTTTTTGACTGATGAGCAACCTAGATTTAAGTCAAGTTTACGTTCAGGATAATTGTGATTGTGATAAACGGAATAATAATAATAAAGGATCTGTAGGGAGATACTACAGTACAGAAAACGGTTTAGCAAAATATAGTAGCAGCAGTAAACATACAGACTCACGAATATCTCAGAACTCAGCGTTGTAAAGAACTAAGATCACTGCTAAATGACAGGGAAAATTTAAAGATATAAATTTTAACACCAGATCAGAAAGAATTGGGGAGCATTGTGGTTCCATAATTTTAAAGCTTAAAAGAGTAAAAATTAAGGATAAAAAATATGAAGAATGAAAAGTAGAATAATTAAAAATAATTTAGTAAAACATCTGGTGTGTAACAGCCGTGTGACCTTAATTACCCAATTCTACACATATTATAAGTTCTTTTGGAAGAAAATGTGGTCAGAAGACCTAAAATTAAATTAACTAAGCTGTCGCTCACCAATGTTTTTGTAGTAACCAGTTACTATATAACGTCGAAAAACTTCTGAAAGAGGCTTTATGTAGCGAATTTAAAGAAAATTGGTAGAGATACCAATTTCCACCATCAAACACTGACCTACCTAATCAGGGTGCCTATTAATTTTCCTTTATTAACTAACTAATACATTACAAAGAGCATCTGAAACGGGGTTCATATAACCAGTTTGAAAATCGTCGATTTTGACCTTACCTAACTTTCCATCCCACTTTTGATTTTCCCCAAAACTTTGCAAACACAACTGTTCGTAGGAAACCAAATAATACACAAGAAAGAACTACTAAAAGGGAGTTCATATTGTGAGTTTCAAGATAATGGAACCATTTTTCAGAAAACTCATTTGTGAGACCTAAAACTAGAGTCCTGCATCGGGTCAGGTAACCCGATTTTAACCGAACCCCACCCGATCCGCGGGTCGGGTCGGATTCGATTACATTTTTTCTCTTGCGAGTCGGGTTGATTGGATTTCCTTTACTGCTGGTCGGGTTCGAATCGGGTTTAGTTTTCAACGAATCGGGTCAACGTGAAAACATCCTTCAAAAAAATATTATCTTAATAAAGCAGAAATTTGTTTGCTGTATATAACCAAGATGAATATACGCTTACCCAAATTATCATAGTAAAATAAACATCCATATCCGACTAAAGCAAAGAACAATAAAAAAGATAATAATCTGGTGTGTCACTCACACGACTTTCTCTTACCCTGAAATTTAATACTATAAATACAGGTTGGAGATTAAGAGGTAAGATAACGAGTACTGAAATGTAAACCTATGTTAAACAATTCAAATTAGGCTTTGGAAGAGTTTTATATGATAATTAGTTCTGTGTGAGGGGGGCTACCGCCCCCTCAACCCCCCGTTTCTTTAATGCACCTACATTTATAGAGAATTTATTTCTGTTATTAAAATTAAAAGTTTACTTAAAATTATACAGACAATTTTCACATGCAACATTCCTTGAAACTTATCAGTCTTGATCAAACTTTTTCAGAAACAAGCTTATATTAACTTGAAAATACAATTATTCGTTTATAAGTTACTCTAAAAGACACAGACAAGGATCAAACGTTAAAAAACTTGACTTTGGTAATCAGGAAGCCTCAAAACGTGTAAATATGCAAAAAACAAGCGATGAATATTTAGCTTAAAAATATATATTGCTTACCATATGCATATAAAGAATTCATTTCAATTTCTGAGCAGTTAGTTGTCCAGGAAATGGTAAAATATTACAGTAAAGCACTTCCACTAACAATAAAAAAGAAGGCTATCGCTTAAACATTTGCAGCGCTGTATATCAGGGGTTGTATGCGGCCCATCGCGTAGTTTCTTGCGGCCCGCGAGGAGACTAACGATATTTAAATTTCGACAACTTTGGTTAACGGATCAAAAATTAATAAATCCCACTTTCGGTTTTCCAATTTTCAACAAAAGTTAGAAAAATCATGTGTGTACCAGTTCTGTCTGTTGAACGTTGAAGGATGTTGAACATTGAAGAATGATGTGGCTATCCCAAAGCATTTTACTGGTGCTGGTTGTATTTTGCAGCCCAACCGCTATACTGTAAAAAATAAGTCCTGTTTGCTGTCAGAAATTTACTGTAATTTAAAAAAAATACGTTCTGACAAGGTAATTATGCGTATTTTCTGACATTACAGAAAATTTCTAGCAACAAACAGGACTTTTTTTTTTTTTTTTTTACAGTGTACGCTGTTTATCTTGCACTTGCTTTGATGACATTTACACGCTATTAAATTTTGAATAGGTTAAAACATTGTGTAGACTTTCTGGGCTTATCTTAACCCCATACAGTCACTGATATCCATTAGATATTAAAATTACATCGAACTGATCCATAAAATGTACAAAATATCTTAAGCATGTCCATGAAAAGTCCTGGATATTCTGTACTAATTATAGATATATATTAGATGAATATAGACGAATTATACACGTGCTTTTTTCGATGTCTAATAGATGTAACATGTTAGATTAAAACAAGATTTAGATATTTTCGATATCTATTAAATATAATAAGTCCAATTATTGGATATCTGGAGATTTATTGGATATGTAACAGACATCTAATGGATGTAATAAAATCTTTTTGTAAAAAAATAGAACCGACTCCAAAAAGCAACTACTATTCAAACAAATAATAATAATAAAAAAAGTATGAAATGAAACAAAATTGCGCCTAAAAGTATAAAATAATTTTCTTCGAAAAACAACCTATAACACTGCAATTAATCATAACTTTTGAAGTCGGCGCAAAATTAAATAAAATTTAATTAGTTTTTACAGTTTTGTTTTTTGATCGGTAGCCACAAATGCTGTTGTCTCGAATGATCCATTTTCATGTTTCCTTTATTATTTTATCACTGTATACAATTGGTACATTGGTAGCATCTACACAGAACAGTGAACGTTCTTCACAATGCGGTATTTATGTTTCTACGAAGTTAAAGTTTCCTTTGCAAATTTGATATAACTTTGATAACTACAATGCTTGGTGGCTTTTGGATTTGGCGTTCAAAACGTATTGCAAAAATATACACGCAAGATGTATATTTTCATAATATATTTAGTACGAAGTATTGTTTCATATACTTGATTACACTCTTAATATACTTTATCAAATTAATCATGATATCCCAAAGAAATTAAATATGTTTGCCAGATAATTTTGCTATTTTTTTTTCACCAAGGACGTCAGATACCAGCATCTTCGCCAACTTTTACTGCTTACGAAATCTTATTTGTTTTCTTGAATCAAAATAGTTTTCGGCTGCGTTTTGCAGGTGACAATGTGAAATGTGTATTTCACATAGGATAGGATTTGATATTTGTATTGAATAAAGTATCAATTTTTATTTAATTTTGCGCCGACTTCAAAAGTTATGATTAATTGCAGTGTTATAGGTTGTTTTTCGAAGAAAATTATTTTATACTTTTAGGCGCAATTTTGTTTCATTTCATACTTTTTTTATTATTATTATTTGTTTGAATAGTAGTTGCTTTTTGGAGTCGGTTCTATTTTTTTACAAAAAGATTTTATTTTTCTCTTTTCAGTGAAAACTTATTCATATAGCAGAACATCAAAAGACGTTCGACGGCAGTTTCACAAATCACAACTTCCATGAAAAGTGATATAACTCAAAAAATGGTTTATGTCACTGAAAAATACATGAAATGCACCCAATGTGAACAAAAAAGTTACATCTCCATCTAGAAAGATATCCACTCGAGAGACAGTTGTGCCAGTTTTATTCTAGTCAAGTTATTTTTAAATTAAATTTTCTCAAATGCTGCATTTTTAAGTTGTGTCACTTTTCTTGCCTTTATCGGATATGAGCAAAAAACTATGTATTGAATGAACATATATTAAGCAAAAAAGTCTTTAGAAATGTAAAGAATGGATACGCTGTATTCGTAACCAAAAATTCTGTTAGGCATATATATATTGAACTTTACAGTGAATACTTATCACTCACTGCGATGAAAATTGCGCAGCGTAAAGTTCAAACAAAGAGCAAAATATGCATTGCAGCTGACGGACAGAAGTTTCAACATCGATACTTACATACTGCTTTTACCAGTGCAGCTGCATGCGTTCAGCAGTTAAAGTGAGAACAGACTTTTGTGAGTATCCTGTAATTTGTTTATATCTTAATGAAATCATAATGAAGCCTATTTCAGGCCAAGATCATTACGACAACAAAAAAAGTATTAAAATCAAACCATCTCTTACGAAGTTATAAGCTAACAAATTTCAACAACAACAATAACAATGAGAAACATGGGTTGTATTGAGCCTCTTCCATTATGAAGTCGGTTCAAAACGTCTATGAGTTAATCAATGTGACCACTTACAATAACGAATACTTTAAATTTTATATAGCATAAATGTCACCCGCTACGCTACAACATATGCAATGTCGTTCAGGTGTGCACAAAATAGGAGATTGTGAACAAACAAATGCACGTTTTTAGCGTTGTGTTTTCAGCATTAACGTCTAAACTTTCTTTTCGTACTAAATCGATGATGCTCTGCAATTTTATAATTCACTTTTTTCCCCTGTCTTGAACTGTTTCCGAGATAGGAACGCTAACTCCACTGTTTCCCACCAGGTGGCGCTGTAGGCGGTTGAATCACGCAGCACATATCCACTTTACTATACCTACATACCACTTTTATGAATATAGCTGCAGCTGTTCAGCAGTTAAAAGAGTCGGGACTGACTTTTTTGGGCACCCTGTATCTTTATTTGATCGTAAAGATATTGCAATGGGACCTATTTCAGACCAAGACCTTTACAAAAGTACCAAAACAAAAAGTACCAAAATCGGATTATCTGTTCAGAAGTTATGAGCTAACAAACAAAAATAAAAACAAAAAAAACATACGGTGTGAATTGAGAACCACTTCCTATTTGAAGTCGGTTAATCAGAACATCTCTTACGAAGTTATAAGCTTACAAGCACCAACATCAACACAAAGCTCCAATTAAGAACACCCTCTTTTCTGAAGTTGGTTGAAAACGACTTTGCGCTAATCCATGTGACCGCTTATAGAAACAGTACTTTGAACCACAGAATATACGTGTCATCCGCTACGCTGCAAAGTGTGCAACGTAGTTCAAGTGTGCACAGTGTAGGAAATTGCGAAGCAACAACTGCACGTTTTAAGCGTTCTATTTTTAGCAATAATGTCTAAAAACTGTCTTTTCGTAGTAAATCGATGATGCTGTACAACTTCGTAATTAACTTTTCTCCCATCTTGAACCGTTTTTTAGATAGAAACGTTGATTCCGCTGTTTTTCACCAGATGGCGTTTTATTTTCTTTAGATTGTAAAGATATTACAATGGGACCTACTTCAGACCAAGATCTTTACAACAAAACAAAAAGTATCAAGTAACCGTATTTTGAACTATATAACATATGTCTCATCAGCGACGCTACAATGTGTGCAATGTACCTCAAGTGTGCATAGTGTAAGAAATTGCGAACAAACAAATGCACGCTTTTAGCATTGTATTTTTAGCATCGATGTCTAAAATATCTTTTCGTACTAAATCGATGATGCCCTGCAATTTTATAATTCATTTTTTCCCTCTGTCTTGAACCGTTCCCGAAATAGGAACGCTAGCATGAATGTCTAAACTATCTTTTTGTACTAAATCGATGATACTTTTCAAATTTGTAATTCACTTTTTTCTCTAGACCTGATTTCTAGATAGTAACACTAACTCCGCTATTTTCCACCAGGTGGTGCTGCAAGCGGTTTAACCTTGTACTGCATGGCCCCTTTGCTATACTTACATACCACTTTTAACACTGTAGCTGCAGCCGTTTAACAGTTAAAAGAGTTGGGACTAATTTTTTTGGGTACCCTGTATTTTCTTTAGATTGTAAAGATATTACAATGGGACCTATTGCAGACCAAGACCTTTTCAACAAAACAAAAAGTGTCAAAATCGGAGCATCCGTTCAGAAGTTATGAGCTAACAAACATAAAAAAAACATACGGTTTGAATTGAGAACCTTCCTTCTTTTTTTTGAAGTCGGTTAAAAAAGAGTACCATTTGTCGTGCTAATAGATATTTGTAGGATATTTATAGATGTTTAATGGATCATTTTTCAAAACTTTTATACAGTGTTGGGCATAGTTGATTAAAAAGTAGTTGAATTATAATTAAATCACAATTAAATTACAATTATAATTATTTTACTGACAATTAATTAACAATTAATTGATTAGAAATAAATTGAATTACTTATTCAATTTATTTGCAATAATTCAATTTATTTATAATGAATTACATGTTAATGAATTGACAGTAAAATAATTATAATTGTAATTTAATTGTAATTCAGTTACTTTTTAATCAACTATGCCCAATACTGCTTTTATACATGTCATATGAATGTAAGTGGCTGCGTGGGACTTCAGTCTTTTATAACATAATTTTTGGGGTTTTATAAGACCTTTTAATAACTGCAATTGACATCTTAACAGATCAATCAGTGAACTGAAAATTGATTAACCTTCCTGGTCGAATAATTCGTTTATATTGTTGCTATAAGTTGAAATAAACTTCAGTCAAATTACACGCATTCATAAACTAAATTCTATTTAATCATTACGAAACGTCAGGCTACATTTAACTCAGAAGAAAATTTCAACGCTTTGTTTGCTGTTTATTTTTATAAGAAATTTTGAAACAGGAATACGAAACATTTTTAGAATTAATACCTTTTCAAAATAATTTAATATATATATATATATATATATATATATATATTATAAATACGACTAAAGTGCTGGTACACAAATAAATACAATCAAAAGTAATTTTTTATCTATATCAATTTCATTTTCAAAGTCAGGTGAATCGAGTGAAAATAACGAGTCTTGGGGGAATCTTTTGATAAAAGATATCAAAATAGATTTCTAATTGAAAAACGACTTTTTTGTTGTTGTTGTTATTGTTGTTTTTACTGAAAGGAAATTCTTGGAATGGAGACTAGAAATTCGTGGAATAAGCTCAATGTCATAGAGGCGCATTAAGAGTTGTCTTAGACATTTAAATGTTTAAAGTATACAGAAAAAATAGATATTTCTTTTTCACTTGACATTTTATTTAATTTTTGACGCAATATTTTAATCGCCATGTATATTTATTTATTAATTATAATTTAAAATTAATCTAATCTATATTAATAAAATCAGACTTTTGTCTGTAAATTTGTCAGAATCAAAAAATTTTGCGATATTTTCACGTTTCACACACCATGAAAGCCGAAAATGACTTAGAAATATTTGCCGGTGTGTGTGCGTGTGTCATCGTGTCTGTATGTCGCTCTTTTTGTCCGGGCATCACTTGAGAACGGCTGGACGGAATTCAACAGCGCTTGGCAGAAACATAGATCATTACCTAACAAAAAATTATATCTATCAACTTTTCAGAAATGCCCCCACGTCTCCCCCCCCCCCGGGTGAAAAAGACTTTGGGGGCAAGACACGTTTGTCCGGGTATTACTTGAGAACAGCTGGACGGAATTCAACGGCGCCTAGCAGGAATTTAGGTCTTTATTCAACTTAAAATTATATCTATCAACTTTTCAGAAATGCCCCCACGTCTCCCCCCCCCCTGGGTGAAAAAGACTTTGGGGGCAAGACACGTTTGTCCGGGTATTACTTGAGAACAGCTGGACGGAATTCAACGGCGCCTAGCAGGAATTTAGGTCTTTATTCAACTTAAAATTATATCTATCAACTTTTCAGAAATGCCCCCACGTCTCCCCCCCCTGGGTGAAAAAGACTTTGGGGGCAAGACACGTTTGTCCGGGTATTACTTGAGAACAGCTGGACGGAATTCAACGGCGCCTAGCAGGAATTTAGGTCTTTATTCAACTTAAAATTATATCTATCAACTTTTCAGAAATTCCTCTACGTTCCCCCGTGGTGGGGGGGGGGAAGACAAAAACACGTTTGTCTGGGTATCCTTTGAGAACGGCAGGACAAAATTCAACACCGCTTCGCAGAAATTTAGGTCTTTACTCAACTTAAAATTATATCTATCAACTTTTCAGAAGTTCCCCGACGTTCCCCCTTGGGGGACAAAATACAAAAACACGTTTGTTCGAGTATCACTTGAGAACGGCTGGACGGAATGCAACGGCGCTTCGCAGGAATTTAGGTCTCTACCCAACTTACAATTATATCTATCAACTTTTCAGAAATTTCCCCACGTTCCCCCTTGGGGGACAAAATACAAAAACACGTTTGTCCAACTATCACTTGAGAACGGCTATACGGAATTCAACGGTGCTTCGCAGGAATTTAGGTCTTTACCCAACTTAAAATTATGTTTATCAACTTTTCCGAAATTACTTCCCTCCCCCCTCCCCCCTGGGAGAGGCAAAAGACAAAAACATGTTTGTAAGCATAACTCGGTAACTTCACAGTAAAGAAATTGCACATTAGGAGACTAGACATGAGTACAAATAATACATTATCTGCATTTTAGAATTTTCAATTTTTTAGGGAAGGGGGGTGGGAAATATGGAAAATTCTTGATTTTTGAGTAGACCTCTACCAAAAATGGAACTAATATATTGAAAAAAAGCTATGCGACTTCTTTAGGATATTACCCAAATCACATTTTTGTTTTTGGGGTGGTTTGCGGTTTTTTTTATTTGGGGGGGGGGGGTGTACGAGGGGGCAAACTCGAGACACACCTTTTAGCGCTAAATTTGTCCGAGAAATCTATAGGATCTGCGGTCACGAAATTTGGTGCGTAAATTGTTTATATGTATCCGACCTTTTATTGTAACAGAATTTTACGAAATAATCCCCTTACGCCCTTGGTGTCGAGAGGTCTATAAACACGTGTAAAAACACGTTTTTCCTTTTGAATTCGCCTTAAATTAACTTAGACTGGCGAACTGTGGTGTGTAGATGTTGATTAGGTGTACGCATTCTGTACTTTCTCGATATTTCGCAAAACATCGAACTTAGCCACTGGGAAAGGGGGAGTAAGAATAGGGTAAGTTGATGCCGAAGGCAGTGGGAACACGAACTCCTCACGTTGTGAACGAGAAAATCTCTACCGAGCACAGCGGGAACTTTAACTCAGGTTAATTGGGATTTTGACAATTCATTTCAGTATTGTGTCCAGCGAAGTGCACAAAGCCTGCTAGTATTAAATAATTATTGTTAAGATTTAAATTAAATCCATTGAGTTCAATATTTATATTAATAAAATCAGACTTTTGTCTGTAAATTTGTCAGAATGAAAAATTTTTGTGATATATTCACGTTTCACACACCATGAAAGCCGAAAATTATTTCAGAAATTTTTGCCTGTGTATGTGTGTGTGTGTCATCGTGTTTGTATGTCGCTGTTTTTGTCCGAGTATCACTCGAGAACGGTTGGACAGAATTCAACAGCACTTGGCAGGAATTTAGGTCTTGACCCAACTTAAAATTGTATCTATAGAAATTTTCAAAATTTTGATTAGCTTTTGAATTGTGGGTAAAAACACCTGCGCATGCGCCATAAAGAATTTTTCAGTAAAACGCTTTGAATGAAAAAGAAGAAGAAAAGTTATATTTACGTTTTAGACTCTCTTTATATATATACAACAACTGATATCGATACCGAATTCAAATATCACCATATATTTATCATTTGACAAAATTTCAATGCAGAAAAATCTAATAGATGGTCAATGCAGTTGAATACTGAAGAAAAGGTACAATTTTAGTACAAGACCCTCTTGGCAAATTTTTATTTATTTTTTATTTTTGATATTTTGGCAATGAAATATAACGGCTATAGCAGAGTCGGATATAAAGAAGTTGGCGAGAAATGGCCTAGGTACTTCGATGCCAAATTTCAAATTTTGCTTGGGGTTCTGATACTAAAGCTGTTCCAAAAAAAAAAATTAAAAATAAGGAAAAATAAGAGACTTTAAAAGACTAAAATGTAAATTAATCAACGCTGCCACACTATTTGACGTATTTGACGATAAATACATATGGTGTTACGAAAAGATTGTCTATGTGAGGATTAAGCCATTTGAGATTTTCTTCTCTCGGACAACTCATAAACAAGATGTTTGTAACAAATTATAAATTTAAAAAATAATTACTTGCATAAGGTAATTGTAAATAGGGTTTCAATTTAATATTATCTATATTAATAAAATCAGACTTTTGTCAGTAAATTTGTTAGAATCAAAAAACTTTGCAATATCTTCACGTTTCACACACCATGGAAACCAAAAGTGACTTTAGAAAATTTTGTCTGGGTATCACGTGAGAACGGCTGAACGGTATTCAACGGCGCTCGGTAGGAATTTTGGTCCTTAACCAACTTAAAATTATGTCTATCAACTTTTTCGAACTCCCCCCCCCCCCCGTTTAACCTCATGGGGGGGGGGGGAAGGGCAAAGTTCAAAAACACGTTTGTAAGCATAACTCAGCTCCAAATTATTCCACAGTAAAGAAATTGCACATGAGGAGACTAGACATAAGTAAAACTAAAAAATTATCTGTGATTTAGGAATTTTCGATTTTTAAGGGGAGAAAGGGGGAAAATCGATTTTTGGATCGATTGAGAGAACTTCTCCATCACTCGAGTCTATTCCCGACTCTCCTTTTCCCGTATCAGAATGAGTTTTACTTTCTTCCTTCTCTTTTTCTTCAAAATTTTCTACTATCCCCTGTCCAACATGGTATCCAGCTACATCCGCTTCTCCTGATTCCGTCTCACCGATTCATTGCTCATGAATGTCCGGTGGAATTAACATTTCTTCTGACAAACCGTCAGCTACCACACACCATACTTGTGCATGGTACCATTAGTAGATCCTCCATCACATTAGTAGATCCTCCCACTGGTACTGGTAATGGGATTTGCGCTAGGTCGCACTGTACAAGTGGACCAAAAATACCTTTCAAGCAAATTGTCCTTCCCTTGCCTAAGGGTATATTCCTAACTTTATCTTTTCTAACCACAGTAATTTCCGTACCTGAATCTATTACTGAATCTATCATTTGTCCATGTACACTAATCAAGGTTCGGTTTAATATACGCAATCCGTCCTTTGCATTGTTTCTATCTCGTACATATCTTAAATTTTCCACTTTTGCCATGAAATTTTCTTGCTTAACACTGGCATCTGGACTCTGTGAACTGTTCACCCTGGCCACCCTTTCTGATTCGGATCGTGGCATAAACTTTTTCTCTCGCCATCTTGGGCAATCCCTTTTAAAATAATTCCGTGATCTACAAATGAATCATTCAAATTTATTACTATCCAATTTTGGCCTTTCTCTTTTTATCCATTTCGATTCCAATTCCATTTTATATGTTCGCTGAGATCCTTTTGTTATTCCTTCAGCCTCATGTCATTTTTGATTATCATAATACGCATATCTGTCAGTAGCCCTTAATTTATATGATTTTCCTTTCGCTGAGTAAAATAAATCACATTTCTTTGCCAACTCTCTAGATCTAAGCCAACCATCGCCTTGTTTTATATTTATGTGTGTTGCTGTTTCATGATCCAGAGTTTCCATAATACGATCCGATATTATGAGTTCTTTCAATGTTTCTAAGTCTTTCACATCCCTCAATTTACAATAATATTCCCATACAGAAATTAATCTTGTTGTAAACTGAATGAAATTTTCTTCATCTCTTCTTCTCGCTTTCTTGAAATTTTCTAAACATGTTTGTGCCGAAGGTTGATATTCTCTTAGTATGATTTCCTTTAAATGCTCGTATTCTCCGTATCTTTCTCCTTGCACATATATTAACAACTGAGCACCTCTTTCGCCCAGTAAACATAATAATATTTGAAATTTTACTTCATAAGGTACCTTTAAACTTGTAAATGCCTTCTCTAGGCTGTCAAAAAAATAATCCCAACCTTCCGTCTTGGCAGGTATCTTTACTGTTAATAATCTAATACTTTTCACGTATTCTTCAATTGATTTTGACTTTTCTCTAGATGCATCATTATCATCATCGAGACTTTGATTTTCAATAGAGTTTGACAGTTGTAACCTTAATTTTTATAATTCTATTCTTTCTTCTGCTCCTATCCGTAATTTTCTTTCTTCTACTTCTATCCGTAATTTCTTTTCTTCCATTTCTCTTTCTCTCTGTAATTTCTTTTCTTCTTTCTGTTGCTGTCTTTCTCTTTCTTCTCTCGCTTTCCTATCGTCGATGATAGTCTGAAGCATCTGTTTTACCGTTTCTTCATCATATTCTTTACTGTTCAAGATAATTTTCCTAAGTTCTATTAATTTTCCGCCTTGTGGTACTTCTCCGCCAAGATTTTCTATTATTAACGCCAAATCTTTGTCATTTCACTTCATTAAGTATGCCATTGTTGCTATGGTAACCTTTGAGTTTTAATTTTATGGAATAATTTTATTTACTCTTATTATTTTTACCAATTTCCGAATGATTTTAATTTAATTAATATACGCTGATTTATATATTCAAACACATTTATTACAATAGCTACTATAATCCTTATTTATAGTCTTCGAATTTAAATTAATTTCCAATATCAAGTAGTAGTCATTCAATTATATAACATTTATATCGGAGCATGTAAATATATAATTATAACAATGATAATAGGTGTTTTTCCAATTGTAAATGCAACAATTTTTACTTCATATTATCGGTAAGAAAAATCCCACTTCTGACACCACTTATTAATGTCGCACACTTAACTTTAATTGAAAATAACTTATGCCGATTTTTCTATTTTCAATTTATTCTTTTAATAATACAATCACATCAATTCAGATTTCACTTTCAAAAGAGCTCCAGGAAATATTAAGTGTCTTTCCGTTCCTATCATTATTCCTCAAAAATCCTAATAAACAATAAATACCAAAACCAAACTAAACCGTTTTTCTATGATCTCCTTTTTCTTATTATTCTTTTTCCTGCACGTGCGCGTAGTTTTTATTTTCTAAATTCAATATTATATTAATTTTAATAAACCATGGTATATATAATTTAAATTTTTATTATATATCTTTTTTTTTTTTTTTTTTTTTTTTTTTTTTTCATGCTTTTAATCTCTTCTTTTTATTTACTATTTATGATATTTTTGTAATTTAGATGTACAACTATCCGGATTGTAATGAAATGCTCGCCCTCTGGTGGGCTAAGGTGAAATTATCATACCACTGCATATCATCATATTATGCAATCGATTTTCTATGATGTAATGGCGGAGAAAGAACAATAATAAATACACGTGGCTATTATATTTACTAACAACTGCAGTTCAGAAAGCGCCATCTATCGATCATTACAAACGCGGATTTTGGCTAAGAAAGTATCCCGCGGACTCTCTTCGCTGTGAATTTTTCTCACGGACGTGACATGTAACAAAACTAAAAGCGCCATTTTGCGGCAGAGGTTTGAAACATGTACTCTTCATTTCCAAATCAAATAGCTTTTAAAATTATATATTACTTCTAAAATAATGTTGATTAGAAGCTGAGTTACAAAATAATATAAACATTGTTATGAAAAGATTTGTGTCTGACTTTTCCATGGTTTTCTCCTTAACTTGTGTAATTCCGGAATAAATAGTGTTAAAAATCCTTTCTACGCAATGTGAGCGGATAATTAGAATAATTGGAGATAATGAAATAAAGGTTTTCTGGGTTTTTCGTAGTTTTCTCTGAATCTCCCGTACGGAATTTATTTGCTATGTAATTCAAAAAGTCACCAGTCTTTAGCTTGTACTAATAAGTAAGCATAATTTTATCATATAATTCGCAAATTCCTTTCGTCCTTAATTGAAATAATATGTTAAACCCTTTGTTTCTTTCTATTTTAGTTTTTCAATTGATTGATGATTGATTCTATCAACTACTTTGTTGTTTGCTTGATTGTATTAACGTGATTCTTTAGATATCGAAAAATAATTAACATTATGACAATTTCCTTAATTTCAATAATATTTTAAACCGTTTGATAGTTTGTATTGTAGTTTTTCAATTGATTGATGATTAATTCTATCAACTAATGTGTTGATTGTTCGATTGTATTAACTTGATTCTTTAGATATCAAAAAATAAATAAACAACATTTAATTTAAGCGTAAAGAAACGTTGCTATTGTTTCGTCAAAAATCTTATTTTCACTTTAACGAGTGCCTAGTAGATAATGAGCAGATTATCTAGGTAATTCGCAGATTACCTAGGTAATTTGAGAAATGAAACAATTTTCCGCACTTTAAGGGATCACCGTAATTAATGGGCAGATTATCTAGCTAATCTGCAGATTAACTAATTTCTGCACTTTAGCGGTAACATATCTACTCTTGAAATCCTATGATTTTGGAGCACATCTCTCCTTTCTTGGCGCCTGTTTATCTTTTAGCTCGTCTTTTGTCTGGTTTTCATCTTTTACTTACTTGGCTTATCCTCACTTTGATCTTATATGGATTTCACCCTTTCGTGTCCAGTTTTTATCTCGACAAACTTTTCTTATACAAACTTTGTAAAACATCTATTAAATGCGTATGTATACATCCAGGAACTATACATGTATGTATATATATGTTACCGTTAAAGTATATAATTCAGTTATTTCATAGAATAACTAGGTATTTCATGAAATAACTAGACAAGTCAGTTAAAGTATATAATAAATAAAAACATTTTATACTTAACCTAGTTATTCTATGAAATAACTAGTTGTTCTATGAAATAACTAATGACAGACCGTTCAAATATAAAATAAGCAATTTCAAAGTTATTACCATGTTTTTATTAACTTCGATTCTTGTTTCTTTGTCCAGTACAAATCTTGCGATCGATTTTTAACTAACTTCCCGAGTAGCTAGACATTTGAAACTTTCAGGATAGC
This sequence comes from Salticus scenicus, assembly GCA_963930645.1. Lineage (NCBI taxonomy): Eukaryota > Metazoa > Arthropoda > Arachnida > Araneae > Salticidae > Salticus > Salticus scenicus. The sequence goes on from OZ005661.1 coordinate 88,412,406, forward strand.
CCAGAACACTGTGACAATGCATTTTTTAATACTTTTACCAAACTGTTTCGGGTTCCCGCTGCCCTCGGCAGCGTTACCAGTACAAAGCTTACAATCGATTTTTAACTAACTTCCCGACTAGCTAGGCATTTGAAACTTTCAGGATAGCCCAGAATACTGTGACAATGCATTTTTGTTAAATACTTTTAGCAAACGGTTTCGGGTTCCCGCTGCCCTCGGCAGCGTTACCAGTACAAAGCTTGCAATCGATTTTTAAATAACTTCCCGACTAGCTAGGCATTTGAAACTTTCAGGATAGCCCAGAACACTATAACAATGCCTTTTTTAAATACCTTTAGCAAACGGTTTCGGGTTCCCGCTGCCCTCGGCAGCGTTACCAGTACAAATCTTGCAATCGATTTTTGACTTGCTAGGCATTTGAAACTTTCAGGATAGCCCAGAACACTGTGACAATGCATTTTTTTTAATACTTTTAGCAAACGGTTTCGGAATCGCGCTGCCCTCGGCAGCATTAACAGTACAAAGCTTGCAATCGATTTTTGACTAGGTAGGCATTTGAAACTTTCAAGATAGCCCAGAATACTGTGACAATGCATTTTTGTTAAATACTTTTAGCAAACGGTTTCGGGTTCTCGCTGCCTTCGGTAGCGTTACCAGTACAGAGCTTGCAATCGATTTTTAACTAACTTCCCGACTAGCTAGGCATTTGAAACTTTCAGGATAGCCCAGAACACTGTAACAATGCCTTTTTTAAATACTTTTAGCAAACGGTTTCGGGTTCCCGCTGCCCTCGGCAGCGTTACCAGTACAAATCTTGCAATCGATTTTTGACTAGCTAGGCATTTGAAACTTTCAGGATAGCCCAGAACACTTGTGACAATGCATTTTTGTTAAATACTTTTAGCAAACGGTTTCGGGTTCCCGCTGCCTTCGGTAGCGTTACCAGTACAGAGCTTGCAATCGATTTTTAACTAACTTCCCGACTAGCTAGGCATTTGAAACTTTCAGGATAGCCCAGAACACTGTAACAATGCATTTTTTTAATACTTTTAGCAAACGGTTTCGGGTTCCCGCTGCCCTCGGCAGCGTTACCAGTACAAAGCTTGCAATCGATTTTTGACTAGCTTAGGCATTTGAAACTTTCAGGATAGCCCATAACACTGTGACAATGCATTTTTGTTAAATACTTTTAGCAAACGGTTTCGGGTTCCCGCTGCCCTCGGCAGCTTTACCAGTAGAAAACTTGTAATCGATTTTTGACTAGCTAGGCATTTGAAACTTTCAGGATAGCCCAGAACACTGTGACAATGCATTTTTTAATACTTTTAGCAAATGGTTTTGGGTTCCCTCTGCCTTCGGCAGCGTTACCAGTACTAAAATTGCAATCGATTTTTAACTAACTTCCCGACTAGCTAGGCATTTGAAACTTTAAGGATAGCTCAGAACACTGTGACAATGCATTATTTTAATACCTTTAGCAAACGGTTTCGGGTTCCCGCTGCCTGCGGCAGCGTTACCAGTACAGAGTTTGCAATCGATTTTTAACTAACTTCCCGACTAGCTAGGCATTTGCAACTTTCAGGATAGCCCAGAACACTGTGATAATGCATTTTTTTTAATACCTTTAGCAAACGGTTTCGGGTTCCCTGCTGCCTTCGGCAGCGTTACCAGTACAAAAGTTGCATTCGAATTTTAACTAACTTCCCGACTAGCTAGGCATTTGAAACTTTCAGGACAGCCCAGAACACTGTGACAATGCATTTTTTTAAACACTTTTAGCCAATTGTTACGGGTTCCCGCTGCCTTCGGTAGCGCTTATATGATTCGACAGAAAATTTAAAAACACGGTATATAAAAAGTTCTTTGTATCTTGTAATTTTTTTATAAATTAATGGATCACAAATAGCTAAAATCGTTCGAAAAATGCATTTTATCCCAATTGCAGATGATTAATTGATAAATAATAAGAAAAAGCAGATGATGTAATTTATTATTGATCATATTGCTAACATTAGTTAAACAGAAACGAAAAAATAAATAAAAAATAAATAAATAAGATGTAGAATATGTTGTAGAAATAGTCATATTTAAATATTATCAATAAAATAAGCTGGGAAGAAAAACTGTTTCTTCATTAAAACATTGTGTAAACTTTTTCAAACAAAAATGTAAGAGAATGTTAATTTAAATTTTATGAAATACCTTTATTTTACTTTTTATCATTTATTAGAGCAAGGGTTGCTGTGATGACACTTTGAATTGCATTGCATATTATTTTTTAAACAAGCACATTTTTTTACTATTACACATTTTTGTACACGAGCACTTTTTAAATCCTTGTCCAGTGCCGCAACTTTGAGCTGTTGCAACAGATCGAAGTGTTGTGTCAATACTCGGAACTTCTTCAATGAAAATTAATTCTTGTTCACATATACTGAACTGAGATCTAGAGTACAATTGTTTTATTCGGCCATCTCTTGTTCCTAATCGGAAAAATCCTTCCCAAGTATTTTCCATAACGACAGCTAAAATGGATCTAGCGTCTCCTCTTTCTCTATCAACTCCAGGAACTGGAATACGAACTGTAGTGCCTACAGATACCTCAGAATAAGATTTTCTAGACAATAATTTCATTTTCGTAGCTTGAATTTCCAAACATTCTTTAGCTCCATGTCTTTCTTTTTCGATATTTATTTTATTTAGACACAAGCTACAGACTTTCTGTTCAATTTTATCTTCTGTGTAACAGATTTCTTAACATGAAACATGGGTCGGCTGCTCACATTTACAGCAAAATAAGCTGTCTTTGCAATTTTTTGAACACACGACACACAATTTTACAATGTTATTCGGGGGTGTATGTTCGTAACGCTCAAAAGGCACTTCTACAGTTTCTAAAGATGCTTCTGTGGCAAAAACAGCATCATCTCGACGTTCTGAACATGCAGATAGAGCTGTTAATGCATTTTCAAACTGTTGTTCATCCTCTACTGTATCAAACACTTCTCTTGGAATAGGAGTTGTGGATAGTCCAACTCTAGGAGCACAGCCAAACATAGCCTCGTAAGGCGTTCTCTTTATACCAGAATGAAGTGCCCTGTTTTTCATGAACTGAATAAATTTAAGACCATGACTCCATGAAGTAGATTGGTTGTCTTGCATCCAAGTTGTTAGCATGTTTTCGACGTCTTGATTGGCTCTCTCGACGCTCTGACTATGTCTGGGTTTGCCATGTACGATCTTAAGTTCCGGCCAAGTTATTTTTAAGTCATCTATAAGTTTGTTGCAGAACTCCCTTCCATTGTCGGATTGCAGTACGCATGGGGCACCAAATAATAAAAATATATCGAGCAAATGCATTGCGACCTCTTCTGCTTTTTTTTGTTTGGAGAGGTCTCAAAATCACAAACTTCGTCAAGTGATCCTGGTAAACTAAAATAAATTTATAGTTTCCATCAGGTTGAGACTGAAAATCTATGAGATCTACTTGACATCTTGAATTCAGATGTGGAAACACCATGGGCTTAACCACAATGCCTTTCTTTCTCATATTTCGTTTTTGCTGACAAGGTTCACAAACACTCAAAAACAGCTTCATATCATTCTGAGTAATGTTTTTGTATCGACGATTCCGTTCTTTTATCATGCGGTCTCTACCACCATGTCCAATAGAAACATGTGTTTCGTATAAAATACCAAAGAGCATGTCATTTGAGCAATAAAATATCACATCAGGTTTTGCTTCTGTTACTGGCACAATTAACTTTTCTACTCCTTGAACATCAAGGACATCATAATGCTGGAGTAACCAATAGTCACGTGGTACTTTTTTCTGTGCTGTTTTTGCACTTTTTACTTCTGCTATTAAAGTTAATAATTTTTCACGAGTAAATGCAGCACAGTTTTCCTTTGTCCCACGCTTCTTTAATAAAGATTCAAATTTCTCTTTCATTAAATCTTTCTTATATACAGGTTGGTCTCCCATTCCTGCAGAAGTCATTGCTTGAAAACAGGTTACAAATATTTATTAATAATCCAAAATGTAAAACACTAACATAAATACACCGTCTAAATTCTACACCTAAAAGCAACGGAATGAAGCATACACACACACGTTGTTATAACTGAGCCATTTTCAATTTCAGTGTATAAATTTGTTTATTATTTATTCTCTTTTTTTTTTTTTGTAAGTTCACGTGCTGAACAATATGTCAAAGAAAAAAAAAAGAGTTAAATGATATTAATGCTTTAATTTTTATGTAAGATATGATCGCGTGCTATCTTCAAAATTTGTTAAATGTAAAGATTATGTGGTGCGTGTGGCATCCATTTTTTTTTTTTTTTTTTAATTCAAGAAATAGAACAGAATAAAGAGAGGAACGATGTTAGTTGCATTTTTTCATACAGTTTGAATTCTGAATTTTAGTGAAGTATTATTTATCGTAGGAATAATTTCTTATGTTTAAAATTATAGGGAATTGTTATACGAGCACAAGAGATGTTACTTTAAGAATTTTAAACTGTAAATAATAAGTACTGGCGTCCGCTTTTATGCAGTTTATTTTAGTAAGAGAAAAGCTAGGAATTTGCGGTGCTTATTCCGCTGCTTTACACACGTCATTGCAAAGCAGCTATAAGCGGTTGAAAACAGCCTAAAAGCAGCTAGAACTGGTTCAAAACTGCCTAAAAGCAGCTAGAACCGACCTAAAGAATCGAAATCCGGGTATTGTGTTTAATTACTGGTGATTATTATCGAGACGTGTTTTAATCCTGTACAACAGGTCTAATGGCCCAGCCCTCACCGCCCCCCCCCCCCCGCCTTCGCTACTCGATGTCTTTTTCTAGTCAATTTTGTCCTATTATTACTTCTGGTGTGAGCCTTTTTTTTTTAACACACTTGACATTGTAAGTTTTTTGGTTTTCGTCCCATGCTATTTCTATGCGTTTTTAGTTTTTTCACCCTCGTTTTCTATATTCTAAAGTGCCGCGGATAAAGTGTGTCCGTACGCTTTGCGCACATGGAAACAAAAAATAAAACATCACTGGGCATCCCTATCTCAAAATGCATGAATCTGAAAAGTATGTACAACTTTGTACTGCAGCAACCAGTATTTCGAACGTGTGTACGCTTTGCGTACATGGAAACAAAAAAACAAAACATCACTGGGCATCCCTGTCTCAAAATGCATGAATCTGAAAAGTATGTACAATTTTGTACTGCAGCAGCCAGTATTTCGAACGTTCTGTACGCTTTGCGTACATGGAAACAAAAAATAAAATATCAATGGGCATCCCTATCACAAAGTGCATGAATCTGAAAAGTATGTACAATTTTGTACTGCAGCAGCCAGTATTTCGAACGTCTGTACGCTTTGCGTACATGGGAACAAGAAAAAAAACCATTTGCACTCCGGGCGTGCCGACAGAAGTGAAAACGTAAACAATTACGTGTGTATTTCTTGAATCGTCAGGAAATATTTTATTGTGCAGGAAATATTTTTAAATGAAGTGTTTTTTTATTCATTCATATAAACTACTACTACAAAAATTATATTACAATTTCATTTAATGCGCTAACAGCAATAGAGACAGTGTCCGGAGATGAGAGAAGTCGTGTAGAACCGCACCAGTATGTAAAAACGTGAGAAAAATGACGGCTTTGGCCTTTCTCACGGTTTTGTGAGGTCTAATAGCAACGATTCCAGTTGCAATATTTAAGAGAACAGTATCGGGAGATGAGAGAAGTCGTGTAGAGCCGCACCAGATCGTAAAAACGCAAGACAAATGGCGGCTTTGGCCTTTCTCACTGTTTTGCGAGGTCTAATTGCAACGATTCCGGTTGCAATCTTTAAGAGAACAGTGTCCGGAGATGAGAGAAGTCGTGTAGAGCCGCATCAGATCGTAAAAACGCGAGACAAATGCAGGATTTGGCATTTCTCACTGTTTTGCGAGGTCTAATTGCAATGATTCCGGTTGCAACCTTTAAGAGACAGTGTCCGAAGATGAGAGAAGTCGTGTAGATCCGCACCAGATCGTAAAAACGCGAGACAAATGGCGACTTTGGCCTTTCTCACTGTTTTGTGAGGTCTAATTGCAACGATTCCAGTTGCAATCTTTAAGAGAACAGTGTCCGGAGATGAGAGAAGTAGTATAGAGCCGCACCAGATGGTAAAAACGCGAGACAAATGGCGGATTTGGCCTTTCTCACTGTTTTGCGAGGTCTAATTGCAACGATTCCTTTAAGAGACAGTGTCCGGAGACGAGAGAAGTCGTGTAGAGCCGCACCAGATCGTAAAAACGTGAGAAAAATGGCGGCTTTGGCCTTTCTCACGGTTTTGTGAGGTCTAACTGCAATAGAGACAGTGTCCGGAGATGAGAGAAGTCATGTAGATCCGCACCAGATTGTAAAAACGTGAGAAAAATGGCGGCTTTGGCCTTTCTCACTGTTTTGTGAGGTCTAATAGCAACGATTCCGGCTGCAATCTTTAAGAGACAGTGTCCGGAGGTGAGAGAAGTCGTGTAGAGCCGCACCAGATTGTAAAAACGTGAGAAAAATGCCGGCTTTGGCCTTTCTCACGGTTTTGTGAGGTCTAACTGCAATAGGGACAGTGTCCGGAGATGAGAGAAGTCGTGTAGAGCCGCACCAGATTGTAAAAACGTGAGAAAAATGGCAGCTTTGGTCTTTCTCATGGTTTTGTGAGGTCTAACTGCAATAGAGACAGTGCCCGGAGATGAGAGAAGTCGTGTAGAGCCGCACCAGATTTTAAAACAATATACAGTATATAATTATTAACACTTCACATTAGCAAGCTAATTGTATGATACATTATTTGTATCATACAAGGATGGAAAGCGTCAGCTGCCGATGACGTGAGTTCAATTATTTTTGTTCCCCCAAAAGTTTTGCACTGCTAAAATAACCGGTAAACGTGGTAAATATTGAATAATTAATCACATTCCCCAAAATTTACCGGGGACTATGCATAATCATTTCATACTTTAACGATCAAGTAATCGTTATTCTATAGAATACCTAGTTAAATCGTAGAATTCAATAATATTATATACTTTAACTGACTTGTCTAGTTATTTCATGAAATACCTAATTTTTCTATGAATTAACGGATTTCATACTTTAACGGTAACATATATATATACAGGGTGATCCGTTTAAAAGAGCACCCGTTGGTTTTTCTTGTTACCCTTAAATATGATGGATGTCGCAACTATTCTAACACTGAAGTGTATTGTTTTGAGCCTTGTTTAAGTACGGGAGGCAATTTCCAACACTGTTATTTGTGAGATAAAACAGAAATGGAGACGCACAATTTTTTAATCCTATAATAATTTTATTTATCAAAAACAAAATTTAATTAAAATTTTGTTACATTATCATTCCTACATCACATTTACATTATCATTATCATTTTTACATTATCATTTCATAGGCATTTCCAGAGAAGTCTTGCAAACATCGATGAATTAAAACAGACCATAACTGAAGAAATCTCGTCTGTGAGGAATGATAATGTAAAAAAACTGAATTAAATTATGTTTTTCAAAAATAAAATAACTACAGAATTAAAAAACCTGTCCTTCTCCATATCTGTTTTACCTCACAAATAAAGTTCTAACAATCAAACAGTGTTAGAAATTGTCTCACAAACTTAAACAAGGTTCAAACAATCATACTTCAATGTTAGAATAGTTGCCACATCCGTCAGATTTAAGGTTTATAAGAAAAACCCACAGGTACTCTTTTAAACTGATTACCCAATGAATATAAATTTAAGAATTCAGTATCGTGATAAAATTTAGCAACTAATAGATACATGATAATACCAACAACAGAAAAATAAAATTGATTGTATTACATTTTTAATTCGTGAATACTATACTCTTTATATAAAGTAACCAAAAAAGTTCTTGCCATTTTGGACAGTCAGAAAGAACAAATCATAAAACAAATAATAATCACCGATAATCCTCAAAGTTATCACCCTCGGCATTCAGTGCCTTTTGCCAGCGAGTGCCTAGCTGTGCGATTCCATCGCAGTAAAACTCAGAAGTCTTGGACGCAATAAAGTTCGTGAAGGCCTTTTCGAGGTCTGGCCGTTTGATGAAGGATTTCCCACGAAGATAGTTGTCCAGAGAAGGAAAAAGGTTAAAGTCTTTTGGCGTGAGGTCTGTGGAGTATGGTGGATGGGGTAGTGTCTCCCAGCCCAGTCGCTGGATGGTGTCCCTGGCCTCCCGTGCCACATGCGGACTCGCATTATCATGGAGGAGGAGATTGACCTCTTACGATTGACCAATGCTGACTCATTATGCATCAGTTACTGCTTTGAGTACAGGCTTGCCGCGATGGTTTGGCCCACTGGCAGGAGCTCATAGTGCACCACTTGGCGACTAGTCCACCAGATACAGAGCATGACTTTGCGGGGATGGAGTGAAGGTCTCGCAGCGTGAGGCACGAGGTCCAGTTATGACAACCAATGTCTGAAACGCTTGGGTGTGTCATACTGGACCCACTGTTCATCGCTGTTACGTAATCGATCAAATATGGATGCATTGCGGTGCCAAGTAAACAATGACAAACAGGCAGCGACACGGTGTTATGCTCGTTTGCATCGGACAGTGAGAGGGGTACCCACTTGCTCAGCTTGTATGCCTTTTCTATGCGGTGCAAATGGAGTCTGATCGTTTCCTCTGATATCTGGAAGTGCGCAGAAAGCTCACCACATGTTTGGCTACTGTCACTCTCTATGGCTGCTCTCAGCGCCTCATCATCCAGTGCTTGTGTCCGACCGCTGCGAGGTGCATCACTAAAAGACATATCGACTAACCTGAACTTCTGGAACCAGTGCCTAGCGGTTCGTTCGTTAACGGCATCATCCCCAAAGGTCTGGCAAATTCGGCGACTTGATTCTGCTGCTGACAAGTCCACTATCATACAGTGAAAAATTCCGAACGAGCGCCTTTGACACGTTCATTTTAACCAGTCGTTGTGTGAGTTATGTTTGAAGTACCGATGCAACACGCTTTTATACTCTTGGTCAATGTCCGTACTCCCATCCTAATCACTTCATCGCCAGGTTTGGAGACTATTTTTATGTTATGGTTCACTCTCCAATGTTACATCAGAAAGGGCAAGAACTTTTTTGGTCACCTTATACATGTAGGATAGGTGCTCCAGTAACTGACATCTATCCCGAAATAATTAATAAATAAGAAAATTATAAAAACATATATTTTACATATAAGATTTTTAACACTGTATGTCAAACACTGGAGCATAGGGTATTAATAACTGGTAAAATGAATAACTAGCAGTGTCAAACACTGGAACATAGGGTGCCAATTACTGATAAAAGGAAAAACTGGCAATGTCAATTACTGGAACATTGACTGTAAAATAAAAATTCACAAAAAAAATAATTATAATCAAATGTATATATATTAATATATATATGGTTCTAAATGTCTTTCATGCCATATGTATTAACTTAAGATTTCTAAAAATATTTTCTGATGACTAGAACATTAAAAACATCAGAGATTGTTCTAAAAGTGTCAATCACTGGAGCACTTACCCTATATTACTTACAAATTTATGAAATTTGCTAAACATATATAATTTTCCTTTTTCTTCGATTTGAAATGATTATTGTTTTATAATATATACGTTTAACGACTTCTTGGAAACAAAATCATCTCAGTGGTAAACAATGTTCCATTTTACAAAAGAAAAAATAATTAATAGCTCATGAAAGGAAGAGAATTTTTTTGCTGAAAAAATGATTTTTAATTTATATCGTAGTGTTATCTATTTTACTTCAGAGTTTTCGTTGTGTGAAAAAAAGAACTTGAATTCAACGAACTAAGTGCTTAACAAAAGAAAATTTTGCAAAAAAAAAAAAAACGGAAACAATCCTTTCATAATCTAACTACATCAAGTAAATTTAAAGACAGAAAAAGGTAATGTGAATGAAGGTATAAAAATTGGGTTTTTTAAAAAGAAAGAAAAAAATGAACAACTAATTTCTATTTATTGGAGAAAATTTTCTTATTGAATGCTGTTTCAAATATCCTGTTTTAAGTATAAAGATTTTTTTGTCGTTGATGTTTTTGCTTAGTTTGTATGCCTTCACTTAATTATTTTATTTTATTTTATTTATTTATTTTTATTTTTATTTTTTTTATTTTTTTATTTTTGTATGAAAAAAGTCTTTATCATTGTAATTTATAAGGCTTAAATTTCAATTTTTTTTTTTATTTCAAAATTATCTGCTAATAAAGTCGTAAATTTTTATAACAAGCGAATTTAATTAGCCTTAATTAGTTTTCCATTAGTTTAATAAAGTTTACTTGTACATTTTTCACATTTAATATCACTAAATTAGACAGTTTTTACTAGTTATATAATTCTCTTGTTATGGTCCAGAATTAAATTGGCTGCCTAAATTTGTTTGTTTGCAAGAATTAAATGGAATTGCTGTTATTTTACGAGGCGTGACTGAAAAGTTTTCGGCTTAACCATGAAATATTTGACTTAGCCAAATTTTATTCTTTCTATATATACAATACATATCTTTACAAGTTTCTTTACAAAATTTCATACTGATCTCATTTTTTTTCTTTTAGTTACTGAAGATTGAATGGGGGAAAAATAGCAGTTTTTCAAAAATGGATAAAGAGAACAAACGAGCTGTGATTCAATGTCTTCTAAAATAGGAATGCAGACATCACTTCTCTTTTATATTAAGATCTGATATAACTGTATTTGCCACTTAACGGACATTCGTGGCTCTTTAACAACGAGATATATAAAGTAGAGTGATAAATGGTAACCCTTGAGAAGGTCCAAGATGAGTCATGTGACATACTCTCCTTGCACCTGCGTATTCGGTGGTTCCCTTGGTAACAGCACATTTTCAGTAAATTTTTATGGCAACGGTTTCGAGATTGTTCTTCGCAGCCAATGTTTTTGTTTACTTACGTAGTTTGATATTCTTTTGTTCTAAAGCATTTTGATTTTGATTTTACTTTTTTTTTATTTCGTGTATTTGAACTTTAACCGACAAAATGCTTAAAAATAGTTGAAAAATTATTATTTGTTGTTAAATTTAGCTCTTTAAAAGTTTAAATTTTCTTTTATAAACACTTTTAAACTTTGTTGGGAAACGATGAAAAAAAGGGTATTTTATTATTTATTAAAATGTGAAATACGTGTAAAATTATTTTAAAAACAATTTATTTCGGTCATAGGACTGTTATGTTACCTAATAATAATGATAATTTGTCGAACTGATATTTTAAATGCCAAAATAGCGATAAAAGGCCAAAAACAGCAATCTATTGGAGCATGTCACGTGATTCATCTTGAACCACGGAAAGCTAATCCTTCATCCATTGAATCAGCACTCTAATTTATAGATCTCGTTGCTCTTTAACCGTGACATTTCTACCTTTTGCTTAAATAATTTTGACATTTTTGAGTAATGCGTTATGTTTAAGAAGAATAACAAGATCACGCAAAAAATGTTTTAGTTCTAAATGGGCACAATCAAAGCATGTATGAAGTTATAAACATCTATCGAAAGTGTGTCCGCTTGATCATTGGCATTTTAAAGTGACAAGCATCATGTATATTATTTATTTCATACCGAAAATATTTTTAAAAATATTAGGTATCTGATTATCGCACCTTAGTATGCCTGATCAGCGTTACTTTTAACATTTCCTAATCTATTTTAATATTTTCTTATTACATCATTTTAAATGTAATTAAGCTGTTAATTTAAAATTAAGAATTGTTATTTTTAATTTAAACTAGTATACAGTTACCACTCATGTCTCTGAAGGAGTCGGTTTCGAACTGACACGCTGACACGGGGTCTGTGTGATTTTCTACTCACTGTTATCCCCATGTTGAAAAAATCTCTTCTACACTTAGTCTTTTTTTTTGGGGGGGGGGAAGGGAGAGATTATTATAAGTGTTAGTTGTTTATATTTCCCCTAGGCGAAAAATTGACTTCAACTAAACAGTCCATCATTTCTCCACTGATTCTCTAATTCACTAAACCGACTGCATATATAATTTTTTACTTTAAGGTTGTCTAATCTATTCCGGAATGTGAATGTTATATTGGGCTAAATATTTTAATTTGTATAATCTTGAAAGTTTGATGCTATATTTTATTTTTCCCCTTCTAATCACTTTAGACAGTTAGCGCTGTTGTAGGTGGACATTATTTAGCATTACCTTTGCGCTTATTTTGTACTTACTTTGGTCAGAACTTTTTATTTTCAAAAAACATGCGGGCACAAGCACAGTGTTAAAGCTGTAAACACATGCACATCTCCGTAGTCAAAATAAATAAAGAAAAAAGTTCTGGTACAGATTGAATAAAATATTAACTGGAAAAAAAAGAAAAGACAAGTTGTCTAAAATTAAACAAGCATTAATATACTTAAAACCACCTGACCATCTTAGAAAAAGGCAGAATTGCAATGTTGTTTTCCCTGCATAGTTTTATAATGTACTAAAACAAAGGTTATAGCTATTTAGACTTACACTTTATAACACTATTCAAATTTTTATACATCTCATCTCATATTACCCTTGTACATTACTATGAAGACTTCGTCTTTATATTTATTATTTAAAAACATACAAATCTAATAATCTACAATAAATACGGTTATCAGACTCTGATGCACTGCGGGCCTGTTGGCTGGAGTGCAGAATTGTCCGATAGTTTGCGATCGGGCCTATTTGCTCGACCGTGATAGGTATTCCCTCCCCCCCCCCCCCGAGTGGAGGATATCAGCACTAAGCTGAAAGAGTTGTGCCCGACGATGGGTAATCTGTGATCTGTATGTAATTGCTCAAAACTTCGTATATGAGAGCGCCATTATGAAGCACTATGCTTATTCAATCTCGATACATATCAGCCGATTGGTGGCACTGCTGTGCTGTAATTTACCCGTAAATTGAAAGATTATATCTCCGATTGTATTGTAGAAAATTGAACAAAACTTGGTGTACGGAAGAGTCAATTTGAAACACTATGTTGATTCAATTTGAGTGTATATCGACCGGCAGGTGGTGCTGCTATTACTCACCTTCTATGTTTTTTTTAGATGTCCACATTTCAGCATGTGTTGATAAAAATTGCATCAAAATCCATATGTGAAACCTTTATAAAAAGAAGCTATGATTAAACAGTTAGGCATTTTAAATAGTATGTGGCACTATTATACAGAATGATAGAAAAGAAAGTTTTGTGGTGGCCACAACATGCTAGTTTATTTACGTTTTTCGTCTCAAATGTATTTAAAAGGTACAATTAAAAGCTAAATTGGAAATTCTGTTTTATAATTTAAAATTGCAAAAAATTTTAACTATTATTTCTCAGCCATTTCGGATAAATGAAATTAAAACGACTTATTAACAAATGCAAATTAAAATTTCAGTCAAAAGAAATAATTTATCATATTAAAAGAAAAAAAAATCATTCATTATATTACAAGAAAAATCCTTTTTAAAAGCTTTAAAATAGAATAAAATGGATCTTTGAAAGATTTATAAATTTTATCGCTTTTTTTAAAAAAATCAGATACTAATATTAAAACTCTTATTCAATACTTATCATTGTATTTAACACTTTTTGTTTCAATTCCCAGTGAAATTTTAATAAGTTACAATAAGTTATTAAGTGAATATAATTAATTCCACTTAATGAGTTTTCTTTCAATATCGAAGTACCCAAAAGCACTGAGATGTTATAATTAGTTTTCTTTTATAGATATACGGAGTGGTTAAAATAACTTTTCCTCTAAAAATATCATTTTGTAGCAAAAACGAACGAGAGGATTGTCATAAAATTTTGTATGATGGTGATTTATGAAACCAATAGAAAATTAAAAAATAATATTTTAAGTTCAAAAAATGTCCGCTGTTAAAATTGTTTTAGTTCAAATGTGACGTTTTGCATGGAAAATTTGCAAATGTAATAAAAGAAATGACCGTCACGGGATCAAAAACTAATAAAAAATGTTACAAATTTTTATATATCTTTTATGAGTCACTTCTTTTTTTTATATTTTTCATTCCTGTTATTCCAAGAAAAGAGTGAACAGTGGATTCAAACCAATGAATATACTTTTAATTTTTATGATACAATTGCAGGGGTCGGAGCAAAAAAGTTCCAAGCCGCATTTTAAATGAATTAAATCCAACACTGTGATATATGTTGCTTATCATTGTTAAGTTATACAGGGTGGTCTGAAAAACATAATAGAAAGTATTTTAAATTCCTGATTTCAAATGTATTGATATAAATATAATTCTTCCATATTGTAATAGCACATATATTGACATTTCAGGTGAATGCCTGATTACCGGAAATAATGAATAAGTAATATGAAATCACTGACCTTGGAAGAACGATTATTTATTGTAAGAAAATTTTATAAGATTAGTCGAAGTAATGTCACCGTTAGACGGGCATGTCGTTCACAGTTCGGAAAGAAAAGGACACTTAGTGATGGGGTAATTGCGCGGTAATCAAAAGAGCACTCGAAAGCGAGCAGCACTCGAAAATCGCAGTGATTTTCAAGCCATTAGATGGCTGATGTTCTGGTCCTAATCTCACACTGATTTTCATTGTTTACAGGTTGACGGACAGATTTTAATGTACCAGGAGAGGTTGAGATGCAAGAAGCAAGACGTCGGGACGAAAATTTACAGTTGTTATTGATGACAACAGGGAGCGTGTACACGCATCCTTTGAGGATCAGCCAATCACTTCCACTCGACAGGTGGCCCAACAATTAAGTATATCCAAAGCATCATTACAAAAGCTCACGAAAGCAGAGGGGCTGCGTCCGTACAAGATCCAAACGTGCCAGCCACTAAAGGAGGGGAACACTGTGCGGCAGTGAGATTTCGCAAATCACATGACCTAGGAACTTGAAAATAGTTCCCTCAGTGAACACAAGATCTGGTTCAGTGATGAGACCCATTTTCAGTTGAATTGTTACGTGAACAAGCAAAAGTTGCACCACTGGGTACAGAAAATTCTCATCTCAGTGTCGTCTCGCCACTGCATCTGCATAGGGTCCCGGTGTGGTGTGTAATATTGTCGAAGCGGATAATTGATCCGATATTCATCGACGGTATGGTCACAGGAGTGAAGTATCGAGAATTTCTAGAGCGTAGTTTTGTCCCTGAAGCGGGACGTCTCAACATGACACGCCAGTACTGGTTCATGCAGGATGTGACTCGTCTCCATAGAACTGCTGACGTCTTCAAGTGGCTTTAAACGACGTTTGGAAAGTGTTTGATTGCATTGGATGCAGAGAAATTCACGGGGCGCGGAATAGAGTGCCCCCCATACAGACTGGACCTAAAACCAGGCGACTACTTCTTGAGGAGTTACATCAAGGATAGAATCTATAGGAATCTCCCTGATTCACTTGAGGACCTGAAATCGACCATGAGAAGTGAGATTGATGTACTTGATTCCGACACACTCCAGCGCGTTATGACAGAATTCCGGAACCGGCTTTATAACACTAATCGGGGACGGTAGACATTTCGAGCATCTTGTATATTAAATGATATTCATATCTTTATGCAATAAAATAGGTGAAATCCAAAATGTATATATATATATATATATATATATATATATATGTAGATAGATATATAGATATAAATATAGATATATTAAGTCATTTCTAAAGTTTAAGCATTTTGAATACGATGAATTCATGAAAAAACGCAAACTGAAAAAAACTTAATTTAAATATTTCAAATCTGTAAAAAATATATCAAAAATCTTAAAAATTATTGCCTGAATATATATTTTATTGAACAAATCTAATATAGTTCAATTTATAAATATGAAATGGGAATATAAGCTTTTATATGAAGTCTTCAGTAGTAGCAAATTCAAAGTCCTCTTAGCCCAAAACAAAAACAAAAATGCTCATTTATTCAAGGAAAAAAAAAAAAAAATCATAACATACCGGGAAAGTTTAAAATAGAAAATACTCACGCTGGTAAGGCTCTAAAAGGACAAGAAGATAAAAATTTTTAATAACCGTGCTGCATAAGTTGACAAATCTTGTCCTTAACAAGGAACTTTGCTGTTTACTATGAAATATTTTGCTCTTCTCTTATGTAATGTACCCACACTTACCCGGACAAAACCTTATGAGAAGTTGTACTTAATTATTTTATCTTGAAACATGCGTGAAAAAAAGCGTGTTTATACTATCTCTTGTTAAAGTGATACACTTAAAAATTTTAAATATTTTTGGTGATAAAAACATCTATCTGTGAGTAATTGTCGTTGATAGAAAATCACTCTAAAATATTTATATCAAATTTACGGCCTAAGAACTGAAAACCTGGCTGCCAACCTTCAGATGTAAATTTTAAAATAAAACGCATATTTATTTATAACCTTTTTTATTGTATTTATGATTTTCAAAATTTAATTTTTATACTGTATTTTATGCTATATTTTTACACTATATTATTACTTTCTTCTATATTCAATAGAAGAAAGTATTGATTTGTAAAAATTTTCGACTTCCGGTTTTCGACGTATTTACTCGTTTTGAGAGATCTATAACACTATTTTATCATTTTTAGAAAATGTCTGTCTGTCCGTTTGTCTGTCTCTCTGTGTGTGTGACAAACATATTGTGGCAACTGTAATAAATATTGTGGCGATAAAAACATCTATCTGTGAGTAATTGCCGTTGATACAAAATCACTCTAAAATATTTATATCAAATTTACGGCCTAAGAACTGAAAACCTGGCTGCCAACCTTCAGATGTAAATTTTAAAATAAAACGCATATTTATTTATAACCTTTTTTATTGTATTTATGATTTTTAAAATTTAATTTTTATACTGTATTTCATGCTATATTTTTACACTATATTATTACTTTCTTCTATATTCAATAGTAGAAAGTATTGATTTGTAAAAATTTTCGACTTCCGGTTTTCGACGTATTTACTCGTTTTGAGAGATCTAGAACACTATTTTATCATTTTTAGAAAATGTCTGTCTCTCTGTGTGTGTGACAAACATATTGTGGCAACTGTATCTCCGGCACTACTGCTCAAAATTGCATATAAATTTATATGTAGATGTACCTTAACCAAAATATTCAACTCTTGGTGTCAATCGCTCAAAAGGTGGCACTGCTATACAGCGATTTCTGCAATTTAAGGGGAGGCTCTATCTCAGGTTCTACTGAGTATAATCAAACAAAACTTGATATGTAAGAAGGTCATATTGAGACATAATGCTGATTCAATTTGAATGCTTATCGGCCATTAGAGGGCACTGCTATACGGTGATTTCTGAAATTTAAGATAAGGCTATATCTCAGTAACTACTGCACAGAAGTGCATATAAATTTATCTGTAGATGCACCTTGACATAAAATAGTTCCTGTCAACGTTTGGTGTCAAACGCTCAACAGGTAGCGCTGCTGCACAGCGATTTCTACATTTTAAGAAAAGGCTATATCTCAAGTTCTATTGCGTATAACCAAACAAAACTTGATATGTGAGATGGTCATTATGAGGTATTATACTGATTCAAGTTGGATGCTTATAGGTCAATAAATGACGCTGTTATACTGGAAATTTCCTCGATAACAGGAAGGCTTTATCTCAACTTGTATGGCATATAACTGTACGAAACTTGATAAGTGAGATAACCATTATAAAAACGCACGTTTTAAGATGTTATTTGTGGACAATAAAACCGTCTTTCTTTGGATATTTAGTGTTAGTTTTTTCTAAAATGAAAATCATTTTTATTCATCGTGTTAGATAATTTTATTAAATAATAGTTTTAAAAAATTGTTTGAACTTAGTGTATTTGTGTATAAGAAAATAAAGAAGAAAGTCTTGTGGTGGCTACAACATACTAGTTTTTTATATTATATTTTACTGTGAAATGTAAATTATACTCAGAATCGTTTTTATTCTGCTCTAATTTCATTCATCTCCCTTAGTCAGGCTCTGGGTATAGATATGTATTAGTTATCGCGTGTGTTCGATTGAGTTATTTTGCTGTCAAATTGACAAAATTTTAATTTTAAATATCAAAACTCTGTCGTCCTTGGCGGTTTTTTTTTTTTTTTTTTTTTTTTTTTTTTTTTTGTATTTGGCGATTAAAAGCGTAACACGAAAATATACATGTCAGATGTATGTATTGTACGAAATGTAATATGTATTATTCATTGTACGTATGTATGGCATGTAATATGTATTGTACGAAATATTGTTTCATATTATTCATTACTCTTTTAATATAAGTTGTTAAAATAACTATGATTTTTGAAAGGAATTAAATATTTTCGCCAGATAGTTTGGCGATATTCTTTTTTTCGTCAAGTATGACAGAAATGAAATCTATTCCGCTGCAACATATTAGTATCTTATGTCAGATATTTTATTTAGACATTTGAAAACAAATTTGACTTCAAACTATGATAGAATATTTATCATTTTCATTTTAATTAGTATATTATTAGTATATTAAAATTTAAAAGCATGGTATATAAAAAGTTTCTTTTTTTTTTTTTTTTTTAATCTTATAATTATTCTTATCTTAATCCTCAGTGTTTCCCATCTTTATTAACTTGAATTTACTATTAAAATTTTAACATACTCAAAACCTTCTCAAACTTTTCCAAAATCTTTTTCTATTTAAAATGATACATATATATACTTTAAATGTCCAATATTTAATAAGATGTCCTATTTTAAAGTTTTAAAATATTTATCAAATTTTCTTATTTTTCTGGTTTAGCCATATTGATTTTCTTTTTATAACTACAGCTGTTGCCATCTTTAAAATATTGAAAATGGTGAGGTCATTTTATAGTAAAATTATCCATTATAGCATATATTTTATTTCACTCCTCCATAAAATTTGATTTTAAAATCGTTTGCTTCTTTTATACTTTTATTTTAATAGAATTTTAATAAAAATTAAATTACATATTAGTCTTTTTAGCATTTTAGTCCAAAATAACTTCAGACATATTATATTTCTCTCATCCATAAAAAATGATTTTTAAAATCGTCTGCTTCTTTTATACTTTTATTTTAAGAGAATTTTAATAGAATTAAATTTATATATTAGTCATTTTAGCATTTTTATCCTAAGTAGCATTAGAAATAAAATATATCACTTCTCCATTAAAATTTATAAGACCCTACAATAAAATTAATTTGTGCTTAATATCAACTCTACGAAAAATTTTATCAATCGCTTCCAAATTTTGACCTAAGGTTCAAATCTCAATCCCGTGGGTTTCTACATCGGCTACAACGTTTTCGTCTTTATTCGTAAATAATAATTTGACTGTATTAAATAGTTTACTGCAATATAATTCAACGTATAACTTAGTCACAGAAACGCGTGGCCGGGTCTGCTAGTATTTTACAATTTTTTTTATTTATTTTTTTATTTTTTAGCGAAAATTAAAATTTTAAATGTCCACGCATTTAAAGTTATTATTTTCACATTTTAATTATTTTTCAAAAATCTAATCAAAATTTCGTTACAAATAAGGTACCAAATGAAAGGAGCATTTTTTCTGAATTCGTCGGTTTAATTAACTTATCGATCGAACAATTAGATTTTTTTATTAACTAAAGTATGAAAAGATGGTGGCTAGAACACACAGACAAACAGAGGAAAACCTCTCTTAGCCAATCAACTTGCGTCCAGCCACGGACTTACAGAAAAAAACTCTCTTAACCATTTATGTATAGAGAGATGATCTGTAATATTTACTGTATCTTATATTTCTGTCGCTTATTTTTCTTTTTTTTTACCTAATTAATTTTCACGCACTTTTGCAAAAAGAGTCTTTGATAAATGCATTGAGAGGCTAAACAATTAGAAACGTATCTTATTTGAAAGTAAACTAGTACGACAGTGACGTAGAGTAACGTAATAACGCAGAGTTGCTTACATTATAAACTAGAGCCTTATAAACACACGCCAACTCACATCGAACATTTTGCCTCAATAAAAATTTAACACTTTTTCATTTTTTTATTTTTATTTTAGTTATTTATTTATTTATTTTTTTTTATTTATTTTTTTATTTATTTATTTATTTATTTTTTTTTTTTTTTATTTTTTTTTTTTTTTGAAACCATGCCAATCTTGATGCATTTCGTGATGTGTTTGAACAATTAATAGCTGAACAACCATCCATAATTTCAAAAATGTATTTCATACAAATCCAACGAGATAAATAAAGTAGAGTCATAAATGGTAACCCTGACATGGTCCAACATTAGTCATGTGACATGAACCCTCTATGTGTTGGTTCCCTTGGTAACAGCTTATTTTCAGTAAATTTCTATGGCAACCGTTTGGAGATTGTTCTTTGCAAAAATCATAACCGCCAATGTTTTTGTTTACTTACGTAGTTTAATATTCTTTTGTTCTAAATCATTTTGATTTTGATTTTACTTTTCATTTATTTCGTGTAGTTAAAATTTAACGACAAAATGCTTAAAAATAGTTGAAAAATTATTATTTGTTGTTAAATTTAGCTCTTTAAAAGTTTAACTTTTCTTTTATAAACACTTTTAAACTTTGTTGGGAAACAATAAAAAAAAAAAAAAGTATTTTATTATTTGTTAATATGTGAAATAAGTGAAATAAGTGCAAAATTATTTTAAAAACAATTTATTTCGGTCATAGGACTGTAATGTTACCTATAATAATAATGATAATTTGTCGAAATGATATTTTAAATGCCAAAATAGCGATAAAGGGCCAAACATAGCAACTATTGGAGCATGTCACGTGATTCATCTTGAACCACGGAAAGCTAATCCTTCATCCATTAAATCAGTACTCTAATTTATGTATCTCGTTGTATAAATCTTACAAAAACAAGAGAAGTGGCCAACAAATTTAATTGTGAGTCAGTTTTCTTTTTTAGGATATTGTTATGAACGCTTATCTGCGAACGGCACAACCAAAGATTTAAATAATTTTGAACTTAGAATGATCATCGGTATAAGCAAATCTGGTGCTAGCATTGCTGCAACATACAATTCTTTCTGACTTTCTTGTTCAACAAAAGCTCGGGTGTTTAGACGTTGACACTTAAGAAAAACTAGTATGTTGTGGCTTTAAACTATATTTTCTATACAAATAGTTTAATAAAATTATTATTTATTAAAATTATTTTCCATGATGAATGCAGACAATTTCCATTTCAGAGCAGTGTAACACTAAATATCCAAAGAAAATCAATTTAATTCCCTATATGACATTTTTTAAAATGCGCCGTTTTTTGTTAAAAACGAAATTTTAATAACTTTATTTTAAATAATCACAGATGGATGGTTCAACCATTCGTTTTAAAGGTTTTGACGAACTCTTTTAAAAAATTCACATAATGAAAATTTGACCCCCTCGGCACCCCCAGTGGGGGTAGCAATGCCTCTAATGTACCAGAACAAATTTCCATTTGATTATCACTATTATAAATACTCCTTTTTTAATTTCATATTGATTTCCAAGAAATAATTCTTTTTATGCACATTTATACGAAATTCTGTCCTATACCGCCATGTTAAAAGTTTAGAAAAAGCGGTATAACAATACTACTTGTCGGGCGATTTTCATCAAAAGTTGATAGACACTTATGCCAAAATGCAACTACATACTAATTTGTATGAAATTCTGTTCGTTAGTTCCTCAGATACAGTTGACACAAAATTTTGTCACACACACACGCACACAGACAGACATTTTTTAATAATGGTCAAATCATGTTATAGATCTCTCAAAACGTATAAATCCATCGAGAATCCGAGGTTGAAAATTTTTACGAAACTAATAGTTTCTTCTATTGAATATAGAAGGAAGTAATAAATGTTCAGTGACTAGATCAACTCTCTTCGAAAAATGCTAAATGAACAAGCAAGGTAAAATTTGAGTAGTAAGCGTTGTCTGCAGTACTAATAGAATAACAATGCGTCAAATTACAACTCAATCTAATACATGTGCATTGCAAAGCATTTTCTAATGCACGACAAAATGGACTTTGCAAAGAATGGACTTAAAGATCAAGAAATTGTTAGAGATGTCTTTGAAATCACAAAAGAAAAATAGGAATACATACTTGTTTCTGGGCCTGCAACGCTGAAAGTGGTCACTTGTAGAGCCCTCGATTTACAGAGTAGCGACACGGGAGAAACGGGCGCCATTTTGGAGATAAGCTCACTTCAGTCTCCCCGTATTTCAATAGGAAAAAGAAAGGGATTAAAAGAATGAAATCAACAAGGACTTCTGTAAATCGCATATATTTAAATGTATGTTACTTTTAAGTACTCTTCAATTTTTTTTAAGCATAAATTGTGAAATACATGAATGAATTAATTGATAATATACTTTTTTTTTCCTTTAATCACCCCTACTTTATTGCTGGTCAAATTTTTACAACTTCCTTTAAAAGACAAAAATATCTATTTTATTAAGCTACTGAAACTGAAAGATCGACTTTAGTTTTAAAAAAAAAAAAAAAAAAAAAAAAAAAAAGAGCTTCAAGATAAAATAGACTGGTTTATTAGATATATAAACAATATTTTTATAGTGCTTGTGTAACACTAAAACAGAATATTAATATTGTATTTTTACAATTAATTGCAATAGTAACATTTGTTTATACACAGAAAATAACGCTTTTATTCAGTATAGCCATGCTATATAGAGAATGGGTAAAATTAACATTACAAAAAGTATAATTAGTTTATATTACATACGTAATAATGATGAAATACAAAATATTTAAATTTATAAATAAAACTTGATTAAGATTTGGTAAGCATATGATGGTTTTCTTAATTAATGTAAAACATAAATTTAGTTACATATTTACAATGAGATGTGTTTTGGATATTTCTTTCAAATAAATAAATAAATAATAATAATAACCGAAGCCTATTTTTGTTTTCTGAGTAATAGATAAAAAATTATGTACAAAACAGAATTTAATTTAGTATGACAGGACTTTTATTAGTCTGTTCTTCCATATAAGGTCATGCGGTAACTGTGTTGCATTCTTTAGCAATGGTTACTGCATTCATTTCTTAATTTTTTAACACGAGTTTTCTTAATTATATATATATATATATATACATTGGATTAAAATCCGAGAGAAAAGCGTATCGCTATTCTGTAAATCGAGGGCTCTAGTGATTAGAGTCTAATCACTTGAAGATTAGTCTGGAGAAAGAATTATAGTCTGATGAATCTTGCATCTTGCTCCATTATCAGATAGGGAAATTGCATATGGCTCAAATAGTATCAGTTCATGGAGCCCTTCAGTCAAATAATAACTCTCCTTTCTAGAGGCAGTTGAATTTTGGGCGGGAAATATTTTTTCTGGAGTATACTGCTTCCCTTGATACCTGTAGACAAAACTCTAAACTGAACTATGTTTACTTCGACATAGTTGCAAATTATGTACACTCGGTTACGGCTTGTTCCATTATGGAGATGGGCACTTAATAATTCTCGGAAACGATATTAGCAACTTGTTCGGTCCATGTCATAAAGAATATCGGCTATGATTAGAGCTAAATATGTAGCAATTCATTATTGTAGGGTGTCTCTAAATTTTGGTCAGTGTATGAATCTCAATGTAGGGCAGGTGCTCCAGTGATTGGCATGCTCCACTAATTGACATCTATCCCGAAATAATTAATAAATAAGAAAAATAATAAAATCATATATTTTACATATAAGAATTTTAACATTTTATGTCAAACACTGGAGCGCATAGGGTGCTAATAACTGATAAAATGAATAACTAGCAGTGCCAAACACTGGAACATAGGGTGCCAATTACTAATAAAAGGAATACCTGGCAGTGTCAATTACTGGAACATTGAGTGGGTGTCAAATAAAAATTCATAAAAAAAATAATTGTTAAAAAATGTATATATTTTAAGATGTATGTGGTCTGAATGCCATATGTATTAAGTTAAAATTTCTAAAAATATTTTTTGATGACTATAACAAGAACATTAAAAACATCAGAGATTGCACTGAAAGTGTCAATCACTGGTGCACTTAACCTATGGCCCTTTTAAAAACTTTCAATAAAATTGAAAAGGCTTTATTAACTTGGCCAGACTGTGTGTACTCTCATTTCGGGAAATATTTTTTTTAATCTTTTGAAACTGTTATATGTTAATTAGGATAACAACGCTATTTTTTTTCTTTTGAAAATGGTGTAAATATCCCCATTGTTTCTGTACAAAGACTCAGAAAAAAATTTGGATATATTACAGTCTATAAGAGGTGTTTCTTAAAAGTATTTATTAATATCTTTAAGTTTCACAAAATATAACAAAATTAACATGCACTATTATATTACATAAAAGTCTATGTGCTGTAGAATGTGTATGATTAAATTTAATGATTTCTTTACAGGACCCTATAGAAAATTCCTATAGAAAAACACTACATGGTGAATAAGACAATTTTTGATAGTATACAGTGTTATATATAAGTTTTACGTTTTTTCTGTAAAGCTATAGGTGACATTTTTGTTTTATTTCTTTCATAACTCATAACAAAATACATGTACTATAAAATATCATTACGGATAGAAAAGCCTTTAAAAACTAGTATGCTGTGACCACACATCACTTTCTTGTATATATTCCTATACAATTTCACTCAGTAAAAATAATTTATTAAAACTATTATTTATTATAATTATCTTCCCTGATGAATGCATATGGTTTCCACTCTAGAGAATATAACACAAAATATCCAAAGAAAGTAAAGTTTTTATTTATTTATTTATTTATTTTATTTACTTTTTTTTTTTTTATGAAAAGAAAAAATCGATAATTTTATTTTAAATTATTGCAGATCATTCATTTTAAATGTATTCACGAGATCTTTTGAAAGATACTCATAATGAAAATTTGCTCACCTCGGCGGAGATTCCTATCAAGGGGGGAAACGATGGTCTTGCATATACAAAACTTTTTTCGATGCCGCGATATTAAGAATTTAGAGAAATGAGTATGACAACATCACCTGTTAGACGATTTTCACCAAAAGTTGATCGGCACTAATTTAAGTCAAAGTGCAACTACATAACAAATTTTATGAAATTATGTTCAATAGTTCCTGAGATACCGTTGCCACAAAATTTTGCCACACACACACACACAGACAAACGGACAAACATTTTCTAAAAATTGTCAAATCGTATTCCAGCCCTCTCAAATCATACAAATCAATCGAAAACTTTTACGAATCCAATACCTTCTTCTATTGAATATAGAAGAAAGTAATAAGCAACGTAAAGGGTCAGTACAGTTGGAAAGCATTTATAATCTATGCTAACTGTGTAAGGTTGAGACAATGGAAGGTCGCCAAAGTTTTAAAATTGAGCTGGATCCAGCGACTCCCAGTGCGCAATAGATAGAAGATTAGGAAGGTCGACGCAAACGGTCTGCGGAGTTTCAGATAAAGTCGGAATGATTTTGCACCGACATAGAGCTGCAACGTAGAAAGTAACTTGCGGATTGGAATTGGATATAAACAGGTTTCTGAAGCTTTGCTAAGTGAAGTGATTGGAGGTGGTTGGGTTAAGGATAAATATCGAAGTATTGTAGTAGAGAGTGTGGTGTTGATGAGGATCGATCTTTATGGGAGCGTTAAGATAGTGGAGGTTATTGATTTGACAAGTAGTGGAATATTGCGTAGTGTAGATAGAGAGGAATTTCCGTGAAAGAGTTTCTGAACAAAGGGAATCCTGTAGACAATCCTTGGGTGAGAGCAGTTCAGCTAAGAGCAGTATTCTCCGAGTTTCCACTATTTCTGCTGTGTGAGACAAGCAAGTTTTACATTTCTCTAAATCGTTCATTTATTTAATTATTTCATCGAGTTCAGAAAAGTAATCCCCCTGATTTAGGTTCAAATAAAACCTTTATTTAAATCTTATTTTCAAGTCTCATGTTCTTCAATTATCTACAGTCGATAACTAAAGTGTCCGAACACTAGCAAAAATTCCTATGTAAAAAAAGTTCGCTTCATACGATTTTGTTAAATAAATCCTTATCGAATCATGTTCTTACACTGACTAAGAACAGGATTCGACAAGGATTTATTTAACAAAACCGTATGAAGTGTACTTTTTACTTTCTCTTACCCATAAGATAGAAAAAGTATTGATTTTGGGTCAAATTTTCGAACGCGAATTTTTGTTATATTTACATGTCCTGAGGTCCCCTGAAATCCTGTTTTTAGCAAATGGTCTGTGTGTATGTCTGTGTGTCTGTGTGTGTGTCTGTCTGTTATCAGCATATCTCAAGAACAAATTATGGCAGAAAGTTCAAACTTGGTATTCTAAATGCGTATCATATAGGGATGCTACAGTAAGCTTTTCGTTAAGATCAAGCAAATGCTTCGTGTACAGGGACAATCAAGAGAATTCTAATACATTGCGTCTATGGGTGAAATTGCAGGTAAGTAGAGTTTAACGTCTATAGACTGCACTAAACCAAATGAAACGAATATATATTTTTTGTAATAGAGATAGTCAAGAGGGAAAAAAAAATTGTGTATATAGGAGCCTCGCCTCCCCCCCCCCTAGGGTGGAGGGAAGTCCCCCCTCGAGGTGAGTAAATTTTCATGATGGGTATCTTTCAAAAGAGCACGCAAATACCTTTAAAACGAATGGTTGAACCATTGATCGGTATTTTAATAATTTAGCGGTATATTAATAATTTAGCGGTAATTTAAAATAAAGTTATCGATTTTTTTTGCTTTTAACGAAAAAAAATCGTATATATATATATATATATATATATATATATATATATCTAATATTGAGAATAAAATGGACTTTTATTGGATATTTAGTGTTATACTACTTCTCTAATATGGAAATCGTCTGCATTATCATAAAAGATAATTTTTTTAAATAATAATTTTAATAAATTATTTTTTAAAAACAGAATTATTTTTTAATAGTCGAATTAAATTCTATATAAATGTAGGTGCATTAATGAAACGGGGGGTTGAGAGGGGCGGTGTAGCCCCCCCTCACACAGAACTAATTATCATATAAAACTTTTCCGAAGCCTTATTTGTATTGTTAAACACAGGTTTACATAACAGTACTCGTTATCTTACCTCTTAATCTGTAACCTGTATTTATAGTATTAAATTTCAGGGTAAGAGAAACTCGTGTGAGTGACACACCAGATTATTTTAAATAGGAATTTTTGCTAGTGTTCGGACACTTTTGTTACCGACTGTATTTTTTAGCCTTCAATTATCTATTTTTCGTGCTCTTCAATTATCTATTTTTCGTGCTCTTCAATTATCTGTTTTTGAGCCAAGTTCTTTTCGAATAAGACGACAGAAGGGCATCCTTCAAGAAAAAAAAAATAAAGTACAGTCCGAAAATTTGAGAAACAAAATAAATATATCATCAGATATTTAATCATTGAACATATTTCCCACATATGTTATATTCAATTATCTTTCTGGAAATGAAAGAAAATATTGTACGAAGTAAAAGTTTTCCGTGAGACAAACAAGAAAATAGCATCTTTAGGTAATCTATTTGGGATGTCCATTTTGAAAACAATCACTTGAAAGACTGCCAAAATTGTTAAAGTTATTGGGGTTTTATTTTGGGATATTATTATGTTTTATGATGCAATTTTCTTTCTTAATAGAAATGTTGATTATTATTATTTTTTTTTTTTTTCAAATAATTTTCTTCTGCAAAAAAATATGTTTTTATTATTATTATTATTTAATAAAATATACATATTAATAGAAACATTTCAATCATGTGCATTTATGTATTTTAATTTTTTTAAATCATAGCAATATTGAAAACAATAATAATAACATTTACACAAACACACACACGCAAGCATGCATTCATACATGTACATATATATGTATGCGTGGTTAGTGTGCATTAATGCTGTACTTACGTGTAATTTGGCAGATAGTATTGTCACAAAATTACAAAACAGTGCTAAACAAGACTAAACAAGTTCTAAAATTCAATAATTGTGGCTTGTCTTTCCCCTTCAATTTGTTTTGAAGGTTTTATTGTTATGACTGTTGAGATATTTTTATTATTTCTCAGTCTCTTTTGTATAAAATGGCAATAGCGAAAAAAAAAAAAAAAAAAGAAAGAAAGAAAGAAAAAAAAAACATTTTTATATGAAAGTTGTCAGTAAATTATGTGCATTAGTAAAACAAAATGAATAATTGAAATAAATTAAAAAAGCATTGTGTATTATGTTTCACAAAGTTTAAAAGAAGTTCAGTTTTTTTTTTTTTTTTTTTTTTTTTCCTTCTTCTTTATGAGTATGCGCTTTTTTCAGTTTTAATTTCCCGATACCTTCTAAAAAATTAGAGTTACAGAAATGGTAAATATTGCTTTATTTTTACGAAAAAAATTAAGGATTCGTAGCCTATTATCTTGTTTAATATTACACAGACTTTTTTATGATTGTTCTAGAACAATGGCACTTCCATCAAAACTAAGAAAACATTTTTGTCCGTACCATCAGAATGATTCAAATTTTATATGAATTTGTAGGGGGTGTCATGTCACGGATAGTAGATAGTAAAATAGGCAAATTCCGCAATTATTAATGGGGTTGGCATTCGACATAGGCGTAAAGCGCTCACCAACATTTTTGTAGTCCTGGATGCAAAACGCTATCGAAATATGACGTCATTAGCCTGAAATTTCATCTGCTCTGTGCAAGCGAATTCTATAGCCGTGGAAAATTACCGTGTTAAATTACCGTGGAAACTTCTTTTGGTTCTACAGAGCAACTGGGTTTTCAGGATACTGTCGTCATTACTTGAACAGCGTAATATGACGTAACGAGATCATCTCCGTTTGGATGGTTGGTTGAGTGGATTTTTCCTCACACTAAATCTACGCAATGGGCATTTAACCGCCATCTCCATTTTAAAAAAGGTCTAATAGAGGTTCTGTCTTCGAAGCTGGTAGACGTGAAGTGCCGGGTTCCATCTCAGGTCACGGTCATCTACCTAGCCTTTCGGAGTTTTCTGTGGTTTTCTCCAAAACTTGCGTAAATATGGGCTAGGACCACTTAGAATGACCCCTCCCCCCCCCGTAGGGTACTACCCACTCAGGCCTAGGACCTTTCTGCAGTCAATCGGCCTTAATACTGATACCATACCATACCATACCATACCATACCATTTAAAAACTACAAATCGCAGCCCGTGCATCTGATAATATTTTATTTTTTTTAATATGTGCTATCTCAAAAATATTAATATGTCGAATTTTTCTAAGAAGGGTTGTGTCTCAAAAAAAGAAAAAGAAGTATATTTGGTATCATTTATTAAAAGAGAAAAATAAGGATACCAGTTTTTCAAACTTAAATCATTTTGATTTGAAGCTATTTTGAGTACATAATGTGTTTCAAAATAAGCGATTTAGTCTCAATAATCATCAATGTCAACACTAACGTGCTACAGAGTACCGGCATTTGGTTGCAACCAATGCTTACAGTCGGTAACAAAAGTGTCCGAACACTAGCAAAAATTCTTATGTAAAAAAAGTACACTTCATACGGTTCTGTTAAATAAATCCTTATCGAATCATGTTCTTAGACTAACTAAGAAGAGGACTGGATAAGGATTTATTTAACAAAACCGTATGAAGTGGTTTTTTTTTTTTTTTTTTTTTTTTACATAGGAATTTTTGCTAGTGTTCGGACACTTTTGTTACCGACTGTGCCTCCATCGAAAGTGCAAAAACATAAAGATGATTTTAAAGGGGGAAAAAATGCCAAAAAGGGTTTAATATAAAATTTAGGCTCTGAAAAATTCCCGACGTGAGCAGAGATTTTTCAGAGCAAAGCACCAGAAGTTACAGTCGGCAGCAAAATTATTCGAGCGCTAGCAATAATTCCTATGTAAAAAAAAGTACACCTAATACTGCTTTGTTAAATAAATCCCTGTCGAGTTACATTCTTAGTCAGTCTAAGAACATGATTCCACAAGGATTTATGTAACAAAACAGTATTAAGTGTAACTGTTTTATATAGGAATTATTACCAGCGGTCGAATAATTTTCCTGCCACTAGTACACAGAGAAATTGTTATACTTAGAACGAGTCGAGTGTGCACAGCGAATAGGAATTGCGTTCCAAAAGTCATAAGAAAGTGCTTAGAGTCTCGGAATTAGTAAAAAAAGTCTATTTATTTTAATTAAAATTAGAGAAAATTCCTAACAAAAATAAAGTACTGAACTTTGACCAGATCTATGAGGACCAACCAGAATCTTGTTTCGAGAGTTTCCAAGAGGACCAAACAGAAGACAATAAAGAACTTCGAAATACCCACTAAAAATCTGCTACCACAAA
The DNA here is from genome assembly GCA_963930645.1 of Salticus scenicus. NCBI lineage: Eukaryota > Metazoa > Arthropoda > Arachnida > Araneae > Salticidae > Salticus > Salticus scenicus. The sequence continues at coordinate 88,442,894 of OZ005661.1, forward strand.
CTTCCGAAGGGATCCTGGAGAACCAATCAAAAAGAGAGAATCCAGGAGGACCAATCAGAGGCCCAATCTAAAACTCAGGATCCTTAGACAAAATTTTCTGCTAAAAATTCGACAGTTGAAATTTTGGAAAAATATTTACAATAAATACAATATTCTACTAGAAGGAAAGTGGCATTCGTGACTAAAACTAAAATTCAGTAGTTAAGCCTGATGCTAGGTTTAGCCAACACTATAGAAACTTTTCGTTCAATCTAGGGAAAAATATAATTTTGTGAGGAATTTCTGTGTTAATTAACTCCAGAATTAATAATTCTGCTTTTCTTAGAGAAAGTCGTCTCCTCTAATTAAAATAACCAAAGACCGTTTCTTTCCACGACCGCCTCTAGGATCATACAGTCGGTAAAAAAAGTATCCGAACACTAGAAAAAATTCATATATAAAAAAGTTAGAGTTAATACTGTTTTGTTAAATAAATCCTTGTCGAATCATGTTCTTAGACTGACTAAGAACATGATTCGACAAGGATTTATTTAACAAAACAGTATTAACTCAACATTTTATATAGGAATTTTTGCCAGTGTTCGGATACTTTTGTTACCGACTGTAGCGGTAGAGTGTAACAGAAGATTTCCAACATTGAAAATTGATCTGTGAAATTTCATCACAAGTTTCCGAATTTCATCGTAAATTGCTTAATTCGGAGATCTTATAACATCATTGTATACAGTCGGCAGCAAAATGATCCGAGCACTAGAAAAATCCTTGTGTAAAAAAAGTACACTTAATGCTGTTTTGTAAAATAAATTCTTGTCTAATTATGTTCTTAGACTTTTATGTAAAGCTGCGGAACAGACACCGCAAATTCCTGACTTTTCTCTTACTGATATAAACTTATAACTATATAAAAACAGACGTCAACAGTTATTATCTACACTTTAAAAATTAATAAAGTAGCATCAATTTGTTCTCTCATAACGATTCCCTATATATTTAACACAAGAATTACTGGAACTAGTAGCAGCGAAGCCCCTGGTAGAGGGGCACAGAAGACAAAGATCCTAGTTTTATATAAATTTTAACTTTGCATAATAATGATTTTATGGGAAAGCATCCAAATACTTTAAACTATTTAAACCGCAAAATATGTACGTGTTACAATTAAGGTACAAATGTTTTATTTTAGATAGGTTTTCAATGTTTTACCTTAATAGATTGTGCAAAACAGTTTTTTTGAAGATGCTAACAGTTTTTCGAAGATTTTTAGATTATGCTAAAAGATGAATAAAGTAAGTAAACACAGTGAAATATAAAAATTAACCAATTTTTGCAGGACAAAATAATGAGTTACAACATTTTGCTACGCAAAAAAAAAGTAAGCACTAGAATAGTACGAAATTAATAGAACCTTATGGTAAATTGAAAGCAGCAATTGTGTACAAAATCTTGAAGTCGACTATTGATTTATTAATGACGTTTATCAAAAAATCAAAATAAATCTGGTGTGAAAAAGCCACACGACTTCCATTACGCACTATTACAAGTATTATTTGCACTTCTTGGAGATAATACGATTAGAAGACATAAATTTGATCTAACGAAGTAGACACCTAAAAATTTACCAGTAAGAGAAAGCTGATACACAAGTAAAGACATATAAAATAGAGTTTACATAGCGAGTAAAAAAGGGAAAATTAAAATTTGAAACACCAATTTCCGAGATTTAAAACTGACCTACCTCAGCAGGATGACTGTTAATTTTCCTGTAATAACTTCGTTATTCATGAGATAGGATATTTAAAGTTGATTTATGTAAAAATTTTGAAGAAAATCGTTAGATCCGTTTTTGAGATACCAACTTTTAGCAAAACTTCGCATACTCAATTATTGACCGGAAAATAATAATAACATACAAAAGGATATTGAAAAGGGATTTAATATGGGGAATTTGAAAAAAATTCGTACAACCATTTTCAAAGAAACGCACTTGCGAGACCTGAACTAACCAACTATATCATTCGAAAGGACATCTAATAGAGTGTTTATATAGCAACTTTGAAAAAAAACGTTTGAGCCGTTTTTGAGATATGGACTTACAGTCCTATTTCCGGTTCCCGATGTCCCACCTCCGGTTTTCCAGTTTTCACCAAAATTTGGAAGATTCATTTGTACACCAGACCTGTCTCAATTCTGAACTTTCGTAGTTCCATCTTTATTAGTTTCGGAGATATGATCACCAGAAAATTCTCCACGCATGAACCCTAGTTATAGCTATACTAAAATCATTCTAAAGACCAAATTTTTCGACCAAAATATTTCTTAGCCAAATATTCTGAATTTTATAACCAGTTTTATAATAACAGAACCAATACTCATTAGCCGAGCTTTTGATAATCGAATATTTATGTTTTTGGAAAAGCCTCATCTAGCATTTTAAGCCTAACAATATTTTGCCAAGATATATTCTTAAATCTGAAATGTAATATTAAGGTAGTAGTTAATATTTTGAACTTTTATGTCACAACATGCAAGAGATTTGTACGTATAACATAACACAGTTTCAAATCACACCGTTTTCTAACTTCCTAGAATTACCGCTTTTTATGAAAAATAAAATAAAAAAGGCTTTTTATATTCGAATCTTTATATTTTTGGAAAAGCCTTAAAAGCCATAAATGCTTAAATCATCGTTTAAAGTACAAACTATAATATTTTTCCTAGATATATTCTCAAATCTGAAATGTAATGTTAAAGTGGTCGTTAATATTTTGCACTTTTGCGTTACGACATGATAGAGATTTATAGATTTGTATGTATAACATACCCCTTTTTTTAAATTACAACATATTTTACCGTTGTAAAATTAGCACTTTTTATAAAAAATAAAATACACTGATGGAAAAAAAAATCCCAACACCAAGAAAAAATTATTGTACAGTAATGAAATTTAAGCAATACATTTGTCTAGGTAACATATTTAATTGATTAAAGTTTCAAGATCACAGGTAGAGCCATTAGCGAGAAGAGCCATTTCAAATGTGAAATGTTGGTACATTAGTAACCGGTGTAACCGACAGAATTTTGAATGCAAGCATACAAACGTGCATGCATTGAGTCGTACAGGTGTCGGATATCAGTTTGTGGGATGGCGTTCCATGCCTGTTGCACTTGGGCGGTCAATGCAGGGACGGTTAATGCTGGTTGTGGATGACGCTGGAGTTGTCGTCCAATGATGTTCCATACGTGCTCGATTCGAGAAAGATCTGGTGATCTAGCAGGCCAAGGCAACATGTCGACACTCTGTAGAGCATGTTGGGTTACAACAGCGGTATAAGGGCGAGCGTTATCTTGTTGGAAAACACCCCCTTGAATGCTGTTCATGAATGGCAGCACAACAGGTTGTATCACTAGACTGACGTACAAATTTGCAGTCAGGGTGCGTGGGATAACTACGAGAGTGCTCCTGTTGTCATACGAAATTGCTCCCCAAACCATAACTCCAGGAGTAGGCCCTGTGTGTCTACGCCGCAGACAGGTCGCTAGCAGGCGTTCACCTGGCCTCCTTCTAACCAACACACGGCTATCAGTGCGACCAAGGCAGAACCGGCTTTCATCAGGAAACACAACAGATCTCCACTCCGTCCTCCAATGAGCACTAGCTTGACACCACTCACGTCGCAAACGGCAGTGGTTTGGAGTCAGTGGAATGCACGCTACAGGGCGTCTGGCTCGGAGCTCTCCTTGAAGTAACCGATTTGTAACAGTTCGTTGTGTCACTGTGGGGCCAACTGTAGCTCGAATTTCAGCTGCAGACGCAGTACGATTAGCCACAGCCATACGCCGAACACGGCGGTCTTCCCTCTCAGTAGTGCCACGTGACCGCTCGGAACCCAGTCTTCTTGAGGTAGTACCTTCCCTTGACCACTGCTGCCAACACTCATGCACAGTGGATACATTCCTGCCAAGTCTTTCTGCAATATCGCGGAAAGAAAACCCACCTTCTCGTAGCCCTACTACACGACCTCGTTCAAATTCAGTGAGCTGTTGATATTAGCTTCTTCGTCTTCTTAGAGGCATCCTTGACTAACATTAACCCACTACGTCAAATCTCAACTGTAAATAACGATCACGAACCTTACAGCGCTTATTTAAAGCAAACCTCATTTGCATGTTCATAGTGTCGTTACTAGCGCCACACTTATGCGCGTAGCTCGAAATTTGAATTGACGTCATCTTTCAGATGTATAAATACGCCTATCAAATTTCGTTTATCTAGCACAGCTCCTTCCTGGTGTTGGGTTTTTTTTTTTTCCATCAGTGCAAAATAAAATAAAAAATGCTTCCGATATTCGAATCTTTATATTTTTGAAGATCCTTACCTAGTATAAATACTTACCGATCATTTAAAGTGTAAATTATGATATTTTGCCAAGATATATTCTTAAATCCAAAATATAATACTAAGATAGCTGTTAATATTTTGCCCTTTTATTTTATAACATGTTATAAATTAGTATTAGTAGTTTCAAATTACGACGTATTTTACCCTCTCGGAATTACCACTTTTCATGAAAAATAAAATAAAATGTGTTTTAAATAATCGAATCTTAATATTTTTGGAAATTCCTTATCTAGCATAAATATTTAACCGTCATTTAAAATATAAATTTTAGCATTTTGCCAAGATTTCTTATACCATAAATGTAATACTAAAGTGGTCGTTAATATTTTGCAAAATTATGTCACATTAGGCTAGAGATTTGTGTCTCCAGCATACCACATTTTGAAATTACAGTGCATTTTATCTTCGTACAATTGCCACTTTTTAAGAACAATAAAATAAAATAAGGAATACTTTCGACATTCGAATCTTAATAATTTTGAAAAAGCCTTATTTAGCATAAATGTTTAACCGTCATTTAAAATATAAGCTATAGCATTTTGCCAAGATATTCTTAAATCTGAAATGTAATACTACAGTGGTCGTTACTATTTTGCAAAATTATGTTACAACGTGCTAGATATTTGGGTGTCTAACAAAACACAGTTTCAAATTACAACGTATTTTACCCTCGTAGAATAATTGCTACTTTTTATGAAAAATAAAATAAGAAATGCTTTCGATATTTAAATATTTCTATTACTGAAAAGTCTAATCTAGCGTATATACTTAACTTTCATTTAGAGTAAACAATATTATATTTTGGTATTCTTAAATCTGAAGTATAATTCTATGGTGATCGTAATATTTTGTATTTTTATGTTCACACATAATAGAGTTTTGGGTATAACACATAAATAATTCAAACTGTAATGTGCTTTAACCCCACAGAAATGCCATTGTCCAATAATACACTTTACTTTTTTTTTTTTTTTTTTTTTTTTTTTTTTTTTTGGGGGGGGGGGGACTGTAGTCAAAAGACATAAAGTTGATTTAACAAATTATAAAACCTAATAATTTTCCTATAAGAGAAAATCATACATACGTTGTTACGATTATATAAAAAAGAGTTTACATAAAGAGTTTTAAAAAATCATCTGAGCCTTTTTGTGAAACACCGACCACTATAAAACTGACCAACCTAACCCCGGACGCCTATCAGTTGTCCTGTGATAACCATGTAATACACGATAAAGGCCATCTGAACTGTGATTTATTTAGCAAATTTGAAGAAAATCGTTAGAGCCGTTTTTGGGACACTCACTTTCGGTCCACTGCCGATTTTCACTAAAACTGACAAACTCATCTGCTTACTCGAAATTAACAATTACAAATTAAATGATATTTAAAAGGAAATTAATATGGCAAATTTGAAGAAAATCCGTAGAGCTGTTTCTTAAGAAAAACACTTGCGAGACCTAAAATTAACGTATTTATAAAAACGTTGTAGATGTCTAGTATATATACTAGACATCTATTAATTATCCTACACTAACAAACTATTACACATGAAAAGACATCTAAGAATGTGTTAATATATCAACTTTGAAGAAAATCAATAGAGCTGTTTATATATTATGGAACTACGATCCTACTTTTCCAATTTTCACCAAAAAACTTTAAAAATTCATCTATATACTAGACCTGTCTTAATTATGAGGTTTCGTCGATCTACATTTATTCGGTTTAGAGATATGATGGCCATAAGCTTACACACACACGTACAACCATACGTACACGCATACATACACACACACACACAGATACATAAACACATACATGTTGTCCAGTTGCGCTGAACCACGTTTTCGGACTCAGGAGATCTTAAAATATGCAAATCAGGTAAAAACTTGATATCGAAATTTTTCACTGAATATAATACTTCCATTACGTACGGGAGTCGGGTAATAGAAATAATAAATTAAAAAAAAAAAAAACATTATTTTAAAAGTTTTTTTATTTTAATTTATTTATTTATTTATTTTAGGGGGGGGGGGTCGTATAAATCGTTAAAAAAATTATTAACACGAAAACATAATAACGTAAGTGCAATAAATGTTTTTATTTTGAAACTTAATACAGTTAAACGTATTCAGGTTACGGACGTTTCGTTTTTAGTAACTCCTTTAAAGCAATAAGCTTAAATCATTTTGCTCTTAAAATTTATCGCTCGAAAAGTAAACAAATATAATTCACTTTTTGCGTGTTTTCTGTAAATTAAATATGTAATATTAAACTAGAGAAGGAAAATTTTCGTGTACGTTTAAAATATATTAAAGTTTTTAAAAATTGGTAAACGAATAAGAAAACATAAAAAACGTGAAAGAAATAATTTATGATTTACAAAGCATTCATTGCATGCATCGTAATTGGATAAAACGCCGTTCATTATGCGTGTAACATTTTTATTTGTTCTCAGTTTTATGTAGTTATATAAAATTGAAAAAAATTTATTTTTATTTTATTTTTTTATTAAATTGTATTGCACAATATTTGTTAAAATAAACTTTTAAAATATATTTAGTTAACCTTTTGATCTAGAGTAGATAAAGACGTAATATTGTATGCCTTACGTTAATGACATATTAAGTTAAAACTTAATGGGAAATTTTGTAATCATTGTGTTCAGCAATATTGCTTTTTTATTGAGATATTTTCGGATTTCTAATTCGTGCACTTTTATTATATAATTTTATTTCAAAAGTTTCGTGGATTTGAATGTTCTATCACATGAGGTATCATAAGTGGGCCCCACGTCATACAAACTCAATTTTTTCAAACAGAAACCATACATTTTCTTCGCAAAATCGTGTATAGCGGGAAAAATCTGTTTTAAATAATGTGTTGCATTTTTTTTATCCCAATAAGCTGCCTCTGAGCACTGATTCTTAAGTTGTAATAATAAATTCGAATATCCCAAAATATCCTAATAAAAAAGCAAATCCGCTAGACACATTCACTTCAAAAGTTTAGTGCATTCAAATGATCTGTCATATGAAGTATCCTAAATGAGCCCCCGGGTACCCCAGGGGGCGCACTTGAAACAAACTCATTTTTTTTTCAAATGGATACCATATATTTTCTTCACATAATTCTGCACAGGAACTTCACAGAATCGTTTCTGTTCCGACTCAGAAAAAATCTGTATTAAATCATGTACTCCTTTTTAACACTTTCCAATAAGGTTGAAAAGTGTTAATGACTTCGGTTTGTCTGTCTGACCACACGCTTTAACTCCCGTAAATATTCATGGAATTTCTTGAAACTGATATATGTTATTCAAGTTCACTATCGAACGTTCCCTATTGAAAATGGAGTTTATACCTCTACTGGTTTGTGTACAGGGACACCCGAAAATATTGCAAAGTATTGTGTTCTATGAGAGGTATTTCTATAAACCATATTTTCATACCTTTACTCTAGACATATCTTAATGAAATTGAAATATGTTAATCAAGTTTAACTATCGGATGTTCCCTATTGAAAATGGAGAGAACACCTTTACTGGTTTGTGCACAGCGACACCCGAAAGTATTACAAAGCATTGTGCTCTATGAAAGGTACTTCTATAAACAGTATTTTAATACCGTTACTTTACACAAATCTTAAGGAAATTGAAATAACACTTTTTAACACTTTTTAAGAGTGAATATGATTTCAATTTGTGTATCTATTTGTCCGACTGTCCATCTGTCTATCTGTCCATTTGCCCGCCCCCGGTGTCCGTAAATATTTTCAGAATATTTAAAAAATTATATATGTTACTGAAATTCACTATGGTATGTTCCCTATTTTAAATGGCATTAATATGTCCTGTGCAACTGGTTTGTGTACAGGGACATCCCAAAAAATGCCAATTCATTGCATTTTAGGGCAGACATTTTTATAAATTACATTTAAAGAACTTTCTATTGTAAAAATCATAAAGAAATTTATATTTATCGTTAATATGCTAAAATAATATTTTGTATAGAATATGATTTGCTAACGTTCAGATTTACAGGGCTACATTAAAATATTCAGATACGTTAAGAGCTGAAATTAGAATATAAGGGCTACGTTTATTTTTGTGTTAGGGGTAACCGGGGTAATTTTTAGACAAAATGTAAACTTTTGTTATAAAAAGGGTTTCGTTGGATATAGTTCAAATTTCATATTTTTATATTATTAATATTATATGAATTATCTTATCAGAATACTCAATTAATGTCTTTGTAAATAAAGGAAAATTAAAAAAAAATAAAAACGTGTCTATGAATTACTAATTACTATTATCGAAGAATAGAAAATAAGATTTTTACAAACAGTACTAGTCAGTCAGTATTTGGTTATATTGTGTACTTCAAATAAGGTAAAACAACAGGCAATTTAATGCACACACAGACAAAAAAAAAAGTTAGATGTTTGATTTCACTCTTTATAACAATTTATAAAAATCAGGGAAAACATGTCAATAACTAAAAACATAGTTTAATTATTAAATCTGGATGTACTAGATACGAGGTAAGTTGTGTCGATAAAGCAGAAGAATTAAAAACTAAATTAACTCAAAAAACGGACCTTATTAACATGAAGTTGTTATCCATTTCTACTAGAACAACGCAAATAACTTCAATTAATTTTTCTTAGTTCATTCACAAAAACATCCTTACGGAACTTCTTAAGGGTTCTATAAACGTCAGCAAACTAATCATTGCTTGAAATTTTAAAGGAATAGATAGAATCTGTCTGAATTGGACCATAAAATAGATTCAGGAACTTTCTCAAAATCTGGTACTGAAGGTCACCAAAATTTGTTGTCCTCAAATCATTTCACAAATTTCAATTCCAGATGCTCTTTTATTTCCTTTAAAGACCTTCAACGCTTTCTCAATATAATATGGAGTTTCAAACAGCAAAATTTTATCACGAGCAATCTTATTTATTCCATTTGTTAAGTGCAGCTTCAGTTGATGTGGACTTTTTGGCAAGACATATTTTTTAAAATTAATGGTAGCATCAGAGTTGCCTATTAAACTGATACCAGAGGATGCATCGCTGTGAAAACTTTCATCATCTGAAGAACTTCCTAATTCCTCTGGTAAATCTTTTTTGTTTGAAGTGTTGTTCTTTTTCTTTAAGGAAACATTTTCCCTTATTTTTAACACGCTTTTATTAGCTTCACCTGTATGTATGTATGTTTGTATGTATGTTTGTAACCGCTCTGGGAGCAAACAAAAAATCTATATTGTAAAAAAAGTATTTCCCTGCGTGAACGTGCTGGCGTTGAGGTATAGCTCCGCGCTACGAACATAAAGATCTAGCGTTCGATCCCAGTCAGGGGAGGTTTTTTAAAAATGGTTTTTGTTTAATTCTAAATTATTTTAATTAAAGATTTAAATGTATGTAAATATTACGGTGTGTTACTCACACGATTTTCTCTTACCCTGCATTTTGATACTAAGATAGATATTTTGTGCTTTTTAGTTCACATTTCTATAAAAGCGTGTTCTTTAATTTTTTAAAACTATAATATTAGTCTTTTTTTTTTTTTTTCATATAATCATCAGCTGTTATAACAACTGCATCCATATTTATTGTCATCTTAAAATGTTTTAGTTACCAATATTTTACTTTAAGGATAAATAAATAACCCAGTTCCACCTTTAGAATCACTTTCAAATTCTCTCACAAAAAGTAAATAAAGACATCAGATTATCGTTAACAAGCTATAATCTATATATTCATTGTAATAATGTAATGTTTTAAATTTTAATCACATTAAAAACTGAGACAGACAATATGCACTAAAAATATACAATTTAAAATAATAAAAACACAAAACACAAATTTAAACGTTTCGAGCCCTTTACAGGCTCCTCATCAGTAAAAAACATCAAATGTAAATGCAGAAAAGAACAACAGACTTTCATTAAGTGAGTACAACGTATTCATCGGGAACTGCGCATGCCTCATTAAGGGGTGAAAAATGTTGATTTGTGTACCAGCCCTCCAGGAAAATTCTAGAATGATAATTTAAACAGTTAGATATGATTATTTTAGCACTGTTAAAATCAGGTAAATGGTCAGTTTCTATGGCATGCTGTACAATTTTCGAACGTATATCACGGTTTTTGAAATTTGTTTTATGTTCCTTAATTCGAGTATGAAGAGAACGGCCAGTTTGACCAATATAAACAGAACTACAAGATTTACAAGGGATATTATAAATAACACCTGTACGGGAAAAAGGGGGGATAACTGTTTTAAAATTAGAAAGGAAATTACGAATTAAAAATTGGGGTTTATAGGAAACCGATAAATTAACAGTGCGTAAAACTTTGGCAATAGATTCAGAAATATTTTTATTGTAAGGGATAGTAACGAACGATTTAGGTGATTTAGAGGAATTAGTTTCATGATTATCCTTATTAAAGTCATACTCTTTTAATTTTCTTTTAAGCCAGCGAGAGGGATAATTATTGCGCTTTAAGTCCGAAAAAATCCTCTTCCAACTTTAATGTGATTAAAATTTAATTTAACTACCAGACGTAATGATTTTTAAATATTTTAAATGTAATGTTTTTACTGTAACTTAACGTTTTGTTCACTTGAGTTTTACTCAAGTGAACAAAACGAATGAATTGTAAATATAATAGTTGAAGTTATCTGATTTTTTAATAAAGTACTTACAGTTCTATAATACTTATTGATCTCTTTTTAAATTGTGCCTAATATAATTAATAAATAGATAATCAATAGTAACTGGGCTCTTTAAATACTTATTTTTTACATTGTATTAAATTTACCTTTGATTAGAACATATAAAAAATAATTTAAACCTATTTTTTCATTGTCTAAGAATTCCCCCAGGATGTCTAAACAATACCCCAAGGATTGTCTAAGAATTACCCCAGCATGAAACAATACAACAATGCCTTTTAGAAAGGACTATACTCATCTCAGTTTATGAATTCTGCAATTTTCTGTTAATAAATTTGAAGGTAATGAATTTATTCTTTATAATTTAAAATCTTCAACTAAACTAAATAAATATATGCAATAAGCAAATTTGAAAATATTGAAAGTAAAAGTTGATAGGTAATTTTTCAGAGACATTTTCCTAGTGAAATAGAAAACTTCCTAATATATGGAATACTGCCTAGGAAATTTTTTATACAATGAGAAAAGACATTTAAAAACTTAAATTCAAATACAAAATCAAATAAAAGTTAATAGCTTTTAAACACCAAGTAAATACTTCAAAATTCCATAAAATTGTTTTATTATGCATATTAAAACTTAACATATAAAACTGAAAAAGCAGTTAGCTATATGTTAATAATAATTTACTTGAAAGTAGAAGGTTATATAAAAAACTAAACAAATGATCCACATACTGTTTTTTAAACTTATAATTATTCAAGAATTCTTATTTTACAAGTCTGATGTAAAAATTTAATTTTTTCTTTCCAAAAGGTATTAACTTTTGTTGAACTTAAACACTTTCGCGACCGGCATATTTTTCCTTTTTCTAAAACAAATTGCCGGATAATATTGTAGTAAACTCAAGCTAATTGCCGCAAACGTTTGATGTTAAAACATCGATAAAAATTAGATATAATGTTTTCAGATGTTACTCTTGTAATTATCTGAAGTTTGAAATGAAGATTAGTTATATAACATTATAACGAACCTATAATACTATTGAAGAATTAATACCTTAATAATACTATTGAAATAATACTAAAGTATTGTTTCCATAGAAATTCTTTAAATGACGTGAATTCACGTCAGCGGTAACCAGGAACAGAATTTGAAATTACGTGAATTTACGTCAGCAGCAACTAGTTATAGAAGTTAAAATGACGTCAGCGGTCGCGAATGTGTTAATTATAAAGTACGTCTAAATTTCTGATTATTGCAGTAATTCGCTTTCCACTATCTTTCATGATTTTAAAATAATCTCTCTATATATAAATGGCTAAGAGAATTTTGAGTCTGTTTGTCGGTGTGTTGGCGACAGTTGCCACCAGCTTTTCATACTTTAGTTAATTTTGAAAAATCTAATTGTCCGATCGATAAGTTAATTAAAACCGACGGATTCAGAAAAAATGTCCCTTTCATTTGGTACTTTATTTGTAACGAAATTTTGATTAGATTTTTCAAAATTAATTAAAATGTGAAAATAATAACCTGGTGAAAGCTTTAAAAATGGACATTTAAATTTTTAATTGTTGCCAAAAAAAATTACTTTTTTTTTCCAACATAAAATGAAATTTCCCGCGAAAAAAAAAAAAAATATATATATATATATATGTATATATATATATATATACTAGCAGGCAAAGCCCGCTTCGCTGGTCCCTATTTTTAAATGAATCACTATAATGAATTCTCAAAATTGCATTAATTTTTATCACGTGAAAAAAAAAGAGAAACAAAATCTGATTAGGAAAAAAGTCGCACCGGGTTCTCACTGCCTTCGGAAAAAATTCCCAAAATGCTCTAACTCTTATTTCTATTATTTTTCCCCTTCGCCCCCCCCTCCCGTCTATCCCAATAATTTTACAAATTCGAAAATATCCGCAATCGATTTGTAAGTATCAAAAACCTCTAAGAACCAGTTTTGAACGATCTATCTCTATCTTTATTTTTTTGCCCCACCGCTCCCCCCCTTCCCGCCCCTCCCAATAATTTTAAAATTTCGAAAATATCCGCAATCGATTTGTAGGTATCGAAAACCGCTATGTACTGATTTTAAATGATCTAACTCTATTTTATTTTTTTTGCCCCTCCGCCCCCTCCCTTCCCGGCTCTCCTAATAACTTTACACTTTCGAAAATATCCCCAATCAACTTGCAGGCCTCTAAAACCTATCTGTACCAATTTTGAACGGCCTAACTGTATTTCTATTAGTTTTTGCCCCGTAGCCCCCCCCTTCCTGCCCCTCCTAATAAATTTACATATTCGGAAATATCCGCAATCGATTTGTAAGTATCGATAACCTCTTTATACCAATTTTGAACGATCTAACTCTATTTTTGTTTTTTTGCCCCCCCCCTCTCCCCTACCCTTCACGCCCCTCCTAATAACTTAACACTTTTTAAAATATCCCTATTCGACTTGCAGGCCTTTAAAACCTGTCTGTACCAATTTTGAACGGCCTAACTGTATTTCCATTTGTTTTTGCCCCATAGCCCCCCCCCTTGTTGCCCCACCTGGGGGCTGAATTTCTAAAATTCCAGAAATTAGTTTTTAGATATTTTTATTAGCTATATTTTCGAGCAAAAATTTCACGTGTATCTATTTTTTTGTTTCAGATATATAGGATTATGCAAAATCACGTTTTACGCATGTGAAATCACGTTTTGCCCCCAAGTCCCCCTTGGGGACCGAATTTTGAAAATTCCAGAAATTGGTTTTTAGACATTTGTGTTAGCTATATTTTAAAGCAAAAATTTTACGGATATCTGTTTTTTTGTTTGAGATTATGTAGGATTATGCAAAATCACGTTTTACGCATGTGAAATCACGTTTTGCCTCCCCCGCCCCCCTTGGGGATCGAATTTTGAAAATTCCAGAAATTGGTTTTTAGACATTTGTGCTAGCTATATTTTAGAGCAAAAATTTCACGTGTATCTGTTTTTTTGTTTGAGATATATAGGATTATGCAAAATCACATTTTACGCATGTGAAATCACGTTTTGCCCCCCCGTCCCCCTTGGGGACCGAATTTTGAAAATTCCAGAAATTGGTTTTTAGACATTTGTGTTAGCTCTATTTTAAAGCAAAAATTTTACGGATATCTGTTTTTTTGTTTCAGATATATAGGATTATGCGAAATCACGTTTTACGCGTGTGAAATCACGTTTTGCCCCCCCCCCCCGCCCCCTTGGGGACCGAATTTTGAGAATTCCAGAAATTGATTTTTAGACATTTGTGTTAGCTATATTTTAAAGCAAAAATTTTACGGATATCTGTTTTTTTGTTTGAGATATGAAGGATTTTGTGAAATCACGTTTTGCCCCCCCCTCCCCCCCTTGGGGGGCGAATTTTGTAAAATCGCTTCTTAGTGGATGCCTACGTCATAGAACGAACATTGTCACAAAATTTCATGCTTCTAGGTCCAGGGGTTTGGTCTGGGCGTTGATAGATCACCCCCTCAGGAAGTCTTCTTTTATATATATAGATAGTAGATTTGCTCCTGCACATATAAAAAAAGAAAATATGAAAATGGAGTAAAAAAAAAAAAAAAATAATAATAATAATAATAATAATCTATAATAATAAATGGAAAGGTTTGTCTGTCTGTCTGTCTGTCTATCTGTCTGTCTGTCTGTCTGTCTGTCTGTCTGTTCTTTTATACGTTCAGCCCCTATTGAACGCAGAAGTACAAGAATTGACATACGGATGCTCTGGAGCCTTTCCGATGTTTTCTTCGAAACAGAATTTAAAAATCTTAATTAGTTTCGGAGATATTAATTAAAATGCTGACCCATATCGATCGCGAAAATGACCAAAAATCCTTATCGCTTAAAAAGAGGATTCTATCAGCATTCAGCAGACGATTTAAACGGCTGTCTCTAACCGCAAAAAAACATGTGCAAGTCATTAATGTCACATGATCTTTAACTGGGGTTAAAAATTGCAAATTTCAAAGTGCTTCAAATTTTCTTTTTCGTACACAACACTTAATATACAACCTATTCAGCACAAAACCAACCTGCAGTTAAAATTTCATCAAATTTCATTAATAAACAAAGCAGTTACATTTTAATTGCTAATTAAATCTTATTCTAACACGTAATCTATCTTTCAATAGACGATAGGAGTTTCCATAGCAACAAAATACATTTGAAGGAACTAAAAAATACTTTTTCTTTCTTTTTTTTTTTTTTACTTCCATTACCCGACTACCGTGGTATATATATATAGGTTTTGGCGAAATAAAAAATATTTATTTTTCTTTTTACTTCCATTAATAAAACTACCGTAGATAATGGAATTAAAGATTTCACGTGATTTACATGTTTTAGAATGTCCTGATTAGGTTTTCTTTTGTATCACAGCTACTAATTAAAATAATTTCATAAGTAACACATTATTTGAAAGCTTTGTTGATTTGGAATTGAACAGTATATCTTTTAAATTATCGAAAGTTTTCACCAGATTTACACGCTTTGAGGTCTCCTGAATCAGTTTTCTTTTGTATCTCAGCTACTAATTAAAATAATTTCATGAGTAATACATCATTAGAAAGCTTTTTTAGATTTGGAATCGAACAGTGTAATACAGAAATTTGTACCGCCAGATGGCGCTGTAATATTTTAAAATTTCAAAATTTCAATTTCTAATTATGATTAAATTAATTTTAATACATCATTCGAAAGATATTTTAAAGTTCTTTTAAATTATCGAAAGTTTTCACCAGATTTACACGTTTTGAGGTGTCCTGAATCAGTTTTTTTTTTTTTATCTCAGCTATTAATTAAAAAGAGTTCATAAGTAATACATCATTTGAAAGCTTATTTTAGTTGATACACATTTTAAAGTACTTTTACATTATCGAAAATGGAATTCGAGATTTCACCCGATTTACACGTTTTGAGGTGCCCTGATTAGGTTTTCCTTTGTATCTCAGCTACTAATTAAAATAATTTTATAAGTAATACATCATTAGAAAGCTTTTTTGATTTGAAATCGAACAGTGGATTACAGAATTCTCTACCGCCAGATGGCGCTGTAATATTTTCAAATTTCGATATTTCAATTTCTAATTATGATTAAATTATTTTTAATGCATCATTCGAAAGATATTTTAAAGTTCTTTTATATTATCGACAGTTTTCACCAGATTTACACGTTTTGAGGTCTCCTGAATTAGTTTTCTTTTGTATCTCAACTACTAATTAAAATAATTTCGTAAGTAGTACATCATTAGAAAGCTTTTTTGATTAGGAATCGAACAGTGGAATACAGAAATTTGTACCGCCAGATGGCGCTGTAATATTTTAAAATTTCAATATTTCAATTTCTAATTATGATTAAATTATTTTTAATACATCATTCGAAAGATATTTTAAAGTTCTTTTAAATTATCGAAAGTTTTCACCAGATTTACATGTTTTGAGGTGTCCTGAATCAGTTTTCTTTTGTATCTCACCTACTAATTAAAATAATTTCATAAGTAATACATCATTAGAAAGCTTTTTTGATTTGGAATCGAACAGTGGAATACAGAAATTTGTACCGCCAGATGGCGCTGTAATATTTTAAAATTTCAATATTTCAATTTCTAATTATGATTAAATTATTTGTAATACATCATTCGAAAGATATTTTAAAGTTCTTTTAAATTATCGAAAGTTTTCACCAGATTTACACGTTTTGAGGTGTCCTGAATCAGTTTTTTTTTTTTTTTTTTTTTTTTTTTTTTGTATCTCAGTTATTAATTAAAAAAAGTTTATAAGTAATACATCATTTGAAAGCTGGTTTTAGTTGATACACATTTTAAAGTACTTTTACATTATGGAAAAATGGAATTCGAGATTTCACCCGATTTACACGTTTTGAGGTGTCCTGATTAGGTTTTCTTTTGTATCTCATCTACTAATTAAAATAATTTCATGAGTAAATAATCATTTGTAAGCTTTGTTGATCTGGAATGGAACAATAGATTACAGAAATTTCTACCACCAGATGGCGCTGTAATATTTTTAAATTTCAATATTTCATATTCTAATTATGATTAAATTATTTCTAATACATCATTCGAAAGATATTTTAAAGTTCTTTTACACTATCGAAAGTGGAATTCGAGATTTCACCTGATTTACAATTTAAAGTTTCCTGATCAGGTTTTCTTTTGCATCTCAGCTAATTGAGTAAGAATAAGTAACTGGAATGGAACAATAGATTACAGAAATTTCTACCGCCAGATGGCGCTGTAATATTGATCTGATATTCTAATTATGATTAAATTATTTCTAATGCATCATTCGAAAGATATTTTAAAGTTTTTTTACATTATCGAAAGTGGAATTCGAGATTTCACTTGATTTACAATTTAAAGTGTCCTGATCAGGCTTTCTTTTGCATCTCAGCTAATTGAGTAAGAATAAGTAACTGGAATGGAACAATAGATTACAGAAATTTCTACCGCCAGATGGCGCTGTAATATTTTTAAATTTCAATATTTCATATTCTAATTATGATTAAATTATTTCTAATACATCATTCGAAAGATATTTTAAAGTTCTTTTACATTATCGAAAGTGGAATTCGAGATTTCACCTGATTTACAATTTAAAGTGTCCTGATCAGGTTTTCTTTTGCATATCAGCTAATTGAGTAAGACCGTTCAAAATTGGTATATGCAAGTTAATTAGGAGGGGCTGGAACGGTGGGGAAGGAATAGGCGCGCAGCGCGCATGGGTTTGGGACCCGGTGCGAGTTTTTACCCGATGATAAAAGATTTTTTTATTTTATTTTTTATTTTCTTAATAATAAAAGTTTGAGTTGAGAAGGAATATGCGTGTGGTACAGCGCACGTATATCCTCAAGCGTGCGCGCGCAGCGCGCGTGGGTCTGCGCTGCCGAAGGCAGTGGCGTCCCGGTGTCAGTTTTTACCCGATGCTAAATGATATATTTTTAATTCCTTTTCTTGAGAATGAAAGTTTATGAGTAATAACATTGAATTCTGAGAAGTCATAAGGACAGTGAAGGAATACGTGCGCGCAGCGCACGGGTCTACGCTGCCGAAGGCAGTGGGGACCCGGTGCGACATTTTTCCCGATCAGAATTTTTTTTTTCTCTTTTTTTATCACATGATACAAATTAATGCAATTTTGAGAATTCATTAATTATTGTGATTCATTTAAAAATAGTGACCAGCGAAGCGGGCGTAGCCTGCTAGTAATAATAATAATAATAATAATATACCTCAATTTTAGATCCCCCCCCCTTTTGTTTAAATAGTATGTTTTTGGCACGGATGAATTGCGCTTGGCATGAAAGCTAATTCAGCATTACATTAAAGAGCTTTACTTACTGATAATTCTGGGTAATTTTTAAAATTTTGGTGCTGAAATAGATAGGACATTTTTCGCCAAGAACTCTACTTTCTCAAAAGCTACATTAAGCCAAGTAGCGCATAAAAATATAAATAAATTATAAAATATTGAAAAACAGATAAGAAAGAAAAGGAAAGGAAAGGAAAGGAAAACGAAAAGAAAACAAACAAACAAACAAATAATAAAATAAATTATGTATTTTTATCTAAAGTGACGATAAAAATTCAAAAGTCGCCAAGGGTAGCTTCATTAAGGCTGTACCATGATCAGGTTTACATATTTCATTATTATTTATTTTTCTATATACCAACTACAATTATAAACCACAAAAATTAATTGTCTCATGCGATAGACGTAGCCGATCATAGCACATTGTAATATTATATTTGGTGTGAAATTGTTGTCATTTTATGGTTGATCGAATAAATCAAATAAATATAGAAAATAACGTAAAATAAAATTTTATGTACACCACGTATAGTGTTGTTCATATGTAACTGGGATTCAAATATAAAATGGCTATACTTCAATTTTTTGGATACTGTCCTTTTCGAAACTGTCATCTGATAAGCCCCAAATGGAAGTCCACTGGTAAGCTATTGTCACAGGCAATAGGGACAGACACCCGAGAGTCATGCAAATGAGGGGTCGCTGCCAAAAGCAGCGGGGAACCAAAGCGGGTTTTAAAGCAATATTTCTTTAAATTTTATTTTTGTTTGTAAAGCGATATAGAAAAGAGTTTCCTTTAAATATAGTGACCAGCGAAGCGAGAAAAGCCTTCGTTGATTCACTACCTTCATTGATTTTATAAATTAAAAAATGGTTTCGTTAACAAACTTTGATCTATTGGTATGCAGGCAGCATCAGGCGGAGTTTTGTACATTTCGAGTTCGGTTTTGAAATTTTTCCCGCATTCGGAATTCGGTTCGTCCCCAACCGGGACTTTGCTAAGTTGTAACATATTTTAATAAAGTTAGTTAGACTCCTCTACGCTCTTAAAATAAATGATTTAATTCATCATGTAAAGTAGGAGTTATTATTATTATTATTATTATTAATCGGCTTGAGTTAAAAATGCAATTCTTTGATCTAATTCGTAGCTTCTTACTTAAGCGAACTTGAGTTATCGTTATTTATCAATACTTGAGTTATTTCTGCTCATTCAACCACTTGTAAGCAGGGGCGTAGCTTGAGGGGGGGGTGGGGGGAGTCTCCCCCCCCCAGTGTTTTAAAAAATAGGGTGGCATATTGAAGTTTCTGGGGGTGCTGTTTTGCGACTTAAAGTTCATTTGAAAGTGGATCATAATTTTGTTAATTATCATTAGTTACCAAAAAACACTTAAGAGTTTTATGTATCACAAGCTGACCAACTGGTTCACCGACCAGCAAAAAAAGTTTGCGTTAAAATGTCTGACTGTAGCAAACTCCCGTTAGGTGGCGCCTGCGTCGCCCTCTAAACTAATTAAGACGTCTAAAACAGCCCGTTTTCCTACCGTGCAAACGACCCTTGAAAATTCTCATCGTATTCATGACGCTTAAAAAAATCTGATCATAACAAATTCCTTTTTGGGGGCGCCTATGGTGTTATTTCCCGTTTTGGTCACTTACAATAACCTGTTCGCTTACCGTACAAAAGACTTGAAAATTCTAATCGTATTCAGGACCCTTTAAGAATAAGTTAGTAGCAAACTCCAGCTGGGCGGCGTCCTTCCCTGGTGAGGCACCTACAAAGGCATAATGATTTTTCTGGGGGCACTGTTTTGCACCTTGAAGTTCATTTGAAAGTGGATCAAAATTTTGTTGATTATCGTTAGTTACCAAAAACACTTAAGATTTTTATGCATCAGAAGCTGCCTTCAGCTACCAACTGGTTGACCGACCAGCAAAAAAAGTTCGCATTAAAATTTCTGACTGTAGCAAACTCCCGTTAGGTGGCGCCCTCTTAACTAATTAGACACCTAAAAAAACCTTTTTAAACGTGCATAACAGCCTATTTTTCTACTGTGCAAACAATCCTTGAAAATTCTCTTCGTATTCACGACCCTTAAAAAAATCTGATTATAACAAATTCCTGTTTGGGGGTGCCTATGGCATGATTTCTCATTTCAAACACTTACAATAGTCTGTTCGCTTACCGTGCAAAAGACTGTTGAAAACTTTGATCGTATTCAGGACCCTGTAAGAATAGGTTAGCAGCAAACTCCAGCTGAACGGTGCCCTTCCCTGATCAGACACCTACAACAGCATGTTCGCTTACCATATGCAACGACCCTTGAAAATTCTTATCTTAGCAAATTCGCGCCCTGTGGCGACTGCGGCACCTTTCTCCCATTTCAGATACTTACAACTGACTCGTAAGTATGCACAATCGCTTTCTCACCTCCAAAGATTTAAAATTACGTTTTTTCAAGACCTTAGCTCGAAAAAAAAAAAAAAAAAAAGCAGTTTATTGTACGTTATGGCTATTGTATAAAGACGAAATTAGATAAGGTTTGATTTGGTTATAACGATTTCTCACTAACAATTTTTGATTCTAAGTGATCCTTTAAGCAAATTTTTTATTTTAGTTTCATCACTTACGGGTTTTGAAATATTTATAAGTCTATAGAATTCAGCTAGTGTTTCTTGACATGAAATAGCGCGAGGAAGCTGATTTAACAACGCATTAATAGGCACATATTGGGTATGCGCAATCGCTTTCTCATCTCCAAAAACTTAAAATTACGATTTTTCAAGACCTTTTGCTTGAAAAAAAAAAGCAGTTTATTGTACGTTATGGCTGTTGTATAAAAACGAAATTAGATGAGGTTTGATTTTGTTATAATGATTTCTCACTAACAATTTTTATTCTAAGTGATCCTTTAAGCAAATTTTAGGTAGATTCCTTATAGGAGATCTACCTATTGCAATAGTTCTCATGACACGACTTCTGGAAAATTTCTTCATATCTTCACCGATCATGACCCCTAGAACCCAAAACCACCCTCCGTTCAAAAGTTTATATATATATATATATATATATAGGTATATATATATATATATATATATGTATAACGCTTTTTCCCATGTTATGTTGTGAACACGATAACTGGAGTAATTTTTATTTAAATTTAACCAACTTGGGATATGTTGTCAGGACAGTAAAAATCTCGGTCGAGTTCGTAGATGGGGCATCCAGCTCAAAGGGGGTGGAAATGGTGGGGGGTGGAAATATTCATTTGCCCATAATTTCTTTAATATTGAAAATAGGAAAATACTTCAAATCAGGCAAATTACCGCCTTACCCTAAAGAACAACTTTTGTATTTAAACTTTTTCGATAGCTTCAATTGCGTAAAAGTTACATGTTAAAAAGTGATTTTTCGTGATGAAATCGAATTTTTCTATAGCTTTAATTCCTTAAATTTATAATCTGATGCTTACGTCACGTGCAAACGATAATAAAAACGATCACTGAAAATATAAAAGCCATGGTAACAGCTTTAATTAATCATTTAAAAATGTAAAATTAAAATAATACGTTAGTCTTGGTAAAAATGTCGTTTAGTGAATAGTTTAGATTAGAACGCCGATTTACGCAAGAATTTAAAATTTACGATTGAAATTGAGAGTAATACGTTACAGCCTTCCTTTGATTTTTTATCTTGTGGAAACAAGACATTGGTCTGTGAAGAGATATGAGGTTTCTGCGTGGGAAGAAAATATAATGACGTCAAAGCTGCTATTTTTTATCGCCAACTTCGCCAAATTTTGTCATCAAATAACGAATTTCGTCGCAAAGTCTAAAATTTCCTCGTCAACTATCAAATTTTGCCGCCAAATCACAAATTTCATTGCTAAATCGCAAGTTTTGTCACCAAATTGTATATTTTTATGGCTTCTATTGGTTGAATGATTATGAACTTGGATTTTAAAAAATTGAATCATTTACTGACCAATAAATCTAGCCTAAAAATTTAAGTAGAATAAATAGTAGTAGTTTATAATTAAATTTCTTAAAAACAGTATAGCGACGTAAATAATGCAATGTGTGGGAACCAAGCCATTGACTAAGAATATGTTGTATGTATGTATCTTTTTCTATAGCTTTAATTCCTTAAGTTTATAATCTGATGCTTACGTCACGTGCAAACGATAATAAAAAAGATCACTGAAAAAATAAAAAGCATGGTAACCGCTTTAATTAATCATTTAAAATTATAAAATTAAAATAATATGTCAGTCTTAATAAAAATATAGTTTGTGGTGAATAGTTTAGAACGCTGGCTTAGGAAGAATTTAAAATTTACGATTGAAATTGAGAATAATACGTTACAGCTTTCTTTGACTTTTTATGTTGTTGGAAACAAGATATTGATCTGTGAAGAGATTTGAGGTTTTCGCGTGAGAAGGAAATATAATGACGCCAAAGCTGCAATTCTCCATCGCCAAGCTCGCCAAATTATGTCGTGAATGAACGAATTTCGTCGTCAGCTATCAAATTTTGCCGCCAAATCACAAATTTCATTGCTAAGTCGCAAATTTTGTCGCCAAAATCTCGCCAAATCATACAATTTACTAAATTCGTAACAATTAACATTGAAATTGAATGGTGCCCAAATTGTCCAATGTTAACTAATGTTAATGTTAATGATATAATTGGACGTTGAAATTGTAATTCAATACAACGTAAAGGAATCTACCTTTGCCTTTAAGCTTGCCGAAAAGGGATTTTTTTTATTTTAGTTTCATCGCTTACGGGTTTTGAAATATTTATATGTCTATAAAATTCAGCTAGTGTTTCTTGACATGAAATAGCGCGAGGAAGCTGATTTAACAACGCATTAATAGGCACATATTGGGCAATTGGCGATGGTTTGGGATTAACGCCTCAGTGGCGGTCCGAAGACAAGCCATCACAATTTTTATCTTCTGCGGAAGAGATAGCTCCCCCGCTTCAGTATCTCCCTGAGGTATTATTTGCACGGAGCATGAAGGACATTGCAGCCACGACAGAGTTTACGTGCACCAGAGACTGACTTTCATGATGATCTTCAGCTGGCTCGATTATTGAATCCGCAATCTTTCTGTCAAGCTGGTAGACGTGAGGTGCCGGGTACGATCCCAGGTCGCGCTTGTCGGCCTAGTCGTTCGGAATTTTCCATGGTTTTCGCCGAAACTTGCGTAAATACGGGCTAAGGCCCCTTAGAAAGACCTCCACAGAAGGCACTCCCCCTCAGGCCTAGGACCCTAGAGCAGTCAATCGGCCTTTATACCAAACACCGACAACAAAACTTAAGATATAAATTTCTGTACAAAAAAGATTTAATTTTGGACAACGGGACTTTTTTTTAGTTTGTTCTTACACATAAAGGCATGCGGTAATTGTGTCGCGTTCCTTAGCAATGGCTACTAAATTTCTTAAAATATTTTTCACACGATATGGGAAAAAAGAAAAACGTTTAATTAGTTTAAATATATAAAATAAACACCACAGAACTGGCGTTTAAAAGCAATAATTACAAAACTTTGAAAAAACACCATAAAATGCAATAAACTTGCAATAATTGTTTCGGTTCGAAAGAACACACGATCCTTCGTCAGGGAAAAAAGTAGGCACGAGTGCTGCAGTCAAAGCGGCAATGCACAATACCGTTTTAAGTGAACAGCAAAAATATATACAGATGAATGTAAACATATACTGGTGTGAGGAGAATAGTGCTGACTTTAAAATAAAAGGGCCGCCTGGGGGGGGATTCAATAAAAAGGGGCATTATTTGTATAATTTGCGGTGTTCTATGTTATGATTTTTGTACATAACAAAAGTAAATTACTAATTTTCCTCGTATATATATATAGGCTGTATGCATTTGTTATTCCAGGGATGCTGCAGAACTATTGCTAAGAAAGTTCAAAAGTCAGGAAAAAAAAATCTAAAGGCCTCTAAACATTCAAAATGTTAGAAAAGGCTACTTGGTACCAAAATGTTTTTAAAAGGGCCGCCAGGTGCTGAAATATGTTGAAAAAGGGCCACAAGGTGCTAAAAACTGTTTAAAAGGGCACCCTGCCAAATTAGCCTACAGTCAGAACTACAGAATTATGGAAGAAAAGAAGAAAATAAATAAATTAGATTAAAAAATGTAACAAAATCTAAAAATTAAAAAATATATCAAAATTAAACAAAAATCGAACTTATGTGAGTAATTTCATAGCATCAGACAAGAACGGAGTGGAACAAATATCATTAACAAGATTTTTCGAATTTTTAAATATGTAAAAATCTTCATAGATATTCAAATGGGAAGAAAAGACAGGCGATGAAATTATATTAGTTTTAGAAAAATTAAAACGATTAGGACAACCAATACTCTGGTTGTCCTAAGAAAGATACTTTTGCTTAGTCTCATACAAGAATATATATATATATATATATATATATATAGGTATTTATTTCTGCAAAGCACATTAACCATATCTTTTGAACGTTTCCTTTTATTGAATAGGCTAAAATGTCAGAGGAATTTCATGTTTGCGTATTAATATGTAGATTTGCTGGAAAAAATTAGAATGCTCCAAAGATGTATTAAAAAAAAAAAAAAAAAAAAAAAAAGCTGCAAAATGGATGGGGAAAAAAAAAAAAAAAAAAAAAAGACAGCTTTTTTTTTTCTTGGCAGATTTTAGGAATATGCCCCGAAGGAGAGGGGGGGGGCAAATATTAAGAGACGAGAGGGCCTGTGCCCTGGATTCCAAAGATGGCAACACTCTTGAAGGTATGTGGGTGGCATTTTCAGATGAGGAATACGAAAGGGCGCCAAACTTTGGGTCTCCCCCCCCCCAATCAAATTTTCACGCTACGCCCCTGCTTGTAAGTGACAACATCGCTGTCACAGTAACGCATTTCTTCAGTAGCACACAAGTGCAACGGACAACGACATTGTAAAGGGATCCAGTTTATTAAAATTATTAATAAGAAAAAAGATAATAATAAATAAAAAAAAATACTCTAATACAATAAATAACTCAAGTTTCAGTGCATTAGGTTAACTCATTCAATATACTGAATTTAACTCAAGATGAGAGGGCGCGTTTCATCTAGGCAAATGAGTGAAAATTCACTCATGTCGAGTTATTTTCATTCTTCCATTTTAAGAGAATAACAATATTTTGTAGAGAAATACAGGAAAAACTTGTAAGTAATAAGATTCATCTCATTCGAAAATGGTTAGAAAGATGTAATCATCGTCAATACTTTATTTAGCAACACAGTCAACGTGAAGTCGTGGTCCGGTCGTTGAAGCGTGAAGCTTTCAGCCAGGTGACAAGTCTGGCACAGACAAATTGGTTTTTCTTTTATTTCTTTCCCTTTTAGAGTCGCAGAAAATTTACAGCAGTATCATAAGTGTACAGCAAGAACAATTTGTAAAAGTACTGTAAGTTTCAGCTACCCCAAACTGCCAATTCTTTTCATTGTAAACTTACAAGAGTTCTTTTTTTTTTTTTTTACTTTCCAAACATATATATGTAAGGAAAGTACTGTAATCATGTCAAAAATCCGACTATGATATTTTGGTGTTTCTATACGTTTTGAGGTCGCCTGAGTTCATTTTTACTATTTTTACGATGATGTATGCATGTGTACGTGTGTGAGTGAACACGATAGCGCCTAAACGCTTTGTTCGAATGTGCTGAAAGTTGGTATGTATGTTATAGTTCACCACAGCACGAACCCTATTGATTTTGGTGAATCTCGGACTTTAGAGACAGTACTTTTATAGGGACACAAATAAATATTCCTTACCTTACCATTATGACCTATGAGCCCAAATTCTTTAACGTGCGATAGCTTCTAGACGCTTTAGACGTCTTTGCTGAAAATTTATACACATATTATAAGTCATCATTGCACAAACTGTACGGATTTTGGTGAATCTAGGAATTACAGTTTTTTTACAAGGACAGAAAGAAAAATTCTTTATCATTATGGTATATGGGCCCAAATTTTTTCAAGTTTGATAGCGTCTAAACGCCTTAGTCAAATGAGCTGAAATTTTATACACATATTATAAGGTATAGTCTCACAAACTGTAGAGATTTTGGTGAATCTAGCACTTATAGTTTTTTACAGGCACACAAAGGAATATTCTTTCTCATTATTGCCTATGGCCCCAAAGTTTTTAAAGTGCGATAGCGTTTAAACGCCTTATTTGATTGAGCTGAAAATTTATACATATTATAGGTCACCGTTGCAAAAATTGTATAGATTTTGATTAATCTAGCCTTTACATAATTTTACAGGAAACAATGAAAAATTCGTTATCATTATGATCTATGGGTTCAAATTATTTGAAGTACAATAGCGTAAAATTAAACAATGGAAAAAAATACTAAAACATCCTATTATAATTTTCACTTTTATTTATTTGACGACTTATCTTACTTTAATTCATTTATACAACCAACTTAATGTTCGGAAAGTCAAGTAGGATCACTCCAGATTTTTTGTTATTGTTGTTATTGCTACATTAAAGAAGGTGCTCTTTTGACACTTTGCTTTCCGATTCCACATTGTATGGTGATTGCTTGTTTTGACAAGTTTTATCACTTTTTACAGGTGGGACTAGTGACTACTAGCTTTGTTACATCCCGTATGTTAACTTAAGTCCAAACATTAACATTAATGTATGTCTTCAACTTGTATCATTTTCTGAAAACAAATAGGAATTATAAAAACATCACTGAATTAATATTATCAATTAAAACTCATACTATTTCTTATGACTATATATTGTATACGAAATTTTGAAATGTGTACTTGATATAACTAATGAGCCTCAAATGGGAAACAAAAATTAAATTTCTAAAATCGACTCTTTATAAATATCATCAAAACTTCTTAAAATTATTGTAAAGACGTAAATGAAAGATAAACACAATTTAAATAAAGGTATGAAATTTCCCTTTGTTGAAAATTTATGCAAAGTGTTAACCTAAATCAAATAAATACCGTCAGTAAATTTTCTAAGTATCGTTATAAAGTAAACGTGATTCCAAATTGACATACGTATATGCAGCGCTACACAGCGATACCAGATTGGGGATTTTGTCCCCATTTTGGGGGATTTTTAAGGTTTGTGGGGACTTGTTTGGGAAATTCTAAAAGTTTTGGGGACAAATCTGGGGAGTTCTTCAACTCTCTGTCAATGTTGGCAACGTAATGATTTATCCCTACGCCTAGAAATGTTCAATAGCTTTATTGTTATTTGGGGATTTTTTAAGCTATTGTATAGCTTTTATCGCGGGCTTTGAGCGCGGCGACCGAATCGAAAAATTCCGTAACGAAAAAAAAACCTAACACAGTTCGGTAGACTTCGGCTGTACGAAGCTCGCACAGATCGAGACGAGCTGCTCCGAAATCGGACGAATACATAAGCAGCTATTTGTGAGAAAGTATATAGGTGTATAGGTATCTATCATCTATGTACAACAGTGAATAGCTGTACGCGTAAAATTTGTGTATAAAGTAGATCAGATAAAACTTAAATATCTCCATTCGACTTGCAGGTCTTTAAAACCTATTAAATACCTTTTCTCTATTAAAATTTGTTTTCTTATCATTATTGTTATTTTATCATTATTGCTATCTTATTCATTAATATGAAAGAAAAAGCTTGAATATCCCCATTCGACTTGCAGGCCTTTAAAACCTATTAAATACCTTTTCTCTATTAAAATTTGTTTTATATCGGTCACCACGCTCAAAAACTGTAACTTGAATTAATATCAAAGAAGAAACTTGAATATCCCCATTCGACTTGCAGGCCTTTAAAACCTATTAAATACCTTTTCTCTATTAAAATTTGTTTTCTTATCGGTCACCACGCTCAAAAAGTGTAACTTGAATTAATATCAAAGAAAAAACTTGAATATCCCCATTCGACTTGCAGGCCTGTAAAACCTATTAAAATACCTTTTCTCTATTAAAATTTCTTTCTTATCATTATTGTTATCTTATCATTATTGTTATCTTATTCATTAATATCAAAGAAAAAACTTGAATATCCCCATTCGACTTGCAGGCCTTTAAAACCTATTAAATACCTTTTCTCTATTAAAATTTGTTTTCTTATCGGTCACCACGCTCAAAAAGTGTAACTTAAATTAATATCAAAGAAAAAACTTTAATATCCCCATTCGACTTGCAGGCCTTTAAAACCTATTAAATACTTTTCTCTATTAAAATTTGTTTTCTTATCGGTCACCACGCTCAAAAAGTGTAACTTGAATTAATATCAAAGAAAAAAATTGAATATCCCCATTCGGCTTGCAGGCCTTTAAAAACTATTAAAATACCTTTTCTCTATTAAAATTTGTTTTCTTATCATTATTGTTATCTTATTCATTAATATCAAAGAAAAACCTTGAATATCCCCATTCGACTTGCAGGCCTTTAAAACCTATTAAATACCTTTTCTCTATTAAAATTTGTTTTATATCGGTCACCAGGCTCAAAAAGTGTAACTTGAATTAATATCAAAGAAAAAACTTGAATATCCCCATTCGACTTGCAGACCTTTAAAACCTATTAAATACCTTTTCTCTATTAAAATTTGTTTTCTTATCGGTCACCACGCTCAAAAAGTGTAACTTGAATTAATATCAAAGAAAAAACTTGAATATCCCCATTCGACTTGCAGGCCTTTAAAACCTATTAAAATACCTTTTCTCTATTAAAATTTGTTTTCTTATCATTATTGTTATCTTATTCATTAATATCAAAGAAAAAACTTGAATATCCCCATTCGACTTGCAGGCCTTTAAAACCTATTAAATACCTTTTCTCTATTAAAATTTCTTATCCGTCACCACGCTCAAAAAGTGTAACTTGAAATTATATCAAAGAAAAAACTTGAATATCCCCATTCGACTTGCAGGCCTTTAAAAACCTATTAAAATAACTTTTTTTCAAAAAATAGAGTTAGATCATTGCAATTTGGTACATCGAGGTTTTCGATACCTACAAATCGATTGCGGATATTTTTGATATATTCTCATTGCGGATATATTCTCATTTATTCAATAAAAGAAAAAAATTTGTTTTCTTATCAGTCACCACGCTCAAAAAGTGTAACTTGAATTAATATCAAAGAAAAAACTTGAATATCCCCATTCGACTTGCAGGCCTTTAAAACCTATTAAATACCTTTTCTCTATTAAAATTTTTTTCTTATCAGTCACCAGGCTCAAAAAGTGTAACTTGAATTAATATCAAAGAAAAAACTTGAATATCCCCATTCGACTTGCAGGCCTCTAAAACCTATTAAAATACCTTTTCTCTATTAAAATTTGTTTTCTTA
Organism: Salticus scenicus; assembly: GCA_963930645.1. Lineage (NCBI taxonomy): Eukaryota > Metazoa > Arthropoda > Arachnida > Araneae > Salticidae > Salticus > Salticus scenicus. The sequence goes on from OZ005661.1 coordinate 88,472,718, forward strand.
TCATTATTGTTATCTTATTCATTAATATCAAAGAAAAACCTTGAATATCCCCATTCGACTTGCAGGCCTTTAAAACCTATTAAATACTTTTTCTCTATTAAAATTTGTTTTATATCGGTCACCAGGCTCAAAAAGTGTAACTTGAATTAATATCAAAGTAAAAACTTGAATATCCCCATTCGACTTGCAGACCTTTAAAACCTATTAAATACCTTTTCTCTATTAAAATTTGTTTTCTTATCGGTCACCACGCTCAAAAAGTGTAACTTGAATTAATATCAAAGAAAAAAATTGAATATCCCCATTCGACTTGCAGGCCTTTAAAAACTATTAAAATACCTTTTCTCTATTTAAATTTGTTTTCTTATCATTATTGTTATCTTATTCATTAATATCAAAGAAAAACCTTGAATATCCCCATTCGACTTGCAGGCCTTTAAAACCTATTAAATACCTTTTCTCTATTAAAATTTGTTTTATATCGGTCACCAGGCTCAAAAAGTGTAACTTGAATTAATATCAAAGAAAAAACTTGAATATCCCCATTCGACTTGCAGACCTTTAAAACCTATTAAATACCTTTTCTCTATTAAAATTTGTTTTCTTATCGGTCACCACGCTCAAAAAGTGTAACTTGAATTAATATCAAAGAAAAAACTTGAATATCCCCATTCGACTTGCAGGCCTTTAAAACCTATTAAAATACCTTTTCTCTATTAAAATTTGTTTTCTTATCATTATTGTTATCTTATTCATTAATATCAAAGAAAAAACTTGAATATCCCCATTCGACTTGCAGGCCTTTAAAACCTATTAAATACCTTTTCTCTATTAAAATTTCTTTTCTTATCCGTCACCACGCTCAAAAAGTGTAACTTGAAATTATATCAAAGAAAAAACTTGAATATCCCCATTCGACTTGCAGGCCTTTAAAAACCTATTAAAATAACTTTTTTTCAAAAAATAGAGTTAGATCATTGCAATTTGGTACATCGAGGTTTTCGATACCTACAAATCGATTGCGGATATTTTTGATATATTCTCATTGCGGATATATTCTCATTTATTCAATAAAAGAAAAACATTTGTTTTCTTATCAGTCACCACGCTCAAAAAGTGTAACTTGAATTAATATCAAAGAAAAAACTTGAATATCCCCATTCGACTTGCAGGCCTTTAAAACCTATTAAATACCTTTTCTCTATTAAAATTTTTTTCTTATCGGTCACCAGGCTCAAAAAGTGTAACTTGAATTAATATCAAAGAAAAAACTTGAATATCCCCATTCGACTTGCAGGCCTCTAAAACCTATTAAAATACCTTTTCTCTATTAAAATTTGTTTTCTTATCATTATTGTTATCTTATTCATTAATATCAAAGAAAAACCTTGAATATCCCCATTCGACTTGCAGGCCTTTAAAACCTATTAAATACTTTTTCTCAATTAAAATTTGTTTTATATCGGTCACCAGGCTCAAAAAGTGTAACTTGAATTAATATCAAAGTAAAAACTTGAATATCCCCATTCGACTTGCAGACCTTTAAAACCTATTAAATACCTTTTCTCTATTAAAATTTGTTTTCTTATCGGTCACCACGCTCAAAAAGTGTAACTTGAATTAATATCAAAGAAAAAAATTGAATATCCCCATTCGACTTGCAGGCCTTTAAAACCTATTAAAATACCTTTTCTCTATTAAAATTTGTTTTCTTATTATTGTTATCTTATTCATTAATATCAAAGAAAAAACTTGAATATCCCCATTCGACTTGCAGGTCTTTAAAACCTATTAAAAGCCTTTTCTCTATTAAAATTTCTTTTCTTATCCGTCACCACGCTCAAAAAGTGTAACTTGAAATTATATCAAAGAAAAAACTTGAATATCCCCATTCGACTTGCAGGCCTTTAAAAACCTATTAAAATAATTTTTTTCAAAAAATAGAGTTAGATCATTGAAATTTGGTACATCGAGGTTTTCGATACCTACAAATCGATTGCGGATATTTTTGATATATTCTCATTGCGGATATATTCTCATTTATTCAATAACAGAAAAAAATTTGTTTTCTTATCGGTCACCACGCTCAAAAAGTGTAACTTGAATTAATATCAAAGAAAAAACTTGAATATCCCCATTCGACTTGCAGGCCTTTAAAACCTATTAAATGCCTTTTCTCTATTAAAATTTGTTTTCTTATCGGTCACCAGGCTCAAAAAGTGTAACTTGAATTAATATCAAAGAAAAAACTTGAATATCCCCATTCGACTTGCAGGCCTTTAAAACCTATTAAATACCTTTTCTCTATTAAAATTTCTTTTCTTATCATTATTGTTATCTTATTCATTAATATCAAAGAAAAAACTTGAATATCCCCATTCGACTTGCAGGCCTTTAAAACCTATTAAATACCTTTTCTCTATTAAAATTTCTTTTCTTATCCGTCACCACGCTCAAAAAGTGTAACTTGAAATTATATCAAAGAAAAAACTTGAATATCCCCATTCGACTTGCAGGCCTTTAAAAACCTATTAAAATAACTTTTTTTCAAAAAATAGAGTTAGATCATTGCAATTTGGTACATCGAGGTTTTCGATACCTACAAATCGATTGCGGATATTTTTGATATATTCTCATTGCGGATATATTCTCATTTATTCAATAAAAGAAAAAAATTTGTTTTCTTATCAGTCACCACGCTCAAAAAGTGTAACTTGAAATAATATCAAAGAAAAAACTTGAATATCCCCATTCGACTTGCAGGCCTTTAAAACCTATTAAATACCTTTTCTCTATTAAAATTTTTTTCTTATCGGTCACCAGGCTCAAAAAGTGTAACTTGAAATAATATCAAAGAAAAAACTTGAATATCCCCATTCGACTTGCAGGCCTTTAAAACCTATTAAATACCTTTTCTCTATTAAAATTTTTTTCTTATCGGTCACCAGGCTCAAAAAGTGTAACTTGAATTAATATCAAAGAAAAAACTTGAATATCCCCATTCGACTTGCAGACCTTTAAAACCTATTAAATACCTTTTCTCTATTAAAATTTCTTTTCTTATCCGTCACCACGCTCAAAAAGTGTAACTTGAAATTATATCAAAGAAAAAACTTGAATATCCCCATTCGACTTGCAGGCCTTTAAAAACCTATTAAAATAACTTTTTTTCAAAAAATAGAGTTAGATCATTGCAATTTGGTACATCGAGGTTTTCGATACCTACAAATCGATTGCGGATATTTTTGATATATTCTCATTGCGGATATATTCTCATTTATTCAATAAAAGAAAAACATTTGTTTTCTTATCAGTCACCACGCTCAAAAAGTGTAACTTGAATTAATATCAAAGAAAAAACTTGAATATCCCCATTCGACTTGCAGGCCTTTAAAACCTATTAAATACCTTTTCTCTATTAAAATTTTTTTCTTATCGGTCACCAGGCTCAAAAAGTGTAACTTGAATTAATATCAAAGAAAAAACTTGAATATCCCCATTCGACTTGCAGGCCTCTAAAACCTATTAAAATACCTTTTCTCTATTAAAATTTGTTTTCTTATCATTATTGTTATCTTATTCATTAATATCAAAGAAAAACCTTGAATATCCCCATTCGACTTGCAGGCCTTTAAAACCTATTAAATACTTTTTCTCTATTAAAATTTGTTTTATATCGGTCACCAGGCTCAAAAAGTGTAACTTGAATTAATATCAAAGTAAAAACTTGAATATCCCCATTCGACTTGCAGACCTTTAAAACCTATTAAATACCTTTTCTCTATTAAAATTTGTTTTCTTATCGGTCACCACGCTCAAAAAGTGTAACTTGAATTAATATCAAAGAAAAAAATTGAATATCCCCATTCGACTTGCAGGCCTTTAAAACCTATTAAAATACCTTTTCTCTATTAAAATTTGTTTTCTTATTATTGTTATCTTATTCATTAATATCAAAGAAAAAACTTGAATATCCCCATTCGACTTGCAGGTCTTTAAAACCTATTAAAAGCCTTTTCTCTATTAAAATTTCTTTTCTTATCCGTCACCACGCTCAAAAAGTGTAACTTGAAATTATATCAAAGAAAAAACTTGAATATCCCCATTCGACTTGCAGGCCTTTAAAAACCTATTAAAATAACTTTTTTTCAAAAAATAGAGTTAGATCATTGAAATTTGGTACATCGAGGTTTTCGATACCTACAAATCGATTGCGGATATTTTTGATATATTCTCATTGCGGATATATTCTCATTTATTCAATAACAGAAAAAAATTTGTTTTCTTATCGGTCACCACGCTCAAAAAGTGTAACTTGAATTAATATCAAAGAAAAAACTTGAATATCCCCATTCGACTTGCAGGCCTTTAAAACCTATTAAATGCCTTTTCTCTATTAAAATTTGTTTTCTTATCGGTCACCAGGCTCAAAAAGTGTAACTTGAATTAATATCAAAGAAAAAACTTGAATATCCCCATTCGACTTGCAGGCCTTTAAAACCTATTAAATACCTTTTTTCTATTAAAATTTGTTTTCTTATCGGTCACCACGCTCAAAAAGTGTAACTTGAATTAATATCAAAGAAAAAACTTGAATATCTCCATTCGACTTGCAGGCCTTTAAAACCTATTAAAATACCTTTTCTCTATTAAAATTTGTTTTCTTATGATTATTGTTATCTTATTCATTAATATCAAAGGAAAAACTTGAATATCCCCATTCGACTTGCAGGCCTTTAAAACCTATTAAATACCTTTTCTCTATTAAAATTTGTTTTCTTATCGGTCACCACGCTCAAAAAGTGTAACTTGAATTAATATCAAAGAAAAAACTTGAATATCCCCATTCGACTTGCAGGCTTTTAAAACCTATTAAATACCTTTTCTCTATTAAAATTCGTTTTCTTATCGGTCACCACGCTCAAAAAGTGTAACTTGAATTAATATCAAAGAAAAAACTTGAATATCCCCATTCGACTTGCAGGCCTTTAAAACCTATTAAAATACCTTTTCTCTATTAAAATTTGTTTTCTTATCATTATTGTTATCTTATTCATTAATATCAAAGAAAAAACTTGAATATCCCCATTCGACTTGCAGGCCTTTAAAACCTATTAAATACCTTTTCTCTATTAAAATTTCTTTTCTTATCCGTCACCACGCTCAAAAAGTGTAACTTGAAATTATATCAAAGAAAAAACTTGAATATCCCCATTCGACTTGCAGGCCTTTAAAAACCTATTAAAATAACTTTTTTTCAAAAAATAGAGTTAGATCATTGCAATTTGGTACATCGAGGTTTTCGATACCTACAAATCGATTGCGGATATTTTTGATATATTCTCATTGCGGATATATTCTCATTTATTCAATAAAAGAAAAACATTTGTTTTCTTATCAGTCACCACGCTCAAAAAGTGTAACTTGAATTAATATCAAAGAAAAAACTTGAATATCCCCATTCGACTTGCAGGCCTTTAAAACCTATTAAATACCTTTTCTCTATTAAAATTTTTTTCTTATCGGTCACCAGGCTCAAAAAGTGTAACTTGAATTAATATCAAAGAAAAAACTTGAATATCCCCATTCGACTTGCAGGCCTCTAAAACCTATTAAAATACCTTTTCTCTATTAAAATTTGTTTTCTTATCATTATTGTTATCTTATTCATTAATATCAAAGAAAAACCTTGAATATCCCCATTCGACTTGCAGGCCTTTAAAACCTATTAAATACTTTTTCTCTATTAAAATGTGTTTTATATCGGTCACCAGGCTCAAAAAGTGTAACTTGAATTAATATCAAAGTAAAAACTTGAATATCCCCATTCGACTTGCAGACCTTTAAAACCTATTAAATACCTTTTCTCTATTAAAATTTGTTTTCTTATCGGTCACCACGCTCAAAAAGTGTAACTTGAATTAATATCAAAGAAAAAACTTGAATATCCCCATTCGACTTGCAGGCCTTTAAAACCTATTAAAATACCTTTTCTCTATTAAAATTTGTTTTCTTATTATTGTTATCTTATTCATTAATATCAAAGAAAAAACTTGAATATCCCAATTCGACTTGCAGGTCTTTAAAACCTATTAAAAGCCTTTTCTCTATTAAAATTTCTTTTCTTATCCGTCACCACGCTCAAAAAGTGTAACTTGAAATTATATCAAAGAAAAAACTTGAATATCTCCATTCGACTTGCAGGCCTTTAAAACCTATTAAAATACCTTTTTTTCAAAAAATAGAGTTAGATCATTGAAAATTGGTACATCGAGGTTTTTGATACCTACAAATCGATTGCGGATATTTTTGATATATTCTCATTGCGGATATATTCTCATTTATTCAATAACAGAAAAAAATTTGTTTTCTTATCGGTCACCACGCTCAAAAAGTGTAACTTGAATTAATATCAAAGAAAAAACTTGAATATCCCCATTCGACTTGCAGGCCTTTAAAACCTATTAAATGCCTTTTCTCTATTAAAATTTGTTTTCTTATCGGTCACCAGGCTCAAAAAGTGTAACTTGAATTAATATCAAAGAAAAAACTTGAATATCCCCATTCGACTTGCAGGCCTTTAAAACCTATTAAATACCTTTTTTCTATTAAAATTTGTTTTCTTATCGGTCACCACGCTCAAAAAGTGTAACTTGAATTAATATCAAAGAAAAAACTTGAATATCTCCATTCGACTTGCAGGCCTTTAAAACCTATTAAAATACCTTTTCTCTATTAAAATTTGTTTTCTTATGATTATTGTTATCTTATTCATTAATATCAAAGGAAAAACTTGAATATCCCCATTCGACTTGCAGGCCTTTAAAACCTATTAAATACCTTTTCTCTATTAAAATTTGTTTTCTTATCGGTCACCACGCTCAAAAAGTGTAACTTGAATTAATATCAAAGAAAAAACTTGAATATCCCCATTCGACTTGCAGGCTTTTAAAACCTATTAAATACCTTTTCTCTATTAAAATTCGTTTTCTTATCGGTCACCACGCTCAAAAAGTGTAACTTGAATTAATATCAAAGAAAAAACTTGAATATCCCCATTCGACTTGCAGGCCTTTAAAAACCTATTAAAATACCTTTTCTCAAAAAATAGAGTTAGATCATTCAAATTTGGTACATCGAGGTTTTCGATACCTACAAATCGATTGCGGATATTTTTGATATATTCTCATTGCGGATATATTCTCATTTATTCAATAAAAGAAAAAAATTTGTTTTCTTATCGGTCACCACGCTCAAAAAGTGTAACTTGAATTAATATCAAAGAAAAAACTTGAATATCCCCATTCGACTTGCAGGCCTTTAAAACCTATTAAATACCTTTTCTCTATTAAAATTTTTTTCTTATCGGTCACCAGGCTCAAAAAGTGTAACTTGAATTAATATCAAAGAAAAAACTTGAATATCCCCATTCGACTTGCAGGCCTTTAAAACCTATTAAATACTTTCCTCTATTAAAATTTGTTTTCTTATCGGTCACCACGCTCAAAAAGTGTAACTTGAATTAATATCAAAGAAAAAAATTGAATATCCCCATTCGACTTGCAGGCCTTTAAAAACTATTAAAATACCTTTTCTCTATTAAAATTTGTTTTCTTATCATTATTGTTATCTTATTCATTAATATCAAAGAAAAACCTTGAATATCCCCATTCGACTTGCAGGCCTTTAAAACCTATTAAATACCTTTTCTCTATTAAAATTTGTTTTATATCGGTCACCAGGCTCAAAAAGTGTAACTTGGATTAATATCAAAGAAAAAACTTGAATATCCCTATTCGACTTGCAGACCTTTAAAACCTATTAAATACCTTTTCTCTATTAAAATTTGTTTTCTTATCGGTCACCACGCTCAAAAAGTGTAACTTGAATTAATATCAAAGAAAAAACTTGAATATCCCCATTCGACTTGCAGGCCTTTAAAACCTATTAAAATACCTTTTCTCTATTAAAATTTGTTTTCTTATCATTATTGTTATCTTATTCATTAATATCAAAGAAAAACCTTGAATATCTCCATTCGACTTGCAGGCCTTTAAAACCTATTAAATACCTTTTCTCTATTAAAATTTGTTTTATATCGGTCACCAGGCTCAAAAAGTGTAACTTGAATTAATATCAAAGAAAAAACTTGAATATCCCCATTCGACTTGCAGGCCTTTAAAACCTATTAAAATACCTTTTCTCTATTAAAATTTGTTTTCTTATTATTGTTATCTTATTCATTAATATCAAAGAAAAAACTTGAATATCCCCATTCGACTTGCAGGCCTTTAAAACCTATTAAAAGCCTTTTCTCTATTAAAATTTGTTTTCTTATCCGTCACCACGCTCAAAAAGTGAAACTTGAAATTATATCAAAGAAAAAACTTGAATATCCCCATTCGACTTGCAGGCTTTTAAAAACCTATTAAAATAACTTTTTTTCAAAAAATAGAGTTAGATCATTGAAATTTGGTACATCGAGGTTTTCGATACCTACAAATCGATTGCGGATATTTTTGATATATTCTCATTGCGGATATATTGTCATTTATTCAATAAAAGAAAAAAATTTGTTTTCTTATCGGTCACCACGCTCAAAAAGTGTACCTTGAATTAATATCAAAGAAAAAACTTGAATATCCCCATTCGACTTGCAGGCCTTTAAAACCTATTAAATGCCTTTTCTCTATTAAAATTTGTTTTCTTATCGGTCACCAGGCTCAAAAAGTGTAACTTGAATTAATATCAAAGAAAAAACTTGAATATCCCCATTCGACTTGCAGGCCTTTAAAACCTATTAAATACCTTTTTTCTATTAAAATTTGTTTTCTTATCGGTCACCAGGCTCAAAAAGTGTAACTTGAATTAATATCAAAGAAAAAACTTGAATATCCCCATTCGACTTGCAGGCCTTTAAAACCTATTAAATACCTTTTTTCTATTAAAATTTGTTTTCTTATCGGTCACCACGCTCAAAAAGTGTAACTTGAATTAATATCAAAGAAAAAACTTGAATATCCCCATTCGACTTGCAGGCCTTTAAAACCTATTAAAATACCTTTTCTCTATTAAAATTTGTTTTCTTATCATTATTGTTATCTTATTCATTAATATCAAAGAAAAAACTTGAATATCCCCATTCGACTTGCAGGCCTTTAAAAAACCTATTAAAATACCTTTTCTCAAAAAATAGAGTTAGATCATTCAAATTTGGTACATCGAGGTTTTCGATACCTACAAATCGATTGCGGATATTTTTGATATATTCTCATTGCGGATATATTCTCATTTATTCAATAAAAGAAAAAAATTTGTTTTCTTATCGGTCACCACGCTCAAAAAGTGTAACTTGAATTAATATCAAAGAAAAAACTTGAATATCCCCATTCGACTTGCAGGCCTTTAAAACCTATTAAATACCTTTTCTCTATTAAAATTTTTTTCTTATCGGTCACCAGGCTCAAAAAGTGTAACTTGAATTAATATCAAAGAAAAAACTTGAATATCCCCATTCGACTTGCAGGCCTTTAAAACCTATTAAATACTTTTCTCTATTAAAATTTGTTTTCTTATCGGTCACCACGCTCAAAAAGTGTAACTTGAATTAATATCAAAGAAAAAAATTGAATATCCCCATTCGACTTGCAGGCCTTTAAAACCTATTAAAATACCTTTTCTCTATTAAAATTTGTTTTCTTATCATTATTCTTATCTTATTCATTAATATCAAAGAAAAACCTTGAATATCCCCATTCGACTTGCAGGCCTTTAAAACCTATTAAATACCTTTTCTCTATTAAAATTTGCTTTATATCGGTCACCAGGCTCAAAAAGTGTAACTTGAATTAATATCAAAGTAAAAACTTGAATATCCCCATTCGACTTGCAGACCTTTAAAACCTATTAAATACCTTTTCTCTATTAAAATTTGTTTTCTTATCGGTCACCACGCTCAAAAAGTGTAACTTGAATTAATATCAAAGAAAAAACTTGAATATCCCCATTCGACTTGCAGGCCTTTAAAACCTATTAAAATACCTTTTCTCTATTAAAATTTGTTTTCTTATTATTGTTATCTTATTCATTAATATCAAAGAAAAAACTTGAATATCCCCATTCGACTTGCAGGTCTTTAAAACCTATTAAAAGCCTTTTCTCTATTAAAATTTCTTTTCTTATCCGTCACCACGCTCAAAAAGTGTAACTTGAAATTATATCAAAGAAAAAACTTGAATATCCCCATTCGACTTGCAGGCCTTTAAAAACCTATTAAAATAACTTTTTTTCAAAAAATAGAGTTAGATCATTGAAATTTGGTACATCGAGGTTTTCGATACCTACAAATCGATTGCGGATATTTTTGATATATTCTCATTGCGGATATATTCTCATTTATTCAATAACAGAAAAAAATTTGTTTTCTTATCGGTCACCACGCTCAAAAAGTGTAACTTGAATTAATATCAAAGAAAAAACTTGAATATCCCCATTCGACTTGCAGGCCTTTAAAACCTATTAAATGCCTTTTCTCTATTAAAATTTGTTTTCTTATCGGTCACCAGGCTCAAAAAGTGTAACTTGAATTAATATCAAAGAAAAAACTTGAATATCCCCATTCGACTTGCAGGCCTTTAAAACCTATTAAATACCTTTTTTCTATTAAAATTTGTTTTCTTATCGGTCACCACGCTCAAAAAGTGTAACTTGAATTAATATCAAAGAAAAAACTTGAATATCTCCATTCGACTTGCAGGCCTTTAAAACCTATTAAAATACCTTTTCTCTATTAAAATTTGTTTTCTTATGATTATTGTTATCTTATTCATTAATATCAAAGGAAAAACTTGAATATCCCCATTCGACTTGCAGGCCTTTAAAACCTATTAAATACCTTTTCTCTATTAAAATTTGTTTTCTTATCGGTCACCACGCTCAAAAAGTGTAACTTGAATTAATATCAAAGAAAAAACTTGAATATCCCCATTCGACTTGCAGGCTTTTAAAACCTATTAAATACCTTTTCTCTATTAAAATTCGTTTTCTTATCGGTCACCACGCTCAAAAAGTGTAACTTGAATTAATATCAAAGAAAAAACTTGAATATCCCCATTCGACTTGCAGGCCTTTAAAAACCTATTAAAATACCTTTTCTCAAAAAATAGAGTTAGATCATTCAAATTTGGTACATCGAGGTTTTCGATACCTACAAATCGATTGCGGATATTTTTGATATATTCTCATTGCGGATATATTCTCATTTATTCAATAAAAGAAAAAAATTTGTTTTCTTATCGGTCACCACGCTCAAAAAGTGTAACTTGAATTAATATCAAAGAAAAAACTTGAATATCCCCATACGACTTGCAGGCCTTTAAAACCTATTAAATACCTTTTCTCTATTAAAATTTTTTTCTTATCGGTCACCAGGCTCAAAAAGTGTAACTTGAATTAATATCAAAGAAAAAACTTGAATATCCCCATTCGACTTGCAGGCCTTTAAAACCTATTAAATACTTTTCTCTATTAAAATTTGTTTTCTTATCGGTCACCACGCTCAAAAAGTGTAACTTGAATTAATATCAAAGAAAAAAATTGAATATCCCCATTCGACTTGCAGGCCTTTAAAACCTATTAAAATACCTTTTCTCTATTAAAATTTGTTTTCTTATCATTATTGTTATCTTATTCATTAATATCAAAGAAAAACCTTGAATATCCCCATTCGACTTGCAGGCCTTTAAAACCTATTAAATACCTTTTCTCTATTAAAATTTGTTTTATATCGGTCACCAGGCTCAAAAAGTGTAACTTGGATTAATATCAAAGAAAAAACTTGAATATCCCCATTCGACTTGCAGACCTTTAAAACCTATTAAATACCTTTTCTCTATTAAAATTTGTTTTCTTATCGGTCACCACGCTCAAAAAGTGTAACTTGAATTAATATCAAAGAAAAAACTTGAATATCCCCATTCGACTTGCAGGCCTTTAAAACCTATTAAAATACCTTTTCTCTATTAAAATTTGTTTTCTTATCATTATTGTTATCTTATTCATTAATATCAAAGAAAAACCTTGAATATCTCCATTCGACTTGCAGGCCTTTAAAACCTATTAAATACCTTTTCTCTATTAAAATTTGTTTTATATCGGTCACCAGGCTCAAAAAGTGTAACTTGAATTAATATCAAAGAAAAAACTTGAATATCCCCATTCGACTTGCAGGCCTTTAAAACCTATTAAAATACCTTTTCTCTATTAAAATTTGTTTTCTTATTATTGTTATCTTATTCATTAATATCAAAGAAAAAACTTGAATATCCCCATTCGACTTGCAGGCCTTTAAAACCTATTAAAAGCCTTTTCTCTATTAAAATTTGTTTTCTTATCCGTCACCACGCTCAAAAAGTGAAACTTGAAATTATATCAAAGAAAAAACTTGAATATCCCCATTCGACTTGCAGGCTTTTAAAAACCTATTAAAATAACTTTTTTTCAAAAAATAGAGTTAGATCATTGAAATTTGGTACATCGAGGTTTTCGATACCTACAAATCGATTGCGGATATTTTTGATATATTCTCATTGCGGATATATTCTCATTTATTCAATAAAAGAAAAAAATTTGTTTTCTTATCGGTCACCACGCTCAAAAAGTGTACCTTGAATTAATATCAAAGAAAAAACTTGAATATCCCCATTCGACTTGCAGGCCTTTAAAACCTATTAAATGCCTTTTCTCTATTAAAATTTGTTTTCTTATCGGTCACCAGGCTCAAAAAGTGTAACTTGAATTAATATCAAAGAAAAAACTTGAATATCCCCATTCGACTTGCAGGCCTTTAAAACCTATTAAATACCTTTTTTCTATTAAAATTTGTTTTCTTATCGGTCACCAGGCTCAAAAAGTGTAACTTGAATTAATATCAAAGAAAAAACTTGAATATCCCCATTCGACTTGCAGGCCTTTAAAACCTATTAAATACCTTTTTTCTATTAAAATTTGTTTTCTTATCGGTCACCACGCTCAAAAAGTGTAACTTGAATTAATATCAAAGAAAAAACTTGAATATCCCCATTCGACTTGCAGGCCTTTAAAACCTATTAAAATACCTTTTCTCTATTAAAATTTGTTTTCTTATCATTATTGTTATCTTATTCATTAATATCAAAGAAAAAACTTGAATATCCCCATTCGACTTGCAGGCCTTTAAAAAACCTATTAAAATACCTTTTCTCAAAAAATAGAGTTAGATCATTCAAATTTGGTACATCGAGGTTTTCGATACCTACAAATCGATTGCGGATATTTTTGATATATTCTCATTGCGGATATATTCTCATTTATTCAATAAAAGAAAAAAATTTGTTTTCTTATCGGTCACCACGCTCAAAAAGTGTAACTTGAATTAATATCAAAGAAAAAACTTGAATATCCCCATTCGACTTGCAGGCCTTTAAAACCTATTAAAATACCTTTTCTCTATTAAAATTTGTTTTCTTATCATTATTGTTATCTTATTCATTAATATCAAAGAAAAACCTTGAATATCTCCATTCGACTTGCAGGCCTTTAAAACCTATTAAATACCTTTTCTCTATTAAAATTTGTTTTATATCGGTCACCAGGCTCAAAAAGTGTAACTTGAATTAATATCAAAGAAAAAACTTGAATATCCCCATTCGACTTGCAGGCCTTTAAAACCTATTAAATACCTTTTTTCTATTAAAATTTGTTTTCTTATCGGTCACCACGCTCAAAAAGTGTAACTTGAATTAATATCAAAGAAAAAACTTGAATATCGCCATTCGACTTGCAGGCCTTTAAAACCTATTAAAATACCTTTTCTCTATTAAAATTTGTTTTCTTATCATTATTGTTATCTTATTCATTAATATCAAAGAAAAAACTTGAATATCCCCATTCGACTTGCAGGCCTTTAAAACCTATTAAATACCTTTTCTCTATTAAAATTTCTTTTCTTATCCGTCACCACGCTCAAAAAGAGTAACTTGAAATTATATCAAAGAAAAAACTTGAATATCCCCATTCGACTTGCAGGCCTTTAAAAACCTATTAAAATAACTTTTTTTCAAAAAATAGAGTTAGATCATTGCAATTTGGTACATCGAGGTTTTCGATACCTACAAATCGATTGCGGATATTTTTGATATATTCTCATTGCGGATATATTCTCATTTATTCAATAAAAGAAAAACATTTGTTTTCTTATCAGTCACCACGCTCAAAAAGTGTAACTTGAATTAATATCAAAGAAAAAACTTGAATATCCCCATTCGACTTGCAGGCCTTTAAAACCTATTAAATACCTTTTCTCTATTAAAATTTTTTTCTTATCGGTCACCAGGCTCAAAAAGTGTAACTTGAATTAATATCAAAGAAAATACTTGAATATCCCCATTCGACTTGCAGGCCTCTAAAACCTATTAAAATACCTTTTCTCTATTAAAATTTGTTTTCTTATTATTGTTATCTTATTCATTAATATCAAAGAAAAAACTTGAATATCCCCATTCGACTTGCAGGCCTTTAAAACCTATTAAAAGCCTTTTCTCTATTAAAATTTGTTTTCTTATCCGTCACCACGCTCAAAAAGTGTAACTTGAAATTATATCAAAGAAAAAACTTGAATATCCCCATTCGACTTGCAGGCCTTTAAAAACCTATTAAAATAACTTTTTTTCAAAAAATAGAGTTAGATCATTGAAATTTGGTACATCGAGGTTTTCGATACCTACAAATCGATTGCGGATATTTTTGATATATTCTCATTGCGGATATATTCTCATTTATTCAATAACAGAAAAAAATTTGTTTTCTTATCGGTCACCACGCTCAAAAAGTGTAACTTGAATTAATATCAAAGAAAAAACTTGAATATCCCCATTCGACTTGCAGGCCTTTAAAACCTATTAAATACCTTTTTTCTATTAAAATTTGTTTTCTTATCGGTCACCACGCTCAAAAAGTGTAACTTGAATTAATATCAAAGAAAAAACTTGAATATCTCCATTCGACTTGCAGGCCTTTAAAACCTATTAAAATACCTTTTCTCTATTAAAATTTGTTTTCTTATGATTATTGTTATCTTATTCATTAATATCAAAGGAAAAACTTGAATATCCCCATTCGACTTGCAGGCCTTTAAAACCTATTAAATACCTTTTCTCTATTAAAATTTGTTTTCTTATCGGTCACCACGCTCAAAAAGTGTAACTTGAATTAATATCAAAGAAAAAACTTGAATATCCCCATTCGACTTGCAGGCTTTTAAAACCTATTAAATACCTTTTCTCTATTAAAATTCGTTTTCTTATCGGTCACCACGCTCAAAAAGTGTAACTTGAATTAATATCAAAGAAAAAACTTGAATATCCCCATTCGACTTGCAGGCCTTTAAAAACCTATTAAAATACCTTTTCTCAAAAAATAGAGTTAGATCATTCAAATTTGGTACATCGAGGTTTTCGATACCTACAAATCGATTGCGGATATTTTTGATATATTCTCATTGCGGATATATTCTCATTTGTTCAATAAAAGAAAAAAATTTGTTTTCTTATCGGTCACCACGCTCAAAAAGTGTAACTTGAATTAATATCAAAGAAAAAACTTGAATATCCCCATTCGACTTGCAGGCCTTTAAAACCTATTAAATACCTTTTCTCTATTAAAATTTTTTTCTTATCGGTCACCAGGCTCAAAAAGTGTAACTTGAATTAATATCAAAGAAAAAACTTGAATATCCCCATTCGACTTGCAGGCCTTTAAAACCTATTAAATACTTTTCTCTATTAAAATTTGTTTTCTTATCGGTCACCACGCTCAAAAAGTGTAACTTGAATTAATATCAAAGAAAAAAATTGAATATCCCCATTCGACTTGCAGGCCTTTAAAACCTATTAAAATACCTTTTCTCTATTAAAATTTGTTTTCTTATTATTGTTATCTTATTCATTAATATCAAAGAAAAAAATTGAATATCCCCATTCGACTTGCAGGCCTTTAAAACCTATTAAAATACCTTTTCTCTATTAAAATTTGTTTTCTTATCATTATTGTTATCTTATTCATTAATATCAAAGAAAAACCTTGAATATCCCCATTCGACTTGCAGGCCTTTAAAACCTATTAAATACCTTTTCTCTATTAAAATTTGTTTTATATCGGTCACCAGGCTCAAAAAGTGTAACTTGGATTAATATCAAAGAAAAAACTTGAATATCCCCATTCGACTTGCAGACCTTTAAAACCTATTAAATACCTTTTCTCTATTAAAATTTGTTTTCTTATCGGTCACCACGCTCAAAAAGTGTAACTTGAATTAATATCAAAGAAAAAACTTGAATATCCCCATTCGACTTGCAGGCCTTTAAAACCTATTAAAATACCTTTTCTCTATTAAAATTTGTTTTCTTATCATTATTGTTATCTTATTCATTAATATCAAAGAAAAACCTTGAATATCTCCATTCGACTTGCAGGCCTTTAAAACCTATTAAATACCTTTTCTCTATTAAAATTTGTTTTATATCGGTCACCAGGCTCAAAAAGTGTAACTTGAATTAATATCAAAGAAAAAACTTGAATATCCCCATTCGACTTGCAGGCCTTTAAAACCTATTAAAATACCTTTTCTCTATTAAAATTTGTTTTCTTATTATTGTTATCTTATTCATTAATATCAAAGAAAAAACTTGAATATCCCCATTCGACTTGCAGGCCTTTAAAACCTATTAAAAGCCTTTTCTCTATTAAAATTTGTTTTCTTATCCGTCACCACGCTCAAAAAGTGAAACTTGAAATTATATCAAAGAAAAAACTTGAATATCCCCATTCGACTTGCAGGCTTTTAAAAACCTATTAAAATAACTTTTTTTCAAAAAATAGAGTTAGATCATTGAAATTTGGTACATCGAGGTTTTCGATACCTACAAATCGATTGCGGATATTTTTGATATATTCTCATTGCGGATATATTCTCATTTATTCAATAAAAGAAAAAAATTTGTTTTCTTATCGGTCACCACGCTCAAAAAGTGTACCTTGAATTAATATCAAAGAAAAAACTTGAATATCCCCATTCGACTTGCAGGCCTTTAAAACCTATTAAATGCCTTTTCTCTATTAAAATTTGTTTTCTTATCGGTCACCAGGCTCAAAAAGTGTAACTTGAATTAATATCAAAGAAAAAACTTGAATATCCCCATTCGACTTGCAGGCCTTTAAAACCTATTAAATACCTTTTTTCTATTAAAATTTGTTTTCTTATCGGTCACCAGGCTCAAAAAGTGTAACTTGAATTAATATCAAAGAAAAAACTTGAATATCCCCATTCGACTTGCAGGCCTTTAAAACCTATTAAATACCTTTTTTCTATTAAAATTTGTTTTCTTATCGGTCACCACGCTCAAAAAGTGTAACTTGAATTAATATCAAAGAAAAAACTTGAATATCCCCATTCGACTTGCAGGCCTTTAAAACCTATTAAAATACCTTTTCTCTATTAAAATTTGTTTTCTTATCATTATTGTTATCTTATTCATTAATATCAAAGAAAAAACTTGAATATCCCCATTCGACTTGCAGGCCTTTAAAAAACCTATTAAAATACCTTTTCTCAAAAAATAGAGTTAGATCATTCAAATTTGGTACATCGAGGTTTTCGATACCTACAAATCGATTGCGGATATTTTTGATATATTCTCATTGCGGATATATTCTCATTTATTCAATAAAAGAAAAAAATTTGTTTTCTTATCGGTCACCACGCTCAAAAAGTGTAACTTGAATTAATATCAAAGAAAAAACTTGAATATCCCCATTCGACTTGCAGGCCTTTAAAACCTATTAAATACCTTTTCTCTATTAAAATTTTTTTCTTATCGGTCACCAGGCTCAAAAAGTGTAACTTGAATTAATATCAAAGAAAAAACTTGAATATCCCCATTCGACTTGCAGGCCTTTAAAACCTATTAAATACTTTTCTCTATTAAAATTTGTTTTCTTATCGGTCACCACGCTCAAAAAGTGTAACTTGAATTAATATCAAAGAAAAAAATTGAATATCCCCATTCGACTTGCAGGCCTTTAAAACCTATTAAAATACCTTTTCTCTATTAAAATTTGTTTTCTTATCATTATTCTTATCTTATTCATTAATATCAAAGAAAAACCTTGAATATCCCCATTCGACTTGCAGGCCTTTAAAACCTATTAAATACCTTTTCTCTATTAAAATTTGTTTTATATCGGTCACCAGGCTCAAAAAGTGTAACTTGAATTAATATCAAAGTAAAAACTTGAATATCCCCATTCGACTTGCAGACCTTTAAAACCTATTAAATACCTTTTCTCTATTAAAATTTGTTTTCTTATCGGTCACCACGCTCAAAAAGTGTAACTTGAATTAATATCAAAGAAAAAACTTGAATATCCCCATTCGACTTGCAGGCCTTTAAAACCTATTAAAATACCTTTTCTCTATTAAAATTTGTTTTCTTATTATTGTTATCTTATTCATTAATATCAAAGAAAAAACTTGAATATCCCCATTCGACTTGCAGGTCTTTAAAACCTATTAAAAGCCTTTTCTCTATTAAAATTTCTTTTCTTATCCGTCACCACGCTCAAAAAGTGTAACTTGAAATTATATCAAAGAAAAAACTTGAATATCCCCATTCGACTTGCAGGCCTTTAAAAACCTATTAAAATAACTTTTTTTCAAAAAATAGAGTTAGATCATTGAAATTTGGTACATCGAGGTTTTCGATACCTACAAATCGATTGCGGATATTTTTGATATATTCTCATTGCGGATATATTCTCATTTATTCAATAACAGAAAAAAATTTGTTTTCTTATCGGTCACCACGCTCAAAAAGTGTAACTTGAATTAATATCAAAGAAAAAACTTGAATATCCCCATTCGACTTGCAGGCCTTTAAAACCTATTAAATGCCTTTTCTCTATTAAAATTTGTTTTCTTATCGGTCACCAGGCTCAAAAAGTGTAACTTGAATTAATATCAAAGAAAAAACTTGAATATCCCCATTCGACTTGCAGGCCTTTAAAACCTATTAAATACCTTTTTTCTATTAAAATTTGTTTTCTTATCGGTCACCAGGCTCAAAAAGTGTAACTTGAATTAATATCAAAGAAAAAACTTGAATATCCCCATTCGACTTGCAGGCCTTTAAAACCTATTAAATACCTTTTTTCTATTAAAATTTGTTTTCTTATCGGTCACCACGCTCAAAAAGTGTAACTTGAATTAATATCAAAGAAAAAACTTGAATATCCCCATTCGACTTGCAGGCCTTTAAAACCTATTAAAATACCTTTTCTCTATTAAAATTTGTTTTCTTATCATTATTGTTATCTTATTCATTAATATCAAAGAAAAAACTTGAATATCCCCATTCGACTTGCAGGCCTTTAAAAAACCTATTAAAATACCTTTTCTCAAAAAATAGAGTTAGATCATTCAAATTTGGTACATCGAGGTTTTCGATACCTACAAATCGATTGCGGATATTTTTGATATATTCTCATTGCGGATATATTCTCATTTATTCAATAAAAGAAAAAAATTTGTTTTCTTATCGGTCACCACGCTCAAAAAGTGTAACTTGAATTAATATCAAAGAAAAAACTTGAATATCCCCATTCGACTTGCAGGCCTTTAAAACCTATTAAATACCTTTTCTCTATTAAAATTTTTTTCTTATCGGTCACCAGGCTCAAAAAGTGTAACTTGAATTAATATCAAAGAAAAAACTTGAATATCCCCATTCGACTTGCAGGCCTTTAAAACCTATTAAATACTTTTCTCTATTAAAATTTGTTTTCTTATCGGTCACCACGCTCAAAAAGTGTAACTTGAATTAATATCAAAGAAAAAAATTGAATATCCCCATTCGACTTGCAGGCCTTTAAAACCTATTAAAATACCTTTTCTCTATTAAAATTTGTTTTCTTATCATTATTCTTATCTTATTCATTAATATCAAAGAAAAACCTTGAATATCCCCATTCGACTTGCAGGCCTTTAAAACCTATTAAATACCTTTTCTCTATTAAAATTTGTTTTATATCGGTCACCAGGCTCAAAAAGTGTAACTTGAATTAATATCAAAGTAAAAACTTGAATATCCCCATTCGACTTGCAGACCTTTAAAACCTATTAAATACCTTTTCTCTATTAAAATTTGTTTTCTTATCGGTCACCACGCTCAAAAAGTGTAACTTGAATTAATATCAAAGAAAAAACTTGAATATCCCCATTCGACTTGCAGGCCTTTAAAACCTATTAAAATACCTTTTCTCTATTAAAATTTGTTTTCTTATTATTGTTATCTTATTCATTAATATCAAAGAAAAAACTTGAATATCCCCATTCGACTTGCAGGTCTTTAAAACCTATTAAAAGCCTTTTCTCTATTAAAATTTCTTTTCTTATCCGTCACCACGCTCAAAAAGTGTAACTTGAAATTATATCAAAGAAAAAACTTGAATATCCCCATTCGACTTGCAGGCCTTTAAAAACCTATTAAAATAACTTTTTTTCAAAAAATAGAGTTAGATCATTGAAATTTGGTACATCGAGGTTTTCGATACCTACAAATCGATTGCGGATATTTTTGATATATTCTCATTGCGGATATATTCTCATTTATTCAATAACAGAAAAAAATTTGTTTTCTTATCGGTCACCACGCTCAAAAAGTGTAACTTGAATTAATATCAAAGAAAAAACTTGAATATCCCCATTCGACTTGCAGGCCTTTAAAACCTATTAAATGCCTTTTCTCTATTAAAATTTGTTTTCTTATCGGTCACCAGGCTCAAAAAGTGTAACTTGAATTAATATCAAAGAAAAAACTTGAATATCCCCATTCGACTTGCAGGCCTTTAAAACCTATTAAATACCTTTTTTCTATTAAAATTTGTTTTCTTATCGGTCACCACGCTCAAAAAGTGTAACTTGAATTAATATCAAAGAAAAAACTTGAATATCTCCATTCGACTTGCAGGCCTTTAAAACCTATTAAAATACCTTTTCTCTATTAAAATTTGTTTTCTTATGATTATTGTTATCTTATTCATTAATATCAAAGGAAAAACTTGAATATCCCCATTCGACTTGCAGGCCTTTAAAACCTATTAAATACCTTTTCTCTATTAAAATTTGTTTTCTTATCGGTCACCACGCTCAAAAAGTGTAACTTGAATTAATATCAAAGAAAAAACTTGAATATCCCCATTCGACTTGCAGGCTTTTAAAACCTATTAAATACCTTTTCTCTATTAAAATTCGTTTTCTTATCGGTCACCACGCTCAAAAAGTGTAACTTGAATTAATATCAAAGAAAAAACTTGAATATCCCCATTCGACTTGCAGGCCTTTAAAAACCTATTAAAATACCTTTTCTCAAAAAATAGAGTTAGATCATTCAAATTTGGTACATCGAGGTTTTCGATACCTACAAATCGATTGCGGATATTTTTGATATATTCTCATTGCGGATATATTCTCATTTATTCAATAAAAGAAAAAAATTTGTTTTCTTATCGGTCACCACGCTCAAAAAGTGTAACTTGAATTAATATCAAAGAAAAAACTTGAATATCCCCATTCGACTTGCAGGCCTTTAAAACCTATTAAATACCTTTTCTCTATTAAAATTTTTTTCTTATCGGTCACCACGCTCAAAAAGTGTAACTTGAATTAATATCAAAGAAAAAACTTGAATATCCCCATTCGACTTGCAGGCTTTTAAAACCTATTAAATACCTTTTCTCTATTAAAATTCGTTTTCTTATCGGTCACCACGCTCAAAAAGTGTAACTTGAATTAATATCAAAGAAAAAACTTGAATATCCCCATTCGACTTGCAGGCCTTTAAAAACCTATTAAAATACCTTTTCTCAAAAAATAGAGTTAGATCATTCAAATTTGGTACATCGAGGTTTTCGATACCTACAAATCGATTGCGGATATTTTTGATATATTCTCATTGCGGATATATTCTCATTTATTCAATAAAAGAAAAAAATTTGTTTTCTTATCGGTCACCACGCTCAAAAAGTGTAACTTGAATTAATATCAAAGAAAAAACTTGAATATCCCCATTCGACTTGCAGGCCTTTAAAACCTATTAAATACCTTTTCTCTATTAAAATTTTTTTCTTATCGGTCACCAGGCTCAAAAAGTGTAACTTGAATTAATATCAAAGAAAAAACTTGAATATCCCCATTCGACTTGCAGGCCTTTAAAACCTATTAAATACTTTTCTCTATTAAAATTTGTTTTCTTATCGGTCACCACGCTCAAAAAGTGTAACTTGAATTAATATCAAAGAAAAAAATTGAATATCCCCATTCGACTTGCAGGCCTTTAAAACCTATTAAAATACCTTTTCTCTATTAAAATTTGTTTTCTTATGATTATTGTTATCTTATTCATTAATATCAAAGGAAAAACTTGAATATCCCCATTCGACTTGCAGGCCTTTAAAACCTATTAAATACCTTTTCTCTATTAAAATTTGTTTTCTTATCGGTCACCACGCTCAAAAAGTGTAACTTGAATTAATATCAAAGAAAAAACTTGAATATCCCCATTCGACTTGCAGGCTTTTAAAACCTATTAAATACCTTTTCTCTATTAAAATTCGTTTTCTTATCGGTCACCACGCTCAAAAAGTGTAACTTGAATTAATATCAAAGAAAAAACTTGAATATCCCCATTCGACTTGCAGGCCTTTAAAAACCTATTAAAATACCTTTTCTCAAAAAATAGAGTTAGATCATTCAAATTTGGTACATCGAGGTTTTCGATACCTACAAATCGATTGCGGATATTTTTGATATATTCTCATTGCGGATATATTCTCATTTATTCAATAAAAGAAAAAAATTTGTTTTCTTATCGGTCACCACGCTCAAAAAGTGTAACTTGAATTAATATCAAAGAAAAAACTTGAATATCCCCATTCGACTTGCAGGCCTTTAAAACCTATTAAATACCTTTTCTCTATTAAAATTTTTTTCTTATCGGTCACCAGGCTCAAAAAGTGTAACTTGAATTAATATCAAAGAAAAAACTTGAATATCCCCATTCGACTTGCAGGCCTTTAAAACCTATTAAATACTTTTCTCTATTAAAATTTGTTTTCTTATCGGTCACCACGCTCAAAAAGTGTAACTTGAATTAATATCAAAGAAAAAAATTGAATATCCCCATTCGACTTGCAGGCCTTTAAAACCTATTAAAATACCTTTTCTCTATTAAAATTTGTTTTCTTATCATTATTGTTATCTTATTCATTAATATCAAAGAAAAACCTTGAATATCCCCATTCGACTTGCAGGTCTTTAAAACCTATTAAAAGCCTTTTCTCTATTAAAATTTCTTTTCTTATCCGTCACCACGCTCAAAAAGTGTAACTTGAAATTATATCAAAGAAAAAACTTGAATATCCCCATTCGACTTGCAGGCCTTTAAAAACCTATTAAAATAACTTTTTTTCAAAAAATAGAGTTAGATCATTGAAATTTGGTACATCGAGGTTTTCGATACCTACAAATCGATTGCGGATATTTTTGATATATTCTCATTGCGGATATATTCTCATTTATTCAATAACAGAAAAAAATTTGTTTTCTTATCGGTCACCACGCTCAAAAAGTGTAACTTGAATTAATATCAAAGAAAAAACTTGAATATCCCCATTCGACTTGCAGGCCTTTAAAACCTATTAAATGCCTTTTCTCTATTAAAATTTGTTTTCTTATCGGTCACCAGGCTCAAAAAGTGTAACTTGAATTAATATCAAAGAAAAAACTTGAATATCCCCATTCGACTTGCAGGCCTTTAAAACCTATTAAATACCTTTTTTCTATTAAAATTTGTTTTCTTATCGGTCACCACGCTCAAAAAGTGTAACTTGAATTAATATCAAAGAAAAAACTTGAATATCTCCATTCGACTTGCAGGCCTTTAAAACCTATTAAAATACCTTTTCTCTATTAAAATTTGTTTTCTTATGATTATTGTTATCTTATTCATTAATATCAAAGGAAAAACTTGAATATCCCCATTCGACTTGCAGGCCTTTAAAACCTATTAAATACCTTTTCTCTATTAAAATTTGTTTTCTTATCGGTCACCACGCTCAAAAAGTGTAACTTGAATTAATATCAAAGAAAAAACTTGAATATCCCCATTCGACTTGCAGGCTTTTAAAACCTATTAAATACCTTTTCTCTATTAAAATTCGTTTTCTTATCGGTCACCACGCTCAAAAAGTGTAACTTGAATTAATATCAAAGAAAAAACTTGAATATCCCCATTCGACTTGCAGGCCTTTAAAAACCTATTAAAATACCTTTTCTCAAAAAATAGAGTTAGATCATTCAAATTTGGTACATCGAGGTTTTCGATACCTACAAATCGATTGCGGATATTTTTGATATATTCTCATTGCGGATATATTCTCATTTATTCAATAAAAGAAAAAAATTTGTTTTCTTATCGGTCACCACGCTCAAAAAGTGTAACTTGAATTAATATCAAAGAAAAAACTTGAATATCCCCATTCGACTTGCAGGCCTTTAAAACCTATTAAATACCTTTTCTCTATTAAAATTTTTTTCTTATCGGTCACCACGCTCAAAAAGTGTAACTTGAATTAATATCAAAGAAAAAACTTGAATATCCCCATTCGACTTGCAGGCTTTTAAAACCTATTAAATACCTTTTCTCTATTAAAATTCGTTTTCTTATCGGTCACCACGCTCAAAAAGTGTAACTTGAATTAATATCAAAGAAAAAACTTGAATATCCCCATTCGACTTGCAGGCCTTTAAAAACCTATTAAAATACCTTTTCTCAAAAAATAGAGTTAGATCATTCAAATTTGGTACATCGAGGTTTTCGATACCTACAAATCGATTGCGGATATTTTTGATATATTCTCATTGCGGATATATTCTCATTTATTCAATAAAAGAAAAAAATTTGTTTTCTTATCGGTCACCACGCTCAAAAAGTGTAACTTGAATTAATATCAAAGAAAAAACTTGAATATCCCCATTCGACTTGCAGGCCTTTAAAACCTATTAAATACCTTTTCTCTATTAAAATTTTTTTCTTATCGGTCACCAGGCTCAAAAAGTGTAACTTGAATTAATATCAAAGAAAAAACTTGAATATCCCCATTCGACTTGCAGGCCTTTAAAACCTATTAAATACTTTTCTCTATTAAAATTTGTTTTCTTATCGGTCACCACGCTCAAAAAGTGTAACTTGAATTAATATCAAAGAAAAAAATTGAATATCCCCATTCGACTTGCAGGCCTTTAAAACCTATTAAAATACCTTTTCTCTATTAAAATTTGTTTTCTTATGATTATTGTTATCTTATTCATTAATATCAAAGGAAAAACTTGAATATCCCCATTCGACTTGCAGGCCTTTAAAACCTATTAAATACCTTTTCTCTATTAAAATTTGTTTTCTTATCGGTCACCACGCTCAAAAAGTGTAACTTGAATTAATATCAAAGAAAAAACTTGAATATCCCCATTCGACTTGCAGGCTTTTAAAACCTATTAAATACCTTTTCTCTATTAAAATTCGTTTTCTTATCGGTCACCACGCTCAAAAAGTGTAACTTGAATTAATATCAAAGAAAAAACTTGAATATCCCCATTCGACTTGCAGGCCTTTAAAAACCTATTAAAATACCTTTTCTCAAAAAATAGAGTTAGATCATTCAAATTTGGTACATCGAGGTTTTCGATACCTACAAATCGATTGCGGATATTTTTGATATATTCTCATTGCGGATATATTCTCATTTATTCAATAAAAGAAAAAAATTTGTTTTCTTATCGGTCACCACGCTCAAAAAGTGTAACTTGAATTAATATCAAAGAAAAAAATTGAATATCCCCATTCGACTTGCAGGCCTTTAAAACCTATTAAAATACCTTTTCTCTATTAAAATTTGTTTTCTTATCATTATTGTTATCTTATTCATTAATATCAAAGAAAAACCTTGAATATCTCCATTCGACTTGCAGGCCTTTAAAACCTATTAAATACCTTTTCTCTATTAAAATTTGTTTTATATCGGTCACCAGGCTCAAAAAGTGTAACTTGAATTAATATCAAAGAAAAAACTTGAATATCCCCATTCGACTTGCAGGCCTTTAAAACCTATTAAAATACCTTTTCTCTATTAAAATTTGTTTTCTTATTATTGTTATCTTATTCATTAATATCAAAGAAAAAACTTGAATATCCCCATTCGACTTGCAGGCCTTTAAAACCTATTAAAAGCCTTTTCTCTATTAAAATTTGTTTTCTTATCCGTCACCACGCTCAAAAAGTGAAACTTGAAATTATATCAAAGAAAAAACTTGAATATCCCCATTCGACTTGCAGGCTTTTAAAAACCTATTAAAATAACTTTTTTTCAAAAAATAGAGTTAGATCATTGAAATTTGGTACATCGAGGTTTTCGATACCTACAAATCGATTGCGGATATTTTTGATATATTCTCATTGCGGATATATTCTCATTTATTCAATAAAAGAAAAAAATTTGTTTTCTTATCGGTCACCACGCTCAAAAAGTGTACCTTGAATTAATATCAAAGAAAAAACTTGAATATCCCCATTCGACTTGCAGGCCTTTAAAACCTATTAAATGCCTTTTCTCTATTAAAATTTGTTTTCTTATCGGTCACCAGGCTCAAAAAGTGTAACTTGAATTAATATCAAAGAAAAAACTTGAATATCCCCATTCGACTTGCAGGCCTTTAAAACCTATTAAATACCTTTTTTCTATTAAAATTTGTTTTCTTATCGGTCACCACGCTCAAAAAGTGTAACTTGAATTAATATCAAAGAAAAAACTTGAATATCCCCATTCGACTTGCAGGCCTTTAAAACCTATTAAAATACCTTTTCTCTATTAAAATTTGTTTTCTTATCATTATTGTTATCTTATTCATTAATATCAAAGAAAAAACTTGAATATCCCCATTCGACTTGCAGGCCTTTAAAAAACCTATTAAAATACCTTTTCTCAAAAAATAGAGTTAGATCATTCAAATTTGGTACATCGAGGTTTTCGATACCTACAAATCGATTGCGGATATTTTTGATATATTCTCATTGCGGATATATTCTCATTTATTCAATAAAAGAAAAAAATTTGTTTTCTTATCGGTCACCACGCTCAAAAAGTGTAACTTGAATTAATATCAAAGAAAAAACTTGAATATCCCCATTCGACTTGCAGGTCTTTAAAACCTATTAAATACCTTTTCTCTATTAAAATTTTTTTCTTATCGGTCACCAGGCTCAAAAAGTGTAACTTGAATTAATATCAAAGAAAAAACTTGAATATCCCCATTCGACTTGCAGGCCTTTAAAACCTATTAAATACTTTTCTCTATTAAAATTTGTTTTCTTATCGGTCACCACGCTCAAAAAGTGTAACTTGAATTAATATCAAAGAAAAAAATTGAATATCCCCATTCGACTTGCAGGCCTTTAAAACCTATTAAAATACCTTTTCTCTATTAAAATTTGTTTTCTTATCATTATTCTTATCTTATTCATTAATATCAAAGAAAAACCTTGAATATCCCCATTCGACTTGCAGGCCTTTAAAACCTATTAAATACCTTTTCTCTATTAAAATTTGTTTTATATCGGTCACCAGGCTCAAAAAGTGTAACTTGAATTAATATCAAAGTAAAAACTTGAATATCCCCATTCGACTTGCAGACCTTTAAAACCTATTAAATACCTTTTCTCTATTAAAATTTGTTTTCTTATCGGTCACCACGCTCAAAAAGTGTAACTTGAATTAATATCAAAGAAAAAACTTGAATATCCCCATTCGACTTGCAGGCCTTTAAAACCTATTAAAATACCTTTTCTCTATTAAAATTTGTTTTCTTATTATTGTTATCTTATTCATTAATATCAAAGAAAAAACTTGAATATCCCCATTCGACTTGCAGGTCTTTAAAACCTATTAAAAGCCTTTTCTCTATTAAAATTTCTTTTCTTATCCGTCACCACGCTCAAAAAGTGTAACTTGAAATTATATCAAAGAAAAAACTTGAATATCCCCATTCGACTTGCAGGCCTTTAAAAACCTATTAAAATAACTTTTTTTCAAAAAATAGAGTTAGATCATTGAAATTTGGTACATCGAGGTTTTCGATACCTACAAATCGATTGCGGATATTTTTGATATATTCTCATTGCGGATATATTCTCATTTATTCAATAACAGAAAAAAATTTGTTTTCTTATCGGTCACCACGCTCAAAAAGTGTAACTTGAATTAATATCAAAGAAAAAACTTGAATATCCCCATTCGACTTGCAGGCCTTTAAAACCTATTAAATGCCTTTTCTCTATTAAAATTTGTTTTCTTATCGGTCACCAGGCTCAAAAAGTGTAACTTGAATTAATATCAAAGAAAAAACTTGAATATCCCCATTCGACTTGCAGGCCTTTAAAACCTATTAAATACCTTTTTTCTATTAAAATTTGTTTTCTTATCGGTCACCACGCTCAAAAAGTGTAACTTGAATTAATATCAAAGAAAAAACTTGAATATCTCCATTCGACTTGCAGGCCTTTAAAACCTATTAAAATACCTTTTCTCTATTAAAATTTGTTTTCTTATGATTATTGTTATCTTATTCATTAATATCAAAGGAAAAACTTGAATATCCCCATTCGACTTGCAGGCCTTTAAAACCTATTAAATACCTTTTCTCTATTAAAATTTGTTTTCTTATCGGTCACCACGCTCAAAAAGTGTAACTTGAATTAATATCAAAGAAAAAACTTGAATATCCCCATTCGACTTGCAGGCCTTTAAAACCTATTAAAATACCTTTTCTCTATTAAAATTTGTTTTCTTATTATTGTTATCTTATTCATTAATATCAAAGAAAAAACTTGAATATCCCCATTCGACTTGCAGGTCTTTAAAACCTATTAAAAGCCTTTTCTCTATTAAAATTTCTTTTCTTATCCGTCACCACGCTCAAAAAGTGTAACTTGAAATTATATCAAAGAAAAAACTTGAATATCCCCATTCGACTTGCAGGCCTTTAAAAACCTATTAAAATAACTTTTTTTCAAAAAATAGAGTTAGATCATTGAAATTTGGTACATCGAGGTTTTCGATACCTACAAATCGATTGCGGATATTTTTGATATATTCTCATTGCGGATATATTCTCATTTATTCAATAACAGAAAAAAATTTGTTTTCTTATCGGTCACCACGCTCAAAAAGTGTAACTTGAATTAATATCAAAGAAAAAACTTGAATATCCCCATTCGACTTGCAGGCCTTTAAAACCTATTAAAATACCTTTTCTCTATTAAAATTTGTTTTCTTATTATTGTTATCTTATTCATTAATATCAAAGAAAAAACTTGAATATCCCCATTCGACTTGCAGGTCTTTAAAACCTATTAAAAGCCTTTTCTCTATTAAAATTTCTTTTCTTATCCGTCACCACGCTCAAAAAGTGTAACTTGAAATTATATCAAAGAAAAAACTTGAATATCCCCATTCGACTTGCAGGCCTTTAAAAACCTATTAAAATAACTTTTTTTCAAAAAATAGAGTTAGATCATTGAAATTTGGTACATCGAGGTTTTCGATACCTACAAATCGATTGCGGATATTTTTGATATATTCTCATTGCGGATATATTCTCATTTATTCAATAACAGAAAAAAATTTGTTTTCTTATCGGTCACCAGGCTCAAAAAGTGTAACTTGAATTAATATCAAAGAAAAAACTTGAATATCCCCATTCGACTTGCAGGCCTTTAAAACCTATTAAATACCTTTTTTCTATTAAAATTTGTTTTCTTATCGGTCACCACGCTCAAAAAGTGTAACTTGAATTAATATCAAAGAAAAAACTTGAATATCTCCATTCGACTTGCAGGCCTTTAAAACCTATTAAAATACCTTTTCTCTATTAAAATTTGTTTTCTTATGATTATTGTTATCTTATTCATTAATATCAAAGGAAAAACTTGAATATCCCCATTCGACTTGCAGGCCTTTAAAACCTATTAAATACCTTTTCTCTATTAAAATTTGTTTTCTTATCGGTCACCACGCTCAAAAAGTGTAACTTGAATTAATATCAAAGAAAAAACTTGAATATCCCCATTCGACTTGCAGGCTTTTAAAACCTATTAAATACCTTTTCTCTATTAAAATTCGTTTTCTTATCGGTCACCACGCTCAAAAAGTGTAACTTGAATTAATATCAAAGAAAAAACTTGAATATCCCCATTCGACTTGCAGGCCTTTAAAAACCTATTAAAATACCTTTTCTCAAAAAATAGAGTTAGATCATTCAAATTTGGTACATCGAGGTTTTCGATACCTACAAATCGATTGCGGATATTTTTGATATATTCTCATTGCGGATATATTCTCATTTATTCAATAAAAGAAAAAAATTTGTTTTCTTATCGGTCACCACGCTCAAAAAGTGTAACTTGAATTAATATCAAAGAAAAAACTTGAATATCCCCATTCGACTTGCAGGCCTTTAAAACCTATTAAATACCTTTTCTCTATTAAAATTTTTTTCTTATCGGTCACCAGGCTCAAAAAGTGTAACTTGAATTAATATCAAAGAAAAAACTTGAATATCCCCATTCGACTTGCAGGCCTTTAAAACCTATTAAATACTTTTCTCTATTAAAATTTGTTTTCTTATCGGTCACCACGCTCAAAAAGTGTAACTTGAATTAATATCAAAGAAAAAAATTGAATATCCCCATTCGACTTGCAGGCCTTTAAAACCTATTAAAATACCTTTTCTCTATTAAAATTTGTTTTCTTATCATTATTCTTATCTTATTCATTAATATCAAAGAAAAACCTTGAATATCCCCATTCGACTTGCAGGCCTTTAAAACCTATTAAATACCTTTTCTCTATTAAAATTTGTTTTATATCGGTCACCAGGCTCAAAAAGTGTAACTTGAATTAATATCAAAGTAAAAACTTGAATATCCCCATTCGACTTGCAGACCTTTAAAACCTATTAAATACCTTTTCTCTATTAAAATTTGTTTTCTTATCGGTCACCACGCTCAAAAAGTGTAACTTGAATTAATATCAAAGAAAAAACTTGAATATCCCCATTCGACTTGCAGGCCTTTAAAACCTATTAAAATACCTTTTCTCTATTAAAATTTGTTTTCTTATTATTGTTATCTTATTCATTAATATCAAAGAAAAAACTTGAATATCCCCATTCGACTTGCAGGTCTTTAAAACCTATTAAAAGCCTTTTCTCTATTAAAATTTCTTTTCTTATCCGTCACCACGCTCAAAAAGTGTAACTTGAAATTATATCAAAGAAAAAACTTGAATATCCCCATTCGACTTGCAGGCCTTTAAAAACCTATTAAAATAACTTTTTTTCAAAAAATAGAGTTAGATCATTGAAATTTGGTACATCGAGGTTTTCGATACCTACAAATCGATTGCGGATATTTTTGATATATTCTCATTGCGGATATATTCTCATTTATTCAATAACAGAAAAAAATTTGTTTTCTTATCGGTCACCACGCTCAAAAAGTGTAACTTGAATTAATATCAAAGAAAAAACTTGAATATCCCCATTCGACTTGCAGGCCTTTAAAACCTATTAAATGCCTTTTCTCTATTAAAATTTGTTTTCTTATCGGTCACCAGGCTCAAAAAGTGTAACTTGAATTAATATCAAAGAAAAAACTTGAATATCCCCATTCGACTTGCAGGCCTTTAAAACCTATTAAATACCTTTTTTCTATTAAAATTTGTTTTCTTATCGGTCACCACGCTCAAAAAGTGTAACTTGAATTAATATCAAAGAAAAAACTTGAATATCTCCATTCGACTTGCAGGCCTTTAAAACCTATTAAAATACCTTTTCTCTATTAAAATTTGTTTTCTTATGATTATTGTTATCTTATTCATTAATATCAAAGGAAAAACTTGAATATCCCCATTCGACTTGCAGGCCTTTAAAACCTATTAAATACCTTTTCTCTATTAAAATTTGTTTTCTTATCGGTCACCACGCTCAAAAAGTGTAACTTGAATTAATATCAAAGAAAAAACTTGAATATCCCCATTCGACTTGCAGGCCTTTAAAACCTATTAAAATACCTTTTCTCTATTAAAATTTGTTTTCTTATTATTGTTATCTTATTCATTAATATCAAAGAAAAAACTTGAATATCCCCATTCGACTTGCAGGTCTTTAAAACCTATTAAAAGCCTTTTCTCTATTAAAATTTCTTTTCTTATCCGTCACCACGCTCAAAAAGTGTAACTTGAAATTATATCAAAGAAAAAACTTGAATATCCCCATTCGACTTGCAGGCCTTTAAAAACCTATTAAAATAACTTTTTTTCAAAAAATAGAGTTAGATCATTGAAATTTGGTACATCGAGGTTTTCGATACCTACAAATCGATTGCGGATATTTTTGATATATTCTCATTGCGGATATATTCTCATTTATTCAATAACAGAAAAAAATTTGTTTTCTTATCGGTCACCACGCTCAAAAAGTGTAACTTGAATTAATATCAAAGAAAAAACTTGAATATCCCCATTCGACTTGCAGGCCTTTAAAACCTATTAAATGCCTTTTCTCTATTAAAATTTGTTTTCTTATCGGTCACCAGGCTCAAAAAGTGTAACTTGAATTAATATCAAAGAAAAAACTTGAATATCCCCATTCGACTTGCAGGCCTTTAAAACCTATTAAATACCTTTTTTCTATTAAAATTTGTTTTCTTATCGGTCACCACGCTCAAAAAGTGTAACTTGAATTAATATCAAAGAAAAAACTTGAATATCTCCATTCGACTTGCAGGCCTTTAAAACCTATTAAAATACCTTTTCTCTATTAAAATTTGTTTTCTTATGATTATTGTTATCTTATTCATTAATATCAAAGGAAAAACTTGAATATCCCCATTCGACTTGCAGGCCTTTAAAACCTATTAAATACCTTTTCTCTATTAAAATTTGTTTTCTTATCGGTCACCACGCTCAAAAAGTGTAACTTGAATTAATATCAAAGAAAAAACTTGAATATCCCCATTCGACTTGCAGGCTTTTAAAACCTATTAAATACCTTTTCTCTATTAAAATTCGTTTTCTTATCGGTCACCACGCTCAAAAAGTGTAACTTGAATTAATATCAAAGAAAAAACTTGAATATCCCCATTCGACTTGCAGGCCTTTAAAAACCTATTAAAATACCTTTTCTCAAAAAATAGAGTTAGATCATTCAAATTTGGTACATCGAGGTTTTCGATACCTACAAATCGATTGCGGATATTTTTGATATATTCTCATTGCGGATATATTCTCATTTATTCAATAAAAGAAAAAAATTTGTTTTCTTATCGGTCACCACGCTCAAAAAGTGTAACTTGAATTAATATCAAAGAAAAAACTTGAATATCCCCATTCGACTTGCAGGCCTTTAAAACCTATTAAATACCTTTTCTCTATTAAAATTTTTTTCTTATCGGTCACCAGGCTCAAAAAGTGTAACTTGAATTAATATCAAAGAAAAAACTTGAATATCCCCATTCGACTTGCAGGCCTTTAAAACCTATTAAATACTTTTCTCTATTAAAATTTGTTTTCTTATCGGTCACCACGCTCAAAAAGTGTAACTTGAATTAATATCAAAGAAAAAAATTGAATATCCCCATTCGACTTGCAGGCCTTTAAAACCTATTAAAATACCTTTTCTCTATTAAAATTTGTTTTCTTATCATTATTGTTATCTTATTCATTAATATCAAAGAAAAACCTTGAATATCCCCATTCGACTTGCAGGCCTTTAAAACCTATTAAATACCTTTTCTCTATTAAAATTTGTTTTATATCGGTCACCAGGCTCAAAAAGTGTAACTTGGATTAATATCAAAGAAAAAACTTGAATATCCCCATTCGACTTGCAGACCTTTAAAACCTATTAAATACCTTTTCTCTATTAAAATTTGTTTTCTTATCGGTCACCACGCTCAAAAAGTGTAACTTGAATTAATATCAAAGAAAAAACTTGAATATCCCCATTCGACTTGCAGGCCTTTAAAACCTATTAAAATACCTTTTCTCTATTAAAATTTGTTTTCTTATCATTATTGTTATCTTATTCATTAATATCAAAGAAAAACCTTGAATATCTCCATTCGACTTGCAGGCCTTTAAAACCTATTAAATACCTTTTCTCTATTAAAATTTGTTTTATATCGGTCACCAGGCTCAAAAAGTGTAACTTGAATTAATATCAAAGAAAAAACTTGAATATCCCCATTCGACTTGCAGGCCTTTAAAACCTATTAAAATACCTTTTCTCTATTAAAATTTGTTTTCTTATTATTGTTATCTTATTCATTAATATCAAAGAAAAAACTTGAATATCCCCATTCGACTTGCAGGCCTTTAAAACCTATTAAAAGCCTTTTCTCTATTAAAATTTGTTTTCTTATCCGTCACCACGCTCAAAAAGTGAAACTTGAAATTATATCAAAGAAAAAACTTGAATATCCCCATTCGACTTGCAGGCTTTTAAAAACCTATTAAAATAACTTTTTTTCAAAAAATAGAGTTAGATCATTGAAATTTGGTACATCGAGGTTTTCGATACCTACAAATCGATTGCGGATATTTTTGATATATTCTCATTGCGGATATATTCTCATTTATTCAATAAAAGAAAAAAATTTGTTTTCTTATCGGTCACCACGCTCAAAAAGTGTACCTTGAATTAATATCAAAGAAAAAACTTGAATATCCCCATTCGACTTGCAGGCCTTTAAAACCTATTAAATGCCTTTTCTCTATTAAAATTTGTTTTCTTATCGGTCACCAGGCTCAAAAAGTGTAACTTGAATTAATATCAAAGAAAAAACTTGAATATCCCCATTCGACTTGCAGGCCTTTAAAACCTATTAAATACTTTTTTTCTATTAAAATTTGTTTTCTTATCGGTCACCAGGCTCAAAAAGTGTAACTTGAATTAATATCAAAGAAAAATCTTGAATATCCCCATTCGACTTGCAGGCCTTTAAAACCTATTAAATACCTTTTTTCTATTAAAATTTGTTTTCTTATCGGTCACCACGCTCAAAAAGTGTAACTTGAATTAATATCAAAGAAAAAACTTGAATATCCCCATTCGACTTGCAGGCCTTTAAAACCTATTAAAATACCTTTTCTCTATTAAAATTTGTTTTCTTATCATTATTGTTATCTTATTCATTAATATCAAAGAAAAAACTTGAATATCCCCATTCGACTTGCAGGCCTTTAAAAAACCTATTAAAATACCTTTTCTCAAAAAATAGAGTTAGATCATTCAAATTTGGTACATCGAGGTTTTCGATACCTACAAATCGATTGCGGATATTTTTGATATATTCTCATTGCGGATATATTCTCATTTATTCAATAAAAGAAAAAAATTTGTTTTCTTATCGGTCACCACGCTCAAAAAGTGTAACTTGAATTAATATCAAAGAAAAAACTTGAATATCCCCATTCGACTTGCAGGCCTTTAAAACCTATTAAAATACCTTTTCTCTATTAAAATTTGTTTTATTATCATTATTGTTATCTTATTCATTAATATCAAAGAAAAACCTTGAATATCTCCATTCGACTTGCAGG
Source organism: Salticus scenicus (assembly GCA_963930645.1). NCBI lineage: Eukaryota > Metazoa > Arthropoda > Arachnida > Araneae > Salticidae > Salticus > Salticus scenicus. The sequence goes on from OZ005661.1 coordinate 88,508,520, forward strand.
CCTTTAAAACCTATTAAATACCTTTTCTCTATTAAAATTTGTTTTATATCGGTCACCAGGCTCAAAAAGTGTAACTTGAATTAATATCAAAGAAAAAACTTGAATATCCCCATTCGACTTGCAGGCCTTTAAAACCTATTAAATACCTTTTTTCTATTAAAATTTGTTTTCTTATCGGTCACCACGCTCAAAAAGTGTAACTTGAATTAATATCAAAGAAAAAACTTGAATATCGCCATTCGACTTGCAGGCCTTTAAAACCTATTAAAATACCTTTTCTCTATTAAAATTTGTTTTCTTATCATTATTGTTATCTTATTCATTAATATCAAAGAAAAAACTTGAATATCCCCATTCGACTTGCAGGCCTTTAAAACCTATTAAATACCTTTTCTCTATTAAAATTTCTTTTCTTATCCGTCACCACGCTCAAAAAGTGTAACTTGAAATTATATCAAAGAAAAAACTTGAATATCCCCATTCGACTTGCAGGCCTTTAAAAACCTATTAAAATAACTTTTTTTCAAAAAATAGAGTTAGATCATTGCAATTTGGTACATCGAGGTTTTCGATACCTACAAATCGATTGCGGATATTTTTGATATATTCTCATTGCGGATATATTCTCATTTATTCAATAAAAGAAAAACATTTGTTTTCTTATCAGTCACCACGCTCAAAAAGTGTAACTTGAATTAATATCAAAGAAAAAACTTGAATATCCCCATTCGACTTGCAGGCCTTTAAAACCTATTAAATACCTTTTCTCTATTAAAATTTTTTTCTTATCGGTCACCAGGCTCAAAAAGTGTAACTTGAATTAATATCAAAGAAAAAACTTGAATATCCCATTCGACTTGCAGGCCTCTAAAACCTATTAAAATACCTTTTCTCTATTAAAATTTGTTTTCTTATCATTATTGTTATCTTATTCATTCATATCAAAGAAAAACCTTGAATATCCCCATTCGACTTGCAGGCCTTTAAAACCTATTAAATACTTTTTCTCTATTAAAATTTGTTTTATATCGGTCACCAGGCTCAAAAAGTGTAACTTGAATTAATATCAAAGTAAAAACTTGAATATCCCCATTCGACTTGCAGACCTTTAAAACCTATTAAATACCTTTTCTCTATTAAAATTTGTTTTCTTATCGGTCACCACGCTCAAAAAGTGTAACTTGAATTAATATCAAAGAAAAAACTTGAATATCCCCATTCGACTTGCAGGCCTTTAAAACCTATTAAAATACCTTTTCTCTATTAAAATTTGTTTTCTTATTATTGTTATCTTATTCATTAATATCAAAGAAAAAACTTGAATATCCCCATTCGACTTGCAGGTCTTTAAAACCTATTAAAAGCCTTTTCTCTATTAAAATTTCTTTTCTTATCCGTCACCACGCTCAAAAAGTGTAACTTGAAATTATATCAAAGAAAAACCTTGAATATCCCCATTCGACTTGCAGGCCTTTAAAAACCTATTAAAATAACTTTTTTTCAAAAAATAGAGTTAGATCATTGAAATTTGGTACATCGAGGTTTTCGATACCTACAAATCGATTGCGGATATTTTTGATATATTCTCATTGCGGATATATTCTCATTTATTCAATAAAAGAAAAAAATTTGTTTTCTTATCGGTCACCACGCTCAAAAAGTGTAACTTGAATTAATATCAAAGAAAAAACTTGAATATCCCCATTCGACTTGCAGGCCTTTAAAACCTATTAAATGCCTTTTCTCTATTAAAATTTGTTTTCTTATCGGTCACCAGGCTCAAAAAGTGTAACTTGAATTAATATCAAAGAAAAAACTTGAATATCCCCATTCGATTTGCAGGCCTTTAAAACCTATTAAATACCTTTTTTCTATTAAAATTTGTTTTCTTATCGGTCACCACGCTCAAAAAGTGCAACTTGAATTAATATCAAAGAAAAAACTTGAATATCTCCATTCGACTTGCAGGCCTTTAAAACCTATTAAAATACCTTTTCTCTATTAAAATTTGTTTTCTTATGATTATTGTTATCTTATTCATTAATATCAAAGGAAAAACTTGAATATCCCCATTCGACTTGCAGGCCTTTAAAACCTATTAAATACCTTTTCTCTATTAAAATTTGTTTTCTTATCGGTCACCACGCTCAAAAAGTGTAACTTGAATTAATATCAAAGAAAAAACTTGAATATCCCCATTCGACTTGCAGGCTTTTAAAACCTATTAAATACCTTTTCTCTATTAAAATTCGTTTTCTTATCGGTCACCACGCTCAAAAAGTGTAACTTGAATTAATATCAAAGAAAAAACTTGAATATCCCCATTCGACTTGCAGGCCTTTAAAAACCTATTAAAATACCTTTTCTCAAAAAATAGAGTTAGATCATTCAAATTTGGTACATCGAGGTTTTCGATACCTACAAATCGATTGCGGATATTTTTGATATATTCTCATTGCGGATATATTCTCATTTATTCAATAAAAGAAAAAAATTTGTTTTCTTATCGGTCACCACGCTCAAAAAGTGTAACTTGAATTAATATCAAAGAAAAAACTTGAATATCCCCATTCGACTTGCAGGCCTTTAAAACCTATTAAATACCTTTTCTCTATTAAAATTTTTTTCTTATCGGTCACCAGGCTCAAAAAGTGTAACTTGAATTAATATCAAAGAAAAAACTTGAATATCCCCATTCGACTTGCAGGCCTTTAAAACCTATTAAATACCTTTTTTCTATTAAAATTTGTTTTCTTATCGGTCACCACGCTCAAAAAGTGTAACTTGAATTAATATCAAAGAAAAAACTTGAATATCGCCATTCGACTTGCAGGCCTTTAAAACCTATTAAAATACCTTTTCTCTATTAAAATTTGTTTTCTTATCATTATTGTTATCTTATTCATTAATATCAAAGAAAAAACTTGAATATCCCCATTCGACTTGCAGGCCTTTAAAACCTATTAAATACCTTTTCTCTATTAAAATTTCTTTTCTTATCCGTCACCACGCTCAAAAAGTGTAACTTGAAATTATATCAAAGAAAAAACTTGAATATCCCCATTCGACTTGCAGGCCTTTAAAAACCTATTAAAATAACTTTTTTTCAAAAAATAGAGTTAGATCATTGCAATTTGGTACATCGAGGTTTTCGATACCTACAAATCGATTGCGGATATTTTTGATATATTCTCATTGCGGATATATTCTCATTTATTCAATAAAAGAAAAACATTTGTTTTCTTATCAGTCACCACGCTCAAAAAGTGTAACTTGAATTAATATCAAAGAAAAAACTTGAATATCCCCATTCGACTTGCAGGCCTTTAAAACCTATTAAATACCTTTTCTCTATTAAAATTTTTTTCTTATCGGTCACCAGGCTCAAAAAGTGTAACTTGAATTAATATCAAAGAAAAAACTTGAATATCCCCATTCGACTTGCAGGCCTCTAAAACCTATTAAAATACCTTTTCTCTATTAAAATTTGTTTTCTTATCATTATTGTTATCTTATTCATTCATATCAAAGAAAAACCTTGAATATCCCCATTCGACTTGCAGGCCTTTAAAACCTATTAAATACTTTTTCTCTATTAAAATTTGTTTTATATCGGTCACCAGGCTCAAAAAGTGTAACTTGAATTAATATCAAAGTAAAAACTTGAATATCCCCATTCGACTTGCAGACCTTTAAAACCTATTAAATACCTTTTCTCTATTAAAATTTGTTTTCTTATCGGTCACCACGCTCAAAAAGTGTAACTTGAATTAATATCAAAGAAAAAACTTGAATATCCCCATTCGACTTGCAGGCCTTTAAAACCTATTAAAATACCTTTTCTCTATTAAAATTTGTTTTCTTATTATTGTTATCTTATTCATTAATATCAAAGAAAAAACTTGAATATCCCCATTCGACTTGCAGGTCTTTAAAACCTATTAAAAGCCTTTTCTCTATTAAAATTTCTTTTCTTATCCGTCACCACGCTCAAAAAGTGTAACTTGAAATTATATCAAAGAAAAACCTTGAATATCCCCATTCGACTTGCAGGCCTTTAAAAACCTATTAAAATAACTTTTTTTCAAAAAATAGAGTTAGATCATTGAAATTTGGTACATCGAGGTTTTCGATACCTACAAATCGATTGCGGATATTTTTGATATATTCTCATTGCGGATATATTCTCATTTATTCAATAAAAGAAAAAAATTTGTTTTCTTATCGGTCACCACGCTCAAAAAGTGTAACTTGAATTAATATCAAAGAAAAAACTTGAATATCCCCATTCGACTTGCAGGCCTTTAAAACCTATTAAATGCCTTTTCTCTATTAAAATTTGTTTTCTTATCGGTCACCAGGCTCAAAAAGTGTAACTTGAATTAATATCAAAGAAAAAACTTGAATATCCCCATTCGATTTGCAGGCCTTTAAAACCTATTAAATACCTTTTTTCTATTAAAATTTGTTTTCTTATCGGTCACCACGCTCAAAAAGTGCAACTTGAATTAATATCAAAGAAAAAACTTGAATATCTCCATTCGACTTGCAGGCCTTTAAAACCTATTAAAATACCTTTTCTCTATTAAAATTTGTTTTCTTATGATTATTGTTATCTTATTCATTAATATCAAAGGAAAAACTTGAATATCCCCATTCGACTTGCAGGCCTTTAAAACCTATTAAATACCTTTTCTCTATTAAAATTTGTTTTCTTATCGGTCACCACGCTCAAAAAGTGTAACTTGAATTAATATCAAAGAAAAAACTTGAATATCCCCATTCGACTTGCAGGCTTTTAAAACCTATTAAATACCTTTTCTCTATTAAAATTCGTTTTCTTATCGGTCACCACGCTCAAAAAGTGTAACTTGAATTAATATCAAAGAAAAAACTTGAATATCCCCATTCGACTTGCAGGCCTTTAAAAACCTATTAAAATACCTTTTCTCAAAAAATAGAGTTAGATCATTCAAATTTGGTACATCGAGGTTTTCGATACCTACAAATCGATTGCGGATATTTTTGATATATTCTCATTGCGGATATATTCTCATTTATTCAATAAAAGAAAAAAATTTGTTTTCTTATCGGTCACCACGCTCAAAAAGTGTAACTTGAATTAATATCAAAGAAAAAACTTGAATATCCCCATTCGACTTGCAGGCCTTTAAAACCTATTAAATACCTTTTCTCTATTAAAATTTTTTTCTTATCGGTCACCAGGCTCAAAAAGTGTAACTTGAATTAATATCAAAGAAAAAACTTGAATATCCCCATTCGACTTGCAGGCCTTTAAAACCTATTAAATACTTTTCTCTATTAAAATTTGTTTTCTTATCGGTCACCACGCTCAAAAAGTGTAACTTGAATTAATATCAAAGAAAAAAATTGAATATCCCCATTCGACTTGCAGGCCTTTAAAACCTATTAAAATACCTTTTCTCTATTAAAATTTGTTTTCTTATCATTATTGTTATCTTATTCATTAATATCAAAGAAAAACCTTGAATATCCCCATTCGACTTGCAGGCCTTTAAAACCTATTAAATACCTTTTCTCTATTAAAATTTGTTTTATATCGGTCACCAGGCTCAAAAAGTGTAACTTGGATTAATATCAAAGAAAAAACTTGAATATCCCCATTCGACTTGCAGACCTTTAAAACCTATTAAATACCTTTTCTCTATTAAAATTTGTTTTCTTATCGGTCACCACGCTCAAAAAGTGTAACTTGAATTAATATCAAAGAAAAAACTTGAATATCCCCATTCGACTTGCAGGCCTTTAAAACCTATTAAAATACCTTTTCTCTATTAAAATTTGTTTTCTTATCATTATTGTTATCTTATTCATTAATATCAAAGAAAAACCTTGAATATCTCCATTCGACTTGCAGGCCTTTAAAACCTATTAAATACCTTTTCTCTATTAAAATTTGTTTTATATCGGTCACCAGGCTCAAAAAGTGTAACTTGAATTAATATCAAAGAAAAAACTTGAATATCCCCATTCGACTTGCAGACCTTTAAAACCTATTAAATACCTTTTCTCTATTAAAATTTGTTTTCTTATCGGTCACCACGCTCAAAAAGTGTAACTTGAATTAATATCAAAGAAAAAACTTGAATATCCCCATTCGACTTGCAGGCCTTTAAAACCTATTAAAATACCTTTTCTCTATTAAAATTTGTTTTCTTATCCGTCACCACGCTCAAAAAGTGAAACTTGAAATTATATCAAAGAAAAAACTTGAATATCCCCATTCGACTTGCAGGCTTTTAAAAACCTATTAAAATAACTTTTTTTCAAAAAATAGAGTTAGATCATTGAAATTTGGTACATCGAGGTTTTCGATACCTACAAATCGATTGCGGATATTTTTGATATATTCTCATTGCGGATATATTCTCATTTATTCAATAAAAGAAAAAAATTTGTTTTCTTATCGGTCACCACGCTCAAAAAGTGTACCTTGAATTAATATCAAAGAAAAAACTTGAATATCCCCATTCGACTTGCAGGCCTTTAAAACCTATTAAATGCCTTTTCTCTATTAAAATTTGTTTTCTTATCGGTCACCAGGCTCAAAAAGTGTAACTTGAATTAATATCAAAGAAAAAACTTGAATATCCCCATTCGACTTGCAGGCCTTTAAAACCTATTAAATACCTTTTTTCTATTAAAATTTGTTTTCTTATCGGTCACCAGGCTCAAAAAGTGTAACTTGAATTAATATCAAAGAAAAAACTTGAATATCCCCATTCGACTTGCAGGCCTTTAAAACCTATTAAATACCTTTTTTCTATTAAAATTTGTTTTCTTATCGGTCACCACGCTCAAAAAGTGTAACTTGAATTAATATCAAAGAAAAAACTTGAATATCCCCATTCGACTTGCAGGCCTTTAAAACCTATTAAAATACCTTTTCTCTATTAAAATTTGTTTTCTTATCATTATTGTTATCTTATTCATTAATATCAAAGAAAAAACTTGAATATCCCCATTCGACTTGCAGGCCTTTAAAAAACCTATTAAAATACCTTTTCTCAAAAAATAGAGTTAGATCATTCAAATTTGGTACATCGAGGTTTTCGATACCTACAAATCGATTGCGGATATTTTTGATATATTCTCATTGCGGATATATTCTCATTTATTCAATAAAAGAAAAAAATTTGTTTTCTTATCGGTCACCACGCTCAAAAAGTGTAACTTGAATTAATATCAAAGAAAAAACTTGAATATCCCCATTCGACTTGCAGGCCTTTAAAACCTATTAAATACCTTTTCTCTATTAAAATTTTTTTCTTATCGGTCACCAGGCTCAAAAAGTGTAACTTGAATTAATATCAAAGAAAAAACTTGAATATCCCCATTCGACTTGCAGGCCTTTAAAACCTATTAAATACTTTTCTCTATTAAAATTTGTTTTCTTATCGGTCACCACGCTCAAAAAGTGTAACTTGAATTAATATCAAAGAAAAAAATTGAATATCCCCATTCGACTTGCAGGCCTTTAAAACCTATTAAAATACCTTTTCTCTATTAAAATTTGTTTTCTTATCATTATTCTTATCTTATTCATTAATATCAAAGAAAAACCTTGAATATCCCCATTCGACTTGCAGGCCTTTAAAACCTATTAAATACCTTTTCTCTATTAAAATTTGTTTTATATCGGTTACCAGGCTCAAAAAGTGTAACTTGGATTAATATCAAAGAAAAAACTTGAATATCCCCATTCGACTTGCAGACCTTTAAAACCTATTAAATACCTTTTCTCTATTAAAATTTGTTTTCTTATCGGTCACCACGCTCAAAAAGTGTAACTTGAATTAATATCAAAGAAAAAACTTGAATATCCCCATTCGACTTGCAGGCCTTTAAAACCTATTAAAATACCTTTTCTCTATTAAAATTTGTTTTCTTATCATTATTGTTATCTTATTCATTAATATCAAAGAAAAACCTTGAATATCTCCATTCGACTTGCAGGCCTTTAAAACCTATTAAATACCTTTTCTCTATTAAAATTTGTTTTATATCGGTCACCAGGCTCAAAAAGTGTAACTTGAATTAATATCAAAGAAAAAACTTGAATATCCCCATTCAACTTGCAGGCCTTTAAAACCTATTAAATACCTTTTTTCTATTAAAATTTGTTTTCTTATCGGTCACCACGCTCAAAAAGTGTAACTTGAATTAATATCAAAGAAAAAACTTGAATATCGCCATTCGACTTGCAGGCCTTTAAAACCTATTAAAATACCTTTTCTCTATTAAAATTTGTTTTCTTATCATTATTGTTATCTTATTCATTAATATCAAAGAAAAAACTTGAATATCCCCATTCGACTTGCAGGCCTTTAAAACCTATTAAATACCTTTTCTCTATTAAAATTTCTTTTCTTATCCGTCACCACGCTCAAAAAGTGTAACTTGAAATTATATCAAAGAAAAAACTTGAATATCCCCATTCGACTTGCAGGCCTTTAAAAACCTATTAAAATAACTTTTTTTCAAAAAATAGAGTTAGATCATTGCAATTTGGTACATCGAGGTTTTCGATACCTACAAATCGATTGCGGATATTTTTGATATATTCTCATTGCGGATATATTCTCATTTATTCAATAAAAGAAAAACATTTGTTTTCTTATCAGTCACCACGCTCAAAAAGTGTAACTTGAATTAATATCAAAGAAAAAACTTGAATATCCCCATTCGACTTGCAGGCCTTTAAAACCTATTAAATACCTTTTCTCTATTAAAATTTTTTTCTTATCGGTCACCAGGCTCAAAAAGTGTAACTTGAATTAATATCAAAGAAAAAACTTGAATATCCCCATTCGACTTGCAGGCCTCTAAAACCTATTAAAATACCTTTTCTCTATTAAAATTTGTTTTCTTATCATTATTGTTATCTTATTCATTCATATCAAAGAAAAACCTTGAATATCCCCATTCGACTTGCAGGCCTTTAAAACCTATTAAATACTTTTTCTCTATTAAAATTTGTTTTATATCGGTCACCAGGCTCAAAAAGTGTAACTTGAATTAATATCAAAGTAAAAACTTGAATATCCCCATTCGACTTGCAGACCTTTAAAACCTATTAAATACCTTTTCTCTATTAAAATTTGTTTTCTTATCGGTCACCACGCTCAAAAAGTGTAACTTGAATTAATATCAAAGAAAAAACTTGAATATCCCCATTCGACTTGCAGGCCTTTAAAACCTATTAAAATACCTTTTCTCTATTAAAATTTGTTTTCTTATTATTGTTATCTTATTCATTAATATCAAAGAAAAAACTTGAATATCCCCATTCGACTTGCAGGTCTTTAAAACCTATTAAAAGCCTTTTCTCTATTAAAATTTCTTTTCTTATCCGTCACCACGCTCAAAAAGTGTAACTTGAAATTATATCAAAGAAAAACCTTGAATATCCCCATTCGACTTGCAGGCCTTTAAAAACCTATTAAAATAACTTTTTTTCAAAAAATAGAGTTAGATCATTGAAATTTGGTACATCGAGGTTTTCGATACCTACAAATCGATTGCGGATATTTTTGATATATTCTCATTGCGGATATATTCTCATTTATTCAATAAAAGAAAAAAATTTGTTTTCTTATCGGTCACCACGCTCAAAAAGTGTAACTTGAATTAATATCAAAGAAAAAACTTGAATATCCCCATTCGACTTGCAGGCCTTTAAAACCTATTAAATACCTTTTTTCTATTAAAATTTGTTTTCTTATCGGTCACCACGCTCAAAAAGTGTAACTTGAATTAATATCAAAGAAAAAACTTGAATATCTCCATTCGACTTGCAGGCCTTTAAAACCTATTAAAATACCTTTTCTCTATTAAAATTTGTTTTCTTATGATTATTGTTATCTTATTCATTAATATCAAAGGAAAAACTTGAATATCCCCATTCGACTTGCAGGCCTTTAAAACCTATTAAATACCTTTTCTCTATTAAAATTTGTTTTCTTATCGGTCACCACGCTCAAAAAGTGTAACTTGAATTAATATCAAAGAAAAAACTTGAATATCCCCATTCGACTTGCAGGCTTTTAAAACCTATTAAATACCTTTTCTCTATTAAAATTCGTTTTCTTATCGGTCACCACGCTCAAAAAGTGTAACTTGAATTAATATCAAAGAAAAAACTTGAATATCCCCATTCGACTTGCAGGCCTTTAAAAACCTATTAAAATACCTTTTCTCAAAAAATAGAGTTAGATCATTCAAATTTGGTACATCGAGGTTTTCGATACCTACAAATCGATTGCGGATATTTTTGATATATTCTCATTGCGGATATATTCTCATTTATTCAATAAAAGAAAAAAATTTGTTTTCTTATCGGTCACCACGCTCAAAAAGTGTAACTTGAATTAATATCAAAGAAAAAACTTGAATATCCCCATTCGACTTGCAGGCTATTAAAACCTATTAAATACCTTTTCTCTATTAAAATTTGTTTTCTTATTATTGTTATCTTATTCATTAATATCAAAGAAAAAACTTGAATATCCCCATTCGACTTGCAGGTCTTTAAAACCTATTAAAAGCCTTTTCTCTATTAAAATTTCTTTTCTTATCCGTCACCACGCTCAAAAAGTGTAACTTGAAATTATATCAAAGAAAAACCTTGAATATCCCCATTCGACTTGCAGGCCTTTAAAAACCTATTAAAATAACTTTTTTTCAAAAAATAGAGTTAGATCATTGAAATTTGGTACATCGAGGTTTTCGATACCTACAAATCGATTGCGGATATTTTTGATATATTCTCATTGCGGATATATTCTCATTTATTCAATAAAAGAAAAAAATTTGTTTTCTTATCGGTCACCACGCTCAAAAAGTCTAACTTGAATTAATATCAAAGAAAAAACTTGAATATCCCCATTCGACTTGCAGGCCTTTAAAACCTATTAAATACCTTTTTTCTATTAAAATTTGTTTTCTTATCGGTCACCACGCTCAAAAAGTGTAACTTGAATTAATATCAAAGAAAAAACTTGAATATCTCCATTCGACTTGCAGGCCTTTAAAACCTATTAAAATACCTTTTCTCTATTAAAATTTGTTTTCTTATGATTATTGTTATCTTATTCATTAATATCAAAGGAAAAACTTGAACATCCCCATTCGACTTGCAGGCCTTTAAAACCTATTAAATACCTTTTCTCTATTAAAATTTGTTTTCTTATCGGTCACCACGCTCAAAAAGTGTAACTTGAATTAATATCAAAGAAAAAACTTGAATATCCCCATTCGACTTGCAGGCTTTTAAAACCTATTAAATACCTTTTCTCTATTAAAATTCGTTTTCTTATCGGTCACCACGCTCAAAAAGTGTAACTTGAATTAATATCAAAGAAAAAACTTGAATATCCCCATTCGACTTGCAGGCCTTTAAAAACCTATTAAAATACCTTTTCTCAAAAAATAGAGTTAGATCATTCAAATTTGGTACATCGAGGTTTTCGATACCTACAAATCGATTGCGGATATTTTTGATATATTCTCATTGCGGATATATTCTCATTTATTCAATAAAAGAAAAAAATTTGTTTTCTTATCGGTCACCACGCTCAAAAAGTGTAACTTGAATTAATATCAAAGAAAAAACTTGAATATCCCCATTCGACTTGCAGGCCTTTAAAACCTATTAAATACCTTTTCTCTATTAAAATTTTTTTCTTATCGGTCACCAGGCTCAAAAAGTGTAACTTGAATTAATATCAAAGAAAAAACTTGAATATCCCCATTCGACTTGCAGGCCTTTAAAACCTATTAAATACTTTTCTCTATTAAAATTTGTTTTCTTATCGGTCACCACGCTCAAAAAGTGTAACTTGAATTAATATCAAAGAAAAAAATTGAATATCCCCATTCGACTTGCAGGCCTTTAAAACCTATTAAAATACCTTTTCTCTATTAAAATTTGTTTTCTTATCATTATTGTTATCTTATTCATTAATATCAAAGACAAACCTTGAATATCCCCATTCGACTTGCAGGCCTTTAAAACCTATTAAATACCTTTTCTCTATTAAAATTTGTTTTATATCGGTCACCAGGCTCAAAAAGTGTAACTTGGATTAATATCAAAGAAAAAACTTGAATATCCCCATTCGACTTGCAGACCTTTAAAACCTATTAAATACCTTTTCTCTATTAAAATTTGTTTTCTTATCGGTCACCACGCTCAAAAAGTGTAACTTGAATTAATATCAAAGAAAAAACTTGAATATCCCCATTCGACTTGCAGGCCTTTAAAACCTATTAAAATACCTTTTCTCTATTAAAATTTGTTTTCTTATCATTATTGTTATCTTATTCATTAATATCAAAGAAAAACCTTGAATATCTCCATTCGACTTGCAGGCCTTTAAAACCTATTAAATACCTTTTCTCTATTAAAATTTGTTTTATATCGGTCACCAGGCTCAAAAAGTGTAACTTGAATTAATATCAAAGAAAAAACTTGAATATCCCCATTCGACTTGCAGACCTTTAAAACCTATTAAATACCTTTTCTCTATTAAAATTTGTTTTCTTATCGGTCACCACGCTCAAAAAGTGTAACTTGAATTAATATCAAAGAAAAAACTTGAATATCCCCATTCGACTTGCAGGCCTTTAAAACCTATTAAAATACCTTTTCTCTATTAAAATTTGTTTTCTTATTATTGTTATCTTATTCATTAATATCAAAGAAAAAACTTGAATATCCCCATTCGACTTGCAGGCCTTTAAAACCTATTAAAAGCCTTTTCTCTATTAAAATTTGTTTTCTTATCCGTCACCACGCTCAAAAAGTGTAACTTGAAATTATATCAAAGAAAAAACTTGAATATCCCCATTCGACTTGCAGGCCTTTAAAAACCTATTAAAATAACTTTTTTTCAAAAAATAGAGTTAGATCATTGAAATTTGGTACATCGAGGTTTTCGATACCTACAAATCGATTGCGGATATTTTTGATATATTCTCATTGCGGATATATTCTCATTTATTCAATAAAAGAAAAAAATTTGTTTTCTTATCGGTCACCACGCTCAAAAAGTGTACCTTGAATTAATATCAAAGAAAAAACTTGAATATCCCCATTCGACTTGCAGGCCTTTAAAACCTATTAAATGCCTTTTCTCTATTAAAATTTGTTTTCTTATCGGTCACCAGGCTCAAAAAGTGTAACTTGAATTAATATCAAAGAAAAAACTTGAATATCCCCATTCGACTTGCAGGCCTTTAAAACCTATTAAATACCTTTTTTCTATTAAAATTTGTTTTCTTATCGGTCACCAGGCTCAAAAAGTGTAACTTGAATTAATATCAAAGAAAAAACTTGAATATCCCCATTCGACTTGCAGGCCTTTAAAACCTATTAAATACCTTTTTTCTATTAAAATTTGTTTTCTTATCGGTCACCCACTCAAAAAGTGTAACTTGAATTAATATCAAAGAAAAAACTTGAATATCCCCATTCGACTTGCATGCCTTTAAAACCTATTAAAATACCTTTTCTCTATTAAAATTTGTTTTCTTATCATTATTGTTATCTTATTCATTAATATCAAAGGAAAACCTTGAATATCCCCATTCGACTTGCAGGCCTTTAAAACCTATTAAATACCTTTTCTCTATTAAAATTTTTTTCTTATCGGTCACCAGGCTCAAAAAGTGTAACTTGAATTAATATCAAAGAAAAAACTTGAATATCCCCATTCTACTTGCAGGCCTTTAAAACCTATTAAATACCTTTTCTCTATTAAAATTCGTTTTCTTATCGGTCACCACGCTCAAAAAGTGTAACTTGAATTAATATCAAAGAAAAAACTTGAATATCCCCATTCGACTTGCAGGCCTTTAAAATCCTATTAAAATACCTTTTCTCAAAAAATAGAGTTAGATCATTCAAATTTGGTACATCAAGGTTTTCGATACCTACAAATCGATTGCGGATATTTTTGATATATTCTCATTGCGGATATATTCTCATTTATTCAATAAAAGAAAAAAAATTGTTTTCTTATCGGTCACCACGCTCAAAAAGTGTAACTTGAATTAATATCAAAGAAAAAAAATACTGCATAAATAAAATAAATAAATAATTATAATTGCATAAGTTGATAAAAAATGCTATGCAATAGCTTTACCGCGGCAGTCTTTGAGTGCCACACGTATTTTTTTTTTTTTTTTAATTGCTTTCATCTGGGGAAAAAAAATCTGAGCTTAAATCATAGAAAAATCTGCTTGATATATATATATATATATATATATATATATATTTTTTTTTTTTTTTTTTTTTAAATTTTTATTTTCCCTTTTTAGTAAAAATCAAGTTGGGGAATTTTTCGAAAAAACACCCTGATTTGGGGAAATTTGGAGACCTGTTTGGGGAAATAATTTTCGACCATCTGTCATCACTGTAAATATTCGGAAAAATTCTAATTTAGACGTTTTGTGAAATATCTAAAAAAAAAAAAAAATCTTATTAAAAAATTAATGGGAGTATAAAGGGGATTTTTTCTAAAAAAAATCCTTTTTTTTTTTTTTTTTTTTTTTTTTTTTTGTTATAACATGCAGGTTAGCGAATAAAAAGTCATTTTTAGAAGACTTCGAAGACTACACTGGAGACATAATTTTGTAATCAGTTTTTTGTAATAAACATATTCAATATTTGATAAATTACAAGTATTTTTGCTTAATAAATTTTAACTACGCATTAAACATCCGTTAACAAACAGTTTTTTTTTTTTTTTTTCGCATAATTTATTATTTAGATATATTGAGCTGCTTATATAAACACTCTAAGAAAATATGTTGAAAATAAAAAATGTTATCGCCAATAGAATGAACTAAATTTCAGTTCTCTCAAAAAATAAATAAATAAATAAACGAGATTTTATCCATATTTATTTTTAATAAACGTACGCTATATTACTATTGAATTTATCAATTTAGAATAAAAAGTTGGATGAACTCCCTTACCGTTTAGGTTTTTTTTTTTTTTTTTTTTTTTTTTTTTTCTTTTTTTAAGGACAACTAACATTCAGTTCATTCTATTGACGAAACTCTTTGAATTTACACGATATTTGTTTCCGGTTTTTTATATGAGTAGCTTAATGCATTTCGTTAATAAATTATTGAATAAAATCTTGTTAACTTTCGAGCACACTCAGTTAAGGATATTTATTTAAAATAATCATATTTCCTCAAATATTGAATATTTCTATATTGTAATTACAGTATATTATCTCTACTGTGCTGTGCGCAGTTTTGTAAAAGTAACAATGTATTAGATCAAATAACCTATATCTAATTTAAAAAAAAAAAAGGTTTCATTTTATTATTGTTATTATTATTAGTATTATTTATTTATTTATTTATTTATTTTTTAGAAACATTTTTGTTGCCGTTAATATCTATGTTATTCTCATATTATATGTTATATGTTATATTACATGTTATTCTCATACAAATAAATACAGATAACTAAAAGAACCGTCATATTGACATGCTAAAATTGTAAAGATTTTCAAGAATACTTTTTTTACTGGATAATCCAAAATAATACTTTTTCTATAATTTGTTACTCGCCCCCCTTTTCGTTTTAAAGACAAATATTTCACCGAAATATATTAACCTTAACATATTTTTTTACAACCTTGATATTTCAGAAGAATTCGTCAAGAATTTTCTAGATATTTGACAAAACAACAAAAATCGAAATTTCTCGGCCGTTTATGACAAGATAGTTTATAAACAGTCACCAAATGTTTGCAGTGGCCGTTAACCAACATTTTAATAAGTATATAAATAAATACCTTCAATGAAATTATAATATAAGAAATATGTGATAAAAATAAATAAATATATATGTAGTTGTTCTGCATGTATTCTTTAACCAAATTTCTTGTGACCATGGGCACCTCTGTAAAAGTGCGAACTGAACGAGTTCAGCTTTAAAATAGGGGTGAGAGTGGCGGTTCGTAATTGAGGGCCAGCGGGGCACTGCCCCACCTAATTTTTTTCTCGATAAAAAAAATAATAATTCTTTTGTTTTTCTATAACTGTTCAAAAATATATATACAAAATAACAAGTCTGTCTAACTTTTTTCTTAATCTTCTTTCATTATAATTTATTTGTCAATATATTACTTTCCGAACACTATAGTGAGGAAAGTATTGTAATCATGTCAAAAATCCGAATTCGAGATTTTGATTTTTCTATACGTTTCGAGGTCCAACGAGTCCGTTTTCACTATTTTTACGATGATGTATGTATGTGTGTGTGTATGTATGTGTGTATGTATGTGTGTATGTATGTGTGTATGTCTGTGACTGAACACGCTAGCGTCTAAACGCTTTGTTCGAATAAGCTGAAAGTTGGTACGTATATTGTAAGTCACCATAGTACGAATCCTATAGATTTTGGTGAATCTAGCACTTATAGTTTTTTTACAGGGACACAAAGAAAAATTCTTTATCATTATGGCCAAGGGACCAAAATCTTAAAAGTGCGATAGCCTCTAAACGCCTTATTCAATTGAGCAAAAACTTTATACACATATTATAGATCACAGATACTCAATCTGTATAGATTTTGGAGAATCTAGCACTTATAGTTTTTCTACAGGGACACAAAGAAAAATTCTTTGCCAAATTTTTAAAAGTGTGATAGCGTCTAAACGCCTTATTAATCTCAGCAAAGAATTTGTACACATGTTATAGGTCACATTTGAACCAGCTGTATAGATTTTGGCGAATCTAGCACTTACAGTTTTTTTACAGGGACACAAAGAAAAATTCTTTATTTTTATGGCCTATGAGACCAGCGATAGCATCTAAACGCCTTATTCAATTGAGCTGAAAATTTGTATGAATATTATAAATCACTGTTGCACTAACTATAAGCATTTTGGTGAATCTAGCATTTATAGATTTTTACAGGGACACAACGAAAAATTCTTTATCATTATGATCTAAGGGCTCAAAGTTCAGTAGCGTTAAATAAAACCTCGTGTGATATATGGAGAAAAATACTCAAACACTCTGTTATGGTTTTCTCTTTTTTGTTTGTTTAGTAACTCTTCTTTCTTTATTTTATCTACAAAACTGTTAGTTACTCAATGTTCGGAAAGTCGAGTGGAGTCACTCCAGATTTTTTTTTTTCAGCTGTCACAAATCACTAATGACTGACCGACTGCTACTTTCCTTCCTTATCTTAGAGAATGGGGCCGTTTACATTCGGCCCGAAATTGGCGTGTTTATTTCTACAGTTTATTCTACAAGAACAGAGGGTTAACACATTTGACGACGAACTGCTTTATCAGTGTAAGCACGTTGCAATTTTCTTGTCGATGGGCCAGCAGAGAGTGGCCCTTTGGAAAAAAAACTATAGGGGAAAAAAACTGTCTCCTTTAAAATTTGTTAACCATGCAATTCACGGATAAAATTTGGCGACTTCTGCATTACGTTTTTTTTTTTTCCCTCATTCATTTTTCGGTGATTTTTTTAGAGTTATATACGACGGTTTAAAATCTTAGTGTTTAAAGAAAGAAATCTGGTAATAGTCAAAAATATTTTCTAGACTAGCCTTTGAGATAAAAGTCTGTATAAGAATTTAAGACCTCTTTAACTAAAGTATTTTGAATTTAAATGAGGGAAAAATAAATAAATAAATAAATAAGAATATGCGACCCCCCCCCTTCAGAATAGTGTATTAAAACTTTTATGTAAATAAATTGTAAAATTTTCAGATAAATAATTAATGGATTTAAATGGATAAATGGATTAAATATCTTCATAAAATTCTGATTTATTATTATTATTATTATTAAATGATTTTTCTTTTAAATGCGATTTAATAGAAAGAATTCTTTTCTTTCTTTCTTTTCTTCCTTTTTAAGATGATAACCAGTCTTCTTTCTTTATTTATTGAAAGTTAATTTAAATTATCTAAAATTAAGCTTTTAAAGTGAGAAACATTGTGTTTTTTTTTTTTTAATGTATCCACATTGCATTACATTAATCGTGACTTTCTAAATTTCAATATAACTTCTTACAGATTTATTAAGGTTTATTTTATTTATTTTTTAAGATAAGAAACATGAATATAACACTTGAAATTCTACAATTAAAAGATTTAGGGATATAATTAGCATAAGTTAAATAATATTACACTCTGAGACATTTGAATTTGAATTTTAATGGTGTGTAGTGTTAGGGTTAAAGCCAGGTGACTAAAAGAGGGTCCTAGACCTAAGTGGTGTACTCTCTGTAGAGAGTCTTTCTAAGTGTTACATAGCCCTTTTTATTCAAGTTTTGGAGAAAACCATAGTAAACTCCAAATGTATATGTCGACGAAAGCGATCTGGTATCGAACTTGGCAATTTCCGTCTACTAGCTTCCAGATATTTAAATTTTGATATTCCATTGATCAGAACCATTGCAGAATTTTGCAATTGTATTTATAAAACTTTAATTTTTTGAGATAATTTTATGCAGTATTTTCCATAGTGTTGAATTTAAGATTCACCATCATAAAAAAAAATAATAATAATAATAAATAAGTAAAATAAAATAAAATAAAAATCCGAAATTTCGTTTTACACCACATTTTATTAATGTTTGTTTGCATGTTTAAATAATGAATAGTATTAAAGTTAAATTACACATCATACGATGGATCGAACCCCACCTGTGAAACTTTAAACGAGCCACCACTGACGGGTGACAATCCTTTCGTTGAGAGGAAATAATTGATAAGGGAACACCGAATGACTTGCTATTTACCACATCCCAATCTGTCGGTCAATTTGGCACCCCTCCAAGCCTTTGGACTCGTCATCACTGCTACTCTTAGGAAATGTGGTTACACTATATATATGTATATTTGTAATGCTTTGTATTATTATTTTTTAAGGGAAAAATATTCGTATATATAACAAAATATGTAAGTCTAATTAAATAAGGCTAGTTATTTAAAATCCATTTATATATATATATATTTATTTATTTATATTTTTTACTTTGTCTTTTACTTTCTCTTACCCATAAGGTAGAGAAAGTATTGTTTTTGGGTCAAATTTTCGAACGTTAGATTTTGTTATATTTACATGTTTTGAGGTCCCCTGAATACGAAAATCATGTTTTTAGCAAATGGTCTGTGTGTATGTCTGTGTATATGTCTGTGTGCCTTTCTGTTATCAGCATATCTCAAAAACAAGTTATGGCAGAAAGTTCAAATTTGGTATTCTAAATGTGTATCATATACGGATACTACAGAAAGCTTTTCGTTAAGATCAAGCAAATGGTTCGTGTACAGGGACAATCAAGAGAATTCTAATACATTACGTCTATGGGGGAAATTGCAGGTAAGTAGAGTTTAACGTCTATAGACTGCACTAAACCAAAATATATTTTTTGTAATAGAGATAGTTAACTGGGAAAAAAATTTTGTGTATGTAGGAGCCTTGCCTCCCCCCCTCCAGTGGTGGTGGTGGGGGGGGAAGTCCCCCCTCGCGGGGTGTAAATTTTCATGATGGGTACCTTTCAGAAGAGCTCGCCAATAATTTTGAAACGAATGGTTGAACCATCGATCTGCGATAATTTAAAACAAAGTTATCGATTTCTTTTTATTTTAACGAAAAAAAACTAGAAAAAAAATCTTTTTTTTTTTTTTTTTTTTTTTTTTTATTGAGAATAAATTGGACCTTTTTTTTTGGATATTTGGTGTTATACTATTTCTCTAATATGGAAATCGTCTGCATTATCATAAAAGATAATTTTTTTAAATAATAATTTTAATAAATTATTTTTTAATAACCGAATTAAATTTTATATAAATGTAGGTGCATTAAATAAAGGGGGTTGAGGGGGCGGTAGCCCCCCTCACGCAGAACTAATTATCATATAAAACTCTTCAGAAGCCTAATAGGAATTGTTAAACACAGGTTTACATAACAGTACTCGTTATCTTACCTTTTAATGTGCAACCTGTATTTATAGTATTAAATTTCAGGGTAAGAGAAAGTCGTGTGAGTGACACACCAGATTATTAATAATATGACATTAATTAATATTACCTTATTAATTAATATATTAGCATGCATCACTGATATATTTGGCTTTGATTACCCATTAATAATTCTGTATTCGAAAATAATAAATAATTAACTAATCATTTGATTATTGGAAAAATAATTTCATAGAATATATATTTCGGTTAATACTCGTAATCGAATAAATCATTTTTTAAAAGGTTCTTTATAAAGACCACCTTTTCAATAATTTTGTAATTGTGATAATAAATCATTTTGACATGTTTTCTAACTTATAATTTATTCTTTATAATTTTTTTTTTAAGTCATTGATTACAGTATGGCATATTATTAAAATAAATAAATAAATAAATAAAAATAAGTAAATGATGTTTAAAGACCGCACTGTCATTAAAATATTTTTAAACTTAATAAATTTCAGATATTTTAAAACGTACACTAAGTTATTTGTAGGTATAATTTGCTTCAAACAAGTTTTAATAATTATATGTTATCAAAATCAGCATATTTTAATAATGCCAAACATTGAATTTTTATTAAGGAATTTTAAAGAAACAAAAAGTACTATCTTTCAAAAACTGATAATTAGACAGAGATATTTTTAACTCCTCCACAAGCGTATTTTACGCATTAAAATCTAAAAATACTCCTTAAAATTTTAACCATGAATATTAATGCTTTGTATTTTTAGGTTTAATTTAGTGTACTTTATTAAACGTGTCTGAAAAAGTTTATATTCTTTCTACAATTTAATGCTCTGAATACATTTTTTTATATATATATATATATATATATCAATTAATATCTTCTCTTAAAATGGATAAAAAGTTTTTATAATTAAAATTATTTTGAGTAAAACTGAAAACATTTGTATCAATAATAGAATTTCTCAGATTCACATATGACCTTATCATCTTTCAATGTTCATTGTAATTATAAACTGAGTCATATTATGATCATATTCTGAGCTCTGATATTATATTGTACAAATTATGCTGAAAGGAATATTATTACAATTGACCAGTCCATGCAATATAACTTGAACTCATAATTGAAACTTATAACATCAGTTCATATACATATATTTTATTTTCGATTTACTAAGAAAGAAGTAAAATTTAGCATGATTTCACGAAAGATCAACTTTTTTCTCTTCCACTCTTTTTTTTACTCCTAATAATGCCAAATTCACTCCTTCAAAAAAGATCAAGGAGTATTTTCACTCCTAGGAAAAAATACTAGCAATATCTCTGTAATTAGGTAATGTTGCCAAATTACAATGCAGTTAACTATGTTAATTAAGATTTAAAATATTTATTTCTTTTAACATCTACACTCGTTGTAAATATAATCGAAAGAATTCAGTATGATAGATTAACAACCTTTTTATTAAAATCTGTCTAAATGTTTGAAACTGATTAAATGATAACACATCAGAAAATCTTCGGAAAACGCAAATCAATAATTTTCAAGCTGTTTTTATTTTTATTTTATTTTATTTTATTTATATTTTTTGGGAGGGAGGGGGGATGAAGAAAATTTATTTCAGTCGGTCACACACACAGCATTTTAAATTAAACATTGCAAGGAAACATTACCTAAATCACACTTAGAAATGGCATTTATTATTGCTTTCTTCTATGTATAGAAGAAGAAGGTATTCGATCCATCACAATTCATACCTGCCAACATTCTAATTAATATTCCGTAGTATTTTTAGAACCCGCCTTATTTTTCACACTAGTGTTTTTACTTCCATAACCCAACTACCGTACGTAGGTAATGGAAGTATTGTATTCGGTCCAAAAATTTTATATTGAGTTTTCACCAGATTTACATATTTTAATGTCTCCTGAGTCCAAAAAAGTAGTTTTTGGCAATTGATCAGTGTGTGTGTGTATGTGTGTGGTGAATCTTCTGACTATCATATCTCCGAAACTAATAAAGATAGAACTACGAAACTTCAGAATTGAGACAGGTTTGCTGTACAGATGTTTTTTTTTTTTTTTTAACTTTTGGTCAAAATAGGAAAACCGGAAGTAAGACACTGGAAACCGTATGGATTGTTTGGTTAGTTCAGGATAATTGATAGGCGTCCTGTATCAATAACTCAATTTCAGGTCTCGCAAGTGCGTTCCTTTAAAAACGGCTGTACGGATTTCTTAAAACTCATATAAACATATTAACCTACTTTTAGATTTTTTTTTTATGTAATTGTTGTTTTCCAGTCAACAGTTGAATATGCCAAGTTTTGGTAAAGGCGGTATCCCAAAAACGACTTTAAAGATTTTCATGAAAAGTGTTACATAAACCGCATTTTCGATGTCCTTTTCATTTATTGTGTGGTTATTATAGGAAAATTAACAGTCATCCTGATTAGATTAGGTAGGTCTGTTTTAGGTTTCAGAAATTGGTGTTTCAAACAATGACTCCACCGTTTTTTTTTTTCTTATTTTATTACTCGCTAAGTAAACCCGTTTTATATATATTTACAGACAGTGTATCAGTTTTCTCTTACCGGAAAATTTTCAGGTGTCTTTTTTTTTTTTTCTTTCTATTTAATCACAATTACATTTGGAGACAATTACTCTAAAAATAAAGTGATGTGGAAAAGGGAAGGGTTACTAAAAGTACTAAGAAATATTAATTAGAATGTTGGTACAATTTTGAAAATCAGATTTTTAAGAATTTACGATGAAATGTTTTTAAACTTTGGTTATTTAAAGAATTGAGTCTTCCTCATGCTTTTCAGTGAAGATTCGTTTAAGACAACAATTAGGGGGCGGAGAAAAATTGAGCAAAATCAATAATGTTTTTGATCACACTGCATCGTAAAGGGAACGAAATGATCTGTAACTTTAGCATATGTTAATATAGACACAGTATTCTTTAACCACATTTCTTGCGACCATGGAAGCCTCTGCGCAAGTGCGGATTGAACGAGTCCAGTGTTAAAATAGGGGTGACTGAGAGAAAACAAGCGATAAGGGATCGCAGAATAACTGGATGTTTTCCAAATAACTATATCTCGACCAACTTTGCATCCCTCAAAACTTTTAGACTCGGCCTCACTGCTAGTCGTAGGAAACGTGGTCGCACTATACAATTTGTGGGTGAATTTGTGTGACGATAACGTGTTAAATAACGGAGATATAAGCATTTATATTAAAGCTAAAAAAAAAGAAAATAATAAGCATGTTTTTTATAACTTTCTCTTACCCATAGGGTCGAGAAAGTATTGTTTTAGGGTCAAATTTTCGAACGTGAGTTTTTGTTATATTTACATGCTCTGGGGTCCCCTGAGTACGAAAATCATGTTTTTAGCGAATGGTCTGTGTGTTTGTCTGCCTGTCTGTATGCCTGTTATCAGTATATCTCAAGAACAAATAGTAGCAGAAATTTCAAAATCGGTATTCTAAATGTGTATCATATAGGGATGCTACAGTAAGATTTTCGTTAAGATGAAACAAATGGTTCGTGTACAGGGATACTCAAAAGTATTCAAATGTGGGGGAAATTGCAGGTAAGTAGAGTTTAACATCTACAGACTGCACTAAACCAAATGAAACGACATATATTTTGTAATAGAGATAGTCAACTGGGAAAATTTTTTTGTGTATGTAGGAGCCTCGCCTCCCCCCTTGGGGGGAAGTCCCCCCCACCTCGAGGGGAGTAAAATTTCATGATGGGTATCTTTCAAAAGAGCTCACCAATACCTTAAAACGAATGGTTTAGCCATCGATCTGCGATAATTTAAAATAAAGTTATCAATTTTTTTTTCATTTTTAACAAAAAAAAAAACTAATAATAATATATTTTTTTGTTAATGTAATATTTAGAATAAATTCAACTTTTCTTTATATATATATATATATTTATTTAGTGTTATACTACTTCTCTGATATGGAAATCGTCTGCATTACCATAAAAGATATATATTTTTTTTAATAATAATTTTAATAAATTATTTTTAAATAACCAAATTAAGTTCTATATAGATGTAGGTACAGTAATGAAATGGGTTGAGGGGTGTGGCAGCCCCTCACACAGTACTAATTATCATATAAAACTCTTCCGAAGTCTAATTTGAATTGATTAACACAGGTTTACATAACAGTACTCGTTATCTTACCTCTTATTCTACAACCTGTATTTATAGTATTAAATTTCAGGGTAAAAGAAAGTCGTGTGATAACACACCAGATTATTTATACCATTCAGAGATTTAAGCGAAAATTATCCCCACTTTCATATAAAATGAAAAAATACTTTTGAAACAACATACTGCAATCGTAATACAAATATCTTAAATATCTTGTGAAATATGAGCATTTTTATGAAAAATATTTTCATTGCGCATGTGCAAAAGGTAGAAAAACTTTTATTACATAGGTTGAAATCTAGGTATACTGGGCCACCTTTCTCAAAAGTTCATTTGAAGAGAGTAAAAATTAAAAAATTGTCAGCAAAAGAATGAGCTAGATCTTAGGTATTTTCTAAAAGTTGAAATTTCATAAGGGATCTTTCACATGCCGCGTAATTAATTTAAAGATTCAATTATTTCAACCCCGCTCCAAAAGTTTTCTTTTTTTTTCTTTTGGAAAAACCCCTTATAAGCTTGTAACTCTAACATACTTTTGCTTATTTACTAAGATTTGTGAAATCATAAAGAGTTTATCACAAAAAAGAATTTTTACAAAATGATTGAAATAATTGGATCTTCAAATTAATTACTCGGCATGTGAAAAAACCCCTTATGAAATTTCAACTAATGGAAAGTACCTAAAATCTAGCTCGTTCTTCTACCAACAATTTGCTTATTTTTTACTTTATTCAAATGAACTTTTGTCGAAAGTTCCCTAATATATCTAAATTTCAACCTATGTAATAGATTTTTTTTTTTTTTTTTTCGCGCATGCACAGTGAATATGTTTTTCATACATATGCGCATATTTCATGAGATATTTAAGATATTTGTTCTCCGATTGCAGTAAATAGTTTCAAAAGTGTTTCTGCATTTTATCTAAAAGTGGGAAAATTTTTCGTTTAAAACTGTTTATATTATAAATGTAAAACATGCTGATTATTTTTGGAGTTATAGAATAAATACTTATACCTCCGTTATTTAACATGCTGTCGTCACACAAATTCATCCACAAATTATACTGGGTCTACATTAACATATCCTAAAGTTACAGATCAGTTCGTTCACTTTACGATACAGGGTGATCACAAACCTTATTGATTTTGCTCAATTTTTTACCGGCATCCTAAATGTTGTTTTAAAGCAATCTTCACTGAAAAACATGAGGAAGACCCAGTTCTTTAAATACCGAATATTTGAAAACCTATCATCGCGATACATCTTTTTCAATTGGAAAAAACGGATCGCTTGTAAATCTTGCTAAACGTTTGAGCAGGAGTGAACATCTGAGCTTCTATATCTGAAAATATGTAGCTGTATAACATCATTTAAACAAAACATGCCTGTTTGTGTGTTACCAAAGTATTCTGGGCGCTGTTACTTCAAAAAAGTTGCACAAAATTTCACAATATTTTATATTTGTTTGGAACTTTACAAAAAAATTGTCGTAATTAGATTTTTGCACATATCACCTAACTGGCGGTACTGCTGTGTTATAAATTTTCTGTGTTCAGTATAGTTAGAGGTAACTGATATTCTATAATGTTTATAAGACCATTTAAAGAAAAAATGTCTATCTATGTGCTATCATAAATTTGTGAACGCTGTTTAAAAAAACATCTTAAAAAGAAATGCACGAAAATTCCTAAACTTTCATATAGTAAATCCTGATTATCCGCGAGCGGATTGTGCTTGTCGCGGATTATCCGGAGGTGCAGCAAATGATCAAATTCAACAGAAAGAGTTTTCTCAACAAGAAGCAAGAACAAATGGTTGCTTTAAAAAAATAATAATTAAACATAAAGACCTATGTTGCTTTTGTTTTATTTTTGTACAATATAATACGATACCAAACATGCCAACATTTTAATTTATTCCGCAGCATTGTCAGTACCCGCTCCCCCCCCCGCCACTTTTCTTGAGGGGTATTTTGACTTTTATTCAATCGCAATTAAGGTAACGACAATAGTGCTCGTCACTTTTAAGGCCTTATTTTTAAAACGTTTGTTGTTTTCGCGTGGTATTCGTGTGGTATTCATGTATCAATATTATACTCTGGTCTGTTATATACATTGATTCTTCTAGTTGTTGTTAGACACTTCCAATTTTTCAATACATTAAGCCAAATTAAAAAATAAATAAATAAATAAATAAACGAAAATTGAACCTATAAAAATGCACCAGTGTACGTCACTTGAAAAATGAATTTCACCAGTAGTCGTCAGGTGTTTGCACCAGTGGTCATCATGTAAATAAAACGTAACAATTTACTGAATAATTTGATTTTAATTGTGCTTTCAGAAAATTTAATGACACAAAACATCTTTGGCACGTACTTAGAAACTAAATCCATTCTAAGGATTTAAAACACAAAACATTAAATGGTAAAATTCAAACTATTGAATACAGTTTTGCAAATAAAACAAATTCATATGCAAAATAATTTAAAAATTGATTGCTTTTAAGAAAAGTCCTCAAATTTTTATTCGTCCTCAAAAGTATCTTTACTTAGAGCAGATGGTAAGTTCCAGGGGAGGGGGTAATAAACTCATTTCCAAGTGTGACTTTGCTCCAAATTATCGCAGTAAGATTAATTTTACCATGTTTTTATTAAGTCGTGTTCTTGTTTGTTTGTTCAATAATCGATTTTTAACTAACTTCCCGATTACTTAGACATTTGAAACTTTCAGAATAGCTCAGAACCCGGTGACTATGCATTTTTTAAATACTTTTAGCCAACTATTTCGGGTCCCCGCTGCCTTTGGTAGCGTTTCTATGATTCAATAGAAAATTTATTTAACCAACTTCCCGACTAGATAGACATTTGAAACTTTTAGAACAGTTCAAAACACAATAACAATGCATTTTTTAAATACTTTTAGCCGATTGTTCCGGGTCCTCGCTGTCTTCGGTAGCGTTTATATTATTCAACTATCATATAACTTTTCCACTAGCTAGACATTTGAAACTTTCAGAATAGCTCATAATACGATGAATATGCATTCTTTTAATACTTTTAGCCAATTGTTTTGGGTCCCCACTGCCTTCAGTAGCGTGTATATGATTCAACAATCATATAATTTCCCAACGAGCTAGACATTTGAAACTTTCAGAAGAGCTCAGAATATAATGCATTTTTTAATACCTTTAGCGAATTATTTCGGGTCCCCGTTATCTTCGGTAGCTTTATATGATTCAACAGAAAATTTAAAAACATGGTATGTAAAGATTTTTTTATCTTGCAATTATCTTTCTAAAGTATGGATTGATTCTGCGTACCTGATACACACCATGACTGCAAGTTTTAGATGTAGCCAAGACTGAAAATTTTTTTCAATGTAACTTCCATAAGGTTTGCAGTAAAACGCGAGGATTTCGCATGTTTTTATTTATTTATTTGTATTTTGTTTGTTTGTTTATTTTTTAACATAAAAATTTCAACACTAAGATATAAACATATAATTACTGTATATTCTTTCCATACATTATTTACCATACATTATTTACCATGTACATTATTTACCATATGGCTATGAGGAATTAATTTCAATGCCGGAGCCGCTTTCCTGGGCATGGTAAAATAGTACAGTAAAGCACTTCCACTAACAATAATAATCTGGTTTGTCACTCACACGACTTTCTCTTACCCTGAAATTTAATACTATAAATTCTGGTTGCAGATTAATAGATAAGATAACGAGTACTGTTATGTAAACCTGTGTTAAACAATTCAAATTAGGCTTCGGAAGAGTTTTATATGATAATTAGTTCTGTGTGAGGAAGGCTACCGACCCCCTCAACCCCACGTTTCATTAATGCACCTACATTTATATAGAATTTAATTCGGCTATTAAAAAATAATTCTGTTTTTAAAAAATAATTTATTAAAATTATTATTTTAAAAAATTATCTTTTAGGATAATGCAGACGATTTCCATATTAGAGAAGTACTATAACGCTAAATATCCCAAAAAAGTCCATTTTATTCTCAATATAAAAAAAAAAATAATTAAAAAAAAAAAATCGATAACTTTGTTTTAAATTATCGCAGATCGATGGTTCAATCGTTCGTTTTAAAGTTATTGGCGAGCCTCTTTGAAAGATACCCGTCATGAAAATTTACTCCCCTCGAGTGGGGACTTCCCCCCAGGGAGGGAAGCGAGGCTCCTACATACACAAAAAAAAAAATTCCCAGTTAACTATCTCTATTACAAAAAATATATATTCGTTTCATTTGGTTTAGTGCAGTCTATAGACGTTAAACTCTACTTACCTGCAATTTCCCCCGTAGACGTAATGTACTAGAATTCTCTTGATTGTCCCTGTACACGAACCATTTGCTTGATCTTAACGAAAAGCTTACTGTAGCATCCCTATATGATACACATTTTGAATACCAAGTTTGAACTTTCTGCCATAATTTGTTTTTGAGATATGCTGATAACAGACAGACACACACACGGACACACACACAGACACACACACACAGACCATATGCTAAAAACATGATTTTCGTATTCAGGGGACATCAAAACGTGTAAATATAACAAAATCTCGCGTTCGAAAATTTGACCCAAAAAAACAATACTTTTTCTACTTTATGGGTAAGAGAAAGTAAAAAAAGAATGTTATGGCTCAAATATTGGCAGCCCTGTTTATCTTCTGAAAGTTGTGTACACATCACATTGTGGATCACAGATTATTATACAGATAGGACACTCCCGTATATAGTCCAGGCAACGAAGGCCAAAATTTGACGAATAGAGGAAAAAAATCGTGTAGTTTTGAAATTTTACATACTCATAACCCAGAGGGTCCTGAACAATATACTAAAAGTCCCCGCCCGTGGGGGGTGAGCGGGGGGCAGGGGGGCATTTAAGGGGGGCAATTTTCAGTTTTTATTACATATCTTAAAAACTATCGCCTTTAGAGAAAAAATGTCATTTACAAAATTAATCTACGTAAAATTTCCTACAAAAATGTATATTACATTTTGTTTGTACGATCATTAGTTTAGAAGATATAGGGAGATGAAATAACACATTTTCTTGAAAAATTCTTTTTTGCAATAGTAAAATCAACTAAAGTGTGCAATTAAAAGGGTTCTTGTCAAATATTTTCTAATGTACAAAACAAATATATACATAGGGAATATGCAAGGATAATACAGCATGTTTTGTAAGTTTTAAATAATTTTAAGGCTAGCAGGCGCAAGTGGCGGTTTGAGTAAAAATCTAGATAACGAAGACCCAAAATCGATCAACATTAAAAAAAAAAAAAAAAAATCGTGTAGCTTAGAAATTGAGCACAGTTATAAAGTTAAGTGCCCTGAATAACATACTAAAAGTCCCTAACCATGGGGGGGAGGGGCATTTAAAGGGGGCACATTTCAGTTTTTATTAAGTATCTTGAAAACTATTACATTTAGAGAAAAAAAATCTCAAAGCTATAAGATTTTTTTTAATATTGATCGGTTTTGGGTCTTCGTTATCTGGATTTTTACCTAAACACCACTTGCGCCTACTAACCTTAAAATTATTTAAAACGTACAAAACATGCTGTATTATCCTTACATATTCCCTATGCATACATTTGTTTTGTACATTAGAAAATATTTTATCAGAACCCTTTTAATTCCACAATTTTGTTGATTTTACTATTGCCAAAAAAAAAAAAAAAAAAAAAAAAAAAGAATTTTTCAAGAAAATGTGCTATTTCATTCCCCTATATCTTCTAAACTATTGATCATACAAACAAAATAGAATATACAAATTTTTTAGGAAATTTCACGTAGATTAATTTTGCAATTGAGATTTTTTTTCTCTAAATGCGATCCGCGATTGTAATGAAATGCTCGCCCTCTGGTGGGCTAAGGTGAAATTATCACACCACTGAAAGCTTTCACCCTGAAACAATGATAGAACAACAAGAAACAACAATAATAAATACACGTGTGGCTATTATATTTACTAACAACTGCAGTTGGGAAAGCGCCATCTATCGATCATTACAAACGCGGATAGTTTTCAAGATACTTAATAAAAACTGAAATGTGCCCCCTTTAAATGCCCTCCCGATGGTTAGGGATTTTTAGTATGTTATTCAGGGCACTTAACTTTATAACTGTGCTCAATTTCTAAGCTACACGATTTTTTTTTTTTTTTTTTTTTTTTTTTTTAATGTTGATCGATTTTGGGTCTTCGTTATCTAGATTTTTACTCAAACCGCCACTTGCGCCTGCTAGCCTTAAAATTATTTAAAACTTACACAACATGCTATATTATCCTTGCATATTCCCTATGTATATATTTGTTTTCTACATTAGAAAATATTTGACAAGAACCCTTTTAATTGCACACTTTAGTTGATTTTACTATTGCAGAAAAGAATTTTTCAAGAAAATGTGTTATTTCATATCCCTATATCTTCTAAACTAATGATCGTACAAACAAAATGTAATATTCATTTTTGTAGGAAATTTTGCGTAGATTAATTTTGTAAATGACATTTTTTCTCTAAATGCGATAGTTTTTAAGATATTGAATAAAAACGGAAAATTCCCCCCCTTAAATGCCCCCCTGCCCCCCGCTCACCCCCCACGGGCGGGGACTTTTAGTATGTTGTTCAGGACCCCCTCGGCTATGAGTATGCAAAATTTCAAAACTACACGATTTTTTTCTTCTATTTTTCCTATTTTGACTGGACTAATATTCTTCGGTAACCGGAATTTGACTGCAATGACCCTATTGTCAACGGCTGTTGGTTTCTCGAGCTCTCCAGCTTACGCAATCGCTCGTCTTATTTTTATTGTATCTATGTTCATATCGTAATATTAGTGCAACGTTAAACCCAACATCCAACCGACTAACCATTTATTGATGTTAACGTTTGGACTTTGTTATTGTTTACGAATTTGATTGACGAAAGCAATTTATTTTAAGAAGCAAGTACTAAATATTAAGCAAATAAATTTTGAAAATATATATAAACCAGAAATATTTTTTTCATTTTAAAGCATTTTGTATTATTCACACCAAGCAATGTTAAATATTTAAGATTTCATATCATACTGCTATTTCAGCATTACAGTTTGTTATATTAATTTGTACTCTTGAACACGAATGTGTTTGGATAAAATTATTTTCAAACATAGTAAAAATTAGTCTTATTTCTTAGAAAATAGCTGTGAATGTTATGATTTTGTAAATTTAAAAGTAGTAGAAAAAGTGAAGGAAAGAAAACTGCACATACGTTTTCGTTGACAACTTTATTATTGTTTACAAACTTGATTGTCAAAAGCAATTTATTTTAAGAAGCAAGTGCTAAATATTAAGAAAATAAACTTTTAAAATATACATAAAATAAAAACATTTTTTTTTTTTCATTTTAAGGCATTTTGTATTATTTAAACCAAGCAACGTTAAATATTTAATGATTTCATACTGCTATTTCAGGATCATAGTTTGTAATTTTAATTTGTCCTTGAATATGAATATGTTTCACAAAGCATATTTTTAAACATTATAAAAAATAATTTTTATTTCTTAGAACAATAGGTGTGAATGCTTTGAGGATAATTTTGTGAATTCAAAACCAATAGAAAGTGAAGAAAAAGTAAACTTCCCATACTAACCTGCTACTAACTACTCGCGAAATAGAAAAACAATTTTCGATCAAAGATGCTATTCATGTAGACTTAACATATGTAGTTCCCCTCTGTTGACACTATTGGTGCTACTATATTTCCGGTTCGCGTTTTAGCTTCACTGTCCTATCTGTATGATAATCTGTGTTGTGGACATAAATATAATCGTATATTAATAACACCCGGCACAACCTGGCGTGCACTTCCATCAAATTTCAAGTATTGTCGCGCTATAATCTAGTTAGTTTGTGTAGCCCTGCAGTTATCTCCATAGACATAATGTATTTGAATTCTCTTGGGTGTCCCTGTGCACGAACGATTTGCTTGATCTCAACGAAAAGTTTAGTGTAGCGTCCCTATATCATACACATTTAGAATACCAAGTTTGGACTTTCTGCTATAATTTGTTTTTGATATACAGGGTTAGTCAAAAAGAATAGGACAATAAGAAAACTATTTTTAGACGAATGTATGTTTATTGTAACGAAACTACAGCTACGTATGGACAGATAAACTATCAACGTTTTTTCTCATGGAACTTCCAATTCCATGGCTGCACGATTTGGCGACTTCTGGGGACTTCGTTGAAAGGATGCACGAATGGATTCCACAGTTTCTTCGGAGACACGTGGTCGTCCTGTGCTACCCTTGCATAAGCAGCCCGTTTCCTCAAATTGCTTTACCCACCTCGCAAGGGAATGTCGATGAGGTGGTTTCTTGTCATACTTGGCTCGAAATTGTCGCTGAACCGTAATTACTGACATTGTTTTAGCAAATATCACACAAAACGCCTTCTCCTTGCCTGATTGCGCCATTTTGAAAACAGCGTCTCCTAGCGGCATTAACGTACATGTGTGTTGCCAAATAAAACTTTGATAATTTATCTGTCCATACGTAGCTGTAGTTTGGTTACAATAAACATACATTTGTCTAAAAATAGTTTTCTTATTGTCCTATTCATTTTGACTAACCCTGTATTCTGATAACAGACACACACACAGAGAGACAGACAGACAGACCAACAGCTAAAAACATGAATTTTGGATTCAGGTGACTTCAAAACGTGTAAATATAACAAAAACTCAATTTCGAAAATCTGATCCAAAAACAATACTTTCTCTACCTTATGGGTAACAGAAAGTAAAAAAAAAAAAAAAAAAGAAAAAGAAAAATGAAACTTTTGTGATATAATGTTACACTTTCGTCCGACACAATATGCCTAAAATGCCACCTTAATAAAACTTAAATTTTTGCAAGGAAAAAAAATTTTTTTATTAAACAAAATCATTGTTTCACATAATAATATGGCTTCACGATGATTGAAAAATTAAATTTATAAAATAAGAAAGAATAAGTTTCTTTCTGTAAGTTTGTTGCACCGGTAGCGAATCACCTTTTATAATGTGGATCATATTCTTGAATATTTTACAAACACTTTCTTTTTGTAATTTTTTTTTAATTTGTAAAACATTACACTTATTTTTGCTTTTGTTAAATATTTTCATTTTCTACAGATCTTTCTTTTTAGTAAAAATATAAAATATTAATAAAATTTGGGTGAATCCGGGATGAAATAAAACGCTTAATTAATTTACCTATCTCTGTTCTTCTATAACTCATATCATACATTCACATCAGTGTCTATTTTTGTAAATTTCTTATTAGATTATTACCATAAAATTATACATTAAATATGTTTTTTAAATGCTCAAATCACTTTCTTGTATATTTAACAGTATCATAATCAACATGCATAATATCTTTCCATTTTAAAGCATACTGAACAACTTTAATTTTTATCCTAAATCATTTTATTATAGTTTAGATAAACCCTTCTGTTTAAAAAAGAAAAATAACTACACAATTTACATATTGACGTGTAATTAAATTATGTTTTTCCACGCATGAAATTTTGTAATTTTCTTTTAATTTGTAAAACATTACACTTATTTTTGCTTTTGTTAAATATTTTCATTTTCTACAGATCTTTCTTTTCAGTAAAAATATAAAATATTAATAAAATTTGGGTAAATCCGGGATGAAATAAAACGCTTAATTAATTTACCTATCTCTGTTCTTCTATAACTCATATCATACATTCACATCAGTGTCTATTTTTGTAAATTTCTTATTAGATTATTACCATAAAATTATACATTAAATATGTTTTTTAAATGCTCAAATCACTTTGTTGTATATTTAACAATATCATAATCAACATGCATAATATCTTTCCATTTTAAAGCATACTTAACAATTTTAATTTCTACCCTAAATCATTTTATTATAGTTTAGATAAACCCTTCTGTTTAAAAAAGAAAAATAACTACACAATTTACATATTGACGTGTAATTAAATTATGTTTTTCCACGCATGAAAGAATTTTTATAAACTGATTCTTTCTCACGTCTTGCAAAGAATTAAAACTCGAATTTTTACCAAATACGCTCTAATTGAAAATTTTCGTGACAATAAATTTAAAGCTTTTCCTTATTTGTTCACTATTGATTTTTGGATCAAATAGTCTGCGGAATGACTACATTCTCAACACCTCTATCAGAAATCTCAAGAAGTTTCATTCCATTGGAGTGTTGCCAAAAAAGAAATAGAAAAGCTTCGTATGAAATGTATATTCTATAATTTGATTTTTCTAAAGAATATAAAATTTGAATGATTCATTTATTTTTATTTTTCTCCATGCATTATACTAAATATTTTTCAAACGTTCTTAAACTTATATATTATATAAAAAAAATTACTCTCTGCTGTGGCATTCACTCTATTTTCCCTTATCCTACTAGTTTTAGAAAATGTTAGATATAATAGCAACTATAATCATAATCATAATCATAATAATAATAAAATGATTCATTATTATAATGGACTCTTCCCACCTGACATCAGAGGTCACATGATAGAGGAAAAACAAATAGCAGACGAAGTCTTGTTTATCTAGAGCGATTGCTGAAATAACATATTTTCTATTCTTATTTTTGATCAATCGTATTTAATCTGTTATATTTTTTATAAATCATCATTTTTAATCCATTTTATATCATTATTCATCATCTTTTGTTTTCTGTATACATTTACAATCATCATTTAGTTTATACCTGTTTTTGATGTTACTCTGATTTTTGGTACTTAAATCAGTGACAGTGCAATATCGTACTACGTAAATCCATTTAGACCTCAGTAGCTAAGTTAATTAACTTGTTAACACTTTTATGCAATTAAATTAAATGAAAACATTTTAAAGTTTCAAATTATAATCCATAAACATTCCACAAGAACAAGCAATTATGTATTGCTAGATCAGTTAATGTAACAGTTACACAAAAACATACAAAAATCGATTCTTACAGGTGAAAATAAACAAACGCATAAAGTGTTTTTTTAAAAATTATTAAATTTACAAATACAATTATTCTACTGTTTAGAAATGCACAATATTACTTATATTTTATTTTATATTAAATATTAACACTTTTATTCTTAAGAACAATATTTAATTGAATTCGATTCTCATAATTCGATTATTCGTGTTCCTCTATCACGTGATTGAGCAGACGACGGTGGGAAGAGCCCATTATCAAACATCATGAAAAAAGGCTTGAATTAATTAATAAACAAGCACATACTGAAGTGTGGCTTTATATAAATCAAAAGATATTGCAAAAGTTTAGCTAAATTAGAAAAAAAAAATTTGAAAATTTTCAAAAAACTGATATACCTTTATCAAAGGCAATTGTAGTAGCATGGTAATAAAAAAAATAATTTGTCCCTTAAACAGAGATATAAGAAATCATATAAAATCACTATCATTACCCAAAATTTCAAAGATTTCTACAACGAATTAAAAGAAATTTAAGATGGGAAAAAAAAAAAATGAAACAGAAAAACTACCAAACTTCATCCATTTGTATAAATATTTGGATGAATTAAGAATGATTTAAGCGTATTGGACGCTATAAAATATTAATGTAATTTACTATAAAATTAAACTTTTTAAACTGCTAACATAACAATAAATACAAAAGCAAAAATTTAGATGGATCATTAATCAATATAATTACAATTAAGTACCGAAAACTATAAAACTTTTGAAATTCATTGAAATCGGTATTTAGTAATATAACATACATATCCGATTAAAACGCTAAAAAAAAAAAAAAAACTATTATTATTGTTATTATTTAGAATATTAATTGAGGAAAACAAAATCCTTCCCTGGCAATAATCAGATGTGTGATTCATCTATCTTTATTACTCACATAATTTTGAAATAGACTATGAACTTAAACTGATAATTAATACTTTTTCTCTTGCGACTATGTATAAAAAGTTATTGAAATGTAGATTTAGATGAGAAAGGATGTTTAGCCGGCGTCTGTAACACTATATCATATTAATATTTGCGTGTGTGTGTGATAAGCACTAAACAATAAACTGCAAACATAAATTTGAAACCTATTTTTGCACACTTCAAATACACAACACACTTAAATTATTAAAAATCCTTATTAAACCATTTTTCAGGTTTTTAAATTTTTAACTTAGTGTATTAATAATACATTTTTAATTCTTTTCAAATGGATTTACTAATTGTGTTACAACGAAAATTTAGTTTATTTTATAACTTAAAAATGTTTTGCATATGATTTTTAGATGAAGCATTAATTTTCATTTAGACTCGGGTTTCGGGTATAAAGAAATCGGGTTCGGGTAGGGTGGGGGTAATTAAAATTCTCTATTGCGGGTTCGCATCGGTTTTTAGGTCGATTAAAATTTTTTCACGTGTAAAACCCGAACCGTGCAGGAATCATATATATACAGTAGACTCTCGTATAACGCGGAGTATACGTTCCGCATAATAGAAAATCGCGTTATAGGAGATATACATTGAGCAGACGATTTCATTCCGCAATGAGACCAAAAGCGTCGGGTGTTGGCATAGTAACGGAGCAAATGTATGTGATGGGGACAACCGCCACCCCTAAACAATCCCGTTTAATTATTGTATCTACATTTATAAAATATATTTTTTACTTTCTCTTACCCATAAGGTAAAGAAAGTATCGTTTTGGGTTCAAATTTTCGAAATTATGTTTTTGTTGTATTTACTCGTTTTCAGGTAATCTGAATCGCAAAATCATGTTTTTAGCGGTTGATCTATGTGTGTGTGTCTGTCTGTTATCAGTATATCTCAAAACAAATTATAGCAGAATGTCCAATCTTGGTATTCCAAATGCGTGTCATATAGCGATGGTACAATAAACTTTTTGTTGAAATCAAGCATATGGTTTGTGTACAGGGATACTCAAGATATTTCCAATACATTACGTCTATGGGGGAAATTGCAGGCAAGTAGATTTTAACATTTATAGACTGCACTAAACCAAATGAAACGGATATACATTTTTACTTTTTCTTACCCATAGGGTCGAGAAAGTATTGTATTAGGGTTAAATTTTCGAACGTAAGTTTTTGTTATATTTACATGTTCTGAGGTCCCCTGAATAATAAAATGTTTTTAGCGAATGGTCTGTGTGTCTGTGAGTGTGTTATCAGCATATCTCAAGATCAAATAGTAGCAGAAATTCCAAACTCGGTATGAGATGTGTATCATATAGGGATGCTACAGTGAGCTTTTCGTTGAGATGAAGCAAATGGTTCGTGTACAGCGACACTCAAAAGTATTCAAATACATTACGTCTATTGGGGAAATTGCACGTAAGTAGAGTTTAACATCTATAGACTGCACTAAACAAAATGAAACGAATATATATTTTTTGTAATAGAGATAGTCAACAGGAACAAAAAATTGTGCATGTAGGAGCCTCGCCTCCCCCCTCCCCCCCTTGAGGAGAATAAATTTTCATGATGGCTATCTTTGAAAAGAGCTCGCCAATACCTTTAAAACGAATGGTTGAACCATCGATCTGCGATAATGTAAAATAAAGTTATCGATTTTTTGGATTTTTAACAAATATATATATATATATATATATATATATATATATGTTAAGTAATATTGACAATAAATTCAACTTTTTTTTTATATTTAGTGTTATACTACTTCTCTAATATGAAAATCGTCTGCATTTTCACGGAAGATAATTTTTTTTAAATAATAATTTTAATAAATTATTTTTACTGAGTGAATTTGTATAGGAAAATATAGAAGAAAGTCGTGTGGTGGCCACGACACATTAGCTATTTGTTGTTAGTGGATGTGCCTTACTAATAATATTTTACAATTTCCAGGAAAGCTCTTCGGGAATTTAAATAAATTCCTCATAGAGATGTATGGTAAATAATGTATGTTTTAAGCTAAATATTCATCGCTTGTTTTTTGTATATTTACACGTTTTGAGGCTTCCTGATTACCGTAGTCAAGGTTAACGTTTGATCTTTGTCTGTGTCTCTTAGAGTAACTTAAAAACGAATAATTTTAGGAGATTTAAATGTTGTATTTTGAAGTTAATATAAGTTTGTTGCTGGAAAAGTTTGATCAAGATTGATAAGTTTTAATGAATGTTGCGTGTGAAAATTGTCTGTATAATTTTTTGTAAACTTTTAATTTTAATAACAGAATTAAATTCTCTATAAATGTAGGTGAATTAATGAAACGGGGGGTTGAGGGGGCGGTAGCCCCCCTAACACAGATCTAATTATCATATAAAACTCTTCCGAAGCCTAATTTGAATTCTTTAACATAAGTTTACATAACAGTACTCGTTATCATACCTCTTAATCTCTAACCTGTATTTATAGTATTAAACTTTAAGGTAAGAGAGAGTCGTGTGAGTGACACACCAGATTATTTATATGCGTAAAGACATTTTTCGTGTAGAATATGGTATAGAAATCATTCACTGTTCTTTTACAGGGCTACACAAAAGAACTAGATTATGGTGCGACAATACTTGAAAATTGATGGAAGTGTACTTTAGGCTGCGCCGTGTGTTATTAATATAGGATCATATTTATTTGCACCATGTGAAGTGTACATAACTTTCAGAAGTTATACAGGGCGGCCGATATTTAAACCAAAACATTCGTTTTAATTGTTAGTGGAAGTGCTATTTTACCATGTCCAGGAAAGCTGCTCAGGAATTCAAATTTATTCCTCATAGCCATACGGTAAATATTTTTACTTTCCAAACACTATAGTGAGGAAAGTATTGTAATCATGTCAAAAATCCGAATTTGAGATTTTGATGTTTCTAAACGTTTCAAAATCCCCTGAGTTCGTTTTCAATATTTTTACGATGATGTATGTATGTGTGTGTGTATGTATGTGTGTATATATGTGTGTATGTACGTGTGTATGTATGTGTGTATGTATGTGAATGAACACGCTAGCTTCTAAACGCTTTGTTCGAATAAGCTGAAAGTTGGTACGTATATTGTAAGTCCCCATAGTACAAACCCTATTGATTTTGGTTAATCTA
The DNA here is from genome assembly GCA_963930645.1 of Salticus scenicus. Lineage (NCBI taxonomy): Eukaryota > Metazoa > Arthropoda > Arachnida > Araneae > Salticidae > Salticus > Salticus scenicus. The sequence continues at coordinate 88,547,866 of OZ005661.1, forward strand.
GCACTTATAGTTTTTTTACAGGGACACCAGGAAAAATTCTTTATCATTATGGCCTATGGGGCCAAATTTTTAAAAGTGCGATAGCGTCTAAACTCTTTATTAATCTGAGCAAAAAAATTGTACACATGTTATAGGTCACAGTTGCACGAACTGTGTAGATTTTGGTGAATTTAGCACTAACAGTTTTTTTACAGGGACACAAAGAAAAATTCTTTATCATTATGGTCTATGGGGCAAATTTTTAAAAGTGTGATAGCGTCTAAACGCCTTATTAATCTGAGACGAAAAATTTGTACACATGTTACAGGTCACAGTTGCACCAACTGTATAGATTTTGGTGAATTTACCACTTACAGGTTTTTTACAGGGGTACAAAGAAAAATTCTTTATCATTATGGCCTAAGGGACCAAATTTTTAAAAATGCGATAATATCTAAACGCCTTATTCAATTGAGCTGAAAATTTATAAGCATATTATAAATCACTGTTGCACTAACTATAAGCATTTTGGTGAATCTATCATTTATAGATTTTTACAGGTACACAACGAAAAATTCTTCATCATTATGATCTATGGGCTCAAAGTTCAGTAGCGCTAAATAAAACATCGTGTAATATATGGAGAAAAATACTCAAACACTCTATTATGGTTTTCTCTCTTTTGTTTGTTTAACAACTCCTCTTTCTTTACTTTATGTACAAAACTGTTAATTACTCAATGTTCGGAAAGTCGAGTGGATTCACTCCAAATTTTTTTTTTTTTTTTTTTTTTTTTTTTTTCAGCAAAATATTTATCGCTTGGTTTTTTGTATATTTACACTATTTAGGCTTTCCGAATACCAAAGTCAAGTTTTTAACGCTTTATCTTTCTCTTTGTCTGTGTCTGTTGGAGTAAATTAAAAACAAATAATTTCAGGCGATCCAAATGTCGTATTTTGAAGTTAATACGCTTGTTGCTAGAAAAGTTTGTTCAATATTGATAAGTATCAAGGATTGTTGCGGGTGAAAGTTATCTCAATAACTTTAACTCTTTGACGCATATGGGACACCGGTGTCCCTTTTGCTTATTTATTTTTTGACGCTCTTATTACAAATATTATTATTATATGATCGTTTTTATTATAAAAGAGAGTCTAATAGTTACTATAAAAAATCTATTAGATTTTCAGAGTAAATTTTTTACTAAAATAAAAGTGTTAAATAAAAGTAGTTTGAAAAAATTTTATCAACCAATTTCAAAAATTTATTTCTAATTAAATTTGATTAGTTAAAAAAGATCAGTAATGAATTATTGCTACTCCTATATCTAAGTAACTGTAAATAAGTGAAATTTGTAAAAATATTTATTCATGGGACGCCCGTGTCCCAAGATGAATTTATCTTTGACGCAGAAAGGGATACCAGTGCCCCACTCTATATTTTAGAACCAAAATTAATTAAAATTTTAAATATAACATTTTCCACTTATTTAGATCTAAAATATCTTAAAACTATCAAATAAGTGTAAAAATTATGTTTGATGAGAAATCTGCTTCAAAGGGTTAAATGAACTTTTGAATTTAATAACAGATTGGAATTATATATAAATGTAGGTACAATAATGAAACGGGGGAGGTAGAGGGTGAGGAAGGCGTTAGACCCTGTCACATAGAATTATTTTTCAAATAAAGTTGTTCCGAAGCCTAATTTTAATTGTTTTAACATAGGTTTACATAATAGTTCTCGTTTTCTTACCGTTTAATCTCCAATCTGTATTTATAGTATTAAATTTCAGGGTAAGAGAAAGTCGTATGAGTGTGATTATTTTTTAATGAAATTTAAGAAAATATTTAAAATTATTCAGAGAACTTTTACCCACAGCACAGTCAGAATCTTGCCGATCTTAATAATTTTTTTCAAGTAGAACTCCCATATGTTCTTCAAAATGCAGAAATTTTAACTTTCTTCATTTATTCCTATTTAAATTATAGTGATAAAAAGCACACAGACCAGCTGCTAAATGCTTCATTTTCAAATTCATGAGATTTCAAAACGGGTAATTATAATAAAAACGGAAATTGGATTCCAAACAATATTTTGTCAATACATGATTAAGAAAATGTAATTAACATTCTTAAAGCAATTTTCTTAGACTAGGTATTACATGCTAAAGCACTTTATCAATTATGATCAATAAAAAAGGATGGGTTCGTTTAATTTCGGATACGTCTGCGTACGTTTGTAAATTTTGCACAATAAGACAAACGCATTTAAAATGAAACTTCAAGGGAATTCCAGATATAACTATAATAAATTTGAAATATTTTGTTTGTCCTTGTAAACGAATGATGAATTCTATTTATACCATATTTTACGTGAAAAATGCCTTTTTGCATATATGATATATCTATTTAAGTGTTTAGTGGAGTCCAAACGTGTTAAAATCGATATACAGTAACCGCCGCTTAATAAATTCACCGGTTAATAAAATCAGCCGCTTAATCTGATCAAATTGCCAGGACCGGAATCAAATCAATACAAACTAATTTTAAAGCCGCCGTTTAATAATATCAGCATCGCCGGTTAATAAACTCAATAATATGTACTCAGCAAAAAATATCATTTATATACAGTCAAAAATGTTATTTCCATTGATTTTTTTAATAGAAAAAGAAATTAAGACACAACAAACCCTCCTTTATCGCTTATTGTCGAAGGTTTGCAGCACAGTTACAAATGTATTCTTCAAAGTGAAATAATTAGTCACAAATTTGATCTGAAATGATTTTTTGTCTTCAATTATTAAAAGGCAATTTCTAGTTCTTATTTTGAAATTACTATAATTCATAAGGTTTTAACGGAAAGATTTTAAACTTATAGAAACAGCTTGAACTTTCGGCAAAGTAATGGTGAATTTCCTCAAAGAAAACCGCATGGGAATTTAGAATGCGTTTAATTTACTTCGAAGAAATAATTAATTATTTCTCAAAAATGAATTAATATTGTTTACTAATTCCATTATTCGTAACCTCTTGAATTTTTTTTCCAAATTCAGGGAAGTAATACCTTTTCCTTAAGTGCAGGAGCTTTCGCCGGATATAAAAATCAGCCGCTTAATAAAATCACTTTGGCTCAGAACGAATGTGATTTTAATAAGCGGCGGGAACTGTATTTTACATATTTTTTTTCTTTTTTTTACAAGAAAACTCTGTATATTTCACTTATAAATTATGCAAACTAAAAAATATTGTTAATGCCTGCGCTGATACATTCAAACATCACATAGTATAAACATTTGTATTTCATCAAATATCAGCTGATGGTAGTATGTATGTTTCTGCTGTACTATGTGAGATTTTTTTTTTTTAATGGCATTGCATTAATTTGAAATCAACGATTCACTTTGAAAAAACACAGAACTTTCCGGATGCTCCAATGTTATAGACAGAGCTGCCGACTTCTACGGTTTCACCCCAGTTTTTGTGCAAGCATTTCCATCTTACTTAATCATAAAAACTGCTAAACTACACTATCTACCAATAAGTATTTTGATACTTTGGAATTTAGACGTTTTATCAAATATCTGGGAAAGTTCTTTATGTATCAACTTGAAGGTTTGGTAGTTTAAAGAACATGTTATGTCTCATAAATTTCAGCAAAAGTTGTCTCCTGAAGAGCAAAAGGAGACCAGTAAAAAATTAAACAAATATCAATATGTTTGGGATCGCCCTGTAAAATGTAATGATTTAAATGCGTTTTGTCTGTAGCATGCGATTATAATGATATTTCTCATTATCTGTTTAAATTTTTATGAGGCTACTACACATATTCATAAATATGTAACAGTTTTTTTTTTTTTTTTTTTTTTTTTATTGCAAAAAACAAATCCCACTTCTTATATTATAATACGTAAGGTATTAAACCCAATGCCAAACCAGTTTTAGGAAATTTGGCGCATTACATTAGACACAGCATACTGCAATCAGAACACAAAAATGTTAAGCATGTTACGAACTATAAGCACTTTTACTAAATAATTTTAACTATGCATACGCTAGCTTTTAAGAAAATTCATTTGCATAATTTAATAGCCAAAAGTATTGAGCAACTTATATGAAAATACCAAACAACTACCGTGTAAATTCAAAAAGTTATGAGAGATAGAACGAACAGAATTTCAGTTCTAAAAACACGAAGATGATTAGGGGATTTTATTAATATTTCTTTACAATCAGCGTATCAGCGAACACTCTATTACCATTGGGCATTGAATGAATAAAAATAAAAATGTAAGTAAAACCTCTTATAATTTAGCTTTTATCTTGAGAGAACTGAAATTCTGTTCGGTCTATGTCTCATAACTTTTTTAATTTACCTGATATTTGTTTGAGGTTTTCGTTAAATTGCTCAATACTTTTGGCTATTAAATTATGCAATTTTTTTTTTTTTTTTTTTTTTTTTTTTTTTCCAAAAGCTAGCGCATGCGTGGTTAAAATTATTTAGTAAAAACGCTCATATTTCTTAAAATATTCAACATTTTTGCATTCTGATTGCAGTATGCTGTGTCTAATATAGTATGACATTTTTTCTGAAAATGGTGTCTTTGCACTGGGTCTAGTACCCTTCGTGTTATAATTTAAAAAAAGGAATTTTTAGCAATTAAAAAAAAAAAAAAAACGATATCTCCATGAATACTTGTGGTAGCCTCATAAAACTTCCTACAGATAATGACAAAGATCCTCATAATCACATGCTACAGCCAAAACGCATTTAAAGCGTTACTTTTTACAGGGTGATCCAAAATATTTTTTTCTTTTGTTTAATTTTTTACTGGTCTCCTTTTCCTCTTCAGGACCAGGACACAACTTTTTCTGAAAGATCTGAGGTATAACATCTTCTTTACGCTACCAAAGTTTCAATATAGATAACCCAAGTAGCACAGGAAGGTTCTGTGAACGTCTAATAACGGTTTCAATAGTTCAAACACCGTGTTTCGTGTCAAAAGAACGTTCTAAAACACGTTCAGAAATAGTATTATTTAGAACGTTCTGAAAATGTTTGATTTGTACCATCTATAAAACGTACAATTCTAGTTCTATATAGAACGTTCAAGTGTGACACCGTCATAACACGTTCTGTAACAGTGTAATTATAACGAATATGACAAAATGACTTTTTAGTACTATTGGTTGGGAAAATAGGTTAATCATGAAAATTTTTGACTTCAGTTTTTGATTTTTTTACACGTTTTGTGGCGTGAGGAATCCGGAAGTCAAAAGGTTGGTATGGTATCTGTTAATGTGTATCGGCTTCGGCACCTATTAGTGTGATAGCCCGTTAGTTCATGTACACGATATCTCAAGAACAAATGATTGCAGAGAGATCGGACCAGTTTTAAAATATCACTTATGATATTGATAAGAATCTTATTGAGAGATTTGCAACATTCTAATTTAAAAACTTCGTAAGTTATTCGAAATTTATAATTTTTAGCAAGATAGAGAATAGAGCATTTTTTACATTTTCAGTTTAACGTTTTGTTAGCACGTCAGTAAAGAATGCTTCTCAATAATCAGTAGCGGTGAGGTGAAAAAAAATTACAAAATTTTAAACTCATGGAAAAATTTTGTGGATTTTGTATTTCAGGAATCAATGTATGGAATTCAACCAAACTTGTTACAATATTAGATCTTGCCCTAAATTGGAGTTTATTTGAATTTCATTTGGGATATATCGTCCGATAGATTGCGGTGCTATGCAATGAAACCCTCCATTTATGGGACGGCTATATCTCAGCTTCTATAGTGTACAAATGCATTAAACTTGATATATTGGCATGTATCATCATAACCTCTGCTAATACAATTTGGATGTATACATTGTCCAACAGGTGGCGTTGCTAATCTGCAATTTAATCATTTTAACGGAAAGGCAATATTTTAACTCTTGTGATTTAACAATAAATTTTGTGATACACTGAAGTTATAAGTGAAATCGATTTTATGTAAAGCTTTACTGGTCCATTTTGGATGCACATCGGCCAACAGGTGGCGTGGCTATGTTGCAATTTAATCTCATAACGGAAACGGAAAATCTCAACTTCTGTGATTTATAAATATTGTAAATTTGGTAAGTGAAATTAATATTACGTAAAACTCTACAGATTGCCTTTGGGTGCATATCGGACGACAGGTGGCACTGCCACGTTCCAAAATTTTCCATTCACAGAAAGGCTATCTATCAGCTTCTGTAATATATATACTCACCAAACCTTCTGCGTGACATACATTTGATATATATTATTGATTCAATTTGGATGTATAACGAGTAATAGTCAAACAGTTTTTTTTTTATTATTATTATTGATAGGACATTGTTTTTCCCCTAGGAATAAGTATACATCATCCCTGGGGGATGGGGGAGGGGTGGATAAAAATTTTCACTATGATTATCTTTCAAAAGAATTAGATATCACCCTTAAAACGAATAACTGAAACATCGTTTTCTGATGATTTAAAACAAATTTACCGTTTTTTTTTTTTTTTTTTTTTTTTCATTTGTAATAATTATAATAATAAACCGTTAGAAAAATACATTTTCTAAGATCTTCTATACAGCATAAAAATGATTGTCTTCTGTCATGAAAATCTATGTATTCCCCAGACCCAGAGTTTAGATACAAAAAGCTAATCACGGATGTTATTGAATAAGTAATATAGTGCTTTACGAAAGTTTCAAAGAAAATCACGGGAAAACTCCGAAAACCTAAGTCGACGAGCGTGACCAGGAATCGAAACCAACACTTCCCGTCTGTAAGGTTCGAGAGTAGAACCTCGCGGTCTCTAATACTCATCGGGAAGTTACAGAAATGAGTTTTTTTCTTCTTTTCTTTAAGTTATGGTTCTATTTAAGTTTAAATGTTACTGATAAATTATCAATATTGATCATGTTGTTAAATCATTACTCTGTTTGATTGTTCTTATTTTATTTTATTTATTTTCACTGAGTATTTTGTTCAATACTGAAATATACACTAAAACAAGATATGCTTTTCCGTTTAATTCGAGATTTTAAAATGGAAAAATAAAGTGATCTCATAAGTTTTTAAAGTACTTTATAAAAATTTAAATAATTGTTTAACTCCACTAAATTTTTCCTTAAAATATTGACTATATGTTTTCTACAGCTATAAATGCTTAATAAATTTCTGTTTCAAATTTTGAACTTTGAAACATGATTATTGCGGATGCAAGAAGGAAGGGAGAGCAGATGATAACATCGACATCTGTGGATTGCATTTATTTAATTTTCGCTGACCGTGCAACTGCAAAGTCAAACGCCAGGCGCGGCGCCAGGTCTTGGGAAAGTCGTGTCGTTATGTGAGGCGGTAATTTTAAAACATGTAATCTGATTTGTTCAGTTTTAGCGTTATAAAGACTAGGATAAGCTTTAGAAAAGGTAAAAATGTAATATTTTTAACCTGTAATATTCTCTATGTTCTATTTATTAAAGTCTTATTTTAATATCAATTAAACAATCATTTTCATATCTGCGTATGTTCTTAAGCCTAACTTTTGATACTTGAAAGTTGAATCGCAGAAAAAACTGCTCCTGTTACAGACAACCGCTTAGAAATTATTGATTCATTTTATTAATTTAGTCTTCTGAGATGGAATTTGTTAAAATAACTATTTTTGGTTATTATAATTCTGAATATAAGACTTTACAAGATAAAAGCTAATTTTAAGTGAATGCCCTTCCGACTGGTCATTGTGTATTTTAAAATGCTAGTTGGAAGGATGTTTTCTTGAAGAAAATTCTTATGAAAATTCAGAAGGTTCGTAATTCTTTTTTCTGTTCTTTTTAAATTCTGAAGTATTTATTTAATGTTTATATGATAATATAAACATTATACAATCTAGGTTATGCAAATTGCACATTTTTAAAATAATATCCTAAGTTTCACCGACTTACAATTTTAAATATCTCTTTACTGTTATTTATTAAATAAAATATATGAAATTGTTTAACTGCATAATAAAACAAAGATTCAATTCAATTTTATTCCACATCTTTATAAAAAAAAGATATTCTGCTTAAAAAAAAGGACGATTTACTATATTATTTATTAATACTAATAATATTTACATTTATCATTTATTTAATATGCCATATGATAGCATAATTACATCAAATGAGGTAAAAATTGCGTTGACTCAATTTAAAGAAATTTAAACATTTAAAGAATACCAATTACATTGCCATGTGGAATAAATTTAAATACCTGCAAACATCTTTTTTGTAAACTGCTGCTGTAAACTGAAAATATTTATACACACATGCACTGAAATTTAAAAATATGAAGTATGTTAAATATTTTAGAAAAATATTTTGATTAAAAATATATATATGTATTTAAGTTTTGGAAATTTTTAAAATTTCCTCCTTCTAACTAATTTTTAATTTTTTGTTTCAATTTCTTATTATTATAAATTAACAATATACTCTAAACTCAATTATATATTATTTTAGCGGTGTATTGGTACATTCATTTTTGAAATTATTTTTTATGTTGGAATATTAAAACTTTCTATGAACTTCAGCATTCAAATATATTTATAAACTATCCATGGACTTACAAAGTAGTACCCAGAAATGTTTAGAATATACAGGGTGCAAAGTCGAGAGCAGGCCTTTATTTGCGCAACAATTGGTCTCAGACGTCCTCCAATAAGAAAATGTATTTAAAAAAAAATGTAAGAATTCATTATATGACATGTTTAAATTTAAAAAATCAATTTATTAATAATCACAAAAACTGATAATTTTTATACAATTTTCATGACACTAATAGTGAAAGTTGAGTTCCAACCTAAAAAACCTGTATAACACAAAAAGTTTCACTTTTGTGCACCCAAAATTGTCTGAGATAGTTAGTTTCAAAATTTAGGATTATTTCGCATTTTCTCGGGCTTTATTAAAAAGTCAATGAAAAATTCTTTAATAAACCCAGGGAAAATGCAAACAAAGTCCAATTAGGATTTTTAAACCGATCCCTTATTGAAGGCCGAAATATGTTAGAAAATCTAAACTTTAAATATCTTGTTCCATTTTGGGAGAATATAAATGAAACTTCTTGTTAGGATGAGTGTCAATTTTTCTAAATATCACTATAGGGGACTGGGACTGTACAAAAATTTAGTTTAGTTTTTGTAATTTTGAAAAAATAGATATTTTAAATTTAAACATGTCATACCGCAAATGCTCATATTTTTTAAAACATTTTGTAACTGAAACTATATGTTTGCGACCAATAGTTGCGATAAAGACATTCTCGTGACTATCTTTGCACGCTGTATTAAAAAAAAATTAATATATATATGTATAAATGAATTTTTAATCGTAGTTAAAACCAGGCAACCGATATAAGATCTCTGAAACCACATAGAACAATGAGAAGGAAATTACAACAAATTTAAATAACCTGTGGAGACTGATTGTGATTTATTGAAACATTTATTTTTTGTTTAGTGATTTTTATTTTATTTAACTTCAATCTAATCATACATTTATTCCTAGATTATCCGTTGCAATTTTAATAATTTTGCCGGTGCGTAAAAACGACGTGAAACTCAAATCAAAAGATACAAACAAGCAACGAGAAAAAAAAAAAAAAAAAAAAAAAAGCAGCATTTTTTTTTTTTTTTTAAGGAAAAGCTCAGAACGGTGAAAAAGAAGAAAAAAAAAAGAAAAAAAACTCGTCAGTGGTGGCCTTTTTCACCATTGAGCACCAATGTACGATTTCGTTCGTTAGCAGCTATAATAACAAATCGCCAGCGGACACCAAATCGTACAAGAAATTAATTGAAGTTAAAAATGAAGAATAAAGTGGAATAAACCAGGGGTGCAGAATATACCCGAACGAGGTTCGAGGGAAATTTTGAATATTTTTTTTTAAGAGAAAATAAAAATGTAAATCAAAAATAACAATTTGCTACTTTGAAGTGTTTATACACTAACAGCGATATTTTTATGTTACACTGTATATTTATTCTCTTAAAGATTTATTACATAGAACAAATGACTTTGTATAGCAAAGTAGATTTTTGCATTATTGAGGGAAATTTATATTGTGTGGGGGAAATTTCCGAGGTTTGAACATTTTTTGCATCCCTGGAATAAACTATTAATTCAAGAAATCAGAAAATCAAACAGAAAACAACTATAAAAAACAAACATTACTCACAGGATGATGCATTCGGAATCCCAAGGATTAAAATAAGCAAAATAATTCAAGAGTTTAGTTGTACATAGCAGATAAAGAATGATACAACACAGCAACAGGGATATGAATTACTTTTTTTAAAATTCAAATAATGTTTGTGAAATTTTAACATACTTAATTTCAACGTATATGCATGAGAAACTCCATATTCTACGACAGTAATTCCCAAAAATTGTCATAACATCTCTATATCCCTTAAAAAGTTCCTTAAATTTTTGCATTTAAAAAAAATTTCTTTTTTTCCCCTAATCTGAAGATAATGGCGTTATAGTATTAATTACGAAACTTTAATAAACACCATAAAAGACAAGAACTCGCAGTTGCTACAAAAAATAAATAAATAAATAAATAAATAAATAAATAAAAAACCGGCAACGCATTCAACACACTCAACGTGCTTGTTTGCAGCTCTCGCGCTTACATTGTTCGCCTGATGAAGGGTTGTGTCTTCTTTTAACCCGAAACAATTGTTTCGAGTTCTTACATTTTATGGTGTTTATTCAAAGTTTTGTAATTAATACTATAACTTCATTATCTTCAGATCAAGGTAAAAAAAGAAATGAAAAAAAAAAAAAAAAAATGAAAAAATTTAAGAAATTTTTTAAGGGATAAAGAGACGTAATGGCACTTTTTTCGGAAAACTGTCATAGAATATAGAATTTTTGATTCATATACGTTAAAATAAAGGAATAGTAAGTATGTTAAAATTTCTCAAACATTATTTGAATAATAAAAAAAAAAAGTAGTTTATATTCCTGTTCCTGTGTTGCATCATTATTCGTCATCAGCTATGTACTTTTTAATAAAAAAACACCACAAAACTAGCGTTGTAAAAATTATTACTTACAAACTTTGAATAAACACCATAAAAGGCAATAAACTCGCAACAATTGTTTCGGGTCGAAAAAACACACGACCCTTCATCAGGCGAATAAAGTAAGCACGAGTGTTGCAGTCAAAGCGGCAACGCAATTGGTGCGTTGCCGCTTTGACTGCAGCACTCGTGCTTACTATAACGCAGCAAAATAATAATAACAATAATAGTACTAATTTTTTAATTTTAATGGAAGTTATCGATGGAAAGATCTTTTAAAAATATAAACATTACCCGAAGTGAACTTATTCCAAAATTTTGTTGTTTCGAAAATATTTGAAAGTCAAAAGTCGAAAATTATAAACAGCCACCTTTTTTAATTGCAAACAGTAAAGTGATTTTATTATAAAAAGTACCACAAAACTGGCGTTTAAAAGTAATAAGTACAAAACTTTGAATAAACACCATAAAATGCTCGCAACAATTGCTTAAGGTCGAAAGAAGACATGACCCTTCGTCTAGTGAACAAAGTTGGCACAAGTGCAGCAATAAAAGCGGCGACGCACAAAACCAACTTGAGTGAAGAGCTAAAAAAATAAAGTCAAATGTAAATAAAAATACTGGTGTTACCAGAATTATAAACGTGAATGAATAAAATAAAATTTAAAATAAAAATAAAATCTAAAAAATATTTAAAACTAAACTAAAAATGAAGCTACTTGGGTAATTTCCAAGCATCAGGCAATAACGGAGTAGAAGAAATATCATTAACAAAATTTTTCGAATTTTTAAGTATGTAAAAAGCCTCATAGATATCCAAATAGGTCAAGAAGATAGGAGAAGAAATGATGTTAGTTTTAGAAAAATGAAAGCAATGAACATGAGCCCAGCAGGGCAAGCAATAGAAGATTGGAAATCTCTTCATTACGAACATTTCGATTGTGCTCATTTATTCTATATTTCAGACGCCTTCTAGTTTGACCAATATAACCCAAATTACACAAGGAACACGGAATGAATTAAATGTCAGATCGGTTTTCAGTAGGAATGGGATTTTTAAGAGGAGATGATTTAATTTTGTTGACGCTTTTGTAAATGACTTTAAAACCAAACGGTGAAAGAATTTTAGAAATTGAAAAAAAAAAAAATTATGAATAAAAAGGTTAAATAAAAAGAATGAGATTGTGATCGTTCAGTTTGGACGCAGAAGGTTTAGGGTTTTTTAAGTTATATAGAGCTTTATCAATGATAAAGTGATTATAGCCTGAAAATGAGCAAAATATTTTAAATAATTAATTTATTTCTAAAGACTAGAAGAAAGCAGAAAAAATGTTTAAGGCTAGAGAAACGTAAGTATAGAACGCAGACATTTTCTGTTGAGGGGCGGGGTTAGAGAGAGCATGCAGCGGAAGAGAGACGAAAAAGGGTTTTCTAAAGACAGTGGTTGAAAACTGATCCTTGTCTTTAGACACAAGAAGTAAAGGCAAGAAGCAATCCTGTTCAATCTCAAAAGTTAATTGAATGCAAGGTTCAATCGAATGAACCAAACAAAGTAAACTGGCAAAATCTACATCAGAGAAAACAAGAATGAAAATGCCATCAACATACCTAAACCAGTGAGGGATTTTTTGTACACTGAAAAGTTTTTCTTTAAAACAGTCCATATAAATGTCGCAAAGAAAAGAAAATAAAGAACTGTCCATTGCCATGCATTTATTTTGGGAATAATAAGTACTATTAAAATCGAAGGAAGTTTGTCTGATACACACAATCGGCAGCAAAATTATTGAAGCACTAGCAATAATTCCTACTTAAAAGATGAGCACCTAACACTGTTTTGTTAATAAATATTTGTCGAGTTAGGATCTTAGTCTTGTACTGTTTATAAAAAATCTGGAGTGACTCCACTCTACTTTCCGAACATTGAGTAATTAACAGTTTTGTAGATAAAGTAAAGAAAGACGAGTTGTTAAACATACAAAAGAGAGAAAACCATAATAGAGTGTTTGAGTATTTTTCTCCATATACTACACGATATTTTATTTAACACTACTGAACTTTGAGCCCATAGATCATAATGATAAAGAATTTTTCGTCGTGTCCCTGTAAAAACCTATAAATGCTAGATTCACCAAAATGCTTACAGTTAGTGCAATAGTGATTTATAACATTCATATAAATTTTCAAATCAATTGAATAAGGCGTTTAGATGCTATCACACTTTTAAAAATTTGGCCCCATAGGCCGTAATGATAAAGAATTTTTCTTTGTGCCCCTGTAAAAAAACTGTAAGTGCTAAATTCACCAAAATCTATACAGTTCTTGAAACTGTGACCTATGACATATATACAAATTTAATTATTTGCTCAGATTAATAAAGCGTTTAGACGCTAATCCACTTTTAAAAATTTGGCCCTATAGGCCATAATGATAAAGAATTTTTCCTGGTGTCCCTGTAAAAAAACTATAAGTGCTAGATTCACCAAAATCAATAGGGCTCGTACTATGGTGGCTTACACTATACGTACCAACTTTCAGCTAGCATGTTCACTCACAGACATACACACTCACATACATATACACATACATACACACACATGGGACCTCGAAACGTATAGAAACATCAGAATCTCAAATTCGGATTTTAGACATGATTACAATACTTTCCTCACGATAGTGTTCGGAAAGTAAAAATTAGTTGATGATAAAAATCAGCGATCAAGCTAAAATATATATATATATATATATGAAAAGTGGAGATGTGTACTTCAATAATTTTGCTGCCAACAGTAAATAGATGTTATTAATTATTAAATCAAGATTTCTTTTATGATGATTTTTGAACACAAGTTTCGTAATATGTTATAAATATTTAGTTTCCTCATTTTAATTACATGTAAAGTAAACTATTTTTAAAAATAATTTTGTAAAAATTAATAATCCGTGTCAAGTAGTTCATAATAAGCAGAAACTTGAAATATTTATAGTGCAAATTACAGCAATACAAGTTGTATTTGACGAAATTTTGTCGGTAACCCAAGTAAAAAGTAAATATCACCCAAGTAAAAGGTAAAATAGGTTGAGTCAATTGCAGGTCACCGCAGGTAAGCGGTATGGAAAGTAAAATCGTAACGTAGCAACGGAGCTGAGACAAAAGGATGTAACCAGTGGTGAAAAATGACAATAAATCGGAGGTCGAAACGCGAAGACTGGGCTCAGAACAGAATGACGCAATAGGTTGGAGTTAAGATGAGTTTACGCTAAGGCTCCTATATATACGAGCTGGCGCATCAGGCATTTTGTTGCCTTAGGGTTGCCACATGTACCATGTACCCAGCGCGTTTCTCTGATAAACAAACGACAAACATTTTTTTTTTTAATCGTCTTACGTTACTTTAGAGTAACTTGTTTTATTATATTTCATAATTTTAGGTAAGTAAACTATGATATGGAAGTTTGTTTAGCGATAGACTGCTATAATCATTCACGAAGTGAATATAAAGTGTTCACAGACCTTCTATTACTGTGTATTTGAGTTTTGGCGACATTTTGTAAAAGAAACAGTAACCGCCCTAACAGCACATCTTACCCCAGTACATCCATGGGATATCCTCAGAATAAAATGACATCCTGAGAATGTACTGTGAAAAAAATGTGCTTTAGGAATATTATTGTTCCTTATTGCTCTTATCCTGACCGGATTAGCTTTAAATTAAGATTTCTTAAAATCGTTAGGGAAGCGATAAGGACGCCAAGCGGGAATGCTGTCCTCTTCGGAGGCAAAAAAATGGCGGTGATGCGCCGGCCTATTGTTTTATTTAAGGCTCTAGTTTGCGCCGGCCTGGAGTCACTAAAAGGAAAGTCGGACTCGCGCAGTTTGCATAACGTATGTGAATTCGATTAATTGTGGAAGTTGCTGAATTGAAGTGATGGAGGTTGTCGGTTTTCAAGGTAGTTAAATAGTGAAGTGTGGAAAGAGAGTGTGTTGTTGGTGGACTATAGAGCAGAGGAATATTACGAGATAGAGTGTGAGCAAATCTAGCGATTATCGAAGTATTGTCGTTCTAATGTGGAATAAGTAGCGAGACGGTAGAGAATTTCTCTCCATTGACGGGACTTTGAATCGACTGTGTCTTTTGAGAGCTAAGCAACCAGCTTTTCACCGGACCTAGTAAATTACCAGTGGTGAAATTAATCTCTATATTTATTTAATTTATTTATCTGATTAAGTACTGATTTACTAAGTACTTATTCCATATTAGAGCGACGATACTTCGACAACCGCTAGATTTGCTCACACTCTATCTCGTAATAATCCTCTGCTCTATAGTCCACCAACAACACACTCTCTTTCCACGAACAAATCCTCCCAACATTTCAAGCTGAAATAAATCCTCTATTTTTATTTGTATAAAGAGTCTCGTAAAAACATTGATTAAGTTAAGTACTAGTTTAAAATTGGTTCTGAAGCAGCAGAGGCAAGCGCTTAGACCTTACAAGTTATCAAACTATTAGAGTAGTCCTTCACCCATATAAAACACCTTCTACACATGTAACCCTACTTATATAGCACATCCCCAGGATATCCTCGGTGTGTCTAGGACAAAAGGATGCTCAATATCGATAATTCACATGACTTTTCATTACAAGGTATATAGTAGTATAACATGAAAGGGGATGTTTTACATATTAATTAATATTCAATAATTATTTTATCTATAAGTAGGCACGACTGCTGCAGTCAAAGAGACAAACCACCCTATTCAATATTTTCTTTCGTTTATTTAACGATTTTTCGTACTTTATTTATACAACTGTTAATTCCTTCATGTTCGGCAAGTCGAGTGGAGTCACTCCAAATTTTTTTACATTATTAGGAAAATATTTTTTCTTTCCGAATATACTATGTAAGGAAAGTATTGTAGTCAAAAATTCGACTTTGAGATTTTGATGTATCTATACGTTTTGAAGTCCCCTGAGTTTATATTTACTATTTTTACGGTGATGCGTGTATGTAGGTGTGTATGTCGAGTCAGGATCTTAGTCTTGTACTGTTTATAAAAAATCTGGAGTGACTCCACTCTACTTTCCGAACATTGAGTAATTAACAGTTTTGTAGATAAAGTAAAGAAAGACGAGTTGTTAAACATACAAAAGAGAGAAAACCATAATAGAGTGTTTGAGTATTTTTCTCCATATATTACACGATATTTTATTTAACACTACTGAACTTTGAGCCCATAGATCATAATGATAAAGAAATTTTCGTTGTGTCCCTGTAAAAACCTATAAATGCTAGATTCACCAAAATGCTTACAGTTAGTGCAACAGTGATTTATAATATTCATATAAATTTTCAGATAAATTGAATAAGGCGTTTAGATGCTATCACACTTTTAAAAATTTGGCCCCATAGGCCGTAATGATAAATAATTTTTCTTTGTGCCCCTGTAAAAAAACTGTAAGTGCTAAATTCACCAAAATCAATAGGGCTCGTACTATGGTGGCTTACACTATAAGTACCAACTTTCAGCTAGCATGTTCACTCACAGACATACACACTCACATACATATACACATACATACACACACACGAGACCTCGAAACGTATAGAAACATCAGAATCTCAAATTCGGATTTTAGACATGATTACAATACTTTCCTCACGATAGTGTTCGGAAAGTAAAAATTAGTTGATGATAAAAATCAGCGATCAAGCTAATATATATATATATATATATATGAAAAGTGGAGATGTGTACTTCAATAATTTTGCTGCCAACAGTAAATAGATGTTATTAATTATTAAATCAAGATTTCTTTTATGATGATTTTTGAACACAAGTTTCGTAATATGTTATAAATATTTAGTTTCCTCATTTTAATTACATGTAAAGTAAACTATTTTTAAAAATAATTTTGTAAAACTTAATAATCCGTGTCAGGTAGTTCATAATAAGCAGAAACTTGAAATATTTATAGTGCAAATTACAGCAATACAAGTTGTATTTGACGAAATTTTGTCGGTAACCCAAGTAAAAAGTAAATATCACTACATTAATTATAATTTTCTCCCATCTTTTTTTTTTTTTTTTTTCATTTCTTCGCAATCTAAACATTATAAATTCTAAATCCTGTCAGTACATTTTTGTTATTTTTGCAATGATGTATGTATATTTGTGTGTATGTGTGTGAGTGAACACGATAGCGTCTGAACGCTTTCATCAAATGAGCTGAAAACTGGTAATTGTGTTATAGATCATCGTAGCTCGAACTGTATAGAGTTTGGCGAATCTATGGATATAATCAACCAACGGAAATTTCTTTATATGGGGATGTATAAAAATGTAATATTTTTAATTCTTTAAGGGCAGTGTGAGCATAATTTATTAAAAAGTAATTGAATTACAAATGAATTATAATTAAATTACAATTATAATTATTTTACTGTCAATTAATTAACAAGTAACTCATTACAAATAAATTAAATTACTTATTCAATTTGTTTGTAATAATTCAATTTATTTGTAATCAATTACTTGTTAATCGATTGACAATAAAATAATTATAATTGTAATTCAATTACTTTATAACCAGTTATGCCCAATACTGTTTAAGGGGAACCATAAAAATTGTAATTGTTTTTGTGAAATTTTCTATCTTAAGATGCATATATATAAATATATATTTTTAACAATTTATAATGTATGTGTATGACTATCGTTTAAATAATCAAAGCCGAAATTAGGTTTTTCGAACACGCTGTTTATACTATCACATCTCATCAAAAGATGCACTTGTAACCTTTTCAGTTTAAAAACAACAACAATGATAATATTAATATTAATTCCTTTTATGAGTGTTTTATTAGAAATAAATACGTCAACTTAAATCTATTTGAACTTTTCTTTTTTTTTTTTTTTTTTTTTTTCTAAATATTGTTAATTCTCTTCATTCTATCAATATTTTCTTTTCTTACGCAAATAAGTGCAAGATTTCGCCATTAAGTTTTTATTTTATTGAACAGCAATTGATCATTCGGAAGAACTTAACATGACTTGTGTACTTCTAAATGTAGACAGAGAGATAGATAAAAGTATACATTGTAAGTTTTATTGAAAAGATTTTGTTTGTCTAAATAATGCACGTGAAAAAAATATCTTTTTTCGTGTCTTTCAGTAGTTAGATTATAAAGTAATATAAAAGATTATAGTATTTGAATAATTTACGAGTTTTACGTTTTTTTGACTACCGAAAATTGTTTAGATAACACATATTATAATTAATCAGTGATAGCTGCAACAGAAAGATATAAAATTTCTATTAAATTTTTTCCGCTATCCAAAAAAAAAAAAAAAAAAAAAAAAAAAAAAAGGTGTAAAATTTGGTAACACATTTCTGTATAAAACTGCTATTTTTCATGTTTGTATGTGAAGCAGTTTTTACGGTATAGGCTAAGAAAGCGAAAATGACACGATAAAATGAAAAACGGCAGCGGTAGCAATTTATCTTTCTCTTTTTTACTTTCTTTCTTTCTTTTCTTTTTTTTTAAGAATAGAGAGAAATATTAAAAATATGGCCTTACTTACAAAAAAATAAAATTAAATTAAATTAATTAATAAAATAATTACAAAATGAATATAGAACTTTGAAACAGATTATTTTAAATCACTTCAGGAAGTTTGTAAGGTAAAATAGGTTGAGTCAATTGCAGGTCACCGCAGGTAAGCGGTATGGAAAGTAAAATCGTAACGTAGCGCCGGAGCTGAGACAAAAGGATGTAACCAGTGGTGAAAAATGACAATAAATCGGAGGTCGAAACGCGAAGACTGGGCTCAGAACAGAATGACGCAATAGGTTGGAGTTAAGATGAGTTTACGCTAAGGCTCCTATATATACGAGCTGGCGCATCAGGCATTTTGTTGCCTTAGGGTTGCCACATGTACCATGTACCCAGCGCGTTTCTCTGATAAACAAACGACAAACATTTTTTTTTAATCGTCTTACGTTACTTTAGAGTAACTTGTTTTATTATATTTCATAATTTTAGGTAAGTAAACTATGATATGGAAGTTTGTTTAGCGATAGACTGCTATAATCATTCACGAAGTGAATATAAAGTGTTCACAGACCTTCTATTACTGTGTATTTGAGTTTTGGCGACATTTTGTAAAAGAAACAGTAACCGCCCTAACAACACATCTTACCCCAGTATATCCATGGGATATCCTCAGAATAAAATGACATCCTGAGAATGTACTGTGAAAAAAATGTGCTTTAGGAATATTATTGTTCCTTATTGCTCTGATCTTGACCGGATTAGCTTCAAATCAAGATTTCTTAAAATCGTTAGGGAAGCGATAAGGACGCCAAGCGGGAATGCTGTCCTCTTCGGAGGCAAAAAAATGGCGGTGATGTGCCGGCCTATTGTTTTATTTAAGGGCTCTAGTTTGCTGGAGTCACTAAAAGGAAAGTCGGACTCGCGCAGTGTCATAACGTATGCACTGAGCTGAAGAACAACTGGAGCAAATGCTTCCAATACTTTTACACAGTGTTCGTGCGTGCCAGTTTTTCGGCAATCGTTCGCCTGCCTTGCATGGCAAGCAACATTTGTCGGGTCGTCTATTACTATTATAATCTTTAGAGAATTAAAATTTAAAATTGTAATGTCATGTTTAGCATATGGCTGTTCGAACAGACAACCTTTACACAATTTTACTTTGAAATATAAAGATATCAAATGCTTTTTGCCATGCAACGCTCGGAAAACAAATCTTCAAAAAACGGCACGCGAAAACCGGTCTAGCATTTCCTCCAGTTGTTCTTCAGCTCAGTGAACGTATGTGAATTCGATTAATTGTGGAAGTTGCTGAATTGAAGTGATGGAGGTTGTCGGTTTTCAATGTAATTAAATAGTGAAGTGTGGAAAGAGAGTGTGTTGTTGGTGGACTATAGAGCAGAGGAATATTACGAGATAGAGTGTGAGCAAATCTAGCGATTATCGAAGTATTGTCGTTCTAATGTGGAATAAGTAGCGAGACGGTAGAGAATTTCTCTCCATTGACGGGACTTTGAATCGACTGTGTCTTTTGAGAGCTAAGCAACCAGCTTTTCACCGGACCTAGTAAATTACCAGTGGTGAAATTAATCTCTATATTTATTTAATTTATTTATCTGATTAAGTACTGAGTTACTAAGTACTTATTCCATATTAGAGCGACGATACTTCGACAACCGCTAGATTTGCTCACACTCTATCTCGTAATAATCCTCTGCTCTATAGTCCACTAACAACACACTCTCTTTCCACGAGCAAATCCTCCCAACATTTCAAGCTGAAATAAATCCTCTATTTTTATTTGTATAAAGAGTCTCGTAAAATCATTGATTAAGTTAAGTACTAGTTTAAAATTGGGTCTGAAGCAGCAGAGGCATGCGCTTAGACCTTACAAGTTATCAAACTATTTGAGTAGTCCTTCACCCATATAAAACACCTTCTACACATGTAACCCTACTTATATAGCACATCCCCAGGATATCCTCGGTGTGTCTAGGACAAAAGGATGCTCAATATCGATAATTCACATGACTTTTCATTACAAGGTATATAGTAGTATAACATGAAAGGGGATGTTTTACATATTAATTAATATTCAATAATTATTTTATCTATAAGTAGGCACGAGTGCTGCAGTCAAAGAGACAAACCACCCTATTCAATATTTTCTTTCGTTTATTTAACGATTTTTCGTACTTTATTTATACAACTGTTAATTCCTTCATGTTCGGCAAGTCGAGTGGAGTCACTCCAAATTTTTTACATTATTAGGAAAATATTTTTTCTTTCCGAATATACTATGTAAGTAAAGTATTGTAATCATGTCAAAAATTCGACTTTGAGATTTTGATGTATCTATACGTTTTGAAGTCCCCTGAGTTTATTTTTACTATTTTTACGGTGATGCGTGTATGTAGGTGTGTATGTGAGTGAGTGAGTGACTACGATAGCGCCGAAACGCTTTGTTTGAACGAGCTGAAAGTTGAAACATATGTTATAAGTCACCGTAGCACGAACCTTCTTGATTTTGGTGAATCTAGCAATTATAGTTTTTTACAGAGACACGAAAAAATTCTTTATCATTATAGTCTATGGGCTCAAATTATTTAAAGTGCGATAGTGTCTAAATGACTTATTCAAATAAACTGAAATTTTTTACGCTTGCTATCGGTCACCTTCCTATGAACTGTATTGATTTTGGTGAATCTAGCACTTATAATTTTTTTACAGGGATACAACAAAAAACTCTGTATCATTTGGGCCTATGGGCTGAAATTATTTATTGCACGATAGCATCTAAACATCTTATCCGTTTGAGCTAAAAAATTATATACATATTATAGGTATATTTACACATTTTTACGGGACGCAAAAAAAAATTCTTTATCATTATGGCCTATAGGCGAAAATTATCAAAAATATGATAGCTTCTAAATGCCTTATTCAAATGAACTGAAAATTTATATGCATAATATAGATAACCATCACACAAACTGTATGAGTTTTAGTGAATTTAGCGCTTATAGTGTTTTTTACAAGGACACATTGGAAATATCTTTATCATCATAGCTTATGGGCTCAAACTTAGTGCGATAGCGTCTAAATGCTTTATCCGATGGAGCTGAACATTTATATATATATTATAGGTCATTGCCACGAAACTGTATGGATTTTGGTGATCTAGCTTTCATAGATTTTTACAGGGTTACAACGAAAAAATCTTTATCATTATGATCTATGGGCACAAAATATTGAAGGTACATCAGCGTTAAATTGAACATTATATTATATGGGAAAGATACTGAAACATCCTGTTATAATTTTCTCTTTTGTTTATTTAATGACTTCTCTTACTTTACTTTATCTATACAAACATTAATTACTTAATGTTCGGAAAGTCGAGTGGAGTCACTCCAAATTTTTCCAAAACATAATTGTTCTAGAACATAAATAAGTGCCTGATTAAATCAATTGTAATATTCTTATATTTATTTAAATGATATTTAATATTTATTTAATATTTATTTATTATTTATTTTATTTTATTTTCGGTATTTTTTGTACATTTTGTTTACATTTTAGTTTAAGTAAACATAATAGAACTCTCGGACATTCATTTGATTTTTTTTTTACATTGTCCAGGAAGCATTTTTATTAACCAACTGTAGATAATTATCTCATTAAATTTACTTCGAGTTAAAATTTTAATTATTTTTATAGATTTTTTTTTTTTTTTTTTTTTTTTTTTTTTTTGTACAACATTATTTTAAAGACTTATTTCTCTGTGTGTGTGAGTGTGGCTGTGTGTGTGTGTGCATATGACACTTTATTTGTATGAAAATATAACTATTTTCTACTTATAGTAAAAGTTATGAACATTATTTTAATGTATATGATTTTATTAAAAATTCCTTTCAACTACCTTTTATTTGAAGCTTTTGTATTTTAAATGGCAGAAAAATACAGTTATTGTCATTATTTAGTTCATTTATATATAAAAGCAAACAATTTATATAAAGAGGAAAATTTTCAATTAATTGAAAATTTAAAGGTTTTTCGTTAGAAAGTTATTAAAAATGCGTCAATGGTT
Source organism: Salticus scenicus (assembly GCA_963930645.1). NCBI lineage: Eukaryota > Metazoa > Arthropoda > Arachnida > Araneae > Salticidae > Salticus > Salticus scenicus. The sequence goes on from OZ005661.1 coordinate 88,570,592, forward strand.
TTGACATAATGCCAAAAATTTTATCATTATTCACGAAAATGCTTATAAAACTATACCGATGAGCCATAAATTTGTTAAAAGACCTTCTTTTATATTTTTAAGAAATTAATTGATAATATTTACCTCAAAATTACCTGCATAAATCGATAATCGTTAAAATAAATATTTGCTTTAATGTTCATGAAAAATCCAGAATTGTTTATTACTAAATCATCTAAATGTATTAATCAATAATTTTATAAATGATTCAGACTTTAATGCATCATGTTATTATCAATAATTCGGTTTAAATCCATCCATATATATTCTTAATATTATCAATAGCAGAATATATTTATGAAAAGGTAAACTAATTAATTACGGGCTTCGAAATTAAGCATATATATATATATATATATATATATATATATATTTTCCCCTGTAAAATCTCTAAGATATTTCAACGAATAAAAACAAAAAGAATCTCTATTTTTACTTTCTCTTACCCATAGGGTTGAGAAAGTATTGTTTTAGGGTCAAATTTTCGAACGTGAGTTTTTGTTATATTTACATGTTCTGAGGTCCCCTGAATACGAAAATCATGTTTTTAGCGAATGGTCTGTGTGGATGTCTATTATCAGCATATCTCAAGAACAAATAGTAGCAGAAATTCCAAACTCGCTATTCTAAATGTGTATCATATAGGGATGCTACACTAAGCTTTTCGTTGAGATGAAGAAAATGGTTCGTGTACAGGGACATTCAAAATATTCAAATACATTACGTCTATGGGGGAAATTGCAGGTAAGTAGAGTTTAACATCTATAGACTGCACTAAACCAAATGAAACGAATATATATTTTTTGTCATAGAGACAGTCAACTGAGAAAAAAAAATTGTGTATGTAGGAGCCTCGCCTCCCCTCCTCGAGGGGAGTAAATTTTCATGATGGGTATCTTTCAAAAGAGCTCGCCAATACATTTAAAACGAATGGTTGAACCATCGATCTGCGATAACTTAAAATAAAGTTATCGATTTTTTTCATTTTTAACAAAAAAAAAAAAAACCTTTTTTTTTTTTTTTTTTTTTTTATGTAATATTGAGAATAAATTCAACTCTTTTTTGGATATTTAGTGTTATACTACTTTTCTAATATGGAAATCGTCTGTATTATCATAAAAGATAATTGTTTTAAATAATAATTTTAATAAATTATTTTTAAAAAACAGAATTATTTTTTAATAACCGAATTAAATTCTATATAATTGTAGGCGCATTGATAAAGCGGGGGGTGAGGGGGGCGGTACCCCCCCCCCCTCACGCAGAACTAATTATCATATAAAAATCTTCCGAAGCCTAATTTGAATTGTTTAACATAGGTTTACATAACAGTACTCGTTATCTTACCCCTTAATCTCCAACCTGTATTTATAGTATTAAATTTCAGGGTAACAGAAAGTCGTGTGAGTGACACACCAGATTATTTATATCGTTTTATAAATAAACAGAAAATACATTGAAATTGCTAAAAAACTTCGCTTTGATCCCTCTCTGCTGTTGGCAGAGACTTCCTCACCGCAACATCTCGGGTCGGAGTCTGTGTTGCCTGCGACAACGCCTTACCCATGAACTTCAGTTTGAGTGCGTATCCGATGACAGTTTTGAAACGAAGACTATCGAAAAATATCGAAGTAGTTTTTTGTATGTAAATCGTAATTATACATAAACAACACTTTACAGAAAAACCCAAAAGTTAAATTGGATATTGTCCATTTCATGCCAATATGTCCGGTAATACCATAAGTTGGAAGCACTAATTCAGACAGATGTTAGACAATCAACGTTTTTGTGGTTATATATATTTCCCATTAAACATATTTTTTGTTTTGACTGATTTATTTAAATATTAATTTAAATTAATCAAATATTTGAGTCCGACAGCGAGCAAATACAGTCACACCTGGTATATATATATATAAAAAATTTTAAGTAAAAATAAAAATAAGTAATCCTTATTACAGTACAAAACTTTATTACCTCTCTCCCTCGGCGGCTTTTGATATTTTGTCGTCATATTGGCAATGCATTTTTCCCCCCTTTTTAGTGCGACAGGAATACTTCTTTTACACAGTGACTTCGCGTTGTTGCTGTTTAATGTATTATACTTCTATTTTTTTTTTTTTTTTTAAGTACGACAGAATTATTTCTTTCCGACATAGATTTTGCGTTGTCACTGTTTATTGTGCTACACTTTGAAATCTCGATTTTTTCTTTGTACGACAGGACTATTTCTATCGGAGTGATTTTGCGTTGTTGCCTTTTATTGTATTATAATTGGAATTTTTATTGTTATTTATTCATTTTATTTTATTTTTATTTTATATTTTAGATTTAGACGAAATTTAATTTAGAAAATAAAAAGTACGTAGGGAGAATGAAATATAATGGCACTGAATAATTTAATTTAATTTATAGAGATATCAATAATATAAGAAAAACTACATTAGTCATTTTCTTTATTATAATAGACAGAACGGAAAACGGATAATATTGTACCTGGAAATATTTTGTACAGTTAGACCAATTAAAAAATTGTTTTTCTTCTTTTCCATCTGAAATTTAAATTAAAAAATATTTAAGATAAATTTGAGAAAAATGTTACTAAAGCAAAGGAACAGCTTGGAGCTCTTGGGGGAATTTGAAATTTGGCACCGAAGTAGCTCGGTCATTTCTCGCCAAGATGTTTACTTTCACAATTGCATACCCACTTTATTCATTGCCGAAATGACAATAAAATATAAAAATCGGCAAGGGGTTGGAAAGCTAAAACTATACCAAAGTAATTTTAAGAAATGTATATAATAATAGGTGCTAGGAAATGAAACACAGTTATTGCATGCCACAGTTATTGCTTATACAGATGTATAGATTTAAAAAAGTCCTATCGTAATAAATTACTGCATGCAATTACTGCATATGGAAGAATAGATTAAAATAAGTTTGGGCGAACTAATTTTAATTCTGATTTCGAAGAATGTAAGCAAATTTCTTTTTTCTTGTATAAAAAAGGTGGAATTTTTTCAGTACCTATTTTGTTAATACTTTTATCGGCTGTATCTTTTCGTTAATTTACAAAAATCCTTCATATTCTGTTTATATTTTTAATATTTCTTAGGTTCAAAATAGTGCTTGTTGAAATAATTTTTTTGTTAAAAAACTACATTTTCTTTTTCCATAAAATTATCTATTTAAATAAAAATAGAGCAATTATGTGACTATTATTTCTGTTTTTTAACGTTTTTTCTGCAATATTTTATAATTTATTTATATTTTTTATGTGCTACATGGCTTAAAATGGCTATTGTTAAAATAAAGTTCGACGTACTTCAGCACCAAAATTTATACCAGAAGAAAAAATCATGTGGTACGCATTGATTATTAACACTTTCCAACAGTACGTACTTGTTGTATCGCATAATTTTCAATGTTCTTTGCCTAAATGTTACCACACAACGGGCAGACAGTTCTAAAAAGTATATAGATAGACTAATTGAATTTCTAAGCATTCTGTATGGTATGAGGGGTGTCGAGTTGAGAAAGTTAAGGTCGTCAGTTGAATTTAGTATTGAAGGTTAAGGCTCCTATATATTCGAGCTGGCGCATCAGGCATTTTGTTGCCTTAGGGTTGCCACATGTACCCAGCGCGTTTCTCTGATAATCAAACGACAAACATTTTTTTTTATCGTCTTACGTTACTTTAGAGTAACTTGTTTTATTATATTTCATAATTTTAGATAAGTAAACTATGATATGGAAGTTTGTTTAGCGATAAATTGCTATAATCATTCAAGAAGAGAGTATAAAGTGTTCACAGACCTTCTACTACTGTGTATATGAGTTTTGGCGACATTTTGTAAAAGAAACAAAAACCGCCCTAACAACACATCTTACCCCAGTACATCCATAGGATATCCTCAGAAAAAAATGACATCCTGAGAATGTACTGTGAAAAAAATGTGTTTTTAGGAATATTATTGTTGCTTATTGCTGTTATCTTGACCGGATTAGCTTCAGATCAAGATTTCTTAAAATCATTATCGAAGCGATAAGAACGCCAAGAGGGAATGCTGTCCTCTTCGGAGGCAAAAATCTGGCGGTGATGCGCCGGCCTATTATTTTATTTAGGGGCTCTATTGAAGGTGGTCTTAAGTGATAACGTCAAGTTGAGTTAGAAATACTGGGTTGAAAAAGTGAAGTTTACTAACTGTATCCAGGATTAAGTGGCGAAATTTTAGGGAACATATCAAGCTGAATATTGAAGTGTCGAGTAGAGCTACATTTGGATTGGCGTAGAGTGTCTCTAGCTATTGGAGAATCAGTTTCGCAAATTGAGTACATGATTTACGGAGACTGCGAAAATAGAAAGATACTGAATATAAGTAATTTTAGAATGGGTATTTGGTATAAAATGAAGTGAATCGTTTAATGAAGTTTACTTTAAACTGACTTCGAAACTAAGGAAGTTATGCCTGGTGGAATGCTTATCGGAGTGATTATTATAGTGTTTATTGACCAGCTTTAACACGAGTTTTTATGACAGTACCTTTATGATATTTTAACGGTTAGCGCATATTTACGTTTCCTTCAACAAGTGCTACATCTTGATGACCTCTAGGTTACTTAGTGGTAACACACCTTTCTGATATAGTCTAAGTTATTATACTATATTACTATTCGGTTGCGTTTATTATAGGAGTTCCTCCATATCATATTAGCCCCTTTCCCTTTCAAGTCTAAAATAAAAAGTTGATGTACCAAAATTCTAGTTTTTAATTCGACTTCTACACACCTGGCATAATTATTGAGGATAATCTTCTAGTTGAGTGTGCACTGCAGTCTTCACAATTCTTAAACATTGTTAGAAAGTATGAAAAATGCTTAACGCAAAAGAAAACGTAGCCTTTAGTTTCTAAATGCAACCCTTAATATATCTGAATGTTCTAGTGTAGCCCGGTAAATCTGAAATTTAACAAAATCATATTCTATACAAAACATTATTTTAGAATATTAACAATGAATGTCAATTTCTTTATGATTTTTACAGTAGAAAGTTCTTTAAATATAATTTATAAAAATATCTGTCTTAAAATGCAATGCATTGGCATTTTTTGGAGTGTCCCTGCAAACAAACCATTTGCATAGGGCATATTAATGCCATTTTAAATAGGAAACAATCCATAAGGAATCTGAATACCATTCATTATTTTAAAAAAATATTTACGGTCGTTGGAGGTGGGTGAGATAAACAGACGAACAGTCGGACAGACAGATACACTAATTCAAATCATATTCACGCTTAATACGTACATATTAAAAAGTGTTAAATCACTTAATGTAAACGAATTTGAATAAAATGTATAATTTTTTTTTTAATTCTGAAAATATTTACGGACGCTGAGGGTTGGTAGACTGACAGATAAACAAATGAACAGTCGGACGGATAGATACACAAATTAAAATCTTATCCACACTTAAAAATTGTTAAAAAGTGTTAAATCGCTTAATGTAACCGAAAATACAATTCCAGCAAATTTCCAATAAAAGCCCTCAATATGCTAATCATACTACATTCTGTAGAAAGCGTTCTTTTGTGCATATTAATAAAAATATTTAAATTTCGTTAAGATTTGTGCAAAGTAAAATTATTAAAATTTAGTTTATAGAAATACCTCTCATAGAATGCAATGCTTTGGAATACTTTCAGCTGTCCCTGTACACAAAGGTGGTATTTACACGATTTTCTATAGCAAACATCCGATAATGAACTTGAATAATGTATTTCAGTTTAATTAAAATTTATGCAAAATAAAGGAATTAAAATATAGTTCATAGAAATACCTCTCATGGAACACAATGCTATGGAATACTTTCAAGTGTCCCTGTACACAAACCAGTAGAGGTATTCACTCCATTTTCAATAGAGAAGATCCGATTGTGAACTTAAATAACATATATCAGTTTCAAGAAATTCCATGAATATTTACGTTAGTTAGAGCGTGGACAGACAGACAGATGGGAAGACTGACAAACCGAAGTCATAAACAATTTTGAACCTTGTTGAAAAGTGTTAAAAACATTTAGAAAGTGATAAAAACGTTTAATATAAACAAAAAGGCAATTCCAGCAAATTTTCAATAATACCCCATAATGTAACTGAATATTTTTGCATGGCCCTGTAAATCTAATGCTAATAATACTGTATTCTACGGAAAGCATTCTTTTGTGCATATGAATAACACATTTTAATTACATTAAGATTTGTACAAAGTAAAGTTATTAAAATTTGATTTATAGAAATACCTCTCATAGAACACAATGCTTCAGAATAATTTCGAGTTTCCCTGTACACAAACCAGGGGTGGTATTTACCCCATTTTCTATAGAAAATACTAGATACTGAACTTGAATAACATATTTCAATTTCATTAAGATTTGTGCAAAGTAAAGGTATGAAAACATTGTTTAAGACCTATGGTTAAATTATTTGGCTTAGATTAAAACTATTCAAATGTCTCATAATATCGGCGAAGAAATCTAATGGCCGTATTCACCATTAACTTTGACTCCCGTTTAACGAAAAAACCTAAAAAGCGTCTAAAGGCACGGTACAGCTTTCCAGCTAAATTTGGTACGCTTTTTCTGCCATCTAGCGTCAAGGATTTCATATAATCTTTGAATGGTTACATTCGAGTAAAAAATCTAAAAATATTTATACCGCTAGATGGCAGAAACAACACATCAAAATTTGCTGAAAATTGTCAGCTCGCGTTCATGCGTTTTTCAAATTTTTGTGTTCAACCGATAGTTGAAGTTATTGGTAAATAACAGCCTAAATGAAATCCTCGACGCTAGATGGCAGAAACAGCATACCAAATATTGTTGGAAAGCTGCACACTGCCTTTAGATGCTTTTCAAGTTTTTGCGTTGAACCGGCAATTCAAGTTAATGGTGAATACGGCGGTTAATCCCATAGCTAATCTTCATTCTTCAGTACCATCTACTCATGTTCAATGTTTTCTTCCAGATATTTTAAAACATACTCTTTCAGAAATTCCACAATTTTGAGAGTGAAAAGACAGCGCATACTACAATGAAGGATAAACTCGTTACAGAGTCAACAAAAGACAAATGTAAAGGGAAAAAGAGCTTCCTGACGGATAATATAATGATACTAAAATCGTTTCTTTCCAAATGATTTTCAAGCAATGTAACAAAATCTTTTGTCCTGAGGATCATTCAAGGCGCTCCATCTGTAGAAACACTATCGAATTTTGTCCTCTCTACTTTGTTAATTTCAATTATATTTTCAAGTTCTTAAAAAACGTCCTCATCTGTAGTCAAAACTATTTGACGCAAACCAAGAAGTTCTTCCACAATATCAAAATTATCGTTCGCGTAACGCACAAATATATTTAACTGTGCATTGTCTGTGGGTGTTACAGCTTTCATCTAAAGTTAATGAAAGTATTTGCAGTGTTGTAATCCTGACATACTTTGTGTGCCAACATACTGCCTCGTGTCATCTATACAACGCACTTGGGGTATTTCTTAACAAACTATTTTATCAACTATATTTTTATACTTTTACATCACCGAGATTTTGGGAAAATATTAAAAAGCTTTTTTATTATATCTTTTCCGTCAGAATTTTTTTTTTTTTTTTTTTTTTGCGAGCTAACAATAGAAATTTTTTATATCATAAGAAGTCTTTACCATAGTTTCCATTTTGTCATTTCTCTACTGGAATAAAGATTGTCGGCCGGTTATTTTATTTATTTATTTATTTATTTATTTATTTTTTTATTTTTTTTTTGTTATTATTAATTCTGTCCGTTATTGTATTCCGACAGGATACTTGTTGTTGAAATCACTATGCAAGTGTATGAAATGGCGTTCAAGTCTAAATTTTTCTCTGCACTGCTATACGAATTCCACAATAATCATGTTTTGGAAATATTTTGATAAAAATTGTTGTTCCCTGTTGTTAATCAGGGATTGCAATATCTTTTTGAAGTTTTCTTTTCAATGTGAAAGGTTTTACTTATAAATATAGTGAAAATAAAATTTTTAAACAACGACATTAGACGACACAATCTAAAAACTGTTTGTAAAAAGTTTATCTTCTTGCTCGGCAGTTTTTGGCTGAGCCAGCCAGGTAGCCAGAGTAGGAGTGAGAATAAGTAAAGTGTTCTTTTCCACCAAAAAGAACTGCTATTCTTGAGCCAAATTCTCATCTGTCTCTGCATTATGCGATGATGCATTTTCTTTTTGAATCGCGATTCATTTGTGACGTAATAAATATGCCAAGAAATTGGAATATATTATAAGTATCTTTTGTAAAATGCCAGAAAAGAGTAAATATCGCTTGGTTAAAGATGTCAAGTAAGTGTGAATATTAAATATATATATATTAAATTTATCAGCAGTAGGAGATTGGTAAACTGAAAACACTATGGAAGAGCAGCTGTGAGAACAGCAGATTTCAAAAAGACAAGAAGAAGACTGGGGAAGAAACATGATTTTTATTTCGTATCTAAAAAATGTTTTTTCTTTTTCCTTTTTTGTTATTTTTCTAATTTAGCTTTCACGAATGAAAATCTTTTGGCATATTTTGATTGAAAATGTTGACTTTTTTATTTTTTCATTAAGTCTTCGCGTGCTACTGCTAAAACTCCTCTGTGTCCCACTCTGGCACCCGTGCCGTGGGTTAGCAGTCCATGAGCTATTCCTTAAATATTAGTTATAAAGCAATACATGCTATAGGGCAGTTCCTTGTTTGTAAACAAACATCTCAACTTTTATGAGTGGTTGGCAAAAAGGCTTGGGAAAAGCATAGCGATGGCGATTACTTGATTACTACCAACGGAAAATCAATGGTGGGCGGGGCGCGGGAAAGTCGAGCGCGCTTTTTTGCCAACCACATGACGTCACGAGGAAATGCTCTATATACCATCATTTTAAATATTTAAATAAAACAGAATGGCACCACCACTTGTCGAACGATTTCCCTCGAAAATTTATATGGACTAATATATGTCAAGGTGCAACTACATATCAACTTGTATGATATTCTCTGCAGTTGCTCCAGAGAGAGAGTTGCCACAAAATGTTTGATACACACAACCAGATATTTTCTGAATATAGTAGTTTTTTTTGTTTGTTTATTTGTTTTTCCCCTACAGATTTCAGAACGTTTAAACCCATCGAAAATCCGAAGTAGAAGCTTTTTACGAAACCGATACTTTCTTCTACAGAATATAGAAGTAAGTAATAAAGTTATTAACAACTATCTAATGGCATTTTATATTTCTTACAATACATTTACCACACACATTTTTAAAATAGATTTCTCGTCCTAAATAAAAATTTGTTTAGGAAAGAATTTTTTTTCTTACAAATTTCGGTGAAATTTATAATTGTGTTTTATTCATTTTATTATTATTATTATTTTGATAAATATTATTCTTTTCTAAAAAGTCGGAATGTGTTTGCTCAATGTAATTATATTCAGCACATATCGATTCAATATAATTTTAAATATATGTATATTAAATAAAAGTCATATTTAAAAAAATAAATTCTAATTTTAACCAAAAATTTTTTAAGTAAAAAAGGAAACTTTTATATCAAATTTAAAGCATCTACTTATTCATTCGCTATTGATTCTTTTTTTTTTTTTGATAAATTTTGCGATAAAGGCTATTACATTTCTATCAGAAATCTTAAAAAAGTTCAATTCACCTGGAGTGTAGCCAAGGAAATAAGAAAGGTATATTTTATACTTTTTCTTTCAGAGGGACATACAGATAAATGATTTATTTCTTTGCAGACTTTACTATCAGTCAGTTAAAATTCTTTCAGATACCGTTCTGGCACATTTGCTTTACCTGAAGATAAATTCTCTATATTAAAATATGAAACATATTGTTTTTTATTTTTAAAAGTACACACAAGTTTAATGGATTTTAAAACAGATTACCTGTTATTTTAGAATGTATTTTGAGTTTCACATTACCTACTCTTTTACTAGATTTTTAGCATCTGTATGTCTACAGTTAATAACTGAAATGATCTTTCTCATTTAAAATATATAATATATATTATATAATTTTAAATATAAAAATATATAATTTAAAATATAAGTATAATTTCTACATTTAAATTTGGCCGTGATATAAATGGATTTGAATTTCTTAACGAACAAATTAAAAACCTGTATGAATTATTTCTCATGTCAGTTGGTTGGCTGGTTGAGTTTGTCGCACTAGAACTGCGCAATGGGTAATTGGCGATGGTCTAGGAAGCACCCCCTAAAGATGGTCCGGAGACATGTCATTACAATTTTGATCCTGTATGAAGGGGATGGCTCCCTCGCTTCAATGACCCGCATAGATATAATTTGGATGGGAACATGGATTTTTCCTGTCAGAAAAAAAATCCAGATCTTCTGTTATTATGAATTAAGCGTGTTTTATGTGGCACTAGTGCAACACTATGAGTCATTGGCGACGGTCTGGGACTCATCCTAAAGGCTGCCCAAAGACGTGCCATCACAAATTTGATCTACCACGGAAGGGATAACTTCCCGCCTATGCTACCCCCAGAGGTATAATTTGGATGGGAAAATGGAGATCACTGCAGTCACGACGTATGTTACAAGCACCAGCCACAACTAGTGTACACAACGGTCTACGGCCAGCTAGAGTTTTCTGTTAATATGAGAGAGGCAAATAGCCAGAAAATCTTTAAAAAAAATTTTGAACAAGCCTTTAACCCCTTAACTGCCCCGGTCGTATATATTCGTCTCGCTATGCCGATGCGTTAACTGCCCCGAGCGTGTATATACGATTTGCCGAAGTACGATCTTTTGTATTACGCTACTATTCTCACGGCTTCGTAATGCAATTAAATGACCATGACAGTGTTTAACGATTTATTTTTATTTTCAGAGAGGATAAGGAGTAGAAGGAATCGGAAAGGAATGTTTCTGGAACAGTGAACGCATAACTACACGTGCCTGTGTGAAAAATAGTGGCACTGGGAAGCGAATCTCGTAATTTTTCGTTGGCAAGTAAAGGTTTAAAGTACCCTAAACGCACATAAATAAATAAATTGCATGAAATAAAGTTGTAGAAAAGCGACATCTACCTATTTCAGTATCCTTTTTAATTTCTCTTTACTTCAGAGTCGTAATCAAAGGAGAACTTCATTTTTTTATGTTTCAAGCGCCGCAGGAGAAAATAATCAGGTATTCAGAAACTGCTACTTTATAAAAAAAAAAAAAAAAAATCTCTGTTAAAATATTTAGATTTCGGCAATAAATTTCAATTAAAACTGATTTCATATGTTTAGTTTGATATTCTTTTGTTTTTAAGAATAAATATGGGTCCTCCGTGGCCGAGTGTCTATTTCACCACACTGCTAATTGCCTTCGAGCGTAGGAGAGCGGGTTCGATTTCTGCGCTGGCCCTGGATGTTTTTCCCTTTCTTCGTATCGTAATTCTGTCATATGCTATCTGTAATTATCTGACGAAAATTTACAAGCGGACTACGAGTCAAGCATACATATCTGATGTATATGTTATCAATAAACAAACAAACAAACAAACATGAATAAATATGTTTATTGCAAGTTCCATTTTTGTATTGGACACTATTCTAAAGTCCAAAAACCTCTCTGCTTCAGCATAGAAAAGCGTTTCTTAGGACTTCCTTCTGTTATATCTTAGTGAGATGTGCTTATAGTAGACGCGGACACATACATATACACACACAGAAACGAACTGCTAAAAACTTGTTTTTAGGAATCAGGGGACAGAATCAAACTGTGTCAACATAACAAAAAATAAATTTCAAAACTTTTATCCTAAAAGAATTAATTTTCAACCAGATTTTTACTTTTGTCTTATTTTAAGCTTAATTTTCTTAAATTAAAAATTCATTGTTGTAAAATTTATTGTTGGGAATGGCTTTTAAAAAAATTAAAAATTATCTTCGAATATCTGGGAATCTGCGATTGTAATGAAATGCTCGCCCTCTGGTGGGCTAAGGTGAAATTACAATTAACATGAATAGCTTTCGGCTTTCGTCGAGACGCCATTGCTTGCCGATGTTTAGTTTCACATATACTAATTGAATAAAAATGAATAAATCCGGTAAAAAAGATAACACATACTGTTGTGTGCTACAGTGTGTAACTCCAAAGAATCAAGAAATCCAGAATTAAGCTTCCATTTATTTCCAAATGACAAATTTAAAATTTCAGTTGTTTCGGCTAACGGAAGTAAAGAATTAATCAGATGATTTGAAACTAATATTTGTTCAGCTTCAGTTAAAAACCTACTTCCGATCGAACTTTGAATAAACTGAAATATTTTTTTCAAAAGCAATCAATTTTCCATGATGTAATGGCGGAGAAATTATAGCACGAATATTAAGTAGTAACACAAATAGAACAATAATAAATACACGTGGCTATTATACTTACTAACAACAAAAGCTGAAAAAGAGCCATCTATCGATCATTACAAACACGGATAGAAGACGAAATTTTGCCTTGGACTGAGCCCGAATAACCAGCAATTGCAAATTTTCCTGAAGATGAAGATAGGTCAGACCCTTTTATATCCCAAAAAAACTCTACTCCAAATCTTCGTTAAAATCGTCAAAGCCTCTTCCTAGAAACCCAAAATAGATAAATATATAGCAAGCCACGTGATTAACTCATTCACTAAAAAAAAATTCTGTGACTAATATCTCGAAATTAAATTGTAGCTCAAGTAAAAATAGTACCATGTCATCCTTATCAGTTCTAATTCCCTTTGCTAACGAGTTTTAAAATCCTTTATTAGAATTCTAGAGCATTTTCCTATATTATCGTTATAAACTGATTTAAAAATCTCTGCAAATAAATGCGAACCCAAGAGATAAATTTAGTAAATATAATTTTGATTTATAACTCAATTTTAGGAAATCAACCGAAAATTTCTTGCATTACAAAGAATTTATAATATTCATAATAATGTTTCACCATCTAGAAATCTATAAACTAGAAATTCCCGATCATTTCGTGTATCTATATTATATATTTACCCAAATCTCGCAGCGTTTCTAAAATTTTACGCTCATTTTATTATATTCCCCACTAAAAATAATCTGAAGATATTCTGCAGATATTTTTAGAGAAAATCTGCAGAAAATCTTATTTGGCCCATTCTTAAGAAAGTTTACAAATTTTCTTTATAATGTCCTTAAAATTTCTGAAGATATTTTATAAAAAAAATAAATCTTCAAAATATTTTAAAATATTTGGAGAAAGTCTTAAGAAAATACCATTTTCTCAAGAATATCTTCGGATTATTTTTAGTGGGGTTTTCACCAGTATTTTAAAACAATTACTTTTTTTTACATAATATTTATCCATGTTTTAACGTTAAAACATACAAAAAAAATTTCTCATTGACTACAGTGGTGACAGTATAATTAAACGTGAGTAAAATTTTTGTAACCCTGATAGGCTTTGTTTAGTTTCAGAAAGTGACTACTTATTCTTTCTAGATGAAGGTGGTATAAATTTTTGAAGTGAAAACTTCTTTAGGCGCGTTGAGCATTTTTGGGTGAACAAAAATCATGGAACTCGCGTCATCGTCAGCAAACGCTTTGAAATTCGGCAGGCGTTCGTTACCATGACAACCCATTCACCCCGTCTGGTCGGGAAGAAACATATTTTTTACCAATTGACATCACGTGGTTTTTCTACTAGGAATAAAAATTGCAAATTTCAAAATGCTTCAATTTTATTCTAAATTCTTTCAAACTTTCTGTGCGCCATTAACAACACATGGGATAGTTGCAGTTCAAATTTTATCGATTTTGGAAAAAAATTACATTTTAATTGGAAATTAAATTTTATTCTAATACGCGTATTTAAATTTCTAATTATGATTAAATTATTTTTAATACATCATTCGAAAGATATTTTAAAGTTCTTTTATATTATCGAAAGTAGAATTCGATATTTCACCTGATTTACACGTTTTGAGGTGTCCTGAATCGGTTTTCTTTTGTATCTCAGTTACTAATTAAAATAATTTCATAAGTAATCAATATTTTTACCTAATATAAGGCTTAGTTCATTTAATTTGGGTAGCTACAAATATTGTGCCGAATCATATAATACAGATCATAAACACTTCTTTACAAACCAAAAATAATACGAAAATAATAATCTAATAGCTCGACGATACAATTCACAAGTTACTTAGTTTTCACTTCTATCGGCAGTCCCCAAACACTGCTTTGATATTTTTTTTTCTCAGTGTTTAATGTAAAGAAGAGATAAAAAAGTTAGTTGAATACCACGTCCGTGAGGAAAATTCACAGCCAAGAGAGTCCGCGAGATACACTCCTGCTCAAAATTTAGCAAGAATTGCAAACGATCAGGTTTTTTTTTTTTTTTTTTTTTTTTTTTTTTTTCCAATTTAAAAACATATTTCTCGATGAAATGTTTTCAGACATTAAGATCTACTATGGAAACCCAGACAAAGATTTACAACATATATGAAAACTGCGAAAGTTGAAAAACATCGGATTGAACTTATACTAGGAGTAATTTGTAACTGTTTTCAGATTAATTATTACAAATGTAGTCACTACTTAAAGGTTACAGAAAAGCAATCTATTTTATGTTTTATTTTTTTCTTAAATAATATAAAAAGATATTGAAATAATTTTAGCGAGATTTCATCCTTCATAATTAAAAGCAAAATGTTTTTAAGGAGTCATCACAATTCTTAGGAGATAAATACATAGAAAGTTAAACGATTCAACTGCTACATATAGTTGGAAAGTTCAAACTATGCGATTCGCATGATATTTCGTTCTTACTTAGTTTATAGCTAACACACATACAGAAATTAGGTTTTATATGTAATAGAATTTTTTAGACTGTTCAATTCCATTTTTACTTTCTCTTCCCCATAAGGTAGAGAAAGTATTGTTTTTGGGTCAAATTTTCGAACGCGAGATTTTGTTATATTTACACGTTTTGAGGTCCCCTGAATACGAAAATCATGTTTTTAGCAAATGGTCTGTGTGTATGTCTGTGTGTCTGTGTGTCTGTCTGTGTGTCTGTCTGTATGTCTGTGTGTCTGTCTGTGTGTCTGTCTGTTATCAGCATATCTCAAAAACAAATTATGGCAGAAAGTTCAAACTTATTATTCTAAATGTGTATCACATAGGGATGCTACAGTAAGCTTTCCGTTGAGATCAAGCAAATGGTTCGTGTACAGGGACAATCAAGAGAATTCTAATACATTACGTCTATGGGGGAAATTACAGGAAAGTAGAGTTTAACGTCTATAGACTGCACTAAACCAAATGAAACGAATATATATTTTTTGTAATAGAGATAGTTAACTGGGAAAAATATTTTGTGTATGTAGGAGCCTCGCCTCCCCCCCCCCCTGGGGAAAGTCCCCCCTCGAGGGGAGTAAATTTTCATGATGGGTATCTTTCAAAAGAGCTCGCCAATACCTTTAAAACGAATGGTTGAACCATCGATCTGCGATAATTTAAAATAAAGTTATCGATTTTTTTCATTTTTAACAACAACAACAAAAAAAAAATGTGACATTGAGAATACATTTAAATTTTTTACTTTTAACAAAAATAAAAAAACTTAGAAAAAAAAATCTTTCTTTTTTTTTTTTTTTTCCCTTCTTTTTAATGATGAGAATAAAATGGACTTTTTTTTTTTTTGGATATTTGGTGTTATACCACTTCTCTAATATGGAAATCGTCTGCACTATCATAAGAGATATTTTTTTTAAATAATAATTTTAATAAATTATTTTTTAAAAACAGAATTATTTATTAATATCCGAATTAAATTCTATGTAAATGTAGGTGCATTAATGAAACGGGGGTTGAGGAGTGCGGTAGCCCCCCTCACACAGAACTAATTATCATATAAAACTCTTCAGAAGCCTAATATGAATTGTTTAACACAGGTTTACATAACAGTACTCGTTATCTTACCTTTTAATCTGCAACCTGTATTTATAGTGTTAAATTTCAGGGTAAGAGAAAGCCGTGTGAGTGACACACCAGATTATTTCATATTGCTTTAATTTCAGTTTTATTGCCCGTGTAAATAAATTTCTCTTTATGTCAATAAATAAATAAATAAATAAATAATCGTGTAACAAATTCTTTTTTTTTTTTTATTGGCATTATAATAAAAATAAATTGTTCAGCTTTGTAATACATATTTAAGAATTCAAAAGCTATTATGATGTTTTTAGTTAATATCTTTTTTAACTAATTGGAACAATTTAATATAAAGGATCAATTCGGATACCTTGGATTATTTCCCAACTTTTATTAGAGTAAGTGATAAATATGTGCCAACATTTATGATTCAGGTTAGTAGTATTAATGCCAATAAAGTGTTTTTTAAGTTAGATTGCGCCAAGAACCATTATTTTATAAAGCTTCTAACATTTATTATGTTTGTCAGATCGAATATTTCAACAACTTTAAACCTTCACAGTTATACGCAGATTCTTTTACAAAAAACCACGCGTAGGTCGGTCCAGTATTTTTTGAATATATAGAGAACACACATGCTAACATTAAGTTTTATACCTATAGATTGTTGGTAAAAATAGTATTATTGTTTAGTGGTTGAAAACTAATAACAGTAAATTTTAAAAATATTATGTAAATGTAAAAAATTTCACTATGTAGTTGTTGTTGTTGTCGTGTGCCACTCGGAAATTCCGAGCCCCGGTAGTGGAACTAACCGGATTTTTAAGGCATTGGGGATGCGTCTTCCGTTATTTAGGAGCGCCTCACAGGGAGGAAGTACGACTTTTAGCTCCAGAAGCTGGTGAAAGATGGCAGCACCAGCCAAATAAGAGGAACTCGAATTTTGATCCGGATCCGAGCGAGTTAAATTCATGTTCCGGTACCCCCAGAGGTATAATTTTTGATGGAGGACTTTGCGACCACGACGGAATTTAACGTGCACCAGTCGCCATTAGCGTACACGACGGTCTTCGGCCGGCTCGAGGACTGAACCCGCAATCTTTCGATCACGAACTCGTTGCTCTTACTGACCTCGCTACCGCGGCCATCCTATGTAGCAAATTAGATATATGAAGAAAAAAAAACTGAACGAAGTAATAAGGTGTTGGTGTAAAACATAGGGCCAATTGAATACATGAGGATCATTGGTTTGGACCACTATTAAAAATGAAGTGTTTAAAAATGAGTAAAAATGAGGCATACACGTTTCGAAATGAGTAATTTTGTTTCAAAAAGCAAAACATGCTTGTCTCATTTGTGAAATATCGCATGTTTTCTAATTAATATCTGTTCACTTCAAAATTTATTATAAATATGGTGAACTAAAGGAAGTTCTTGAATAGAATTTCTACAGATTTAACCAGGAAGAGTTCAAACACAAAATTTATTTCCTCAAATTTCCAGAACTATATTTCGTGGCGGTTTCGTACTGGTTTGCGGAAGAATACATTAGTGAGAATGTTTGGGAGATTATGATTCACGATGGTCGATGCCAATTTTTGAGCATGCTAATATACTCAATAATAAGTACATGGAATTTTTTAATTTGTGTACATTTGCTTCGGAGCTATTTTCAGTATGTGCCACACTGAAATTTGACACAATTTTACTCATACTTAAGTATTTTTACTCCTTTATTATAATTATTATTACTATTATTGCCAAAACGTCCTTGGAGGCCTCCCTGTTGAGATTCAAAAAGATTTTGGGTTCCGTCTGTGTGTTTGATTGTCTGTCTGTCACGCGATAGCGGCAGGAAATATCCCGCTATTGACTTGAAATTTGGTACACATGTTCATGAGCCCCATGGAATTAGCTGTATAGTTTTTGGTGTGTATTCCATTTGTAGTTCGTGTATAGGAACACTCAAAAGTTTTTCTTATCATTACGGACTATCGGAAGAATTTGTGTGTACCGCGATAGCGGCCGCAAAAATCAGGCTATTGCCTTGCAATTTGGTACACATATTCATGAGCCCAACGAAATCAGTTGTATTTAGATGTGTATTCCATTTGTAGTTCGTGTACAAGAACACGCCACAGTTTTTCTCATCATTACGGCCTATGGGAAGAATTTGTATGTACCAGCGATAGCGGCCGCAAAACTTAAGCTATTGACTTGCAATTTAGCACACATATTTTTGAACCCAACAGTATTATCTGCATAGTTTTAGGTGTGTATTCCACTTGTACTTCGTGTACAGGGACAGGCCAAACGTTTTCTTATCATTACGGCATATGGGGAGAATTTGTATGGACCGCGATAGCGACCGCTAAAGTCACGCTATTGACCTGCAATTTGGTACACATATTTATGAGCCTCACAGAACTTTAGCTGTATAGTTTTGGGTGTGTATTTTATTTGTAGTTCGTGTACAAGGACACACCAAAATTTTTCTTATCATTACGGCCTATGAGCAGAATTTGTACAGCACACACGTTTAGGCTCTGTATAGAAATAGCTGTATATTTTTTGTTTATATTTTTTGTGGATTGTGTACAGGGACTCGTCAAAATTCTTATCATTACGGAATATTGGGTGAATTTCGTTTAAACCCATTTTGACATCATTACTTTGCAATCAACAAAATGAAATTAGCGTACATTACTGAGATGGTTAAACTTATGTTTTCTGTAGAAAATATGTGCTATTAGGCTTCCTAATTACAGGACGATACAAGTGTTCTGACAATGCAACGTAATCAATCAAATTATGTCAAATTTTGAACAATTATTCATGAAAAACATAGAATAAGCTTAATAGTTTTTACTGGTGTATATAATGTATATGGTTCGTTTAGGTGAGACACATAAAAGAATTTCGTGACATTAGAGCCCATGAACAAATTTTTATTTAAGCGCACTTTAATGCGTTTATGCTGCATTCAACATAATGGAATTAATAAACATTATAAAGATGCTTAAATCATATTTACTCTATAAAAAGGATATGTATAGACTAAATAATTTATTTACAATAGAATCCCGATGACGTACTGCAGTCATCCAAATGATGTCAAACTAGGTTGAAATATTAATGAATTATAATTATTTAAATAGGTGTATTCTTTTTAGTGTATATAATTACTGTGGCTCCTTTTTTGGGATACATAAAAGAATCTCGTACTATTACGGTCTATAGTCGGTATTTTTTAAAAGGTTACACCTCGTTAAATATAATGAAATTTTGTTAGAATTGTAAAAGAATGTTTTTCAGTGGAGGAGTGTGGGCATAGAATTGGGAAATCTTTTATAGGGTTACAAAAAGTAATTCCTATATGTTATGTAATCATTTTGCATGCAATTTGGTACAAGTATTTATGAATTACAGGAAATTAATACAAGACAGCCAGTTATTAGAAATATATATAGAGAGAGAGATAGTTATAGAAATAGAGATGCAGCGAGGGATTGAATGGGGCGTCAGCTCCTCGTCAGAAACGTTTATGTTTATGTAGCAAATCGACCTTTAAACGTATAAAACGTCAAAAACCAGAAGTCAAATATTTCACTAATGGAATATTTTCATCTATTGAATAAAGAAAGTAATAATAATAATAATAAATAAATAAATAAATAAATAAAATATTTAAAAAGGAATTGGAGTCGCTAATAAACACGTTCAATGTTAAACAAAATTTTTCTATGAGAATAAAAAAGAACTTCATTGAATCCCATGCACCTTTATTTGACATACAAAACAAATTTATGTCACAAAATAATGGAATAAATTCCAGCTTGAATGGAAAACTGGCTTTCTTAAGCGCATTTCTGACTTATGTAAATGAAATTCAACAATGATAATCTGAAATGAGAGTTTAGTCAGTCGGAATTTTTGAAGGAATTTAATTTATTTAATGAAGCTGTAAATTGCTTTTAAAAAGTCACTCATAGCTGCTCAGACAAACTAAAGTTCTTCTCAGCTTCAGATCATTTTTATTTTATCCAGAGCAGATTTCCGGATTTTATTTCTTTATTCTAAAATATTTATGCTTAAAAGGAAATGTGGTTATTTTTAAATGTTTTTTTTTTTTTTTTTTTTTCATTTAAAATGTTATACATTGGATGCTAAAAAAATGATTGTATATTTATATCTAATGTATATTTCTTTCGATTGCAGTTTGGACAGTATTAATAATAATAATGACCATCTTCTGTCAGGAACGATTCCGGTTTAGATCGCTTCAAAACAGAGACTTTTGGTAGCCATTATATTTTTCTTTTTTTTTCCCTTAGAAATGCTATGTATTTTTATTTTTATTTATTTTTTTATTAATCTGCATAAATGTTACATCATTACAAAGATCTTTCAAAACTGAACATTTTTTGTGCTTGCTCTTTTTCTTTAATCTCAATATGTAAAAAAGATTTCAACGAAAGTTTATAACTACCATTGCAATTCTATAATACCCATGGAGGATAAAATTAAAATGTAATATAAAATTCAATCATAAAAATTATGGGCTAATAGTTATTACATCATTTTCTTGCAATCATGATAATGTACTTATCTGATATAAACAAACAGTTGATTGTGACGTCATATTTAACAAATTAGTTAAAATAAATAAGGTTACAAATAAGGTACCTAAGGTTACTTCGTTACAAATATGGTACCTTTTATATAGTAACTTATTTGTAACGAAGTTTTGGTTAGATATTTTAGAATTAATTAAAATATGAAAATAATTTCAAAATTGGACATTTAAATTTATGATTGTTGCCAAAAAAATTTAGCAGTTATTGTTATATATATATATATATATATATTAGGAGGGGGAGGGGGGGCATAAGATGAAAAAATGTTTTCACGCGAAAAATTAAAAAATATTAAATCTGCCCGTGCATATAAAAAATACTTATTAAAACGAGTCGAAGAAGGAAGCGAAATAAGTACTGAGTTATATTCAACGAGATATATAAATTAGAGTGCTGATTCAATGGATGAAGGATTAGCTTTCCGTGGTTCAAGATGAATCACATGACATGCTCCAATAGGCTGCTGTGTTTGGCCCTTTATCGCTATTTTGGCATTTAAAATATTAGTTCGACAAATTATCATTAGGTAACATGACAGTCCTATGACCGAAATAAATTTTTAAAATAATTTTACACATATTTCACATTTTAAGAAATAATAAAATAACTTTTTTTTCATCGTTTCCCAACAAAGTTTAAAAGTGTTTATAAAAGAAAATTTAAACTTTTAAAGAGCTAAATTTAACAACAAATAATAATTTTTCAACTATTTTTAAGCATTTTGTCGGTTAAAGTTCAACTACACGAAATAAAAAAGAAGTAAAATCAAAATCAAAATGATTTAGAACAAAAGAATATTAAACTACGAAAGTAAACAAAAACATTGGCGGTTATGACTTATGCGAAGAACAATCTCCAAACCGTTGCCATAGAAATTTACTGAAAATAAGCTGTTACCAAGGGAACCACCGAATACGCAGGTACAAGGAGAGCATGTCACATGACTCATCTTTGACCTTATCAAGGGTTACCATTTATCACTCTACTTTATATATCTCGTTGGTTATATTACGATAAATATGATATATAATATGATACGTTATATTAGATCTATCGTCCTGGGTTAGTAGGTATTTTCGTTAAAAGAAATAGTTTGTTCGTTCGGTGCAACTTGCACATTAGTCCCGTCAGGTACGACTTGCATATTAGTCCCGTCAGGTGCAACTTGCACATTACTCCCCTTTAAACATAGTGTCCAGCGAAGCAAGCAAAGCATTCGTTGATTCACTATCTTAATTGATTTCACATTCCGTCATTTTTGACCGGGTTATATACTAGTTATTATTATTGTTGTTATTTTACAAATTGATATATCAATTTATATGTTACTAATTACGAATGAAAAAATTCCTCAATAATAACAAGTAAGGAAATTTATATGTCGATCATAAATTTTGCAACACTTGCAATGAGCTGTAAATAAACAAATTAAGACCAATGGATTGATTTTGTTCTAAAAATTTTAGTTAACCTTATATAACGATTAAAATTTAAGCAATAAGTTCATAAAGTATTTGTTTTTAAGATTCCTGAGAAAAAGTATCCTTTTATGACACTAAATCAAAGATTTAAGAAGAATTTTAATGTTAAGAAGAGACAAACATAAGAATCGAAATTTGCCCTCTGATATAAATTTCCAATACTTTACCATTGTGTTAAACGGATGGATTGCGACATCATTTTTGCACTTGAAAGTTTAAAATAGCCATTTATTCTGAAAATAACGGTGCAAATTGACGGATGCCTTTTTTAATGTTTTTAAGCACCATTGTTACGTATTATAATGGACTTTGTCCATGTTACGTCATAAAACCCCTCACATGTCTCAGGGAAAATTGCAGCGTTATACAGTCGGCAGCAAAATTGTCGAAGCACACATCCACACTCTCTCTATATATTTTTTAGTTTGACTTCTAATTTTTATCATCAAGTTACTTCTTTATAAACAGTATGAGACTAAGATCATGACTCGACAAATGTTTACTTAACAGAATAGTATAAGGTGCCCACCTTTTAACTCAGGAGTGGCCAACCCACGGCCTGTGGGCCGCATGCAGTCTGTCATGTAGTTTTTTGCTGCTCGCGAGGAGACTAATGATATTTAAAGTTTCATGACTTCGGTTAAGAAATTAAAAATTGATAAATCCTTTCTGACTTTTTTGAAGCAAAAATATCTTTCAATGATTATAGTAGGTACAGAATCACTTTGTTGTACTGAAATATTATTAGATTCATGATTCTTTCTTCTCATTGCGGTTATTAATGTATAGTTCTAAATTTTTCGTAATTCTATTATTAATTTATCAATGAAAATAATTTAAATTAACGTATTTTGTTCCGAATCTTCACCCTACCCTCCCCCTCAAAAAGAAAAAAAAAAAAAAAAAAAAGCAATAATAAGCAAAAGGTGAATTTGAAAAAGATTTGAATTTTCCACCATTCGTGCAGTAAAGTGTTGGCAATCCTATTAAAAAAACATTTGACAGCTGACAGTTTAGGGTTAGTAAAAAGGGGTCGTTACACGATAGAACAACGTGTTTTCATTGTTGAACAATATTTCAAAAATTATGAAAGTCTGACGGCCACAGTTCGAAAATTTCGTACAAAATATGGTCGGAATAGGGATTTAACTTCCGCAACTGTGAAGAGAGTAATTGAAAAATTCAGGCAGACTGGATCAATTGGTGATGCTAAATACACTGGTCGTCCAAAAACAAGCCGTTCAAATGTCAATATCGAAGCAGTACGTGAGAGTGCTGGTGAAAGTCCAGGAACATTAATTCGGCGTGGGCAAGAATTGCAAATTTCAAGAAGCTCTCTACAGCGTATACTCACTGAAGATTTGCGTCTCGATGTTTACAAAGTTCAATTGGCACAAGAACTGAAGCCTGATGACCATGCACAGCGAAGAGAGTTCGTTGAATGGATTATTGAACAACAACAAGTGGATGCCGATTTTTCGAAAAAAATCATTTTCAGCGATGAAGCAAATTTTCACCTTGATGGCTTTGTTAATCGTCAAAATTTTCTCATTTGGGTTCAGAGAACCCACATGTTATTGTCGAAAAACAAATACATCCTCAACGTCCCACTGTTGGGTGCGGATTTTGGGCTGGAGGCATCATTGAACCATACTTTTTCGAAAATGAAACTGGTCAAGCAGTGAATGTTACTGGTGCTCGATATCGCGACATAATAACACAGTTTTTTCTGCCTAAATTGGATTATATTGATGTGCACGACATATGGTTTCAACAAGACTGTGTCACATCCCATACAGCACGTGAAATAATTCAATTATTGCATGAGCCATTTTCTGGTCGTGCACTCTCTCGTTTCGGTGATCAGAATTGGCCCCTAGATTGTGTGATTTAACACTATTGAATTTCTTTTTAAGGAGTTATTTGAAGTCAAAGGTATATGCCAGCAAGCCTGAAAGCAAGCGTGCATTGAGGGAGGAAATTCAATGCTGCATCAACGACATTCAGACATATTTATGCAAAATAGTCATGGAAAGTTTCGACTATCCTGTGTACTTTACGATTCAATAAAAAAATAACAATTTAAATTTTTAAAATATGCGTTTTTTTATTTAATTCAAGTCTTACCTTAATTTTGGGACACCCTTTATATACACTAAGCGAAAAAAAAAAAGCCGCACTGCAGAAAAAATGACTTATACCTTTTTTATTCATAATAACTTTAAAATTAATGTTTGAAACAAATGAGACAGTCTTGTTAGCATAATACCAAAGGAATGAACCTATGTACATTTTCGATTTAATAATTCGCTTTATTGCACAATACGAAGTACTTTTTAAAAATCTGCATAAAACTTTCTTTTTGAGCATAATGCAATAACCATACACTTTGTACTCTGTTATGATTTACAAGCAGGCTTTGCCCGCTTCGCTGGTCATTATATTGAAATGAATCCCCAAGACAGCATATCATTAATAATAATAAATTATCTTTAAAAAAAATGATTGAAATCCGTCAAAATCTAAGTTTAAGTTCCTGCTACTTTCCGTAGCGGTATTCCCGCTCGTCACAGTCGAGTCTGGAGCCCCAATGCCTTCGGCAGTCCCTTGCCTGCTTTTTACTCCCCCTCCCTCGCGGTTAAAGTTGAAAGTTTTACAGAATCTCATGAAAGTGCATATTTTGCACACTTAATTAACACCCACACACCAAAATTCGCCATTCTTAGGTAATTTGGACGGATTTAGGCTTCAAAATGTGGTTTTTGCCCCGCCCGCCCAAGGGGAAGGGGGGGGGGGGGTTAAATTAAAATTACTTTATGTTGAAAGTTGCATACACATACCTAACCGACACATCAAAAAATTGAGATCCTGAAATTATTTAAAGCTGAGCTATGCTTTAAAACTTTTTTTTTTTTTAATCTCTCCCCCCGCTCTTAAAGGAGGGAAGGAGGAGTGAATTTCGCAAAATCTCTTCAGACTATGAGTTAGATACATATAATCGTCCCTTACATAAAAAATTTCCAACCTAAGATAATTTAGTGCAGCGTTACGCATGAATACATGTTTTTGCCCCCCCCCCCATTCTCCAAAGGGCGGTAGGGTGGAATTTCAC
This sequence comes from Salticus scenicus, assembly GCA_963930645.1. Taxonomy (NCBI): domain Eukaryota; kingdom Metazoa; phylum Arthropoda; class Arachnida; order Araneae; family Salticidae; genus Salticus; species Salticus scenicus. Next base: position 88,595,851 of record OZ005661.1, read on the forward strand.
AAAATCCCTTTGTAGTGTGTGTTCAGTACAATTTCCTCGTGCGTTGAGTACCATTCTTCGAAAACCTTTTCCCTTCCCTCCCCCCCCCTTAAAAATCCAAAATTCCAAATTCGCAGAATATATATAAATATATATATATATATCAGTGGCGTATAGTGAAGGTTTAGGGCATGCTCCAAATGAGTAGCTAGAAACAGTACATTAAAACTGATATTTGAGCATCTTATTGGCTAATTCGCTTATTTCGAGAAACAACATAGATATTATGACATTTAAACAGCCAATCCAATGAACCAGCTTTTCATGATAGCGAGCTGTTTCTAGCCATCCGTATGGAGCATACCCAAAACGTCACTCACGATACGCCACTGATATATATATATATATATATATATATTTTTTTGTACTCAAGTCTGGTCTTTCCATCTGCGATTTCTTCACCGTTAAGTAATTTGTAGCCGAGTTATGCCTTCTGCCCCCCGAGGGGGACAGGGGGGGGGGTATTTTGCAAAATTCCGTCTTAGTGGGGAGGGGGGGTCAGGCTCCGAAAACCAACCTGGTCACCAAAATTTGTGACCCTCTTTCCCACAGAATCGTCATGGCAGTGTTGAGTCAGTGAATCAGTGAGTTTACTCTTTTATATGTACAGATTTGTTTATATTTTTTATGGACTACTTCGCTTAAGGTTGCTGTCACAAAAATAGAGTCCTTGGCGAAAAATGTCTTATCTACTTGAGTATTAAAATTAAAAATATACTCAGGACTATCAACAAATAAAGCTCTTTAACACACATCTGAATTAGCTTTCATTTTCTTATTATTTAATTTTGATAATGACGTCATGTTGTCATGTGCCTAAGCAAATTTAATATTTAATGTTTTTTTTTAATTATTATTATTATTATCCGCGTGAAATATTCTTTGGCAACAATTAATAATTAAAATAAATTATTTTAAAGTGTTATTATCAACGAGATATATAAAGTAGAGTGATAAATGGTAACCCTTGAGAAGGTCCAAGATGAGTCATGCGACATGCTCTCCTTGCACCTGCGTATTCGATGGTTCCCTTGGTAACAGCTTATTTTCAGTAAATTTCTATGGCAACGGTTTGGAGATTGTTCTTCGCATAAGTCATAAACGCCAATGTTTTTGTTTACTTACGTAGTTTAATATTCTTTTGTTCTAAATCATTTTGATTTTGATTTTACTTCTCTTTTATTTCGTGTAGTTGAACTTTAACGGACAAAATGCTTAAAAATAGTTGAAAAATTATTATTTGTTGTTAAATTTAGCTCTTTAAAAGTTAAAATTTTCTTTTATAAACACTTTTAAACTTTGTTGGGAAACGATAAAAAAAAGATATTTTATTATTTATTAAAATGTGAAATATGTGTAAAATTATTTAAAAAACAATTTATTTCGGTCATAGGACTGTCATGTTACCTAATAATAATGATAATTTGTCGAACTGATATTTTAAATGCCAAAATAGCGATAAAGGGCCAAACACAGCAACCTATTCGAGCATGTCACGTGATTCATCTTGAACCACGGAAAGTTAATCCTTCATCCATTGAATCAACACTCTAATTTATATATCTCGTTGGTTATTATAGAAGAAATATCTATATTATATAGAAGACTAGCTGTTACCCGTGACTTCGTTCACGTGGAAATTTTGATGTGTATGTGTGGGAACTAACAGTTTGATCATAACATATAATGTAATGAAACCTTGTCATTGTGGTGTTGTGCAAAACAGTCTGATAAAGTATACTAAAAAAATTTGTAACTCATTGAAAGATCTACGGAAAAAATACACAATTTATTTTTATTCTAATACCGATCTGTATACAGCATTAAATGACTTATTATTTTCCGTCAGCACATGCAAGTTCTGGGCACTTGAAACACGTGAACAACCAACATATAATTGACAGTGTGAGAAGCATGGAGTTCCTAAATGAATGCCTGTCACTTTTAAGGGTTGGCCCTGGGATTTGTTGATCGTCATTGTAAAAGCCAATTTCAATGGAAATTGCAATATTTGGAAATAATATATGGAAATAATATATTTTTAAAAGTTGAATCTTAAGAATCTTTGCAAACGTTATTTGAAATCCTGCAATACTTTAAAGATATATACAGAATATGATTTATTATCATAAATTGATTAAAAAACATCATAAAAAGTATAATCAAAATAGGAATTAGTTTTTATTTATTTATTTATTTATTTTTAATGCTAAAATAAATAAATAAAAAGTTATCGCCAACATGGCGATAAAAATTTAAAATTCGTTCATAGGGATCCTGTACTAAAACAGTACTGCGTTGCGGAAGTATAAAAACTGGGTCGTCAATTATGAATTTTATTTCGAAACCCTTCTTTGTATGATTTTAGTTCACTATTGCACAATATTAATCTGGTTCTAATAATAATTTGGTGACTGGTGAATTAAATTTTTAATTATGTGGTGAAATTCATATAATATTTATAAGTTTCAAATTTTTAAGTTTTTTTTTTTTTTTTTTTTTTTTTTTTTTTTTTTAACAAAGAAATGATTTTTTTTTTTTTTTTTTCATCTCCCGGCGAATTGTTGAATAATATTTTAGTTCTTAAACAATTTTGGACGGCTTTGCCCGCTTCGCTGGCAAACTCTTTTCTATATAGCTTTCTGAAAAAAAAAAAAAAAAACTGAAATCGGTCAAAAGCTCGTAAATTGATTAAAAAACATCATAAAAAGTATAATCAAAATAGGAATTAGTTTTTATTTATTTATTTATTTATTTTTAATGCTAAAATAAATAAATAAAAAGTTATCGCCAACATGGCGATAAAAATTTAAAATTCGTTCATAGGGATCCTGTACTAAAACAGTACTGCGTTGCGGAAGTATAAAAACTGGGTCGTCAATTATGAATTTTATTTCGAAACCTTTCTTTGTATGATTTTAGTTCACTATTGCACAATATTAATCTGGTTCTAATAATAATTTGGTGACTGGTGAATTAAATTTTTAATTATGTGGTGAAATTCATATAATATTTATGAGTTTCAAATTTTTAAGTTTTTTTTTTTTTTTTTTTTTTTTTTACAAAGAAATGATTTTTTTTTTTCATCTCCCGGCGAATTGTTGAATAATATTTTAGTTCTTAAACAATTTTTAACGGCTTTGCCCGCTTCGCAGGCAAACTCTTTTCTATATAGCTTTCTGAAAAAAAAAAAAAAAAAAAAAAAAACTGAAATCGGTCAAAAGCTCGCTTTGGGTTCCCGCTGCCATCGGCATCGAATTGTTCGTCCTTAAAATCTCCGGTGCCTGTCCCTATTGTCTGCGACAATGGCTTACCCGTGAGCTTCCATTTGGGTGCTTATCATATATGACAGTTTCGATACGGACAGTATCGAAAAATTTGAAGTAGCTCTTTTATATCTGAATCCCAGTTACATATGAACAACGTTATACGTAATGTACATAATATTTGCTCTCAAGTTATTTCCTATATTTATTTGATTTAATCGATCAATCATAGAATGACAGAAATTTAAAGCCACATATATTATTACAATATGCTATGAACGGCTACTTCTATCGCATGAGACAATTATTATTATTATTATTATTATTATTATTATTATTATTATTATTATTATTTTGTGGTTATATATACTTCATGCTTAGTTAATAGTAGTTGGTATACAAAAAAAAAAAGTTAATTAATTAATTAATATGTAAACTTGATCATGGTACAGCCTTAATGCCCTTGGCGACTTCTGAATTTTTGTTGATGTTTTAGACCAAAATCTAATTTATGCGATTATTGTTCCTATACGCAAGCGAAGTGTGGTGTCACTGACCGTCCGTAGATGCAAGAAAATGATTTCCTATGTAAATCGCCCATTGAATTTTTTGTAAAAAATTATTAAAAATCGAGGAAAATTATTTCCCGATTTTAATCCCCATATTTGGGTATATATATATATATATTAGTTATCATGTACATGTGTTAGATTGAGTTATTTTGCTGTCAAATTGACAAAATTTTAATTTTAAATTTCAAAACTCTGTCGTTCTTGGTGCTTATTGTATTTGGTGATCAAAAACGTAATACGAAAATATACATGCCAGATGTATATTTTCGTAATATGCATTGTACGAAATACTGTTTCATATTATTTATTACTCTCTTAATATAAGTTGTTAAAAACCATGATTTTTGAAAGGAATTAAATTATGTTCGCCAAATAATTTGACGATATTTTTTTTTCTGCCAAGGATGACCGATATTAAATCTATTCCGCTGCAACATATTAGTATCTTATATCAGATACTTTATTTAGACATTTGAAAACAAATTTGACTTCAAATTATGATAGAATATTTATCATTTTCCTTTTAATTAGTACCTTATTTGGATATTTATTGCGTTAATATCATCCTTTGAAATGAAATGTTGTTGTTTTCAATTGAATATAGAAGTTTGCCATTTTTTTTCTAGAGTTTTGAAATTAAAAATTCAAATTTTGTCAATTTTACAACAAAAATAACTTAATCTAACGCATGGACATAACTAATACATATCTATACCTAAATATGGGGATTAAAATCAGCGAATAATTTTCCTCGATTTTTAATAAGTTTTTACAAAAAATCCAATGGCCGTCTAACATAGGAAATATTTTTCTTGCATCCACGAACGGCCAGTGACGTCATCACTTCGCTTGCGTATTTCTTTCTATCTTTTCCTTGGCGAAAAATGTCCGATCTACTTCAGCATCAAAATAAAAAAAAATGTCCACAATTATCAATAAGAAAATACCTTTAATATAATGCTAAATTAGCTTTTATGCCAAGCGTATTTAATCCGCCGTACTAAAAAAAAAAAAAAAAAAAAAAAAATCTGAAGTTGAGGTATATAAAAAAATGCTATGAAATAAAATTCAGAAGAAATATGTTAGATTTGTAATATTAGAATATTACTGTTTATTTTAAAATTATAAAATGTCATTTTCTCATCGACCAATTTAAAATTTAGTATTTTTTATTTTTCGCGTGAAAGCATATTTCATTTTATGTTGAAAATAAATAAATAAATAAATAAATAATACCTCGTAAACTTTTTTGGCAACAATTAAAAATTTAAATGGCTTATATTAAGTCAATTACTGGTTTATTATTTTCATATTTTAATTAGTTTTAAAAAATCTAATCAAATTTCCGGTATAAAAAGTAGCCTATGTTTTATTCCAGACTATTCTCTATCTCTGTGCCAAATTTCATCCAGATCCGTTTAGCCGTTGTGGCGTGATTGAGTAACAAACATCCATCCATCCATCCATCCATCCAAACTTTCGCATTTATATATTAGTATAGATTAATTAAAAATTTTAATAATTTTTTATTATAATTCGCGTGAAAATATATTTTATTAGATGTCGAAAAATAAATTAACTCGTAAACATCTTTGGCAACAATTAAAAATTAAAATAAATTATTTTAAAGTTTTATTATAGAAGAAATATCTATATTATATAGAAGATTAATTAAAAATTTACATTTTTACGGTATAAATAGTAGCCTATGTCTTATTCCTGACTATTATCTATTAGAGATGGGGTAAACAGTTACTTTTCAGTAATATGTTACATCGTTCCATACTACCTTTAATAATAGGTTCTTTTAACATATTATTTTTATAACATATAACTCTTTAGTTTATATACGGCTAGTGTCTTTCTAATCCTTTCGGGATATGCAATATATACATGTGTCCTGCATAGTGGATGCGATTCATGTATTTGAGTTCCAATGCTTCCGAAGAGTAATCTTCCCTTTATTTAACATTAGAATTTCTGCAATTAAAAAAAAGAAAGAAAAAGAAAAAAGAAAAAGAAATAGAAAGAATGAAAAAAAAAAAGAATGAATGAAAAAAAAAAAACGCTGATTTGAAATAGTGGATATGAAATAGTGGTAGAGTCAAAGTTTTACACAAACGCTTGTTCCAATAGTGTAAGCAACGAGATATATAAAGTACAGTCGGTAACAAAAGTGTCCGAACACTAACAAAAATTCCTATGTAAAAAAAGTACACTCCATATGGTTTTGTTAAATAAATCCTTATCGAATCATGTTCTTACACTGTCTAAGAATTGGATTCGACAAGGATTTATTTAACAAAACCGTATGAAGTGTACTTTTTTTACATAGGAATTTTTGCTAGTGTTCGGACACTTTTGTTACCGACTGTAGAGTGATAAATGGTAACCCTTAAGAAGGTCCAAGATGAGTCATGTGACATGTTCTCCTTGCACCTGCGTATTCGGTGGTTCAATTGGTAACAGCTTATTTTCAGTAAATTTCTATGGCAACAGTTTGGAGATTGTTCTTTGCATAAGTCCATAACCACCAATGTTTTTGTTTACTTACGTAGTTTAATATTCTTTTGTTCTAAATCATTTTGATTTTGATTTTACTTCTTTTTTATTTTGTGTAGTTGAACTTTAACCGACAAAATGCTTAAAAATAGTTGAAAACTTATTATTTGTTGTTAAATTTAGCTCTTTAAAAGTTAAAATTTTCTTTTATAAACACTTTTAAACTTTGTTGGGAAACGATGAAAAAAAGGTATTTTATTATTTATTAAAATGTGAAATATGTGTAAAATTATTTTAAAAACAATTTATTTCGGTCATAGGACTGTCATGTTACCTAATAATAATGATAACTTGTCGAACTGATATTTTAAATGCCAAAATAACGATAAAGAGCCAAACACAGCAACCTATTGGAGCATGTCACGTGATTCATCTTGAACCACGGAAAGCTAATCCTTCATCCATTGAATCAGCACTCTAATTTATGTATCTCGTTGAGTGTAAGCATGAGATTAAGTTAAATCAATCATTTAAACACGAAAACAGAATATTTCAAATAATATCAAGTAACACGTGCACGAGTGCCGTTTTCTATAAAAAAAAAAAAAAAAGAATCCTCATATTATAAGTCATATAATTAAGAAATAATTAAATAATAATAACAAATCTTTAAAAAACAACTTTAAGCCATCTCAAATGTTAAACTATGGAATAATTTATAAAAGGTAACAAACCACTTTAAAACACGTAGATAAAATACTATTTTTATTAAAAACTACACAAAGCTTTTCGCCATTATAACAATAGCATCATCAGGTGTAATTGCGTTACATAGAACCAGCAATATATAAATAAAGACGTTCAAACGGTTTAAAGTTACAGTTACAATAAAAAAAAATTAAAGTTACGGTTACAATAAAAATTTTTCATTTCAATATCATTTTCAGTATTTTTTTTTTTTCTCTATGAGCACAACGCGTGCCATATTTTATGAAGTAATGCAGCATCCTTGGAGTTAATAACTTTATTGTACTTGATAATATTTACTGCTTCTGTCATTAGCAGGTCTTGAAAGTCGCGAGGGGCTGAAATAACTTCGGACTGGGTCCACAGAGGAATAGCATCAGGGTGCTCGTAAAGAAAGTCTACTAGAATTGAACTTTTTTTCTCTTGTAACCGTAACTTTAAAAAAAAAAATTATTGTAACCGTAACTTTAAACCGTTTGAACGTCTTTATTTATATATTGCTTATTTCATTTATATTAGCGTTTTTCATTTGTATTAGCCTTCTAACAACGTTTAAGAGTGATCATCATTTGATTTAGTCTACAGTCGGTAACAAAAGTGTCCGAACACTAGCAAAAATTCCTATGTAAAAATGTACACTTTGTACGGTTTTGTTAAATAAATCCTTTTCGAATCATGTTCTTACACTGACTAATAAAAGGATTCGACAAGGATTTATTGAACAAAACCGTATGAAGTGTACTTTTTTTACATAGGAATTTTTGCTAGTGTTCGGACACTTTTGTTACCGACTGTACCTGTCTGTCTGTCTGTCCGTCTGATAATTTCTTCGTATGTACGCCTCTAATGTCCGTGAGTATTTTCAGAACAGAACGTCTTCATATAATAATATTTGTTATTCCAATTAAATAATGGTAAGTTTCTTATTTAAAATGGTATAAAAAGCACGACTAACTTGCGTACAGGGACACTTGAAATTCACTGCGTTCTATAAGAGCCTTGTGTATAAATCATATTTTAATAATTTTGATCTACAGAAATCATAAAGAAATTTATATTTATTATTAATATGCTGAAAGAAATGTTTTCAATAGAATATGGTATGTTTAGTGTTTAGATGTACAGGGCTACAATGAAATATTCAAATACATTCAAGGCTACAACTGGAAATTCCTGGAATTGCGTATCGTTTGTCTTAATGTTTTGGCTTTTGTGTTAACAGCAATATTTAACAGTGACTATGAATTCAATTACACTATCGATCTGTCCGTTTGTTTGAAGATTAAATGGTGCAGCAAGTGCGTATAGTTGGAAAGTGTTAATAATCTACGCAAACTGCATAATTTTTCTTTCTTTCTTTCTTTTTTTTTTTTTTTTTTAAGTTTAATTTAAATGAACTGTTTATAATGATGTCATTATAATAAGGCTAAACGAAATTATTAAAACGTGTCATAGAATGTAAGTCGAAATTACTAAAACATAATTTTCATCAGATATATGTTTTTTAACATTTTTAACAAAAAAAAAAAAGAAATTTTCTGTTTGCCCCCGTTTTATCTTTCATAAGTATTTTTAGAACGTTTTGAAACAGATATATGTCATTTAAAATTTTTACGGTTACCGTAAATTTTATTCTTCTTATTGAAAATAAACTTACAATATATATATTTCTCATAGATTCACAAATGAATTCAGAGGCATTACAGTGTAAAAGAAGTAATTTTAAGTTATTTTAGAATATTTCTATTACATTACATATAAGGAAGTTAACAATTATATTTCAGTTTCAAAAGTGTTTTCGCTAGAAAATCGCAAGATTGTCATTAATTATTCATTTACAGAACCAAGTCATATAACAATATTCGGAATTTAAAGGAATCGTTGAAGGTGAATTTTCAGCTATTTTAATCTACTGTAATTTACTTTATTTGTATGTTTTCCACTGAAAGTAAAATGTACATATGATTTCAAATTCAGAAAAAAAATCTATGAGTTTCTTAACATTAAATACATATTTATTTATTTATTTACAAATGAGATAAAGAAATAAAACTTTTTTTACAAATGAAAAAAATCTGGAATGACTCCACTTGACATTCCGAGAACTTAAGGTAATTAACCGTCGTTTAAACAAATTAAATTAAGAGAGTTCATTAAATAAACGAAAATAAATTATTATAGGTTGTTTAAGCATTTTTCTTAAATAATATGCTGTCTTTAACGCTATTTCACTTCAAATAATTTGAGCCCATAGGTACTAATGATAAAAAACTTTTCGGTGTGTCGCTGTAAAATTCTATAAATATTAGATTCATAAAAATCTATACTGTTCGTGCGACAGCAACCTATAAAATGCATATAAATTTTCAGCTCAGTCTAATAAGGCATTTGGACAGTATCGCAGTTTAAATAATTTGAACCCATAAGCTGATAAAGATTTTGTGTGTGTGGATGTGGGTGTGTCCCTGTAATAACACTATAAGTCTTAGATTCCTTATAATCTATAAGGATCTTGCGATGGTGACCTACAACATTTTTATATAATACCAATTCATTCGAATAAGACGTTTAGACGCTATCGCACTTTAAATAATTTGAGCCCATAGGTTACAATGATAAAGAATATTTTTTGTAGCCCTATAAAAAAAATTATAAGTGCTAGATTCACCAAAATCTCTACAGTTCTTAAGACAGTGACTTAAAACGTGTATATAAATGTTCACCTCAATCGAATCAGGCATTTAGATGCTATTCCCCTTTAAAGATTTTGAGCCCATAGGCCACAATGATAAAGAATTTTTCTTTGTGTAACCCTTTAAAAAAGGTCTTTAAACCTTTAGCCTTTCTTTAAATAAAAAGTCTTTAAATCTTTAGCCTTTGTGTTACCCTGTAAAACTAGTTGGCATAGGTAGACTCTGCTCAGTTCCCCATCATATTTATGTTCTCATAAATTTCTAGTGCGAGACATATTATAATCATGTTAAAAGAAATGAATTTGACCAAAGCTTGATACAGTGACAGAATGAAATCCCCGCCTAATAGGCTATCCACCGTTCACTTCCCTATATCTATCTTATTCTAATCTATTAATTTATTTTATCAGGGTCCATTCCGTTGTTTATGTTTCATGTTACTATTTCCAATGCAATAATCCTCAAAATTCATATTTATATGAAAAATTTACAATTTCGCTATGTTGGTAAAATCGTAAATTACGAATAACTAAAGAAATTTTCCTATTAGAATATTTGTATTCAATCATGTTCAAACAAATATCATAAATGTAATTTTGAAGTTGTGTAATGCATTTATGATCCTCAAAATGGAAGTTTATGCTCAAATTTGCCTTATTCTGACATGTTAAGTAAATCGTAAATTGCAAATAACTCACGAATTTTTTAAATTGGAAAAATCATAGTCTATGATATTCATGCCAGTATCCTAAATAATTTTTCGAAGGTGGTTTGACAACTTTACGATGAAAATATCCCTCAATATTGACGTTTATGTGAAATTTTGCTCTATTCTGCCATGTTAAGAAATTCGTAAATTTCCAATAACTTACGAAATTTTTATGTTGGAAAATTCATAGCCATTAATATTCATGCCAGTGTCCTAAATAATATTTCAAAAGTAGTCTGACATCTTTACGATGAAAATATCGCTCAAAATTGACGTTTATGTGAAATTTTGCCCTATACTGCCATGTTAAGAAATTCGTAAATTTCCAATAACTTGCGAAATTTTCAAAGTATCATATTTATAGTTACTAATGTTCATTCCTGTATCAAAACTGATATTTTAAAACTGGTCTGACATTTTTACAGTAAAAAGTTTCCATTTAATGCACGTTTAAGTGAATTTTTGTCCTATTCTCCCATGTTAAGAAAATCGTAAATTTCTAATAACTTACGAAGTTTTTTAATTCGAATGTTGCAAATGAATAGGGTTCTTGCCAATGTCGAAAGTTATATTTTAAAACTGATTTGACCTCTCTGCGACAATTTGTTCTTGAGATATCGTGTACACAGACTAACAAACTAACGGACTAACGGACTAACAGACACCCTACAGACAGACACCATACAAATTTTGTCATTTTCGGATTCCTCACACCTGAAAACGTGTAGAAAAGTCAAAAAACCGAGGTCGAAAATTTTCACGATTACCTAAGTTCCCCATACCTATAGTATGATGGGGAACTAAAAATCATAAGTGTTATATTCACCAAAATCAATAGAATTCGTGCTCTGATATAACATGCGTACCAACTTTCAGCTAATTTTAACATAGCGTTTGCACGTTGTCGCGTTCACTCACACACATACACACGTAAATAACCGTAAAAATAGGAAAGAGGAACTCAGGGGACCTGAAAACGAATAGGTACAGTCGGTAACAAAAGTCTCCGAACACTAGAAAAAGTTCCTATATAAAAAAGTACACTTAATACAGTTTTGTTAAATAAATCCTTGTCGAATCCTGTTCTTAGTCAGTCTAAAAACAGGATTCGGCAAGGATTTATTTAACAAAACTGTATTAAATGTATTTTTTTTATATAGGAATTTTTGCTAGTATTCGGAAACTATTGTTACCGTTTGTACAAGAAAATCTCAAAGTCGAAATTTGTCCTGTTTACAATACTTTCCTTACGTATGTTATTCGGAAAGTGAAAGGGAATAAAAGCATCTGAGAATGTTTAATTTTCATCATTATTTTCTAAAGCTTCTAAAATACAGAATAGCACACGTTATTTGGAACACTTAGGAAGATGGAAACGAAAATATATTTTTTTTTTTTTTTTTTTTTTTTTTTTTTTTAAGCACTAGCAATTGAATTTTTAACTGAAACTACTAAAATGGTTCTACATATCGTATATTGGACACTACATATACACTCCTTCTCATATTTATAAGGACACTTTATATTTTGAAATAACTAATGTAAAAATAATTGTGAACAAGATTATACTTAGTGCACTTAATATATTTAGTATTCTAAAAACCAAAATTGCTATAATTTTTTTAATATGAAACAAAATTAATAAAAAATAATGCAAAATGTGTTTTTCTCCACGTTTTTAGATGTTCATAATTATAGGGACAATTCAGATTTTTTCGTTTTATTTAACTTACTAGCGGATAAATTACAGTTGACATGCGAATTCGTTAACTACTGGGCTAGATTAATTCATATAAGCCTTCATTTTTTCTTGGACGGACATTACTGGTAATTCCTCGAAAAAAAGGACGTTCAAGTAGTGAAGTATGATAAATGTGTTTTTTAAGTGGAAGTATAATTTCAATCCGCCGAACTCCCAATTAAATTCGAAGGTCTAAAATTGCTGAAGGAAATGTGATCAAACGTTGAACTGCTGGTTCGATAGGAAAGAGATCTGATGCAAAATCAGAGTTGTTTTACAGAGATCGAAGACTCATAATTCCTCTTACTGTTCTACTCATAATGACTGCTGCTGAATTTGCTCGTAATTTTTAACGAAAGGTTAGGGTCCACATTTATGCATGTTTAAAATAATTAATAATATGGTAAAATGAATAAAAAACCTGTAATAATCAATCAGCATTTAATGGGAGAAAGAACGTCTGTGTTAAAGTTGAATTTTCGGATGCAAAAATTTTATTCTTGATTAACCAAATGGTTTTAACAGTTACTGGCACGGTCTGAAGATAGCGAAAGACAGAGCAGATTTTTTAAAGGCAGATATGAATCGGGCATTTTAATAGTGGATTTATAGTACTCTGGGGAGCTGCTTCTACTGAAGACAGAATGAATTTAGTAATTTTTTTCTATTATTATGAACATCAAGATAATAGCCGCAAATTTTAAACGTGGAATTATCAGATTTTTGCTAGATTTTGGGGGGTAATAATATTTTTTTCATCAAGACTTACATTTTTGCTCAACTTTTAGAGCAATAGGAAATAGTTTGAAGAAAGAAACTTCTGTATTATTGCCTTTCCCATGGCCTAAAAGTTGAAAAAACCTTAATTTATGATATTAGAAATGTGCATGCAAGTGGAAAGCAATTTGAAATAGTTTAAATGTATTAAGAATACCATATATGCTATACGAAATGGTATTGAAACTGAATATTAAAAACAAATGTATATATATGTACCAGAGAGAATGTCTGACTGTTTAACCCTAAAAAGAGACCCCATAAAATATTAATTTAAAGAATAACTGAAAAAAAATTACTAAAATTCGAGCTTTCCTTATAATTGTGAGCACCTGAAAAATCATCTTTTTTACCATATTTAAAGTTTTTTAAGATAGAAAAACAATAAAACATTTTAAATATAGTCTATTAATGAAATTCAAAGTAATTAAAAATATATTTATTTAAATAATAGTGTTCAGTGATTAGTTAATATAGAAAAACGGGTGTCCTTCTAATTATGAGAAAGAGTGTATACTTTATATTACACTTCAGTGCATTTAAACTAATTAGCGATTAAAGAAAATTAATTTCCTAAATGTTATCTCTCTTTTATATGTATAATGTTTAATAGGGAAATTAAAGTAGAACGTGAGGCTTTTCAATCAATTGGCTATTATTACCACTTTATAGACTTTTTACGAATTACCTTTAAATAGACTCATTGATCTATCACGTCAAGAATGATTTATTTTAGCAGAAAATCTTAATTTAATTTATCTAAATTGGGCGATCGTTGTAGCTTTATTTTTACTTTCTCTTACCCGTAGGGTCGAAAAAGTATTGTTTTAGGGTCAAATTTTCGAACGTGAGTTTTTGTTATATTTACATGTTCTGAGATCCCCTGAATAAGAAAATCATGTTTTTAGAGAATGGTCTGTGTGTCTGTCTGTGTGGATGTCTCATGTCTGTGTGTCTGTTATCAGCATATCTCAAGAACAAATAGTAGCATAAATTCCAAACTCGGTATTCTAAATGTGTATCATATAGGGATTCTAAAGTAAGCTTTTCGTTGAGATGAAGCAAATGGTTCGTGTACAGGGACACTCAAAAGTATTCAAATACATTACGTCTATGGGGGAAATTGCAGGTAAGTAGAGTTTAACATCTATAGACTGTACTAAACCAAATGAAACGAATATATATTTTTTGAAATAGAGATAGTCAACTGGGAAAAAAAATTTGTGTATGTAGGAGGCTCGCCTCCACCCCTAGGGGGAGTCAACCCTCGAGGGGAGTAAATTTTCATGATGGGTATCTTTCAAAAGAGCTCGCCAATACCTTTAAAACGAATGGTTGAACCATCGATCTGCGATAATTTTAAATAAAATTATCGATTTTTTTTCATTAAAAAAAAATAATAATAATGTAATATTGAGAATAAATTCAACTTTTTTTTGGATATTTAGTGTTATACTACTTCTCTAATATGGAAATCGTCTGTTTTATCATAAAAGATAAGTTTTTTTTTTTTAATTAATTTTAATAAATTATTTTTAAAAAACAGAATTATTTTTTAATAACCGAATTAAATTCCATATAAATGTAGGTGCATTAATGAAACGGTTGGTTGAGGGGGGCGGTATCCACCCTCACACAGAACTAATTATCATATAAAACTCTTCCGAAGCCTAATTTGAATAGTTTAATACAGGTTTACATAACATTACTCGTTATCTTACCTTTTAATCTCCAACCTGTATTTATAGTATTAAATCTATATCATAGCACATACTGAATTGTATAAGAATATTTTGCGTTAAATAACTAAATACATGAAAAATATTCAACGTCTTGAACGACAAAAAAAAAAATTAATAGCAGACAGCTGAACTAAAATTTAACTTTTTATACATAAAAAATTGACTGTAAACAATCAAATGTCTTTCATTCTGTTTTGCCATCTTTTTAATGATACTTTGATAATAATTTCATGAATCCTCGCTCATACAACTTTTGGTCCTTATCAGCAAACAACTTAATTAAGTGCAATTTGTGATGCTCGTTATTACCAATTTTTTTCATGTTTTAAATGTTTTGTGTATTTTGGAAAAAAAAAAAAAATGTTAATCCGCTGATCCTATGTTGTGGCTATATGGCGAATGCGACAGTACCACCTAACTAAGCTCCAATAATTTTTAACCTGCTGCAAACGATGTCATGTTGTCGCGCGGAAACATCATTCCTTTGTGATTTGCCCATTCTACCCCTATTCGTAGCGTAATGCATACTATCATCAACATCCCAAATTCCTATTGGCTAACACCTCCAGTTTCTTAAATTACTATTAAATGCTATTCCGACTTTAAAAGTTCCTTCCTTACCTATTTATGTGATCAATAATCCACCTCCTTCTGAGGTCCTCATATACAAACTAACTAACTGAATGTTGTTCCTGCCTACCTTATACATCTTTTACACAGCTACCTTAGCAATCGAACTTTTGTCGTCCGTATAAACAACACATTATCACAAATTAATCACACGCATAACCGCTGGCAATTTCCAAAGACCTGTCATCGGCCCTACACTATTTAATATCTACTTTAATAGCATTCCACGACACCCACGCACCAATTTATCCCTCTACGCGGACGACACCGTACTTTACACGTCAAACCACTACACCTACACATTACACAAATATATACAAGAACACATTGATAAACTAATGAGCTGGTTGGCTCTATGGTGCGTCCAAATTAACGAAAATAAAATTTCTGCTGTATTCTTTTCTAAAAATCTAACCTATCCTAATCACATTGTCATCAATAACACTGCTCTCCCATGGCTGGATGAGACCAAGTATTTGGGAATTTATTTTCATACACGTCTTATTTTCAAAAAACATAGTCTCTACACCAGAGGCAAGGTATCTGACGTCTGAAACTCCCTTGAACCAATATTACGAGGAAAAACTTTCAGTATCAGAAATAAACTAACTTTCTATAAAACATGCATTCTACTGATCCTTACCTATGTCTGTCCCATTTGGGGGGTGCGCATGCGACTACACTTTTAAAATACTATCCGGCACCCACAACAAAATTCTTTGCTGCATCCGGAATGATAATAAATACCTCCAGATTTCTGCAATAAGAAAAGATCTTCGTACAGTTTCATTCCATGAGCGTGTAGCACACCTATCTGAAAACTTTTTTAAATCCGTTAATAACCTACCTGATGAAAAAATAGCTGAAATTCCTGACTATAAGATATCATCTCCATCTAACCGAAAGTGTCTTCGCTTCTCACTATTACTAAACTCTTAACCAATGTATTTTTTTCATAATTAAACTGGCTTTTTAAGTCACATTTTGTACATTTCTACTCTTTTAAAATACGACTGTTGCAGTGCAGATAGCATATGCCATGTAAGACTTGGATCCCTAGTGGGAGCCCTTTACAGGGCCTAATGGTTTGACCATGACCGAAAAGACTGAGCGGTGTCTGTGTGATTCCTACTCTGCAATAAAAATTAAAAATGTATGGTCACTGAAATGGCGATTTTTTTTTTTTTTTTTTTTTTAGGACAGATTTTTCGGCATTCTTTCCATCTTTTCCACGATCCTAGGATCTGAGAACATTTTTATTTTGCTTAGACTTTTTCATCTTAATTTATTTTATAATTTAAACTTTTTTCTAAATTAAAATTTATTTTTATAAATCTAATATTTACACTTTTATCTAAATTCTTAATGTTAGCCTATTTTATGCAGTATTTACTGCACATGTAGAATATTAATTTCTGTTGCTACGTCTAACTCACTGGGCTCAAATATATAGCTATTCTTTAACCACATTTCTTGCGACCATGGAAGCCTCTGCGTAAGTGCGGATTGAACGAGTCCAGTGTTAAAATAGGGGTGACTGAGAGGAAATAAGCGATAAGGGAACACCGAATAACTGGATGTTTGCCAAATAACTATCTCTCGGAGAAATTTTGCATCCCTCCAAACTTTTGGACTCTTGGCCTCACTGCTAGTCGTAGGAAAAGTGGTCGCACTATAGACACCTAAGCATAGACAGGCCATAAAGTGCATGAGCACTAGGAAGGTTATGAACTCCGTCACCAGTTCCCAATTCCTCGTCATTCTCCTCAGATTACGCTTTACACTACTGAAACTGTAGTTGTCGTTTAATATTTTTACATTATCGTTTTCAACGATCTGTTCAGCCTCAAGTCTAGTTATGTATTCTACCCCTATCCCTTTGATTACATCCTCAAATTTCAAAAATCGTTGGCAGTAAACGTCTGGGTTCATCTTTTGATTGCTTGGAAGCAGTTCAAATTGATCTTTGTAATCCCACCAAGTTGGCAACGTAATCTTTTTCTGATACAATTCAGCTTTCAATATAGTTTCTGCTGGTTCATCACGCTTGAATTATGATCTTTTTGAATTAATGTTATTGTAAACAATACAGTTTTCATCATCAATGATAATTCGTTTCAAAAAAGTGTCGCTTGCATTACATTTGAAATGCGCATCAGTAATTTTGATTCTTTCTGTTAAGTGAATTTGTTTCATTTCGACAATAGCTTCTCATTGGCTTGAAAAAAAAAAAAAAAAAAAAAATTGACAAAAATCCACATTTGAAAGTGTTTTTGATAGCTTTAAAGCACTATGCTAAAATACTGAAGCTAAACTGGAGCTAAAATAAAGGATTATTCAAAAAATCTATGATATCCATAAACTTTTTGTTCTTGTTATTCGACTGAGAAGTATCCGAATTTTCCTACCAAAACTCAGTTTTGTAGAAAAAATGTCTGTTATGAACATACGCCGTAGCGCAATTTCATCATATGTCTTCTCTCTTGGAGGCTCTCTAGTGTATCCCAGACCTTCATCAATTGCTCACGTACCGTTTCCATGGAAACCAAAATACTAACTGTTGTTCGAACGCAAACGCAGATTCAGAATGTCATCAAAAACTGCAGGCATGCAGAAAATTAATAAATTTATAACGGATTCAGTTTTTGAAAAAATCTCTCAATCGGTTGAAATATGATTCGTCTAATCGAGGTCTATGTACAAAAAAAAAAAAAAAAAAAAAAAAAAAAAAAAAAATGATTTATCTCTAAAAGATTTTGAGTTATAAAATGTTTTGTGAAAAAAATCGATGTTTGGTAAAATCTAAAAATATGGATCGCTAATCCGTATTTTGTTAAAATGTTTATATGGATCGAAAGAGGATTAAATGGCCTTTCCAAATATACCAATTGTTAAGAAATGGGACAATTGGTCTTTCGTAGAGGGCGATTCAAAGAAGACAATCGAGAAAAAGAGAAATTTTGGACCCTTTTTAAAACTTTTTTTTTAAATATAAAAAATCCGTATTTTTCAAAAAACTTTGTACCGTAAGAATTGGTAATAAATGCTCTTTCTCGTGGTACAGGTGTATTTTCAATATCTAACAGCTGAGCAGCGATCGCTTTACAAAAACCCGCGAAATTTTCTCTCTCTGCTTTTTCTTCTGAGGAACGCTGTTCAGGGGAAAAATTACGGTCGCCTGGCTTTTTGAATCGTTTTTTGATTAGACATAGGATGACGATTTAATTAATATCTCCCGATCTAATTAAAATTTTTAATACTTTTTGCACTATCCCCTCGGTAAGGCTTCTGAGCACCCGCATGTCAAATTTTATTCTTCTGGTTCAGTAGGGGCTGAACGTATAGATTCACAAACAGACAGACAAACAAAGAGACAGACAGACATCTTCGTTTATTATTATAGATAGTTACACACAGCCCGTCTGACTAAGTCAGGTTTTTAATACTTTCCAACAAGGTTGAAAAGTAAAAGCAAAAACGTTTTATTTATGAGACAAAAATTTTTTAATTAAAATACATTTAAAAAACAAAAATTATATATAAAAATCAGACGTTTCGAAACCCGTCCGGGTTTCCTCACCAGTAATTACAACACAATATGCAAATATCACATGAACACTCAAATAATTTAAAGGAGTACTGAATATTGAGGAGCCAGTGCGCATGCTTCATTGATAGTGTGGAGATGCTTGGCAGTGTGCCAGCTCTCAAGGAAAATACGCGATTTATAATTATGAAAACCAGAATTTAGAATTTTTATATTATCGAAGTCAGGATTATGATCGGTTTCTATTGAACGGATTACAATTTTAGAATTTTGGTTGCAATTTTTAAAAGATCGTCTGTGTTCTTGTAGTCTAATTTTTGCTGTACGGCCAGTTTCACCAATATAAACATATTTGCAATTTTTACAAGGAATTAAGTATATTACACCAGTTAAATCCAGAGAAGGGGTTATGGGTTTAAAATTAAAAAGGATTTTTTTTAATTGTTTAATTGGCCGGAAAGCAGTATAAATATTATGTGGTTTAAGTAATTTGGAAATAAATTCTGAAGGAAAACCAAAATATGGCATAGAAATACAATTGTTTTTATTAATAAGTGAATTTTTCATTTGCATTGGAGTAGAGGGGGAAATTGCAAGAGGAAACGAAGGAGGGGGGAAGCTGATAATTGTTTTTGAAGAAGAAGAATGAAGTTCATTTCTTCAGAATGGACTTGCAGCAGAATTACATTACATTTTAATCTTCAACATCTAATTAACTTTGTTTCGAATGCCGATGCTTGTTTAATCCTTGACTTTTTGTCTGTTCAGAGTATGTCATGTACAGTCGGTAACAAAAGTGTCCGAACACTAGCAAAAATTCCTATGTAAAAAAAGTACACTTCATACGGTTTTGTTAAATAAATCCTTGTCGAATCCTGTCCTTAGTCAGTGTAAGAACACGATTCGATAAGGATTTATTTAACAAAACAGTATGAAGTGTACTTTTTTAACATAGGAATTTTTGCTAGTGTTCGGACACTTTTGTTACCGACTGTAGAACTACGCTTAAATCAAAATTGGAAAAAAAGTTTGAAAAGTTATTTTACAAAGAACTACGTTTAAAGACAATAGAAAGAAAACTTAATATTAACTGGGTTAAGAATTTGTCATCTAGAGTTTTATCTGATACTGAATTGACTACTTTGAATCGTGGAATGAATTACGCTATTGGAAGTACAGTCGGCTGCAAAATTATTCGAGCACTAGCAATAATCCTTGCCGAAAAAAAGTACACTTAATACAGCTTTGTTAAATAAATCCTTGTCGAGTCATGTTCTTAATCAGTCTAAGAACATGATTCGACAAGGATTTACTTAGAAAAACAGTCTTAAGTGTACTTTTTAAATATAAGAATTATTGGCTAGTGCTCGAATAATTTTGCAGCCGACTGTAAAAGAATTGACATCCCTAAGGTTTTTGCATGTGTTGAGCCTTCATTAGCTAAACTGGATCCTGCTATTACGCATCCACTTCGTACTAAAATCACCTAAACTCTGTTAAAATGTAAAGGGCATTCAAAATCCCAGTATTATACTAATGATTTCGCTGTTTTAAAACCTATTTCTAAAGATGATACGATAATCTTTACAAAAGCTGATAAAGGCCGGCTCCTGGTTATTATGGATAAATCAGATTACATTGACAAATGTTTAGAACTTTTAAATGACATATCTACATATGCTGTTTTAAATAAAGATATCACTCCTTCAATACAAAATAATCTTAATAAAATGATCAGTGAATTAGAGAAAAATAATCAAATAGATAATGTTACAGCTGAATCTTTAAGATGTTATATTGGTATGGCTCCCAATTTTTATGGGTTGCCAAAATTACATAAACCTGGTATTCCATTTAGACCTATAATTGATTACTCCCGTTCCCCTCTTTCTAACCTTGCTAGATTTATTGCGTCATTGCTTAAACCTCTTACTTTAAATTCACCTTTTAGTTTAAATTCTTCTTTTCAGTTTGTTTCTGAATTAAGAAATTTTAATGCCCCCCCCCCCCCCCAAACTGTATAATGATTTCTTTAGATGTTGTTTCTCTTTTTACTTCCATCCCTATTGGATTTGCTTGTGATATTATAAGAAAAATTTATCCTAATGATAGTACTCATTCTACTCTTAATATTGAATCAATTCTTAAATTAGTTTTTTTCTGCTTATTTTGTAATTGCTTCAAGTTTAATGATTTATACTATAAACAAATTCGTGGCACGCCTGTGGGCTCACCTGCTAGTGTTTGCATAGCAGAAATAGTTATGCAGTGTTTGGAAAATAAATGATAGTTTAAATGATAAAATTCCTTTTTGGCGGAGATACGTAGATGACATTATTTATTAATTGAAGAAAAACATATAAATGAAGTCGTTACTTTTTCTAAATCGTTATGCCCAGAAATTCAATTCACTTTGGAAATAGAACAGAATAACAGTTTGCCTTTTATTGATGTTCTCGTTGAACGCATTTCGAATTCACCTAGCATTTTTCAAACTTCTGTTTATCGTAAGGCCACATTTACAGGTCAATATCTAAATTTTCATTCCGCTAATCCTAATTCGCATAAAATTGCAGTCTTCCGAACTTTGGTCAATAGAGCTCTTCGGTTATGCAGTAACGAGAATCTTTTTAAGTTGGAAATTAAAAAAGTTTTTCAGGATTTAATAAATAACGATTACCCTCTTAATTGGTTAAAACGAATTTATCGTGAAAAAATTATCAGCTTCCCCCCTCCTTCGTTTCCTCCTGCAATTTCCCCCTCTACTCCAATGCAAATGAAAAATTCACTTATTAATAAAAACAATTGTATTTCTATGCCATATTTTGGTTTTCCTTCAGAATTTATTTCCAAATTACTTAAACCACATAATATTTATACTGCTTTCCGGCCAATTAAACAATTAAAAAACGTCCTTTTTAATTTTAAACCCATAACCCCTTCTCTGGATTTAACTGGTGTAATATACTTAATTCCTTGTAAAAATTGCAAATATGTTTATATTGATGAAACTGGCTGTACAGCAAAAATTAGACTACAAGAACACAGACGATCTTTTAAAAATTGCAACCAAAATTCTAAAATTGTAATCCATTCAATAGAAACCGATCATATTCCTGACTTCGATAATATAAAAATTCTAAATTCTGGTTTTCATAATTATAAATCGCGTATTTTCCTTGAGAGCTGGCACACTGCCAAGCATCTCCACACTATCAATGAAGCATGCGCACTGGCTCCTCAATATTCAGTACTCCTTTAAATTCCTTGAGTGTTCATGTGATATTTGCATATTGTGTTGTAATTACTGATGAGGAAACCCGGACGGGTTTCGAAACATCTGATTTTAATTGTTTTTATATGTAATTTTTGTTTTTTAAATGTATTTTAACTTAAAAATTTTTGTCTCATAAATAAAACGTTTTTGCTTTTAATATATATAATTGAGACGGTTTGATGTTTGTGTACGTTAAAGGTTGAAAAGTGTTAATGACTTCGGTTTGTCTGTCTTAACAGACATTCTGTCCGCATTCTAACTCTCGTAAATATTCATGGAATTTCTTGAAACTGATATATGTTATCTAAATTCACAATCGGATGTTCCCTATTGAAAATGAAGTAAATACCATCATCAGTTTGTATACAGGGACACCCGAAACAGTTCAAAAGCACTACGTTCTATATGAGAGGTATTTTTATAAACCAAACATGAGTAACTTTACTGTGCAAAAATCTTAATGAAATTAAAATATGTTATTCATAAACACAAAAAAATGCTTTCCATAGAATACAATATGATTAGCAACAGGGCCACATGAATATTCAGTTACATTAAGGGGCATTATTGGAAAATTCCTGGAATTGCCGTTTCGTTTTTATTAAACGTTTTTATCACTTCCTAAATGTTTTTAACACATTCCAACAAGGTTAAAAAGTGTTAATGACTTCGATTTCTTTGTCTGTCCGTCCGTCTGTCCGTGTTGTAACTCCCGCAAATATTAATGGAATTTCTTGAAACTGATATAGTATTAAAGTTCACTGCCGGATGTTTCATACTGAGACTTGAATGAACATCTCTACTAGTTTGTGTACAGGAATACCCAAAAATATTCCAAATCATTGCATTCTATGAGAGGTATTTCTATGAACCAAATTTTAATAACTTTAGTTTGCACAAATCTTAATGAAATTGAAATGTATTATTCATATGCACAAAAGAATGCTTTCTATAGAATGTAGTATGATTAGCATTAGATTTGAAGGGCCACATAAAAACATTCAGTTACATTAAGGTCTCTTATTGGAAATTTGCTGGAGGTGCATTTTCGTTTACATTAAGCGATTTGACACTACTTGACAATTATTAAGTGTGAATATGATTCCAATTTAGGTATCTGTCTGTCTGACTGTCCATCTGTATATATCTCCGTCTGGCCACCCCAGCGTCCGTAAATATTTTTGAGAATTTAAAAGAATTATGTTATTCAAATTCGCTATGGAATGTTCCCTATTTAAAATGTCACTAATAGGTGCTGGGCAACTAATTTGTGTATAGGGACACCTAAAAAAAATGCCAATGCATTGCATTTTAGAATAGACATTTTTATAAATTGCATTTAACTTATAAATTACATTTAATTTACATTACTTTCTACTGTAAAAATCATTAATTGGCATTTATTGTTAATATGTTAAAATAATGTTTTGTATAGAATATGATTTTGTTAACCTTCAGATTTACAGGACTATACTGAAATAATCAGATGCATTATGGACTTCAATTAGAATATAAGGGCTACGTTTTCTTTTGTGTTAGGCATTTTTAATATTTTCTAACAATGTTTAAGAATGATTAGGAATTCAATTAATCTGTCTGTATAATTTTCAGAACTTCTGTCTGTCAGTTGTGTGATAACGTAGGCGAAGAACGTTGAAAGTTACACGATACAATCACGTACAGTTAGAAAGTGTTAATTATCAATGTGTACCACAGGACTTTTCGTTCTTGTGATTGTTTTGATAAGGAAAGATAATAATTTTGAGACAGTAGGAATTAAAATAAATCAACAATAGCCGAAATGAAGTTAAATATTTAAAAAACTAACCGGATGAAAAAATAAATTAACACACATTAAAAACATTCTTTTATATGTAAAAATTTGTAAGTAAAATTTATTCAAATTGTGTATTATTCCTTAATCAGAAAATTGTTCATTTTTATGAGCTAAATAAGTAATAATTCGTCAAAAAAAATCATTCTTCAATATTTAATAATTAATTAAATATTATATTTCAAAATATGAAACTTTCCTTAAATAACATCTAAAAATAAGAAATCAATCTTATCATATTTTTTTTTCATCTTTTAAAAATGTATGGCATAAAAGTAACTATGTATGAATGAAAATGTTTTTTGGAAATGAAAGTATATTTGTAATTTTTTTTTTTTTTTAAGATAATGTTCTACTAGTTTAAAAGATTGTATACTCATCAAATAAACTGAAATTCTTGGTATAATATAATATTTAGTCCAAATGTTCCACTTGTAATTCCTTGTGAAAATTCTTCCGACACTCTAAAGAAATCGCTTTGAACTAACGGTCTTGTAATTCAGTCTATGTAACTTTTTATTTGCGCCACGATTTGTATTTGCTTAACAAAGTAAGTATTAACTATCTACTCAAAATAAAACTTGTCTCTTAAACTATCTCCGATATTTACCAAGAAAAATTAACAAATTTAAAGAGCGGCATCATATATACAAATAAGGAATTGTTAAAATGTTCAGTCATATAGAATATATATATATTTATAAAATCCATTAATTAAATATCTTAAAAATTATTTTCCTGATAATTAAAACATTTTTATGAGGAAAAATATTGTACAAGGTCATGTTCTTTTAGTTTTCTTTAGTACACAAAACCTGGTTTAAAAACGCGTGTCTATAAAATTTGCTGAATGATGCGAAAACAATTTAAATAATATACTTGAAAACGTTTTATGAACATTATAAAACGATTTAAAAACTTTACATTTAATAAGTTTCTTACCCATCGTCCTTTCGACAGAAGTCCCTGTCTTCATCAGCAGCTATTCGGTGAGTATTTTCGAGGTTGAGATACTAATTTGACTTTCTCTTATTGGATCAATCTTACATCATGCAACGGGAACGAACCAGAGGGCAACCTGAAACAAACGTGTTGCAATCTGTTAAGGATCAATCTGCAAAGAGAAGATAATCAGTTACGATGAAAGTACTCACCGAATAGCCACTGATGAAGGCAGGGGTCCCTGTCGAAAGTACTATAGACATACTTGCCAACATGCTAATTAATATTCTGTAGTATTGTTAGTCCCGCCCTTTTTCTCACACCAGTAAATTTTTAGAAAAATATTCTCCAAATTCAATTGCGATTAAATAAGATGAAAAATACTCTAAAATGATACTGGTGCGAGAAAGAAGGCGGATCTAACAGTACTACGGAATATTAATTAGTATGTTGGCAAGTATGACTATAGACAAGAAACTTAAGTTTTTTTTTTTTTTTTTTTTTTTTTTTTGCAAAAAAATCTCAAATCATTATGTTATTTTTTAAGGTACTTGTCTGTAACAGTGAAATTCATTTGTACAGAAATGTACTTCTTTACAAGGTATTCTTTATAATATTGTGTTCTTAATCAATAAAATGTAACTGGATCCCAACTTGGGGTTTAGATTCAGTGGGTTTAACGTTGCGTTAGAGCTTTGCAGTATAAAATTAGCGACGGTTTGGGATCTACCCCTACGTGTGGTACTTTAGATAACATTTAATTTTTTTTTTTTTTTTTTACGGAAATCATTTTTTTTTTTTTTTTTTTTTTTTTTTTTTTAATAGCATTTTAATTTTTTAAAACTATTTTGGTGCCCCTAAATGGAAGGGCCCTAGGCCGAGACCTAGTCGGCCTGTGCGATAATCAGGCCCTGCATATCGTTGCTTTAGACCGGTTTTCTATATGGAAAAACTTATAAGAAATCACGTAAAAAATTGCGTATTTCCATCTGATTTTGAACGGAGCAGTTTTTAAAATTTATCGGTTTATTAATGTCAGATTTAACTATCCCTGATGAGACATTTCGGATGAATTCCCGATTAGATGCCTCCTTTTCAATGAGATTACGATTACTGGCCGCTCATAGATTCATCCGATTTCTTTGAGAAGCCATTCAATGGCCGATTGCATTATGCCGCAAGTGAATAATTATATTTTCCTCCTCCAACAAATGTCTTACTGAAGGTAAAGAAATGAAAAGCAAAGTAAATATGAGTAAATGTTCACTTATTATTTAGAGAAAAATAAATTGGTAAAAATAATGTATGTTGTTATAACAAATATTTAGGGAAAGGTCATATCGTGTTAGTTGGAAAAAGAGAAATTACAGATATTTTTAAGAGAATTAAACTATATAGAATTGTTCAATACTGCATATTATATATACCACGAATGTTAGGGCAGTCATTTAAGACTTTCCCAAAATCTTTTCGATCTAACTCATGAATCGGAACGTGTGACTAGAGTAATCCCGCAGAAGAACATTAGCAATCTTATACTATAGTGAATTCTTGCGAAGTACATTACTTAAGTGGCTAGAAACGATCCCTATGTAATTTTGCTTTCTGTAAAAGAGGACGGAGACCACCCCTAAGGGTGTGTCCCAGACCATCGCCAATTACCATTGTGCAGCACTAGTGCTACCTAAAAATACCCCCCAACCAACCTGATAGAGGGCATGTATTAATTGCTTTTAGTGATTTTTTTTTTTTCTATGGCTTCTGTTTTCTAAATTTATTGAATTTTTTAAAGTTGGGATTTGACGCAAACATTCATGAATTAATGTCCAAAACGAAAATTAACAGTATCCTAGATGTTGCCACGCGATTACTCACTACATCAAATATTCGTATGTATATATACGTTCAAGATTGACTACCGAATTTTCAACACTTTGTCAAATTGTGTTTCAATCTGTTAGTACTTGATTACTAATTTTGTTCTTCGTCAACTGTTTTGAATTTATGTTCTCGGTGGGAAAGATATGTTTTCGACATTTGTTCATTGATTATAACTATTGTTCTAATTATGTTCAATGAACTCTATATGAAATGTGGATGTATTTGTAAAGTGTGTTGGAAATATTATTATGATACCACTTTGTTATTTTTTTTTTTTTTTTTTTTTTTTTTTTGGTAATTGCTGCTATTCCTTTTTTTATTATTTATTTATTTATTTAATTTGAGGGAGCGGGGGGCAGAGAGAGAGATTGTCAGATTTATTTTCTGATGGTTTTGTGTTACTTGAACATTCGTCTATTAAAATTTCATGCTTCTTTGTTCAAGTGTAATTGTCCTATAATCTTTCCAGGTTATTATAATTTGAAATAAACAAATCGAAATATTCAAAGATGTCATAAATTTTAGGAAATTATAAACCCTGCAAAAATTCCTTTCAGTAAAAATAATTAATGTATGCACTCATCCACAAAATCAAATTTCATTAAAATACGGAGCAGTATTCCTGGTTGGCCAGATAACAGTTTGCATCAGAACCAGAAAAGGCCAAACATTTTTTACTTCCATTACCCTACTACTTTAGGTAAAAAAAAAATATATTGTATTCGGTCAAAAAACTCTATATCGAGTTTTCCCGTGATTTATACGTTTTAAGGCCTCCTGAGTCCAAAAAAGTAGTTTTTGGCAATAGGTCAGTGTGTGTGTGTGTATGTATGTATGTGCGGAATCTTCTGACTATCATAACTCCGAAACTAATAAAGATACAATTATGAAACTTCATAATTGAGACAAATATGGTGTACAGTGTACAGATGAATTTTCCAAATTTTGGTGAAAATTAAAAAAACAGAAGTGGGACCGTAAGTCCATACCTCAAACACGGCTCTAACGATTTTCTTCAAAATTGTTATATAAACACTCTATTAGATGTCCTTTCGAATAATATAGTTGGTTATTAGTTCAGGAAAATTGATAGGCGTCCTTTATAAATAGCTCAATTTCAGGTCTCGCAAGCACATTCCTTAGTACGGATTTTTTTTTTCCCAACTTGCTATATTAACGCCCTTTTAAATATCTTTTTTTTTTTTTTTTTTTTTTTGTCGATAATTGTGTATTTCAAGTTTTGGTAAAAGTTTGTATTTCAAAAACGGCTCTAACGATTTTCTTAAAAATTGTTACATAAATCCATTTTAGATATCCATTCTCATGTATTACGTCGTTATTAGAGGAAAATTAACAGTCATCCTGCTTAGGTAGGTCAGTTTTAGATTTTGGAAATTGGTTTAAAAAAAAACTATCTTTTTTTTTTCTCTTTTTTTAACTCGCTATGTAAGCTTTGTTTTACTATGCGTCTTTACATGTGTATCAAGTTTCTCTTTACCAGAAAAATTTTAGGTTTCTCTTACATTAGGTCAATTTCATGTCTTCTTACCACATTATCTCCAAAAAATGCATATAATGCGTGTAATAGTAGGTAATGGAAATTGTGTGGTTATTTCCAACAAGATTTTTTTTTAACTGTATAAAACTAATATAACTGTAATGTAACTAGAATAAAACCTTCAATTAATATGATATTTTTGTTTGGTTTTCAATACATATGTTCATCACATTCACCATTTTCCTCTATATATAGATAACTCTTTCATTATGCGTTATTATTTTTTTTTTAATGGAATGTATTTTTAACTATATGTGCTCTGTCTTTTAGGTTCTGAAATAAATTTCAAACCTTCTTATACACAAACAATTCATGCAAAAAAAAATTATGCTGCATTATCACTGAAATAAACTAGCTTTAAATGGAATCGTATGACATAAACAATATATTGTCATAATCTAACTTCACATAATATCGCCATAAGAGATATTCATTTATTTGTGAGATGATGTCACAAATATTGCAATACAGAAATAATTAACTGGATACGCTTTCAAAGTACCAATCAAAATATTCAGAATTGCTTCTGTCTACAAAGTCACTTCATTTTATCCTGTACAAGGCTTTATGAATTTAATTGTCAACAAACATATTTAATGAATGTCGCATTTAAACAAAAGTCGCTGAACTAATTTCTCTCCTATTTCAAGGCAACGATAAATGTAGTATAAATATTTTGAAAAAAAAAATCAAAAATTTTCTCATTGGAATTTAATTGAAAATTTTAAGTATTTTGTTATTAAATTGAAGCAATTTTATTGAATCTAGGCAATTGAAATTTAACGATCGCGTACGTGAATTTATTAAATTTAAATATTCATTGAGAATCATAGTAAGCAAATTTTAAAAATGCCTTTAAAATTAAAATAAACTTCATGTAAATTAATGGAACCAATAAGCTGACAGCTGCAGTCCGGCACGACAATTCAAATAACATAGCCTATCTTCTCTTCTACGCTTCGATACAGTTTATGTAACATTTCTAAACACTTTACAGGCATTTCTAATTTTTTTTCTTACATCTGTAAATGTCTGGGTTTTTTTTTTTTTTTTTTTTTTTTTCCTACATTTTTTTAAACAATTCTGAGCTGCAGTGATCTGCTTTTAGAAAAAGAAAGAAAAAAAGTTAAATTAAAAATATGGAAAAGAAAATGAGACCGAAAAAATTAACAAGATAATTCTATAAAGGAAAATGTATCTAAGCGCGATAGATTAGTCAGCAAAACCAGCAAAGCATGTACAAATTAAACAGCACATCTGTGTGAAATATATCCACTTGACTGTCGACCATTTGGGGGTGGCAAGCGTCATATATAGTATTTATTTCATACCGGAAATATTCTAGAAAAAAGTACAAAAGAAAAAAATAATCTCTGTCAGAGATATGATTTAATTTAGTACGACCTGACTATTTTGTATATTACAAACATTTTCTTTTGTCTATTCTTCCATATAAAGGCACGTAATAACTATACACACTCGTATAATCTCCCGTTTGTCTACTTTTATTGGGAAAGATTGCGCGTCGTACGACTATTCGTCGTATAGCGTTTTGGGTTAGTTTGTAAATTAAGGTCGATAATTTTTAATCCTTCGATTAATTTCCTCCCGCTTTCTGAATTAAAATCTAAATTAAAATCCCCAACTAACAAATAAACCAAAAGAATTAAATTCAACTTTATTTATTTATTTTTATCTAACTGTAAGAACGTGAGAAAATAGTTTATTCCACGATTTTAATCTGTTTTTCAACAAAAAAGCTTCAGTTAATGAAAATGACGCTAGAATATTCATGACGTATCTATAAAAAAAAAAAAAAAAAAAAAAAAAAAAAAAAAAATGGCTGATTCAAAAATTAAAGTTTAAACTAATTTTTGAACGATTTGAATTCTTTTCTCAGAAATAGGAGGCTTTCGTTTTAAAATTGCCAATAAAATACTTAACAAAAGATTTTTAAATAAGTAAATGTTTTTACAATTACAAACAAAAATCGTCTTGCCCATAAATTAAAAAAAAAAATTAACGAAAATTTTTGCGCATTTTTTTTATCGACATAATATATATATATATAGATAGATAGATAGATAGATAGATATATTATCCACGTAAAAATAAATTTATTTTCTTTTATATAAATAAATAAACGCGCATTGTTTTTTTTGTTTTTTTTCATGAACTTTATTTTAATAATGTTAAACTTAATATGGGATTTTTATTTAATATCGTTTGAACCTATTATCTGATGAAAATAAAAAAATACAGTGTTAGCTAAATTTTATCCTGATTAATAGGTGTACCAATTTTTGTAGGAATCAATTGAAAAGTGAGGTTTTGTATAGCAAAAGATCCAAAACATTCAAGGTGAAACACAGAACAAAAATGGTGAAATCAAATGTCTGACTGAAAGCAATAGTCCTGTCGTACTAAAAACAAGTGCATTGTTATTACTTTCCCTGATTAATCGATTGCATTTAATTTTAAACTTACGTGTCTCTAATCTATCCAACAATGTAAATGATTTATTTGGCTGTATGAGCAGAATGTGGGGTTGCAAGTAACTATATCTGTACTGATAAGTATAAAGGATTTAAGTCCATATTCTTGATTTTTCAGGAGGCGAAAAATAAAGTTAAACTAACTAAAAACTAATCAGAAGAATCAATTAGGAAAAAGGGATTATGTTGACTTATACACTTTATACCATTCAGTGACTGCCAACCTTCATTTAATAAAGGTAAAAAATTAAGTTAAATATTTTATACCAAACATGAACGCTAAATTTCTGATTTGAATCTTTTTTTACTAATGGATTTTCTCAGAGACTAAATGACATAGACTTAAATCCTTTATACCAATCGATAGATAATTTGTTTCTGAGTCTGACTATGTACTTAACTCGAAATCGACATTTTTGGACTTAAATCCTTTATACTTATCAGTACAGATATAAACACACTGTATGAATGACTTTATCCAGGTCAAGTTTAAAAAAGAGAGAGAGAGGGAGAGATGTGTATTATTCTGACAGAGATTAAGCCATATATGTATCGTATAAATACAAGGAGGTTACAAAAAGTAAGGTAACAAGCCCATTCAGAGTAAACGTTTATTCGGGGAATAAAAAAAATATATATATATATATGCAATGTAGGAAGGCACAGGTACATATTACTTCTGTACATTATCACCATACTTATCGAGGCATTTGTTCAATCGGTACACCAAACCAGAGAAACAGGCATTGAAGAAATCAGCGTCAAGGTTGCGCAACCACTTCAAGACCGCTTGCTTAACCCCAGAATTAGTTCTGAAATGCTGACCTCCCAAGTGTTTGCTTAAAGGTCCGAAAATATAGAAATCACTTGGTGCGAGGTCGGGGTTGCAAGGAGGGTGATCTAATGGAGGGTTCTCTAAGTATCGAACGAGCACATGTCTTCCAATAGCCCAATTGTTTATGCACAATGTTGTCTGCACTGCCAATGGAGATACTGAATTCTTGTTCAATTTTACTCAGAGTAATGCGGCGATCACCTTGAATCAAAACTTCGGCAAGGCAAACATTGTCATCTCCAGTGGTCGTGCTTCGTCGTCCTGCTCCTTCTTCATCTCGAACATCTGTTCTGCCTTTGTCAAATTCCATGCACCAAAACCACACCTGTTTTCGTGATATAACATCTGTGCTGTACAATCCTACCAATTGTCAATGAATTTTGAGTTGGATAATTTTTCTTTAAACGCAGAAACCTTATCACACTTCTTATTTCAATCGCGGACCATGCTTCCTTCAATGTAGCCATCTTCTAACTGAAATATATTCATGTTAATGGACAACCAGCTCCATTTACCGGCACCGTTTGACTCCTGAGATCATCTTCGTTATCTTCAGAGGGATGTTTTTTTCATATGGATAATCTGCACGCCCGTCAAAGCTCTTGTTACCTTACTTTTTGAAACCCCCTCGTTTTAATATACAATTCTTATAGAAAACTACTTGGCATAGGTGGACTCTGCTCAGTTCCCCATCATATTTATGTTATCATAAATTTCTAGTGCGAGACATATTATAAACATGTTAAAAGAAATTAATTTGACCAAAGCTTGATACAGTGACAGAATGAAATCCCCGCCTAATAGGCTACCCACCGTTCACTTCGATATATTTATCTTATTCTAATCTATTAATATATTTTATCAGGGCCAATTCCATTGTTTAGTTTTTATGCTACTATTTCCAATGCAATAATCCTCAAAATTCATATTTATATGAAAAATTTACAATTTCGCTATGTTGGTAAAATCGTAAATTACGAATAATTTACGAAATTTTCCTATTAGAATATTTGCATTCAATCATGTTCAAACAAATATCATAAATGTAATTTTGAAGTTGTCTAATGTATTTATGATCCTCAAAATGGAAGTTTATGCTCAATTTTGCCTTATTCTGACATGTTAAGTAAATCGTAAATTCCAAATAACTTACGAATTCTTTAAATTGGAAAAACGATAGTCTATGATATTCATGCCAGTATCCTAAACAATATTTAGAAAGTGGTTTGACATCTTTACGATGAAAATATCCCTCAAGATTCCCGTTTATGTGAAATTTTGCCCTATTCTGCCATGTTAAGAATTTCGTAAATTTCCAATAACTTACGAAATTTTTATATTGGGAAATTCATAGTCATTAATATTCATACCAGTGTCCTAAGTAGTATTTCAAAAGTAGTCTGACGTATTTACGATGAAAATATCTCTAAAAATTGACGTTTATGTGAAATTTTGCCCTATACTGCCATGTTAAGAAATTCGTAAATTTCCAATAACTTGCGAAATTTTCAAAGTAGCATATTTATAGTTACTGATGTTCCTTCCGGCATCAAAACTGATATTTTAAAACTGGTCTGGCATTTTTACAGTAAAAAGTTTTCATTTAATGCACGTTTAAGTGAATTTTTGTCCTATTCTCCCATGTTAAGAAAATTGTAAATTTCTAATAACTTACGAAGTTTTTAAATTCGAATGATGCAAATGATTAGGGTTCTTTGAATTTTTTTTTTCTCCCGACTGAGTGAAAATAATGCCTGGACCGGGAGTCGAACCCCGGAACTTTGACTTACAAGGTCAAGGCTCTACCAATTGAGCTATCCAGGCCGACAAACCGGTCGGCATTACTCACTCAGACAACCATTAGGCAGAAAACATCTGGTCTATCATTTAGATAGCTCAACAGAAATAAGCCGCAGGTAATGGAAAACACCATTAAACAATGGGAAAGAAATACAATTTTAATTAAAATCACACAATCAACTGATTGGAAGAAAATCATACTTTGAATTTTTTTTTTTTTTTTTTTTTTTTTCTCCCGACTGATTGAAAATAATGCCTGGCCCGGGAGTCGAACCCCGGTCCAGGCATTATTTTCACTCAGTTGGGAGGAAAAAAAATTCAAAGTATGATTTTCTTCCAATCAGTTGATTGTGTGATTTTAATTAAGATTAGGGTTCTTGCCAGCGTCAAAAGTAATATTTTAAAACTGATCTGACCTCTCTGCGACAATTTGTTCTTGAGATATCGTGTACACAGACTAACAAACTAACGGACTTACACACTAACAGACAAACAGACTAACAGACACCCTACAGACAGACACCATAGAAATTTTGTCATTTTCGTATTCCTCACACCTAAAAACGTGTAAAAAAGTCAAAAAACCGAGGTCGAAAATTTTCACGATTACCTAAGTTCCCCATATCTATAGTATGATGGGGAACTAACACGATTACCTAAGTTCCCCATACCTATAGTATGATGGGGAACTGAAATGTGAATAATGCAGCTTTTCTAGAAAGCAGAGTAATCTTTCTTTCTCCAGACATTTAGGCCTTATTTTAGATAGAGACCGTTATCATACAAAAAGATCATACATACAAAAAGACATTACATTTATATATAATATATAAACATATTCATTATATATGCATATTTATGATATACATTTATATTATTTGTATTATAATTTTATCATACATATTTTATTTAGGTTAGTATTGGTTTTGCCATAGTTTTACATACATTTTTAAATCAAACATTTAGCTTGATCACACTAGCCCCATGACATAGGGCTAGCATGGATTAAAAATGTCATATTTAAAAAACTATATTTCCAAGTAGTTTGATTTATGAACGAAAATAAAGATAAATATGCAAATTGTTGCTTTATATTTGATGAGTTAAAAATGCTATTTACTATACAGTTTTGCAAAAGAATATATAAAGTGTTCGTACTAGCCCTCTCTCCTTTATATAAACCTTTATCATTTTTTCTAAACAAATGTAATCTTAGAAATGTTTTCAATAATTCCTTTAATAAATGTCATTAAGGATTAGTTTTATAATTATTTCAAAAATGACGGAATTTAAAATAAATGTATGCAATAATTTCCGATTCAAAGTAGTTTATTTTTAGCACAATAAGCGGGGATTAAAATTTCTAACGCATTTGAAAGGGATTAATCTACGAAAAAAGAATTTTACCTGCTAAATCTTATTGTTTTTAAAGGAATAAAAAACAATTTAATGATGAAAAAATAAAAATAAGATTTAATAACAGAATTAATGTTTCTTTCTTTCTCCCGTTTTAGTTCTCTCTCTCTCTCTCTCTCTCTCTCTCTCTCTCTCTGTATATATATATTTCTTTTATAAGTTGCTTCTAATTTATTGATTTATTATAACATTTATAGCATCAAATTTATCCGGAGTGATTTTTATTTCAATTACCCGACTACAATAGGTAATGGAAGTATTGTATTCGGTCCAAAAATTCGATATCGAGTTTTCACCTGATTTAAGCGTTTTAAAGTCTCCTGAATCCGAAAAAGTAATTCCTGGTAAATTAATTGGTCAGGGTGTGTGTCTGTATCTGCACTGCAAAAAATAAATAAATAAATAAATAAATAAATAAATAAAGTACAGGAAAATCTGGCACCTGGGGTACCAGTATTTCTCCGTCAAATACAGTTTAAAACCGTAAAATTGTATCACTGACGTATATTTTACACAAGATTCCTGTAAATCAAACAGATTTTTTGTTAAAAGTAAAGTTTTGTCCTGTATATTTGACGGAGAAATACTGGCACCCCAGCTGCCAGATTTTTTCCTGTACTTTTAACAGTTTTTTTTTTTTTTTTTTTTTTTTTTTTTTTTGTATATGTGGGGAACCTTCTGACTATCATATTTCAGTAAGATAGAACTATGATAGAACTAATAAAGATAGAACTATGAAACTTAAGAATATAGACAGATCCGGTGTACAGATGAATTTTCTAGATTTTACTAAAAATTGCAAAACTAGAACTGGGACCGTAAGTCCGTATCTCGAAAACGCATCAAACAATTTTCTTCAAAGTTGCTATATAAACACTCTATTAGATTTATGATGCAGTTGGTTAGTTCAGGAAAATTGATAAGCATCAATAATAAGTATAATTGATAAGCATAAATAAATATTGCATCCTGTATAAATAGCTCAATTTCAGGTCTCGCAAGTTCATTCCTTTAAAAACGGCTGTACGGTTTTTTTTTCTTTCTTTCTATTTTTATTTTTTTTTTTTTAACTCACCATATTAACTCCTTTTTAAATATCCTTTCTGTGTGTAATTAATGTTTACATAATGACACAATTGGTCAATAATTGAGTATGCCAAGTTTTGGTAAAAGTTGTTATCTCAAAAACGGCTCTAACGATTTTCTTGCAAATTGTTACATAAATTTATTTTTGATATCCCTTCTCATGTATTACGTGATTATTACAGGAAAATTAACAGTCATCCTGATTAGGTAGGTTAGTTTTAGATCTCAGAAATTGGTATTTCAAAGTATAACTCTACCAAATTTTACTTTCCGAACATATATAAGTAAGGAAAGTATTGTAATCATGTCAAAAATCCGACTTTGAGATTGTTGTGTTTCTATACGCTTTGAGGTCCCCTGAGTTAATTTTTGCTTTTTTTTACGATGATGTATGTGTGTGTGTGTGTGTCAGGGAACACGGTAGCGCCTTAACGCTTTGTTCAAATAAGCTGAAATTTGGTACGTATTGTATGTCATCATAACACGTACGCTATTGATTTTGGTGAATCTAGCACTTATGGGTTTTTTTACAGGGGCATAAAGAATTTTTTTTATCATTATGGCTTATGAAACCAAATTTTTCAAAGTGCGATAGCGTCTAAACGCCTTATTCGTCTGAGCTAAAAATTTATGCACATGCTATAAATCACTGTCGCACGAAGTGTATAGCGTTTGGTGAATCTAGAATTTATAGTTTTTTACAGGGGCTTAAGGAAAAATTTTTTATCATTATGATCTATGGCCCCAAATAATTTAAAGTGCGACAGTGTTTAAATGCCTTATTCGATTGAGCTGAAAATTTATACATATGTTATAGATTACCGTTGCATGAATTGTATAGATTTTGGTGAATCTAGCCCTTATATATTTTTACAGGGACGCAACGAAAAATTCTATATCATTATGATCTATGGGCTAAAATTATATGAAGTGCAATTGCGTCAAATTAAACAATGGGGGGAAAAATACTCAAAACCCTTTTATAATTTTCACTTTTGCTTATTTAACTTCTTGTCTTACTTTAATTATTTATACAACCGTTCACTTACCTTACAACTTAATTTTCGGAAAGTCGAGTGAAGTCATTCTGATTTTTTTTTTTTTTTTTTTTTAACTCGCTGTGTAAACTCTGTTTTATCTCTTTACACGTGTATTAAGTTTCCGTTTCCGGAAAATTAAAAAAAAAAAAAAAATGCATATAATGTATATAAGTGGGTGATGGAAGTCAGTGGTTGTTTCACACCAGATTTTTTAACATTACCAAAAACATAAAAATTTAAAAACTCAGAGACCAAAACAAGCTATATATCACTAACATAAGTAAGACAGATATGTTGTGGCTCTTACCCTTATCCTATAATTTTTTTTAATAAATTAATGTAGTTTAAAACAAAACAGTTATCACTGCATTTTACATTGTAAAAGCAAGGGGAATGTAAATGAAAAAATAATAACTTCGTTCGAAATTATCACAGATAAACAACCCTTCTTTTAAAAGTATTGATATTTTGAAAAATACTCAATTTGAAAATTTAACCTCCGAGTGGAAGGGGGGCAAGCAATGCTCCTTCATATACAAAAATTTTAACCTGATGACTAATATTAGGATATTAGGACATCCAGACTAATATCATTATAAATAATATTTTTTAGTTTCACAATGAATGATTAGAAATGATTATAAATATTTGCTTTTATACGAAATTTTTTCTTATACTGCCACATTAAAATGTATGAAAAACGGGACTTCACCGCCACCTATTGAATGATATGCCTTAAAATTTGATAGATACCAGTTTATGTAAATGTAATTATAAGTTTCCACAACATTCTGTGCATCATTTCTTGATCTTGAGCTGCCACAAAATTCTTGTCGCACATAGACATAATCACTCAAAAACAGACAAAGAGACATTTTGCAAAAATGTTCACATAGTGTTCAGATCCTATCAAAAGATATTAATCCACCAAAAATCGGAAATTGTAAAATATTACGAATCCAATTCTTTTTTTTTATTATTATTATTAATGAATTTAACTTTTTGTTGTGAAATTTTTTTACTTCGTTGTAGAAAGTAAAGGAAGTATTATTAATATGAAAAATGAAACCCGTGTTGTATCTAGGTTAACTCAAAAAAAGGGAATCGTAAAAAATATTGAAATATTAAAATTTTAGATATAGGACTGTTTTTTTTTTTTTTTTTTTTTTTTTTTCACTTCATTTTCTCTCGTTTTTTAGAATCGCAATTTTACAACTTTTTTGTGACAGCTGTACAAATCTGACGTCCGTACATTAGCACGTTGAATGCCACGTCAGCGATAGGTGGCTGACACTGATCTTTCCGTTTAGGCCGCATCAACCACCGGTGACTGACAATGTAAAATAGGATATAAAACTAAAAAAAATTACATAGTTTTAAGTAATTGCTGAAAGTTTATTTAAAATTTACTGAATTTTTATTTATTAAAGCATTGTATCATTAAGGCATTTTAATGCATTTTATTGAAACACGGTAAACATAAAAACGCACTGCTATACTGCAATATCAGCGCTTCTAAGCAGTGCCCGTGGCTTGACGGGAATTTCCTTAAGAAATCGTGTACAGCGTCGACGACAACGATTGATCAGTTTTGCTGGGTAGCACCCGTGCATAAGGCACAGGTCTACGTAGACAATTTTTTTCTCCTGTGGGAACAAAAATCTCTATAATCACGCGGTTTGGGACCTACAGCGAGAGACCAATGTAACCAATGTGCATAAGGCACGCATCTACCTCCGGAAACTGAATGGAAACTAAACGGAGTGAAACTCAGGAGTAGACTGAAATTAAATAAAAAAAAGGGGGGGCGGGGGAAGGAAAAAAGAAAAAAAAAAAAAGAACTTGACCTAAGAAATTTACTGGAGTGTGTGTGTGGGGGGGGGGGGGGGGAGCTAACAGAAAAAGAACTAAATAAAACTTTGTTTAACTTAAATTAAACTTAAATCTAACAGAGTCCCTAATTGCTGTAGTGTTATATTAGTGAATGGTAACTGTCGATTTACGATGATTGGTTACATTACTTTATTATTTGTATACACGCGGCTGTATGATTTTTTCTGCCAGTTTTACAGTTTATGTACGTACGGACTTATCTCGCATAATTCAAAATCAGTTGACAGTAGAACATTACAATACATTTGTGACTTTTGTAACATGTAGTTGATCCCCACATATTTTTGCTGAACTTTCATTTTTGATGATCCCTTATCTTTGAGATAGCCACGATTAGTGAAAAGCTTTTTAGTTCTCCATCATACTATAGGTATGGGAAACTTAGGTAATCGTGAAAATTTTCGACCTCGGTTTTTTTACTTTTTTACACGTTTTCAGGTGTGAGGAATTCGAAAATGACAAAATTAGTACGGTGTCCGTCAGTGTGTTAGTCCATTAGTTTATTAGACTGTATACATGATATCTCACGAACAAATGATCGCAGAGAGGTCAACCCAGTTTTAAATTATTAGTTTCCATACTGGCAAGAATCCTATTTATTTGCAACATTCGAATTAAAAAACTTCGTAAGTTATTTGAAATTTACGATTTTCTTAACATGGGAGAATAGGGCAAAATTTCACTTAAACTTTCATTAAAGGAAAACTTTTGGCTGTAAAAATGTTAGACAAGTTTTAAAATATCAGTTTTGATGCCGGAATGCGCATCAGTTACTATAAACATGCTACTTTAAAAATTTCGCAAGTTATTGGATATTTAGGAATTTCTTAACAAGGCAGAATAGGACAAAATTTCACATAAACGTCAATTTTGAGGGATATTTTCATCATAAAGATGTAAAACCACTTTAGAAATATTATTTAGGATACTGGCATGAATATTATTCACTATGAATTTTCCAATATAAAAATTTCGTGAGTTATTAGAATTTTACGAATTTCTTATCATAACAGAATAGGGCAAAATTTTACGCAAACGTCAACCTTGAGGGATATTTTCATCATAAAGATGTCAGACCACTTTTGAAATATTATTTAGGATACTGACATGAATACCATAGAGTATGAATTTTTCAATTTAAAAAATTCGTAAGTTATTTGGAATTTACGATTTACTTAAAATGGCAGAATAAGGCAAAATCGGGCATAAACGTTCATTTTGAGGATCATAAATATATCAGACAATTTCAAAATTACATTTATGATACTTGTAAGAACATGATTGACTACAAATATTCTAATAGGAAAATTTTGTAAGTTATTCGAAATTTAAGATTTTATGAACATAGCAAAATGGGGCGATATTTCATATAAATATGCATTTTTGGGAAAGTTGCATTGGAAATAGTAGCATGAAAATATACTGCGAAATTGATCCCAATAAAATAAGTTAATAGATTTGTATAAGATAAATATATCGAACTGAATAGTGGGTAGCCTATTAGGCGAGGATTTCGTTCTGTCACTGTGTCAAGCGTTTGGTCAAATTCATTTCTCTTAACATGAATATACAGTGCGTTAATAAATTATAAGACCACAAGTGTATTAGTGCATTTCTGAAGAAGGGAGCATAATATACAAATTTTAGTTGCGTATTTAAAATTGATCGTGAAACACATCCTATACTAATTCCAACTTTTAAATTAAATTAAATTTCATTAAAACTTATTCATTTTTCTAAAAATTATAGACTGTGACTGTTAAGAAATTATAAGACTACCTGAGAAAATTATCGAACTCAATATAAAGCGCATGCGTCAGTATTTCGTAAAAGCATTACCTAAGAAGAAAATGTTTAGGTTTTGAATGTGTTATCTACGATTAATTTGACGATGTCTCGAAGTAAAGAATTATTGGAGAGAGAAGTGAGAAAATTTCATTTTATAAAGGTTCTCGTAAATCTGAAAGAGATATTGTGAGGTTAATAAAGTGTTCTAAAACTAACATTCACAATACCATAATTAGAAAAAAAAATTATTCAAACAAAATAAAACAATCTGGTAAAAAAAATATTTTGACA
The DNA here is from genome assembly GCA_963930645.1 of Salticus scenicus. Lineage (NCBI taxonomy): Eukaryota > Metazoa > Arthropoda > Arachnida > Araneae > Salticidae > Salticus > Salticus scenicus. The sequence goes on from OZ005661.1 coordinate 88,636,952, forward strand.
GCACGTGATAATAGACAAATTTTTCGACGAGCAACTAAAAAAGGTTTTTCAACGCGTGAAATTTCGAAACGTTTCAGCAAGAAAACTTCACATGTAATTGTCTGAAAGAGTCTTAAATTAAATATTTATACGAAATTTATTAAATTGAAGAAAAAACAGAAGTTATTGAAATGCTATCGAGAAGAAAGACTATAATTGGCTAAAAATGTTATGTCATGAAATAATGAGAGGAAACAATTTATATTTTCAGATAAAAAGAAATTTAGCCTTGCTGGTCTCGGTGGTTACAAACACTATATTGGCATGACTTGAGCAAGGAACCAAAAGAATGCTTCAGTCGACAAATGGGTGGAGGATCAGTAATGATTTGGAGAGCTTTCAGTTATGAGGGATTGTGTGATTTACAGCTAATTTCTGGTCATACGAACTCTACACAATATCAGGCTATGCTAAATGATCATATGATACCGTTTGGATCTTTATTAGGTGGTGGTAACTGGATGTTTCAACAGGAAAATGCTACTTGTCATACATCAAAATCCACTCAGGAGTGATTTAAAAAAGAATAAATTAATGTTTTGCCAAGGCCAAGTCGAAGTCCAGACTTGAGCCCCATGAAAAACCTATAAGGTATATTATCTTGCAAAGTGTATGCTAATAATGAACTTTTTTCATCTGCCACTGAACTGGAAGTAGCCATTGTAAAAGAATGGCACAATATTTCTAAAACTGAATTTAATCACCTGGTTACTTCAATGAAAAACAGAGTGTTTGAGGTCATCAGGAAAAATGGACGAAAAATATCATATTAATTTTTTAAACTATTTTGTTTTTGACAAGTGGTCTTATATTTCGTTAACAAGTTATTTTTCAGTTATTTCTAATAAATATTTTAATTAAACATTTGTTGCATTATACCAAGTTATTGCAAACTAACTATAAAGAATATACAGAAATATGTTATTAAATGTATTTAAATTATTATTAGAATCTTTATTTTTCTTTTAATTTACAAAATTAAAGTGGTTTTATAATTTCTTAACGGACTGTAATACGTCCTGTACAAGAAATTTATGAGAACATACATATGATGGGGAACTGAGCAGAGTCCACCTTTGCCAACTAGTTTTATATCTTGACCTCTCATATTACAAATATCAACGATATCTCAATTTTAATTACCCTTAAAATGTTCATTATTATTTTTTATTTATTTATTTATTTATTAGTTAGTTACTTGTATAAAGTCTAGTTTTATCATTAGATGTATGCAGTTGGTACATCCTTTTATGTCATTTTATCACCTTCTATTTTAAAATTACAAATTGAAATATAGTATTTTAGATTTTTTACTATAAGTATAATTTATTAGATGTACAAAAAAGCCACGGATGTCAAAATAAGATTATTTTAAGTATTTTTTACTATATTTGCAGTGAATTTAAATATTCCCATTTTCTTTTAGTCAGTACAGTAAAACAAAATTTCTTTTTCCAATAAATAAAATTTAAGTTACACTTCACTAACCGAAATATCACGTTAAAAGCACTTGAAGTGGTTTTACGTAACTTAAAGCAAATAAGTAGATAACTTATAGTAGAACTTCGCGCAATCTCTGGATTTATAAGTCATTGAAGCAAGTAATTATGCATTCCAAAAATTATTTTCTCACACATAGATCTCTCAGATTTACCTATCCTTGAGTTTTCTGCATTATTTCCTTTCAGTATAATATAAGACATCATGAAAATGAAAAGGATACTTAAGATCTGAAATACTTTATCAAAACTGCTTTAATTAATGTTACCATTGATAAAGTGTTTCACTTTTGAGAAAATTTCCTTAAAATTAATCATAATGCAGCGATGTGGAAGAAGATTCTGGATGCTATAATATGACAATTTACATATAGATGTCTAAACAATATATGCTTTTTTAACATCATCTTGTGTGTATTAAACACTGAAAAAAAATTCTATATTTTGGCGAATCAATGTTAATTTTACATTAGCCAATATTAAGGTGATCAGTATTGCATTGAATACTTATTCTAGAATATGACAAACTATTACAAATATTAATAAAATATTGACATAATATTGTAATAACTATTGTAATGCATGTTTGCAAATTATAAATAAATCTAGTTTAGAAAAAGAAAATTTAAACCTTGCCTCATACGCCTTCCAGATTTAACCAAATGTTTCATCTGCATTTTGTGTTTCTTGGATAGTTACGCATAACTAAAATATTAATACCATCAAAAGAAGACTGTAAGTAAACAGATTGTACAAAATTTGACAGGTTATAGCAAAAAAACTACTTTTTTTTTTTTTTTTTTTTTTTTTTTTAACGAACTATATCCAATGAAGCTTAAAAAGTTTTTATCACTCGGATACGTTTATATGTTTGTTCACGATCTGACATTTATAAATATTCCTAGACTTCCTAAAATTCTTAGACTTCTATATGATATATTCGGGTCTAGTGTATGCTTTACTAGTATCTAGTTATATATTTCAATATGCATTTAAATAAAAATGTTATATGTAGTATTTTGCACAAAAGTAATTGAATACGTTGCGATCTACAACAGGTAATACTATAAAATGTCTTTAAATCACGTGATACAGAAAGAAGTATAGAATCATACGCATTATCAAAATACTTTCCAATATATTCCATACGGAAAATAATAAGTATAAGATTTTTTCTTTCGTTTACGATATAGTACAAAAAAAAAAAAAAAAAAAAAAAAAAAAAAAAACTAGTATGTTGTGGCCACCACAAGACTTTCTTCTATATTTCCCTATACAAATTCACTCAGTAACAATATTTAAAAAAAAAAAAAAAAAATACGATTTTTTTTTCAAAGTTTTTTTTTTATTAAAAGTAAAAAAAAAATTGATAACTTTGTTTTAAATTATCACATATTTATACTTCAACCATTCGTTTTAAAGGTATTGACGAGACTTTTCGAAAGATACCCATCTTGAAAATTTATCCCCCACCCTCCCCATAGAAGGGGGGGGAGCGATACCCCCTCATGCGCAAAAATTTTTTCCTAATTAACTACTACTATTATCAATAATTCATATTAATTTTACAATCACAGGTTAAGAATAACTTTCATTATGTACATTTATACGAAATTTTGTCCTATACTGCCACGTTAAAAATTTAGAAAAAATACGATCACAGCACCACCTGTTGAGCGATTGATTCCCGAATCTAATCAGTACCAGTTTATGTCAGGGGCCAACTAAATACCAAGTTTGGTTAAATTTCGTTAAAAGAAAAATTACGATTTTTCTTTTTAAGTTTTTTTTTTTTTTTTCGTTAAAAGTAAAAAAAATCGATAACGTTGTTTTAAATTATCACAGATTTATAGTCCAACCATTCGTTGTAAAGGTATTGACGACACCTTTCGAAAGATACCCATCTTGAAAATTTACTCCCCTCGAGGGGGGACTTCCCCCCCAGGGGAATGGCGAGGCTCCTACACATACAAAAATTTTTCCCAGTTGACTATCTCTATTATAAATAATTCTTGTAAATTTCATAATGATTACTGAAAATTAATTCTCTTTATGCACATTTTGACAAAACTTTGTCCTATATCACCATGCTGAAAATTTAGAAAAAGCGGGATGGCAACGCAACCTGTAAGACAATTTTTACCAAAAGTTGATAGGCACTAACTTATGTCAATGTGCAACTACATACCAATTTGTATGAAATTCTGTGCAGTAGTTCCTGAGATACAGTTGCCACAAAATTTTGTCACACACGCGCACACACACAGACATACAGACATTTTCTAAAAATGGTCAAATCGTGTTCTACAGCTCTCAAAACGTGTAAACCCATCAAAAACCCTAGGTAGAAAATTTTTACGAATCCAGTACTTTCTTCTATTGAATATAGAAGAAAGTTAAAAAAAAAAAGTAGAGACATCACAATGGTGTATGTGGAGTAATGGCTAGATGTATTTTTTGAAATGTGATATGTATTTTAACTGAAACGTAATTGTGTTTAATGTGCAAGATAGTTATGCAATGGCTGTGCAAAATATTTCGATACAATGAGTTCTATGGAACATATTTGCTACTAGTGCGTTTTTAATTAGAAATACATTTTAGTATATTATTTGGTGAATGTAAAGTCATATAATAGCAACAGAAAATAATTCTTATACACCATGACGGAATATAAGTAATTATTAACTAGCAACGCTTGTCAGCAACTTCGCGCGCACGCATACAGATCTTCACTGGAAGAAATTTGTGATATGAAAGCTAAAAACTACTTATCTGCACGTTTGTTTTTTCTCTAAAACTAATTAGAATAACATTTGTGAATAACAACTAAAATGGGAAGTTTGTTAATGTAACTAACAAATATTTGTTGAATAATTTGTATAGCCTATTGAAAATGACATTTTTTTACTTTATTCATCAGATAAAAGTAATGGATTTGTAAAAATTTCCAACCTTGGATTTCTAATGGATTTACACTTTTCAAAAGGTCTAGAACACGATTTGATAATTTTTAGAAAATGTCTGTTTGTCTGTCTGAGTGTGCGTGTGACAAAATTTTGTGGCAACTGTGTCACAGGAACTACTGCAGAGAATTTTATAAAATTTGATATGTAGTTGCACCTTGACATAAATTAGTGCCTATCAATTTATAGGGGAAATCGTCTTAAAGTCATTAATGCTCCTACATTTATATAGAATTTAATTCGGTTATTAAAAAATAATTCTGTTTTTAAAAAATAATTCATTTAAATTATTATTTAAACAAATTATCTTTTGTGATAATGCAGACGATTTCCATATTAGAGAAGTAGTATAAGAATATCAAAAAAAAAAGTTGAATTTATTCTTTACATTTTTTTTTTTTTTTTTTTTTTTTTTTTTTTTTGTTAAAAATGAAAAAAAAAAATCGATATTTCTATTTTAAATTATCGCAGATCGATGGTTCAACCATTCGTGTTAAAGGTATTGGCGAGCTCTTTTGAAAGATAACCGTCATGAAAATTTACTCCCCTCGTTGGGGGACTTCCCCGCCAGGGAGGAGGCGAGGCTTCTACATACGCAAAAAAAAATTCACAGTTGACTATCTCTATTACAAAAATTATATATTCGTTTCATTTGATTTAGTACAGTCTATAGATGTTAAACTCTACTTACCTGCAATTTCCCCCATAGACGTAATGTATTTGAATACTTTTGAGTGTCCCTGTACACGAACCACTTGCTTCATCTCAACGAAAAACTTACTGTAGCATCCCTATATGATACACATTTAGAATACCGAGTTTGGAATTTCTGCTACTATTTGTTCTTTAGATATGATGATAACAGACACATAGACAGCCGCACAGACCATTCGCTAAAAACATTATTTTCGTATTCTGGGGACCTCAGAGCATGTAAATATAACAAAACTCACGTTCGAAAATTTGACCTTAAAACAATATTTTCCCGATCCTATGTGTAAGAGAAAGTAAAAACACTTTTGAAACAATATACTGATATCGGAGTACAAATATCTTAAATATCTCATGAAATATGAATATTTTTATGAAAAAAGTTTTCACTGTGCATACGTGAAAGATAGAAAAATGTTTATGACATAGATTGAAAGCTAGATATGTTGAGCAACTTTTGTCAAAAATTCATTTGTGTAAAAATTAAGGAAATTGTCGATAAAAGAACAAGCTCTATTTTAAGTATTTTTCCAGTGTTGAAATTTCATAAAGGGGTTTTCACATTCCGCATAATTAATTTGAGGTTAAAATTATTTCGACCTCTTTGCAAAACCCCTTATGATCTCACAAATCATAGTTAACAAACAAAATTATGTTAGATTTGCAAGCTTATAAGGGGTTTTTCACAAAAAGTACTTTTGCAGCGTGGTTGAATAATTGGATCTTCAAATTAATTACGCGGCATGTGAAAAACCTCTAATGAAATTTCAACTCTGGAAAAATACTTAAAATCTAGCTTGTTCTTTTGCCAGCAATTTGCTTAATTTTTACTCTATTCAAATGAACTTTTCATAAAAGTTGCCCACTATATATCTAGCTTTCAACTTATGTAATAAATATTTTTCTATCTTTTGCGCATGCATAGTAAAAACGTTTTTTCATAAAAAATGTTCATGTTTCATGAATTATTTAAGATATTTGTATTCCGATTAAAATATATTGTTTCAAAAGTGTTTTTTATTATTATTATATTATTATTTATCTGAAAGTGGGAATAATTTCCGTTCAAAACTCTGTATATTATAAGTAAAACTAGTTGGCATAGGTGGACTCTGCTCAGTTCCCCATCATATTTATGTTCTCATAAATTTCTAGTGCCAGACATATTATAATCATGTTAAAAGAAATGAATTTGACCAAAGCTTGATACAGTGAGATAATGAAATCCCCGCCTAATAGGCTATCCACCATTCACTCCGATATATTTATCTTATTCTAATTTATTAATTTATTTTATCAGGGTCAATTCCGTTATTTAGTTTTCATGCTACTATTTCCAATGCAATAATCCTCAAAATTCATATTTATATGAAAAATTTACAATTTTGCTATATGTTGGTAAAATCGTAAATTACGAATAATTTACGAAATTTTCCTATTAGACTATTTGTATTCAATCATGTTCAAACATATATCATAAATGTAATTTTGAAGTTGTCTAATGTATTTATGATCCTCAAAATAGAAGTTTATGCTCAATTTTGCCTTTTTCTGACATGTTAAGTAAATCGTAAATTCCAAATAACTTACGAATTTTTTAAATTGGAAAAATCATAGTCTATGATATTCATACCAGTATCCTAAATAATATTTCGAAAGTGGTTTGACATCTTTACGATGAAAATATCCCTCAAGATTGGCGTTTATGTGAAATTTTGCTCTATTATGCCATGTAAAGAAATTCGTAAACTTCCAATAACTTACGAAATTTTTATATTGGAAAATTCATAGTCATTAAACTTCATGCCAGTGTCCAAAATAATATTTCAAAAGTAGTCTCACATCTTTACGATGAAAATATCTCTCAAAATTAACGTTTATGTGAAATTTTTCCCTATACTGCCATGTTAAGAAATTCGTAAATTTCCAATAACTTGCGAAATTTTCAAAGTAGCATGTTTATAGTTCCTGATGTTCATTCCGACATCAAAACAGATATTTTAAAACTAGTCTGACATTTTTACAGTAAAACGTTTCCATTTAATGCACGTTTAAGTGAAATTTTGTCCTGTTCTCCCATGTTAAGAAAATCGTAAATTTCTAATAACATACGAAGTTTTTAAATTCGAATGTTGCAAATGAATAGGGTTCTTGCCAGTGTCGAAAGTAATATTTTAAAACTGATCTGACCTCTCTGCGACAAATTGTTCTTGAGATATCGAGTACACAGACTAACAAACTAACGGACTAACACACTAACAGACACCTTACAGACAGACACCATACAAATTTTGTCATTTTCGGATTCCTCACACCTGAAAACGTGTAAAAAAGTAAAAAAAACCGAGGTCGGAAATTTTCACGATTACCTAAGTTTCCCATACCTATAGTATGATGGGGAACTAGAACATGCTGATTTTATTTATTTATTTATTTAGTTTTTTAGTTTTTTAGTTTTCAAATAAATGATTATATCTCCTTTATTTAACATGCTATCATCACACAAATTCATCTACAAATTGTACTAGGTTTATATTAACATATCTAAAGTTACAGGTCACTTCATTTATTTAATGATACAGTTGTATCACAAACATTAGTGATTTTGCTCAATTTGTTGCCAGCCCCCTAAATATTGTTTTAAACCAATCTTCACTGAAAAACATGAGAAAGTCCAGTTTTTTGAATACGCAATGTTTGAAAGCATTTCATCGAGAAATAAGTTTTTAAACTGAAAAAAAAAAACTAATCGTTTGGAAACTTTGCTAAACTTTTGAGCAGGAGTATATTAGTACCAATGTAAAATTTACATAAGTCAAAAAAAAAAAAAAAAAAAAAAAAAATACTGCGCCGCAGTAGCCCACTCGATAGAGCGCCAGGCAAGATTGCGGAATTCGGGTACAAGATTGCGGGATTGGAAGATTGCGGGTTTGGTACTCGAGCCGGCCAAAGACCGTTATGTACACTAATGGTGACTGGTGCACGTAAAATCTGTCGTGGCCGAGATGTCCTCCGTGTTTCCATCAAAATTATACTTATAGGGGGTCACCCAAGCGGGAGATTCCCAAACCGTCGCCAATTGCCCATTGCGCAGCATTAGTGCAACGTAAAACTCAGTCAACCAACCAACCATAAGTTAAAAATTCATATTTCTGCAAATACTGAACATATGAACAAAAAAAAAAAAAAAAAAAAAAAAAAATCTTTACTGTTCTAAGATATAATTTTCTACATAATTCGATGATAAATTTATGGCGTGTCACAAAATTTAAAGTAAGTTAAAAAAAAAAAAAAAAAAAAAAAAAAGTCGATTTCTAGTGCACACTCCTGCAATAACCTTTAAGAAGTATCATTAAAAATAATTAACCCTTGATGATTTTAGTCTCAACGAAAATCTGAATTTATTTTTCAAACACATACAAAATTCTACCTTTCAGAAACAAGTATGCATTCATGCAGCTGTTCTTGATAATATTTTCTATGTTTCATCTCAAACGTGTCAAAATTCAAAAGATAATTTAATTATCTTCCCGTTAATTAAGATAAAATGCACTTATTTTTCGCTCTTTCCTTCATTATTAAAATGGAATATATTCCATACATAAAATTTTAAATAACAAGTTTTTTACTGGAACTTACTTTTATTATTAAAAATGTTTTAAATTTTTGTTGTATTTTGCCGCAAATTTACATATTAGAAATAATTTAAAAATATAATTCACTGACAGCGACGAAATAAAAAACGGCCTTATTGCATTAGAGCCAATTTTCACTTAAAAAAAAAAAAAAAAGAGATAAAATAAATATTTTCTAGCAAGAAATATCACCCATGTGTCGAGCTCCAATTTCAACATACATTTTCTCCGTGGAGGATCAAAATTCTGATGGCATGTCTAAATGAGTAAATGAACTCTTCCCAACTGACGTCAGAGGTCACATGATTGGTGAAAAACAAACAGCAGACGAAGTAATTTGTGTTATTTGTTTACACATCATCATTTTTAATCCATTTTATATCATTATTCATCATCTTTTGTTTGCAGTATACATTTACAATCATCATTTAGTTTATATTTGTTATTGATGTTCATGGAGAACATGCTAAATACTCTGATTTTTGGTACTTATATCACTGACAGTGCAACATCGTACGGTGTAAAGCCGTTTAGACCAGTAACTAAGTTAATTAACATTGTTGTAATACCTTTATGCAATTAAATGTAATTGAAAGCATTTTAAAATTTCAAATTATAATTCATAAACCCTTCCACAAGAACAAGCTAATATTTATTGCTAGATTAGTTAATGTAACAGTTACACTACAACTTACAAAAATCGATTCTTACAGGTGAAAATAAATAAGCACATAAAGTATTTTTTTTAAATTATTAAATTTGCAAATACAATTATTCTACTGTTTACAAATGCACAATATTACTTTTATTTTATTTTACATTAAATATTAACACTTTTGTTCTTAAAAACAATATTTAATTGAATTCGATTCTTTGTTTTCCCTTATCACATGATTTAGCAGTAGATGCTGGGAAGATCCCATTGAGCATGAATACATTTTCATGCTTTTATCCTCTTTCATCATTGCCTTTATCAAAATAAGATTTTTTTCTTTTCTTTCTTTCATTAATGTATTTTTTATTTTGTTTCAGTAAAGTTTCTTTAATAACTACAAAAAATATTTATACAAAGTGTATAATTTTTTAAGATAGTCTGGCATATATAGTAAAATGATATAAAGTAACATAGAGCCTTCTGTATTTAAACTAAAGCGTAAATATAAAATGCAACAGGCATATGAGCATAGCTAAAGGGTACATTACACTCCTCTCCCATCTTCCTAAATGACAGAAAGCAAATTCACATTTATTGAAGACCAGGCTTAGAAAGTACGGAAATGATTAATTTCTTATTGTAAATCTTGAAAAGTCACATAAGATGTAAAAGTTTTAATAATTAAAATTTTTGCAGCTGTGGAGATTGTTTGGTGTTCAAATACGTAGTTCGTGAAAAATAACAGCGCCACTTATCGTCCAGTTAACACCTAAATTGAAATGTCCTGTTAAGGTACAAATGGAAGCAATGCGGACCCGGAACCGATATAGCGTAGGTTGGTAAGACGCTGCACAAGGCAGCAGGGACCTGAAGTGGGTTTTAAGCGATTTCAATGATTATATATATATATATATATATATATATATATATATATAAACTGATTTAAAATATACTGATCAATATTTTTTTTGAAAATTCCTTTAAATAATAACTAGAGAAGCAGGCAGAGCCTGCTAGTAATAAAATAACAAAAGGACCATTAAGTCTCTAAGATGCGCACTGGCAGAAAAACGGTCATTAGAAAACGCCACCATTTCATGACGTTTCTTTGCTCATTCATCTTTCTTGTAACCACGCTTTTAAATTTTACTTCAATCATGTATTTAATTATCTAATGTCAATGGTAGTAAACATGCTACTATACAGGATTCGCTTCTTTTGCGTGACTTTGGTACCATTACATACGAATAATAACTTTTTCCTTATTTAATCACATAAAACTTTTGAAAATTATTACTATACGGATATAGTGGTGCTAATTAGAATGCGACTCATGTATGATAAAATAAATACCATACTACTACAGTCTGTAACAAAAGTATCCGAACACTAGCAAAAATTCCTATATGAAAAAAAGGTACAATTAATACAGTTTTTGCAAAATAAATCCTTGTCGAATCCTATTCTTAGTCAGTCTAAGAACAGAATTCGACAAGGATTTGTTTAAAAAACAAGTTTAAGTGTACTTTTTTTACATAGGAATTTTAGCTAGTCTTCGGATACTTTTGTTACCGACTGTACAAGCATTAGAAAATTCAAATTGTTTTTCCTTATGCAAGTAGAATGTTTTTAATTTGTCTATTATTACTTAATATACGTAATCGTACATTTCTGCATTAAATTCATAAAGTTTACTTAAAGATTATTGCATTTATATTTTTTAATGTATTTCGAATGTAAGAAATAAGGCTTAAAAAATCTTAGAAAAACAAAAAACAAAAAATCTGTCTGGCAATCCTTAAAATTTTTTTTACAGCTTGAGTGGGGTGTTTTAGTCAATAATCCATCATACTCTCCTCATCTTGTGCCCCCGACTACCATTTATTTAGGTCGTTTCGAACAAGTAAACTTTCCTTGAAAGACGCGAAAAATCTATTGGATTAATCGTTTAACAAAAACCTCAGGACATTCATTTTAACACAGAATAAACCAGCTACCGAAAAAATGGAAAAGAATCATCGAATCATCACATGCTACAATGATTATGTGTACGTTTTAATAAATTAGAATGTTTCTTCAATTTGTTTTCACAAAATTCGGAATTTTTTTTACATCAACTCAATAATATAAGACTGTGCCAATGAATGTTTAAGTGAATGTTATCTATATATTAATAGGCAAGCATAAAATTTGTTGTCCCTTTTTAACATATTAATTATGGGAGTAGAGGGTTGAAAATGGTATCATTCGAAAGGTATGGTTAGCCGGAAGGTGCGAATACAAATATTATTTTCTTACGATGTCAAGAAGATATTTAAAAATACATTTATTTTTTACGAATTTTCCCCCATTTTTTCCCTTTTATACACGTATTCCTTAACATTAAAAAATACCTAAAAGTAGAGAGTTATTAAATCTGGCAATTTCATAAAGCTCAAATAAAACCATAGACACAGTAATTTGTATAATGTAGCATCACTATACGCAAGCGAAGTGATGACGCACTGTCTGTCCATGGAGCCATGAAAAGGATTTTCTATGTTAATCGTCCATTGGATTTTTTGTAAAAAATTGTTAAAAAATAACGGATATTACCTGCCGATTTTAATTCCGATATTTGGGTATAGTTATATATAAGTTACTGTCTACATGTGTTTGATTGAGTTATTTTTTCTGTAAAATTGATAAAATATTAATTTAAAATCACAAAACTCCAGGAAAAAAAAAAAAATGGCAAACTTCCAGTTTCGAATGTAAACATAAACATTTCATTTCAAAGGATGATATTTAAACAATAAATATTCAACTAATATACTAAATAAAAGGAAAATGGATTTGTTACTAACTGCTGCATGTATAAGTAGACGATACGGAAAAAATTCCGATTTCCGTTTTTTGCTGAATTTACATGTTTTGAGCTTTCTTTACGTTTCAATTAACTGAAATTGGCTACTTATTTTTTAAAAAAGTGTCTTTATTGCTAGCTTTTGTGGGTAGAAGAAGCAAGTAGAAGATACGTAAAAACTTTTGATTTCTGGTTTTCGATGAATTTACACGTTTTGAAATTTCCTTGCATTTTAATTAAGGGAAATTGACTACTTATTTTTTTTTTTTTTTTAAAGTGGATTTATTATTCTTTCCTCTGCATGTATAAGTAGAAAATATAAGATTCAGAAAAGTTTTAGATTTTCGGTTTTCGATAAAGTTACACGTTTTGAAATTTCCCGAACTCAATTCGACCATTTTTGAAAAATATCTTTTTTTTGTGTGTGTGTGTGTGTGTTCAAACACTGTACTTTATGAAACAATCGAATTAATTTAACAGAATTTGATACTTGGTTGGGCCTTGGTTTGACATGGTACCTATTAGCTTCTGGGCTGTATCACACAACAAGGGGCGTTTTCACGTTGCGATTTTCTCTTCCGTTTAGGACAAGGCAATAACTTTGCTTTGCCTCGCTTTGCAAAAAAAAAAAAAAATTGGTCGAGTTTCGACCACTGGGCGATACTAGTTTGTTATTATTATTGTAAAAATCGATAATAAAGTTGCAATGAAGTTGTTATTGTGGGGGAAACTAAACTGCTTGACAAACATCGCCACTTTGAAATTTTCATTATTTTAAAATATTATGTAATCTCTTCTTTACTAAAATGCTGTCAAAATGAAACACTTGAGAACGTTAAACATTTTTTTTTTTTTTTACTTCTCTTATTTGACTACTGTAGGTAATGGAAGTATAGTATTCGGTCAAAAATTTCGATATCGAGTTTTCATCTGATTTACATGTTTTAGTCTCTTGAGTAAAAGGGAAAAAAATGTTTTTTTTTTTTTTTTTTTTTTTTTTTTTTTTTTTACAATTGGTCAGTGTGTATGTGTGTGGGGAATTTTCTGACTATAATATATCTATAACTAATAAAGACAGACCAGTAAAACTCCAGAATTAAGATAGTTCTAGTGTACAGATGATTTTTTCGATGTTTGGTGAGAATTGAAAAACCGGAAGTGGGACACTGAAAATCGTATTTCAAAAATGGTTCTAATGTTTTTCTTCATAGCTACTGTATAAGTAATCTTTTAAATGTCCTTTTGTATGTATTAGTTGGTTAGTTCAAAAAAGAGTTGATAGACATCCTATATGTATAGGTCAATTTTAATTCTCGCAAGTACGTTCCAATAAAAATGGCTTTACAAGTTTTCTTCAAACGCGTCATATTAATCCACTTTTAGATATCCTTTCGTATGTAAATGTTAGTTTCCTGTGAACAGGTAAATTTGCCAAGTTTTTGTAAGATTGGGTAGCGTGGTCAAAACACAGTACCTCCAAAATGGTTCTAATGATTTTTTTTTTTTTTCAAATTTTCTACATAAACCTCTTTTCGATTTCATTTACCATACATTACTTGATTACATCAGAAAAACTAACAGACGTCCTGAATAAGTACGTCAATTAAAGTTCTCGCAAATATAAATTCCAAAAAATGGCTCGAACGATTTTTTTTTTTTTTACTTGCTATGTAAATTCACCTTCGTATATTTTCACGAAGTTAGTTTCCTGTGAACAGGTAAATTTGCCAAGTTTTTGTAAGATTGGGTAGCGTGGTCAAAACACAGTACCTCCAAAATGGTTCTAATGATTTTTTTTTTTTTTTTTCAAATTTTCTACATAAACCTCTTTTCGATTTCATTTACCATACATTACTTGATTACATCAGAAAAACTAACAGACGTCCTGAATAAGTACGTCAATTAAAGTTCTCGCAAACATAAATTCCAAAAAATGGCTCGAACGATTTTTTTTTTTTTTACTTGCTATGTAAATTCACCTTCGTATATTTTCACGAAGTGTGTATCAATTTGTTCTTATAGAAAAATTGTTGCGTGTTTAATTTATTGCATTATTTTTATGTCTTCTAACCACATTATTTTCAAAAAGTGTACATAATTTGTGTAGTAGTATGTAACGGAAGTCGTGTGTTTGATACACACCAGATTTTGCTTTTTTCTTTTTGAGCTTAAAATGAAATTATTGAAAACATATCAAACAATATTCGCCTAAATCAACATCAAACTTTAAATGCTTTATTTTGCACAGAATTATGCTATAGTACCTCAAATTCAACAGTCATATTCCCTCTAAGTTAAAGGTTTTATAATCCCCAACGAAATAAACTAAACATAATTAACTTTTATCCAAAAATTTTTCATGATTAATTTCTTAATTTAGCATTTTTGTTTTTTATATAACACTAGCAGGCAATGCCCGCTTCACTGTCCCCTATTTTTAAATGAATCACTCTAATTACTGAATTCTCAAAATTGCATTCATTTTTATCACGTGAAAAAAAAAAGAGAAACAAAATCTGATTAGGAAAAATGTCGCACCAGGTTCTCACTGCCTTCGGAAAAAATTCCCAAAATGCTCTAACTCTTATTTCTATTATTTTCCCCCTTCGCCCCCCCTCCCATCTATCCTAATAATTTTACAAATTCGAAAATATTCGCAATCGATTTGTAGGTACCAAAAACCTCTATGCACCAGTTTTGAACTATCTATCTCTATTTTTATTTTTTTGCCCCTCCGTTCCCCCCCCTTCCCGCCCCTCCCAATAATTTTAAAAATTCGAAAATATTCGCAATCGATTTGTAGGTATCGAAAACTTCTATGTATCAATTTTGAATGATCTAACTCTATTTTACTTTTTATGCACCTCAGCCCCCCCCCCCAACTTCCCGGCCCTCCTAATAACTTTACACTTTCGAAAATATCTCCATTCAACTTGCAGGCCTCTAAAACCTATCTGTACCAATTTTGAACGGCCTAACTGCATTTCTATTTGTTTTTGCCCATAGCCCCACCCCCCCTTCCCACCCCTCCTAATAATTTTACAAATTCGAAAATATCCGCAATCGATTTGTAAGTATCGAAAACCTCTTTTTTTCCAATTTTGAAAGATCTAAGTCTATTTTTATTTTTTTGCCCCCCCCTCTCCCCTCCCCCTTTCCCGGCCCTCCTAATAACATTACACTTTCGAAAATATCCCCATTTGACTTGCAGGCCTCTAAAGCCTATCTGTAAAAATTTTGAACGGCCTAATTGCATTTCTATTTGTTTTTGCCCATAGCCCCCCCCCCTTCCCGCACCTCCTAATAATTTTACAAATTCGAAAATATCCGCAATCGATTTGTAGGTATCGAAAACCCCTATATACCAATTTTGAACGATCTAACTCTATTTTTATTTTTTGTCCCCTCTCCCCTCCCCCCCCCCCTTTCCTGCCCCTCCTAATAACTTTACACAATCGAAAATATCCTCATTCAACTTGCAGGCCTCTAAAACCTATCTGGACCAATTTTGAACGCCCTAACTGTATTTCTATTTGTTTTTGCCCCTTAGCCCCCCCCGCCTGCTGCCCCACCTGGGGGCTGAATTTCTAAAATTCCAGAAATTGGTTTTTAGATATTTGCATTAGCTATATTTTAGGGCAAAAATTCCACGTATATCTATTTTATTTGTTTGAGATATATAGGATTATGCGAAATCACGTTTTACGCATGTGAAATCACGTTTTGCCCGCCCCCCTTGGGGACCGAATTTTAAAAATTCCAGAAATTGGTTTTTAGGCATTTGTATTAGCTATATTTTAAAGCAAAAATTTTACGGATATCTGTGTTTTTATTTGAGATATGAAGGATTTTGTGAAATCACGTTTTGCCCCCCTCCACCGCCCTTTGGGGGGCGAATTTTGTAAAATCGCTTCTTAGTAAATGACTACGTCGTAGAACAAACTTTGTCACAAAATTTCATGCTTCTGGGTCCAGGGGTTTGGTCTGGGCGATGATGAATCACCCCCCCCACACACACACACACACACTCACTCAGGAAGTACTCTTTTATATATAGATAGATTAATGATCTTTAATTCTCAGACTTCCGTTGCTTTTTTTTTTTTTTTTTCAAGATTTTACAAATTTGCGATTTTAAGAAACAGTACGAAGATTGCGAGATTAAAAGTACTGAACGAATTCATAAGAGATTGTTTTATTTCTAAACTTCATCTTTTAATAGTATTAAATCAAATTTAAATCTCCTTGATGAGGAAGAATCGAAGAATTATATTTAATGAGCTTACGTTTATAACATTCTTTACATTTTTTTTTTATTCAAGTTGAAAAAATACATTTTATTCTATTTCTTAATAGATTTTAACTGTTTGGGAAAAAATTATAATAATAAGGCAAGTTTTATTTTGGACGTATTTTAATGCAATATATTTATTCATAAACAAATCAGCATTATAAAATTACATTTTAACGATTTAGAAGTTATTATTTGTTGAAAAGGAATAATCGCCATTAATTATGGTAATCTGTATCTGATTAAAATTAATTCTACAATTAAAAAGTTTTTTTTTTTTTTTTTTTTTTTTTTTTTTTTTGTTAACGAATCGTCACTTCATTTCCTCGAAAAACATTGTTGATGGTTTGACATTTATATAAAACAATGTGGAATATTTTTAAATAAATGTATGCAAGTATGTACGTAAAATATGTGGACAGTACAATTAGTAATCAAATTATTAGATTTTCTTTTCTTTCTTTTTTTTTTTCCTTAAAAAAAAAAAAATATTAGACGAAAAGGCCTTGAAATTCAGACTTACAAAAAACATTTAAAAACTCACATTCACACTATCGATTTAGTCACGAATGCAATTAATCGACAAACCACAAATTCAAGAATATGAGATTCTTTGGATCACCCTGTATCATAAACAGCTACAAATGACTTTGTAAGGTTAACACATTGTTTCTCTTACTATGTACAATATTTCTATTTTTTTTTTTTTTTTTTTGTGGGAATCTCACGACTATCTAAACAGATATACAACTTTATTTCATTTTATTTTTTATTTTTTCAAAAATTATTAATTTTTTGGCAAGTTTTTTTGCTTATAACAAGAACGGATTTCAACAAAACTTTACAAAGCTTGCAGAAAAATTGAGGAAACATTAGAAAAACAATATTCTGATACATAAAATTCACATACGTTTAATTTTCGCTAAGTATTTCGGAGTATTTGTAGGATTTTTTTTTTTTCCTACTGCGCATGCACGAAAAATGGGAATTTTTTTATTACATAAGTTAAAAGTTAAGTTTTATTACATAAGTTTTTATTACATATGTTAATCAAACTGATATCAAAATTTAATTTTAATAGAATAAACATTAAGCAAATTGTCGGCGAAAGGATGAGCTAGATTTTAAATATTTTTCAGAGTAGAAATTTCATAAGGGGTTTTTCCCACGCTACGTATTTCATTTGGAGATCCAAGTATCTTACCCATGGGTAAGATAATTGTCAATTAACCCTACAAGGCACCCAGTTCCCTATGTGGAACACCGACTTTAATCGTTCCTATAGCTATAAAACTATTAGTAGCGACATCTCTTGACATCTTGATAGAAGCTACTGGCATTTAGCAATGTAGTAATACGAATCTTTACCTAAAGATGTCGTTCGTGTTTTTGTTATAGTGCACTCAGTGTGAAATTTGAATGAAAATGATGCGTTAGTCGTTTGTCTGAATTTAAAAATAAAAAAAGAACAGTTATTGAACAGTTCTGACTCGAAAAAAAATACTGTGTGTTACAACGAAGTGTGTATTTTGCTGAGGTAGGTTTTTTTTTTTTTTTTTTTTTCATTAGTAAACGTATTAGTAAATCATATTTTTATGTATGTTTCACATACGGTACGCTGAGCTAAAAAGTTGATTTTTCCGAAAAAATATGGTTTTATTTTTATTTTTATAAGTTTTCCCTATCTTCTGATTACTAAATACAACCTATACATTTTTGTCGCGCACTAAAAAAAAAAAATTGAGCCTTGTAGGGTTAAAATTGTTTTATTTATCTAAACAGAATCTATAATATTAAAACACAAGGGTATTTCTTTAAGACCAAAATCGCCCGATCTGGGCATGCCCGAGAAAATTTCGAACCAATCAGGAACGGGAATATCCCTTCCCCTTGATGCAGTGCAATATGAACGTCGATCCCATTGAGCAGATATACTAGTGAATTAAATGGAAACGTGAATTAAATGGAAACTGTTTTCTGTAAAAATGTCAGACAAGTTTTAAAATATTAGTTTTGATGCCGGAATGAACATCAGTAACTATAAATATGCTACTTTGAAAATTTCGCAAGTTATTGGAAATTTGCGAATTTCTTAATATGACAGTATAGGGCAAAATTTCACATAAACGTCAATTTTCATCGTAAAGACTACTTTTTAAATATTATTTAGAACACTGGCATGAATATTAATGGCTATGAATTTTCCAATATAAAAATTTCGTAAGTTACTGGAAAATTACGAATTTCTTAACATGGCAGAAAAGAGCAAAATTTTACATAAACGTCAATCTTGAGGGATATTTTCATCGTAAAGATGTCAAACCACTTTTTAAATATTATTTTGGATACTGGCATGAATATCATAGACTATGATTTTTCCAATTTAAAATATTCGTAAGTTATTTGGAATTTACGATTTACTTAACATGTCAGAAAAAGGCAAAATTGAGCATAAACATCCATTTTGAGGATCATAAATGCATTAGACAACTTCAAAATTATATTTATGTTATTTGTTGGAACATGATTGATTACAAATATTCTAATAGGAAAATTTCGTAAATTATTCGTAATTTACGATTTTACTAACATAGCGAAATTGTAAATTTTTCATATAAATATGAATTTTGAGGATTATTGCATTGGAAATAGTAGCATGAAAACTAAACAACAGAATTGGCCCTGATAAAATAAATTAATAGATTAGAATAAGATAAATATATCGAAGTGAACGGTGGATAGCCTATTAGACGGGGATTTCATTTTGATCAAATTCATTTCTTTTAACGTGATTATAATATGTCTCGCCCTAGAAATTTATGAGAACATAATTATGATGGGGAACTGAGCAGAGTCCACCTATGCCAACTAGTTAAGTGTGAATATGATTTCAATTTGTGAATCTATCTGTCGCACTGTCCATCTGTCCGTCTGCCCCCCCCCCCCTTCCTCAGCGTCCGTATATATTTTCAGAATTTTTAAAAAATTATATATTATTCAAATTCACTATGGAATGTTCCCTATTTTAAATGACATTAATAAGTCCTGCGTAAAAGGTTTATGTACAGGGATACCCAAAAAAAAAAAAAAAAAAAAAACTAGTTGGCATAGGTGGACTCTGCTCAGTTCCCCATCATATTTATGTTCTCAGAAATTTCTAGTGCGAGACATATTACTAATGGATCTGCAGATCATTAGCCTCAACGTCCTATTTGCATCAGACATTATTCAATAGGTCATTTTTATTTATTCCTTATTATATAATAGTATATATTGATTCGATCGACTTACTACCAAAATCAAATACATTCCTGAGGGGGGCGGCAGCCCCCCTCAACCCCCCGTTGTATCTCTCTTTGTATACCTATTTGTATATGATATAAAGTGTTACGAAATTGTAAATAATTGCATTTATTTTTGTATAAATTCTTTCAAAGAGGTTTAGTAAGTTGATAAAATGCTAATTTTGTGCCTTTATAGTCGTTTTAGCGTTAAAATAGCCAAATTTTCCTTTAAAAGCGCATTAAAAAGCTCCTATAAGGGAAGAAATAAATTTGGCGACTATTTCCCTCCTTGGCGATTTTTTTGGCGATCTTGGCGAGAAAATTCTTATTAGGGATATACCAAATATGGAAGCTCTAATCTCATTGGCTGATGTGATACGAGAATTTTCCAGAACAGTCTGTTTTCGATAGAAAAGTATAAAAGGAGAATTATTTTCGCCAAGGCGGTCAGTCTCAGATCTATATCAGTTTCGTCAAATGCTTGCTCAATGGGCTCATGAATATGTGTACCAAATTGCAAGTCAATAGCGTTGTTTTGGGGGCCGCTATCGCGGTACATACAAATTCTTCCCATAGGCCGTAATGGTAAAAAAAACTTTGGCGTGTCCCTGTACACGAACTTACAAATGGAATGCACACCGAAAACTATACAGCTAATTTCGTGGGCATCATGAACATGTGTACAAAATTTCAAGTCAATAGTGT
This sequence comes from Salticus scenicus, assembly GCA_963930645.1. Taxonomy (NCBI): domain Eukaryota; kingdom Metazoa; phylum Arthropoda; class Arachnida; order Araneae; family Salticidae; genus Salticus; species Salticus scenicus. The sequence goes on from OZ005661.1 coordinate 88,657,582, forward strand.
GTTTTTTGCGGCCGCTATCGCATGACAGACAGACAGACAGACGGAATCCAAAATCCTTTTGAGTCTCAACAGTGGGCCTCCATTCACATTTCGGCAAAAATTGGAAGTCAATAGCTTGATTTTTGCGGTGGCTATCGCGGTACATACAGATTCTTCCCATAGGCCGTAATCATAAAAAATCTTTGGCGTGTCCCTGTACACGAACTACAAATGGAATATACACCTAAAACTATACAGCTGATTCCGTTGGGCTCATGAACACGTGTACCAAATTGCAAGTCAATAGCGTGATTTTTGTGGCCGCTATCGCGGTACATACAAATTCCTCCCATAGGCCGTAATGATAAGAAAAACTTTGGCGTGTCCCTGTACACAAATTACAAATGGAATACACACCCAAAACTATACAGCAGATTTCGCGGGGCACATGAACACGTGTACCAAATTGCAAGTCAATAGCGTGATTTTTGTGGCCGCTATCGTGATACATATAAATTTCTCCCATAGGCCGTAATGATAAGAAAAACTTTGGCGTGTCCCTGTATACGAAATACAAATGGAATACATACCAAAAACTATACAGCTGATTTCGTGGGGCTCATGAACATGTGTACCAAATTTCAAGTAAATAGCGCTTTTTTGGCGGCCGCTATCGCGCGACAGACAGACAGACAGACAGACAGACACAGCCCAAAACCGTTTTGAGTCTCAACAGAGGGCCTCCACTGACGTTTCGGCAATAATGTTAAAAGAAATCAATTTGACCAAAGCTTCATACAGTGACAGAATGAAATCCCCGCATAATAGGCTATCCACCGTTCATTTCGATATATTTATCTTATTCTAATCTATTAATTTATTTTATCGGGGTCAATTTCGTTGTTTAGTTTTCATGCTACTATTTCCAATGCAATAATCCTCAAATTCATATTTATATGAAAAATTTACAATTTCGCTATGTTGATAAAATCGTAAATTACGAATAATTTACGAAATTTTCCTATTAGAATATTTGTATTCAATCATGTTCAAACAAATATCATAAACGTAATTTTGAAGTTGTCTAACGTATTTAGGATCCTCAAAATGGAAGTTTATGCTCAATTTTGCTTTATTCTGACATGTTAAATAAATCGTAAATTCCAAATAACTTACGAATTTTTTAAATTGGAAAAATCATAGTCTATGATATTCATGCCAGTATTCTAAATATTATTTCGAAAGTGGTTTGACATCTTTACGATGAAAATATCCCTCAAGATTGACGTTTATGTGAAATTTTGCTCTATTCAGCCATGTTAAGAAATTCGTAAATTTTTAATAACTTACGAAATCTTTATATTGGAAAATTCATAGTCATTAATATTCATGCCAGTGTCCTAAATAATGTTTCAAAAGTAGTCTGACATCTTTACGATGAAAATATCTCTCAAAATTGACGTTTATGTGAAATTTTCCCCTATACTGCCATGTTAAGAAATTCGTAAATTTCCAGTAACTTGCGAAATTTTCAAAGTAGCATATTTATAGTTACTGATGTTCATTCCGGCATCAAAACTCATATTTTAAAACTGGTCTGACATTTTTACAGTAAAAAGTTTTCATTTAATGCACGTTTAAGTGATTTTTTGTCCTATTCTCCCATGTTAAGAAAATCGTAAATTTCGAATAACTTACGAAGTTTTTAAAATCGAATGTTGCAAATGAATAGGGTTCTTGCCAGTGTCGAAAGTAATATTTTAAAACTGATCTGACCTCTCTGCGACAATTTGTTCTTGAGATATCGTGTACACAGACTAACAAACTAACGGACTGACCCACTAACAGACTAACACACTAACAGACTAACAGACTAACAGACACCCTACAGACAGACACCATAGAAATTTTGTCATTTTCGGATTCCTCACACCTGAAAACGTGTAGAAAAGTCAAAAAACCGAGGTCTAAATTTTTCACGATTACCTAAGTTCCCCATACCTATAGTATGATGGGGAACTAAAATGTCAATGGATTACATTTTAAGACAGACATTGTTATAAATTACATTTAAAGGACTTTATATTGTAAAAATCATAAAGAAATTGACATGTATTTTTAATAGGCTAAAATAATATTTTGTATAGAATATGATTTTGTTAACCTTCAGATTTACAGGTCTACACAAAAATATTCAGAAACATTAAGGATTGCAATTAGAATATAAGAGTTACGTTTTCTTTTGTGTTAAGCATTTTTAACACTTTCTACAATGTTTAAGAATGATTAGGATTTAGTCTCTCTGTATGCCTTTCAGAACTGCTGTCTGTCCGTTGTGTTATTACGGAGGCAAAGAGCATTGAAAGTTATACGATACAGCAATTACATACATTTGGAAAGTGTTAATAATCAATGCGTATCACATGATTTTTCGTTCTTGCTTTATAACCCCGTATCCTTAAATCGTCTGAGCCATCTTAAAAATGGGTAAGTCGAACTTAAGAAATCGCAACTTTTCAATATGTGATATGATAAGAAAGCACCACAGAACTGACCTTTTAAAGTAATAAGTACAAAACTTTGAATAAGCACCATAAAATGCAGTAAATTTGCAACAATTGTTTCAGGTCGAAAGAGAACGCAACCCTTTGTCAGGCGAATAAAGCAGGCATGAGTGCTGCAATCAAATCGGCAACACACACAACCAACTTTAAGTGAAGAGCAAAAATATATAAAGAGGAATGTAAATGTAGTTACTGGTATGATCCGAATTATCAAATAAGAGAAGAAAATAAAAAAATTAATAAGTTAAAAAATATATCAAAATCTAAAAAATATCAAAATTAAACGTAAATCGAAGTTATGTGAGTAATTTCCAAGCATCGGAGTGGAAAAAATATCATTAACAAGATCTTTAGAGTTTTTAAATATGTAAAAAGCTTCATGGATATCCAAATGGGAAGAGGAGACAGAAGATGAGATGAAATTATGTTAGTTTTAGAAAAATCAAAACGATGACCATGAGCTCAGCAGTGGGAAGCAATAGAAGATTTGGAAATGTCTTCATTACGAACATTCCGATGGTGCTCATTTTTTCTATATTTCAAGTACCTCCTAGTGTGACCAATATAACTTAAATTGCACGACGGACACTCCATTAAATAAATACCAGATCGGTTTACAGTAGGAATGGGGTCTTTAAGAGAAGATAATTTAATTTGGTTGACGGGTTTGTAAATGACTTTAAAATTGAAATGCGAAAGAATTTTAGAAATTTTAAAAGTAAGTGATGAATAAAGAGGTAAAACAACTGGGATGAGACTGTGATCGTCCAGTTTGGGCGCAGACCGTCTAGGATTCTTGTATACAGAGCTTTATCGATAACAGAGGGGTTATGGCCTCGAAAAAGAGCAAGAGATTTTAAATAATTAATTTCTTTCGAAAGACAAGACGGATCAGAACAAATGTGTATGGCACGAGATACATAAGTATAGAAAGTAGACATTTTCTGTTGAGGTTGCATTTTCATGCTCTCTCTAGCCACGCCCCTGTGTGTGTTTATCACAAATTTTGTAGGCACTCTATGTTCCGAACCAATGAACGAAATTTAACCAAACTTGATATTTAGTTGGAGTTTGACCTAATCTAGGGCTGATTGCATTTGCAGATCATTCACTCAACAGGTTGCGCTTTCATCCCATTTTTGATAACTTTTAATATGTCAGTACAGAGTTGCCTACATTTTAATTTATTCAAGATCATTTTTAGCCCCGCCTTTATTCCATACCTCTTTCTTTTTAAGAGTAAATTTTTCTTATAGTATCGTAGTTATATATTGAAGATAAAAACTCTAAAAATAAAGTGGTGCGAAATAGAAGAGGGGATAAAAATACTCTGGAATAAATTAAAATGTTGACAACTATGTCAGGATGGGACAAAATTTCGTATAAGTGTACGTAATGAGAGTTATTTTCAATTGTAGTTGTAATAAGATATGAAAAAAAAGTACGTATGTAGGAGCAGTACTCCTCTTCCCCCTGCGGGGGGGGGGGGGGGGGTAGTCCCTTGGTGGATGGTTGATGATAATTTTCAATATGAGTATCTTTCTAAAGAACTCACCAGTATCTCTAAAATGAATGTTTGAACATCAAATTTATGATATTTTAAAACAAAGTTATCTTCTTTTTTATTTTTTATTTTTAACGAAAAAGAAAAAAAAAAATTTCTATAGATGTCGCCACAAAATTGACTATCTTTCGGCATTTTATGTTATACTTCTCTGAGATGAAAATCATCTGCATTTATTAGGAAAAATAATTTAGGATTTCATTTTTTTTTTTTTTTTTTTTTTGCATAAATATGCATAGGAATATGTAGGAGAAAGTATTGTGGTAGCCACAATATACTAGTTTATACGTTTAGAAATAATTTAGTCATTTAAAGAGTAATAGTCATTTGCAAAATACCAATCATAATAATTCTGAAAATGTCTTCATGCACCATCCCAAATCATCCAGGGTACGTGAATGGGAGAACTAATGTTAAGTTGGTGATAAATGTCTTTAAACAGTCATTCAACTGATTGCAACTCAAGTAGTTAGAAACTGCCAAAACAGAAGTTTCGATTGACCGGGAACGCCCTAATGAATAATTCATGCTAAAAGTTATCTAGATTGAATATCGAAGTTGGATGCACATCTAATGAAATAAATAATTCTGTTACTTCACAATCTGAATAATTGTATTATTGTTTACGAAAAATGAATTGTTTGCATTAGTAAGCAGTAATTAGGAAAAAATATTAGCTCGTTAGTTTTACAAAGAATGTAATACAATTGTTTTGTAAATTTAAATTGAGTTATTGGATTAGTTTACGAAAATTTAATTTTTCTATTATAATAACAATAATACTTGAGCATTATTGTTATTATATGAGTTGGGGGGACAAAGAAGAGACAAGGGAGGGTGGAAAATATCAATATCGATGCAATTAAAAATATCTAGTTAGTTATTATATAATGTACTAAGCTGCTTAATATTTTTTAAATAATATCATTTTACAGCTTCTTGAACATTAATTATTTATCTTTAGTTTAACCTTTAAATTTATCTTTTTTAGGTTGCACATTTCGAGAACAATTAGTTACTTATAATGCTGTTTCCCAGACAACACAATAACATCCTAAAAATATCCAGAAGATGCCATTTTTAGGATAACCTGATATCCTCTGAACAACAAAATTTGTCTTTTCTTTCATTCGGAAGATGTCTTTAGGATGTCAAAATTTCACACCTGTAGACATCAAAAGGAATTTTTTTTACTATATTTATCAGACAGTAATAGGAGGAATGTAGGACATCCTCTGGATACCTACTGACATCCTATGAGAAACCAGAGGATGTCATTTTCAGTATAATCTGATATGCTCTGGATGACAAAAAATGTCCTACAGGCTGTCAAAAAATGTGATCTGATTAGGTGTCATCTCCGTACCGAAAGTGTAAAAAACTTTAAAATCTTCAATATGAACGCCTACATTTTACATCGTTTAAATTTTACGACTAACACGAGGCCAAATTTTATTAATCACAATGCAGTGAATTTACGTCGTTGTATAAAACAAAAATGAAAACACTTCCGTTATCTATCAGCTTTTTAGATTTTCAAAAAAAATAAATAAAAGTGTAACACTCTTCTACAAGATTGCACGTGCGTCGATTGCACATGCGTGTCCGATCGGAAAATTTTCGGAGGACAATTTCAGCTGATTTTTCAATCAGAAAATACCCCGGCTTTCTGGTGGAGAAAAATGGTTGTATAATCCATTTACTGTATTTTTCGGGAATTCAGTGGATAACTCTCATACGATATAACTACAGGATCTGTATGATAATTATAGGATGTCCACAGAACATCTGTGGTTTTAATGGTTGCTAATTTGTTTTCATCCAATTCTCTTTAAAAATTTGTGCGGACGTTAATCTGTGTATTCGTGACAAAACTGCTCTTTCATTCTGAAATCAAGAAATTATTACATTTATTCGTGAATTCTTAAATTCAGTCGCATGAGAAAAATTTATGATGATTTCAAGTTTTAAACATTTTTTGTTTGTAAATGGTGCTGTAATTGAGATATAAAAAATTCATTGAATAGATATGTTCAGTTATATACAAAGCACACACAATAATAAATCAATAAAAGAGCTTTAAAACAATTTAGAATTAGCATGGATCATTTTTGAATTATTTTATGTTATCATTCTCATAAAAGAAGCCCTTTCATCTCAAAAATTACTTTTTATCACATAAAACGCACTCTGTGCATGAAAATGATAGATTTCATGGCAGTATTTGATTTATGAAGCAACAGAAATGTAAAACAAAAATAATTGATTTCAACATCCTTTATCCCCTTAAAAGTCTGTGACAAATCTTGATTTACTAAAGAATTTTTGTATTTTGATGACTGATTTTGCAAATTCTTAGGAAAAAATGCTCTAACAAGGAAAGTATGAATCAGTAAAATTGCTATTAAAACTAAACAAAGTTTAAATTAAACAGCATCGTTGAAAACATAGAGTAAAGTGTAAAATTTGTACAGCAATCCCCCCCTCACACACACACACTTTTCCATGGATCAATATATGACCCTAGAAGTTTCAGCCGTTTCTATAAAAACAAACGAAACACAAATCATAGCAACAAAAAGTAGCGCAGTTGTATCGTGTTTGACTTGAGTGTAAAAAATTCTGAGATCGAGTTCCGACGAAGGCGTTTTGTAGTGTTTCGTCGGCTTTTATATAAAAACAGTTGAAAATTCTAGGGTCATACCTTGATCCATAGGGGGGTTATTGAGCAAATTTTGTACTCTACCTTTCGTTTTCGACCATACTCTTTTTCTTTCAAGCTTGGTTTGGTTTCAATGGCAATTTTACTGATTCATATTTCCCTTGTAAGTATTTCATCGAAGTGTTTAAAATAATTCGCTTTTTGTGATGTTTTTCTTCGTGGACGAATTGATTAACTGTGAGTACTACATTTAAAGGCAATGACAACCTGTGAGATCAATTTGTATGTACAATATATATAAATATATATAATCCGTTATTTTCAATAATAAAGAGGTTAAATTATTTTGCTTTTTAACCGACTTCAAAAAGGAGAAGGTTCTGTATTTTTTTTTTTGTTGTTGTTGTTGTTGTTTGTTTGTCTGTTTGTTTGTTAGCTCACAACTTCTGAATGGATGATCCGATTTTGATACTTTTTGTTTTGTTGTAAAGGTGTTGGTCTGAAATAGGTCCCATTGTAATATCTTTATGATCAAAAGAAAATACAAGGTACCCAAAAAAGTCAATCCGGACTCTTTTAACTGCTGAACGGCTGCAGTTATAGTCATAAATTGGAATGTAGACATAGTAAAGTGACCATGCGCTACGCGATTGAACCGCCTATAGCGCCACCTGGTGGAAAACAGTGAAGTTAGCCTTCCTATCTCGGAAACGGTTCAAGATAGGGGGAAAAAGTGAATTATAAAATTGTAAAGCATCATCGATTTAGTGAGAAAAGACAGGTTAAATATTAATGTTAAAAACAGAACGCTTAAAATGTGCATTTGTTTGTTCACAATTTCCTATTTTGTGTACACTTGAACGACATTGCATTCGTTGTAACGTAGCGGGTGACATTTATGCTATGTAAAATTCAAAGTATGGCTATTGTAAGCGGTCACATCGATTAACGCATAGATGTTTTAAACCGACTTCATAAAGGAAGAGGTTCTCAATGCAAACCATGTTTCTCATTGTTGTTGTTGAAATTTGTTAGCTAAGAGAGGCCTTAATTTTAAAACTTTTTTTTTGTTGTCGTAAAAATCTTGGCCTGAAATAGGTTTCATTAAGATATAAACAAATTACGGGACACCCACAAAAGTCTGTTCTCACTCTAACTGCTGAACGCATGCAGCTACACTGGTAAAAGTAGTATGTAAGTATCGATGTTGAAACTTCTGTCCGTCGACTGCAATGCATATTTTGCTCTTTGTTTGAACTTTATGCTGCGCAATTTCCAGGGTAGTGGGTGGCATGTATTCACTGTTAAGTTCAATTTATGCCTAACAGAATTTTTGGTTACGAATACAGCGTATCCATTCTGTACATTTCTAAACCTTTTTTTATTTAACGTATGTTCATTCAATACATAGTTTTTTCTCATATCCAATAAAGGCAAGAAAAGTGACAACTTAAAAATGCAGCATTTGAGAAAAATGAATGTAAAAATTATTGGGCTTAGAAACAGAGCACGCAAATAATAATTCATATTGATGAGTCCATATTAAAACGAAACACTTTTAATTAGACGAACACTCACATCACATAGTTACATATAGAGAAAACAAATATTCAACAAGGTACAGGTAAAAGATGCGCCGTACGAACAGTCCAAGTGGTGGCGCGCCAGTCGTTATTGGAATGATCTATTATACAGTGAAGGAGGGTAAATACAAGAGGCATTGGTAATGGAAAATAAGTGTAACCTAACAAAAATAACTTGACTAGAATAAAACTGGCACAGCTGTCTCTCGAGTGGATAATTTTCTAGATAGAGATATAACTTTTTTGTCCACATTGGGTGCATATCATGTATTTTTCAGTGACCACTTTTTGAGTTATGTCGCATTTCTTGGGGGTTGTGATCTGTGAAATTGCCGTCGAATGTCTTCTGATGTTCTGCAATATGAATAAATTTTAACTGAAAAGAGAAAAATAAAATCTTTTTTTTTTTTTTTTTTTATAGAACCGACTCCAAAAAGCAATTACTATTCAAAAAAAAAAAAAAAAAAAAAAAAAAAAAAATGGTATGAAATGAAACAAAATACACATCTCGCATTGTCTCCTGCAAAACGCAGGCGAAAACAAATTGATTCAAGATTGAACATTTTGATTCAAGAAAACAAATAAGATTTCGTAAACAGCAAAAGTTGTCGAAACTGCTGGTATCTGCCGGCCTTGGTGAAAGAAAAATCGCAAAATTATCTGGCAAACATATTTAATTTCTTTGAGATACCACGGTTATTTTAATAATGTATATTAAGAGAGCAATCAAGTATATGAAACAATACTTCGTACAATATATATTATGAAAATATACATCTTGCGTGTATATTTTTGCATTACGTTTTGATCGCCAAATGCAAAAGCCGCCAAGGATGATAGTTATCAAAGATATACCAAATTTGCAAAGGAAACTCTAACTTCGTAGAAACATAAATATCGAATTGCGAAGAATGTTCACTGTTCTCTGTAGATGCTACTAATGGACCAATTGTATACAGTGATAAAATAATAAAGGAAACATGAAAATGGATCATTCGAGACAACAGCATTTGTAGCTACCGATCTAATAACAAATCTATAAAAACTGATTAAAGTTTATTTCATTTTACGCCGACTTCAAAAGTTATGATTAATTGTAGTGTTATAGGTTGTTTGGCGAAGGAAATTATTTTACACTTTTAGGCGCAATTTACAGTTTCATTTCATACCATATTTTTTTTTTTTTTTTTTTTTTTTTTCTTTTTTAGTTGTTTGAATAGTAGTTGCTTTTTGGAGTCCGTTCTATTTTTTTACAAAAATATTTTATTAAAATACATTTTTTCCCCTTGATGAAGGGCAAATCATTAGATAAAATTAATTTTCCTGAAGATGAGAACTTGTCAGATCGACTTCTAATTTCCCAAAACTTTTTATCTTTGTCTTTTTAAGAAAACTCTTAAATCGGATTTTTTTTTTTTTTTTTTTTCTAAAACTAGGCAAAGCTTTTGCTTAACTCTTTATCTACGGACGGGATTTTAATATCCCTTTAAATTTAAAAGCTTATAAAGGGGAATTTATTCAAGGATTGGCAAAGATACATATAACGATAGGGCGTATATACATTAATTACACTCTATGACACTAGCCGCTACATGAAGCTCTTTTTTTTCCTTCAAAAAAGGATTTTTATAGCTTATTGTCGATGTTTTTGCCTGCCTTTCTTAATATTCTTCACATTTGTTGTAATTAATTTTTATTTTACCTCAATAATTTACTATCAATCTTAAAAATATATATCAAGATGGTAATAAATAAATATTTTGTTACATTTTTTCAAGTTTTTTTTTTTTTTTTTTTTTTTTTTTTTTAGTTCTTTTACAGATCCATTAAACGACATGCAATTTGGGAAGTAATATTCAAACACGTTACTATGATTTTCCTTTTGTTTATTTAATTATGTATTTTATTTAAAATTATCTAAACATGCGTTCATTACTAAATTTTCGGAAAGTCGAATAAAGTCACTCCAGATTTTTTATTATTTATTTATCAGTTTCCTGTAACTTTAGGATGTTTTCTTGAATTTACACTTTGCAGTGTTAATTATTCTTTTTCTTTTCTTTTCTCTTTTTTTTTTTTTTTTTTTTTTTTGGTCATCGCCACATTTCTTTTTACTGGCGACTTAAAAACTAATTACTTTCTCTAACACATATATGGTAGAGAACGTATGGTTTTTTTTTTTTTTTTTTTTTTTTTTTTTGTCGAATTTTCGAAACTAAGTTTTTTTGCTTTATTTACATGGTTGAATCCGAAAATCAGGTTTTCAGTATGGTTGGTCTGTGTGTGTATGTGTGTCGTGTGTGTTAATCTGTTATAACTCAAATATCAGTAGAAATTGCAAAATCCGTATTCTAAATCTGTATTGTATAGGGATTGTTAGGTATTGATATACATTTGCCTCACTAGAGGGCGCCAGAGGTCCCGTTGAGATGAGATTCGAAGAACATTTTTTGTTTACTCTCGCGGGACATTAGTTTTGGTTTTAGTTTGTCTTTAGTGAAGAGAGCAACACAATGAAATAGAATTCTCTCGGGGCCTTTTTGGCCTAATTTTATTATTCATAGAGCTACAGTTAAAGAAATAGAAAAAGTAGCTGATAGATTAGATTAGTTTTATTATAAATCCATTTTTCTCAAAGTATAATTTTAGAAATAGTATTGCTAAAAATAAAATGAAATGGATGTTCGATGTGCACGAAAGGAATACCTTTTTGTAAATAGTGTTATTTTCATCATGTAAATATTTTGTTTAATAAACTGTATATATTTTCTCATCTTAAAGAAGAAGCTATTATTTCTAGAAAAACAAGTGTCCGTTATTAGTCTTCATTTTTTAACGTCGAAGAATTTTACAGGTAAGAAGAATATTAAAATATCAGTTTGAAGATTATTACTTTGAAATTAAAATGATTAGAAATTATTAAATAATTATTTTAATTAAATGAAATAGCCCGCAATCTTTATATTTCAAAGGGTCTAGAAGACTCGCTTTAAGCCATTCAGAAGAATGGCGTTATAACAGGGATATTACTGGAAACTTTATTATGAAATTGATGAAACGTTTGGTGTACAGAGCCATACAAAAGTATTCACGTACATTAAGTAATGGGTGAAATTTATTGTCGGTACTGTTTAACATTTTTTGATTACGTTAAATTAAAAAAAAAATTAACATATATATATATAATACGTTATTTTTCATGCACAAAAGCATGTTTTACATAAAATATAGCATGAAACACATTTATTTTAATAAAATTCAACATAATTTATACGTCTCATTATTATATTAAAACCAATGTAACATTTAAAATTAGATAAAGAATACAAAAATTTTAACTTTAAAAATACATTTTAATTAAAAACATTAAAATACACGACAGTCGTTTCGGTTAGAACACTAGCCCTCCTTAGTGTCAAACATACAAGCACAACATTTACAAAAATTCATAATACATCATAACAAGATTAAATATTCAGGAGGAATAGCTTTAGTCTCGTTCAAGGCAGAATGTTGGAATTTAGTAAAAGCGCCCTCTAGAAAAATACTTTATTAAACTAAAACTATACTTTACGCTTTTACTAAAATACAACATTCTGCCATGAACGAAGCTAAAGCTATTCCTCCTGAATATTTAATCTTGTTATGATGTATTATATTTTTTTGTAAATGTTGTGCTTGTATGTTTGACACTGAGGAGGGCTAGTGTTCTAGTCGAAACGTCTGTCGTGTATTTTAATGTTTTTAATTAAAATGTATTTTTAAAGTTTTAAATTTTTGTATTCTTTATCTCATTTTAAATGTTACATTGGTTTTAAAATCATTTATATTTCATTTAGAAATCCACACAAAGGAATTTGCGTATATTATAAGACTATGGTTGAAAATTATTCCTTGTGTATTTCAAATTGTGTTATGATTTTTTTTTTTTTTTTTTTTTTATTCCAAAGTACAATATGTGGTGTGTTTTCAGTTTATCTTATACTATTAAGTGAGCAATATGTGTATATTTCACTGATCTCGAAAACGGTAGCTCGGACAGTCACGAGATTTAACACAAAGGTGCCCCCCGAAGGGTCATTGTGCACATCGAAGTCAGATTTTCGAATTTTTGATTAGTTTTTTCTTAATTAATTAAAATGTAAAAATAATAACCTTCTAATTTCTGATAAAAAAGCCATTTAAATTTTAACATTTTATCCATAATTTAATTGTTGCCAATTTTTTTTTTCGACAAAATAATAATAATTAAAAAAAAAAAAAAAAACGTACATTTATTTAAAATGAGGAAAATAAATCAGAAATATTAGAAAATAAATTAGAAATATCAGTCGCATCGTTACAAATAAGATACCAAATGAAAGTGAAAATTTTTGTAAATCCGATGCATTAAACAGCTTATCAATCGGATGATTAGTTTTTTCTTAATTAATTAAAATGTGAAAATAGTAACCTTCTAATTTCTGATAAGACATTTAAATTTTAGCATTTTATCCATTATTTAATTGTTGCCAATTTTTTTTTTTTCGACAAAATAATAATAATAATAATAATTTAAAAAAAAAAAAAAAACGTACATTTATTTAAAATGAGGAAAATAAATCAGAAATATTAGAAAATAAATTAGAAATATCAGTCGCATCGTTACAAATAAGATACCAAATGAAAGTGAAAATTTTTGTAAATCCGATGCATTAAACAGCTTATCAATCGGATGATTAGTTTTTTCTTAATTAATTAAAATGTGAAAATAGTAACCTTCTAATTTCTGATAAGACATTTAAATTTTAGCATTTTATCCGTGATTTAATTGTTGCCAATTTTTTTTCGACAAAATATTAATAATAATAATAATTAAAAAAAAAAAAAAAAAACGTACATTTATTTAAGATGAGGAAAATAAATCAGAAATATTAGAAAATAAATTAGAAATATCAGTCGCATCGTTACAAATAAGATACCAAATGAAAGTGAAAATTTTTGTAAATCCGATGCATTAAACAGCTTATCAATCGGATGATTAGTTTTTTCTTAATTAATTAGAATGTGAAAATAGTAACCTTCTAATTTCTGATAAGACATTTAATTTTTAGCATTTTATCCATGATTTAATTGTTGCCAATTTTTTTTTTTTTTTTCGACAAAATAATAATAATAATAATAATTAAAAAAAAAAAAAAAAAAAAAAAGAACGTACATTTATTTAAAATGAGGAAAATAAATCAGAAATATTAGAAAATAAATTAGAAATAGCAGTCGCATCGTTACAAATAAGATACCAAATGAAAGGGAAAATTTTTGTAAATCCGATGCATTAAACAGCTTATCAATCGGATGATTAGTTTTTTCTTAATTAATTAAAATGTGAAAATAGTAACCTTCTAATTTCTGATAAGACATTTAAATTTTAGCATTTTATCCCTGATTTAATTGTTGCCAATTTTTTTTTCGACAAAATAATAATAATAATAATAATTAAAAAAAAAAAAAAAAAAAAAAAAAAACGTACTTTTATTTAAAATGAGGAAAATAAATCAGAAATATTAGAAAATAAATTAGAAATATCAGTCGCATCGTTACAAATAAGATACCAAATGAAAGGGAAAATTTTTTAAATCCGATGCATTAAACAGCTTATCAATCGGATGATTAGTTTTTTCTTAATTAATTAAAATGTGAAAATAAGAACCTTCTAATTTCTGATAAATAAGCCATTTAAATTTTAAAATTTTATCCCATAGAATAATAATAAACACGTACGCTCCTTCTTCCTTTATTATTATTCTATGTTTTATCCATAATTTAATTGTTGCCAATTTTTTTTTTCGACGAAATAATAATAATTAAAAAAACTGAACTAAAAAAACATTTTCAACTTTACTGAGAATAAATACGAACTGAACTGAGAGGAGTCTGAGGTTAAAAAATGTGAAAACGAAAGTGTTGTTCTTTTTGATAAAAAAAATCTTTTTGTTTTGTGATTGAGTTAGTATAAATTAAAAAACCTTCTGATTCTTTTAAACAGGGAGTTATTAGTAAGTCTTTAAAATCAAACTACAACATAAACATTTTATTTCAAAGGATGATATTTAAACACGTTCATTTTAAAAACTCTGAAACACTGATATGTGGCATCAAGTTATATGCAAGAAAATCAAAAACAACTTTCATTTAAAATTTAAATACGAGTTTTTAGAAATCAAAAAGTTTAAATAAATATTCTTAAGATGAAACGATCAAATGATGTGATACCAGTTAATCCAGAAGAACAAAGTACTTCAAATGCAGACCAACTAATTAATCGTACTTCCTTATATCAAGCTAGGCCTATCCGTGCATCAAAATTAAAATGTCGCCAAAATATAAGGGAAATAGGACAGATGTACAGAAAGGAACGTTCTGAGAGTATATCTAGGCAAGCTTTTCAGCATCGAGCAAGGGAGAACACGGAAGACAGAATCCAGCGACTTGAAGATCAAAGACACGAGCTTCTCAGCGTAGGGCATCAGAGAGTACACTAGAGAGACGACAACGCCTAGAAGAGAAAAGACGTCGACAAGCAAGATATGAAGTGGCATTGCGAAATCGGTGCCCAACATACAAAATAGCAGTTTGTAGAGATGTAAACTATAGTACTTTAGGAGAATTCAATGTGAAATGCGTTCATTGTAAAGCATCACATTTTCCAGAGGAACGTGTTTGCAATCGTCTTCATAGAGACTCTTTTGGTGATTGTTGTCTTCATGGACGATTATTACTGCCAGCACCATATTTTGCGAACGAGTTAGCAAGACTGTTTTTGCACTACCATCCACTTGCTGAAGAATTTCATAAAAGAATCACAAACTTGAATTCCTGTTTTGCTTTTTCTTCTTTCAATGTGTCAGAAGACAGAACCATCAACATGGCATATACAGTTTTATTGCATGTGGACAAGTATACCACAAAATGAGCTTGGCTGCTCAACCGACTCAAGACATACATGGAGAATTTGAAAAACCTCAATACGGTCAGATGTATTTTTTGGATCCTGATAATGCTGTTGACGAATGATTACATCATCCTCTGAATTATGGAATAAGTCGTGAACTCATGGAATTATTAGAGCACGTAATAAGGGCACAGAATGGTTATGCACAGGGTTATATGATGATGCGAGAAGTTCAGTATGAAGTTGAACAGCAAGCTACTGCACAAGGATTATCTGCACCTGAAGTTCAACTTTTGTTCAGAATTCCTCAGGAAAGTGATTACAGAAGATTTAATACACCATCCATTAATGAAGTTTGCGCTGTCTTCACACTTAATGCCGATCAGAGTTTCCCAGAAAATGAAATGATTGTACATCGGCGAAACAAGGAAATTGTTATTCTAAAAAATATTGATAAACGTATTGAGCCATTCACTTATCCACTGTTTTACCCACAGGGTACGGATGGTTTTTCTCTTGATATACCATTGACTACACCTTATTCTTCGCGGCATCATGCAATGCGCCTTGAGTTGGCTTAGAACAGACTTGCTTTTCGACCTGAAGTAATAAATTATTTGTCCACAAGAATGAATTCTACAGGTCATGACTTGCGACAAATACAATTTAATGCATTGCATTTTGGTGGCAGACTTTTTCAACAGTATGTTGTCGACACTTTTATTAGGGTCGAAAAAGATCGTATTCAGTGGATTAAAGCAAATCAAAAGAAGATTCTTGCTGATAATTATACAGAAGTCACACGTTTGATAAACGACTTAGTAGAAAAAAACAAAGCTACAGTTGGAGAGAAAGTCATTCTCCCATCATCTTTCCCAGGGTCAACACGCTATTATACTGAACAATTTGAAGATGCTATGGCAATTGTTCGCCGTCTTGGTTCTCCAGATTTCTTCATAACAATGACATGTAATGCAAACTGGCCTGAAATAAAAAACGCTTTGCACATTCAGTTACAAAATGGATCTTTTATACAACAACATCCTCAAGACCGACCAGATGTTGTAACTCGAGTTGCAAAATTGAAATTTGATGAAATAATTGAAGATTTTGATAAGAAGCAGATATTTGGAAAAGTTGCTGCTTATGTATATTCAATTGAATTTCAAAAGCGAGGTCTTCCTCACATTCACCTTCTTCTAATTATGTGTTCTCAAGACAAGATTCATAATCCTGAAGAACTGGATGATCTCATTTCTGCAGAGATTCCCGACTTTGAAGATACAGATCTGAGAGAACTTGTAATAAAGTGGATGATTCATAACCCCTGTGACGAACAGAACCCAAACGCTGCATGCATGGTAAATAAAAGTGGACGTATGAAGTGCCGCTTTCAATTTCCAAAATCATTTGAGGATGTATCTTCATTGGCAGACAATGCAAAACCAAATTATCGAAGGCGTTATGATCCCAAATTGGACCCTCACAGTCGAGATTTCTCTCATGAAAGTGCAGTGTATCGTAAAAGTGTTGATGGCAGCCGCATAACAAGAGATAATCGTCATGTTGTTCCTTATAATGCATATTTACTGAAAAAGTACAATTGTCATATAAACGTTGAATATGTTGGAAGCATTATGGCTGTGAAGTATCTATACAAGTACATATATAAAGGGTTTGATTGTGCTTCACTTAAAGTTGTTGAAGGAGGAAGACAAATCATGTACAATGAAGCAAATACTTATGTTGAGGGTCGATGCATCACTCCACCAGAGGCATGTTGGCGTTTATTTGGAAATGAAATTCAGAAGAAAAGTCATAGTGTGCTACGATTATCAATTCACCTTCCTGGCCAGTACAGAATTGTAAATTTAGATCAGGCTTAGGAAAATTTAGCTGATACAGGACAAAAAGGTTCGACTCTGGAAGCATATTTCAAGCACAATAAAAAGGCTAAGGAAGAACATGAAATTAGACAATCAAATGGAGACACGGAGGAAGAGCCAATCTATTATTACTACTGGCAAATGCCTGAACACTTTAGATGGGATGCAAGAAACAGTGAATGGATTCAAAGAGTACGACAGATAAAAGTTATTGGAAGAATACATAATGTCAATTTTGTTGTACAGCCTGAATTATATCACTTACGACTGTTATTGTATCATGTAAAAGATGCAACCAGCTTTAAGGATTTACTGACAGTGAATAATATTGAACATGTGACATACAAGCAAGCTTGTCTAGCACGAGGATTATACTATGATGACAAACAATGGATTGAAGGATTGTCCGAATCTGCAAACTCAAAACTGCCAAGGGCAATGAGAACACTTTTTACACAGATTTTGATTCTAGGCTCACCAGAAAACCCAAAACGGCTGTGGGAAATGTTTAAGCAAGATCTCGCAGAAGATTTCATTCATGAAGGTGAAAGAACTGGAATTTCAATTGAAGATTCTATCAAGCGAGCATACCGTGTAATTGCCCATAAACTCGACTCAGAAGCGACAGAAGGTAGAAATTTTCAATATTGGGTTGAAAAGTTTTCATTTGATGATATTGATGATTATGAAACTGAATCGAATCAAGAATTGTCAAATGTCAATGAATCAGCAGCTATTGGTCAACAAATGTATCAACTTCTTACAGGAAAACAAATTGAAATTGTGGATGCTATCTTTCGTTCAGTCAATGATGAGAATAATTGCTTTTTTATTGACGGACCTGGTGGTACTGGAAAAACTTTCATATACAAGACTTTGTATTACCTTCTGCGAGGAGGGAACTTTAATGTGCAGTGTATGGCTTTTACAGGCATTGCTTCGATTCTACTTCCTGGAGGACGCACATCACACAAAACATTTGGATTGAAGGTGCCCCTTTCACCAGAGTCAAGTTCCACAATCAAACCGGGCTCCTGTAAAGCTCAAAAACTTTCTAAAGTTCAAGTATTTCTCATGGATGAAGCACCTATGCTTCCTAAATATGCATTGCATGCAATGGACGAAATTCTGCGTAAAACTGGAAATGCAACTTTGCCATTCGGTGGAAGAATTATGGTTTTAGGAGGAGATTTCAGACAGTGTCTTCTAGTTCAACCGCGAGCGAATAAACAAGAACTTATTGACTTATCAATTAAAAAGAATGTGCTTTGGTGTAAATTTAGGAATTATTCACTGGATGAGAATATGCGGGTTGATCCAGAACAAAGAGACTTTGCAAACTATATTTTAAAAGTTGGTAATGGAGAATTACCGATTAGGTCTTTAGATGAGATAGAGCTACCCGAAGACATAATTTCAAATGGAAATCTCATTGATGAGGTTTTTGGTTTTTCCTTTGTCAATGAAAATTATGAAGAGATGAAAAATAGAGCTATACTTGCTCCTCTTAACAAAGATGTTGGCAGACTAAATACTGAAATTATTTCGAAATTACCCGGAGAGTACAAAACTTATCACAGTTACGATACTGTAAATAACCAACCCGAAGGAGGACTTCAATTTACTGTTCACTTTTTAAATTCTGTTGAAAATTCCGATTTACCACCTCATGAACTTAAACTGAAAAAAAAAATGCTATTATTATGTTGATGCGTAATATAGATGTATCAGAAGGCCTTTGCAATGGTACAAGATTAATTGTTACTGAGCTCTGCAATCATATTATTAAAGCAAAAATAATAACTGGTGAACACTGTGGCCGAGATGTACATATACCAAGAATCACACTTCAATCATCAAAAGGTCAATTTGGTTGCGCAATATCTTGACAGCAGTTTCCTGTAAAAGCAGCATTTGCTATGACAGTGCATAAATCACAGGGCCAAACTTTTGACTTTGTAGGTGTTGATCTGAGAGTACCAGTTTTTATGCATGGAATGCTTTATGTAGCTTTTTCAAGAGTTAAAAGAAAAACATCATTAAAAGTACTTTTGCCGATAGAAAATCAACGCCATACTCGTAATATCGTCTGGAAAGATATCTTAAACCATTCAAGAACTACAGAAATGGATTACTGTTTTAATGAAAATGCAGAAGATTTAAATTTCAGCTTCGATTTGGACTAATGCAATTCAGGCACTGTTCTTATGCGTTTAATGTGTTAATAAATTTTTCTTATGCGTTTATAAAATGGTAGCACATTTTTTGTTTGTTTGCTGCAATATATTTTAATATTAACAGTTAAAATTCTTTAATTTATAGCATTGCAGTAGAAAGTTATTTAAATGTGATGATTTATTAAAATGTCTGATGATTTATAAAATATATGTATAGTTATAAATTTGTAAAAATAACATAATTATTCAGCCTTAAACTTTTATATCCCACAGTGTACTCACCCAACAACAAATTTATTTATATAAAAGTTAACAAAACCACTTTAAAACACGTATATACAATATTTTTATTAAAAACTACACAAAGCTTTTCGCTATCATAATAATAGCATCATCAGGTGTAATTACGTTACATAGAAACTAGCAATATATAAATAAAGAAGTTCAAATGGTTTAAAGTTACGGTTACAATAAAAATTTTAATTTACAGTTACAATAAAAATTATTATTTTCAGTATTTTTTTTTTTTTTTTTTTTTTTTTTTTTTTTGTCTATGAGCACAGAGCGTGCCAAATTTTAGGAAGTGAAGCAGCGTCCTTGGAGTTAATAACATTATTGTATTTGATAATATTTACGGCTTCTGTTATTAGCAGGTCTTGAAAGTCTCGAGGGGCTGAAATAATTTCGGACTGGGTCCACATAGGAATAGCATTAGGGTGTTCGTACAGAAAGTCTACTAGAATTGAACTATTTTCCTCTTTAACATTACGAATGTGTTCAGTAATTCTTGTTTTAAGTGTGCGACGTGTTTGCCCAATGTAGTAAAACAGTTCACCATTATATTTGATAGGGATTTTATAAACCCCTCCAGAAGGCCTGTTGATATCTCTGTCATTAACAACTAAGTTTTTAATGGTACAGGGGGAGGAGAAAGGAATGCATAGATTAAATTTACGTAAAATAAAATGCTTAAAATTTTGAAATCCAATACAGAAAGGTAGACTATTGGTATATTTAATTTTAGGATTATGGTTAATACTAGTATTATTATAGATTTTATTTTTGACCCCATTGATTATTTTTAAAACAGTGTTTTTACTATACCCAGCGTTAATACCTAAGTGAATAATTTTATTAATTTCTTTATTTTCGTTAAACTGGAAGGAGGTATAATTGATGGCACAAAAAATATATGAGCGAAAAAAAGCTATTTTAAATTCAATAGGATGCGCGGATGAAACAGGTATGGGGGAAGGGATAAAAGAGTCTTTGTAATAAACGTCAAACCAAATAGTAGAGTTATCTTCATTACGGTGAATAGTTAAGTCCAAAAAGGACAGAGTCCGGTTAACTTCAGATTCAAATGTAAATTTAATAGAAGGGAATTGTTTATTGAGAATACCAATAAACTCAAGGAGAGAATTTGAAGAAAAAGGCCAAGAAATAAAAATGTCATCCACATGTGGGTTTAAGGGTAATTGAAGCAAACGCACGTTCTTCTAAATCTATTAATAGAATATCTGCAATCAAGGGACTAAGGGGGGATCCCATAGGGGCACCAAAAGTTTGTTTATAAATGATACCATTAAATATGAAAACATTATTGGAATTAATTAGATTAAAGGCTTCTAAAATGAAATTAAGATATGACGCCAGGATAGGATTGTTTTTACATTTATTAGCAATAATATTGTATACCTCATCTAACGGGATATTGGGAAAGAGAGAAATTATATCTAAACTAAAAAATTTATCAGTACGGTTTAATTTTGTGTTTAAAATTCTAGTTTTAACATCGATACCCGAATTCACAATATGTGGATTACCACTAATAATAGGTTAATAATCCTAAAATTAAATATACCAATAGTCTACCTTTCTGTATTGAATTTAAAAATTTTAAGCATTTTATTTTACGTAAATTTAATCTATGCATTCCTTTCTCCTCCCCCTGTACCATTAAAAACTTAGTTGTTAATGACAGAGATATCAACAGGCCTTCTGGAGGGGTTTATAAAATCCCTATCAAATATAATGGTGAACTGTTTTACTACATTGGGCAAACACGTCGCACACTTAAAACAAGAATTACTGAACACATTCGTAATGTTAAAGAGGAAAATAGTTCAATTCTAGTAGACTTTCTGTACGAACACCCTAATGCTATTCCTATGTGGACCCAGTCCGAAATTATTTCAGCCCCTCGAGACTTTCAAGACCTGCTAATAACAGAAGCCGTAAATATTATCAAATACAATAATGTTATTAACTCCAAGGACGCTGCTTCACTTCCTAAAATTTGGCACGCGCTGTGCTCATAGACAAAAAAAAAAAAAAAAAAAAAAAAAAAAAAAAAAAATACTGAAAATAATAATTTTTATTGTAACTGTAAATTAAAATTTTTATTGCAACCGTAACTTTAAACCATTTGAACTTCTTTATTTATATTGCTAGTTTCTATGTAACGTAATTACACCTGATGATGCTATTATTATGATAGCGAAAAGCTTTGTGTAGTTTTTAATAAAAATATTGTATATACGTGTTTTAAAGTGGTTTTGTTAACTTTTATATTATTTATACACGTGAAATGTTTTATAATTTTAAACTTTTAATAGTTTTTAATCTTAACAAATTTATTATCATCTCTAAGTGTTTTTGTTCTTATATATTTTCTTTTACGTGTTTTATTTCTTAAAAAATAAAAGAGCGATACAAATGTTCTAAGAATAGGGGAAGAAGTTACGATTGGCGCCACAGGCACCCAAGAGTTAATTTAAAATCGTTATATTTTTAATATTTTAGTATTAAGCCACTTTTACAGAGAACAAGTTATGATTGGCGCCGCAGGCGCCTAAGATTTTATTTAAAAATATTTGAATTTTCAATATTTTTATATTATGCGACTTTTAGAGAGAACAAATTACGATTGGCGTCGCAGGCGCCCGAGAGCTTGTTTTTTGGTAAACATTTTCTTGGGTCTCTGGCCAGCTAGCTGGTGAAGCCAGCTAGTAGTCAATAAATAGAACTACTTAAAATTGTTTGATTATGTTTCATTGAGCGATGTGAGCGAAAGTTCTTTGAATAATTTAAAAATATCTGGAATTTAATAATACCTTTATACGCTTTATAAATGTAGTTACATTTTTCAGATGGTATAAGGGGCTCGGAATGTGGTAACTCCACTCTCATAGAAACGTTTTTTTTTCTAAAACTCTTTCTAAAGTTATTTTGAACTGTTTTCAAATTACATGGAAAATGTTCGGATGTAGCACATCTTATCTGACACTTTAACTGTAACTGTAATAATTTGTCTATACAGAAATGTATTATAAAAAAAAGTAATGTGAGTGGCATTTTTTTTTTTATTTTTAACGGAAACTTATTTTAATTATTTTCGAGAAACCGTAATTAACGTCAGATAAATAAACTGAGTGAATTTTATATGTTTATCTGTCTATTCATCTGTCTGCCTTCTCTATTATTTCCGTATCTGTATTTAGAAAGTCTTTAGGAGGATACGTTTTATTTCACTATGGTATATGCTTCTTATTACGCATTGTGTACATAACATTACTGTTTCTTTAGAGTGACTCACAAAAGAATTCGGATACATTAAGGTCTATGACAGGAAAATATTTATTTAAGCGCATATTTTAATATATGTATACTGCGCAAAATTTAAAGAAATTAACGTTCATTATTCAGATGCACAGAAGCATGTTTTTTACAGAATATAATACATTTACAGTCAGTATTGGTTATCAATGCTTACAAGATACAGATACCGTAATTTAGTGTATATAAGCCGCACTGTTAGATAAGCCGCAGGTTATTAAAATGCTGTGAAAAACTACAATGCATCGAGAGAAACCGCACCGGAAGGTAAGCCGCGGCTTATGCAAGCATTGTTACGATGATGTGACAGATAAATAAGGAAAAAAGATATCAGTCATCTGACATCTACGCAAGTAAATAAAAATAATAAATTATTAATTATAAATGAAAATAATTAATTATTTAAAAAATAATTCGGTATAAAGAAAATAAAATCAATCTATACCAGTATGCAACGAATATGAGAAACACAGGAACAAGATGGGGGAATCCGGGCATATATACAAAGTCATAAAAATAATTAATCTATATCATTATATAAAGCGCAAAAAATTGTTTGTTTGTGGAGGGTAATCTCTGAAACTACTGAACCGATTTAAAAACTTCTTTCACTGACCGAAAGCTACAGTATGCCATATTGTTATAGGCTATATATAATTTTGATAAAATAAATTTTAGTTTAAAATCTGAGCATTTTAATTAAAATCCCCATAGAAGCCGTAATAGAAATGGAAATAATGAAATATTAAAAAAATTAGCTGCTGCCAACATAAAAGAAACATTTACATATTCATTTCGTTTTTAAAATATCTTGACGTGAAAAGAAAAGAAATATATTTGCACGTGCATTAAATTGAAATTCATATAAAGCTTTTTTAATTGTTAAACTTACACGTTAAATCTGACGTCATTATAGAATTAAAAGTGTTTATTTTTCTAATAATTTAATTTGATATGACATGATATAATATCTAAGCATCAATGTTTAAACCACGGAGTCTTTATTACTCCGTGGTTTAAACTGATGTGTGTAAACGAAATTGGAATTTAAAAATAAATAAATAAATAAAATAAAATAAAATAAGAAATTCTATTTTATAATATTATTTATTTTAATTTATAATTGTTGCCAAAAAGATTTACGAATTAATTAATTTTTAGACATATAATAAAATATATTTTCACGCGAACAATAATATAAAAAGTGAGCTGGATTTTTTGTAAAAAAATAATAAAGATCGAGGAAAATTATTTCCCCATTTTAATCCCCATATTTGGATATAGATATGTATTAGTTATCATGTGCATCCGTTAGATTAAATTGTTTTTGTTGTAAAATTGATAAAATTGGAATTTTAAATTTCAAAACTCTAGAAAAAAAAATGGCAAATTTCCATATTCGATTGAAAACATAAACATTTCATTTCAAAGGATGATATTTACACAATAAACATCCAACTAATAAACTAATTAAAAGGGAAAGGATAAATATTCTATCATAATTTGAAGTCAAATTTGTTTTCAAATGTCTAAATAAAGTATCTGATATAATATACTAATATGTTGCAGCGGAATAGATTTGATATCCGTCATCCTTGGCAGAAAAAAAAAATATATCGCCAAATTATCTGGCGAATATAATTTAATTCCTTTCAAAAATCATGGTTATTTTAAAAACTTACATTAAGAGTGTAACGAATAATATGAAACAATATTTCGTACAATACATATTACGAAAATATACATCTGGCATATATATTTTCGTATTACGTTTTTGATCGCCAAATACAAAAAACGCCAAGGGTGACAGTTTTCAAATTTAAAATTAAAATTTTGTCAATTTGAAAGCAAAATAACTCAATCTAACGCATGCATACAATAACTAATACATATCTATACCCAAATATGAGGATTAAAATCGGGAAATAATTCTTCTAGAATTTTAATTTAAAAAAAAAAAAAAAAAAAAAATCCAATGAGCGATTAATATGGAAAATCTTTTTCTTGCATCCACGGGCGGTCAGTGATGTCATACTTCGCTTGCGTATTGAGATGTTTAAATTTATTTGGCGACTATTTTTAGCAACTACCAGTTATGGCAAGTAGCTCAATATACATAGCGCATACAGCCATTACTGAAATGTAAATAGCATTTAATTATTTGAGTTACATTATGTTGACTGGAAACCTATTTACTATACCTATGCTCTATAGCTATACTAATATAAAAAAATGAAAGGTTTATATGCATATGTAGAGAACGATCGCTAGAACTAAAAAGCCGATTGCTTTTTTTTTTTTTTTTTTTTTTCTTTCAATAATCAAAAGTTACACTGTCTCTCTCTAAGTGCTAGAAGCTATAATAAATTTTGGTAAAATAAATTTTTAATTAAAATTTTCAATATTTTAATTGAAAACAAAGCATAGATTTGATATCTATCGTCATTGGCGATTTTTGTATTTGGCGATCGAAAACGTAATACGAAAATCTGTATATTATCGTAGTAAATACGAGATGTATGTGTTTACTTCAATTACCCTACTACCGTAGGTAGTGGAAGTATTGTATAGGTTTTGGCAATTGGTCAGTGTGTGTGTATATGTGCACGTGTGTGTGTAATCTTCTGGCTGTCATATCTCCAAAACTAATAAAAATAGAACTACTAAACTTCACAAGTGATTCAGGTCTGGTGTACAGATAAATTTTTCAAATTTTCGTGAAAATTGAAAAACCGGAATTGGGTCATCGAAAACCAGAAATGGGACCCTAAGCCCATATTCAAAAACACCTCTAATGATTTTCTTCAAAGTTGCTATATAAATAATATATTAGATGCCCTTTCGATTGAAAAGTTGCTTAGTTCAGGAAAATTGATAGGCGTCCTCTATAAACAGCTCAATTTCAGACTTCGCAAGTGCGTTCCTTTAAAGACGCCTGTACGGATTTTTTTCAAACTCGCCATGTTAACTTCCTATTAAATATCCTTTTGTATGTAATTATTGTTTTTAGGTCAATAATTGAGTATGTTAAGTTTTGGTAAAAGTTGGTATCTCAAAAACGGCTCTAACGTATTCTTGAAAATTTTTTCTTTAATCCAATTTAGATGACCTTTCTCAAGTATTACGTGCTTATTACAGGAATATTAACGGTCATCCTGATTAGGTAGTTCAGTTTTAGATCTCGGAAATTCGTGTTTAAAAAAATAACTATCTATTTTTTTCCCCTTATTTTTTAACTCGCTATGCAAACTCTGTTGTATGTGTCTTTATACGTGTATCAAGTTTCTCTTACTCGAAAATCTCAAAAAATGCAAGTAATATCTCGAAAAAATTGTATATATTACGTGTAATAGTAGGTAATGGAAGTCGTGTGGTTGTTTCACACCAGATTCTGTAATAGTATATTGTACGAATATTGTTTCATATTATTGATTTCTCCTTTAATATATATTATTAAAATAATAATCAATTATGGAAAAAATTAAATATATTTGCGAAATGAAAAAATAAATAATAATTAAAGCTATTATGACGTCAATTTTATCAAAAACATTTTCATGTCATAGGTTTATTTTTCAATATTTTTTATTCATGAGTAAAGAAATGTTTCTTTTTATGAAATAAATAAATAAATAAATAAATAGCATTAAGTAAAAATTGCCAACATTTAACAACTAATTAAAAAAAATAATTGTAAAATTATATTTTGACTTTCCTGTTAATAATATTGCCTGACTATAACATATAAACTGATATATTTTTTGATTTTTTACATATCAATCCATCTTTAACTAAAATTTGTTCATCAGTGCGAAGCCGGACGGGTCAGCTAGTTATAAATAAAAGTAATAAATTGTTTTAAGAGGCACTGTATAAAAAAAATAATAATAAATAAACAAAAACTAAAGCCAGTATACAAATACGATGCAAAAAATCAAAAACAAGGGAACGGCGAACTCCAGACGTATATGCAAATTAATCAAAATAAAAGATTATTAGTTAATAAATAAGAGATTATAAGCGTGAAATTAAGAGATTATAAGCGTGAATCAGTACTCCTGAAACTCGAATACTAAACTTCCGTTTTCGGAGGAGATCGACTGTTCCAAGAGGTATGGACAACGGAATTCGGCATTATCTTTAGATAGCCCGCACTGGTAGATAAGCCGCAAACCCCCAAAAAATTAATGTTTTTTAAAAGATAGCCCGCGGCTTATCCTCACTAAAATACGGTATATTGTAAGATATAAGAGAACGTTGCGCGATATGCAATTTTAGTTGTATTATAGATTTAGAATAATTTCTTTAAAAAATTGAAAAGTGTAAGACGTCGATTCTTCTATCTTCTTCCTACATAAACTAAATTAATTGTTCATGTTTCTAAATATAACATAAACTAAGCATGATTAATGTAGTTAATATTTTTCTTAAAATATCAAAATGCATATTTCTGAATATAAGACTAGTTTGCTCTTGTAAAAGACTATTCAAATAACAATTTAGCTATCCGTTATCCTAAAATTTTACTCTTTATTACGATAACAAATATCTCTAATATAAAGAAGTAATTTTATTTTTATTCTTGCACACCTAAATCTTGTAATCTTTTTGACAGACCAATATCAACTTTTCATCTTTTTTTTTTTCTTTTGCGCTATGTTTTTCTTTCATCTACAGAATTATTGTATGTGTCTGCCACAGATGTTGAATGTTATCCTTAATTATTTATATGACTATTCACAGCTAGATGCAGATTTGGTAAGAGCAAAACAATTTCTTCTGTTTATGTTAATGACAAATACAAAAAAATTAAGTAGAATTATCATGTAATAAGGCATAAATTTAGGATTTCTATTTCATTATGGAAAAAAAATATTTTCTTAAGGTTTTGTGGATTGGTGGTGTAAGCGGTCCTTAAGAATAACACTTTTTTAAAAAATTTCGCGATTTTAATGTCATGTACTACATGAAAATTATATTCATAATGGCCAAGAATACAAAATTGTTGGCCATTACACTGTAAAAAATTTCAGTAAATTTACTGAAATGTTTATTTAGAGTCTCTTTATAAATTTAGATTCTCTTCAATAATTAATACTAGTCATTAAAATATATAAAATATATTTTTTTTTAATATCTCCGTTTATTTTTCTCTGTAATTTTACATAAGATGTTAAGACACGCGATTACCAGTAGTTTTCTGTTGATTTTTTTAACAGTGTACAGTCGGTAACAAAAGTGTCCGAACACTAGCAAAAATTCCTATATAAAAAAAGTAGAGTTAATACTGTTTTGTTAAATAAATCCTTGTCGAATCCTGTTCTTAGTCAGTCTAAAAACAGGATTCGACAAGGATTTATTTAACAAAACAGTATTAACTCTACTTTCTTTATATAGGAATTTTTGCTAGTGTTCGGACACTTTTTTTACCGACTGTACATGATGTACCGTCATAGAGATTTCAACAGAAGCAAATGATACAGCCCGTAATGATAGGGGAGAGTGGGGTTGAATGGGACGCAGGATAAATGGGACAATAGCAAAATTTTTATGTTTCGCAAGCACTGAACTTGACAATTTTTCTGATATATGGCAGCACTGAGGTCATTCATCAATTGTAGTTTTCAGAAATGTGCTATTCATAGAAGGGCAGAAAAAAATTAAAGTATCTTTTTCTGCTGCCAAAGTAACTTTTTACTGATTCAGTTAGGTAGTAGTTAAAAATTAACTATTTGCTTAAAGTTAATATAACTCTTATATGGTGAAAAGGCATAATCTTTTATTGTGTTTGCGATATTGAAGAAGAATATTTACAGTTATTCTTTAAGCTTATTTCCTGTTTTATATGATCATGTGGTGGTGGGATGAATGGGACAGTTTGAATGAGAATGAATGGGACATTCCCCACTATGAACTAATTTAAAATTGTGCACGAGAATTATATTAAAACAAATCGTAAATAGATTTTCAATATTTTTGTAACCTGCAGTTCAATAGTTATAACATGGAATTATAAAAATAGCATGGATTTAGAGAAAAATAGATTGAAATTAATTGTTCTGATTTTTGTTTATAATAATTATGATTAAAAAAATTATAAGTTAGAATATTCAATGCAACTTAAATCAATAATATCAATAATTAAAAAAGTAAATAAATAAACTAATAATAATCTGATTAAAATCACAATTCCAGTCAAGCTAATTAAATAAATTCTGGTGATTATTAATGTAATACAGAATAGAATGCTGATTTTTCCCGATCACTTTGAAACAAAAATTTATCTGGATAATTTGTACTCTATTATAATGATTTATATCTTTCTGGTGTCTTATTTATTTATTTATTTTTAGATTAGATCTTATTAGATTAAATTACCAAAGCCTGGAGCACTAGGAACTGCGCGAATCAAAGAACTTTTACCTTTTGATGTTAATTTGAGTCAATACATCAGTTTATGTTATTTTCAGCAAATTCATAGTGTGTAATAAAATCACATAAACCAATTTAACTTTAAAAATTTATTTATTTTCCATTTTGTTTTTTTTTTTTCTTTGTTAACTCCAGTCCTGTCCCATTCATCCCCACAAGTGGGGATGAATGGGACAATGCACAAAATGTTAACTTTTTATGAAAGTTAGTATGTTTATATGTAACTGATTACTGAAGTGTACTTATGAGCAACGTTACAAGATTCTGAATTGCATATGGTGAACGTTATCAGTAAAAATATGAAAAATGTCCCATTCATCCCCACTCTCCCCTATTGCTAAACAAACTTGCGGCATTTTTGCGCATAGAAAGTAGTTTGTAAAGACATAAGCAACGAGCGCCTAGTCGACGAACGCCCTTTATTTATTCACTATTCTGGAAACAGTCGAATAAAACTATTTTTTGTACCACAAGAACAATAATCAACTAATACTCTTGAAACAAAACAGACATTCGTACCACAAAAATCAAGTAAACAGCATAATGCACATTATATTTCTGTTTCTGTTCGTATTGAAGTTAGAGCTTCCAAAATTTGGCAGTCCTACACTACGAATTTTCACCAAATTCGGTTGTAGAGTCGCCAAATTAGACGTTAAGGTGCCAAATTTAACGCCAACACCAAAATCTGCTTTGGCGATAAACTTCGCGACTTGACGAGATTAGCAACTAAATTTGGCTGAAAATAGCAGTTTAGAGTTGGCAAAATCGGTAAGTATTTCTTAATATTAACGGAGTTAATTTTAAGCTAAGCATTTTCCAATGAAATGTTCTATAGAAAGCTGTAGAACGAAACCTAAACAAACGATTTTCCTTTCCTTCAGTGTGTGTAATCTTAGTTATTATCATGAATTTTATGGCTGGAGCAATAGTTTTCTTGGCTTGTTTTCTGGAATATTCATAGACTGGAACCTGCCAGCTTATTTATGAACCAGTTTCCACACACAAAAATTTCAATTTTTTGTAACAATAAAGATATTTCAATGGGTGTATAAAGAGGTCATGTGGTGCGTACGTCATTTTTATTTTATTTTATTTATATATATATATTTTACAATATAATTTTCTTTGATATTTTTTATACAATATAAAAGACAATACTTTACTAATTTCCTTTAGGACATGTGACGAATAAATTCAAAGTTCAAAATATTCTTTCACTCCATTTCATTCAGTCACTTCTGCCAAATTATTTTACTGTTTGATCTTTAATTATCATTATATTAAATGGCATACTTTATTATAATTGGAGGACTTATTCAGCGAAAGTGTTGCATGAATTCAATTACTGTCCATCAAAAAATTTTTGTATTTATAAATAACGCGTGGAGGTCGCAACGTTACAAGAAATTAAATTTTCTACACCTTCAAAGTAGAGCATTTAGCTCACAAATTTATTAGATTTCCTATTCTTAAATGTCTCACTGTCATATAAAATCAAATAAAGAGCTTTTAAAAACATTTCTATCACTTTTATGCTTAGGATATTTTTGCATGAAAGTCACCTCTAATTAAAAAGACAAATTCGTGTACAAATATCATAAAACTACAAAATATTCGTACGAAATTTGTTTTTTAAATGCTACTATTCCATGTACTTAATTTAAAAGCGCTATTCCAAAAACGTTTAAGAAGGATAAAATGAAAATTTTGACATTTGTCGAAAACATTTAACATTAAGAGGTCAATTTATCTTTTCAATCTTTTATATATATATGTTAAAAATTGTGAATTTAGAGGAGTGGAGGGAAATTTCTGCATATAATAAAAGAAGATATATTTGTATATGTTTCCGTCTCTTTGTAGGCAAACAGCTCATTGCAGAGATACAGAATTTTGCATATATGCACGTTGAAGCGCAAATTCCAAATTTTTTATTAGTTTTTTTTTTTTTTTTTAAACCTGTACCTTACCTATTTATTTTTAATAAGTGCTTCAAAAGTAAGCTAATTTTTTTTATTACTGATTTTAATGTACAAATGATTCATTACCAGAATCCAATAGAGGTATATCAGTTTCACTACAATAAACATCGAAGTCACACCTTCGCTCTCCGTATACATATTTACTCTGCTCAACGCAACTATAACTTTCTTTCAACAAACAATGAAACCTTATTCAATATACCTTTCTCCCCAACAAGCATTCAAAACGGTAAAAAAGACAACAATGCCATCTATAGGCTCTAGAAACGACTACAATAAATTTACTCGTGATGTTTTACCAGGACAAGTAAAAAAATCTAGCCCGAGATAACTCGGGATAATAATTTGAATGAAAAATGTCCGACCTGAGTTAACTTGTGATAATAAGGTAGGGGGTTAATTAATTAAAATATACAAATTTCTGCAATAATCGTCTCTAAAGACAGAAACGTAATTGTGAAACGGCTTTCCACCGCCCATTAATTCAGTTGGTTGGAGCGTCATTTCAATTATCTGGAGGTTGTGGGTTCGATCTTAAACGAACCAACGTGTTAATTTTTGCAGAGCATTAATAGAAACGGTATGAAGTGATAAAAGAAAATCTTTCAGTGTCTTCACAGTTTACTAAACCATATAGATGACGAGAAGTGACAAAAAGCAAGGTTAAACTTAAAGATGAATTGATTACTTTGTAGGTGAATGGCTGATCACACAGCTACAGAATATTACATGGAGATCCGTTTTGACCTGTCTGGGTGCAATTCGAAGTCAAATTTTCAAATTTTTTATTGCTTTTTTCATTATAATTATTGTTATTATTATTATTAATATTAATTAAAATTTGCGACTCGTGAGATCGCCTAATGTATTCATCTATAGTCATACACTGAAGCGGTTGATCTGTCAAAGAGATGTCTGAAAAAACATAATCCTTGAATAATAGCAGCGCTACTTATCTTCCAGTTAGCGCCTAAATTAAAATATCCGGTTAAGGCGCAAATGAAAGCAGTAGGAGAGGGGTAGAAGACGTTATCGAAGCTAGTGGGGACACGAAGAGAAATTTATAAAAGTGGATTTTTTTTTATTTACAAAGTGATTTAAAATAAAGTGATTAATGTTTGTTAAAAATTCCTTAGTGACTAGTGAAACAGCAAAGCCTCCTAGCATGAAATATAATTTCTATTTGAGTTCATTACAATAAATTAAAATGTTTTGGATTGCTATGGATTCAATTGTAACAAACTTTCAAGCGTTATTAATGTCTTTGGGAATTTTATGTTAAAAAAATAAAGTTTGGGTGCAAAAATTTTAGTTAACAAAAATAAAAGCTGTTGTAAGGTAATATGGACCAAACGGATAATACGGAATAGTTATGGAGAAAAATATGGAATGCCCGTTTCCTTGAGAAGTAATATGGAATAGGACACTATTTTTACAGAAAATTGTGAATAGCTGCATTGTAATCATTTTATATTGAAAAATATTATTGAATATAAAAAATTTTGAAAAATTATCAACATTTAAGTTTTGCAAAAATGTCAAATAATATGAAATAGTCTATATTCTATACTGCCCGAATCGCCATCTTGGAGAATAAACCCCTATTAGTGGCTTATGGTGAAATAAGTTCATGGTAATCATACCACTTACTAACTCAACTCCCCTACTAAAAATGACACTAGGTTTTCACTCGATTCTTTTTTTTTTTTTTTTTTGCTTCGTAAATAGATAACAGAATTCGTAAAAAAATGTCTGAATCTTGATAAACCAAAGAAGTTGTGTGACATGAAAATTGCTCTTCTCACTGGCATAAGGTGAACTACCATTCATATATGAGGCACAGTGAAGATGTTTGACGTAATTTCGTAAGGTTGCAGCACCATACATGTGAGATATAACTGTATTCCACTTTACCCGACTGATCTGGAATATATATATATATATATATATATATATATTAGGGCTGTGCCGATTAATCGATTAATCTGTTCGATTAATCGATCAATGTTTAATCCCTTTTAGTTAATTAATTTAGTTAATTTAGTTTAGTTAATTAATCGGCTCGATTAATTCGATTAAAATTTTTCAAAATTCGAATAAAATTTTCAAACTACGAATTAAAGTGAAAATACTGTTCTGCCTACAAAATATTTTTTCGCATATTTTGCTAACAAACATTCTAACAAACTGTCGTAAAAGTGAAAGAAAAACTGAAATAATTTGTGTTTTAATATTTCACTGTTAAAGAACTCTTATTCCAATAAACTCTTTTAGCCTAGAGACAATCTTCATTAATGTACGGGTAGCTAAGAAGAATGTACCACTCCTAACTTTCAAACTGTTTAATCATCATTTTCTAAACTCTTTCTCTCGCGTGTTTCGAGAATGTACATGTATATTTACTTTTGCAATATGTAACCGGATAAGAAAGGAGCTCTGTTAAATGCTCCATTATAACATAATACTTTAATTATATAATATATATAAGATTATATATGGTAATCCAGAATTTATTAAAAAAATTAAATAAACGTCAGTGATTACTTCTATCATGAAAATAATAATTAAATTCACTACAAATTCTAATATTACGAAAACACAGAGCATTTATTTTCAGATTCTACTCCCGATGAAAGATTGTTCTTACAGACGCTGGACACTTAATCATGGACTGGAGAGAAGGTGAGTACAAATCTTACCTTCTTATAAACTGTTAATGTTTAATAACTTTTAAATATTATATATATATAAACTCTTCAGCTCTCTAGTAAAATTGAATATAAATAAATATTTCATATATTATTTATTTACATGGATTAAAATCTGAGCGCGCTATGCGCAATCTAATGTATTAAAATCGATTATTTACATTACAAACATCCATCAAAGAATGAAAAAGCAAAAAAATAAAAATAGATAAAAATAAATAAATAAAAATAAAAATAAAAATAAAAATAAAAATAAAACATCTCAAAAGAAGCTTTTGCACTTTTGTTGATAGAGAAAAGGGGAAGGACAGCTATTAAACAAAATGAAGCTTCATGTGCATGCTGGAGCAACGTCACCTGATGTAGCCTTCTACAGAAAGTGTTGGCTAGGACAAAAGTATTCTCAAAAACAAGAAGCTTTCAAAATATAGAAATGCTCAAGATAAAAAAGAGAGAAAGAAAGGATTGAGATTTCCTATCCCTCTGATGGGGGAAATGTCAACAGAGTTTCACAATATCTTTACGCGTTTATTGTCTGTTCAGAATTGCTGATAGAAAGTATTGAAGTAGAAACAGAAAATAACATTCTGTGTTCTAGCCCGAAGTGACAAAGAAGAACTGAAATATAAAAACGATGAAAATTTTGAGATTTTTCTTAATAATAATATGGAATTTCGGGAATTCATTTAAAAATAGTGACAAGCGTGATGGACAAGGCCTGCAAATATAAAACTAATATATGTGTAAATTCATTAATAATTCTTTCAAAATGAATTAAAAAATTATTTTTTTTTTTAATTAAATAAGCGAAAATATTTATATAAAATTAACACATAAATTCACCAATTATTACTCTGAAAATTGATTTAAATTTCAGCTATGAAACAGATATAATTAATAAAACAAAACTTTTTGAAAAAAAAAAAAAAAAAAAAAAAAAAAAAAACAGAAAGAAAGAAGAATTCAATCAATCTTATGAATAAAATAATATTAAAGAGAATTTAGTTTTTAGAATACAAAAGTAATAATAAATATAAGTTATTTCTCAGCTTTATTTCAGAATAAAAATTTTATTTAAGAACATTTAGGAATAGATATTTTCATTATTTATTTGCATGTTTATTATTATTATTATTTATTGTTTAAGGAACTAGTTAAATTAACATATATATATGAGGGTTTTATTCATCATTGAAGTAAAATTATATAAAGAAAAATGAAAACCGATTAAAAATCCGATTAATCGATTAATGAACTACGATTAACCCAGTTAAAACTGTTAATCGATTCCCACCCCTAATAGATATCCTATTATATTACAGAAAATTCCTGCCATCAAAGTTGCCCGAAAATATCTGTATGCTAGGCAAAAAATGCGTTGACGAAAATTTTCTGTAACAGAATTATACAGAAAATATTCGTACACAACAGATGTTTCCCGTTGTGCAAACCGTAACATCTATTCTTCGACCACATTTCATGAAACCATGAAAGCATCTGCGCAAGTGCTAACTCAACGAGTCCAATGCTAAAATAGGGGTGATAGTCATCAGACTCAGAGAAAATGAGCAATAACACAGAGCGCGGAATTACTGAATGCTTTCCAAATTTCAAACTGTCGATCAAGCTGGCATCCCTCCAACATTTTGGACGCAACCTCACTGCTAGTTTTAGGATATGTGGCTGCAGTGTACCTAGTTCTACATGTCAACATCGAACCAGAGCTAACAACATTGTAGGCGAAGCGGTATTACCTCTCAGCTACAGAAGCACAATTAGTTCTGTTACTTAGCGCTTCTGAACCCTGCTTTGTTACCAATTTTCCGTAGGCAAAGCAGAAAAAAATATGTAACCAAATGTGGTCTGTATTTATAGTTACAGATTTTATTTGGTTACAGAAAAAAAAAATGTTTTATTTGACAAATTGAGATTTTATTATAAACGTAATTTCTGTGGTTTTACCAAACATAAATTTTATGTAAAAAACTCATTGTCTTTTAAGTTTTTTTTTTTTTTTTTTTTTTTTTTTTTTTTTTTTTTTCCAGTGTATGTTTTTATTTTTATTTTTATTTTATATATATATATATATATATATATATATATATATATATTGTTCTAATTTTATTGCTTACTCAATACATCAAAACTGTACACTTCACAAACTTACTTCAATGAACTGTTATGCCTTATGCATTTTATGAAAGTTACTACACAAAAACCATGTTTTAATTTTCATTTCTATTATTATTACTATTATTAATCAAGCAGATGTTTAGCAAGAAAAATCTATTTAGAAAAGTTTATTTTTGTAAGATTTCGCATGAATAGCATATTTACAGTCGGCAGCAAAATTATTGAAGCACTGGCAATATTCCTACTTAAAAAAGGTGGCCACCTAATGCTGTTTTGTTAAATAAATATTTCTCGAATCATAATCTTAATCTTTTACTGTTTATGAAAGAATAAGTTGATGATAAAAATTAGTGATCAAACTTTAAAAAAAAAAAAAAAAAAAAAAAAAAATCTGGAGTGATTTTACTCGACTTTCCGAACATTGAGTAATTAACGGTTTTGTAGATAAAGTAAAGTTAGAGGAGTTGTTTAAATAAACAAAAGAGAAAATTGTATAATGAGGCATTTGAGTATTTTTCCCTTTATAGTATGTTATTTAAATTGATGATATTGCATTTCAAATAATTTGAGCCCATAGATCATAATGATAAAGAAATTTTCGTTGTGTCCCTGTAAAAACCTATAAATGCTAGATTCGCCAAAATGCTTATAGTTAGTGCAACAGTGACTTATAATATTTATGTACATTTTCAGCTCCATTGGATAAGGAATTCAGACGCTATCGCACTTTAAATTTTGAACCCTTATGCCACAATGATAAAGACATTTGCATTGTGTCCCTGTAAAAAGAAACATAAGTGCTAGATTCTCTAAAATCCATAAAGCTCGTGTGATGGTGACCTATAACATGTATATAAATTTTCAGTTCATTTGAATAAGGCGAATTATCGAACTATATCGCCGTTATCGAACTATAAACAATTTGAGCCTATAGGCCATAATGATAAGCAATTTTTATTTGTGCCTCTGTAAAACTCTTTAAGTGCTAGAGTTGCCAAAATCTATACAGTTCGTGTGATGGAGACCTAAAACATGTATATAAATTTTCAACACAAACGGATGAGGCATGTAGATGCTATCGCACTTTAAATAATTTCACCCCATAAGCCATAATGATACAGAATTATTTGTTGCGTCCCTGTAAAAAAAAACTATATGTGCTAGATTCACTAAAACCTATACAGATCGTGAAACTGTGACCTATAAAATGTGTATAAACTTTTTGCTCAATTCAATAAGGCGTATAGACGCTATCTCACTTTTAAAAATTTGATCCCATAGGCCATAATGATAAAGAATTTTTCTTTTTGTCCCTGTAAAAACACTATACACTCCCCAAAATCTATACTGTTTGTGCAACTATGACTTATAACATGTGTATAAATTTTTTGCTCAGTTTAATAAGCGTTTAGACGCTATCGGACTTTTAAAAATTTGGCACCGTAGGCCATAATGATAAAAAAAATTTCTTAGTGTCCCTGTAAAAAAAAAACTGTAAGTGCTAGGGACAACAAAATCAATAGAGTTCGTGCTACGGTGACTTAAAATATATGTATAAACTTTCAGCTCATTCGAGCAAAGCATTTAGACGCTAGCGTGTTCACTCACACACTTACACACACATACATACATTATCGTAAAAATAGTGAAAACTAACTCAGTGGACCTTAAAACGTATAGAAACATCAAAATTTCAAATTCTGATTTTGACATGATTACAATACTTTCCGTACATATGTATGTTCGGAAAGTATAAAAAAAAATAATAATTAAAAGTGTGGATGTGTGCTTCAATAATTTTGCTGTCGACTGTATAATTGAAACATCGCGTAGGTGAGACGTGTAGGAGTTGACACAAATTTTTGCATCAATTATTATTTCATTTGCAGCTAGTGATAGAATATTCATTTTAGATTTCATTTACGTGTTTCAACAGTTTTCCGAATTTCACAATCTCGTTATTTAACGCTAATGCAAATGAATCAATAGTGCAAATGAAATCGTATAAAATGTCAATAGACAAATTTAAAGATCATATTCAAAATTTAGTACTCTAAGTTTAAAAAATCGTATAAAATGTCAATACATAAACTTAAAGATCATATTTAAAATTAATTTTAAAATTCGACTGTTTGAAATATCTAATTATTTCACACCTTAGCCAGGCGAGTTTTCCAAATGTTTGTGCAGTTAGATTATTTTATGAACTTTATCCTATTATTTAAAGATGCTCTCTATATATTTTTAATATCTTACAATGAGGTAATTAAATTTGAAGAAAGACTAACTGGAGAAAGAGGTGCCTTTAGAAATGTTTTAAAATAGAATAAATAGAAATACATATATGTGAAACTGATCTGTGTAAGGCTAAAGCTATGTTGAAAAATTATCTGTAAATCTGTAACATGTAATATAACGAATAACCAAAATTGCATGAATATTACCTTCTGTAGCTACAAACTATTTTACATTGCTCTGAGTAATGATTCTGAAATGTAATGGAAATTATACATGAAATTAATTATATTTTAATGGAAATTCTGAAAATTTTCAAAAAATACAAAACAAAAAATTGCCAAAAAGTACTACCACCTGATTTATGACACAGCGTAATTGCCACAACGATTCACAGAAAAGTTCTTCGAACCGATGCCCACACATGCACAATTTTTTACTTTCTTCTATCTTCAATAGAAGAAAGTATTGGATTCGTAAAAATTTTCGATTTCGGGTTTTTGATTGATTTACACGTTTTGAGAGCTGTAGAACACGATTTTACCATTTTTAGAAAATGTCTGTCTGTCTGTCTGTCTGTCTGTGTGTGTGACAAAATTTTGTGGCAACTGTATCTCTGGAACTACTGCACAGAATTTCATACAAATTGGTATGTAGTTGCACCTTGACATAAATTAGTGCCAATCAACTTTTGGTAAAAATCGTCTTACAGGTTGCGTTGCCATCCCGCTTTTTCTAAATTTTTAACAGGGTGATATAGGGCAAAAATTTTCAAGATGGGTATCTTTCGAAAGGTCTCGTCAGTACCTTTAAAACGAATGATTGAACTATAAATCTGTGATAATTTAAAACAAAGTTATCGATTTTTTTTACTTTTTACAAAAAAAAAACTTAGAAAGAAAAAAAAAAAAAAATTTCTCTCCCCTTAATTTTATCAAACTCCCACGGTTTCCGTGTTCTGACAAACTTAAACTAATTTTTGCTTTTTTTCCCTAATTTTGTGAAAGTCCTACGGTTTCCGTGTCTTGACAAACTTTAACATATTTTTGCATTTTTCCCCTAATTTTGTCAAAGTCCCACGGTTTCCGTGTTTTGACAAACTTTAACAAATTTTCACATTTTACCCAAAATTTTGTCAAAGTCCCACTTTTTTATTATTTTTTTTTTTTTACTTTCTTCTATATGTAATATAGAGAAAGTATTGGATTCGCGAAAATTTTCGAAGTCCACTTTTTGATGGATTTACATGTTTTGGGATGTGGAGAACACGAATCAATAGTTTTTAGAAAATGTCTGTCTGTCTGTCTGTCTGTCTGTCTGTATCATTTTATTGTGGACGCTGTATCTCACGAACCAATGAATGAAATTTAACCAAACTTGGTATTTAGTTGCACCCTGACATGAACTGGTGCTGATTAGATTTTGGGATCAATAGCTCAACAGGTGGCGCTGTAATCGCATTTTATGCAAATTTTTAACATGGCAGCATAGGACAAAATACCGTATAAATGGGCATAATGAGAGTTATTTTAAACTTACGATTGTAAAATTAATATGAATTATTGATAATAGTAGTAGTTAACTAGAAAACAAATTTTGTGCATGGGGGGGGCATCGGTTCCCCCCCCCAGGGGGGAAAATCCCCCCCGGGGAAGTAAATTTTCAAGATGGGTATCTTTCGAAAGGTCTCGTTGATAATAGTAATAGTTAACTGGGAAAAAATTTTTGTGCATGTGGGGGCATCGGTTCCCCCCCAGCGGGGGGAGGAAGTACCCGACCGGGGGGGCAAAGTTTCAAGATGGGTATCTTTCGAAAGATCTCGTCAATACCTTTAAAACGAATGGTTGAACTATAAATCTGTGATAATTTAAAACAAAGTTATCGATTTTTTTTACTTTTAACGAAAAAAAACTTAGAAAAAAATCGATTTTTTTTTTTTTTTTTAAACGAAATTTAACCAAACTTGATATTTAGTTGGTCCCCGACATAAACTGGTGCTGATTATGTTTGGGGATCAATAGTTCAACAGGTGGCGCTGTGATAGCATTTTATCTAAATTTTTAACATGGCAGAATAGGACAAAAATTCGTTTAAATGTGCATAATTAGAGTTGTTTTAAACTTGTGATTCTAAAATTAATATGAATTATTGATAATAGTAGTATGTAAGTAGGAAAAAAATTGTCTGCATAGGGGGGCATCGCTTCCCCCCCTAGGGGGAAAATACCCCCCCAGGGGGGGTAAATTTTCACAATGGGTATCTTTCGAAAGATCAGGTTGATAATAGTAGTAGTTAACTAGGAAAAAATTTTTGTGCATCGGGAGGGGGAAGTTCCCACCCGGGGGGGCAAAGTTTCAAGATGGGTATCTTTCGAAAGGTCTCGTCAATACCTTTAAAACGAATGGTTGAACCATAAATCTGTGATAATTTAAGCCAAAGTTATCGATTTTTTTTAGTTTTAACAAAACAAAACTTAGAAAAAAAAATCGCAATTTTTTTTTTTTTTTTTTTTTTTTTTTTAACGAAATTTAACCAAACTTGGTATTTAGTTTGTCCCCGGCATTAACTGGTGCTGATTATGTTTGGGGATCAATAGCTCAACAGGTGGCGCTGTGATAGCATTTTATCTAAATTTTTAACATGGCAGCATAGGACAAAAATTCGTATAAATGTGCATAATAAGAGTTGTTTTAAACTTGTGATTGTAAAATGAATATGAATTATTGATAATAGTAGTATGTAACTAGGAAAAAAAATTCTGCATGGGGGGGCATCGCTTCCCCCCCTGGGGGGGGAAGTACCCCCCCGGGGGGGATAAATTTTCAAGATGGGTATCTTTCGAAAGGTCTCGTCAATACCTTTAAAACGAATGGTTGAACTATAAATCTGTGATAATTTAAAACAAAGTTATCGATTTTTTTTACTTTTAACAAAAAAAAAAAAAAAAAAAAAAAATCCTTACTTTTTTTTTTTTTTTTTTTTTTTTTTTTTTTTTTTTTTTAATATTGTTACTGATTGAATATGTATAGGTAAATATAGAAGAAAGTCTTGTGGTGGCCACAACATACTAGTTTTAATTATTGTTACTGAGTGAATTTGTATAGGAAAATATAGAAGAAAGTCTCGTGGTGGCCACAACATACTAGTTTTTTCCTAGTTAACTACTACTATTATCAATAATTCATGCTAATTTTACAATCATAAATTTAAAATAACTCTCATTATGCACATTTATACGAAATTTTGTCCTATACTGCCATGTTAAAAGTTTACAAAAAATGCAATCCCAGTGCCACCTGATGAGCGATTGATCCCAAAATCTAATCAGCACCAGCTTATGTCAGGGTGCAACTAAATACCAAGTTTGGTTAATTTTCAATCATCTGTTCGTTAGATAAAGCGTCCACAAAAATCGTGATACACATAGGGCCATATTCACCAACTTCTTAACACTAGGATTAAACCTCGGATCAGCGGTAATCGCTCGATTATAGGAAAGTCGGTATTCTCCAACGAAAATCCGCAGTTCACCAGCTACTTTAACACTTCGATTTTGATCCTCGAATATCGGAGGATTAACAGAGATAATTCTCGGACCTTTTCGTAACGCATGCGCTTTCCGCAGCTCAGCTTCTTAAACAAATAACAAACATGGCTGACGTTGACGATCTATTCTCACGAGATGATAAAGAAGGAAAAGGACAGTGCATTAAATGATTTGGATTCTTCGGATAATGTGGCATTTCGATACCGCTATTGATTAAATAAAGATTTCGTGGAATCTCTAATAGGAATGTTAGATAATAGGCTGTCATCTGCCACAGAAAAGAATAATGCATTAACTTCGGCAGAAAAAAAATTTAATCGCTTTACGATTCTCTTATCCATAACAATCAAAATTTTAAATCGTAGCGTAAACAGTTGTCGTCTGCGTGATTATTCTTTTTAAAAATGCTCTAAAGTAAAATTGATTCTTAATCTGTGAGTAAACAAAACCGAAGTAAACAAGAGCGAAGCATGTATCAGTGTTGCCAATTTGCTTTTTTCTCTTTCTAATCTTCTAAACCGATTGATTAGTTAATTGAAGCCTAACGATGAATAAATGCTATCTTCGTTCTTGGCCAATCAAAGCGAAGCTTTTATTTCTCTTCCAGTTAATCCATGGATCACGTAATCGGCTGATGGTGAATACCGTAGGAATTTAATCCAGTGTTAGCTTTGATTCTCGGATTTTCTGATCCATGGTTTAATCCTCGATCAATGAAGTTTGGTGAATACGGGCCATAGACAGACAGACACACAGGCAGACAGACATTTTCTAAAAACTATCAATTCGTGTTCAGGACATCCCAAAACGTGTAAACCATCAAAAAACGGAGCTCGTAAAATTTCACGAATCCAATACTTTCTCTCTCTATATTACATATAGAACAAAGTAATAATGTTATCATTTTTTTTTTTTTTTTTTAAGTGTTATACTACTTTTCTAATATGGAAATCTTACTGAAATATAATGGAAGATATTTTTATTAAATAATGGTTTTAATAAATTATTTTTACTGAGTGAATTTGCATAGGAAAATATAGTAGAAAGTCATGTGGTGGCCACAACATTCTAGCTTTATAACGTTTACTCTATGTTTTAAAATACTAAAACAACAAAACATAGAAATTTTCGACTAATATATTATTATTTTGGTGTGTCTTGCCAGAAATATGTGTAAGCATTTTATTTTTTATGATTATTGGAAGAAAATAGATTATAAAGTTAATTTTAAATATTTTACTGTCTTCTATATTCAATAGAAGAAAGTATTGGATTCGTAAAAATTTTCGACCTCGGGTTTTTGATGGATTTACACATTTTGAGAGCTGTAGAACACGATTTGACCATTTTTAGAAAATGTCTGTCTGTGTGTGTGTGTGTGTGACAAAATTTTGTGGCAACTGTATCTCAGGAACTACTTCACAGAATTTCATACAAATTGGTATGTAGTTGCACCTTGACATAAATTAGTGCCTATCAACTTTTGGTAAAAATTGTCTTACAGGTTGCGTTGCCATCCCGCTTTTTCTAAATTTTTAACACGGTGATATAGGACAAAATTTTGTATAAATGAGCATAAAGAGAATTATTTTTTAGTAATCATTACAAGAATTATTTATAATAGAGATAGTCAACTGGTAAAAAATTTTTGTATGTGTAAGAGCCTCGGCACCCCCCTGGGGGGGGGAAGAAGTCCGCCTCGAGGGGAATAAATTTTCAAGACGGGTATCTTTCGAAAGGTCTCGTCAATACCTTTAAAACGAATGGTTGAACTATAAATCTGTGATAATTTAAAACAAAGTTATCGATTTTTTTTTACTTTTAACGAAAAAATTTTTTTTTACGAAATTTAACCAAACTTGGTATTTAGTTGGCCCCTGACATAAACTGG
Source organism: Salticus scenicus (assembly GCA_963930645.1). Taxonomy (NCBI): domain Eukaryota; kingdom Metazoa; phylum Arthropoda; class Arachnida; order Araneae; family Salticidae; genus Salticus; species Salticus scenicus. The sequence goes on from OZ005661.1 coordinate 88,701,477, forward strand.
TGCTGATTAGATTTGGGGATCAATCGTTCAACAGGTGGCGCTGTGATCGTATTTTTTCTAAATTTTTAACATGGCAGTATAAGACAAAATTTTGTATAAATGTATATAATGAGAGTTATTCTTAACCTGTGATTGTAAAATTAATATGAATTATTTATAATAGAAGTAATTAATTACGAAAAAAAATTTGTGCATGTGGGGGCATCGCTTCCCGCCCTGGGGGGAAGTACCCTCCGAGTGTGAGGGAGGGATTTTCAAGATGGGTATCTTTCGAAAGGTCTCGTCAATACCTTTAAAACGAATGGTTGAACTATAAATATGTGATAATTTAAAACAAAGTTATCGATTTTTTTTTACTTTTAACGAAAAAAAAAAAAACTTTGAAAAAAAAAATCGCTTTTTTTTTTTTTAAATATTGTTACTGAGTGAATTTGTATAGGAAAATATACAAGAAAGTCTTGTGGTGGCCACAACATACTAGTTTTTAATTGTTTTTCTGGTCTTTACTTGTTTAACTGTGAATCAATTCAGATAGCATTTTCATTAACTTCTTTATATGATAAACTTGAATCATATTTAAATGCGTTAGAAACATTAAGTGTTACCACTGATAAGTATGCCTCCATTTTATAACCTATATTGAAGTCATGTTTTCCAGCACATTTTTTGAAGAACGATATCTTAAGAACGATCAGAAGAGTTGGATTTTGGTTTTAACTTGTGCAATATATAGAGCTGTTCATTTAGATCTAGTGACCTCTGCTTCAACAGATGCATTTCTAATGGGTTTGAGAAGATTTGTGGCCCACAGAAGAAGATGCTCTGTTAATATATACCGTGATTTCGAATCAAATTTTGTTGGCGTAGCTAGTTAATTGAAAAGCTTAGATTGGCAATGTATACAGAAATATGGGTCTGTCAACTCCATAAACTGGAAGTTTAACCCGATAACGGCTGCGTGGTAGGGTGGTTTTTGGGAAAGACTCTTTAGGATAATAAAAGACCTTCTTAAAAGAGTCTTAGGACATGCCTGTATTACTTACAAAGAAATGATAACTATTTTAGCTGATGTCGAAAATGTAGTGAATTCAAGGAATCTAACACACCTTTCTCAAGATGCAACTGAAAAGCATATCTCCCCTTTTATGTTTCTTCATGATATTCACGAAATTAAACTTCTAGATGTCGATGCTATTGAACAAAATTCTTTAACATAAAGGCTCAAATACAGACAGTCCCTACTCAGAACATTGAGAGATCAGTTCAGATCTGAGTATTTGGGTGCTCTCATACAGCAAGCAAATAGAAAACAGCAAGAGTAGGTCATAGCTGTCGGAGATATTGTATTAATTGGATCTGACAACAAGAAACGAATCCACGGGCCATTATGTCGTGTCACAGAACTTATTCTTGGAAAAGTTAAGAAAGTTTACGGTTCAAACTTCGCAACATGAGCTTTTATGACCTTTTCAAAGATTATGTCCTCTAGAGATAACATCATCGAATGATTGTCCAAAACTGCGAGAATCCTGCAATTCGAAGGATACCTCTGCTGAGACTGTTAACCCGGTAGCACTCGCTGGGGTGACTGAGTCACCCCAACAGGGACAATTTATTGGAATAGGTAGCCGGTTTCTAAAAATCGCCAACATGGCTCTTTTCTTATCGTGTCGAAAATTGCAACCCTCCACCGCCAACGTAAGAGAGTGAGAGTTACGTCAAACAGAACGGGAACGCTGAATACAGTCGGTAACAAAAGTGTCCGAACACTAGCAAAAATTCCTATGTAAAAAAAATACACTTCATATGGTTTTGTTAAGTAAATCCTTATCGAATCATGTTCTTACACTGACTAAGAACAGGATTCGAAAAGGATTTATTTAACAAAACCATATGAAGTGTGCTTTTTTTACATAGGAATTTTTGCTAGTGTTCGGACACTTTTGTTACCGACTGTACTTGTGGATTAGATTAGAAAGGGTTTATTAGTGTCGCTCTAGAACTGCATAGTGAGCTATTGGAGACAATATTGGTTTCAAGCCTAAGGTTAAAAATACGTATGGAAACAATTTATTATATATACACATACATGTTTTAATTATATGTATATACTAGTATATATATATATATATATATATATATATATATATAATTTAAACATTATATATAAAATTTAATGCACATAATATTATATGTGAATAATATAACATTTTAACCCATCCTTAAAGTTAATCACAGACTATCGCTAATATCTCACTGCGCAGTTCTAGTTAGACGTTAAACTCACTCAACCTTATTCTCGATGAAAAAAAAGAAAAGAAAAACTCCTCCAAACGCCATTTTTAAAAAATAACTTTTTGGGGGGGGGGGGGAAAGTTAAAATCGATTATACACTAATCTCTATAAGCATATAGTGAGCGTCTTCAAAAAACGAAAAAAAAAAAAAAAAAATCTTACTTTTTTTTTTTTTTTTTTTTTTTTTTTTTTAATATTGTTACTGATTGAATATGTATAGGTAAATATAGAAGAAAGTCTTGTGGTGGCCACAACATACTAGTTTTAATTATTGTTACTGAGTGAATTTGTATAGGAAAATATAGAAGAAAGTCTCGTGGTCGCCACAACATACTAGTTTTTTCCTAGTTAACTACTACTATTATCAATAATTCATGCTAATTTTACAATCATAAATTTAATAACTCTCATTATGCACATTTATACGAAATTTTGTTCTATACTGCCATGTTAAAAGTTTACAAAAAATGCAATCCCAGTGCCACCTGATGAGCGATTGATCCCCAAATCTAATCAGCACCAGCTTATGTCAGGGTGCAACTAAATACCAAGTTTGGTTAATTTTCAATCATCTGTTCGTTAGATAAAGCGTCCACAAAAATCGTGATACACATAGACAGACAGACACACAGACAGACAGACATTTTCTAAAAACTATCAATTCGTGTTCAGGACATCCCAAAACGTGTAAACCATCAAAAAACGGAGCTCGTAAAATTTCACGAATCCAATACTTTCTCTCTCTATATTACATATAGAACAAAGTAATAATGTTATCATTTTTTTTTTTTTTTTTTTTAAGTGTTATACTACTTTTCTAATATGGAAATCTTACTGAAATATAATGGAAGATATTTTTATTAAATAATGGTTTTAATAAATTATTTTTACTGAGTGAATTTGCATAGGAAAATATAGAAAAAAGTCATGTGGTGGCCACAACATTCTAGCTTTATAACGTTTACTCTATGTTTTAAAATACTAAAACAACAAAACATAGAAATTTTCGACTAATATATTATTATTTTGGTGTGTCTTGCCAGAAATATGTGTAAGCATTTTATTTTTTATGATTATTGGAAGAAAATAGATTATAAAGTTAATTTTAAATATTTTTACTGTCTTCTATATTCAATAGAAGAAAGTATTGGATTCGTAAAAATTTTCGATTTCGGGTTTTTGATGGATTTACATGTTTTGAGAGCTGTAGAACACGATTTTACCATTTTTAGAAAATGTCTGTCTGTCTGTCTGTCTGTCTGTCTGTCTGTGTGTGTGACAAAATTTTGTGGCAACTGTATCTCTGGAACTACTGCACAGAATTTCATACAAATTGGTATGTAGTTGCACCTTGACATAAATTAGTGCCTATCAACTTTTGGTAAAAATTGTCTTACAGGTTGCGTTGCCATCCCGCTTTTTCTAAATTTTTAACACGGTGATATAGGACAAAATTTTGTATAAATGAGCATAAAGAGAATTATTTTTTAGTAATCATTACAAGAATTATTTATAATAGAGATAGTCAACTGGTAAAAAATTTTTGTATGTGTAAGAGCCTCGGCACCCCCCTGGGGGGGGGAAGAAGTCCGCCTCGAGGGGAATAAATTTTCAAGACGGGTATCTTTCGAAAGGTCTCGTCAATACCTTTAAAACGAATGGTTGAACTATAAATCTGTGATAATTTAAAACAAAGTTATCGATTTTTTTTTACTTTTAACGAAAAAATTTTTTTTTACGAAATTTAACCAAACTTGGTATTTAGTTGGCCCCTGACATAAACTGGTGCTGATTAGATTTGGGGATCAATCGTTCAACAGGTGGCGCTGTGATCGTATTTTTTCTAAATTTTTAACATGGCAGTATAAGACAAAATTTTGTATAAATGTATATAATGAGAGTTATTCTTAACCTGTGATTGTAAAATTAATATGAATTATTTATAATAGAAGTAATTAATTACGAAAAAAAATTTGTGCATGTGGGGGCATCGCTTCCCGCCCTGGGGGGAAGTACCCTCCGAGTGTGAGGGAGGGATTTTCAAGATGGGTATCTTTCGAAAGGTCTCGTCAATACCTTTAAAACGAATGGTTGAACTATAAATATGTGATAATTTAAAACAAAGTTATCGATTTTTTTTTACTTTTAACGAAAAAAAAAAAAACTTTGAAAAAAAAAATCGCTTTTTTTTTTTTTAAATATTGTTACTGAGTGAATTTGTATAGGAAAATATACAAGAAAGTCTTGTGGTGGCCACAACATACTAGTTTTTAATTGTTTTTCTGGTCTTTACTTGTTTAACTGTGAATCAATTCAGATAGCATTTTCATTAACTTCTTTATATGATAAACTTGAATCATATTTAAATGCGTTAGAAACATTAAGTGTTACCACTGATAAGTATGCCTCCATTTTATAACCTATATTGAAGTCATGTTTTCCAGCACATTTTTTGAAGAACGATATCTTAAGAACGATCAGAAGAGTTGGATTTTGGTTTTAACTTGTGCAATATATAGAGCTGTTCATTTAGATCTAGTGACCTCTGCTTCAACAGATGCATTTCTAATGGGTTTGAGAAGATTTGTGGCCCACAGAAGAAGATGCTCTGTTAATATATACCGTGATTTCGAATCAAATTTTGTTGGCGTAGCTAGTTAATTGAAAAGCTTAGATTGGCAATGTATACAGAAATATGGGTCTGTCAACTCCATAAACTGGAAGTTTAACCCGATAACGGCTGCGTGGTAGGGTGGTTTTTGGGAAAGACTCTTTAGGATAATAAAAGACCTTCTTAAAAGAGTCTTAGGACATGCCTGTATTACTTACAAAGAAATGATAACTATTTTAGCTGATGTCGAAAATGTAGTGAATTCAAGGAATCTAACACACCTTTCTCAAGATGCAACTGAAAAGCATATCTCCCCTTTTATGTTTCTTCATGATATTCACGAAATTAAACTTCTAGATGTCGATGCTATTGAACAAAATTCTTTAACATAAAGGCTCAAATACAGACAGTCCCTACTCAGAACATTGAGAGATCAGTTCAGATCTGAGTATTTGGGTGCTCTCATACAGCAAGCAAATAGAAAACAGCAAGAGTAGGTCATAGCTGTCGGAGATATTGTATTAATTGGATCTGACAACAAGAAACGAATCCACGGGCCATTATGTCGTGTCACAGAACTTATTCTTGGAAAAGTTAAGAAAGTTTACGGTTCAAACTTCGCAACATGAGCTTTTATGACCTTTTCAAAGATTATGTCCTCTAGAGATAACATCATCGAATGATTGTCCAAAACTGCGAGAATCCTGCAATTCGAAGGATACCTCTGCTGAGACTGTTAACCCGGTAGCACTCGCTGGGGTGACTGAGTCACCCCAACAGGGACAATTTATTGGAATAGGTAGCCGGTTTCTAAAAATCGCCAACATGGCTCTTTTCTTATCGTGTCGAAAATTGCAACCCTCCACCGCCAACGTAAGAGAGTGAGAGTTACGTCAAACAGAACGGGAACGCTGAATACAGTCGGTAACAAAAGTGTCCGAACACTAGCAAAAATTCCTATGTAAAAAAAATACACTTCATATGGTTTTGTTAAGTAAATCCTTATCGAATCATGTTCTTACACTGACTAAGAACAGGATTCGAAAAGGATTTATTTAACAAAACCATATGAAGTGTGCTTTTTTTACATAGGAATTTTTGCTAGTGTTCGGACACTTTTGTTACCGACTGTACTTGTGGATTAGATTAGAAAGGGTTTATTAGTGTCGCTCTAGAACTGCATAGTGAGCTATTGGAGACAATATTGGTTTCAAGCCTAAGGTTAAAAATACGTATGGAAACAATTTATTATATATACACATACATGTTTTAATTATATGTATATACTAGTATATATATATATATATATATATATATATATATAATTTAAACATTATATATAAAATTTAATGCACATAATATTATATGTGAATAATATAACATTTTAACCCATCCTTAAAGTTAATCACAGACTATCGCTAATATCTCACTGCGCAGTTCTAGTTAGACGTTAAACTCACTCAACCTTATTCTCGATGAAAAAAAAGAAAAGAAAAACTCCTCCAAACGCCATTTTTAAAAAATAACTTTTTGGGGGGGGGGGGGAAAGTTAAAATCGATTATACACTAATCTCTATAAGCATATAGTGAGCGTCTTCAAAAAACGAAAAAAAAAAAAAAAAAATCTTACTTTTTTTTTTTTTTTTTTTTTTTTTTTTTTAATATTGTTACTGATTGAATATGTATAGGTAAATATAGAAGAAAGTCTTGTGGTGGCCACAACATACTAGTTTTAATTATTGTTACTGAGTGAATTTGTATAGGAAAATATAGAAGAAAGTCTCGTGGTCGCCACAACATACTAGTTTTTTCCTAGTTAACTACTACTATTATCAATAATTCATGCTAATTTTACAATCATAAATTTAATAACTCTCATTATGCACATTTATACGAAATTTTGTTCTATACTGCCATGTTAAAAGTTTACAAAAAATGCAATCCCAGTGCCACCTGATGAGCGATTGATCCCCAAATCTAATCAGCACCAGCTTATGTCAGGGTGCAACTAAATACCAAGTTTGGTTAATTTTCAATCATCTGTTCGTTAGATAAAGCGTCCACAAAAATCGTGATACACATAGACAGACAGACACACAGACAGACAGACATTTTCTAAAAACTATCAATTCGTGTTCAGGACATCCCAAAACGTGTAAACCATCAAAAAACGGAGCTCGTAAAATTTCACGAATCCAATACTTTCTCTCTCTATATTACATATAGAACAAAGTAATAATGTTATCATTTTTTTTTTTTTTTTTTTTAAGTGTTATACTACTTTTCTAATATGGAAATCTTACTGAAATATAATGGAAGATATTTTTATTAAATAATGGTTTTAATAAATTATTTTTACTGAGTGAATTTGCATAGGAAAATATAGAAAAAAGTCATGTGGTGGCCACAACATTCTAGCTTTATAACGTTTACTCTATGTTTTAAAATACTAAAACAACAAAACATAGAAATTTTCGACTAATATATTATTATTTTGGTGTGTCTTGCCAGAAATATGTGTAAGCATTTTATTTTTTATGATTATTGGAAGAAAATAGATTATAAAGTTAATTTTAAATATTTTTACTGTCTTCTATATTCAATAGAAGAAAGTATTGGATTCGTAAAAATTTTCGATTTCGGGTTTTTGATGGATTTACATGTTTTGAGAGCTGTAGAACACGATTTTACCATTTTTAGAAAATGTCTGTCTGTCTGTCTGTCTGTCTGTCTGTCTGTGTGTGTGACAAAATTTTGTGGCAACTGTATCTCTGGAACTACTGCACAGAATTTCATACAAATTGGTATGTAGTTGCACCTTGACATAAATTAGTGCCTATCAACTTTTGGTAAAAATCGTCTTACAGGTTGCGTTGCCATCCCGCTTTTTCTAAATTTTTAATAGGGTGATATAGGGCAAAAATTTTCAGATGGGTATCTTTCGAAAGGTCTCGTCAGTACCTTTAAAACGAATGATTGAACTATAAATCTGTGATAATTTAAAACAAAGTTATCGATTTTTTTTACTTTTTACAAAAAAAAACTTCGAAAAAAAAAAAAAAATTTCTCTCCCCTTAATTTTATCAAACTCCCACGGTTTCCGTGTTCTGACAAACTTAAACTAATTTTTGCTTTTTTTCCCTAATTTTGTGAAAGTCCTACGGTTTCCGTGTTTTGACAAACTTTAACAAATTTTCACATTTTACCCAAAATTTTGTCAAAGTCCCACTTTTTTATTTTTTTTTTTTTTACTTTCTTCTATATGTAATATAGAGAAAGTATTGGATTCGCGAAAATTTTCGAAGTCCACTTTTTGATGGATTTACATGTTTTGGGATGTGGAGAACACGAATCAATAGTTTTTAGAAAATGTCTGTCTGTCTGTCTGTCTGTCTGTATCATTTTTTTGTGGACGCTGTATCTCACGAACCAATGAATGAAATTTAACCAAACTTGGTATTTAGTTGCACCCTGACATGAACTGGTGCTGATTAGATTTTGGGATCAATAGCTCAACAGGTGGCGCTGTAATCGCATTTTATGCAAATTTTTAACATGGCAGCATAGGACAAAATACCGTATAAATGGGCATAATGAGAGTTATTTTAAACTTACGATTGTAAAATTAATATCAATTATTGATAATAGTAGTAGTTAACTAGGAAACAAATTTTGTGCATGGGGGGGCATCGGTTCCCCCCCCAGTGGGGAAAATGCCCCCCCCCCGGGGAAGTAAATTTTCAAGATGGGTATCTTTCGAAAGGTCTCGTTGATAATAGTAATAGTTAACTGGGAAAAAAATTTTGTGCATGTGGGGGCATCGGTTCCCCCCCCCAGCGGGGGGAGGAAGTACCCGACCGGGGGGGGCAAAGTTTCAAGATGGGTATCTTTCGAAAGATCTCGTCAATACCTTTAAAACGAATGGTTGAACTATAAATCTGTGATAATTTAAAACAAAGTTATCGATTTTTTTTACTTTTAACGAAAAAAAACTTAGAAAAAAATCGAATTTTTTTTTTTTTTTTAAACGAAATTTAACCAAACTTGATATTTAGTTGGTCCCCGACATAAACTGGTGCTGATTATGTTTGGGGATCAATAGCTCAACAGGTGGCGCTGTGATAGCATTTTATCTAAATTTTTAACATGGCAGAATAGGACAAAAATTCGTTTAAATGTGCATAATTAGAGTTGTTTTAAACTTGTGATTCTAAAATTAATATGAATTATTGATAATAGAAGTGTAACTAGGAAAAAAATTGTCTGCATGGGGGGCATCGCTTCCCCCCCTAGGGGGAAAATACCCCCCCAGGGGGGTAAATTTTCACAATGGGTATCTTTCGAAAGATCAGGTTGATAATAGTAGTAGTTAACTAGGAAAAAATTTTTGTGCATGTGGGGGCATCGGTTCCCCCCCCCAGCGGGGGGGGGGAAGTTCCCACCCGGGGGGGCAAAGTTTCAAGATGGGTATCTTTCGAAAGGTCTCGTCAATACATTTAAAACGAATGGTTGAACCATAAATCTGTGATAATTTAAGCCAAAGTTATCGATTTTTTTTAGTTTTAACATAACAAAACTTAGAAAAAAAAATCGCAATTTTTTTTTTTTTTTTTTTTTTTTTTTTTTTAACGAAATTTAACCAAACTTGGTATTTAGTTTGTCCCCGGCATTAACTGGTGCTGATTATGTTTGGGGATCAATAGCTCAACAGGTGGCGCTGTGATAGCATTTTATCTAAATTTTTAACATGGCAGCATAGGATAAAAATTCGTATAAATGTGCATAATAAGAGTTGTTTTAAACTTGTGATTGTAAAATGAATATGAATTATTGATAATAGTAGTATGTAACTAGGAAAAAAAAATTCTGCATGGGGGGGGGCATCGCTTCCCCCCCTGGGGGGGAAGTACCCCCCCGGGGGGGATAAATTTTCAAGATGGGTATCTTTCGAAAGGTCTCGTCAATACCTTTAAAACGAATGGTTGAACTATAAATCTGTGATAATTTAAAACAAAGTTATCGATTTTTTTTACTTTTAACAAAAAAAAAAAAAAAAAAAAAAAATCTTACTTTTTTTTTTTTTTTAAATATTGTTACTGATTGAATATGTATAGGTAAATATAGAAGAAAGTCTTGTGGTGGCCACAACATACTAGTTTTAATTATTGTTACTGAGTGAATTTGTATAGGAAAATATAGAAGAAAGTCTCGTGGAGGCCACAACATACTAGTTTTTTCCTAGTTAACTACTACTATTATCAATAATTCATGCTAATTTTACAATCATAAATTTAAAATAACTCTCATTATGCACATTTATACGAAATTTTGTCCTATACTGCCATGTTAAAAGTTTACAAAAAATGCAATCCCAGTGCCACCTGATGAGCGATTGATCCCCAAATCTAATCAGCACCAGCTTATGTCAGGGTGCAACTAAATACCAAGTTTGGTTAATTTTCAATCATCTGTTCGTTAGATAAAGCGTCCACAAAAATCGTGATACACATAGACAGACAGACACACAGACAGACAGACATTTTCTAAAAACTATCAATTCGTTTTCAGGACATCCCAAAACGTGTAAACCATCAAAAAACGGAGCTCGTAAAATTTCACGAATCCAATAATTTCTCTCTCTATATTACATATAGAACAAAGTAATAATGTTATCATTTTTTTTTTTTTTTTTTAAGTGTTATACTACTTTTCTAATATGGAAATCTTACTGAAATATAATGGAAGATATTTTTATTAAATAATGGTTTTAATAAATTATTTTTACTGAGTGAATTTGCATAGGAAAATATAGAAAAATGTCATGTGGTGGCCACAACATTCTAGCTTTATAACGTTTACTCTATGTTTTAAAATACTAAAACAACAAAACATAGAAATTTTCGACTAATATATTATTATTTTGGTGTGTCTTGCCAGAAATATGTGTAAGCATTTTATTTTTTATGATTATTGGAAGAAAATAGATTATAAAGTTAATTTTAAATATTTTTACTGTCTTCTATATTCAATAGAAGAAAGTATTGGATTCGTAAAAATTTTCGACCTCGGGTTTTTGATGGATTTACACATTTTGAGAGCTGTAGAACACGATTTGACCATTTTTAGAAAATGTCTGTCTGTGTGTGTGTGTGTGTGACAAAATTTTGTGGCAACTGTATCTCAGGAACTACTTCACAGAATTTCATACAAATTGGTATGTAGTTGCACCTTGACATAAATTAGTGCCTATCAACTTTTGGTAAAAATTGTCTTACAGGTTGCGTTGCCATCCCGCTTTTTCTAAATTTTTAACACGGTGATATAGGACAAAATTTTGTATAAATGAGCATAAAGAGAATTATTTTTTAGTAATCATTACAAGAATTATTTATAATAGAGATAGTCAACTGGTAAAAAATTTTTGTATGTGTAGGAGCCTCGGCACCCCCCTGGGGGAGGGGGGAAGTCCGCCTCGAGGGGAATAAATTTTCAAGACGGGTATCTTTCGAAAGGTCTCGTCAATACCTTTAAAACGAATGGTTGAACTATAAATCTGTGATAATTTAAAACAAAGTTATCGATTTTTTTTTACTTTTAACGAAAAAAATTTTTTTTACGAAATTTAACCAAACTTGGTATTTAGTTGGCCCCTGACATAAACTGGTGCTGATTAGATTTGGGGATCAATCGTTCAACAGGTGGCGCTGTGATCGTATTTTTTCTAAATTTTTAACATGGCAGTATAAGACAAAATTTTGTATAAATGTATATAATGAGAGTTATTCTTAACCTGTGATTGTAAAATTAATATGAATTATTTATAATAGTAGTAATTAATTACGAAAAAAAATTTGTGCATGTGGGGGCATCGCTTCCCGCCCTGGGGGGAAGTACCCCCCGAGTGTGAGGGAGGGATTTTCAAGATGGGTATCTTTCGAAAGGTCTCGTCAATACCTTTAAAACGAATGGTTGAACTATAAATATGTGATAATTTAAAACAAAGTTATCGATTTTTTTTACTTTTAACGAAAAAAAAAAAAAACTTTGAAAAAAAAAATCGCTTTTTTTTTTTTAAATATTGTTACTGAGTGAATTTGTATAGGAAAATATACAAGAAAGTCTTGTGGTGGCCACAACATACTAGTTTTAAATTGTTTTTCTGGTCTTTACTTGTTTAACTGTGAATCAATTCAGATAGCATTTTCATTAACTTCTTTATATGATAAACTTGAATCATATTTAAATGCGTTAGAAACATTAAGTGTTACCACTGATAAGTATGCCTCCATTTTATAACCTATATTGAAGTCATGTTTTCCAGCACATTTTTTGAAGAACGATATCTTAAGAACGATCAGAAGAGTTGGATTTTGGTTTTAACTTGTGCAATATATAGAGCTGTTCATTTAGATCTAGTGACCTCTGCTTCAACAGATGCATTTCTAATGGGTTTGAGAAGATTTGTGGCCCACAGAAGAAGATGCTCTGTTAATATATACCGTGATTACGAATCAAATTTTGTTGGCGTAGCTAGTTAATTGAAAAGCTTAGATTGGCAATGTATACAGAAATATGGGTCTGTCAACTCCATAAACTGGAAGTTTAACCCGATAACGGCTGCGTGGTAGGGTGGTTTTTGGGAAAGACTCTTTAGGATAATAAAAGACCTTCTTAAAAGAGTCTTAGGACATGCCTGTATTACTTACAAAGAAATGATAACTATTTTAGCTGATGTCGAAAATGTAGTGAATTCAAGGAATCTAACACACCTTTCTCAAGATGCAACTGAAAAGCATATCTCCCCTTTTATGTTTCTTCATGATATTCACGAAATTAAACTTCTAGATGTCGATGCTATTGAACAAAATTCTTTAACATAAAGGCTCAAATACAGACAGTCCCTACTCAGAACATTGAGAGATCAGTTCAGATCTGAGTATTTGGGTGCTCTCATACAGCAAGCAAATAGAAAACAGCAAGAGTAGGTTATAGCTGTCGGAGATATTGTATTAATTGGATCTGACAACAAGAAATGAATCCACGGGCCATTATGTCGTGTCACAGAACTTATTCTTGGAAAAGTTAAGAAAGTTTACGGTTCAAACTTCGCAACATGAGCTTTTATGACCTTTTCAAAGATTATGTCCTCTAGAGATAACATCATCGAATGATTGTCCAAAACTGCGAGAATCCTGCAATTCGAAGGATACCTCTGCTGAGACTGTTAACCCGGTAGCACTCGCTGGGGTGACTGAGTCACCCCAACAGGGACAATTTATTGGAATAGGTAGCCGGTTTCTAAAAATCGCCAACATGGCTCTTTTCTTATCGTGTCGAAAATTGCAACCCTCCACCGCCAACGTAAGAGAGTGAGAGTTACGTCAAACAGAACGGGAACGCTGAATACAGTCGGTAACAAAAGTGTCCGAACACTAGCAAAAATTCCTATGTAAAAAAAATACACTTCATATGGTTTTGTTAAGTAAATCCTTATCGAATCATGTTCTTACACTGACTAAGAACAGGATTCGAAAAGGATTTATTTAACAAAACCATATGAAGTGTGCTTTTTTTACATAGGAATTTTTGCTAGTGTTCGAACACTTTTGTTACCGACTGTACTTGTGGATTAGATTAGAAAGGGTTTATTAGTGTCGCTCTAGAACTGCATAGTGAGCTATTGGAGACAATATTGGTTTCAAGCCTAAGGTTAAAAATACGTATGGAAACAATTTATTATATATACACATACATGTTTTAATTATATGTATATACTAGTATATATATATATATATATATATATATATATATATATATATAATTTAAACATTATATATAAAATTTAATGCACATAATATTATATGTGAATAATATAACATTTTAACCCATCCTTAAAGTTAATCACAGACTATCGCTAATATCTCACTGCGCAGTTCTAGTTAGACGTTAAACTCACTCAACCTTATTCTCGATGAAAAAAAAGAAAAGAAAAACTCCTCCAAACGCCATTTTTAAAAAATAACTTTTGGGGGGGGGGGGGGGAGTTAAAATCGATTATACACTAATCTCTATAAGCATATAGTGAGCGTATTCAAAAAACGAAAAAAAAAAAAAAAAAAAAAAAAAAAACTATTCTATCGGAAATTTCTCCCCATTATAATTCGTTGCCTGATATATATTTTTTAATTTCGTTTTCAGATTAAGAAACTTCACAACTATTAAACAATTTATCGCTTTCTAAACATTATTTAAAATTTTTTTTAATATTTTATTCTGGGGCTGTAAATAGCGAATTTTCATAATGTAGAATTTTTAATTTTTGAGCTTAAAAATGAAACCTTAAAAAAAAAAAAAAAGATCAATTTTCAGAAAGCGATAAATTGTTTAATAGTTGTGAATTTTCGGAAAGTGAAAACGGAATTTAAAAATATGCATTAACGAATTATAATTGGGCGAATATTCCCATAGAATAACATTGGCTTCGGCTTTCGGAGACGATAGGTAGAGAGTCCCCTTAACTTTTTGGGGAGAGGTAACCTACTTGAGAAGGGCCGAGCTGATAACTGGAAGATTGAAGGTTCGATATTTGTGACAGCCAAAGAGCATCATATACACTATTAATATCTGGTACACCATTAGTGTGTATGACAAGCAATCTTTAGTGGTTGTTCCATGTTCCGAGATTAATATTTCTTGTAGTTATCAAAACAGGTAAGCCATTCCCACACAGAGGATAAAAAGGGTGAATGACAGACTGTAGGTGGGCACAGTAGTTAGGTTGAAACAGCGTTGAACTCGTAGTTGGAAGGTTGCGGGTTCGATACCCGAGTCGGACAAAGATCGTTGTGTACACTAATAATGACTGGTACACATAAAATCCGTTTTAACTGCAATGTCTTCTATGTTTCCATACAAATTACATCTATGGGGGTAACCGAAGAGGAGAGACATCCCCTCCGTGGAGGATCAAAATTCTGATTACATGTCTCCGGACCATCTTTAGGGTGCACCCAATTACCCATAGCGCAGTACTAGTGTGACGTTAAAAATCAACCAACTTACTACAAAGCGTCTCCAATTGCCCATTGCGTAGCATAACGTAACGTTAATCTCGCTCAGCGCGGCTCTCTTAAATTTTATTCACTAAAATATCATTATATTAATTAGACCGGTAGCACTCGCGTGGACCACCACACCCTGCCACACCATTGAGTCATCACAACCTACTAAAACTTTTTATTGTAGAATTTGTACTTGTTTATTAAGGGGTACATACAAATGAAACACTTCCAGTTGCAAAGCCGTTTGCAGGCATTCCAAATGTATGACTGCAGTCGGCAGCAAAAGTATCCGAGCACTAGTGAAAATTCCTATTTGAAAAAAGCACACTTAACACTGTTTTGTTAAATAAATCCTTGTCGAATCATGTTCTTAGACTGACTAAGAACAGGATTCGACAAGGATTTATTTAACAAAACTGTATTAAGTGTACTTTTTTTTACATAGGAATTTTTGCTAGTGTTCGGAGACTTGTTACCGACTGTACTATAAAACTTTTCATCCTCCACGGAGAAGACAGATCATACCAGAGATTCATTTTGAATGATCGTCATAAAAGAATTTCAGGTAAAATACTTTCCGGTCCAACTACAACGAAGCCATAATTTCGATAAAACTTGTAATTCTATTAAAAGTCGCATTTCCATTTGGAACTTCCTTTATAATGTTCTAATTTCATTTAATACCTTCATTTAACCAACAGAACAATTCAAACTAAGTAAACCTATACAGATTTCATACGACAGACGTTCATTTCAAAATACACCTTCAACACTGTTCCATAAATATGGCCCTTCCGTGGAGGATCAAAATTGTGATGGCATGTCTCCGGACCACCTCTAGGGGTGTGTCCCAGACCGTCGCCAATTGCCCATCTGCGCAGCACTAGTGCGACGTAAAACCCAACCATCCATCCATAAATATGATGCATTTACTAAATTTGTTTGCGAAGAAAACGATGACGTAAACTGAACAGAAGGAACAACCAACACGAGAGTTTGCTATCGTTGGCGAGTTAGCACAGTAATGGCATGAGGCAGCTCCAACTGAATTTCAAGATGGGAGGATGTTATAACTGAGTCATTTTAAATTTCAGAGTATAAATTTATTTATTATTTATCCTCTTTTTTGCATAAGTTCACGTTCTGAACAATAAGTCAAAGAAAAAAAAAAGGTTAAAGGAATTTAATGTTTTGATTTTTATATAAAACATGATCGCGTGCTATCAGCAAAAAAAGTGTAAAAATTAAAAGTTTATGCGATGCGTGTGACATCTATAAAAAAATGTTAAAGAAATAGAACAGAATAAAGAAAGCAATTATGCTGGTTGCATTTTGTTATATAGCTTAAGTTTTTGAATTTAAATTTAAATCTACCGTAGAAATATTTCTTGTGTTAAATATATAGGGAATTGTTATGCGAGCACAAATTTATGCTACTTTATTAATTTTTAAAGTGTAGATAATAACAACTGGCCTCCGCTTTTATATTGTTACAAATTTATATCAGTAAGAGAAAAGTCAGGAATTTGCGGTGTCTATTCTGTGGCTTTACATAAAATTGGAAACATTTGATAGTAAACTTGAATAACCTGTATCAGTTTCAAGAAAGTCCATGAATATTTATGGGTGTTAGAGTGCGGACGGGCAGACAGACAAACAGACAAATCGAAATCATTAACACTTTTTAGTCTAGTTAAAAAGCGTTAATAAAAATGAAATCAGTAATGGAACGAATTAAAAGGAAAAAAAAAAACTGTCGTTACAATAACAATGATCTTTAAAAAACTAAATAAATAAATAAATTACAACAATAAGAAAATACAGTAATCAATTATAAAAATAATAAAACCCAAAGCGACAAAGGTACGATTTTAAAATAGGGAAACCGCATGAAAGATAACACACAAACACATTAGCAAAAATATAAAAAATTACAACAATATAAGCGGTACAACAATGAAAAATACATCAATCAACTATAAAAATAATTAAAATATCATCAACAATGGAATCAAAATTAAAGCAAAATAACTTTCGTTACAATAACAAAGATTTTAAAAAGGAAATGTTACAACAATGAGTGATACAACAATGAGAGAACTAAGTAACTAACTACAGAAATAATAAAATCAAAAGCAATAATGGAACGAACTTTAAATAGCGAAATCACGTGATATTATAACAACAAAGATGTCAAAAAAAAAGTTGTATCAATAGAAGAGTTGTAAAAAAGCAATAATGGAGCGAATTACAAGATGAGGAAAATGATACATCGTTACAAAAACAAAGTTCTTAAAAAAGAAATGTTGCAACAATGCAAATGATATAACAATGAATAAACGTCATAGTCGACTATAAAGATAATAAAATCAAAAGCAACAATGGACCAAACTCAAACAGGGAAATCGGGTGGTATTATTACAAAAAAGCTGTGAAAAAAATTTACAGTAATGGAAGTGGAGTAACAAAGAAAAAATGTACCAGTCAACTAAAAGAAAAACAAAATCGAAAGCAACAATGGAAAGAATTACAAGATTTGAAATAATGTGTCGCTACAGTAACAAAGGTTTTTTTTTTTTTTTTTTTTTTTTTTTTTGCTTTTGTTAATGTCTACCCACGCAATTACTTTTAAAAAAAATTCTGTAACTTAAAATATCTTGCCCAATGTATTGTGCATTTTGGATTTCATGCCAAATCTATTCTCTGAAGAAGGCTGGTGCTTAATTAGGTACTTTTCTTTTATGGCGGTCCCGTATATATTTCTTTTTTATAGTACTTGTATGGTTCTTTTGTAGTAATTTTATAGCACTTTTTATAGCAAATTTATAGTCCTTTTTATAATATTTTATAGCACTTTTATATTGTATTGTATTTTTCTTTTATTGTGACCAAAGAGAAAATAAGAACCATTAATTATTTCAACTCTAAACATTTTTTGCATGTTTTTAATTTTTTTTTTTCTTAAACACTGTAAAAAAAAAGGGGGGGTGATGAAATTACGGCACTAAATTGCGTAAATCCTATCCCACAACAAACACAAAGATTTCAGCATTTTTCGCTAAAGTGCTGTAATTTGCTGTACATCTCTTGATCATTGATGACCAGGAAGTATAATTTATGCTTTATTTTTATAGTTTAACATGTGCTTCAAAAAATTATTGAGATATTTCACAAATTGAAATGTCAAATTTAAAAGTTATTTTGGAAACGTAATAAATGTTTTCAACATCATTGACATAAAACTTTCCCGGCATAGGCATTTCTTAGGAACATCCAACACGAAGTAATTCGTAATTTTTTTTAAGGAAATATATAAAATATTAAGATAATAAATAATGCAGCTATTTAATTTAATATCACAACAAATTTCATAAACCTAAACAAATGAAATGAAGCACATACATTACTTTTTCTTTCAACAGATAGTTATTCAAGAAATTATTCAGTTCCGATTTTAAAATGTAACTATTTTTCTAAGCATATTAACTTGTGTAGAATTCGTTTTTAAGATACTTTCAAAATTCTGCTTGTCCCAGCGCTTCACTTTCCAGTATATTCAAGATTTCCAAACAGTTGCAATATATTTCAATAAAGTTCGTTGGACACTATAACATTACTTTGCGAATAAATGAAGTAAAATGTGATGAATAATAAGATCCATCTCGCTTGATAGAGGCTCAGTCAAGGAAAGCTCCTAATACTTATAGCACTTGGATTCAACTGAACTCGGGATAGTCGAAATGCCACCTATTTATAGTCTCGTATACTTCCAAAATTTTCTGGCTATTTCGTTGGTTGGGATTTACGTCGCACTAGTGCTGTGCAGATGGGCAAAAGGCGACGGTCTGGGACTCACCCCTAGAGGTGGTCCGGAGACATGCCATCGCAATTTTGATCCTCCACGGAAGGAGTACTCTCCCTCTTTGGTGACCCCCAGGGGTATAATTTTTGATGGGAACATGGAGGACATTGTGGCCACGACAGATTTTACGTGCACCAGCCACCATTAGTGTAAGACTACTATATAACAGGCTGAATCATTCGCCGCCATTTGTCCGTCAAGTCCGTCATTGCTAAACCTAAGATTACTATATAATAGTCTTATATAGTCTCATATAATAGTTTTATATTGTAGTCCGTCATTGCTAAACCTAAGACAACTATATAATAGTCTTATGTAGTCTCATATAATAGTGTTATATGGTAGTTTTAGGTTTAGCAATGACGGACTTGACGTACAAATGGCGGCGAATGCTTCAGCCTGTTATATAGTAGTCTTACATTAGTGTACACGACGGTCTTTGGCGGGCACGAGTACCGAACCCGCAGTCTTCCAATTACGAGGCCGGCGCTCTACCGACTGGGCTACAGCGGCCCCTGGCTATTTCATAAAAATTCAGTTTAGAGCTTCAACAATCGATATATGGATAGTAAAGATTTTCTCCACAAGGTCGCCAAAAAAAAAACCCACAAAGGTGTGATAACTTGTCATTCTGCCGCCAAATTTATTGTCAAAGCCATTTCGATTTTGTGAAGCATTTTTATTGGATTTTTAAAGGAAAATGGGCAGTTTTAATGCTGCAACAAAGCAGAAATATTAAAAATTATTATTTTATAAACTGAGCCTTTATAAATGAAATTACATAAAAAAGCGACTATTATTTACAAATTCGTAACATTACTTAACTACTAACCAGAGATATAAAATCTTAGTGCGATATCTTAATGTTCAAAACTTCAGTTCAAAGCTGAGTAGGAACAAATCGTGATTTTATATTTTACTCGCTGTAAATTTAGAGTAGAGCCATAAATTTACAGCGAAATTTACAACAGTGCTGAAAACTTACGGCAAAAAGCCCAAGCACCTGATTTTTTAGTATTGTAAATTTACATTTTTTTTTTTTTTTTTTTCAGAGCAACGTTTTTAATTTTCGTCATTCCTCACCAGTTTTAGATGCATTTTATTTTAAACTCATTTTACAATGCACCATAGCTAACAATACATATAACATACTTGTAACGCATAATCCACAATAAGTTTATAGTATGTAGGGAAAAGTTGGATAAAACCGGGTAGGTGGATAAAACCGGGACGGTGGATAAAACCGGGACACAGCAGTTTTAGCTTGATTAGTATTGCCATCTGTCGGAAAACGCTTGAAACTAGTCTCAAACAACCGCCATGTTATTTAGAGTTAAAAGGCAGTGTTGTTTATTTGTTTGTCAACGCCGATGTTTCGAAAAATTCGAGTAGAAAAGTTTTGATTTTTACACCACCGATTTCACCCTGTAGTTTCTAACTGCTTAGAGATCTGTTCTAGGTAAGTACAACATTTGATAACACCTTTTACAGCAGTTATTTTAAATTATTAAACCAGGTTTTGCATCATGTTTGAAATGTGCTAAGCCTTCTTTTCTGATTAATGGCGTTGTCGGATAAAACAGGGAGTAGTACCCGGTTTTGGACGACCTTTTTTTTTTTTACTGTGTGAAATATAAATAGTTTAATTTGTAAAATATAAATCTTAAAAAGCAAGAATCATCTCATAAATGGTAAAAAATTAAATCTTTATTACTTTTTACGAGGGACACTTCGTATGAATATAGTCTACTATATTATATTATCCCACTTAGTACAAATATAAAATTAAAATTATTAACATTTAAAATAAAAATTATTTTTTGAAAATTAAATCGTGTTTGTCAGTTTATTCCAAAAAAAAATTTTTTTTTCTAAGTAGCTTAGAATGAAAAAATTAATGCTTTTACAAATTTATAGTCTTGTTAGAATAAAAATTGTACCCACAAAAATTAAGGCTGCTCGTCAGTCAATTTCCGAATTCAGCTCACTAATGTTAAGTCTATGGGCATGTGATGCATTCGTATTTTTTTAATATTTCACCTCGGGAAATTAATATTTTTTACTTCATTTTTCTGTGTACTCTTCTTAAAGGATGTCTCTCTTTTTTTTTTTTTTTTTTTTTTTTTTTTCTCAAAATATTTCCAAAATATTATACTTAATTTTATATGACGTGTTAAAATAGTACACATACAGTTCGTCAGCTTCTAATACACAAAATATTAAATTAAGCATACATTTTAGAAATATTTTGACAATTAATTAAAAAGAAGACATTTTTTAAGAAGTCTACACAGAAAAAAGAATTCAAAAATACAATTTCCCGAAGAGATATTTTAAATATACGAATGCATCGCATGCCCATAGTTTTAGCATTAGCGAGGTAAATTCAGAAATTGATTGACGAGCCGCCTTAAGTGAGTATTAATAAAGAATTTCACAATAATTCATGTTGTGAATCCCTTTAATTTTTTCCAGATGATGTAATGGCTAGAAAGGCAAAATATGAAAGGACTACCAACAGACAAAGCTGGTCAGAGGATAGTATGGCTGGAGCTGTTCAAGAAGTGTTAAGTGGTAGAATGGGATATAAGAAAACATCGGCTTCATTCAATGTCCCTCAAAGTACCCTTGAGGACAGAGTAAGAAAGGCCCGACAGAATGGGTTGTCTGCGGAGTCCGCTGCAAAGAAAGGTTTGGCCAGATATAAGCCTATTTTTCAGTAGATCAAGAAAAGGAACTTGTGGAGCATATCCTCAATTTGGAAGAAAGACTATTTGGACTGACGCTGACAGATCTAAGAGAGCTTGCATTTGAGATAGCAGAAAAAAATTGCATTCCGCATACATTCAACAAAGAAAAAAAGATGGCTGGGAAAGAATTGTTATATAGCTTTCTTCCTGAGAAGACATCCATAGCTAGGGCAAAGGGCTTCAACCGCACCGTGGTACAAAAGTTTTTTGCTCTACTACAGTCTATTTATGAAAAGCATCAACTTTCCCCTTGTGATGTGTACAATGTTGATGAAACCGGTATTCTAACCGTTCCCAACAAATCTTCGAAGGTATTAGCTCTAAGGGGGAAGAAACAGGTAGGCTGTCTGAGCTCTGCCGAGCGGGGAATTCTCGTTACAGTAGAGACGTGTATGAACGCTGCGGGCAATTTCATGCTTCCGATGTTCATCTTTCCGAGAGCTAAAGCAAACCCCCTTCTGATGGATGATGCTCCTCCGGGATCATTTGCAGCCTACAATAAAAGTGGGTGGATCACTAAAGAAACATTCGTTGTATGGTTCGAGAAGTTTGTTGCGTTCTCTCATCCCTCTGCAGAGAAGCCAGTTCTTTTAATCCTAGATGGCCATTCCTCACATGTCAAAAGTATTGAGCTAATAAATGCTGCAAGAGAAAATCATGTTATCCTTTTATGTTTCCCTGCTCATACGACCCACCGTCTACAGCCGCTTGATGTGTCCCTAAAGGCCCCTTTAAGTGCCTTCTACGAACAGGAAGTGAGGAAGTGGCTAATCAACCATCCTGGTCGTGCTGTGACAATTTACCAAATTGGACATTTATTTAGAGATGCATATTTAAGGGCAGCGATTCCTCAGACAGCTATCAAGGGTTTTGAGAAGACAGGGCTCTACCCATTGAGGATAATCTTTTATCTGAACAACCTCAAGTTGAATCAACAATCATCGACAACCCTTTGCCTGAACAACCTCAAGTTGAATCACTAATCACTGACAATCCCTTGCCTAAACAATCTCAAGTTCAAGTGTGTTCGGAAACTGCGATTTCATCTCAAACCAATGATCGCAAAAAGGCTGAGATACTAAAAGTCGATGATCAGCAACCTTCAACTTCTACACATGATTCAGGTAAGGCTATCGTATCTTCTTTCTCAGTATCCCCAAGAGAAATAAGGCCTCCTCCAGAGCAAAAAGAGCCAAGAATTGTGAAGAAGCCCAACAAGCGGCGAGGGAAGACAGTAATTCTTACTTCTTCACCTTATAAGTTAGAGCTGGAGCTTGAAGAACAAGGAAAAACTAACAAAAAAGAAAAGACAACCTTAAAACAGAAACTGTTTGAGGTCCTTAAGCAAAAAACTGTCCAAACAGGGAAGAAAAAGAAGTTCAGCATTAAAACAGATTCCTTGTCATCAGATGAAGACGAGGAGGAAAGTGACGAAGCCTGTATCTTTTGTAATGAATTGTATGCCAAGTCAAAATCTGTGGAAGGTTGGATACAGTGTCTCCACTGTAAAGGTTATTCACACGAAGCCTGTAGCAATGCAGAGGAGCATGATCAACATTTTATTTGTGATTTCTGTTCTTAAAATTTCTTACAAATCTGATCAATTAACTGAATTCACGATAAATTACAAATATATTAAATTCAAATTTACTTATTTTCCGTTATTTTTTAACCCACCTATGTTCCTCAGTATAGGAGGGTCATTGTACCAATTTATTGTTATAAATAAATATTTCAGTAGTAAGACAACAACATTTTTTAAGTGTTCCTAAACATACCCGGTTTTATCCAACCTGGTTGGATAAAACCGGGTACTTTTATACTTCCAAAAAAAAAATTATTTACCCTCCAAAATATTGTTCTTCCACATTGCAAAATATTTATTTCTGTAACTAAAGAACTAATTTATCATTCAAATAGAAATTTAAGCAATTTTATTCACTTAACCGCTTAGGGGAAAAAAAAAAAACTTTGGGACCCGGTTTTGTCCAACTTTCTCCTACAATAAAATGTTTTCAATAAACAAAAATGACAGCGAACATTATTTTTATTTATTTTTTTTTTTTTTTAATTACAGCTTACTTGCGACGGGGTTAAAATAGTTGCTGTTGCGACCGATTTCTTAAATCCAAGCACACATATTCAGCGCAAGGTAGGTTTTTCGACCACTATTTATTGGCAATGGGCACAAATCCGGCACAATCTAGTTTTAAAAATCTTAGTAGTTTAGGAAAATTGTAAATTAAACTTTATTATTAGCTTGCTATGTTTTTCATTTAACATTACTAGTTGCATTAATAAAGCACAAAATTCAATTGTTCTATTATTAGTTTTCGCAGCAATAAAATTTAATAGTAAAAATATGAAAAAAAAAAAAAAAAAAAAATTGATTTATAATAAATCAAATGAAGTGAAATTGCTAAATAAATTACATTATTTATTAAATTAAGTGGTTAAATGATTAAACTAGATTTTCTTATTTATTTTTAACTAAACTGATTTGTAATGCATTCCTAGAACACTCTACTCAAGATGATTAAACCTGAACTTAGTTAGAGCCCCCCCCCCCCCCCCCTCCGTTTCAATTTTAGATATGCCACTAGATCACAAATAATAACCTGTAGTTTTGCTATGATAAGTTTCATTGATTTATAATTTTTCAAAAGAGTAGTACTTGAAATGCACTAGTCTGCAGAACTTTTAAGCAATAAACAAAATTTTCTTCATAAATCATGTATGAAGAAAAAGTATTTAACCGATTGAGTTCGGGTTTTTCATTGTAAAGGTTTGTTATTTATTAATATTTTTCGACTAAAATCTAGGCTGAACTAAGGCATTCATAAATAAAACAAACAAACAAAAAATCAATATACGTATTTTTTTTTTTTTTTCCAAAGTTGTACAAATGCGTCAAGTGTATTAAGAACAACTTTTGCGTTTAGAAGAACGCGTCCTAGTTAGAAATAAAAATCTACAATTTGCCACTTGAGAGCCAGGGTTGGGGTTTAGGACATCTAGAATAGGACAAGTTGTTTTTACCGTCCGAAAATGTCCTAAACTGTCTGAAACCTAAAATGAGAAATAGCATTTTATAACAAGTCACATTTTTAGTTGCAATTATAATTTCAATTAAAAGTATCTTAAACTGAAAAATTAGGTAGTTTTTTAAATATTTTTATTAGGTATGTACAATTTAACATTAGCTATATAAAACAGAAATTTCAGTATCTTTAAAAATTTTCTTACTATAAAAAGTGTATGTTAGTCTATCCAAATTGTGTAGTCATTCAATTTATTTTTATTCATATTTTTGTCAGACATATTTATTCATTATTTCACGGAACCTCAATTTAAAACTTATTTTATTTATTTATTTTTTAATTATTTAGCTTAAAAGATACCAAAAAATAAATTAATTAAAATATAGTTATTAGGCGATGAAGTCTATGTATTTCAAAACATGGTAGATGTGTCAAAAAAAAAAAAAAAAAACTTTAAAATATGTAATTAGGAATTAACATTTAAAACTGATGCATACATATTTCTTTATTTATAGAGGAAAAAAAAAACATGTTATATAAGTTTTTTTATTTATTTATTTATTTCAAGATAATTTTTTTTTTAAACAGACTTCAAAATAAAGTATATAATGATTAAAAATATCTCGCTTTTAAAGCAAATACAACATTTATTCATATGGCTTATATCATAGATGCCTATATTTTAATGTATTCCGGAATATTTTTAGCCCCGCCTTTATTTTCCACCACTTTATTTATACAGAAATTTTCTCTAATATATAAATTCGATAGAATAAGGAAAAATTACTTTTAAAAAATAAGTGGTATGGAATAAAGGCTGCGCTAAAAATATTCCGGAATAAATTAAAATATTGTCATCTATGTTCATATGTGTGTGAGCGTATGTGTAAATATAACAAACATCAATATTTGAGGCACAATTATCCCCCTTTTTCCATTAAAGTTTCATTTTTTTTTCTTTAATATATTATAATGGTTATATGTATCTCTCACAATATATGTATTAGTAGAACAATGAGAAATGCGTGAAAAGTTCCAAAATAACAATTAATAATTATGTGTGTATATGTATACATAATTATAATAATTAATTTGTAAATTTTTCCAATATGTGCATCATTTTAACAAATATAATTCTATCAAAAACTATAGTTTTAGACAATTTAAGATACTAGAGTTTTAGTCAGTATGGTTAAAACCGTGGTTTATACCATAGTATTCAAAACCTTGCAAACTTTGTTAAAAATCTTTTATTAAATTAAATTTTAAAAAAGATTTATCTCTTATCATTCAAATTTATCGACATTTTTGCATGTTTGGGTTCTCTACTTGCTAAATAAATACAGTTTTGTTAACTCTTTTTTACGTATTTAATCCAATATATATTCACATTTTTTTTTTAAGCATCCCCCCCCCCCCCCACACACACACACATATACATATACACAATAATCTGGTGCTGCACCTGCTTTCGGATAGAAGCGACCGCAAAAACGTCCTTTAAATCAAAGCGGTCGAAAGAGTGACGATTTTAACCCCGGTCGCAAGTAAAATATAAGCCACTTTTTTTTTCTTTTTTCGGTAAAGAAAAAGTCTTTTAACCCTTTCAGTCGCAGTGTTCCCGCTGATGGAACACCTAATTTTAACTCTCAAGTGCAAAAACTCATCCCGGAAATTTTTTAGCAAAAATTTACATTTATAACATAGCAGAAAAGACCCTTTATTTTAACCTGAAAATTTAAAATTTCTTGTATTTTAATTATGTTCGTAAATTCCGGTGGCAGTGTAATTTAAATTATCCGAATTACCGCAAAGGGTTAAAATACTCCGGAATAAATTGAAATGTTGGGATCTATGCAACTTTTACGAGTTTTTTGTTGTCGATAATGTTTACTTATAAAGTGATTTATTTATTAAATTAAATATTATTTGAATTTAATAAGGTTTACTTACAGATGTTTCAAACCGAAAATTTCTCGAAAAGGAACAATGCTAATTTTTTATTTTTTAAATATTTATGATCAGCTATGTGTCTAAAAGCCATTTTTAAAATTAGTTTAGTAATTTTTAAAATAAATTAAGTAGTGAACGTTAAAGGGTTAACAGATTTATTATTTGTATTATATGACTTTTTGTTGCTAATTACCTAAACATATTCAATAATTAAAATAATTTTATTTACATGAACTCAGTATTCATAGCTAAATCCTCTTTCTGTTGAACGAATTTTCCAATTCAATTATGTAGCTATTTTTCCGGACAATTTGCGTTGGCGTGAAGTTAATTGATTTCCTGAAAGCTAGGAAATAATTTATCGAATAAATTCAATCTCAGTCAACTAAACAGAAATTAAATGAGTATGTTTGCTCAATTGGCACCGTCCTACACAAATTTTAAAGTTTGACGTTACGCAATTATTTTCAACTAGAATTGCGCTTGATCCTTTTTTTTTTTTTTTTTTTAGAATACTCTTCAGAGAAATGTTTCAAATTATCAGAAATTTTAACATTATGGTTGTAAAGATTTCATTTTAAATTTCCATTCAACAAAATCAATTAAGTATAAATTGAGGAGTAAAAATATTTAATCAAACATTTAATTAAAAAAATAATTACTTGAATTTTTTTTTTAATTAAAAGTTTGCTTTAATGTTTCAAAAATAAAACTCATTTTTATATACTCTATTTTGTCATTGGATTTTTTATTTTCACTCTCAGTCATAAGAGCCCTATCCGCGTTATGTCTGTCTTGAAAGTACATACCAGATTTGAAAGTTGATCTGGCATTGCTGGCTTTTGTTTGTTTCTGATTCTTTTCTTTATTTTTAAGATGCCAGCATTCTTCAATTGTATGCGATTTCTTTTTACAATAGCGACAGAACTTTGAATTTTCTGGTTTTGGTTTAAATTTAACCTTTAATACTGAATTATTTTCAGATTTGTTTTCTTTTCTTTAAGAAAATTCATCAATTAATTTTGAGCGTATAAACTCTGGTGTCAAATCTTTTTCGTCTCGAGATTCTAAAGCTGTGATTAGTACATCATAACTTGGAGGTAAAGGAACAGAGCATTAGTGCTGAAAGGTGCCTGTCATTTATTTCTTCACAGGATACTAGTTTATCACGTAACTGATACATATGTGTTAAATGTTGTATCATATCTCCACCCTCAGTTAATTTCGTAGAGTAAATCTTTCGTAATAAAAATAGTTTACAGCTGAAGGTGGAGCGTTCATGTACAGCTTTTAATACATTCCAGCATTCTCTAGCGGTTTGAAGATTTTTCACATGGATGATCTGATTGTCCTCTATTAAGAGGTTTATAATGGCACGAGCCTTTCTGTTTTTTTTGTTCCATGTGTCAGTTGTCGGATCGGGAGCATCGTTTATTACCACGGAATATAAATCTTCGTTTTGGAGAAACATCTCCAATTTAAATTTTCAGACGTCATAGTTCTGTGAATTTAATTTTTCAATTATTGTGTCCTTGGTGATACTCATATTAATATTTCAATTTTGTTTTCTTTCTAGAATATAATAACTGAAATTTTATTTTTAATCATTCAAATGTTTATTTTAAACATTCTTATATTTATTTTCATTTCTTTTGTTTTTAATGTTTACACACGTTTCTATACTTTCGTTTTCATGTTGTTACGTTTTGAAGAAACATCGCTTACATTTATTATTATTATTATTATTATTATTATTATTTTAAATGCAGCAACTTCTTCAAATATTCAAAGAAAAAAAAAACTTTTGTCAAGAATAAATCTAAAATTTCAATTCAAAAATCAGTCTCATAATCTGATGAAATTATGAGGCTACGAGTTCTGATATTCCTCAATTAGTTATTACGAAATATACTTTTATAATAAATATTCATTATTTAATAGTCAACAGTCAAATAATTAAAAATTTTGTCTTACCTGGGTCTGCACAGGTAATCAGCGTTCTATTTTATTGAAGAAAAATCTGGTCACTTTATCAGCAGATTGGATGCTTGAAACATTGGATGAAAGATGCATATATTAATTTTATGGAACTTCTAGTTTTAGGAAAAACGAAACTACTTATTTTTCTGTAAAAGAAATGTAGATTAATTACGTTTCACAATAATTCAGATATTGACTTCGCAATAGATGAATGCCTAGATTTTTACTTTTTAAATTTATTTGTATCTTAGGTATTAAAAATAATAATAAAGTAGGACTCAAATTAAAGACGTCCTACTCATACAGAAAAAGTTACATGATTAAAAAAGAAATTACATAAGTGGTACAGTGATGCGACATATCGTCACGTGATGAAGCAGGTACATGAAACAATCAGTTGGCGGGAAGAAATAGTTTCGGAACATAAAAAAAAGTTAAAGTTTGTTCTGAGGTTAGATATAACAACAAAGCTAACTTAGATTGACAAAGCACGTAAAATAAACAGAAAATTTACAATTTTGTTTTCCCATAAAACAAATTTAAAATCAAAACGACGACAGGGAAGAATAGAATACAATAATTCTCCAACGACTGTAGGACTTGGCATAATTTAATGACGACAACAAACACAATATGTACAGAGTAGATGGATCACACTTTAAATAATAGCATGAACAGCGCTGTCAAACAGCACTACATTTTATAGTTTAGAACATTTCAAATAAAATAATCACGTAGACGAAACTCTGAGATCCTTTCTGAAAGAGAGACTGCCACAGACTGACAAAGTTTAATGCTAAATTTCATTGGGTGCGAGGTCACGTGGGTTTTGATGACAGACGCTTATACGTAAGCGTTTCGACATTGGCCTTCGCTGGAAAAACAACGCCATAGGGTGATCTGAGCTAGGAGATGTAGTTCTGGCCATTACAATTATAATAATTATAATACATAACTTAATATGTTAAAAATATTATAACGAAAGTAATTTCTCCAAGCTTTTTTAACATTAAAAAACTTTTTTTTTTATAGGTGTTAAGATATAAAAGATGATGCCATTAATTTAAAAATATCATGTAATGTAAATCGATTTCCAGTTTTGTAAACTCGGTCGACAGTCAAACATTAAAGATGTAATAAATTTAAAAAATATTATGTGCACACCATATGAATTATCTGAGGAAAAGGTTTTCTCTCTCTCTCTCTCTTTAAAAATAAAAAAAATCGATAACTTTATTTTGAATTATTTCAGATCTGTGGTTCAACCGTCGTATCGCCCAGGGAGGGGACTTCTTCCCCCCCTCCCCAGGTTAAAAAAGCGATGCTGCTATATACACACAATATTTTCCTAGCTTACCATTATTATTATATGTAATTCATATTAATTTCACAACCACTCGTTAAAAATAACTCTCATTATGTACATTTATACGAAATTTTGTCCTATACTGTCATATTAAAAATTATGAAGAAATGGTATGACAGCGCCACCTGTTGTGCGATTGATTCCAAAATGTAATCAGCACCAGTTAGGTCAAGATCCAACTAAATACCAAGTTTGGTTAAATTTTGTTCATTGGTTCGTGAGATACAGCGTCTACAAAATTTGTGATACATACACAGAAAGAGACAGACACCAGACAGATAGACATTTTCTAAAAATGGTTGAATCATGTTTACAACATCCCAAAACGTGTAATTCCGTCGAAATTTAGGGGTTGAAAGTTTTCATGAATCCGATGTTTTCTTCTATATATATAGAAGAAAGTAAAACTAATTTCAGCAAGATGTCCATATTCGGTATTCGAAATTCGTATCAAATACTGGAATATTAATTGGAACATTTTATTCAGTTCGAACAAATCGCTCATGTACAGGGTAATACAAAAGACTTCAAATACATTCGTTCATGGTAAATTTTGCATTTAAACATATTTAGACTGCATTGAAGAACATGAAGTAAACATATGCACCAAAGCATGTTTCAAATTATTATTTTAATTATTCATTGCGAACCAATTAGATGGCAATAATATAATCTGAATTAGTCATTGGCAATAATCTGAGACACCCCTGGGGGTGAATCTCAGATTATTGCCAATGCTCTTTGCACAGCTCTAGTGCGACATAAAACCTACTTAACCCTACAAGGTTCAATTTTTTTTTTAGTGCGCGACAAAAATATATAGGTTGTAATTAGTGATCAGAAGATAGGGAAAACTTATAAAAATAAAAATAAAACCATATTTTACGAAAAAATCAATTTTTTAGCTCAACGTACCGTATGTGGAACATATATAAAAATATGATTTACTAATACGTTTACTATTGTAGTATAAAAAAACAACTTACCTTTGCAAAATATACACTTCGTTATAACACACAGTATTTTTTCTCGAGTCAAAACTGTTCAATATCTATTTTTTTTTTTTTTTTTTTTTTTTTTTTTTTAATTCAGACAAACGACTAACGTATCACTTTCATTCAAATTTCACCCTGAGTGCACTATAACAAAAACACGAACGACATCTTTAGGTAAAGATTCGTATTACTACATTGCTAAATATCAGTAAGCTTCTATCAAGATGTCAAGAGATGTCGCTACTAATAGTTTTATAGCTATAGGAACGATTAAAGTCGGTGTTCCACATATGGAACTGGGTGCCTTCTAGGGTTAACCTCCAGAGGTAAAAACGTATCGTTTTATACACCTAATACACCTTCGACAACCTAAGCTCTTTAAAATTCTTTCTTTTATAATATAATATTCAAAAATCGAAAGTAAAATAATATGATTTATATATAAGAGGGTTTTTTTTCCTGTTGATGTAAATTTGATGTTTTCTTTAATTTCCTATTTTTTAAAGAGAACAAGAACGTAACGTGATTCCAGAAAATTTCGCTAAAAGTTCTTTAAATGGTATAACTGCGTTATTTCATTTTCTTGATAAACTATATATCTATGCACGCAAAATACACATTAGCATGAGAAACACTACAAGCAAACACTGACATTCTCAAAAAAAACTAATGACATGTTTGATCACTTCAAACAAAAAGAAAAAAATCCGAAATGAGAACTAAATGCGCAATTTAGATGGTACGTATATTTTGGTAGTTTTAAATGAAATAATGATAGACTAATTCATATATTAAAGTAAATAAAAATAATTAATACTTCAAATGAAACTAAATAAAATTCCTCATTTAAAATTATAAATCGATATTAATTCTTTCAATTGTCCCAGTTTTCTAACTTTTACAGTGAAAAAATTTATTACACAAATTTTTTAAATAAATCTAATTTTTAATTATAAAAACTCTGTGTGAATATGCAAATGTAGTTTTAAGGTTTTAGAAATGTATAATAATTATTCCCGGAAAATTCGTCTTTTAGAATGGCTCAAGTCCAAACAGTCAATCACAACTTAACGATCAGGAGATGTTTATAATTTGCAGTAAGCTGGTATATTTACACCTAACTGCAAAGGTCTAAATCAATTTTACAAAGTTGAGATGCAAAGTCGGAGAGCGTATTTTATGTGAATTGAGTTGCTAAAAAAACTCTACACCTAGCTGTATACTGACTATTCAGGCAAGTTCGCCTGCGGCCTCATAGTCAATCAGGGTACTTGCAGATGTAACGACATCGTGTCTGTATCCTCCTAAGTAATCAATAAAAGTACTTCCAAGTTCTTTGGATTTTGAATATTCTAATAATCTGCCGTGGCAACTATATTGCTATTCTAAGTTCAGAATTTACATCTATAAATTTAATTGTTTTAGTTTTCAGACCCTGGTATGCGATACATCTTTGAAAAAAAGAAAAGAAAGAAAGAAAACAATTCCATTAATTTGTATGTATCCAAGGAAATTCTGTACTGATAACGGTAGTAAAAATGATAAAACAGTATATTCTTATTTCTTATATTCAACTTCATTGTAGCTTCTACAATAAAATACAGAAAAATTTGGAATTCCACTATGTAAGGAACAGAGTGTAAAATGGCTGTATTGTGCTAATTTTTACGAAGTTTATAGTCATGTTTTCGTATTTGTGTCGTTATTAATAAGGAAAGGGCATGTTTACAAACAAACGAGCCATCAGCCAGAGTCTGACACTCACGAGTGGCAAAAGGACAACCTCTATTGGTGGAAATACCAATGTTTTGCCCTGAATAGAATGTTTTGCCCTGAGCGTGACGTCAGCTGCGCTTTCCTTATATAAAAGTGTTTTTGTTCTAAAAGACTTTTTTGAAATACCTCTGAATACTACAAAAATAAATTACATTGAATCAATAATTTAAAGTTAAGTTGCGTATTTTATTAGGTGTAAGGGAAAGTTCTGTCGCTGTGTGGCACCCAAACAGAGAGTTTGGACACGAAACCAAGCCTTTTAATGTGATTCAGAGCAGTAGTCTGATGAATTCCAAGCTTGAAGCCCACTTCTGTGGAAGTTAATGTGAGATTTGACCTGATCATACTGTAGTACTTCGTCATTGACTCCTGATCTGAGTTAATCTTTCAAAGAAAAATCACCCAAACGAAATTTCGCAAACCATCATTGGCATGTTCAAGCTGTTACTGCGTCCTCTCCAAACACGTCATGCAAGTTTTTTCTTTTTTTTGCCACCAATCATACTCTAACCCAACTGTTTAAACTGGTTTCAGTCGATAATCAACAATGCATAAAAGTTCACATGTTCAAAAACGACAGGACTTTCCATTACACCTATTAAATAGATAGTACCAATGACAATGTTTAACATTACTGGCTTAATATTATCAGAAACAAAAAGTTGGGATAATTATGATCACCAGTAAAGAAATTATAAAGCCTTTTTTTTCCTCTTTACATTGACCAATATACATTTCGTTGTTAGCACTGAGACCACTACTGTTTTGACTTGGTGTTAAATTATTTCTAGATACACATAATGTTTGTTGTTTGGAAAATTACCTTCACACAGAAAAATAAGTTGGTCACAGGGACCAGGCAAAGTGCTCAGTTGACAATACAGAATTGCCTAACCCAAATAAAACTGACTAGGAAACTTCAGTTAAAAAGTGCACTAGCTGAACTAGTCTCCAAAACAATACCCCAGACTTGGAAGGTTAATATTATCAGACAAAGAATCGACAATCGTAATTATCTGACCAGGAAGGTCAGTGTCAACAACCACAGTTACCAGACAAGGGAAGTTAGTCAGAATCTACACTTGAAAAAAATTAAAATACAAAACGTCCTTGCGGGGACTCTATCTCAGAACCTCCGTATCACAAGTCAAGCATGCTAACACTGCACCACCTGTTCTCACTACGACGCGTGTTGAGTTGGTTTTTCTTCAAAACAATACCCCAGACTAAGAATGTTAATATTATTAGACAAAGAAGGCTAGTCGAGAATCGTAATTATCTGACCAGGAAGGTTAATCAACAACCACAGTTACCAGACACGGCAAGTTAGTCAGAATCTACGCTTGAAAAAAATAAAATACAAAACGCCCTTGCGGGGACTCGATCTCAGGACCTCTGTATCACAGGTCAAGCACTCTACCACTGCACCACCCGTTCTTCCTACGACGCGTGTTCAGTTGGTTTTTATAGAAATAACTAAAACTATTAGGGGGTCATATCTTGTCTCCATGGAGGTTGTTGCAGCAAATTTGTACCGATATTTTCCCTATGTTTTCGACCATGCTCTTTAATTTGAGTTTAGTTTGGTTTCAATAACAATTTTACTAATTCATACGTCCCTCGTTAGTTAGGTTAAAAAATTAAAAGTTAGTTAGTTTTATTTATAAAATTTTAAGTAAAATTTCTTTTTCTATCTGCTATTAAAATTTTACATGCTTCTTTACTATAAGTTACATGTCATATTTAAAAAATGATTTATTAGACTTAAAAATACATAAAAAATTGGGATTAACATGATACAAAGTAATTGGCTCTTATAAAAAATATGCATTTTCCAAATAACTTTAAGCGCACTTTTTTTTTTTTTTTTTTTTTTCAGAATTAATGAAACTAACACTATCCCGCCAAATTCGATGGTGTATTGTTCGTTTCGGTTGTCTAACCTAACTTGTCAGTAGGAGACAAAAAATAAATAAACAAACAAATAAATAAAGAATAATAATAATAACAAGTTTCAGCCTTTTGACTAGCCAAACAAATTCTTCTTAGTCGATTGACAAGATTGGAACAGTTTTTTTTTATCCTCTCATTTGACTTACCAGTCAAATTTGAGGAAAATGAAAACTGTACCAGGGAAACTAGTCGTCTGACAAGTTTTAGAGCCAAATCTGATCATCAGACGAAACATTACAAAGTAAAATAAAACTGCTATTGTGTTTGATGACTAACTAGGATTGTCATGTAGTGTTTTGATTGTTTGAAATTTTGCGCAATTTTGTTCAAATTTGTCGATGTACTTGGCAAATGTCTATAGTATCACAAAGATGGCAAGTCTCTTGACAAGTTTCGATTTTCCATTTTTCTGTGTGTTGGTGGTTAAATAAATCATACAAAATGAACAGTTTCTATTTATTAAATCAAATTAAAACAAAACGATATCTTGCACTAGAGGTGTTATAAATTATTTTAACAAGTCAAAATAAATATTTTGGATTGTTCAGAAACACGAACTCTTCCTGAAAAAAATGTTCATAAATGACCTGTTTTTATTCCAATCATTTGTTGTTCATCTCTTTATATTTCCGAAGCCAAAACACCTGTATTTTAGTTTTTGGGAATATATATAGACAAAGAAGACCTATTTTGATACTGACTCATACCTGGTTATGGATTTTAAGACTCCATAATTTTCCAGCTTCTCTTTGACTTTTTTTTTTTTTTTCACTACATTGACTGAGTATGTTGGAGTTAATAAACGGAAATGGATGCTTCTTCGTTTAATATAATCTAAGCATACTAAAACAAGATAATTAAAAAAAATCTTTAACATTTATGTATTAATATTTTATTACAAAGTAGTCATAATTACCACACTTTTTAAAAACAGTGGTGTAATTATGATTAGATATTTAAAAACATAGAACTACGTTAGAAATGTAAAAGCAAATCAGAGATGCATAATTCCATTACTAGCATGCTTTTAAATATGAATTTTCTGGCCTGAAATGCTTTTCTTCTGGGATAAATAACTTTGAACAATGAGTTGCCAAATTTGATTTTTTCAAAAATTTCAGAAAACTGTTAAATTAACACTTGTTTGTAACACTTGCAAACAGGTATAGAAAATATATTATAAGCGTCACATCTATATTTTTTAAAAAAAAATTACCATTTACAGTTTTCTTGAAAATGATGTTGGTCAGAATTAACCCATTTTCATAATTACCCCCACCTGACCCTATTTACCACATAGAACAGAAAAAATAATAATGAAATCTTTGGTAATTAAACCTTAGACCACTACTATAATATCTAAAATAATCCGTCCTTAGTTTCAATCCATACAATGACATTTTTTATTGCTATACAGTTTAAACAACGAATGCAGAATAGAATGTTCTTATACAATTTATAAAGAAGATGACTTGACTCATTGTCACATTTAAAACACAATTTTTAATTTCACGGACACATTACGATGATGCACAACACACAAAAGAAATAACTATTTACAAAATAAATGAAACTGATTAATTTTAACATTTTTGGTTAATCGGCTAGAGAGCCACTGCTACATATTTGCACACCGCAATACCACACTTCTAACTAAAACAAAAGTTGATCATAGTTCTCTTTTTTTGAGTGAGTCACGTGACATAGTTCGATGGGAGGGGGGAGAGTTCACAAATAGTATTACGCAATACTTGGGGCTTTGAAAAGTTTGTTTTAACAGTCAAGGTTAAAGAGGAAAAGTATAAATCTGATGTATCAGTTTTTTTCTTTACAGACTTCCCCTCAAGCTGTGTACATCGTCCTCGGTGTACAGCTTGCTTTTCTGGGGGGTTGCTTCCTGGTGGGCACAGCAGGGCGTTTGGGCAACCGTTCTCGTGGTTGACTATCTTTTCTACTAGTTGAGGTTGTAGTCCTCGTCGGTCGACCTCTCCTTTGGATCGGACGAACAGGAGTAGTGTCCTGACCTGTATATGGCTGAAGAGCGGATACATGGTAATTCCCTATGGGAGTAAAAGGATTATCTATAGTACTTAATGTATACGAAACTGGTGATCTCTGTGATAGAATAGTATAAGGGCCATCGCGCCTCGGCATGAATTTGGAAGTTCGATTTTTAGTAGAATCACTAATGGGGTGGGTATTAACCCATACCTTGTCACCTTGCTTGAGAGAAGGAGCCTTTTTAAATTTACTGTCTGCATAGAGTTTATGCTGGTCTTGTCTTTCCTCAATTCGATCTCGTACTTGTTTCGTGAAATTGGCAAATTTCTTCAAGTACGGTGTTATTTCGGGAACGAAATTATCATTGTGAACAACACTCCGGAAATCATGCGCAATATCATCGGTAGTACGTAGTTCTCGCCCAAACATGAGATATGCAGCTGTCTGGCCGGTTGAATCACATTTTGCTGT
The DNA here is from genome assembly GCA_963930645.1 of Salticus scenicus. Taxonomy (NCBI): domain Eukaryota; kingdom Metazoa; phylum Arthropoda; class Arachnida; order Araneae; family Salticidae; genus Salticus; species Salticus scenicus. The sequence continues at coordinate 88,738,592 of OZ005661.1, forward strand.
GTTAAGGGCAAATCTAATTATTGGTAGCTTCTCACTCCAGGTAGTATGATCATTCCGAACCAACATGGCCAGACGGGGTTTTAGATCTCTATTCTTCCTTTCCACAGGGTTTGCCTGTGGATGATAAACCGGAGTTAGGGTTTGTGCGATTCCCAAGATGTAACAAACTTGTTGCATTACAGCACTTACGAACTGCGGTCCGTTGTCGCTTATTACCCGTCTAGGTAAACCATACCTAAGGAACACTTCCTCTATTAGAGTGATCGCACACTCTTTACCAGTTGCGGAAGTTAATGGAAATAGTTCCACCCATTTGGTGGCACAATCTTCTATGATGAAGATCCATTTCTTTTCATTGCTTAATTAGGTAAAGGGCCGAATAAATCAATTGAAAGGGATTCAAATCGTTGATTATAGATCGGTGTTTGTAATAATCCAGATGACTTCTGGTTACTAGGTTTATAACGACAGCAATCGGGGCAATTCTTGATATATTCTGTAATATATCTTCGCATACCAGTCCAGTAGTACCGCTTTGCGATTCTATCGAATGTTCCTTCAATTCCGTAATGTCCAGCTGAGGGTGCATCATGATGCTCTTTTAACACTCTTTCTCGCTCTTGAACCGGGACTACTAATTGCGCTTCTTCTGATTCTGTTTCGGGAGAATATCTATATAAAACGCCTTGATTCATCAAGTAACCACGACTACTCCAATTAGCGAAATCTTCATTCTTATCGATACTTTCCAAAGACTCGATAATTTTCTTTATATCTTCATCTTTTAATTGTTCTTCTCGTATTTCTCTTGGACTTCGCGGAGGGATATCTATTGAAATTGAACAAATTTCACATTTTCCTTCTTTGTGTGGACAGAAAGGTCTGCA